>CM037073.1:60478469-61789673 GCA_020882685.1 Aphelinus atriplicis | reverse complement strand
CGAGATGTGGACAAACACCGAGCGCCGATATATTTCAGATTATACCTAAGCCTCGCCACTCACCCTCGCACTCGCCTTTTTTCCCCGTTCCCTTCTCCTCGACTCGGAGCTGAGGTCGCGAAATCGCCGTACGTACATATTCGTATCATTTGTTTATCTCTGAATAATATTTATACCCGAAGGTATACGGGGCTGCAATTCGCGGTTGCTCGACGAACAAAACAATCCGGCATCTCGAATTTGTTCCTTCATAATGCGATCCCTGAGCGCACTCAGTGTTTCGATTAATTCGTATGAAAGCTCGAGTGATATATACGACATAGTCTATGCTATCGTCAAACGATTGCCAAGTAGAGGCTTACATCCTAAATTCAAGGGCGCACTTTGCACTGTTGAAGGTGATTTTTAATGAGAAATTGCGTGATATACTGCTGCGGTCACCTAGACCTTCTTGAGCATCAGCGAACCAGACTTTAACTTCGCTCTCGACGGGTTCAACGAAACCGTGTATGTCAACCAAACTCATTGTAAATATATAACAGTTCTGGTTCACTGAACTGAAATTTTAAAAGCCGATGAACCGCAAAGTTCAATGAAAAATATCCATCCATATCGTATATCCTCTTATTTTATGAAATAGATAATAAATTATTTGGCTTTGCGGTTAAAAGATGAACAGCTCTCACCAACACAACACTCCGAGCCTCTTGAATATTTATATCGTTAAACGAATGAAAATCGCGATATCATATGGTTTCTCTTTTGCCGCAAGGTATAAACAGAGGGATGTTTCGCTGGGGAGAAAGCATCGAAGCATATCCGGCGGCGCGCGTGGTGCGAAGAGTCGCGTCATCCTCTCGCGTTCGCCCCGTGAATTCTTAAAAGGTAGATCCACGAGAGGTTATATAGGTGTGTACGAGCTGCGCGAGAGGGCGAGAGGGCGAGAGGAATGCCAGGGCATGTGTCCCAAACGACGTATGCACGCCGAGACACGTAAACGATATATCAGGGGGTTAGCCGCTGGGGACGGCAGAGCCGGGCCATCTTTCTTCTACTTAGATCTACGCGGGCACACCGACACTCGCGACGATCACACGTGCAAACGCGGGCCGCGCACAGCCGCGACGAACAAGTGCCCTGCCCTGCCCAGCCCCGCGCGCTGTAAATGTATTAAGCTTTGACGACCCGGCTGGGAGAAGCGCACCGCAGCCCTCCAAGGCCCAATCCGCCCCGAGACACACTCCCGCGGCTTTTTTCTCTCTCGTCCGTAGCGTATACGCGATCGCCGCGACGACGAAGCAAGCCAGCGCGACGACATTGCGCGGATCCTCCACACCAGCATCCTTGTCATAACCGCGCGACTGCGCGCTCGACACTATACTCGCTGGAAAAGCTCCCGAGCGCAATACAATATCTGCGCTAATCGGGTATCGAATAAATGAGAGATACGAATTTCCTTCGACCCAATGCTGACACTTTTTTCACTTTGAAAAAGGCAATCGTGAGGTGGGCGTGAAAGTTATGTGATCGAGGTGACACGAATCCTTTCACCACAAGGAGGGCGGGCTGTCATACCAAAGGTGGAATGCTGATATGAACTCAGTGATTCCCGTCTAGATACCTCAGTTTCTATATTGTATCATTAATGTCGAACGTTGAATCTGTTGATGATTGTCACAGGGAGCCTTGAGTACTTTGACTATATAGCAATATTGCAGATTGAATCGGTTGTATATGTTAGTTAGGTATAATATTGATTATTTTTCATATAGCTTTTACTTATATAAATTCGCATGTACATGTACTTTATTCTCATGCTTATATACATACATGTTAATCTTTATTCCCCATTTAGTTGTATTCGGTTCCATATACAATTTATATGAAAAAATTATCCAAAATTTATATGAAAAATCAATTCAAGTGGTTCTCGTTATCCACGTTTCGGTTTTAAAATAACGTGAGATCAGAGATTCAAAGTTAGGTCGGCGATGAAAGTTGAGAAAACAAGTGAGTTGATTCTAGTAAAAACAACAAGAATGCAGCCTCTACGATTGAAATATTGGTTTTATATTATACCGCCGCAATCTCTAGACCCTTGACGCTACTACGAGTGCGCCCATCGATCGAATGGACCCGATGAAGACGTGAAAAACGTGAAAAAAAACATCACGGCGACCGACGGTGAACAATCGCGTTGGAACAGCTGATCGACGGGGCAATCGGCACAAGCAAATTCGTGTGTTATTCTACTGCGAGGCGCACGTGACCTAATAGGTATAACGCCGCGGGGGCTCAAACGAGCCGGGCGATGAATCGTTCCGTATACATACATACATACATACACATGCACACACGTATGTATCTCTCTATATATATAGCGTAGACAGTGGGCTTGCGAGTCGGCGCATAAGAGGGACTGGGCGAATGTGCGCCCTTGCATTATTACCTCCCTATATGTTACATTCGCGGGGCTACAAATGCGCCGAGTGGCTAAAAATTCGTAGCCCCTGGAGCAACAGACACAGCGGCAACAATAATATCCAGGCTGATAGATGAGACGCATAAGCGCGCGGGCACGCGCGACTTTATTCCACTTTTGAAAAGATGCATTGCGAATTCCACGATTCACAAACGGCCGCGGCTTGTCTCGACCGACTCGCGTGTTCTGGCTTTCCCCTTGTATGTACATCCCAACAATTGCAAATGTCTCTCGGCGACAAAATCCGCGAGGTTCGATTTCTAGTATGTATACGATGGACACTCGAGGAATGTATTTTTTCATGCAAGATTTGTGTTTCGTGTTTTTATCCTCGAGGATGAGTTTACGACTGTGTCTATACATGGTTAGTACCTGCGTGATATTATGTGTTTGAGAATGATTAAATCATATATATGCACACTGGACTAACGATTGACCTTCGAAAACGAGTCATTTATATCGGAAAGCTTTCCGCGTAAACGTGGATTTGTATGTATAAATTTCTTTATATTTATCTCGAGACGTATAAAGTGAGTGGCGTTAAAGTTTATTGTTTAGTAAATTAAACGGAGGATAAAAATTGAACATCGTCCATCCGCGTCTGTACTTTGAGTGAATTTGCACTTAAGCGAATCGATGATTCAGAAGAAATGCTTTACGACGCGCTCGTAATAGTATACCCGGAATAATAATAAAACGTTCGAAATTCTTTTTTTTCTCCCTCGTATTCGGGTCGTTAATATGTAGTCGAGTTCAATTTCATTTAATGATGAGGCTATAATTTGTCACGCATAATGTAGATATATTGATATAATAGTAACTAATGATCGTAATTCAAAATAATACGAATCGCATTGTCATAAATAACCCGCGGCCCCGTGATATTTCATTGCATCCATGCGCGCATTCGATTGTGAATTTAAAAGTCCCGTCGCACCGCTCGAAACCGGTTTAATCGATGTCGACGTTCAAAACGCGCAATAATACGCGGCGATCTCGCGGTGGACGAACAGCTGCTCATGCCTACGGTTATTTTCGTATCATTTTAAAATTCGGCCAAATCCCCAGAAATAAGCCATCTTTCCTTGGAATAAACGAGCGGCGCACTGGATCGAGACGTACGTCGAATAACAATGCGATCCGAATTTACCAGTGATACATAGTCTTACGTCTCGTTATTTACGATCGCCTCCGGGCGCATACGCACTCCTTTTTCCCTCTTCTCGAAGCCTCGAGTCTCTTTCTCTCATATAGATCTGTATTTATATGTGTGCTCGACACGTGAGCACTGCACGATAGAAATGCTGGAAAATATCTCGCAGATGCAGGCCTCCGAGAATTCGGAATCGCGGCCATACTATTTGTTTCCTTGCGACTGAAATAATCCGAATCTCCCCTGGCCACTTTGAATTTGACCGGAATGAAAAATCACGCGAATACGTATGCGACCTCGAGGAGTAATTTTTGTATTTTCGAATTATTTTCTCTTCATTGCCGAGCAAAATGCTCGGTTTGCTCTGGCGCGTCGCCTCGGTGAGCTCAGTGGTACCCAGGACGTTACAGCCACGATATATTTTGCAAATCTTTTGCTATTTATCACCCCTAGCGCGAGAGCGCGATCCCCAGTCCCACATGCACGTACGACGTAGCTTTTCCTACCTAGAGAACGCTTTCATATTCTGTTACCATTTTGCCAAGGTGGCGCGAGCGCGGGCACACGAGACTCTGGAGATTTTCAAAATTGATCGGACGTGAAGATCTCGCTGGTAATAAAGAAGATGGAACTCGGAGTTACGTATATATTCGCAATTGCTTTATTCGGTAAGAATGTAATATCCTTGTTAATAATAGTTTTGCGCAACGATATTTTACGAACATTTTCTCAGCATCAATATTTCATTTCAATAGTTTTGTTGATTCGTTTTCATTGCTTCAACTTCATATTTTTACTTATGCATCTCGAACCAAGATGTGTAGGTGTATAAGGAAGAGCGAACACGACTTCTATACATTTTTGAGTTCGAATATTTCAGAAGCTTGAGTTGAAATGATGCATGGATTCGTATAGTAAACCTTAAAAAAATAATAATGGGGATGAGAAATAGTACATTTCGACACTATATAGAGCAAAAGACGAATTCTAGGCACGTGCGAGATTTGCTACCCGAGCGAAGCGAGGCACACAAGCCGAGAATCATCTTTTGCCCTAGTATCGAACAGTATTTTTCATCAAGAGTGTAGAAATCTAGAGTTTAATGATCAAATTTTTATAAAAGTTATGAAAAATTTGATTTACATCTATTTAATTCAGCAGTGCATTATCTTCAATAAGTGAATGAATTTTCAGATCATAAGCACTGCTCGATCATCAGTTAGTTTAATATATTTATTATCTCAGAGTAGGTTTTTTTTCATCTAAGTTGGCTTCTCTTTAGTCAAAAAATTACTCTAAAATATAGCAAATTGTGTAGATGAAGAAACTGATTATTTACAAATAAATCACAAATGAATCTTTCCACACGAATTGCTTTTAAAATGGAAATGAGTTAAGACATTTTTTAATATGAAAAATGAGTTAATTTTTTCAATCATTATAAATATTTAGATGACAACTAGATTCTGGGACTCTATAATTAGTGTCAAAATAATCTGTTCACTTTTATTTACTGAATAATTTGATTGAGACAATTATCGATTGTTCCCCATCCTCGCACTTGTTTGGAAGTAAAAGTTCACGCGTCATTTCTCGAGACTTACTCCGAAACTTCAAAGATTTACAGAAGAATCAAAGTTTGTAGCAGCGATTTGTATATTCATTTAAAAAAAATCATACAAAATAGTGTGAGTATCGTAGATATTGCCGCTTGGCAATTTAAATGTTCAATCTTACGCAATGACAGACTTTTTAAAGCACCCAGGTGTATACTTCCATGACGTCTAACGATTTTGTAAACTGCTTTTCTATGCTAATATCGATAAGGTAGAAGAAAGCTAGAATGGCGTGGGAGATAGTCACCATGGGATTTTGTGCAGTCTATAAATACAGTGTAATATATTCATTTTGATCAGAATTATATTCCCATCGGCCTCAAAAAAATCGAAATAGCGGAAAAAACTCATAAAACCAGAATGATTCGAATATTCAAATACACCGAAAAGCATCAAACAAATATCGTTGAATTTGATATCATTGATTTATACATTTTTGTCAAATCGTCTCAATGTTTCGATAAATATGTTTCGAAATACTTCAAGTATTTCTAATGAATCTATGAATTCGACTTTTTGCGAATAAAACTAGCCGATGAAAGTTCAGTGTGGCTGCAAGAGATGGCGCTAGGAGTCCAGCAGCGTACGTTTTCATTCAGTTGATTTTAATTTGGTATATTGTTTGGATATAATTGATAATTTTGAAACATATTGAAGCAAATACTGGGGATGGATAAACAATTCGTAAATTACAACTTGTCATGAATAAAAAAGGATATACAATTATGGCAAGGGAAGAGATCATTGCGTATTTGAGATTTTCCACTTCTGTTGCAGCTCTTAATTATTTGCATTTGACATTTTCGTTCTACATTTATGAGTCGGAGAAAATCTGTTCTGGATTTCTTTAATATAACTGGTTAAAGCAAGGCGCAATTTGATTTCTCAAGAAGAGAGTTTTGTATTCTTAAAGCTATGCTTTATTAAAGTAGAGCTAGCATAACGTCGCACACGCAGTCGAATCTCATGACTTTATCATGTGAATCAATGGGGACTGTTTCATCGACTTGTTATGATTTTTCACAATAATTACTATATAATAACGAAAATACTCACGTCTATGAATTCACTCGCTCATGTTAAATAATGGTGTTTGTGAGTAAACAGATTATTCCTCGTATTGATCCAAAATTCGGGGTATTGTTATTCAACTTCAATGCTGATCAAATTATTTGCAGAGGGAAAAATGTTTAATATGCTTGTTTCAGCGTATTTAAATTGCCAAAAGGATGCACATGGAAAATATTAATGCTCGCAGCATATTAACTGATAACGGATTTTACAAATACAAAGGGAACTCAATGTGTGATAATACTCTTCGTCCATCATTACACTTTTTGTGTATTTCACGATTCATAATATCTGTCTCCCTGCAGCGCTTGCCAAAGAAACATATAAATTCGAATCATGTATTGGGAATCTTTCAGGAAAATCACCAGTCCAATGGGAATGACTCGAAGACAAGTAGTTTAACATACAGAACCGGAACGAATCGACGGTGGAAAAATAAGAAGCGGAGCATCCAATAAGATGTGTGCAGTGTGTGGTATACGAGGCTAGCGTGAGTGCGAGTAAGCGCGGCACACTTTCCCTTGAACTTGTACAACAAGGCGTTCAATTCCGACTATAGCCCATGACAAAACGCGCGGCTATCACGAGCATGCATAATCGAGTATGTGTATACGTGGCTTAGTTTGCCGATACATCCGCGATCGTTCCTCCAGATGGTCTCTCTCTCTCTTTCTCCTGGCGCGCATCGGTCCCCTTTCCGATATCATTTCGCGATATTTATTGGTCGCCCGGAACAATGGATCGATATTGTTTTGTGATTGGGAGTATCGCTTGTTGCTGGCTGCTGCATTGGCGATTTGCCTCTGCCGCTTTAATGCGCCCGCTCCTCGAGAGACACTTTTACATGGTGTACAAAGCGGCGGCGGCGGCTGCGCGACGGCGGTCGTGCCGGAGGAAGAGGGAGAGGGAGGGAATGCGCACAATGCGGTGCAGATCGCGAGCGACTAGCGGTAGCCCAGATCGGTATGTTTATGCGCCGACGGCATAAATAATATTTAATATGACACGCCGCGCCGCCGCGGGGCGGCCTTTGTGCGATATGTATTTCGTATAGAAATGTCAACGGCCCATCCTTGTACGGCCGCGGGTTCGTAGTTAACGCGAGCCGGGGAATAATGTGGCCCGCCGATCTACCTCGGCTACTCGAGCTGCTACTATACTGCCCTAGCTGTTCCCTGCCCGAGTATGACCAACGAGATGTACAATCGTACACGTAGCTCGCAGCCGCTTGTGCGTACATTTACACACCCGGGCTAATTTCGCGAGTCGAATCGCGAGATTCTTTGGGCGCATTGTTTCGCAATATATACAGGCAGCATATCGAAAGGGGCTCGACGAACCGCGCGAGCCCGCGGCGGTTTATATGCACTTTGCTAGGGATCCGTTTGTCACGAGGCAATTTATCATTTATTGCCACTTGCAGTCGCTCGCGTGCACAGGGACAATTATACAGTTGCCCGCGCGCACGGGAGAGAAAGAGAGAGAGAGAGAAAGACAAAAGGCTCGTCGCGAGAAGCGCATTTGAATAAATCGATTTGCCGATCGCTCGTGTCTGCAGCCGCATGTATACGCGTCCCGTCTGCTTGTGCACGCGTTCGGTAAGCATCCGATCGAAAAATTGCCGTCGAACAAAAGATCGTCCATTTGAATATCAAATTGATGCGCGCGGCTTCCACTCGCGGCTCGATCGTGGCTTATCCATAAGCGTATTCAAATGAAGATCGCATAAGGGGTGTTCGCGCGCGGCTTTAATGGGGCCAAAGCCAAGCGGTAGCTCCTCTCCGTGGCTGTGCCGCCGCGGGCCCCGGGTCCCGCAGCCGGGGCATCAGCCCGCGCGCAACCGCCGAACAATAACGATAAAGCATGTAATGGTTAAGCGAGCGAGCGAGCGAGCGCGTTCGCGACAAATGCACGTCGCGGCCGACTCTCTCTTTCCCCGGTATATATGCATACAATTGATACAGATATACTATCGTCGCTTGGCCCTTATGCCGCACGCGCGCGTCGTTACTCCGCGGACTGCGGAGGGGCTGCTCGCCGCGCGCGCATACATACATGCGCGATCGAGCCGCAGCCTCTACACGTATGTATAGAGGAGGGATAGAGCTCGCTCGCTCGCGCGCGCGAGCGGCATATCAGCCGCTCGGGCATAATACGCGCGCAGAGGCTTATATGGCGCCTCCGCGCATAAGCTACACTCGACAAAGCCTTGTAGACATCTGTTCTTGTCATAAACGGAGATTTAGTCGCGCTTTCGCCGCCGCCGCCGCCACCGCCGCGTGCCCCGTACCGCACCCATATAGCCTACGGATCGAGTGACCTCCAACTTCCAAGCAACTTCCCGTCTCGACGCGCTGCCCGAATTCCGAGCTAGATACTTTTCAACTCACGTCCCCCTGTCGAATGATCGACCATTGTTCGCGACAAGAATCGACCTCCTGTCGCGGGACTAGTTTTCGTCAAGTTACCTGATGTCCAAAGTATAATTAAAAAGATTAGCGTGTGACAGGGACAGTCGATTTGTCCAACATGCCTCATGTGCTCGTTGTTTACTATGGTACAATCGAAGGGGAAAATCGCGCGTTGAATCTTTAATCTGCCATAAGCTTGCAAAGCTAAAATTCAACTTGCAATTGACCCATGGTTTCGTGCTTCAACAGCTCGTGTATTTTGTCACATCGAACGCCAACGAAACATGGTGTATCCATTCAAAATCGACTATACGATGCGATTCTTTGATGGTGCGCGAACTCGAGAACCAGAGAGAAAGAGCGGCGTAAAAATTTCGTTGTCGCGCTTCAATGACGAGGTTGAGTGGCGTGCACTCGCGGTGTCCGGAGCGTATAACAACGCGCGATGACGGCTCGGGTTGAACTCCCGACGCTAACAAGGCCCATTGCCACTTTATTATCGCGCGGCGGATCGTCCACAAATCACGCGGGGAGAACTGGTTATGTATCCACGAGGCGCGCAGTCTCCGCCGCGTGTGCTTTACCTGCAGCCGCTCCGATGCGCTTTGCTCGCTCCGCCAGAATTACGAGGTCCGATCGGCCGACTCGGATTCTTTGTCGTCATTGTCGCGTGCTCGCGGCCAATTCGTTCGGCAAATTTATCCGAAACGCAACGCAGCGTTGTGTCGTGGCGCCGGATCGATCAATTTTTTCTCCTTTCCCTTCGCTCGCGAGGAATTGTCACTCATTCGCTCGCGTAATTGAATATATATCCCTTGATGTTTTCATTCGATTTCGTCCCGGGCGTAAGAAGAGACGCTGTATCAGCTCGGCCGATCTACGTTTCGGCAAGTTTTGGGCGTATGAAGCTTGCTCGCAGCGTATAAGCAATTCTCACGAGTGTCGTTGCGTTGGAGAAACAGAGCCGCGGAAAGAGGCCGAAAAGTCATAAAAGCGAGCCGGGGCTAATTCTCGAGCGACGACGGCCGATTGCCGTAGAAGGAGCTGCGAGGGAATTCGGTGCGAGCGAGCGAGCGCGAAAAGCCGCAGTCGTTTGAGTCGTGCGGAGAGACACCTTCCCCGTCGAGGTGTTGCATCAGCGCGAGGCATCTTGATGATCGGGCGGCGCGCGGACACAGCTCGTTTGCCGTCCTTTGATCCCGCGGCTCTGATCGCTGATCTCTCGCGATTCCTGGGAACAGTAGCCGCGCCGCGCGCGCGCGAGTCAAGGTGAGGAGGCCGCAGCGGCAGCAGCAGCATACGATCTCGCCCTGTTTTTCACTGCGCGCGCACGCGCACGACACTCCGTTGTTTGTCTTGCGGGTTATTAAGCCGCGAAATTTATGCCGCCGCGCGCCGCGGGCTCTGCGGCTTTGACGATTCCGCATTATTTTTCCGCGCTCCTTTTTAAAATCCGTGTAATTTCGCCCCGGATTTATCGTCCGTTCACACGCTATTGCACTTGGCGCGCGAGTTTTTGTTCCTCGCCTAGCTCCTCCCTCTTGCGCCTGTCTCTCTTTCTCTCTCTCGCTCGGGCCGAGAGCCGCGAAGACGCCAAGGAGGAGGTGGGGTTGGGTGGGGTGGGGGATCCCAAGCGAGTTAACAACCCCTCATTCCGGGTGGCAGATATCGCTCTAAGAGTACACGTATACACACGAGTATAGACGCGAGCAGCCGGAGAAGGATGCGCGCCGGATGGAAAAAGGACGAGCGAAAGGAGCTGCATCGAGTCGGTTCACGGACAATGCGAGCGAGCGAGCGAGATTCGGTTGGCGTATAGGCTTGGCCTCGACTCGCTCGCTCGCCCGAGGTACCGCCTACTCGACTGATCCCTGTCCAGTCAAACGTTTATAATGCACTTCGACTGCCCCTCGAGCCGAGCTCGAAATAAAACGACTCGCGAGCTGCAGCTCCTTGATGCATCGAGTGCCTCCTCCCGCCGTGCGCCGCCGCCGCAGCGGAGCTTCCATCTCGCGAAAAATCCCTAATCTCGCAACGTCAGTCCCCCCCCCTCCCGGGCCGGATTGATTAATTTAATGCTTATCCAAATGATTCATCTGAGCCGAGGGCTTATCTTCGCTCGTTTTCTCGGAACGTATGTGTGTACGAGCGCGCAGGTTCGCAAGGTATACATATTTCAATTCTGACAATTGTCCAATTGCGTATTCTCATCTGGAGCTCGTGTGTGCGCGTGTGTGCGTGTAAGGCCGCGCACAGCCGCGAGGAATGCCTGTGCGTTCAGCGCCGATGCAGCTATGGCGGCTGGGGAGTCGGGAAGGAGGCATCAGAAATTCAACGCACGTTTTGCTCATGTGACTCGACGACCGCGACCCGCCGCCGCTGCAGTCTCGAGTCCGCTTTTGCTTTCTTCCACATCTCGGCCGCGCGGGGATCAAGGTTAAACAGCCCCACGCGTTATCAATCATAGCGAACTCCAGGATGTATGGATATTTCCTTGGACAACAATCGGACTGATCGAAACTCGCAATTGTCTTGGATACGAAGAGGTTACTGGTAGCCAATGCTGGCAACTGTGGCCAGTATCGTGCAAATAGTTAATTCTTCCACACATAGAATTAATTTTTCACGGATCAAACACATTTATCTTAGTCGTACCAACTACTCAGCTCGAAAATCTTCGAAAAGTTGGGATAACATTATTAGGGACAATTGTTAGGTCCACAGAGCTTCGCACACTCGGGGTTGGATCATGATGAGAAAACGGACGAGGCACGCGTACCCCGTTCCTCGAACGATGGGTTGATCGAGAGAAGCACAGAGGGATACGGCAAGATTTTTGTATCCATCGAACATCTAGGACGGCATGAATGAAGAGGCTAGGTGCGCGCGCGCGACAACAAGGTGTAAGATGAGTCGGGAGCGAGGGTATCACGCTCATGGAACAAACAAAATCGGAGAGAGTCTCGTTACTCGGAGCTAAAGAGAAAGAGCAAGAGCGAGCAGCAGATTGTAACGAATGGGGGGCATTAGTTAAGAGGATATCAAAAGGATATCCCTGGTCGGCCACCGTCGGAGTCCGCCGACTGAGAGCGAGAGAGAGAGAGAGAGAACGTGGAGCCCGACCCCACCCAGCTGCTTCATCGGCCAAGTCCGGGAACCGAAGCCTGCACCGCGGCCGACCGACACAATGCCTCGAAACCGAGACTCTATCGCGATATCGCCCGGTTATAAATTGGAACACAGCTTCGCCCTGGCATTATGATGTCTCTAATATGTCTTTTTCCCCTCGATATACATACGTAGCGCTGGCCATCCGCTACTCGAGTCCCTTTCCCTTCCTCCTCGTCAAACGACGCATAACTTTTTACCGTTGGATCGATCGTAAATCGAATAACGACGCGTGCACTTACCACGTCGTTCGCGCGACTCGAGCTCAAAGCGTCCATAGGAAATGCAGCGAACCTACAGAGCCGGTGCGACCTCTAGGAGTCGCGAGCGATCCTGCCCCTTTCCCGGAGAGTGCATGGTCGCGGCCGGGCGTCGCGTGTGGGTGCACCGCGAGGAACTGCCTCGTCGCGCTCGTTTTTCCCCAGTCGGCTCGCTCTCTCTCTCTTTTCGGATGCTTAACACAACACCGCGGGCGATCATTTACGCGAGCTCTGTACTCGAGTCATAATTCACGAGGCCCGGCGTGGGCGTTGCGAAGCCCGCGCCCGCACGTCAGCTTGTGATTTTTGGCAGACGCGCCCCTGGCTCGAGGGCCGCTCTCGGCCGAATCGTTGATTCGGATCGGGGGCCGCGCGTTATCGATCGCGCGCAGCAACCCGACAGAGAGAGACGCGTGGGCGAGAGGAGGAGTGCGGCGCGTGGACCGCGAGGCCCCCCACGGCGGGCCGTACGGCCGCGGCGCGACAGTAGCCGTGTAGCGGCTTAGACAATGCCGGCCGCGCATTAATACACTTCATATTAGCCGGGGCTTAATGCATGTAGCCCCGGCCATTGTGGACGAGCGTCACTGTTTATCACCGGCCCCCGAGAGCTCGAGCGACCGGCCGAAACAGGGCCAGCCACCCCTGTGCAGCCGGCCGACCGGCCGAGTTGCTCCGCGCACCGCCGGGGGTCGCATTTGTCTCGAGCGCCACCGATCGCCGGCATCCAATCCGTCTCTCTTTCTCTCTCCTTCTCTCTCTCCGCAATTCTCTCTTGCTGCGCCGCAGCGAATCTCGTGTTTTTGCGCGCGCGCGATACTCTCCAAAGCCGCGCGCGCCGTTCAAATTTATCAATACTCGCGAGAGAGCCTCCCCGTTATTTGCACATTAGTTCCCGTCCACTCGCGGGGAGAGGTCCCGATCGAATGAGTTATTGTTTCCTGCCCGCGCTCGCACCCGTACATATACACACAGAAAATCATATCATCGAGCAGTACATCACGAGGGAGTGCTCACGGAAAAATTCGTCGTGCTTATCGGTTGAAAATTTGACAGGCGGATTACTCATCTCGCGGGTCGACGAGCGGATGATGGATATTTCGAAGCGATATCGTATATGTATGAACGCGCCGGGTTGCCTTGAACCGCGAGCGAGCGAGCGAGCGTTGTTTTCATTAAACAACAAAACGAGCAGCCGCGGCACGGCGAGCGCTGAAATTTATACTGGTACGAAAATAATCAGCGAGAAGGCTTTAGCGAGCGAGCGAGCGGGGGCAGTAAGTGCTGTCTCTCGGATCAAAGATATATAATTTCTGCGGAGTAAGAGTGCAGCATAAAGCAGAAGGGCGCGGGCGCGTACAAGTCGGGAGACAAATATAGTTCGTTAGTCGATGATGTCTCCGGCTGCCGCTGCCGCCGTCGCGGCCTCCACCCCCGACTCCCCTCGACTCTTCTCCGACGCCGCGCGCGGCGAATATTCGGGCGCCCGCGTGTTATTTCTGGCATTGACTCGGCCGAATATACGAGCCGACGACATACCATCATCTGCGCGTGACTCACTCTCCGGCCGTAGCTCGCAATATTCGCGCGCGATCGCTCCCGTGATGCAGCGTGTGTGTGTTTGTACGCCATATACCCGACCAGGCGCACAAAGCACCTTTTTAAAACGACCAAAGCCCAGCGCGCGGCGACAACGAGCGAAATATACCGATATAAAACCCGATGAGCATCCGCGTCCAGGAATACACGTGCGCGCGCGGCTGAATTCGTCCGATTGGGCCTCGTAAACACGTCGTTCGCGATCGATTTGGATCAGGGAATCCATTGCCGCGCGAGACTTTGTACACATACATACACGCGCAGCGGTCGTGGGCACAAAGAGGAGCGGCGCGGCATGTAACTGCCGCCCCGGTATATACGGATTAAACAAAGACGCGCGGCTGTTTCGAATAAGCTGGAAATAATCGATGTCCCGGGGGGTGGAGGGAAGGGGGGGAGCCTCTTCGACACCGGTGTAAATAAATGTCGGGCCGCACGCGAACCGCCGACATTTGCGCATTGTATCGTCGGTTTATAAAAAACCGCTCGTGAATGTGTTTTAATCGTAACGCGAGATTTTCCCTCCGCCGTAGAGCGTATTATATGCCGACGCGACCGCTGGACAAATCGATCGGTTTCGGCTGCGGCACGTTCGTCGAGTGGATTTAATTCTATGGGAGGTTCATTTTGCGCTTAATATATATTTAGAATATATTATAGAATTCGTTGTTGGATAATCGTTTTTTACCCAGTCTCGCTCCGTTGGAGTTCGTTCGCTTTGTCCGGTACGAGCGAACAACACGAGTAACACCCATTAGATTAAAACAAAATTTACCCGGAAAAGATCCACAGTTATTATTGAAATAAGTATATTAGTTCAATGACCCTGCGTGATTATAGTGGTTACCTGGGTAGTACTCATATATATTACTGACTGAGAATTTTTTGGATTGTAAAACTGACCAGATTGACCATTTTCAAATAAATTTGCAGATTTGATAAGGGTGTCAGTACCTAGCCTACCTAATCAATACTCTGAGAGACTGAACAGAGATAGTCAGTTGATTGTTACTTTGTAAAACACGTCCGTTAAAAATATACTTTCTTAAATCTGTATTGAACCAAGATCCAGTGAGTTTTCAACCTGTAATACAAACGAAAAAATATTTAATTTCATGGAACTCTACTGTACTTTCATTCAATAATCCATCCACCATCTCACGGTGATTCTTCACTTTTATCTACATTGAATTTTCACTGCAAGGATTCAAGAGAGTAGACTCATTGAAACAATTGGTATATAATTATAAATTCGTTCGATCAATTTATATATACAATTAACCTTGCCACTTTTCATTGGCTTCTTACAAGCAAGCATATCCAACGTCGCGAATCATCCATTGGTATAATAGAAGTATCACGTAATTCTGAGTCACCGATCGGGATCGGCCAAAAAATGTCGCCCCTGAATTTCCTCCGAACCATAACGTTTTTCTTGCCGCAGCGCAACGAGCACGAGAATCGTCCCCTCCCGACGACGAGTAGCACACACTCGAGAGATCCGGCCCACGCGATTCCATGCAAATTCTAACGAGCGATTTGCTCACGACCGAACCATCGAGTCGTTCGCGATTCCGCGTGGCACGAGCCGCTCGCTGAATGTCGCGAGATTCTTTTTATTTACGGCCGCGTTTGGCTATTCGCTCGGCGAATCAATCGCCCGCGCGCCGGCGCGTGTCTACTGCACTCGGCCGGTCCGCTCATACCGCGCATAGGGAGCCCGGGTATATTAATCGCCGCGGTGTGTCACGCCGATGATCGGCGACGCGGCCCGGGGACAAAGGAGCGCCTCGCGTTAGAAATAGACGGGCGCGCGTGCGACGCTCAAACTCGAAAGAGTACGCGCGCGAGCGGAATATCAATGCTCGCCCGCGCGCGCCTCTCGAGTCGTCGCGGTGTTTGTCGGGATCTCGGAGCTGCTGCTGCTGCTGCTGCTACTATCCGCATCCCTGCAAATTTATAGAAACAGGCGAGAGTGGCCGACACGTATACGCCCGCCCCTCCGATGCGCGCGTTTTGCACTATAGGTTGCGACCACGGGCGTATATTTATACATATAGGTATACATATATATATATATATGTGCCGCTGTGGTGGCTCTTGTTATTCAATACGCGGACTCGGCTTATTTCACCGGCCGCCTTTCTACTCGCCGCGAGCGTCGATTTTGAAATTGTTCCTGATACGCGCGCGTGCGCGCATTTGCATCTGCCGCGCGGGCCGCATAACTATCAATTTGTCAACCGGCCCCTTCCGCGGCAGAGCTTTTCATGTGTATGCGCTCGTATGTACATACACACACGCCGCGGCGGCCGTGCCATACCGCGCGGGCTCGCGCGCCGCTGATTTAATGCTTATATTTTGTATATCAAGTAGCGTTCCATTGTTTATTCAACTTGTTAAATCAATCTGACGAGCGACGCGTACGCGTGCGGAGACTTTCAGCGACGTTAATGCTCTCTGCCGTGCTATTAGATGCTAATTTGCATTTGTCAATGCTATGCCGTCTGCGTGTGTACACGCGCGCAGACGGTAGGAAAAGTGAAGATGCTTCGAGCCAAGTTTGATCAGGGTGTAGCGTGCACTGTACGTTCAAAAATACACCACACGTGTCACACTCTACTGCCTACAGTAATTTGTAGTTATACGCTGCGAAAACGATTCTTCAATTTATGTATGAAATTTTACTTAACTCAAAATACAAGTTCAATTACGACTGAAATGAATTTAAATTTGTTTGAATGTATTTCATTCTTAGAAATATACGAGCAACCATATCGTTTCACAAAATGAATAAAAAGAGTAATTTTCGATACATCGATCGTTGTCCGATGCGATGAGATTTAATTTGAGTAATAACGTAGTTCATATAATGAAGTAAGAACAACACTTAAGTGTATGATATAATGTGTGTTGACATTGAAAAAAAATATCACTCCTTTTATTTTCTTAAGTTTCAAAATACTATCCTTTGAATATAATATGAACAGTGAATATGCAGTTTGACAGTCCGAGGCAAAAGATATGTTAAACGTGCATAGGATTACAATTATAGAAACCACACTAGAATTGAGTACGCGTGAATTTGTACTGAATTTTGAGAAATTTATATAAATACATTTACGAATCATATTGAAACTGAAGAAATTCAGCTGTTTTATATTTCTTAAGTACGATAAATTTCAAATACTATAACGCTTTTGAGAAATCGTTTTCTCTGTGCACGGACGAGTGACGGAAAGTTGTGGTTGGATTATCTTCCGTTTTATAATTTTCAGACGATTTTTAACAAGATCGATCGGCTCGTATCGGCGAATAAATAAAAGATCATCAAGTTCGACGGGTCGTTCCTTCGTGAGCCCAACGTGCGTGTGCTCACACATCATAGGAGCACGGTGCAAATTTTTCGCCGAGGGGGGGGGAAGGGGTGGAATAAAAGCTGCGATCCAAGAGGAGCATATCGCATCGCCCGGCCGTGTAGCCGCGAGGTATCGCGTGTCAAGGATGGCTCGTGGCGGTTTTCGCGACGGCGCTACTTAACGAACTTAGCCTGTCTCTGTGCCAAGCCAAGCCTTACCTCCGCTGTGTACCGCTCTTGCCTCACTTCCTCCGCCCCCTCTCCCTCTCGTTTTCCACGCCGTGATGACGGCAGTCAACGGCGTCGTCTCCACGAGGACGTGGAAATTCTTAACGCTGTTAAGATATGTTAATTTTGTTTACCTATAAGCTATTAAAGGGGCTCTAACGTGCTTAGAGCTAAACCAGTTTAGTTTTCGTGGAGAAATGTGTTCCACGGAGATCCTAAGGGATTCTCCGCTGAGGGGGTTGAGAAGAGAGCGAGTGAGAGAGCGAGGGTCTGCCGCCAGCGCGAGCGCGAGCCAACTGCGGGGCGAAGGAATTTAGGTTTCGCGAGCGCACGCACGCACAGCGCGGATCTTATCTCTGCTTGCGCGAGCGAGCTGCTGCTGCCGCCGCTGCTGCTGCTCAACCGCCCGGCCGTGAATATCGAAATTCGCTAGTACAACAAAACTGTTTACGCCCCCATGAGGAACGCAATGAATTTTACCCGGCTTAATTTTCCCCAGCCAAGCGAAAACATTGATTTCCATTTGATTTAATTAACTCGCGTCATTAGCATTTTATCCGACGAGTTTCACTCCGAACTATATAATTTAATAAAACATTCGTGTAGAATATTGGCGATGTATGAAAATATCGTATAATTTGGCATATTAATATCTTCAAGATCATTTTTGTAGAATATCGTATCTTCGAGAAATTAATTGTGCAGATATTGACTCCGATAAAATACAGATATGGATATGAGGCTATTCACTCCAGGATCGTACTTAAAAAATTAGTCGATCTTTTTGATTCCCCGGAAATAGTTCATTATTGTCTCTAAAATCATATTTTTCATATTTTATTTCATGAGTTGGTATATACGTTCTATATGCAATTGGATATCAAAAACTATCTCTGTTAACTATATTTCCATCTGTCTGGAAGATGATTCAAGTTCCAGATTACTATAGGTGCAAGCTTTCAAAGTCACAGTTTATTCTGAAAAATGTGAGCTCTCGTAGAAGACAATAATGGTATAATTTATTTGGATACCTAAGACCTTTGATCACAGAGATTCAACGTGATTGGTACCCTGAGGTATTGGTCTCTTTTTATGAATAGAGCTTCTCCTTGATTCAAGAAGAAATTTTCGTGTGTGTATCAACTAAGTTAAGGAAATCCAATGTGGCCCTGAAGGCTATGTGCCTCTTATCTTTTCTGATATTTCGTATTTTCAGTGTTTTCTGGGACCAGTGGGGTTCGGTTAATGTTGGTTGTGTTCAAAGAAAATTTGTGGTCAATGAACCCACGTATTTTGTACTTAAAACAACTTTACTGCCGTTTACTGTATAATTTTTCTTTGCTTTGGTTCTTTTACTATCGTAAGTAAAAATTACAAAAAATGTGTATTCATTATATACAGGTGACTGCTCTTATGTAAAAACCTCTCATCTTTCATATGGTCATATCATTTTTCTTCAAAATGTTTTCAACTCTACTGAAAATCCCTACTGCTCTTTTTCGCATGCAACTCCAGGCAGTGCCTCATAAAAACCATTGGGGGGGGGGAGGCCAACACAATCGCTGCTCTTTGTAAATCACCCATATAGGATTGATATTACTACTGTACGGATGGAAATACGAATGTGAAGGAACGCGAAACGCCAGCTAGACATAGCATGAGTCGCTTTGATCGAATAGGACTCGCAAGGTTCATGGGCGAATTATCTATACGGGCGTAACAATCTAAATTGTTTGCCATCAGTAATAACCCGGGCGAGTAAACGCGCGGCATTATTAACAGGTTGGTAAACATCTCGCGTATTGGCGATCCCGCGCCCGCATAGTCTTTGCGCAGCGGGCGTTGCAGCTCTCGGCGCGCACTATGCAGCTCTCCCCGCCAGGCCGAAAGCCTCGGCTTCCTTCGCCAGCCCTTATTCCGATCTCTTGTACAGATATTTGCCGTGTCTACATGGCCAAATTATCCCCGGCGATTTGAAGATAGAGGATTTTCTCCTCCCCGCAGCTCTTCCCTCTTTGGTGTACGAAGGTGCGCGAACGGTTCGCCAACGATTTTCCTCCATACTCGTCCACACACACGAATCAAACGCTCCCTCCCTCTCTGCGCAAACGTCGCCCATATCCGAGAGCGAGAGAGATTCTGATTCGATATGCGAAATCCGATTTGCCACGGCCGTGCGGTAATGCCGAAATTTCGCTGCACGCGCGCCGGCGTCGATTAGCATGGAAATCCGAGGCGGCGCGCTTCGTTTTTTGCCGATCGCGATAGCCACCCTCGAATTTTTTTCCCCCGCCCCGGTCTGCTGCAGCAGCTCGCGTCGCGTCAAAGCGAGCGCGAGCCGCGCCTCTCGACCAATTAGTCGTGCGCGCGCGCGAGTGCGGTTCCACGAACAAACGACCGGAATCCGAGCTACCACATCGGCCCGAGCCACGTTCTAAATCTCCGCGATACCATCTATTTCTCTTTCTCTGTTTCTCGCTGTGCTCGGCTCACGAGAGGCCGCGCGCGCGAGCCGAGATGCACGAGAGGTCCTTTCTGCACGGCCATAACGGCTCGGCTCTCGCGTTTGAAAAGTCGACACGAGTTGGCCCCGCGAATTTCGACGGATTTCGCCGGAACCATTATGCGCGCGGGACGAATCAACAAGTAGAATCGAACGCTGCCGAGTCGCCGCGGGTCAGCGGCAAATGCAACCTTTGTCCTTTGCATTTTGATGCGTGATACGCTTGTCGAGCCCAAGCCGTTTTCGCCATTTCGATTTTCATCTCGTCGCTTTTATCAGGTTTCGATCGATCGATAATCATTCGCTCGTCGATTTCTACCTCTTGAAACACCCGGTAATGCGACTCAAAAACAATCTCACGATGTTATTCAAGCCTTGCAGCAAAATTCATGAATGTGTTAATTAAAGGCTGCTGATACGCATCTGTTATACGTGAATCGAGAGACACAATATCTCCTTGGTATTCATCGGCGACGCGCAGTTGCGGGCCAGCTCATTATATACCATGTGAAGTACGTGGAAACGGCTTTTGTGAGCGCTCCATCAAAGGGTCAAATGAATTAATTGACAAACACACAAATGAGCAGGTAATTCCCAATGAGCACTTTGGATACATGGGCCTTCGTCTCAACTTCAAGGCCGATATCGAGTCGCGCAACCCTTGAAAGTCTTACTACCTGACAGCCCAACAGAAGATTGTCTGGCGCACGAGAAAGAGAAAGGATGGAGAAAAAAAAATGAGCGATGGGCGATAGGCTATACGTATAAGCTAAATGAATTTGGTAGAGAGTACTTGGACGGATATACAAATGCGGAGACGTATCACAAACTCGTAAAGAAACTTGTTTGACGTGTAGTGCCACATAATGCCATTTATAGCTTGAGATTAAACGCGTTTGAAAGTCCGAAATACACGCCTCGGATCAATTAGAAATTTACTAGCCATTCATCGAGATCGTGAATAATCAAATTCATGAATTATGCGTGATATATTATACTTCACCTCATATGTTATCGGCTTAATATATATATGTACGAGATCATTTTCATTGAAATATGTACCATTAAATCGACGTTCATAATTTTTACATTATCGAAAAGATACATCGCAGTAAAATGCGTTCCAGCTGATTCGCTCAAAAGAGCGAGACAGAGTGAGCGCGTATTTTTATTTATTCAAATTTCGATTATCCTGCCTGTCTCGGGGTGACCAGTTTGATGGGGACCACCTGGCGGGAGTCGCACTCCAGCCATCGCGTCCAGCCTCTCGCGAAACCTCGACAATTTTTCGCCAGCTGTCGATGGGTTCGCTATGATGTGCCCTTTTAACCCGAGCTATGCTTTTCTTTCGAATTATGCGTTTGCGAATTATGAACTGATTTAGCTTTTACTTGGTAAAAAGTTCTTCTTCACTTTTCGAAATTACAAATTTCAAATTCATACACGCAAGATTGACAGTCTCGCGCAGAGATCAAAAAACACTTTTCCCGGTTATTAATGGATTTATGAGTTTTGAATACAAAGCAGCGGGAGACGGAAGGTTTTCTGGCTGGGAAGAGCGAGGGAGTTGGGGACGGGACAATAAAATGCAAGAAAGAAGTCTTATTCTTGGAGAGCGTCATCGCCCGGCCATTTCTCGGTTCGATCGTAAAATCTAATGACGCATAAACCGTGGAAAAAAGGCTTCGTTATATAGGGAAAAACGTGCAGGCCCGCGGGCGTTATTAGTACTTTATGTTAATCGCCATTTCGTTTCGGACGTCGAACGCTCTTAAATCGGCCCACCAAATAGCCGCACTCCCTCATAAATTCCTATCACGAGCCACGATGAAAATCAATTTTTCAGCGAGAGGCTCGCTCTCGCATCACTATAACGCAGGGTCCTTTCTTCTACATGTCTCATCCCATTAGAGTAACGATCCGACCAACGTTTTTTCCCTTTTACAACCCTTCCCTCGGAGTGTGCCAGACGCGCGATAAGATGATAAAAATCTTCAATGGCTCATATCTGTTCTCGATCGACTTGTCTTACGATCCACGCTAATCTCGTGGATTCACGGTTTGAAGCCGTATTCACTCGCGTCCAAACACCGGGAGAATCCCCGAGTAAAAATGCCAACGAAGCAATTGCGCACGAGAGTAACAGTGAAGGTCGGTGGTGGAGGGAGAGGGATGAGGTTGGGGGCGAGTGTGCGAGCGTATAAGGGGGTGTGGGGTCTCGGAGAGTCGCGCGCTCAAACGACGACGTATACCCCGTATATGTATCTAAGCCCGCGAGCTTTTCACTCGCGTGTGCAATCTTTCTCTCCTTCTCTCAAAGGGCCTGGCGGCCGTAAAATATATATTAAAGCGTCGGGCGAGCTCATGAATATTCATATCGTCAAGTTTTCAATTTTCTGCGAATACTTTCGGGCTGGCCTTTTAGACGTTTTATAGCCCGTAAAGAGGAGGTCCAGTGGCCAGGGGGATTATACCGTCCGGCTTATTAATTTCCCATACGCGTAACGTACTTTGTTTTCTCACTTAATAAAGCTCGAGCCGCGACCTTAAGCCACTGGATTTCATCCGGTTTTTCGAGCCCATTAAAATTTTGATTCGCCCTATCGAGGAGGCTCGCGCGGCCTCCGCAAATGACGCTTTTTATGAAGCCCGGCGCGCTTGCTCCGCGCGCATATTGTGATTCGGTGTGCGCGCGCCGAGCGAGGGGTCGCCCCCGAGACGATAGCGCGCGCGCGAGCCAGCCCCGAGCGAGAATTTGCCGTCCGTGATAATTTAACAGTCAATTAGGTCGCCCGCGCTGCCGAACTCGGGAGCGAGAGAGTGCGATAATATCGACTGGTAAGCGTTATTTTGCTGAAATCGCTGGGCTACACGGGGCGCCGCCGCATGAGCGGCCAGCTCGGCCGGGCTTTCCTGGATTCCTCTCGATTTTCACCCTCTCCGGCCCCGTCTCCAAGTTGGCCGTGCGCGCCAAACTCCTCTCTCGCTCGCTCGCTCGCTCTCTGCCAGCCTCGAGCCTCGAGCTTCACTCGCTTTCTCGCTCTCGCGGCTCCCTGGCCGCGGCGTAATTGTTTGATTACTCAGCAGCGCACTGCCACCGCCACAGGCTCAACTCAAACTATGGCTCCCGTAAAGGCCAAGATTATCGGGTAACCCCGTCTATAAATACTTTCCCCCGCTTATGTTCATCGGTAATTACCTACTGTCTAATTCTTTTTGGCCCCGCTCAACCACCTAACCGAATTCGCCACCCGCCAATGCCAATTATATACCTCGAGCTTATCGAGCCGCGCGCGCGGCTTGTTCAAATCGAACACTGTTATAGTACGCGTTCTTCGCATGAGTCGAGTGGCTTTATTCATCTACACGGGTTTTCCGCTTATTGAATATTATTGTACAGTCGTGACCCTACTTTCAAGTGATGAATGTATATACCAAAGGCTCTTTTCCGTATTCCCTCTTATTTTTTCTCATCAATGTTGGAAATGAAATTTGATCCATCGAAGCCATTATTTGCTAATCATGACTAGCGTCAAGCAAGGAGCATTTTCAAAAACTGAAGATTTGACAGTAAACTTGATTATTGACTTGAAAACAAAATTCCTTGAAAAGTTCAGAATAAACATACATCATTTTCCAGTCATTTGGTTTTTATATAAAATAAAATTAAGGGGTTAGGATACCCAGGCTTACTGAAGAACAAAGCTTTTCTTCGGAATATTTTTTCTCAATCATTCAGTAATGAATCAAGATAAAATTTTGAGATTTTATCTTATGTTTATCAAGAGATACAAGAATATTTTTTATTTACATCTTACTAAGAGAAGACGCTACCTTTGGGTATCCAATCACGATGAAAGTTTGTAAGATGGTTCATAGGTAGTCTAATAACACGCTAATACGTCTAATAATCCAACGTTTCACTTTCTTGAAGATATTCACGAATCATTATTGGATTTGGGGATGCACAGTATGTCTAACCCATGAACTTTGTAATATTCGGATGAACTGTACATAGAAAAGATCGATAATAGCTTATGAATGTTTCCAGAAAAACGGAACGTTAGACTTTGTGGCTGCAGATCTAAGCTATTAAATTATACTCATGAACCATCTCAAACATTTTCATCGTGATTTGATACCTGACGGTAGCGTCCTCTACTTGATAGATACAGAACACATGTTTTTTTAAAAAAAAATTAGCATACGCGTAGCAGTCTCCGTATACCGCCTATAGTAGACGAAAAAATTTTCATCTACATCAGTTTTTCTCCGAAAATACCCAAGATTTTGATTATTTTTCAAAAATTCCCAAAAAAGCACCCTTTTTGATTTTTCATTTTCTAATTCTAGTTTTTTCTTCTTTTGGGAGGGGGGGGTATCAAAAGTGTGAAATAAGTAGATTTTTGAGTTTGAATTTGTATTTAAAATCTCAGGAATGTTATACTAAACCCCAAAACTACTTGTAATTGGTTGCGTGGATATTTACTAAAAGAAGCTTGACCATATCTCATTGACAGGCAGCGCAGCGCCTTCGATCCGGAGCTCCAGCCGTGCCATGGCACTCTAAAAACACGACTTTGGTCGGAAAGCTTCTGCCCATCCCAGGAATAACAGACTGAAAGGTAAAAGCCAATTTGATATCGATATTTTGATTATATCAGTCGATTCACTACTTCCATACTTTGAACGTGTTTTTCTCGAAATTATGTTTTTTGACCTAGTTCACAGCATATCTGAAATTCTTTTTATCCGATTGACTTGATTCAAAATGGTTTTTTCTTCATCCCCTGGCCGAAAGTACGTGTTCCGCGGACTGATTTCGCACAGAGAAGAGCGATTTTTGCGGCCGCTGGGCTGACGAGCGCTTCTGATTGGCTGCAAGACTTTCGTGGCTCGATACAAAATTTTCGTTGCTATAGCTGCGAGAGTAAATATTTGCTATCCCGCGAAACCGGTAACCTCGAAATATCGAAATGTCGTGCGTATATATAGTCACGGTGGTTCCGCGCATCTAGAAGTTTAGGAGTTCGAATCCTAGCGTTCGATAACCTCAGATTTTTTCGAAGTGCATTGGAATTTCTAAAATTAAAGGAAATGTTGTGATGCTTGCGAATAATGGCGAATAATGCCGCGATTGAGGTGGATGCATTGCCACCATATAGACATAGATAATAAAAATTCACTTCACTATTTACTATAACAAAAATTCGCGCCGCGCGCGCGGTGAGCTCGGCTTCGCCTCGGTCTTACAAGTCGGGCGGGCATCAACAACACATGCAGCGATACAGTACATTCGCATACGACGAACAGCCAGGTGACATGAGTATACTATATACTCGTCTCGCGCTGCGCGGATTGACCGGCAGGGTGGGTTGCTGACACTGTCCACAAAAAAAATTATATACATGCATATAGCCAGCTTAGCTATTTCAATTATTATAGCAATTTCTGGACGTACTTTCGACCGGAGATGAAGAAAAATAGTATACGGCACTTGGCCATAGAGTTGGATTCGCTGGCGTGCGATATGACGGCCTCGGCTTCGCCTCGGCCGTCCTAACCCCGCACTCCAGGAAATCCAACTTTCTGGCCATGTATCGTAATCTACTATTGTTTAAGAAATGTGTTGCTATGGTGCTATTGTACAGTTTTTTTCCAATTGTGTGTTGTTTTTTATTAACAATCTGTTGCAAAATTTTTCTGAAAAAATTCAACGTGTTTTCTGAATGTCCACAATATTTTTCCAATCAAAATTTTCAAATTTCCTATGATGCTGAAACGGCTATGTATCTATCATTTGATAATCTTTTTGAAATTTTAATTTCAGATGTCTAACTACGAGTTTTGCTCTCAATTACAAAAGCACCTGTTTTCAAAACGCCGTCTTGCGGACGTTTTTTGCAAAATGAAGACCATATAAAAAATGAGAAAACTTTTGTTGTATTCTTCTTGAATAAATAAATAAACGTATACAATTTTTAATTGATTGGTGAAGTAGTTTTTTTTTTAATAATCCTAGAAAATACATTTATTTTTAGCACCTCATTCTGTTGATAACCCTTACATTGTTTAATGCAGATGTAATTATTTATCAATCAAAATTCATATATCCTTCGATAGGTAATCTATCTATGAGCCGCAGTTAAAATTTCAAATTTATCATATAAAAATTGAGCGTGCTAGGCTGTATGCCAATATGAGAAACATAGTTACAAGAAAAACGTGTTTAGTAGTTTTTATTTAACGTATAAAACCATTCAGAATGTCCTCGGAAAATAAGCTATGAGATTATTGCGACGGCCCTTACGAAGAAAAGCACATTTCAAATCTCCGACGAAAAAAAACACATTTCGTTTATCGGACGAAAAAAAACACATTCCAGTTTCTCAGTCGAAGAAAAACACATTTCGGCTTCTCGGACGAAAAAAAGCACATTTCAGCTTCTCGGACGAAGAAAAGCACATTTCGACGAAGAAAAGTACATTTCAGGGTATTCGATGCGGTAGAAAATTATCTGCGCATTACCACGTAGAATAATACATTACACACAAGTAAAATAATACATTGCACGTTTTCACACACTCTCACGAGTATTGAGATACCCAATTTCATACATCTCATCATTCAATATACTACGTAGCTGAAATGTGCTTTTCTTCGTCCGAGAAGCTGAATTGTGCTTTTTTTCGTCCGAGAAACTGAAATGTGCTTTTTTTCGTCCGAGAAGCTGAAATGTGTTTTTCTTCGTCGTAAACCGTGAAATGTGCTTTTCTTCGCCGGAAGGTCGAAATGTGCTTTTTTTCGTCGGAGATTTGAAATGTGCTTTTCTTCGTAAGGGCCGTCGATTGATAAGCTTCACCCCAATTTCTTTTATTATATTTATCATTTTTCAATAGTTTTTGCATAATTTAAGTCAATAAAAATATTCCTGGATACCAAACTTAGATAATGGAATTTATGTTACTATATGGTTACTTATTTTCTTAATCGATAGAAAGTATATAAAGATCACATCACATCACGCGGATCAATGCAAAACTTGCAATTACATTGTTTTATTTATTAGGATACCTACTTATATCCATACATTTTGTTCGTGCTCTCCCTCAAAACAAGAAATGTCTTTTTCTTAGTAAGGTACCTGTACCCAATATGCGCCACCTAAGCGAGAAAGGTCACTACGCCGCGTCAAATGAATATTTTCTAACATAATTGGTGTCAAATGAAAGGTCTACTCAATACCTACAGAATGAGCTAAGTTTCTTTTCGATTTGAACAGTTCTACGCTAAGATACCGCGGTTTAAAAAAAAAAAATTTTTTCGGGAAAAAATTTTTAGTGTACCCAATATGGCGCCACCCTGAAAATACTTCTTTTCATCCAATTTGAAGCATGAAGCATGTCTGAATGGATAAAATACAAACAAAAAATTATATTTCTGATATAATTTTATTGGAAAATACATTTTGTCTTTGATTAAACCATAGTAAATAGATTATATGAACTTCTAACAACCTAAATCAAATCAAGTTTTCAGTTAAAATTCATGAAAAACCGTTGTTTTTGAATTAACAAAATTAACTTATGCAACATCTAATTCCAATATTAATCTCTCAAATTGATGAACATTCTTATTTGTGTAATTTTAAATATAATTGAGATGTTCTCACTGAAATGGAAGAGTTCAATTTAAAAAATGTCCGAGCCTACTTGGGCTAGCTATTGTCATGATGGTAGAAAAATTCTGTCTGATGTTTTTTCCTAGACAGTACTTATAAACGCATAACCTCAACATTTTTCTGGTTATAGGATAGCCAATATCTGCTAAGCATTTAATTCGACTACATAATTTTTCGTTCTGTACTGTCGTTAACGCATATGGTCGACTCATTTTGCTTTTCTCGGATATGTTTTGTTTGGCATATCGTTGAAATGTTCGACGAGGTATCTTATATATAGTCGAAGCCATCCTCTGCGATATCTCATTTTTTTACCTGCTCCAGAACTTGAACTAAATTCTCTTTCCACCATGTTTGGCGGATATTTACCATCAATGGGTTGATTGTAGCTTCTAGAGCAAGAAAATAGGGGTGGCGCATATTGGGTACATTTGATAAAAATAACGAAGAGCTATTGAAACGATTGATGAAAAGGTCATACAAAGAAAAAAAAAATTGGATGATGTAGATGGGATGTCAAGGAATCGAATGATATGTCGCTCGATTTTTTTGGCCCAGTTTAAGGGTATTAAAAAAATTCGCACTTACCTGGGCGAAATTAGATCGAGAATGAAAATTGGCGAAAAAATGGAGAAAACGAGCTCTAACAAGTTGGTGTAAGGGTTTCCGATCGGTGAAAATGTTTTCTTTCTTCATTATTTAGCATTGCCGACAAGATCCTGTGCCGCGGCGATGCTCTAGACGCGCGTATATATGAAATACGAAGGGTGGCGCATATTGGGTCCTGGCGCATATTGGGTACACCTACCTTATAAACTATTACGTGAACACCTCGGAAATAATAAATAGTGTTTGTATTTTGATGTAAGCTTGATTGATTCGATCAAGGATTACCTCACACAGTCTCGATGTGCTGATGGTTATTGAAGGATTGATCGGCATCTGTATCGAGTCAACAAGCAAAGAAATGGCTGAAAAGGCTTCTCTCGAAGTGTCTCAAATTCAAGCCGTGCGTGACGGCACCCAAGGAAATTCTCGACAATGGAAGTGCTGTTGCGTGAGCATTAGAAACCGTAGGTGGAGTGCTTCAGGAAATCCGTAGGGTGTATAGACCCCATAGGCATCTATCGAAAATCGTGCGGGTGGAAGATTGCTTTTCAGGTATAAGGACCATTCGCTGATCTCTGCTTTTACGCTTGACTGGGTACACTCTCTATATGAGAGTTTTGTAGTATTCGATTAATGCGCTACAAACCCTTCATCTGAGTTTTTTATTCATAATATTAGATTTTATTTCCCAACTTTTCCATTTCAACAACACCATTGTGTTACTCGGCTTAAGCTTTTTTTAATGCGAGTGGCTTAGTGATTTATTTTATAATAACTTTTGGATAGTTCAATCGAAGGGGACCTAATATTGTAAACTCGGTCGGCGATAACGGTTACTTTTTGGATATTGGATCATCATGGTATAAATAATAAATTTCTCAAGCTAAGAATCAAATTTATATTATATTGAAATAATATTGGGTTAATTATTCTATTCTGGATAATCATGTACACCAAAATTAAAGAATCTTAGGATTCATTCTTTCTCTCGTATGTAATGAAGTTTGTTGATATTTTAAATCATTTCTTCGTTCGTTTTATTTTCCATTAACATTGAAACATTTTGGTAACAAAGTGTTTCCATTCATAAACTGCAAACAATTAGAATGACAGTACTCAGTCATTCAAAATTTTCTCACTTTTCATCAGATTCTGATATTATTTTCGTTTCATACATTCATCTAACGATTTACCATAGAAATTTTAAGAATATCTATTGATGGTGGATCTATTGATGGAAGGTAAATTGCTTATGGGATTTCATACATTTTTTTATAAACAAATGATTTTTCTCCGTAACCAATGAATATTTTTCAAATTTCCGCGGTGAACCTTTGTATGGACAGGTAGAAATGAAAATCCTGAATCGAAAAAACGAGCATCAAGTAAGGATTATTTTTAATGTTGTGCTGTTAATACACATAGAAAGATTCTTTCTTATGAAATATGTTTTCATGTCAATGAAAAATGAAACTTCCCGATGATCCGTTCGAAATCTCAACAAACCTCATACAGTAAGTGAAAAATTTAATTCTTAGTGGTGTGAATCTTAGGATATACAATTACTAGATCAAAACTAACTTTATGACTTATGTGTATAATATTGGATAAATATAGTGTACTCAATGTATTTCGTTATTAATCTCGTTTATCAGTTTCATTTCTAGATATAATCTAACACTATGCTCTTCTGTGTATGTATATGTATTATGGGTATAAAACTGGCTCAAATGAATAAATGAGTAAATAGACAGTGGGTTATGATAAAAAACGAAATGACAAAATTCGCATAAAAAAAAAAGAGTGAGTTGGAAGTGACTGCATCGAGGCGAATATGTATAGAAGTTATCAGCTGCGAAGTACGTCTCAATCGACGAGTCGAATTGTCGATAAGAGTCGCGAGTCATTGTCGAGTGGGTTGGTGTGCTGATTGAAACGGCACTGGATTATCGTATATTTATGCATTAACAATTACGGGGGGTTGGCGCACGCGCTCGCGGGCTATCGAGCCGTGTCCCTTTGTGAACGGTGATTGCAGATAAGCTCAGCGCGAATGGCGATGATCTCAGCGCCGCTTGCCACCGGGCCTGCGGTTCAACGAACATCTCTCGGCAGAGTATAAGACCGGTTATGCATCGCGCGAATGCGAATGCAATGATCCTCACAATGCCTCAATGCCACGATGATAATCTGGCAATGGAAATTCTTGAATATCAAGGCTAGTAGCCGAGAGAGAAGCGATACACGGCCGAAGAACGCGAAGCGAGTATTGTAGCCGCGCAGTACTCGAGTTCATTGTCGATGAGAAATCATTTGGGAAAGGTGCGGAGCCGATCGTCGCGGCCCGGCTCTCATTACGGCCAGCCGTGTACGCTGCAGCGGGAGGACAATGCGCGGGGCGGCTTACACCTCGGATTCACCGGATCGTTCACGCGGCAAAGTCGCCGGGGCTCAACGCTCGTCGAGCGCGACCAAAGAATCCCTTCTTCTCCTATTTTTTTTATATCGTTCGATTCGCCCTCTCGAAATCGTCAACGCGTACGTGTCAGATATTTATCGCGGGGAAAAGTCGTGGAAAGAGAAACGGGTTCGATCGCGCGGCGTGGGAGCGTTGCGGGATGCTCCCCCGAGACGCATCGAGTGTACAATAAGCGCGCGCGCCCGGCAGTGCAGCGTAACAGAGACGAGAGCATGGGATGAAAAAAAAAAAAGAAAAAAAGTCGTGTGTGCGAGAGCGGTGTCATTGTTCCGTTGTGCGACTCTCTTTCTCTGCTTCTCTGTCTCGCTCCTAGGGATCGCGCACGGATGAAAGGCCGATTACCACTATTATTAGGAGCTGCGAGCGGCACTCAAAGAGGCCCACAGTTGCTCGCGCGCAACCGACTGTTTTACTGCAAAATTAGGGCGGCGATCTCTTATTCACCACCGCCAAGTGCTCATCTTCGAGCGTATGTTCGAGCGAAATTCCATGCGTTTCCCTCGGAGCGTCGCTCTCTCGAAATTACTTTCTCTCCTCCCTCCTCCCGATCCCCGCCGACGCCCGGCTACCATTGACAGAAATCCGCGTAATGAGGTAGCCCGCGCACTGGATTCTACATTGTGCACGCGGTAATTGTACTGGAAGTATAGGAAATACACGTTTCAGCACGAGCGTTTCCTCGGAAACATATTTACGAGTTCGCTGCGTTTTGCGAAACACACCCAAGCTCAGTGCACGAACTTGCTTCCCGTCGGGCTTATTTTCGCGTCATATTTCCGTAGATTGATAAAGTGATTACTTCTCAAACGATATGACTCGATGTGATATGGTCGCATTTCTTTGCAAGTTTCGTTTTCGACGTCGAAAATTGATAATGGTAAAGTGGAATTGTACGGAGTTATAGTACAGATCGCATGAATAAAATACGAATATCAACGTGAAACCTTGGCGAATCACTTACGTCTGATCTTCTGTCAAGCATCGAATGCTATTAACTTTTGCATTTAAAGCTGGTATCGTGTCGATGTATAATTTCGTTTGCGATCGAAATGAAATGAGTACTGGTCGGAGGCTCGATTCCGGTGCAATCCCCCCCGAGTTACAGGAAGGACGTTGATGCGCTCACGAGGAGCAGATATATGTAGGACGTGGAAGGAAAATGATCTGAGTATTCCATTCGGGAGGAAAAATCGTGATTGGATTGGGCGGCTGATCGGCCATGAGAACGCGCGCGCTCGTCCCGCTCATTGGAACATTTGCATCGAGCGCTCAGCCCTGCTATAGGCAATCGCGCGCTGCTCTCCTCTGCCGGGCGCATATCAGCCCGTTTCTCTTGATGCGCTCGATGCATCGCGGCGCTCGCTTGGCAGGCATCTAATCGGCTTCGTTTTTTGCGCTTTGCGGCGCGCTGCAGCGCGTGTGTGTGTGTGCGCGCGCGGCCCCGGTGATTGGTCGGGCCGACGGTGGGGATAGGCTGCATAGTGATGGGACCCTTAGGCCCCCTCCGACAGAAGGATCCGACCCGTCCTACCGCCACGGGGATGGCTTTGACGGGCCCAGCAAGAACAAAAAGGATTGAATCAGCCTCTCGTCGGACAACGGACTCTATCAGATGGTAATTATGTGTACGGCTGATACAGCCAGATATATATACGTATATGCGCGTGTGTATATATATGTCCGATACACCTATTCAACGGGCTATATACCCGGTGATTCCCATCAAATCTCTCCGCCGCATCTTAGATCCATCTGCGGCTCGTTTTTAAATTACATTATTATTCTTTTCTAATTGGCTGCTCCGATTTGAATGGCGCGCATGCCCCGCGAGTTTTCGTGCCCGCGCACGTTCATTTAGATTTGATGCATGGACGAACCCGATGAAACCGACGATTACACGCCGAGCGAGGAAAATGCGTTTGCGGTCTTGTTCCCCTGTACAGAAATCAGCCCACAGTTCCGCGTACGTTGGAGAAATAACCCGTGTCCGACGAAGGATTTCACCGACTCGCAGTTCCAATGGGAATATCAATTATCTTTGAAATACGTATTCATTCCAAAACTCCAGACTCGAGCTATCAAAAGATATATGGGGTGGAAAAAGTTTCAATTTCTTATACGCCGGGATATTTCAGTTATAATTATCGTTGGAAGCATTCATAAGACGAACGAATATTACTGAATTGATACCTGTTATAACAATATCTATACATCTAATATGACTAGAAAAATAACTTTGTTCGACGATGGTTTGAAGCATATTGTTTTATCGAGTTCACCCGTTATACATATATCTCGTACGTTCGAGACGGTACGTTAGCGTCTGACACGGTGAGTGACGTACGACACGAGAGAAGGCAATGGCCCAGTCTATAATATATTAAAAAAATGCATCCACACGCCTCGATGAGTTGATTGTCTGCTTGTCCGGACGCCAAAACGTCCAAACCCGTGCATTTCATATCGCCTCGCGCACATACACGTGTATTGCTCTTTCTTTGTGCCGGGTGGTCGATTAATCGACCTCCCCCCACTCCCCCCCCCCACCTCATACCCCCACCTCAAATAGAGTTACGATCCTCATCATTTTCCGTCCCTCCTCGCATCTCCACCAGGCAATTTACATCCAACATAATTTCAACTCGTATATGTATATATACTTTGTCCAATAAATTATTACTCCTCTTGAGACAAGCAAATTGGTAATTCCAGTATTCGCATACGTGACTCTCGACGTCGCGAATGAAAAGTATGCGACTTTTCCATCCTTCGCATCTCGATGATTTTTCTTTCGACGAAGGAGCCGGAGACACAGAGAAAATCAAAAAGGCGATCATTCGAGTTTATTCTCAATAATTCTCCCCGATTTTCCCGTCGCGTCGAGTGCGCGCAGACTCGATCCCAAGTAATATGTCGCATTAAAATTCATGCCGCGTAACGAGCGGGCGGGGGAGAGGGTGAGGCGCGAGAGCGAGAGCACACATCTAGATTTTCGATGAAACTGAATCAGGCGAATTCGCGGGCAGAGTTGCTCGTCGGGAGTTATGTGCGTCGACAGCCGGAGCCTCGCGACTCGGCAGATGCGTGTGCCCAAGTGGATTTGCAACTGACTTTGCGGTATCGTCGCCGCGCGCTTTCTCTCGTCTTCGTTTATATACGTGTATACGCGAGCGGAACGAGTGCACCGCGCCTCAGATTCGCGGGCGTACCCGTCACATTGCCATTGTCTCAATTGTCGTTCTCGACGAGACGAAGACGTGGCGCGGGGCATACAAGTGGCAGCGCCTACACGGATACTCTGCCTCGGGATCCTGGCATCCTCGTACACAAATTCGACAACATCGGCGCGTGGCTCGTGTTGGCTCATTCAAATATTTGTATCGAGCTGCTGGTCGAGGGATGGCGCGGGAGGGGCCGGGGGCTGCCAGCGAAACTTTGCGCGCGATCGAGTGCAATATAGTGAGAGCCGCGCTTGGAATGGCTCATCCAGTCTAAATTACGAATTCCACGGGTCGGTTAAGGGAATTGTCGACGAGGACACGTCGGGCGGAATCACCGAGCAACAACCGGGCGTCTCTCGCGTCTTGGCTATTGCGTTAGAGGCGCTTGCGCTCGCCAAAGAGCACATCTCTCTGTCTCTCCGCGCGTACAAGTCCTTCGCTTTGATCTCGGTCAACAGGGAAAATTTAGACCGTGTATCGGGCGTCGCGCCCGTCCCATCGGCCGATTTGGCCCGGGTTCCGCGGCCGATCGAGCCGACTCCGGCCCGAGGACCGATCGACCGGTCGCCTCGCGCCGAGTATCACCGGCCGATCGGTGCATCGGGGGCCGAGCCGGGCGCTCGGGCGACGCGGCCGGTGGGACAATACATGTTAACCCGGCGGGCGAGTCTGAAAACAGCGTCGGCGGGAAGGAGGGACCCTCGAGCCAGCCGCTTGATGTCCAAAGGTGCTCGTCTCACACTCGCGCGCGCGCGCGCGCAAGACGGCGCGGCGAGCGACTTGGTCTTGGCAAATTGTACAATAACAATCCGGCGTAGTATCTGGCGTTGTTGGCTGGCTGTCGTACTGGCTCCCTCCCTCTGTGCCTGCTCGCACTGGCGTGTGTACATTAGCCGGTGCTCTGAAGGCGCACAAGACAAACGGAATATTACACAAATAGCCTTACGAGGAGCCGGCGTGCTACCGGCGCTGTGTACCCCCCTCTTTGCTCGCCCCACCGCGCGTCCGTCCGCGAGAGACCCCACGGGCGCGGCCATCTTGGCACGAGCCACGGAGCGTTTCATCTCCTTGAAGACGCGGCGGGCCGCGCGCGCGCGCGAAATACACGCCCTCCGGAGTTCGGACAATTTCAGAGCCACGCTCGCGAGCTTTCCGATTGCTTAGCCTAATTCATCCTCGGCTGGTGAGCCCGGTTGTGCAGTAGCTCCTTGGGCATCAAAGTAGCCGCCAGCGCAAGCTCGTCAGGAAAGTTAGCGCGCAGGCGAGCCTCTATCCCGGCGACTGCTGAATTCAAAGCCCATTAGCAGCCAAAGGCGTTGTACTGCTCCTTCACGACGATAACCAAATGCAGCTGTTGCTGGCTTGCTTTCTTTGCCCCACCCCCCCTCCCGCCTGCCCTCGCCCCCACACACACCGACTGTTTGCCCGCCGCGTCTATTCTCCGCTGTGCGCGCGCGCACGATGTTCTGATTCACTTGATTAATTTGCCACTCTCTCTCCCTGCAAGTTTCCAGCTCCTTGTACACACGGACGTGTGTATATGTATACACGCGCGTATTACCCACGCCCGACTCGGACGAGCGAGCCAACTAATTGAAAAGAGACGGAAAAAAGTCGTCGTGGTCGATCTTTGATTCCGGGGGGAAGTGGTTCGCGCGTGCTACGCCCGAGCGAGCAATTATATACTTTGAATTCGCACGTGTATGTGTGTACGGGGAGGGGGAGGGCCGTTCTTTCCGGCCGCGTTCTGGCAGCGACCGCGCGAGCAATTATCCGAGATGAATTCGAGTTACGTAACGTTTTCAAAGAAACGCCCGGATTATTTCACGTCAGGAGCGAGACAGTGTCTGCGAGCGTGGCTGCACGTATATGGGGCGTTCTTCGTCAGCTCTCCGAAGCCGGCGCGCGGACGCTAAAACCTCACATTTTCGACGCTTGTTTTCGACTCTATATGACCCATATCTAAATAATGTTGGATATGCTATCAATGTAGTTTTTTCTCAGCTTTCCGATGGTGAATTTAGTTTTCCAAATTTTTCACATTTTCACAAAAAAAAAACATAAAACAGGCCATATCTCAAAAACCTATTTTTTTAAATTTTTTTTAAGTAGTCTAGATCGAAAGCTGAGGTTTTTCTACGTTGATATGGACCTTCTGGAAACCTACTTTTTTTTTGTATTCGAGTAATTGAGTAGCAAACATGAGAAAATGCGTCGCGTCGGGCCGGGCCGCGCCGTGCCGCGCCGCGCCGCGCTGCCTCCACGCGCTCCAGCTCAAGTCTTCTGCTTACAAGAGTGCCGAAATCGGAATATATTCAATATCCATACAAGTCTCTATCTGTTGGATAAACTACTATCTAGCGTAGATTATGTACTCATTTGGTTTATGGACTGAGATATGGACATTATTTCATTTCACATTCTTTGACCTTCGTTTTGGCTTTGATATTGAAGACTTTGCTATACTATGTTTCAACTGAACTACTTTTTCAGTTCGTTTTAATCTAGGAAAAATTTCATATTCCTCAGCAGATGAAATTTTTTTGACCATCAGTCTGTCATTGGAAGTTGGTATGAACGCATGAAATTGCAGAGTACCTTGTATAGCAAAACACTTATCAAATCTTTCTTTCAATTTCAGTTTAGCTTGCTCATAATCTTCTTTCTTACTATAAAATACCATGGTTTCTTTACAGTAATTTCTTGCCCATTCAAATAAACCTTCTGCGGTTAAAATATGATTATTTGCAGAGCGTTGTAAACTTGCTCGTCTAGCACCTCGTTTCACATTAGCTATAATTCCATCGCATGCTCCCTTCCCATGTGCGGTCGCAAAAAAATGCCATTCCGCGGGAATGCCAAAATCTTTCTTATGATTAATAAGATTAGAGAAACTTTTTTGATTTTTGAAGTGTTGACCCGCTCCATCGGTACTATAATAAATTTTCTTTGGTTTGTATTCTTTCTTCAGATAATTTATGATTATTTCTTGGTATACATAAACTGCAATAGTGTCATGAGATAAATTATCCGAAATAATAGCCAAACTTTTGTGTTTAAGTTCATTGTTTCTCTGAAAGTAGATAACTACTGTGAAAATTGTTGCCTGATTATTATTCCAGTGGAAAGATTGAGCTGAATTCTGTACAACAAAAGCATAATTTTCAGCAAAATCAAAACAAACTAAGAATTCTCCTTCTAACAATTTTTTTTTCAAATCATGAATGAATACAGACTGTTTTCTGGCAAAAAAGTCGTGAGTTTTCAATTTCATTAATTTGTCACCCAGCAAGTTCAGATATTCATATGTGTCGACAGATTGTGTGACAATTGAGCAACGATCAGTTTGCATCCACGTTTCAAATTTCACATTGTGAATATTATTATCATTAAAACTTTGGAGTAAGATCTCTTTAAGCACAGCTGTATTCGGACAATCCAAACAGTCCCCTAAGAAACACGCGTCCAATGGTTTGGCACATACAATTGCATTAATGCAGTCATGATAATTTTTTAGTGGAAAGCGTGTGTTTTTTGTCAAGTGTTCCAATTCTACACCACTCAACATAAGTTTTACGTTTTCATGATGAACGCATACACAAACGTTATGCGTTCCACTACTACCTGCTAGAATACAATGGGGAGGTTTGAGCTGTGTGAATTTATTGTACCCTATTATAACATTCTCATACTCTTTCTTGAACTGAGCATAGAGTTCTAATAAGTTACATAGCAACAATCGCTTCTGTACATGAACTCGCTCATCATTATCATTTTTGACCGATAAGAAATCTTTCATCCCAGGCATCAATCGACTATTATCGTCGCGTTCATAGAAACTTTTAACTAAAGATACTGTTTCATCAGGTATTACTCTGCCTTTCTTTGCAATAGGTGATGTTAGAATACCATTTTCAGCCATTAGTTTTTGAGCTTTTCTTGCTTCCCATTCTGAGCAAGAAAACTCTCTTTGAAGCTGATCACGACTCCAATATTTTGGTGTAAGAGTGAGCAATAAAATTCTTTCCTGTTTGTTCTGGGTCTCTCGAAATTTTTCTTTTATTTGCTCGAGGACAGTTACACCTGCTCTATGATACTCATCAGTGCAGTTTTCTCGACACGGTTTATATTTCTTACTGACTGGAGAGAACGGATCATTTGTACTATTTTCTTTCTTCAAAGATGAGGATAATTCTAACCTACATTTCAAGCAAATTTTCGCATTTGCAGGTATTGATGGATATGTGTCTGCAAATGATAGGGGAAACTTGACTAAATTTTTTTTTACAGTGTGATTCGGTTTCTGAAAGGGATTGGCACATTTCAGAAATTGAACTCCAACCATCTTGTTTCAATATTGAAACGTTAAACGTTCAATAGGGACAGATTAATGGATAGAGAATGTTAGTTTTGAACAATCTCTTATTGAATCTCGATATATTGTTAAGCAGAATTTTTTCAGTTATAAAGATATGAATTTGGCGTTTGTAACGGATGACTTTATAGCTTTCACCGGACGAATTCAGTAGCAGGTATGAGAAAAATGGTATCCCTCTGGCGGACGCATTGAGAGATAGTCCTTTATTCAACAGACACAAATTACTTAGTATGGATATTTAATCGAGCGCGTGGAGGCAGCGCGGCGCGGCGCGGCCCGGCCCGACGCGACGCATTTTCTCATGTTTGCTACTCAATTACTCGAATACAAAAAAAAAGTAGGTTTCCAGAAGGTCCATATCAACGTAAAAAAAACCTCAGCTTTCGATCTAGACTACTTAAAAAAATTTAAAAAAATAGGTTTTTGAGATATGGCCTGTTTTATGTTTTTTTTCTGTGAAAATGTAAAAAATTTGGAAAACTAAATTCACCATCGGAAAGCTGAGAAAAAACTACATTGATAGCATATCCAACATTATTTAGATATGGGTCATATAGAGTCGAAAACAAGCGTCGAAAATGTGAGGTTTTAGCGTCCGCGCGCCGGCTTCGGAGAGCTGACGAAGAACGCCCCATATACATACACACATGCGCGCGAAAGGGATAAAGGTTTAATAAGGGATTCTCTCGTGCGTATCATTGTAACGTACGTTCGTTTTGTACAATATCGCGGCCCTGCTCCGCGAGCCTCGCTCGTCCTTTTGCACTCGCACACACACACGTATATATACGTATCTGATAATTTTTCTCATCAGCAACGCGTGAGCATATATATGATAATCTATATATACATATATCCACGGTATCTCCTCCCCTCGGTCTGCTCTCTGTCTGTCTCGTCGTTCTCGCGCCTTTTTTGCTCCGCATGCCAGCCCAGGGCACGTGTACGGCTCTCTCCTCTCTCTCTCTCTCTCTCTCTCTCTCTCTCTCTCTCTCTCTCTCTCTCTCTCTCTCTATCCCTGTTGCTCTCTTGGTCCCTCTCGTGTCTCTTTCTGCACCTTTGCCGCGTCTGCCGGTGACGGAGCCCGCGGATTCATGGAAACATATTAATACATAATAAGTCGGTCGCAGCTTTTCTCCGCGCCCCGTCTCTTTTCACTCGACGCGCCGCCGCCGTCGTCGGGCGGCGTGTGCCTATCCCCTCGTTAATGAGAATATAAGTGAGCGGCGAAATTGTACCTCGAGCCGCGCCAAGACTGCAGCTCTCTCGTGTGGTTTGGAAAGAGTTTCAGCAGCCTAAACGTCTCGGCCCGATCCAGCTGTCGAATTAGCTCTTGGACGAGCGGCTGCTCCGCGCCAAATAGCTTCGCTGCACCTACACGCAGCAAGTTGGTCGGGAAAAAAAATCGAGAATCCCGCACGCGACAATGAGCTTCTGCGAGCGTTGTATACAACGTCTCAATCGAGAGGAGGATAATGGCCTAGCTGGCTTGGCGCTCAACGATTTCTCGAGTTTGGCAATAAAACGCGCAGGAGAGAGGCTCCGAATGGAAAAAGGTCAAAACGATCGAGTCAGGCTGAAGAGGAATATGGCACCGGGTACACACCGGGGTATACACACTGCAGCTGTCGGCAAACAAGAAGAAAGCGAGTCCCCGTATGTATAGACACAAGAGGAAGAGCCCGAATATGCGCGAGCGAGGGACCGCGGCCCGTGAAATCAAAACGATCGCGGCGAGCCGGTGTATATACAGTTCCCATGATATGGGCGCGGCCCCGCGCAACCCCTTTGACGATCGGCCGGGCCAGCTAATTCTACCTCGCTGCCTCTCGGTGAAGCGGGACGCGATCGGTTATTTGTTCGGGCCGGCGAAAAGAAGAGAGAGAGAGAGACAGAGCGGAGAAAAGAAGCCGCTGGCGGGGCGTCTCCCGCGGGATGCACCTGCGCGCCAGAGGCCGGGGAGCGCGCGCGACTGCTCAAGGCCCGGCAGACCAGAGAGTGGGAGTGTGTGTGTGTGTGTGTGTGTGTGTGTGTGTGTGTGTGTGTGTGTGTGTGTGTAATATTTAAATACGCGGAGGCGCGCATGCACGGGCCCGATCATCGGTCCCGGATCTCCTTCGCGCGCCCCCACCCCCGCCGCCACTTATTCAAATGGCCGATCGCTAGATAATAAAGAGCGCGCCCGACTGATCGCGCGCGCGACCCCACTCGGCATTGTGTAACGCGTCCGTTGCGGAGAGCTATACTACGACCCACACACACACACACACACACACACACACACACCGACGCACATAATGTACCTGGCGATTCTCTCTTTGCCAAAGCCACGGCCACGATTGTTTGGATTATTCGTGCCCGACAAATTTCGTACGCGCGCGTATTCATCTAGCGGCGCGAGGCCGCGCTTCCCATATAGCCGCTGCACTGCAGATATAGACTGGTTCGGCTATCTACATCTCTCGGCTGCGAGCCGTGCCTCCTTTCGCCTACTTCGCGAGCTCGCGCGCGCGTTTACAAATCAAATTCATCACAAAGAACGGCGCTTTTTTACTCGTCCTCCAACTCGAGTATATATATATACGTGTCTGCAGTGTCCGTGTGAGTGTGTGTACACGATTCCGACAATGCGGCCCGCGAGAGATTTATACACCCGAGCGCGGGCGTTCGCACAACCCGCGCATTTTTCACACTTTTTCCTATGCCGTTGCCTGACCTTCGGCCCGCGGAAGGAGATCGAATCGATAGCCCGAGATGAGAAATCGGGAGTGTGCGATTAATCGCGGAGGAAAAAAAAACACGGATCGAGTTTCTAGCGACACGTGTTTTTTTTCTCGTGTCGTTGCCGAGTGTGGAGCGGAAGATGTGGTCGGATGAGGCCGCGTGTCTTATTGTCGGGTGCACGCGGGCAGGGATTCGAGAGGCTTGGACGCGGAGCGCGAGAGGCCATAAATAAGTCAATTTCAATTTTCAATCGTGATGCATTGCAGTTCAGGAGTCACGACCGCGACAAGATCTGCGATAGCGTTCGGGTAGAGAATTTATCGGGGAACAATTCGGCTCTACTGGGCGGATTATCTTCGAGCCGAAAGGGATCGCTCGAGGCTTCGTCGATTTAAAAGCTCATTCAAAAAGTATATGTATATAAACGAATGGAGCAGGAGGGAGAGAGGAGAGAGAGAGAGAGAGAGCCGACCATTAATATTAATACATTAGCAAGTGAGAAAGGGGTTCGAGCGAAATACGCCTCGGCGTATCAGAGAGCGATCGTCAAGCCGGGCAACTTGATAATTTTTGTTGTTTCTCAAAGGCGATATCCCGATGGCAGCAGCTCTTTCTCCGACGGCCTTTTTCTCCCGTTCGCCCTATGGTTCGTCTCATCGAAAATGCAATAAACGACGCGGCTGATGCGCCGTGCGGCTCGAGCGAGAGAGCGGAGGAGTAAGCAGCGATCCTCCGTCCGTCACGCCCAACCCCGAGCCAGCGCCGCGGCTGATGCTGTCTTTCTTTTTTCGTCTTCCTGAATATTGAAACGTCAATTTATAAACTTTGATCGGGTTTTAATTCGCTCGGCTCAGCAGCGAGAGGTGCGGTATGCTGCTCGACGAACGCAAATCGAGTCCTCGCTCCCTTTTACTCTCCGGAGCGAGCGGGGATGCCTCTTTTCACCTCTCTCTCGCTCTCTCTCTCTCCCTCTCGGATCATTTGAGAAGTTAGCGAAAATTGATGGGTACGGTCGAAATAAACGATCGCTCCCAAAGTTTTGATGCGCCCGTATCATGGTTGGATATTTTATTTTTATCCTCGTGCTTCACGGTGTTCATCTGAAGTTTTTTCAATATGAGGCACGTGCGAGACGAAGTGAAATGATGTTAAACGAGTTTCATCCGATATATAGGATTCAAATAACTGGATGGAAATTGGCAATCATGCGATTACACATATGATAAATATTACATTCAACAGCTAAACTCGTACACTGAGTTGTTGGTTTAACATTCATTTTTCAAATTTCTCACTTCAACCGAAAAATACTTCATTTCTGCTCTCGTTTCTCTTGTTCTACGTGGCTGATGAATTCATTATAAGAACTTCTTAAAATCTATTCTCGGGTGTAACGATTATATCGCGTATGAAGCCGATGTTCGAGCTTCGTGGGCTCGAGGAACATTCATCAAGTGAATTGAGCCTAAAAACATCGAGAAAAATAATCCTTATATAAAAAAGTGATGGCCTTTAAAGTGAAGGCATTAACTCGTGATTTGATTGGTGTAGATCTAACCACGTGATTTGTAGTGGGGTGTATATAGATATAGAGTGATAGATGTATATATAGATAGAGAGTAGCCGATGACATGATATTATAGGTTAGCATAGTCAGTTTCTTTGATGATGCTGTCATAAGTATTGACAATTTATTTTCAAAACCATAATTGTAGGTATGTGAATTTGATTGATGGTACGTGGATATTTTAGGCTACCTTTTAGTTTTGAACAGTTGCCGGATAGGATAACTCTGATAGGTTAAGATGTCTGATTTGCAAGTTTTATGTGTTATGTGGTTTGATGAATAGTTTAGTATTAAAAATCTGAAATCGTCTTGCGAACTCAAGTGTCGATAGCTCAGGATTATTTAAATAGAAGAAGATGTCAGTGCTCGATAGTTCTTTCTAATACTCTTATACAGTTTTTACATGAATCATAAGAATTTAGGGTTCGGTTATTCATGTAGCTTTTAGAAATTCGCATCATGAAATGAAATGAATTGAGATGTACGTCAGAACGATTATGGTCAAAATTCGTGGAAAAAATAATTGAAATATGGTTTTGAAACGCATACATGTAGATCGCGCGCAGCGCGTTTAATGTAGCTAGTTATTCAAAATAATGAAACGTCATATGTGTTTGAAAACGAATGTACACGTGAATCGAACGATAGAGCACGTGTAACGAGCTACGGCAGCCCTTTTGATCGTGCACGTGCTGCGTCACTCGTCTAATCTCCGAAAAATCCAAGAGCTTAATTCGCGAGACCTCGCTCACACACACAGGGCGAGCGTAAATCACAATTCACAGCCGGCTGTAATCTCCCGTATACATACTCTGGTTCGATTTTTCTAGGCGAACAAGCTCGCCGAGGCGGGCGACAAACAATAGTCGATGAAGCAAGAGTTGGAGAAGCGGAGAGAGAGAGAGCGAGCTTCCCACTGTGTATTTCACGGGGATTTGGAGCGAAGACATTTTCACCCAATAAATAGATACGTATATATATAGGCCCGGCGGAGGGCGAGTGTTATACACGGGCGATCCTTATTATAAACTCTAACTAACTAGCTGCGCGTCCTCTGCCGCTCGTTCTCCGGCTCGTTTTGGCGCGCGTATAACCCAGGGGGTAGGACGCGAGATATACTTGATGGGATTCCTAGCCGATGGTGCGGACAATCCTATTTGGACCCTCTCGAAATCACTCGGCTTCACGTCTTCCAGTTGCGAGCCGCGATCCGTTTAGCCGAACGCGATGTTACGTTAAGTCGGCCCTTCACAATCGAACCCAATGTTCCCGCTGTGTCAGTGCGTGAAATAACGAGTTTCGATCGCGAACGACGCCTCGCGCCCGTCTCTACATTCCCCCCCCCCCACAATCCTCCTCCTCTTGCGCGCGGCACTTCCTCTGATCTATATGTATAGGTGTGTGAAGAGTTCGACTAAGCCGATCACGACTTGATCGTTAATTGAATTCGATCCCGAGATATGATTCATGAGCTGTTTCACCTTGCGTATACATAACGAGTATTTTTCTTATACACGTGTGCGATCGTTCTCCAAATCGAATTAGCTCATGATTTTAGAATGAAACAGTGCCCTGTTCGACCAAACTAGTTGAATGAAGCTCTATATTTGGAAGTTTGGAGTTTTATTTTACAAGTGGTCGACAGAACCTCTCTTTTAACTCTTTACTGAAATGTCTGTCTAACATCTGTCCAGAGAGCCAGTCGAAATTTTTTGAAAAATTCGTCGCTATCAGGTTCGTCAATATTCTTAAAGCAGATTATTTTAAAAACACTCCACAGGTGAGATCGTAAATATTCTTTCTTATTTCGATAGACTTGCAAACTCAAAGTCTAATGACCATAAGAGGTGGACTCGCACGAAGATCAATTCTTCATATGAGCCAGAGCGCCTTTGACGATGAGCATATCGTAAATGATACGTATATAAGACCAACACTCAATCCAAACAGATTTAGAGCACAAACGCCGGAGGGGGATACGCTGGTACGAGGGAACAATTTTTTTTCTCCTTCGCTCCAACCTCGGGAAACTCTGACCCCGCGGTACAGGATTGAAAAATCAAAGAGCAGTGGCCGTGCGAGAGATTAGCTTTTTAATTTATGCGAGCTCGCGCCAACGCTGGAGTCTCGCTCCTCAAAAGATTTTTCATTAGCTCCGATTCATTCGGTTGGGCACAGAGGCGGGCGCGCTTGTACATATAGGGCTAGAGTTTCGCGCTCGCGCCGAAGGAGGAATGATCACGCTAATGCGTTTTATAATTATTCGCTTTGGTAAAAAAGGCGCGTGCGCGGGGTACTTTGGCCCGCACGCGCCTCCGCGCGCGCACACACACACGTAAGGAAATAAAAAAAAGGAGAGAGAGTTGGCCGCGCGGAGGAAAAACGTCGACTCCTGATGCGGCCTCGCGCGAGCGCGTATTTACATTCTGCACATGAATAACGCGGGCACGCGCTGCATTCGACTTTTTTTCCCGATTCTCTCTCGCTCGCTCGAGTTTCAAGGTCTCCCCCGCCCGCGAGCGCGCCCCAGAAGCTCTAATCTCTCTCTCGCTCTCCGCCACGGTCCATCCTGAATACGCCCACAAATTTATCATTGAGTATTATTCATTGAAGCGTCAATGGGGGTATTTGAATATGAAAAGAAGGAAGCGAGCTGAATGGGGACTCGTCGGCCGCAGCTCGCTCGCTCGCTCGCTCGCGCGAGCGCCTGCTCCTTTTCTCTTTCTCGTGCGTTTGGCATCGCGCGCGAGCGCGGATACCCTGACCGGTGCACACAAACTCAAACACACACACGCACACACTCGAATACACGTACAAACACAGACACACACACGTACACGGGAGGGCGGACGGGCTAGATGGCAGGCTTCGATTATTTAATCGATTCAGAATATTCACGAGACCGCGGCATATCGGCCGTTTTGTCTAACTTCCTGCGCGGGCCGGCTCGCTTTTACATATGTTACGCGCCAGCCCTTCCAGCTTCTTTTCTTTTGCACCGCCTCTCTCCTCTTTCTCTCTCTTCTGACCCGGCGTGTTTGTATCCCGCGGATTGGTGGGCGGACACCGAGTGTACGCCGCTACCTATGTATATATATACACGCGGCCTCATTGCCTCGGCACGACTGTCGATCGCGTTTCCGCACGTGTATCCGCGCCCCCTTTGTTTTCCCTTTTCTCTCCGCGTTTTTTCCCCCGTTCGCCCTCCGCGTGTGATTGAGTGGCCTGCAACCGTTTGCCTTTTTTATCGGTCGTTTCGTTTACCAATCGACGATCTTCCATGAGAATTACACGACGTATATATACGCTCCGTTAGGAATTTCGATTTGGCATACGCTTACATTATCGCTGAATTGAAAATAGTACAATTGCATGATCCATGAGAATCAGTAGAAATTTTGATAATTTTCAAGCGAATACGTATAATTATAAATCGGTGATGCGATTTTTACTAAGAAATGTTGTTTTTTCACTGTTGCAAATTTAGAGACTTTCGGAGAGACTTCACCTGGCACACATCAATTCAGTCACGATTCTTTCGTCGTTCGTTGCACCCTCGATTCTTGCTTTTTGTTTTGCCCTGTCCCTCACGGGAGCGAGCAAAGTATCGATAATCAGTCTCGCGCGTTGGCGAACCGCGAAAGGGAAAGTATATAATCAAATTATCAGCGCGCGCTCACGCACGACTGAGTTTGCGAGCCACGCGCATTATGCAAAAATTTGCCGAGAGGGCTCGGCCTCGTTACACGCCATCGCCGCCGCCGCCGCCGCCTCCTTCTCTTCCTCCAGCTCGCTCGCTCGACTAACGAACTAATAATTCGTTCTCACGGAAATCATTATCAGCAGGCGCGCGCGCGAGCGAGGCGATGAGAGGCGCGCGCCGATCTTTCGTATACGTATATACGCGTACAACAAGTACCTTTAACCGGATCGCGCAAACTCGGCTCGCGCCGAGTAATTACCGGTGATTATCGGAAAAATCCTAACGACCTCTTAACGATCCGCTCGCGCTCTTTCGCCCCACCTCGCCCTTCTCTCCCGCGAGACAACGAACGGCGGCGCGCTTTTTTACTCGTCCGCGAGCGCTCGAGTCTGTCGTCGCCCGCGCACAATTGCTAATTACAAAAGGCGCGCGCGCGCGCGCGTCTCTCTCTTGGTCGTGAAAAATCGGTGATTTTTAAACGCGATACGGGGGGATCCAGTTGTGGACGGAGAGCCGCGACGGACGCGTACCTCAGCCGCGGCTGTGTAATGGCGAATTAACCAAAGCCATAATTCTGCTTTAATTATGTGCCGCGCGCGCTTGCTTTGTTGCCCGCGAGATAACGACGCAGGATGTGTTTGATCGGAGCTCGAGTTAGACGCGACTAATTTTTATCGCCGCCCGGCGCGGGCTCGAGAGCGAGCTTGCTCGCTTGTTTGCGCGCCGGCAAAAAGCCGACTCGCGCGAGCTCGCGCGATGGATATACACACACACACTCACCTACTGCCCATTTGAGCCGGCTCAAGATGAAATGGCTCGTGCCCCCGGGGGACGGTGAATTAATGCTTCCGATTGTGCAGTGTTGCGCGCTGCGTTACATCGACGCTCCGCATCATATATACGTATTCGTATATACACGCGCACGGCCACGAAGTGGGTGCAAGTGTGAGGTCGCGGTCGTGGGATATGAATTAGCGTACGTATACGTTGAACCGATCGATACCGGCTAATTGTTATTATAAACTCGCACCAGTATAGGTTTAATCATAATAGCTCGGGGCTAATTGGATAGATAATTAAGGGTGCAGGTAATTAGGCGGGTGCGAGCGGGACTTGGGCTGGCTGTAGCTATCTGGTATCAGTGGCGCGGTAGCTCCTCTCTCTCGCCGCTTTTGGCCCCGCTATGCACGGGGCTAGTATAGGTATACGTGTGCATATATACCTGTATATACACACGGCCGCTCGCGCTGCTCGTGCACGGCTCTGTATATATATGTATGAGGGCGCGCGTACGCGGCGGCCGATATGGCTTTGGGCTACGATGTGTTTATGAGCTGGGCCGATCCGCCGACGGCTGTCCGTCGAAAATTCACTCGGTTTCATCGCATTACTCAGCTCTGTACTCATGATCTAATACATACATCAGTCGGCCGGATCTGCGCTGTGGATCACCCAATGTGCGTATAACCACCTCCATTCGCACGATCGCATTTCAATCCACTCGCCGCAGTCGAGCCGAGTCCGTTAGGACGATGACGTATACATACCTTCGTGCGGATTCTAACTGCTCGTTGTCCCAAGGGCGATGCATAGCCTTCTCGTTCACTCGATATATATGACTGAGCGTGGATGGATGACTTCGAATACAGCTCGATTACGCACGATCTTTATCTCGTGTATGGTACTCTCTTTATTTCAAGATGTGAGTCAATTTTCATGATGAACGTTCTCGTCGATTTAAAATTTTTCTTCATTGATATTTCTTTCTATTCTGTTCTAAGATATTTCTTTCTTTTCTCTATTATTTTCTTCATCGAAATCGATTTCGAACATTTGATTTCCGCGATTGTGCGACTATACGTGGGCCAAGGTGCCTACTTGTGGGATGAGGAGCCCAGCCTCTCAAAACCTTACAGTGAAAAGTGTATGAAGGTAGATGTGAGTAATTGTGCAGGAACTGTAGTTCATTTCTCATCTAATCAAACTGAATTCTTTTTCATGATCTTTAATATGAACAATTTACTGCGAATTTTACTTAAGAATCATTAGTAGCAAAACTCATGGAAGTAAATTAGTAGAATTTCACTTGTTTCACATAAAAAATGAACTGCATTCCACTGAATGATTCATCCACATTCATAAAGTGTTTTTTCACTCTCATACTCTGGTTTTTTACATAGCTCTCTTTCGTCCGGCTACTGCCAAACCACCAACTTCTCCGGTCAGCAAATGGTACAGACCAATGCTAAAAAATAAAATCGGAGCACACAAAAAATTAAAAATCAAGCTAAAAAAGGACTTGGACCATGGAAATCGTGGCGAAAAATTTTCCTTGGAGTAGAGCAGTAAGATCTTTAGCTTCACGGTTGGAGTTCACATGCGTAATACAATTATTCGGTAACGAAAATATTATTGATTGTTTTCCAGAAATCAAGTTGTAGCCATTGGTGTCTCGTGCATGTGTAGTCATTGCAAGAGTGAACTATACGAGTGTACGATTGAACTATAATTGGATCTATGAAATCGCAATTCAATTCATTCAACATCCTGATGACATAGTAACTATTGGAGCAATTATTATGGTATTATAATTATAATCATTGTTATCATCTTCACTTCGATTTGACGCTATGTCGTTAGCGGCTGTACTCGCAGGCGTTCGCGTGCCGAATCATCGGTGATAATTGGCAAATACAACGCGGTTATAATTACCCGTGAATATGCACTCGTAACGTGCAGTATATGCATCTACGGGTGCACCGAAAAAGCTCGTTTGCATCGAGCGTCGGCTGGGGAGAGGGCAGGGAGGGGGGTACGAGCAACAATCGCGAGGAGAGAAGTTGCACAAGAGAAATTGGAAAAGGACGCTTGGGGAAAAAAAAACAAGCGAAAGAGGCAAGAGGCGCGCGGGAGAGAAAAGTGACGGGGCGCTCCAGCCGCGTTCGGACCTTTATATTTCTCATTAAAAACAAGGGGTTCATCGCATCCGGCATTATTGCCGGAGTGTCGATCGCGGGGAGGGAGGGGGGCGGCGGCTGCCGGCGATATAGAGTGCGCGAGAGTCATTGAGAGGTGTCACTTCGTGGCATATTCGTTTGTGCTCCCCGTCGGCAGGCAGGCAGGCAGGCGCGCGACTCTCGCGTCATTATATCCGGGCGGCCCGTGCAGCTGGCATTGTGGCTGCGCGTCGGCCGCACTCGAGTGCGCAATCCACGCAAAATACAAATAATCAAGCATCCCCGGGATGCACATACACGCGGCGGCTCGCGCTCCTTCTAATTCCGGAGGCGCGCGCGCGGGGCGGGCCTCTTTCACGCGCTCACGCTCCCTTTCTTCCCGATCGATTCTCCCCGAGCAGGCAGCCAGCGCAATTTTTCAATTTATCTGCTTCTCGCTTCCCCGATTGCTCTCTTGCCGCGGGGCTCCGAGGCCACGAGGACGCGTGCGCCGCCGCCGCCTCTTACGTACGTGTGGCACACGCCTCTGCGTGAAAGAATCCCGAATCGCATTCGAGGATTATAATGACTGCGCGCGCTACTGTTAATTTGCGCGGCGGGCCTCGACGCGTCAACGAGTTCGTTATTTGCGCGCCCTCTCGACAATGATGCACCAACACCGCACGCCGAGCCAACCCAGATATGGATATATATATGTATGAATGTATGTATATATGTATGTAACCAGCACCCAACACCTATTGTGTCTGCATATATATGCGCGAGCTGTGTGCAACTCGAGCGCTCTCGCATTGAAAATGACGTTTCGAGTGCTAAGAGATGGATGTGCCTATGCGCGTGTATGCGTATATAGTTATTTTTTGATTCACATTTATCACGATGCAAATGCTCGTACTGCGTGGATAATCGATTTTCTCCTCGTTATATACTCGTCGTTATAAAAGACGTGAATTCGAATTCTTCAGCCCGAACTGCTATATTTTTCATTTTTATTTCATGCTTTCAAGTGTGAACTGGCATCAAGCAATGTGCTCCTCCCGTACACCATATGCGATTCATTCGCGTAACAAATCTTGATAAAGTTTTCACTTTCACGCTCATCTTTTCAACGTATCAATTTTTGTCGAGGAAAAATTAATTTTTCAAAATCACGTTGGAAAAATCTCACCCAGTGGATATTGAAATATCCACAAGTAAATCTTTGCGGCAACCAATCACATTATACGTTTCGAGTGTCTGCCCTCGTTTTATTTCACAGCAGACCCTTATTGAAATGATGTTCCACTGATTGTCGGGCTCTATATTATTTGGGTAAAATCGAATGTCGATAGGTGAATCGGAAGGGCGAGCGAGGGATAATACACGAGGAAGAGCAGTTGTGCCACCTCTATTCGCAGACATCGTCGTTAACGAAGTTACAGATTCGCGTAATCAACGTCGGTGTGGGGGGAGGGATTGAGTCACAGACGTCTGTAGGCATTCAATATGCTGCGGTTGTTAGCATCCGCAATGTTATTCATATATTCAGGCGGTTGCCTCGTGGACGCGTGAACCTACCGAGTGTATTATATTATACGAATACACGTGGGAGGCAGCGGTAAGAGCTGTTCGGGTCAAAAAAGGGCGCGATCAAGGTCTTTGCGTCAATCCCAACGATCGACTACTCTACCACCTACGAATTTCTTTTTCTCCGCTCCCTCCAACGACCCTCGTATTAGCCCATCGTTATTACCCCTATGATTTTTTTTCACGAAGAAACGTGTCTAAACTACACGTACACTGTGATTCCGATTGCACGTTTATATTGCTGATTATGGCACGGGAGTTTGATCCGAATAAGTCGATCGGCGCATGACGTCTTTCGCAATTGACAAAACAGCTTTTATATCGCAACCAGATAAGGAGGAACGAAGATAAGCCGAGGATTGGAAAAGAGCCAAGAGCAGTTTAAACACAAAATCACCAATGCTACGAATCGAAATTACGTGGCTCCATAGCAGTGGCGAGTGGGGTATGTGCAGCGGCAGCCGCAGTGGTAGCAAGAGAATAAAGTGCAGCTTGTCTTGGGCCATTAAGAGGAAGGCTAGTTGGCTTGGTCTCGCGTAGTAGTAGTGGGGGACGGGGTTGGGGGTAGAGGGACGGGGGGAGGGGCGAAACAGCAATACACGCGCGGGGGGCTGCTGCCACGGACGACTGCTGCAGGAGAAACTGGCTACTTGTTTTATGGCCCGGCATCTGTTCGACGATCGCCTCGTTCCGATACCACTTTATCCTCGGCGTTAGCCACTTCCTAACTGTTTGCGAAACAAGCTCGTGCCCATGCCCCCACGCACTAAAATCGCAGGCTATATATAGCTCGGGCAGCGCGACTCGCTCGCTTCTTTTCGCCCTTACCTCTCTCGCTCCTCGCTTCCCGATCTTTCTTTCCGAAAGCTCTGCTCCTGCTACTCTTGTTCTGTTGCCCTCGCTCGCCCGCTAGTTTTCTTCCCGAAGCTTTTCCTACCGGAGGCTCTCTCTCTTTCTCTCTCACTCCCTCTCCCCCGAGCTTTTATTCTTATTTTCACCCGGCTGAGATACGGCTTGCAACTTTCTTCCTCGTCGCTTCGCGTATTTTTATCTTCATTTTCATTTCGTCCGTTCGCTACTCGGAACAAAAGACAACTTCGCGGATCTTGCTTATTATTTATCGTCCAATCAATGCGCGTCTCAAGAACGTATTATTTTTATAACAACATCGACACGCACATAATACTGATGATTTTTATCCTGTAACGAGAGGCTCGGGGTGCCTCGCGTGGACTCTTTTATTCGAATTAAAATTCGCGCAATTCATTACGTTATTCCAATGTATACATAAATTGTATGTGCTGATATATAGATTTTGCATAAAAGCCAATCTTAGGATCTCTCGTTAACCCCAATTCATTAAAAAAAACTTCTGTTCCTTCATTAATCACAAGAAAATAAACATTCATCTGTTCTATTCACTATGCATACTCTTGGCTAAAAGTTTGTGGATTAATCTAAACTCATGTGTGTAAGTCAAGATTGTTTGTCACAAGGGGTAACGCTTTCAAAAAATCTTATTCTCGTCATCGTCTCCTTGGTGAATTCGGTCGACGATCAACTGTAGTTTTTTCCCGTTTAAAACAAATTGCACAAGAATAGACGAATCCGAGATGAGAAGATAAGCAGACGATCAGATGTATCGCACAAGCGGACTCTTGTTGTTTGACTCGCCAAAGGAGCACAGCTCGATGTATCCCCCGTGAAATTAAACTCAAGGGACCAGCTCGATTAATTTTCGCCCGCACATTTTCCATCAAGCCGAATTGAACGATGTTGATCGGCGATCAGGATTTTAATTACGCGAACGCGCGAGCCGCGAATACAGATATAAAAGGCCGGAACAAACACGCGCGAGCCCTGGCGAAGCTCCGGTCGCGGGCAGGTCTTTTCCCTTTGGGAAAACTCGCCGATGATACACGAGCTGGCGGCGGGAGGAGGGGGCTTAGGCATACACATAACCGTACCAGCCCGCGCTCATAACTTAATGATGCCTCGTATTTCTTCGGCGGGCTTTATTTATCGGGTCCCCGGCAGTTATTCGGCATTGTACCTCGTAAATAGCCCTCGCTATGTGCCTCCTGTGCTTTGTGTTTTCGCGTACACGTGTACGCGCGCGTGTGTGTGCGCACACCGAGGGATCGAGACTCGAGCTCTCGTCATCTTCGACCGTCTTGCCACCTTTGATTGCCGTCACACACGCACGCGGGCACACGCGAAGCGGAACCGCCCGAGCGAAACTGCGCGACACCGTCGAGTTTCGGAGTGTAAATCACTCGGTGGCGTCCTGTGTCGTGGCCCATGGCTAACCCTCGTGTCCCAGCGGTCTTATCGGCTCCCTTTACGATTTGTCAAACAATAATTACGCGAGCGAGTATCGCGAAAAGTCCCTGGGCCGCTGAGCCGTATGAATATACACGTAGGCACAAAGAGCGAGAAAGAGACGTCGAGACGCGTGTATGCTGGGTGGAGGAAGCTGGAGAGGGAGGGAGAGTCACGGGATGAAAGGGTAGCTGCTGGAGGCGGCCACGGTGGGAGCATTCTTTTTGCATTAGCCTCGGAATATGTAGCGGCTAGCAATAAATAAGCGTACGGCTCGTACAGGGACTCGGCGATAATACCTGATCCCCTTGCGTTGAATACTTAATGCTAAGTACTCGCGGCGTGTGTATCTGCATATACGCACACACACACTCACCCCCGATCCCACTATCCCTCCTCCCCTTCGGCTTTCTCATCCTCTTTCACCCGCGCCCGCGCACCAGCGCGAGCCAACGTATCGTCCCGGCCATCTCTCTCCACTTCTTTGCTGCTCTCGCGCGCTCTTCCTCTCCGCTGCTCGCTTGCTCGCTCGCGTATGTGTATACGTGTGGGTGAGTGTGTGTGTATACATATATCGAATGTAAGCTCCTGCCGGCTCGCTCGCAATCCTTCCGCCACATCTTTCACTATACGTGTGTACATGTACTTTTGCAAATGTGTGTGTGTGCGTATATATTTTTCTCTCCCTCCGCTATATACGCGCGAGCTACCTGGGCTACGCCGACAACCTGTACCATAACTCCCAGCGACTTTTACAAGTCAGTTATACTGGTACTTTTCGTGTGCTGTACGCTCGATGATAAGGTGAGCGCCAGTACATGTTTCGATACGATTGACTGGTTAGCGAAGCGGTGGGATAGGAGCGGGGGGTGTTCCTGCTGTGGAGGAGGAACGAAAATATAGAAGCGAGTGGATGTACATACAGGCGAATCGTCGAAACAGAAAAAGGTGAGAACCTGTCTAAACGAGGGCGTATGGATTTGGCGAGAAGCGAGAAGTCGGGTTTATATCGGCGTACGTCGGCGCGTGCATTATGCACGAAGATAATGCTCGCGGATACTTTGTCTATATGGGGATAACGCGAAAATCCACCCTCGTCTGCTCCTCCCCCAGCTCTCGGTCGCCGCCACTGCTGCAACTGCTTCGCATAAATATTTTTGGGGCAGGGCGCGGATGCATACGCGCTCCTTCTTCCTTGGGAGACTCGCCAAGCGACGCACAGGGCACGGGGGGACTATTCGGGGGTGGAAGCGTCGATGAATGGTCAGACGAGGCTCGACGACGCGCGTATACATACACACACACACGTGTACGAAACAATTATAAAACGGCCGGACGCGAGTGTGCTCAGCCGTAACTGGACTGTCTCGAGTGGATAAAGCTCGCGGCTCGAGCAGTATATGACAAAGCTCTCGGGAAGCGGCGGGGGCTATCAGCGAGCGAGCGCGCGCGCGCAATGAGGGCCGGTTATCGTGTACATTCCCGTGTGTATCAGCGCGCCGGGGGTCAAGTGGCGGGAAGTCGCATAGCGGCGGCGGCGGCGTAGGACGAGGAGGAGGAGGAGGAGGAGGACGGAGATAAAGCTCGGGGTGGGCGCCGCGGCGAGAGACAGAGCGAGGGCTAACCTAAATTCTGGATAAAACGAGCGGCGCGGGCGTGCATAGAGGATCAGGGGCGTGATGAAAAACAAACACTGGCTTAGGTTTGCTGTTTGATCTTCGGCCGGTGCATTCACACAGAAGTCGACTCGGCATTTATACATTATCCGGCCGGGCCGAGAGATAGACAGAGAGAAACAGAGCCGTGCACGTGTACGTGTGCATATACATATATCCATATATACACCGGCCCTCGCTCGATGCGGCAGCCTCCCTTTCTGTGTCGCGCTGTGGCTGTCGACGGCGGTCCTCCAGGAATTAATCGCAAGGCTAAATGCTGCATTGGCCGCGCGCCTCGCGTCTATTTGGCTGCACTGATGCCTTTTTACCATCCGCCAGCCGCGCCTTTCATCATCGCTCCCGCGGCTCGAGCTCGCTTTCGATATAGTGCGATTCGCTCTCGGCCACTGCCGTATACACCATCGTGAGTGTGTCTTCTCCGACCGTCGCAGCCGCGCCGACGATTTTCACATCGAGACTTGCCGGCGGGGGACACGTTCAATTATATACCAAAGTTTGCCTCGGCAATTATTTCGCCGTATACACACGAGGTCCGGGAGCATCGGAGCTCCTACTGCGGCTTGGAAATATGTCGCGTATATAATTTCGCGGGAATGCGTATCGACGAAGGGCTCGCAACTCGCAATCCTGTCCGGGGGATGGCGCACACAACAACTCGCGCGCAACTCGATTGCGAGCGCACTTTTACCGATTCTTCCGGTTGCGCGGCGCTGCGACCTCCAAAGTTTTGATTAATTTCCGCGGGAATCTTTAAGCACCGTTCGAGTGGAAACCCGACCCGATCCCGTCGGGTGCGCCTCCGACGGGATCATCGCTGTGTCAGGCTCTCGAGTGGCGGAGGGGAAGCGATCGCTCGTATGTATATACGTATACATACACGCACGGGCGCACATGAGAGTCGATACACGCGGGATGGATTTGTTGCGGCCCCGTTCGCCGCTCGTTTTTGTACCCGCTGCCACGCGGAGCCAAGGCCTCGTTTTCCCTGTCGTGGGCTCGTTGTGTGCAGTGAAGCCTCCTCGAGGCAGCTTCCTTTTCACTGTTGCCTTATTGAATATCCCACAAGTGGAAAATCAGTCGGGTAGTCTGGCTGAAAGGCATATATCCGTGTAGGCAATACGTCGCGGCGTCTGCCGCTATACCTATATACTCTTCGCCCTCTCACTCCTTCGTCTCCGACGCGCCATTGACGTCGCTGATACAAAGAAGCGAGGGAGAGAGAGAGCGAGCGAGCCGAGCAACCCTTAGATTCGAGTTATCGCATTCAATGCGATTTCCCGCTGATCAAAATCTGATTCCCCTGGTGTTTGTGCGTGTGTGTGTATCGCCCCGACTCCCACGCCCTGCCCATCGTCTCTGCCTCTCTCGTCTCTCGCTCCCTCCTCACCTTCTTTATGCCATACTCCTTCCCCGACTTGCAAGGGGAAGAACGCAAATTGACGTGTCTGATGTTACACGCGAGCGCCCGGATTCAATGCTTGTTTTTCCTCCTTGACTTGCTTTCCTATTGGTCTTTTCGTTGTCGAAACGACAAGATCTCGTTATCAAGTGCTTGTTCCCATCCCATTGATCCCGCTCGCTCAAGACGGATTGCTCTATTTATCGCAACGTGTATATGTGACTTTTACTCGAGTGAATATACATGTATATATACCGGAAGTCATCACCGACGAATGAAATTGTTCGAACGTTGATTTGGTACGGATATTTATTTGTACGCAACGGGGAATGATAGTGTCTTGAAAATAACGAGAGGATCGTTGCATCGAGTCGAAACATCCTGATGCAGTGACGAGTCGAGCAATTTTGTCCCGCTGATTTTTCAACGGAGCGCTAATCCGCGAGCATCGACCCCCGGGTCGAGGAAGAAAAATGTTTACGAGTTGGCGATCACGTCGAGAGTATTGCTCATCCAGACCTATCACCCCCCCGTATCCATTTATATATTTTTTCATTTTTCCAAAGATAAGACATCCGCGTCGCATTTGACGTACGTCTGTTCGTGCATCATCCGTCGCTTTCCATCGCGCGGCTCACCAATATCACCGAGTCTCGCGAGCGAGCTGCCGCAGCTCGACGTACGTATAAATGTATTCAAAGCGCGCACTCTCCGGTGCTCGAGCTCCTTCTGCTCGTCTCTTTTGCCCCGCTACACCCTGGTCGCGTGCTCTCGTGTATATACGTATACACACACGTACGTCTTGGCTCGCGAGGGATGAAAAAGGAAAAAGCCAGTCCGTCGCTCGCATGCACTGCGGATTATTTGCCGAGCTGCGGAGAGGGGAGTGGGGGGCCGGGATCGTTTGTCAAATAGACACCATCTTGCGTGAATTGCCGCCTCCGGCGCCTTATTCCCTCCTTGCCTCGCGCCGACTGTCGATCCGCCGCGTGAGGCCGCCCGCGCGCGCCACTTCCCAAATTGCCGTATATCCCGGTGTGTCGCGCACGATTGGGCCTCCGCTCGCGCGACTAAATCGAACCAGCCAATTTCCACTTTTTCCTCTCTCTATTTCTCACACTTCCCGACACCCAATTTCCCTTCGATTCGAGCCCCCTTGGCATCGCATTGATCGTAAATCAGGATGATATCCCATGGTGTGTACCTATGTACGGGGACACGATACTCCCGGGCAGAGATAAAGCGAGAGTCGCGAGAGCGCAGATTTGACGGTACGGGAATTAATTTCGGAACAATGTTTGTATGTCCCCGCGTCGCCCGACGCTCTCGGCGGCGAGCCGAGCCTCGCGAACCTCTCCCCCGCCCCCCTTTCATTTTCTTCGTTCTCGCGTATACGGTGCGCGGGGAGCGCCGTAAAGAGAGCAGAGGCGTTTGATCGTCAAGCTAAGAAGTGAGTAATATTAATTAAAATGTTCTTTTGCGGTAACAGTCGGGCAGCCGCTCGCGCTCTCCCCCTTTCATCCTCCCTCCCTCTCTCTCTTTTTCTCTCGCTCTCTCACTTTTCTATAGCTCCTTGCGTTTCGCACGCAGCCGGCACGCCACTTGACTCGGCTTGCTCCTCTATACCTTCTCAGCATCCTTGTCACGATATTTATTCGCTTGTTTGTCTTACTTATATTTTCTTTTGCTCCTTTCTATTAATACACTCAGCTCGTCAGCCCTCCCGCGAAATCTTCGTGCATTTGCCTTATTTGCAGCCCTTCAGCTTGGGCACCTTCCTACGCAGTCGGCAAAGGCCGCAACCCCTTTCATTATTCGGCCTCGTCGGGCTAAATAAAGACCCTCCCCACTCCCCCCTCCCACGGCGAATACTTTTGAATCAACTTTATTAAATTGACAACGCGCCCTGCATTCTTATGCACTTGTTTTCTCCTTGCGTGCACATCTTCTTCTTAATTAATTTGAAAAAGGTAATGTGTATGTGTGTGCGCGCGCGCGCATACCTCCGCCGACAGACTTGAATTCTGCTTTCATCTTTTCAAAATTACCCGGCTCGACGCATCGACATCTTTTCATGATCCAGAATTACGCTCCATCAATGCAGAATTGATAATAGTGAAACAAGTTTTATTCCTGGAATTCTTGGAACTATTCGTAATCCAGAGGTATATCGTTATGCATTCCTCATTTTTTTTCGCCAGGGATTTGCGTTGGGTATGTTGAAAATTATTTCCGTGAATTCGAGCAGGAACGACGCGAGTCAGATCAGCACCCATTTAGCCGAAGCATATGAATAGTGGGATGGAGCATTGATGCGCAAACGTCGCGGCCACTGGTATACCGTAGCTGGGTGTCGGAGGAGAGCGTAATTCGCCCATAGAACGGTTGGGTCCGATGGGATGAAGGGAAAAGCGTGCGGAGCACATTGCGAATGGCGAGAGAGAGAGAGAGAGAGGGCAGGGAGGGGGAGATCGAGAGACGGCATGCAACGGCAGTGGCAGGAGCGCGAAGAAAGACGGGAAAAAGGAGGAGAGCGGATGAGAAAAGGGCAAAAGAGAGGAGAAAGGGGAAAAACGGGTCGTTACCAAAGAGCGATAAGAGGCGAGTGCGCGGCGCGGCGGTGGTGGCGGGCGTAAGCAGACACAGACACAGCGAGTGGGTATAAAAGGAACACTAGTAGGTATTAATATTTAGCATCTCTGATGCCGCAGAGCACGCGGCATTCAAGCCAGACCCGGGATTCCCATTTGCCACCCCCGCAGCCCAGAGCTTTTCTTTTAGGCCGTGGCTGTGCGCCCGCGCGTCCTTCGCTCTCTTTACCGTAAAATATGTAAATCTAACCAATATTTCTAAAGATACAGGCGGCGCGGCCCACACGTCGTGGGGGCTCTTTTACGGCGCAGCCCTCGAGCAGCCGCCGTGTTTTATCGACTACTTCTTTTTCCACGTATATACCCACGTGTACCTACGTGTGCGCGCGCGTGTGTCTGTCTGTCTGTCTGTCTGTTACTACTGCAGCAGCGCACTAGGCCCCCGCGTCGTCAATTTATCTCTTTCCAAGTTCGAACGCGAGGTTGAATATCGTTCATGAATAATTTCACAGGCTCTGTTTAAAAGAACGCGACCGACCGACCTAACGTGCAATCCCAAAGTCTATTCTTCGCGTGCCATACTGCGAATTCTTTATACTTCTGTTGCCCCAGCACAATGTTTTGAACGAGTTTACTTTGCTGAACTAGAAATATTCAAGACTCTCGATTCTCTCTAGGGCTGATGGAGGGCTCGTATTCTCGATGAAAAAAATTCGAGCTTCTGTGAATCTTATTTATTTATCCAGTTGATTATTCACTCGAACGAACTTGCGCAGTTCTCACACATGAAATAACAATCATGTAGGTGGAAAAAAATTGAGTAATCAGAAAAAATGATGATATGAAACAGCATAATTGAATAAATCAAGTACAATCCATCGAAATTCGTGAAAATAACTGCTTAGTTTGTTTTCAGTACCATTTAATTTAATTTCTCTAATAGCAGCATTTCGTAGACAGTATCTAGAATCCACTTAGTAACGACTACTAGGTTTTCCTTTAATAACTTGGATTAGCAAATTTCCATATCCCAATTTTTCTTACTGTATCGATACTTCTGGAATTGAAGTGAAAATTCACCTTTATTACATGAAAAAATTTACTGTAATCCAGTGAATAATTCATCCACCTTCTTACAGTGATTTTTCACTTGAATATAGCGGTTTTTTACTGTACGTTTTTAAGAGAGTATTCAGATAGTTCGAAGTTCATTTCACGTCCACTTTAGTGAGTATCCTATATTTTTAGGAATGAAATCGTGGTTTTAATCAGTAAATATATTGTAGAACGAAGTATAGCGGAGCTGACAAAGTACAAGAATCGAACAAGCAACAATCGCACGGAGAGCAAAACCGAAGTAGTAGTAGGTTGGAAGTGACGCGGGATGATTGTAAATTACTCGCTAATGGCGAGTCGGACTTGACGGTGGCGGTTCGCGAGCCGAAGGCTGGCGGGTAGATGCCCCGGCGACGCTTGAACCAGACCGAGGGGTTTGTAATTTGTGCTCGGTGACGCGAGCCACGTGGCTCTGCTGCTTTGGCGCTGCTGAGTAATTTCTCCTATTAACTTCACGTCATAATTACCGATGTGCTTTTGTGGGCCAGTTCACACGTGAGCGGGGATCCGAGTGCGACCGACAGCGTTTCTTCCTTATCCTCAAAGCGTATATACACCCATGCATGTGTGTGTGTGTATGTTTCTGTAACCACGTCTGTTTCTCTACAAGTGCGCTTTTATACCCGTGGATTCTAGATGTGTACTCGCGGGTCGATCATATTTTGCGTCGGGGCAAATCGCCCGAGATCTTCCGAGTGAACGAAACGGAACGAGCGTCTACGCGAATAATAATAAAGCCTCGAGTGAAATTTTAATTGCCGCTGGCTCTGTCTCCGACTCCCGCCGCAGCTGCTAGCGATTATCGAAAGTAGAGAATTTCACGGGGAGCAGGCGAGCAGAGTCGGGGGAGACGGAGAGAGAGAAAGAGAGAGAGAGCTGGGGAAGCAGAGAGAGACTCCCTATTTTCCCATCCTCGGCTTGGCTTCCGGGCCGATTCGCGACAAATTGTAATTTCTAGAAACAAATTGAATATAAACGACGGCGTAATTCGAATGCCTGCTGCAGCTCGAGGCCCGGGCCGACATAATAATGATGATATGGAAGAGAGAAGCAGACAGCGCCAGCCGGAAGTCTCGAACGAGAAAGAGAGACGTGGCCGCACGCGGAGCGAACGAATTGAATAGAAAAAGTATAGGAGGAGGAGGAGGAGGAAAACGCGGGAGGAAGATAAAAGGATAACGAAGAAGGTGCGGGAAAGCAGCCGAACGGGTAGAGCACGCGGGAGAAAGGAGAGACAGAGAAAGACAAAAAGATCCGTCCTCGGCGGTGTAAGCAAGGACGTAGCCATGCGCAAAACAGCAATCTTTCGGGGCAATCTCTTTAATAAATGTAGCATACGTTTCTCTCGTTTCGAATTGCATCTGCGTAATAGCTTCCTCTTACAGGCGCGCCCGCCCGCTCCGCCACTCGCTCGAACGGCGACGCGCGCTGAAAAGTCTTTCCCACTCGTCTGTGCGAAATACAATAAACTGCAATGAAGAATAGAATTTCCCTACTCAGCCCGTACACAAATGCGTAATTCCGTCTGACGTCATTCGGATTCTCTCGTCATCTCTCGCTCTCACTCTCCCTCTCTCCCGTTTGCGTAATTTTCTGTTGAACCAATATATGCTTTTTCAAAATTAATCGCTCCCTCGCCCGGCTTCCCAATTTCACTTTGCAAATTAACTGCCTGGACTACGCCACATTTCCATATTTACCCGGTTTATTAATTTTTCAATTCATATAATGAAAGATCACATTGTTACTCACAGGTCTCGTCATTTTTCTATAATTCAGTGATGATCATACAGCCGCGAGTCTTTTTATTGAAAGTTCCAAATAATGAAAGACTTGCACTACGATAAATATTGAGAACACCTCAATTTTGATGGATCGTATATAATTTAACGTGAATAGATTTTCTTGCATTCCCGAAATGGTAAATGGCGGTCAAAGATATCACGTGATCTTGTTGCATTGTGATCATCCAGATTAGTGGAAGGTTCACTATCTTGACTCATCCCGTTTGATCAATATTTCTTTATCGTCGCGAACGTTTGTTAAGCTATGAAATATTCCTCTCTAAAAAGTGCTTCTTCATTTTGTGTTTCAGAACTCTGCCTCACATACTGCATTGCTCAATACTGTTTATCTTTCATCTGCTGGCAAGGCAGTAACGTTAAATTACATGATGAGCACTTTAGTTGCCACGAAATAATCGAGCTCTCTCACACACAATAAGTTGAATGAGCAATCTCATTGAGAAAAAAAATGTCATGGGGATATATTCATTTCGTCATATTTTTTCAAATTAAAGAGTTCCCTCGCCATCATCAACGACCCTGATCATCTGGACAACGCCCGGATCTATGTTTACCTTCAGCAGTGAAAAATTCTAGGAGCGCACTTTTGGAACACTTTCATCATTGACACTGTTCACGTGGACAACGTCAGATCGAGGATCACCTCTTCCAATGAAAAATTGCGGGAAGGTCCGCCTAGGAACAAAATTGTAAATCACGCAAAGATTTTTCTAAAAAAGTTTTTGTTAGTTCATTTTCTCTTGAAAACTATATAAAATTATGATAAATGGTTCATGAGTCTTTTTCACGCGGGATCGTTGCATTGAAGTAGGTACAATAATGTGAACTCTCTCATATCTATCACGAAGCATCATCCCACGAGGTTTTATTTTTTATTGCCACAGTACCATTCGATAAATATTCACAACACAGATTGGAGATGGTTGTCGGCGTTGACCCATGTCAAATCGGTATTTTCAATAGTCCCCGCGAGCTGTCAGTAGCTCGGACAGTGGTCAGAAGAATTCGAATTGTAGCTCGGAGCTTGCAAGACGATATGCAGAGAGCATTGCGAAGACGCCCGGGCGAAGCGGGAGCGAGCGTCTCAGGAATTCGGCCGACATGCGGTGGCGCCTCGAGAAAACAGATTTCGATTGTGAATGACAAGTCGAGGGATGGAGTGGTGCGGGGAAAGAGCTGGCGACGGGGGAGGAGGTCGAGCCGACGCGCACGAGGTACGGGGAATGCGAGGCATCCTCCGTTACGCAAATACTGAAGCCGATCCCGGGGCGTCCCTTGCCACAGATCGAATTAGAGATCCCTCGCGCAAATACCGCGAGCCGAGATCGCTAGCCGGGAGAGGAATTCGTCTCGTAAGAAAAACGATTGTTTTCGAATGTTTCGCGCGCGCGCGTTCCAGGCAGCGAGATAAGGAAAACGTATTCCCGCCGGGAAACAATGGTCGGAATCCGATCGGGAAAATCTCGCGGCGAGGATAGACACGTATCGAGCGAGGACGAATTGGAGAGGGGGGGGAGTAAAATGTGGCAGAGGACAAAGCAGTCGGAGGAGGGATCCAACGAGACGCGTAATGCGCCGTCGGTTTGTAGCGAGCCCGCGGAATAACTCGCGCGCGACCTTGCGCCACTCGGCGGAAAGCACGGCGGGCGGAGAACGACGACCGACTCGTTTAACGTGGCGAGCTGCTGCAGCATATATATGACGGGGGTGAGGAGGGCTTCGCCGCTGCTGTGCACGCGTCGCTTAAGTTTATTTGTAATCAACGATCTTGCTCGCGGAGCCGGGCGCACGTGGATTTGCTGAGTGAATGCGCGCGCCCTGCAGCCGCCCGAATACACACCCCCTTGTAGCCGGGCGCGCGCTCCATACAGAGCCGCCAGCGAATGACAAGACACCCAGTAGCAATAACCCAACGCCACGGCCGTTAGCATCTGGAGAATTCGGGAGAGAGAGAGAGAGAGAGAGTCTGTTCCAAGCCACGTCTAATAGACGTTCGGGAATACGTTCGTCGCGTTCGGAGCCGCGCGGCGAGCTTTTGCCAATACGAGCTGTGTATACCGCCGTGCGTGGGTGTATACCTACTCGTCAGCCAGCATCTCGTGAATAATCGGGCCGTTCCGTGTATTGGGCAAAATTCAGATACAGCCAGCTGGATAGGGTGACATCGCGATCCTGTGATCCCGCGACTAATCAAGGGTTTTCATTAATCACGGATAAGAGGCTTTTCTTAAGGGAATGCAGGGAGGGTAAAGAGAGGGGGGCGGGGGCGGGGGGGGGGATGTTTGAAGTGACCAGGGGCTGTTGGCCCTTAAACCAGTCCCTGTGGCCGCTCGAAAGCCTTCGTTGTACGCGATACGCCGTAAATCTTCGAGTCCAAGAGGTCGTAAAGCGATCAGCACAGTCCTTATCCTCGGCTCCGTCGTCCCCGGGTAATTACGAATCCTTTGCCGGTGCGCGCGAGCGGACCGGGACGAGGTCCGAGCCGCCACGAGCTATACCGATCGATTATTCGCCGAGAGAGTCTTTTCTCACGTAGACCCACGCACACAGAGAGACCGGAGCTCAGCTGCGAAGCCCCTAGCTCTCGCTCCCATACACGCGCGCGCGCGCGCGGAGCGTCTTGTACCGCTCGAGGAGCTCGAGCTAGTTCCACGGGGACATTAGGGCCGAATGTCTGCGGCTTGGCTTCCGACATTCGCGTTATGATTTGTATCTCCACCTGGGATCGACGTTCCCGTCTACTAATTTTCAATGAACATCTCCTGGACGCGGTGGAAGCTCCCTGCTGAGCGCGAGCCAACCAGCCGAATCTTGCCGGAGCGGCGGCGGCGGCGGCGACTGCTCCACCCTAATTTATCATAGCGTTCCCATCGAAAATTGTCCAATTCTCACGTGAAGTTCAAGAAGTCTCTCGGGCTTATTTCAACAATGGTTGGGCCTCCGCCGCCGCTGCTGGTGTAATTTCTTGGGAGATCCTTATCTAGCTTCTTCGGTGGTTTGGCACGGTGCTTTTACAAGCAGTTTACACTTGTGGAAAGAGCTAAGACATAAGGACAGAGCGAGACGGAGGTGGAAGGAGGCGCACACAGGGGAGGATCGCTTCTCATTCAATACGGGCTTATTGTTCGCGTCTTATCATAATATCTCATAATTAATATCTCGGCGCATTGTAATATGGATGGATAGGCAGGCTTCGCTGCCAGAGCCAACTGATAGCAAAAGCTGTGCCAACCAGCTCGAAGTCGTCCTGCGTCTGACGCTCGAACCAAAGGAGCGCCGCTCGCTCCTTCCAAATGCTCCACTCGTCGTGTACTTGCCTCCGCGAAAATCGTCTCTCCTCCGCCTCTTCTCCCGCCGTCCCATCCCTTACATTCTCCTCCTCCTCCTCCTCTACTAGCTACACTCCCAATGGCTTAAAACGATTTCCCATTAACTCCTGCATCGTCAATCAAGAGAACAAATCCCTCGCCAAACACCGATAAGCTTCTTTGCTTTCCTTCTCATTAATTCTTTCTCCTATTATATATATATATGGGACGTTCCACGTCAAGTGAGCATGGTCAAAATTTTGTTCGAGATTCTGCATTGACAAATTGATTGGTATCCATCCCCAGAATACTCAAAAATTTTTTCAGATTTTTAGGTGCATGTATGTGGAAGTTAGTCTGTGCACTCAAAACCTGAATTATTCAAAATTTAACTTTTTTCTCTATTTTGAGAGCCCAAATAATCTTGTATATGTGGGAAAATGAAAAAAAGTTGAGAACAAAAATTATGCTGAATACTACAAAGATTATAAAAAAAAATTGTTTGACACCAGAATCCTCCATCCGGATAGGCTACTCTATTAATTAAACATGTTTCAACCAGTTTGGCTATGTTCGCCCACTTATTTTTGACCTTTCAAGTTATACGTACAAACCTTTGTTCGATAGCTTGAAAATGGTCTCATACATTTTTTGGAGAAATTCCAATATCTCCTGCAATTAATTGTTTAAATCTGCAATATCACAATCGCCTTCTTGTTAGTTTCAACATATCAGGTCCACGATGAAGCTCACAGTGAGGATATCATGCCTTCGGGTCATCAATCTCAGCCAAACTCTACAGATATGTTCCCTGACAATGGATCAAGCTACCGGTAGAGTTTGGAGTTCCAGCGCTGCCTTGTTATAGAACTTTTTATGACTTTAGACTGAGGCAGCTATATATAGATATACATATCTGCCTTGATTTGTCTAAAATCCACATAATATTCATAATTTCATCAAGAAAATAATGTATTTCACCTTGTTTGGTACTATGAGTGAATATTATAACTTATGGTTTCACTTATATTGTGTGAACAGCTCTTGACGGGTGGTCTCAAATCACATGCAAGTTATTTACACATGAAATTATAAACATTAACCAGGAATGTAATTTGAGACAACCGGTCAATAGCTTTTCCAACCTTAGCCTTGCAGTTCACACAATATAAGTGAAACCATAAGTTATAATATTCATTCATAGTACCAAACAAGGTGAAATACATTATTTTCTTGATGAAATTATGAATATTATGTGGATTTTAGACAAATCAAGGCAGATATGTATATCTATATATAGCTGCCTCAGTCTAAAGTCATAAAAAGTTCTATAACAAGGCAGCGCTGGAACTCCAAACTCTACCGGTAGCTTGATCCAGTGTCAGGGAACATATCTGTAGAGTTTGGCTGAGATTGATGACCCGAAGGCATGATATCCTCACTGTGAGCTTCATCGTGGACCTGATATGTTGAAACTAACAAGAAGGCGATTGTGATATTGCAGATTTAAACAATTAATTGCAGGAGATATTGGAATTTCTCCAAAAAATGTATGAGACCATTTTCAAGCTATCGAACAAAGGTTTGTACGTATAACTTGAAAGGTCAAAAATAAGTGGGCGAACATAGCCAAACTGGTTGAAACATGTTTAATTAATAGAGTAGCCTATCCGGATGGAGGATTCTGGTGTCAAACAATTTTTTTTTTATAATCTTTGTAGTATTCAGCATAATTTTTTGTTCTCAACTTTTTTTCATTTTCCCACATATACAAGATTATTTGGGCTCTCAAAATTGAGAAAAAAGTTAAATTTTGAATAATTCAGGTTTTGAGTGCACAGACTAACTTCCACATACATGCACCTAAAAATCTGAAAAAATTTTTGAGTATTCTGGGATGGATACCAATCAATTTGTCAATGCAGAATCTCGAACAAAATTTTGACCATGCTCACTTGACGTGGAACGTCCCATATACAAGCGCTCAATCACAATTAAGCCCGAAATAAATTAAATCTTCGGTTCGAATAACCTCGAATCAATACATTCTGCAATGAGCACACACTAGTCCAATTTAGCAGCTCTGCTTTTTCCTGTTTTCCAAATTATCTGCTTTTCACAAGAAACTCACATATCTATGCTGTTTCCAAATTCACGAGTATAGTTTACAGTTTATTATTGTTTCATATGAACAACATGAATCGTGACATCAGCCTTAAATTGTCTGTGCAAATTAAAAATTCTCAGATTGCGCAAGCCAAAAGTATCCGCACAAATGGATGATTCATTCGCGAACCGGCACATTTCCGACGTACAAGCTCGAGATGCGCGCAGTCGACTCGTGGAGAGGAGGTATATGGAGCACGAAATGCAAATACTTCCAATATATCTGGGATCAATTTGTCGGCAAAGTAATTACGCGAGCACGCAAGGGGATTCATTGGAAGATCGGGTTCCCGGAAGCTTCGGCGGTGCAGCGCGGCGCGCTTTGCTCGTCGGACGATTGCGTCGCTGCTGGCGGGGCGCGCGCGGCTGTGTGTGCATTCAATTACACAGTGTATGTACGAAATATCAGCAACAGAGGCTTCTATAAGCGGGGAATGTCTCGGCAGTGTATGCCGTCATTGACGTCTTCATCTCTTGTGCTTGGCTCGAGCCGTCGCCCTCATCGCTCTATTTATCGTTGACTTCGCTCCCGGATGGCATCTCACAGAATGTTAATGCGCAGCTCATCTTCAAAGCTCAGAACGGTCTGGTGTACATCGGGGTCCGGCTCGAACGCTGATGAACTAACGCACTGGCTATCCCTGTCTCCATAGAATCTAATGGAACCGAGGCTGCATTTATTCTGTCAAATAATTTGAATCTTATGATTATGGTTTCAATACTAATCATACAGACACATAGAGGTAACAAAAGTCACTGTGGATAGAAAGTGCACGTAACATATCAGGAATAATACGAAATTCTTTCATGAAAATTTCGATTGGTGTATCTTGCAGTATATTCCTTTGGAATATCAGCACAGACTCGACAGAACTACCCACACTACGACAATATCTGGTTGCCCAGAGCCAAAAGATGATGTCGAGTTCGTCGAGTAACGAATAATTAGAGTAAGGGGCGATTGCTGAAATCGCAGGGACGGGCGTAAGATCGTCGGCCATAGACCGGGTTGCGAGTGCGGATAAGAGCTGCTCGATCGATTATGTTTTTGTCGGGTGGCGCGGGTGCAACTCTTCACCGACGGGAAAAACAAATCACTTCGGCAGACTCATTGGACTCGCGCGAATATTTAATCCGCGCCGATAAATCAGTGGAGCGGGCGAGAGCTCGGCCGAGTATATAGGTAAGCTCTCGCGCTAGCCAGTCGGTAATAACGAAGCTGACGCGTCGGCGGAAACGAAGCCCGGAGAAGAGGGCGAAGTAAAAGCGGGTATCCGGCAGCCGCTAGCTGCTGCTTTTAGGCGGCTATCTCTCCGCACCGGTGAAAGGTGCTTTTAGCCAGCGGTGCGGGGGTGTCGGGAGAGAACGAGAGAGAGAGAGAGAGAAAGAGAGGCAGAAACGAACGAACGAACGAACGACCTTCGCTTCGCTTTCTCGCGCGTGCAGCGGGGATGGGAGAGAGAGAGAGAGAGAGAGAGAGAGAATTGAGAGAGGGATGGGTGCAGATAAGGCGAATCAAACCGTAAATAACTGCAGAACTGGCGGAAAGGAAGGAGGGGAGGCACGACGCCTCGCCGCAAAACTCCCCGAGTTTTATAGTTGAATTGCATGACTCTGAAATCTCCATACATCCCGGCACCCGCTGCACCTGTGTTTGGCAAAACCCTCCCCTCCCTCTCGCCTGTCCTCTTTCCCCTTTTTTATTTGCCCCCTTTCCTACCTTACTCCACCGCTGCCGCCGTCATCCTCCTCCTCCTCCAGCCCCGGCACTCTTGCCCTGGCCGTATATTTTTATATCGCCCTGGCGCGTGCGTCGTGGCCCAGGCGCCCGAACGATACCGCAGGATACGCGCGCCGGCTATAGGGACGATTAACGCGCCGGATTCCGCCGCGCATCTAATCCCGGCTCCCTTTTCATCGCGGCCGCGAGCTCGCATGCCGGGGCTCTCGAGTTCGTATGTATATATACGCTGTGCTGCCAGCCGTTCCTCACGCCCGAGCCGCGTGTACGTATACACTCTCGCCGCGGAAAAATTGGCCCCGAAACAGCCGTCGCGATAAAAAATCCGAACCCGCGCCCACGCTCATATATATATATCAGGGATGTGCCCGCGCTTGACTTATGTGTATGATCACATGCTCGTTACTCCATAAAACACTCGCGCTGCCCTGGCCCCCCTCCGCCAGCCCTATTAACCAGCTATTTTCGCCCGACGATTGTACAATCGCTGCGGATACTGCGAGTAATTGTACCCTTGTCGGGCATGCAAAAAATCTTCGTTTGTGATGGATCAGCTTCGCTAATTCCAATGAAGCGTTGGTTCGTTGAATGGCTTTCGAGAACCATCGATGATGAAAAATTCCTGCAGCCGATGATTTTCGATGTGAAAAATATCACGTCGTCGGACGAATTATTCCAATGGATGCACGATCGGTGAAGTTTGCCTCGTCATATACGCGTGTATACCGATTCGTCAAATATGTGGGCGATCAGTTTTTGCTAGACTTTTCCTCAACGGCGCGGGACTCGCGGGATCGGGAAAAAAGCGATTATCCACTCGTACCGCGGGGGATAAAGTTTTAATCAAACATTTGCTTTGAACTCGTGAATTCCTGCCTAAAATCTTGAGTTTTCATCGCGGTTAATACCGCGAAACGTAAGGTCGTAATATCAGCGCGGGAGCGAATGGTACAGAGCAAAGGAACGCGCGCGCTCGGCTCAGCCGGTGAGTTGGAAGAAGAAAAGGGGAGGGAGCTGCGAAGGGGTGGAACGAGAGAAAGAGGGAGAGAGAGAGGGAGGCATAGAGCAAACGCAGAACAGGGTATAGAAACGAGCGAAGAGAGAATGCAGGTCGAAGTCGGTAATGCCGAAAGTTTTAACGAGTTTGAGTGATCGCGGTCGATGCTTGCTCGCGCGGCCGGGTGGTCGGGTGGCCGCAACAACAATAATAATACTAATAACAATGGCTGCTCGCTACGTCGCCACCCCCCTTACCCAACCGTGGTAGACGCGGGGGTATACGAAGTTATCGGGTCGGCGGAAACGCGAGTCGCGAATGCGCGCCGCTCTTTCGGATTTATTTTGCGTCGCTAACGACCGAAGACCTTTGACTTGCCAACTTTGCCGCGCGCGACTTGCCCGCGCGCATTAATACGCCCCCTACCCCACTCGCCCCCCGCCGAGCCACCCCCGATGAATTTCGCGTTTGACAAAAATCACGTGAGCGCGGCCGATCGGAATAAATCAAGATTCCTATCTGAAATTTAAAGTTCATGTTTACCCTTCGCGAGCGGCCTCGCGCACACGCTGATTGCTTTGGTAAACGAGCCCCCGCGAATATGAGGCACAAGTTTTACGAGAGCCCCTCCCACCTTTTGTTTTACGACAACTTTCGCCGATGCTAATAACCAATCTTATATATACCTACAATGTTCCCGGTAAACATACATTCAACCGACACACCTTCTATGGTATCATATCGATTGAGCGAGAGATTTTTTTTTCTATTTTAAATCTCAACGTTTACTCTTGAAAGAGTGAAGTTGACATTTTTATCCTCGGCGCAGTGAAAATTACTCGTGGTCCGTAAAAACACACGAGTTTTCCTTCTGTTAACCCTGCCACGGAAAAGGTATATAACTCTGCTGATACATTATTGGATTTTAGATGGGAATCTTAGTTAGCCTCTCCGTGGTTTTCATCGAGCGAAAATTTCAATTCTCTCACACGGATGTTTTGCTGCGCGTAAAGTTACAACAATGAGTCATTGCAGTCCTCGCCTGCAACTCCTCATTTCTCGGAGACATTTCCGAAGAGCAATTTGGAAGACGCGAGATTGATGTATTCCGAGGCAGCGGGCAATAAGTGCAGTTAATACGTCGGCGCTGGTGGGGCGCGAGAGTGTGCCTCGGCCGCATATATATACACGCGGGAGGGTGCAAGAGAGAGAGAGGGAGAGCGAGGGAGTAGCTGGGCGGGAGACAATCGGGCCAATACATCATCGCGCGAGCCCGAGCGAGCACAGTGAACGGTAGCTCGTCCATTTGGGCTCGCGGGCTATGGCTAACGGAGCCGCCAAAACAGCAATTACCTTCGCAGAATCAAATGAAATAAAATTGCATTATCTGGCATGCCAAGCTGCGATCAATCATACACCCTTTAGCCGGTGCGCCCGCTCGGCAGAGTTCGCACACTCGCGCCTTCCCCCCTGTGTGCCCCTGTGTGCCCCTGTGTGGGTACGGATAACCTTATACAATACGTACGCAGAGCCCCAAAGTGAAAATCGACAAAAATTGCCTCGAGATAAGAACAGCTTTTTTCTCATTCATCCCTTCTGCGCTCGAGTTACTCAGTGTGTACGCGCATATATACACCGCGTACATGATTTATTATCAAAATGGATGTCCTATGTTTATATAATTAAAGACAATTACCTGCTCCGGTGATGATTAATCGAATTGAAAGTTTTGTTCTCGTTTGTTATGGGAAAACGTATGGGAGCGAGGAAAATTGCGGCACATAACGAATCTGTATACCCAACTGATGATTCGGCTCTGAAGATTTAATGTATATTTTCTCGGGAGTGAGAGAGAAAGAGAAATCATTTTGTAATAGACATTCGAGACGCCTAATCGTGATCAATAATTAGCGGCATTAACTAATGCGGCCAAGCAGCTGGCGCAGCGTTATATAGCGTAGCGAGGCAAACGTATAGTTTGCCGAGTTACGAAACGTTAACGTTTTCGACTCGCTCGCGATTCCGAGTTGAAATAATCCCTTATTTGTGAGTTAAGTGGTCTGTGCGAGCTCGCGACTCAGCACTTCTGATGAAATGCTTTCTCTCTATCTGCCTCTCTCTCTCTCTTTCTCGCTCAGCCTAACTCGTTCATTAATACGTGGATGCGGGCGCCGCGCGCCGAGGAAAGAAGGGAGGGCTCGGGGAGAACGAGTGTGCCAGCGGGACCCCGTGTGCCAGCGCCAGCCAGACACGGGGCCTTTGCCTTTGCACTCGCGTATCATAATTACATTTTCTCTAGCGTAAAATTGCAAATAATTGAGACTCATTCGGCACGACTGACGTTAATAAGCAATGGGCTCTTGATTTGCGCTCTCGGGAGCGCCCCGCAGCCGGTTCGTTACGGGACGCGCGAGAGGGTATCGCTTACTTTTAGCAGTTTCATGAAATGATCAGCGGCTTCGACTATTCTCGTTGATGCGAGCGACGGCTCGTCACGAGCATCGCTCTCCTGGCGCGTACTTTTTCAATATTCTAGTAGGGACACGTTCCGTCCGTGATCGACGGACCAATTACCAAGTGCTACGAGAGCGCTCGTCAAATGTACGCTTCAAAATTGATAGACAGGAATCTTGTATGACGTGATCAGCCCAATGGTTATTTTTGTCACGACGACAGTAACGTTCTCGATCTCGAACAGTCTTTCTAATTTTGTATGAACCGTCGAGATTTTATTTCTAATGATCCCACTCAAAATTGTCTAGTCTAGTTTCAAATGATTTCCCATGCAAGGACCATACGGGTAATACGGCCACCATTTTTTTCCAATACTCAAATACAGTTACACTGGAAATTTTTGTGTGTAAGTAAAAATCTCTTTCCAGGTGTAACGGTCCCTTATGCACCGATGTGATCAAAATGTGCTGGAGCATGAAATCGAAATATTCGAGATACTCGACAAAATATATCGGTAAACTTTTAGAGAGAATACCCCTTTTTGAATGAATACAATTATTGCAATTACTTTTTGTGTTTTATCCTGTCTTAATATATCACGGGATCACGGATCATGAGTCTGTTTCAATGCGTTATACTATATGAAAAAAATAGATGTCTGTTTTGTCTGCCTGGTCGTAATACATGCGAACACCTTATTTTCAACAAACAATCATATATTCTGCCGAAGACAAAAATTCTTTAAATTGTTTACAAATTGTTTTCGGGGTGAATTTAGTATTGATAAATTGAACCGATTCAACGATTTTTCGAGAAAGATCTTTATTCACATTTCAATGCCACTCACCAGTGTTGCAATATTTGAATCTGAAAAAATGGAATACATCATATACGACTGATCCGGTTCATTTCAATGCATATGGTTCTAGAAATCTGAATTTCATTTCTATACTACAGTATATAATGATAAAAGCACTAGAGCTTGTACATTCAATTAGCATAGTCACTAGCAGAGAGTGTCTCATCTTTAGATAACCCTTGATTTGAAGATACCACAAAGTTGAATGACTGTACGATGGCGCTAAAATGCGATTACTCTGCTTGTTGAACAAGCGATGGTTATGAATTTGAGGAAAAATAAGGCGAGGACGGATAGACAGGCAGTGTGAATATATCCATTTGGAAGAACTGCGCGATTGTGTGCGAGCGGGTGGGACAAAGACCCACACGCGGCATCGTGTCCCTCCGTCTGTTGAGTCTTTCTCGCCCGCGACAGTTGTTACAAAGAAGAGAGGAACGAAAGGGCTTTGTATGATGCGCGCGCCCGGCACACACGTGCGCAGTGTATTCTCGTCTGCAGCGTCCCGCTATTTCTCTATCTGGTCGGCTCTGTCGTTTTCCCTTTATCATCGACACTACTCTTGCTCTATCTCTTTCCGGCTGCATTTCGTGGCTTCTATCGCGGGCTCTTTCGTGCGCGCGCGCGCGCGTGCACGGCAATGCCTCTTTTCATCATCGGCTCATAGGCGACGCGCGATGTAGCCATTAGCGGCCGGGTAAAAGCTATTGGAAGCTCGCGCTTGGATCTTTTGATGGGCGCCGAGAGATTCCGCAGAGGAGAAAAAAATCCTGTTTGAGTATTTTTCCCGTGCGGCTCTTCGGTTTTTTCGATGCCCCTCAAGAATGATGAAAGCGTTCTTGCCCCGCCGGCGTATAGGTACGCGATGGGATTTTCGCCCCGACCCCCCGCCCTCTCTGTCTTTCTCCCGCGTCAAAGCAAGTCCGTGCGCGCGAATACTGTTTTCGCGCGCGCGCCACGCTCGCTCGTTCATTTACATCAGATATTGTTCTGTTGGAGCTTTCATTAAACTTATATATACACACATATCTGACAAAGCTCGGTGGACACGCCTTCCGAGTCGGGGAGGGAGGGGCAGGTCGAAAGGGGTTGCATGTCGAGCGCATCGATGGCCACACGATCAAACTAAATTATTTCAATCATGCGATATCGTAATCAATAACTCGAGCGGCTATTACGAGCGGCTCTCGGCTGTACACCACACTTTTCACAAATCGATACGGTCGTTGCACTCGCGCTCGCCCCGCGCGCCCGCTGCGGATTTCCTTCGCACGCCAGCGACTTTTTTTTCTTCTTTCTTTATTTTCGCGTTTTCATTATCTGCGACTCCGATCTAATTGTCTTGGGCTCGCGCGCCCGCGCCCGCGCACAGCTGATATTTAATCAGAATAATGGAATCCTCGGCGCATGATTAATGTGAAGAAAGCGAAATAATAAGAGAAGCTCCATTGGTAAGTCGTTGGGCTTGAGTGGAGAGGAGAAAAAGAGAGAGAGAGAGAGAGGGAGAGAAGCTGCTCGCCGGCAGAGCGAGTAAATATAAACAGTCGGCGCTGCAGGAGACCTTTGAACGCGTATGACTGTCTTTACGCCGCTACGTAAAATATGATGTATGGATGAACGGCCCGAGTATCCCATCTGTCTGCGGCCTATTGTTGCTCTCGGCGCGGTTTATCGTTAACTTCCGCCTGCTAATTATCCTGATGCATATTATCGTCGTAAATAATGCCGAGGAGCGTTTCGCACTTTTTTAATTAAGACGTAAGGGAGTTTGATTAATTAATTCAACCATAATTAACTTTTCGAGCTCTCGACACCACTGCTCGCGGCTGCCACTGTTTCGCCTTCCTCCGTTCTTTGTCCAAGTGCCGGCACTTGCCTACGCGATACTTTATCAAGCGCAATATATACTGTTGTACGGGCGAGTCTGATTTCAAGACCAACAGGCTCGAGGACGAATCAGTGCGACGATGAAACGAGAATTGCCGAGGGAAGGAAATTTAATGGGAAGCAGATATCGGATTAAAGCGACGTCATCAACTGCCAATCACTGCCATTCATATTCCACCCCGGGAGAAACACTCTACATAAACGAGAAAAATCGCGGAGAGATTCTTAGACAGCTATGTAGCTCTAATTATTCATACAGACATTTTTCCATCGTCGAATTCGTTGCCCCGTGATTCTTGATTTCGGAATTGACGAGATTTCCTGCCTCATTAGGGTATCTTCAAAGGTAATAGAATCATCTGACATGCTGAAAATGAATATTCATGTACAATTACAAATCCAATGAGGTGGTAAGTTTGGAAAAACAAGCGTAACTCGGTAGCCGGGGAAAGTTTTTCCTTCGATCGTGCAACAGCCAGATGAAAGGAAACGAGGCTCGTGCGCTAATGGTTTCCACATTTATACAGATTAGAACTTTTCGACGAGTAAGATAATTACAGTACTGTTCGTTCGCTCTTTTTCCCGTTCGGCAGTGCTCGGATTGTCGGGTATTTAGTTTCTACTTTTTTATAATTAATACCCCGAATGGCAAATGAAGTTAACTGGACGATTGCGAGGGCGAGGCCCGGAGTACGAAAGAAGAGAAAAGCGAAACAAGGAAAGGTATTTTATAAAATAAATATACGGAAGAGCTGGGCTCAAACTCGTTCCTCCATCCTGCTACATAATTCTTATTTTCTTGCGTTCCTTTATCCAATTATATTTGCATGATGCAATATGTTCACGGAAAACTACAAATTCTCGCTTGGAAAGGACGGTATTTGTATGTATTTATGAAATGTCTCTCAAATGAATGTGCGTGAAATACGGTATGGTTGGTCTCATCGAATAAATTTTGGGAACGTGTCGAATTTTCAAAGACTTGGTAGAATACTTTGTTTTCTCATAGAGTACGGGCATACTCGTGTAACACTATTTTTATCCGATGATATACTCTGAAAGATAATGAAAAGATTTTTCTTACCATTAGTCGATTGTGAGTAAGTTGGGGAATTTCGTAGCCCATGATCCACCAAAATTGGTTGAAAAAAAACATCATTCGGAAGTTCTCAAAAAGTAAACCAAGAATACGAGAAATTATAGTGATTCCATTATAATTGGAAACAGTTTATTCACTTAATGAATCACCTTGATCTATAGTTCAAGGAACACCAACAAATACATAAATATTTGTCTGGTCGAAAACGACTATCCCGGGAAAAAAGCCCTAGCCAACAAATAATAGCCCCTTTTCGATTTACTTTATACATTCGGAACAAACTTGCTCATTCCATATTATAGATGAAATTAATTGGTTTTTAATGTTACATTATCTCAATATAATGTCGCAATTCATTCTCGGTGGAATGATATTGGAGCACTTTTTATTATTTCAGATTTTCTCATCTGGGAAATACCAATAACTATCAAATATTGGAAAGTTTTTATAGCAAATTATTAATAAAATAAATATGTCATAAAATATAATGAGACATTCAATTGATCCAAAAACTTGAAAGATTCAACATTCAACTGCTTCAAAATAGGTCCCTTTTAATAAGTTTGAAGTGACTTAAAGTTGGTCACCTTACCATATTATGTATGTATATGATATGAATGTGCATTGAATTTTACACCGTAGCTCGGTGGTTTGGAACTCCCCTAAAACTGTAAGGCCAGATGTGATACGTATACGCATCGAGTATGGGTCACATGCAGTATTTCAGGTGCATCACAAATATAAAGACAGAAATAAAAAAAACTTTCTCCACCGAGAGCATTACATATGAATTATGGTAAACTCCAGACGGAGTCTACGGCCAATAAAAAAAAGAATTAGAAGAAGGCAACATTGTGATGAAAAGTTTCTTGATCTTATTTGTTTATTATATTTCATTAGATCGTAGAATTGTTTTTCTTCAGAAGAATTAGTATTACCCCAAATAGCATTAAAGTTTCTTGGCTTCTATTGTCTTTATTGGTTTTCTATCAACAATATAAAAATACGAATTTGAAAGTTACTTTTCAAATACAATACAGTATTCATAAAATCTTAAATATATTATTTTTTTCGTGCAGTATCGTCAGCATTATCATTTTTGTTAATAATAGCCATACAAATAGGACTCGATTTCCTATACTGCTATCATATCCTTTTCTGTGCTGTCAACATTACAGTAGCGATTGACCAAGATACTTTCATAATCTAAATAGACAAAAAAAACAAATAAGTTGAAATGTTTCTTAGATTCAAGTACAACATTTTTCTAATTTTTTTCCATGCATTACCCATGTAAAATTTTTGAATGACCACGTCATCAATCCAACCGTTAATGAATCATACTTGTTAGCTCTAATTAAAATCATGAGGAATATCTTTTTAACTTTTGCAGGCATTGAATACCATGGGACCTCGTGTCTAATGTTAAATCAGACAGAAAATGATTCGTGTGTTATTCGATGGACTTAGTAGAGATTGCGTAATGACTTTCCAGTTTTGATAATTATTACAATACTTACGTCGCCCGAAGTATGTTGCGAGAGTTCTGTATGATATTTTCACCTACCAGATTTTTAAAAAAAGTATGGATAATTAAACTGTATGCAATAAGTATCGTCCGAATTCCTGTGAACACATCTGTTCTATTGACACCCAACTGAGAAAGTATTTATAAAAATAAATGTTGACATTTGAATTAATAGAACTAATAGAATTAATATAATTTATTGAATCTATCTCTGCTTACATTATACAGGAGTATCGCTATTGATCCAAGTAAGCCCAATTCTATCACAAAGAATGCCGTGCCAAATAGCGAAACCAGTTGATTGATTCTCCTGAAAAGGATCACATAGATTCAAATTCAAGTCTTGCAGTGTAGATAAAGATAGAAAAAAGTATCAAACCTCATAATTTCTTTATGAAACTTTACAATGTCTATCAAACCTGACAGGATGCAAATTTCAGTCCTTTTCTCTTTAGAATCAATCAGTCTTCGACGGTCCATCAACTTTTCCAATCTATAACTGATAGAAAACTTGAGCATAATAGATTCATCGAAATCCAAACAGAATCATATAATCATTACCATAGTATGGTGTACATTCCACATACATGTTCTACCCCGCATATGGCAACACTAAAAGTAGCATGGAAAAGAATGGTTGAATAATAAACGCCAACACCGTCGTGGAGAATCACCTGTAGGTTGCGATATCTAAAATCGACTACCCATTTGTTGCAATAGAAGGGATAAGCTTCAGACTCATTCTCTTCGAGGAATAGTGGCACATATGTAAAAGCAAGATATACGAAATAACTAGCTGATGTACTCACTGAAAACAAAGTAATATATGTAACATATTTTTGTGATCATCTATTTTGGTTATTTTTCAGTAGTCTTTTGTCGAACTGAAAACAATTGTGCATAAACAAACATTGGAAAAGATCTTACACGAAAATATCAATGTAATTGTTCTTCCTTTACACGAGTACTCGTAAAGTATCTTTTTTTCTTCATCGTTAGTTATAACTTCCCAGTCTTGTGAAATCTTATCATATAAACGTCTGATCTGCGAATATAAAAATTATGTACAAAAGTATATTGAAATTTTTTCTATATTAATTAAACATCGTCAGAACTATGCAAATATTTTAACAAACTACCATCATTCATAATTTCAGACTTTGGAAATTTTCAACCATTATTATTAATTTTACCATATGTCTTCGTGAACACAACATTATGAACTGCCCCAAACATCCAAAAATCATGAACATCCTCACTATAGTCATAACGAATGAAGTAAGATCAGTACGTGAGTCGTGAAATTCTGCAACCTAGCACAGAAAATCAAACTGTGAAGAGCAACTTATTATATTACTTGAGAAATCGAAGGCAATTTACCACTTGTATCACTAATGATGACGATGTAATTCCATAGAAAATGGCGAAACATTTTCTCGAAAAATCGGACTGGTAAGGCCATAACCCAACCAATGATAGAAGAAGCTTATGATGTTCCCAATATGGACACTCATGAGTTCCCATGGTTCACAACCCAATAACTTGTTGTTCACGTCAACTCCAGGTACATAGTGAGTATAACAAAAAATACACTTCTTGAAAAAATTTCAGATTAAAATATTTGAAAAATGTGATGCTGATTTGTACGATGACGGGATAATAACACGAGTCTTGGGCGTTCCGATCTACTCTACGATCAGTTGGGTACTAACAAATATTTTCTGTTTTGAGTGGATACATTGTGAGAAAAGTTTCATCACAGTATTGTGTCATAGTTTCCGTAAGTTTCTTTTAGTAATAGCTATTTTGAATACTTTATAATGTTTTGTTAACAAGAAGTTGCACGACCACGAACAGTAACACGAACAAGTACCACGAACAAATTTTATCCCTGATCCAAACTTCTTTTTGAACTTGAGAGAGAAATTAATGATTGTCCAAGAAGGGAGGGGGAGTTTCATCTCTTTTTGAGTTTCTCTGAACACAAGAAAAAGTTTGATTAGTCATTGATTAGTTTGAATGAAGTTGATCATAACACAATACCTAAATTTACGATAAATAGAAAATGTAATTCTTCCTTAAAAAAGTGATGTGAAGCCTCGCTTCCGATGATTTGATTGGCTAAGACTAAACCATGAGACATGTAGTGTATAGAGTCAATATAGAAACTATAGGTAGAGTACAGACTACAGAGATGTCTCTATGGTATGGTTAGGTTAAGGTAGGAGACATTGGAGAAGGATCAAGTGCATCGTTCAGGCTCGCTCATCTGCATCCAGGCTAAATTGGAAATTTTGGATCTACTTTTTGAAAGGACATCAGGAGCTGGATAAAAATGACACGCTCGTATACGCCAGATATCTAAATGTATATATATATATACATTTAAGATTTCATAAAGCATTTGATGTGGCACCAAATTAAAGGCGCGCGAAGAGCGTTGAAAATGCACTAGTCCCTCTATAAAAAGCAGCTCCTAATCGAGCTAAGCCTATGGTCGCTGCCATTTTTCAGTACACCTCAAACCTCTGCGGATTGGCTGACAGATACAGCCATATTGATTTTAGAGTGCTGCTATTGGTCGGCTCACCTATAGTCTCTGCCGTTGAGGAGAGCTTGGCTCACAGCTCTAAGTTTTATGCTCTATGCGCGGTATAGTGATAGGTTATGAACATTTTCATGTATAATATTGGTGATTCTTTATAAAATCGCCTAGGCAAAAAAACAATTACAGGGTCGATTTCTTTGTCAAACTCTGGACTATCATATTATTTCTGATTTTTTTTCCATATTTTTAGCATTGTAACCCTACTTTATAAAAAGCTAAAGTAGCAGAATTTGCTGCTTTTGTAATTTAAATTTGTATTTGCACCAGGCATTTTGCACCTCAATATGTAGGACTCATAAAATGACTTCTGAGTAAGAAAGTTGATAAGAAATTATAAATAAATAAGACAAATTGATCAATGAATAAGTGTGAAGTGAATAAGTAATAAAAACCGACAGATGAATATGTTCCACAAATGTTCTCATTATTGATTTTCGAATTGAATATTCTACTTAGAATTAATTAATAAGAAAATTATAGAAAAATAAGTCAACACTGAGAGAATTGGCAACTTTTATATACTTGGGTATGTATTATGAGAGAAAATCGTAATTTTACATCAAGCGCTGACCCATTTTTCTACACTTTTTGGATTAACTGATTAAATGGAAAATATTCAATACTAAATTCAATAATGAGTAGTTCTAGGTTGAACCGAGTGATGACAGTTGTTCCCAAATGATTGAATTGATTTTAGAATTCAATATTCTACTTATAATTAATTAATAAGAAAACTATAGAAAGATGAGTCAGTTCTGAGAGAATTGAGAACTTTCAGATCCTTTTTTTTATTTTTTTCATATAATTTGGTATGTATATAGGAAAACAGCAATTTTACAAGAGCACTGACTCATTTTTCTACAATTTTTGTAATAATTGATTAAATGTTCAATATTTCATACTAAAATCAGTAGTAGAGTACTCATGATTTATTCCAGTATTGAATATTCTACTCATATAGAAGGTATATACTTTTGGGTTGAACTGAGTGCTCAAACCTTCTTAAAATCACTATTTAGGCCTAGATTCAGCTCTATCTATGTAGCTATATAGATGCATACATATAGTTATTGAAAGCGATGAAGAGTGGACAAATGAAATGAGAGAAGCTACATTATTTATGATGCCAAAGCAACTACAACGATTGTTTGTTAGACTTATTATTCATTGTTACCCTATTTACCGAGAAAAACTATGGGAAGATTTTAAAGGTGTAACGTCTGAAGATTTTATATGTCCCTTTAGTGAGGATGAAAGTTATGCTAAAGCAATACATGATATTCATTCATTATTTACTATTGAATGTAAGAATATAGATGAATATGCACAACTACATCAGGTATTTCAATTCGCTAACGATTTTCCCGTCGATACTGATGATAATGCAAGCTCAGACAATTATTTAGTTATTGGCAATGAACGATTACATCAATTGAATGAGAAACAAACAGAAGTAGCACAAAAAGTTTTAGGTGTAACGTTGAATCCAGGATCAGATGATATTGATAATAAGAGTTTTTTTATTGATGGTCCCGGTGGATCTGGTAAAACATTTTTAAATATGAAACTCTTTGGTATATTCTAAAAGGTCATAATAAAGTTTGTACTATGGCATTCACTGGTATAGCAGCCACTTTACTACCACAAGGCAAGACCGTGCATAAGGTATTCCAATTGCCTGTACCATTGCATTCAGATTCATCATCAAATATAAAGTTAGAGTCTCAAGAAGCTGCTTATTTGAAAAAAAATTGATGTTTTTATCTGGGATGAAGCTCCTATGGCTCCAAGATATTCTATTGAAATTATTGACCGAATCTTACGCGATATTATGAATAATGATGAGATATTTGGTGGTAAATATTTATATTAGGTAGAGATTTTAGACCATTACTCCCAGTAAAAGTAGGTGCTACCCGAAGTGAGATAATTGATTTATGTATAAATCGTAGTTCACATTGGTCAAAGTTTCATAAATTTTCTTTAACGCAAAATATGCGTGCGCGATCAGAAGAAATTGCATTTTCAACATTCTTATTAAACGTAGGGGACGGACAATTGAATGATGTACATAGTAATTTGAGCTTAGATTATTTCCCTGAAAGATGTCTTGCTGATGGTGAGATTTTCAGGTGTAAGCAATACAGAAAAGCAATTAATTATGGAATCTTATCTGCAAGAAACGCCGATGTAAATGAAATAAATGAAAAAGTCGTGAATTTACTTGATGAAGCGACAGAAAAATATTATACAAGTGTTGACAGTACAGAAAACTGTGATAATTCAGGTTTTGATGATATTTGTTACCAGAGTACTTGAATACTTTATCTCCTCCATCTCTTTCCCCTTATGAGTTGAAGTTGAGAATTCATTGCGTTGTTATGCTCATTCGAAATCTCAATATTAACGAAGGTTTATGCAACGGAACTAGATTATTCATTTTGGATTTATGCAATAATATTTGTTAAAATGCGAAATACTTACTAGAGATAAAAAAGAAGAAATAGTATTTTTGAATCGAATTACTTTATACTCATCAGAGACTAATTATCCATTTACATTTAGAAGAAGACAGTTTCCTATCAAATTAGCATTCGCCATGACTATAAATAAAGCGCAAGGACAAACATTTGATAAAATTGGTATTGATTTAAGAAAAGATGTTTTCAACCATGGACAGCTATATGTGGCCCTCTCAAGAGTACGTTCTTGGGATTCATTAAAAATTTATGGAGTATGTCCTGATCAGAAAAGTATAAGAAATTATGTTTACAATGAGTTATACATTTAGGCCCATTGTTATTTTATATATTCTACAGAACGATAGTCTTTAAAATTTAATGATTTTTCATAAAATGTTTCGAATAATTTATTATTTTAAAATCATTTGTACAAAGTACTACCAGATATATTTTTCGCACTTCTCATAAAACAGAGCTATTTACATATTAGAAGAATAGAAAAAAAAACAAGTAACTATTTTCCTCCACAAACATACACACTGTTATGTGGATGTGTTTTGAAATTATTTTATTACATATTCCAACGTTTCTATATGATCACTTATTTCGTATTCATCATATAGTGTTTTTATATGACTGCATCATCAGTGAGATAACTTTGAACATATGCTATAACCAATATTTACATTACATTATGCTTTTAGTAAATTCTTATAAAATAAATTTTCAGAACAGAAAAAATCTACCTATGAAACACTCCGCGCGCGCGGTACGCGCGCTAAACAGCTTCTAGTAGTTATAAAATCCATATGCTACTAAATAAACAATAAGAAAAAATATAAATATCTCGTTGAAATTCAATAAGACCATTAGGATTTCCGTACACTTCAAGAATCGAAATATTTTTTTAGTTCACTAACTCTAGATAATACATTGGTAAGGAGTGGAGCCGATGTTCTCAATTGACCGAATTCTACACAAATACCAACACGAGTGAAAACTTAAATTGATGATGCCTATTTGGGAATAACTATTTTATATACATGGAAATAATAATAGAATCTGTTCATAATAGTTATGAACAGATTTTTACGAATCACGATCCAATGAAAACAGGAGATAATGAACTACAGCTAACTTATCTATGATTTACTCTTGTTAAGTTGGGTCATCGGAGGAACATTATTATTCCCATGAAAAATTAATTCGAAAAATGAGATGAAGAACTGATTATGATCAACTTTCGATTGCTCTTATACAAATCAAATCAACTCAAAATCAAATACTACGCTTTTTAGCCAGACGGCCTCTTACGTTGAACGCATAATTTATAATTACGATCATATGTCTAAAATCAGATACTCTTATGGAAGAATCTCCTAAGAATAGAAAAAATTGTTATGTATCAATGTGCAAATTATATCGAGATAAGAGATAAGCATTTCCTTCGAACATGAAACAAGCAATGAGATATCTGGCCTGACTGTGAGCATGGAAAAAAATTGCACCAACCGCATTCTCACCCTGTGCTAAGGTGAAGCGATTACGGAGAAATCTCGCGGATCCCCTGAAAAATGCTTAATTCACAAAGCCTCTTTGAGAAAGCTACTGCTAATTCACTCTCGGCAGCGGTTTCTGACAATTGCCCCGCGCGAATCAAAAAACAAACTAACAAAGCTTCATTACTTCACGGGAGAAACTCGAAACGCGGGTATATTGAATCTCTGCCAATGCTCCTGTGCCAAGCATGCAATCTCTCCGCGCGATTGTCTTGGCTCGCTCAAGTTGGCCCGAACACGTGTATACGCGCGCGAATCGGATTAAGGTAGTTCATGCCATATAAAGCTCACGCACACACGCACGGTACATGTACACGGCACACGCACGGGCGAACACAAGCTCGCCCATGCTCTGTCTCACTTGCTCTCGCTGCGCTCACGCGTTCGCGACGTGAAATCATCAACTTTGCATTAAAATAACTCAGAAACGGTACGGTTTAACATGCTACACTAAGCGAGGGAAGTTTTCGTTACTATGTCCTCTATAACATACTGTTTTTTTGTCAACATTTGAAGAAGCATTTTCGAGATATCAATGGAAACGTCTTTTTGAGCATCCCCTGAGAGGCTCGGTATAGGACTTCACGTGTTAAAAAGTGAAAATTTGACATTCAATATTTCATGATTGGCACGGCTGAGCTCGCTCAAATTTTGAGAGATGGTGTAAAATATTGTTATGAATGAGTGGCTAAAATTTCAAGACAATTGTAAGAAAACGCAGTTTGGCATGAACTACCTTAAAGCTCGCGCGGGCGCGAGCCACAATAGTGCGTGGAGGGTCATTGAGGAGCGGCGCGCGGCGCTTTGGTGTCCCGGCCGCACGTACGCGTATATACGCGGGGGGCGGGCTGCACTCGCGGGGAGCTCACGAGCAATTACCACCGCTCAAGTGCGTAAGTGTTTTGCGAGCTGCAGCACGCAGCTGCCGGCGCTTCTTTGCCGTGGCGCGCTCGCGCGGCTCCAAGAAAGCTCAGCGTTGCGTAAGCAGATCAATCGGGCCGTCGGCGCACGTGTGGCTCATAAGCCGAAGGATTTGCGGCACATCGGATCCAATCGGAGAGTCAATCAGCGCGGCGCTGATTGGCGTGCGCCGGCCGGGCCGCGCGCGGCCCGCCATGAATGGAGAGTGCGTGTCAATAGTAAATCAGCCGCTCCTCGATCATTCGCCCGCGAACTGCTCCTCTGGCTGCCGCTCGCCCGCCCGCCCACTATCGCGCTTACACACACCACGGCTGCTTTGTTTCCGCTCTGCTTTTTTGCCCCAATACCCCCCCCCCCCCGCCGCCTACCACCGACGCGACGCGCTCTGATTTCGGCGAATTATCAAAGGGGGCGCGTGCGCCTGTCCCTTTGAAATCGATTCGCCGAGCAAAATATTTCGCGTTCGGCTGAAGCTCTCTCGACGAGCGACTTAGCTGTTTCTTGTTTCCGCTTGTAAAAGCGTTCCAGGGGTAACAGCCAAATTGGATCAGGCGCGCTAGACTAGTTCGCATAATTGGAAAGAAGTAACCAATCGCCGAGTCAGTGAATTCGCCTTGTTCAATCCATTCACTTATGGCTTCGATTACTAATTCTCGCATTATTTTCACTGGGCGTATTTAAATGTAAAAAAACTGAAACACTTCTCTTGACTGTATCCTATCGATTGACACATTATATTTCGATAGGTAAACTTATAATAGATATCACGAAAGTACTATAATAAAATAACACTTTTTTTTGTACAACCCTGCGTTAATCAGCTATACGTTAATTAAAGCGTGACATAATGTTCCGTCGTTATTTGTATTCAATTATTTATTTATCCAAATCCTGAACGGGTAAATACTATTTGCATTTATTACGATAAAAAAATGCATATATTTGAACGAAGCTATAGTAGCAGTTACAATTATTATCATCATCATGAATCGTGATTAATTAAATTTATTCTGCTAAGTTTATAGATTTTTTCAATTTAGGGCGCCGTGAGCAACAGACCAAGCAATTACAGCTAGTTTTCAATACTCTTATCTGGCATGGTGCCTTCAAAATACATATATTTAAATACTAAAATTATTAGTTTTTCCAAATCCAAGTTTTAAGAAAAATAAGTCTGGATCGAAAAAATGTAAGGATAATAATTGAATTCCGATAAAAAATTGCCCACCATGGATGTAATATTCGATTTCAGAGTATTATCATATTGTTTTTTCCATCTGGGATTTTTTTTCAAATGAAATTTGAAAATATGTAAATATGGGAAATATGTAATATTGCGAAATATATTTTGCTAAAACTGGTGCATTCATTGCCAGTAGCATTCATCGATCTTGAGGATGTTGATATTTCGTATAAACAGAAACATTGCACAACGGTAGAATTTTCATTTGAGTCAACTCTTTCAAGTTATCCGCAAGACAATAACAATCGTCAATTGCCTTTCAAGAGCACCGACCGGATAAGTTTGGTGAAGCGTCGCGAGCTCGTGGTATTACTTGAAAGTACGAAGCTTCATCGACATTTTGATAATAACAGTCTATTTGTCTCGGATAAAAATCTCCTTCGAGCTCTTCTTTTCCATCATTACTCGTGTATGTCTCTTTCTCTCTCTTTCTCTCCGATTCTTGGTGTCCTTTTTTCAATCCTCCCGTTGCTTCCACGTCCATATATTCTTTCAATCGTGCCCCGTGCACTATTGTTCCGCGGTAAAAATGTCAGTTCACAAATCTATAGTTACACGCATAAAGAATACAATGAAAGACGTATGAAAATGTCCGTGGCAAGCGAAAGAGAGAGACAGAGAGAGATAGAGGGAGACAGGAACGGGAGGAAACGAGTGGATTTTCTGTCTGTGACATTCCTTTCGCCCTACTCGTCCTTTTTGTGCGAAAGCCGCGCGCGCGCGCACTCCAATGCACTTGTCGTGCACGTTTAAACGTGGTAATGACGCATTGTTATGAATTATCAGTCCTCACGGCCCACCAAATGCTAATTACCGAAGGATAAAAGGAAACACGCTCGCTAAAGGCAACTCCCAGAGGAAAAAATCAGACAACGCGACCACTTTTGCCTACCAGTACACGCGTGGGCGTCGTCTTCTTCTTTCCCGAGTATACGAATGGGCATGTACTAAAGAATAGTTCCTCCGGTGATCGCGACAAAATACTCGCCGTACCATCTGTCTTCTGCATTTTTTTCGTAGTCTCCATGTTTCTTTGTGCTTTCTCAGACCTTTGTGACAGCTACTTTTTGTTGATTATTTCTACTGATAAACCTACGACTGGAAGATTATCTGTAAAAATGAATGACAAAAGAATTAAATAAATAACAGTCGCCCGCGTCGGAATGACGAAATTGTTGTCAATAATTGCGTGCATCGATTCATTTACAAGAAAACGTTTTAGAGTTTTAACAATTGGCTCTTGTAGAGTCTGACAAGTATCGCTATACATGCGTGCAGGAATGCAAAAGTCACATTACCAATCATACGCTCGTTCAAGTAATTCGATCTCAAGATTTCAGGAGAAGAAAATTCTTTTGAATAATTTCCGTATACTCTCGTTTAGCTCCTTCATGATTACGGTGATTTTTTGCAGAAGCGAAAGAGTAGTACGATCCATATCATTTGATAAGGCGAATTGCCTTGCTCTCTTTAATTGACCGATCGCGTCGTCTATGTCTCTCGAGACTCTCGCCATTTGACTCGCTTTCTCTTCGTGCCCCCCTGCCGCACGAGAGTTAGGAAACGAGCGATTCCAGAGCGGAATAAGAAGGAAAAAAGGGTTGCGCTCACGATCGGCCCGATCTCGCCTCCTTATCTTAATTATTTTGGAAAGTTAATTAGTTTTTTCTTCCCGGCCTCGCGAAGCTACCCTTTGAGCATTCGCTCCCGCACTCCAGAATCTATACTCCATCGTGGAGGCCCCTCCATCTCGATCGTGCGCTCGCTCGCTCGACCGAGAGCTGCGCTGCCTTTTTTTGCGTGTATTTCTTAATTACTTCCGCGATCAGCGAGAGAAGAGCCGCCACGCGAGCCTTAATTAATAAAGTATTCATGGCGTATTATCAAGGCTCGTTTTCATCGGCTATTGAAATGCTCTCGCTGCCGCGTAGCCGCGGGCTCACGCGCGCATCCGAACGAGGATGCGATCTTGTGCAGGCCACCAAGAAAGCCTCGCAATATAACCAACGGCCGCGGCGCGTCGGTTTAATATAGCAATACACTCCTTCGGAAATTCAGTCGGAGCTGCAGGTCGCTTTAATATCGCCTCGTATCGTCAGCTCGTCCTACTCTGTTGGCGGCTGAACTGAGAGAAAGAGAGACAATAATGAATCTGGCTCGGGATACAGACTGAGTGTGAGAGACAGACAGAGAGAGATGCGGGCGACGTGGCTGTTTTAAAGTAATGAAAAATTAATAGCTATGGATATGCGCGCGAGGATAATGAGAGTGGCAGGGGCGCGTTTGTCGCGCCTTGCTCCGAGGCGTCATCGCGAGCGGGCGCGCGCGCGGGGCGAGTCGCCCGATCGTTTTTCGAGCTCCGAGGGCCTTTTCGCAAGAGCGACAAAGGGCGTTTTTAGAATATTGATATCGGCGTCGTCGAGCGTGAGCATACGCCCGCCGCGCAACAGCCGCGCGTCCGTCTCTCTCACTCTCTTCCTGGCCCTTTTATCATTACTGCGTTGTGTACGTGTATATACTTTTCGATGGGATGTGTATGAGCGCAGAGGACGCGAGGACTACTCCGTGGCTTTTACGCAGATTTTTATTGTACTCGAATAATAGCACTTTGGATCATTTTCTCAATGGGAATGTAAAGCACCCCGGGTATAGTCATTCCATGAATACCGAATTTTATTCTGATGTACACATTGAAAACACGAATGTGATGGATTTGCAGAGGCCGTGAGTTGGGATTGATTATTTCAAATCTACGTAAAGAGTAAAGAAAACGAATTTTCATTTTCTACGCGTAAAATGGGTGAAAGAGACATGAACCTGATTTGAATCATAATTTTCATTCAACTGCGAAGCTCACTGTAGACATCGATTCAATTTCTCTAAGGTTTATAGCTGAACAGATAACATATTTCAGTATAAAACCCAAGCATCGCATCTGGTGGCAAAATATTCTTTGATCCAATTCATAAAAAGTCGTTTAGCAAATTGAAAAATCGTTCGGTCACCTACAATCCCCCGAAAGTGTATTTTAAACGTTGGGACGTCTGAAACGCCAGCTGAAGATAATCTCGTGTGATCTGCGAAATAACACGCGATACGGGCGAATTTAATATTTTTTACCGCTCCAATATGATGTATAGCTCTGAGAATAGAGGAGAGTCTCATTTCGCGTTTGCTTCGAGTACCCCACACGGAACGTCCATTACGGATGCAGCCCTCGCTTCCATTGGAAAGCACTAGCAATGGCATCATAAAGCGATCTGCCGCAGAGCAGATCGAGCTCGAGGTGAGCAATATGCCATCAAATTCCCGTAACCATCAATATTCCTCCGTCCCTTTTGAGGGAAAAGCATCTCGGCGCCGATTGCTGCCACAAAGCGACGTCTTTTTCCCCCTCCGAGGCTCACGGACTCGAGTCTCCCTGAAATGTTTTACATTGCAAAATCAATGCCGACATCCATCGGCTTTTCCCTCTCAGCTCTTCGCTTTCGATCCCGTGTACATCTCTCTTCTTTGCTGCTTATCGTCACTCGTATCTACATATATATAGCTTCTGTCTTCCTCGCTCCTCGCTTCCGGTAAATCACACAATTATCGAAAACGCATTTGGGTATGCTCTCTCGGTGCTCTCGTGGAAATATAAAGAACAAAAATATCAGATAGGCAGATACATCAAACGATGAGTTTTCACTTCACTTGATGCATCACTTCAATCTGATTTTACCAAACGTTTCTGCTTTTATCGTTGTTCCGCGTTTTCTTTTTCCCTATCGTGAATCTCGCGGAAAAAATGTGCGTTACCGCTTATGAATATTTCTGTTCTACTCTGCGTTTGCAATTATCAAATGGAAATATTGAACGTTCGAGGATATTGTTTTTCGGACAGGTAAAAATCAAATGGGCAATGATAATTTTCAGACTTTTTTTTCTATTTTCCGAGAAAATTAAAGCCCAGTGAAGTCGTGACATAGATATATAATCATTGGATATAACCGTGATTCATAAATAGTAATTTTCAGTGAATCCGGATTCCCGGCATAAATATGCAATTTCACGGAAGGTGTAAGGCATTTCCTTAAGCGAAGAACAAAGAATACTCGTTCCAATTTTAATCCGTTGAACGAATCACTCTGGGGCAATCGTCGAGAAGCAATCAAGTCCTTTTTAAATACCGCAGCATCTTCCTCCTCCTGTCCTCTCGGTCGCCGTCTCTTTCCCTTCGTTCAGTCAGTGGGCCGATAAAAAGTCACTTCGCGGATTGGGTAATAAAGCTCCAATCAACGGCTTAATTATTCGATTACCGCTGGGCGTGCGAGAGAGACCGAGAGTGGGGGTGGGGGGGGAGGGAGAAAGAGCAAACTGGCATGCGAAGAGAAAAAGCGGATCGACCGGCAGATCAGTTAAGTGAGTCGGATCGACGGCAAAGCGAATGGAAAAAAAAGAAACGGCCGGAGAAGAATACTTGAAAGAAAAGAGCAAGTGACGGAGGGAAGGGAGGTGAACGGAAAACGCGCAAGCTCGAGGAGAGAAGACGGGGGGTGTATCGTATTCCTTGAGCCGCGAGGCTTAAGGAATCGAACGTAATTAGAAATAAATAGTCGGGGATCGTTTTGCTTGGGAGAGCTTGAGCGAGAGCGTCTTATTGTTTTAATTAAAAAGGGTAGGAGGAATCTGGATGGCGCCAAGAGAAACAGAAGGGAAATGCCGCGCCGAAAGCTGTCCACGAAGTCTTCTTTCTCTGATAGGATTGAGAGGCACTTGGAGCGTAAACTGGAAACAACAACGGAAACGGACCGGCGAATCACGCCTCGATTGAGATAAAGACGTCTCTTCCTGCTTATTAGTTCGGAGCTTGGTTCGCTTCTGCTCGTTTTGCCAAATCCTTTTGCGTTCGCCAATGGCGAGTATTTATTCCTTATTCAACGGGAGGTTATAAATATTGATAAGCGCGAGGCTGAACGCGTTCGACCGGGTTGTCAGGGTTCGAATCGGGCACGTGTATTTAGAGGCGGCATGTGCTGGGGGAGGAGCACGCGTGCCCCACCCCCGGGCTCGTTAATAGCGTGCGGAATATTTTCGCAGCGTCGCGAGGCACATCGGCGAGGTTTTGATATGCGACATTAAATTTTCGGGACGAGGCGCATATTGAAATACATATTTCATGTCTCCGACGATCACGTACGTCACGGTTAGCCTTAAAGCTGGCGCGCACTCGCGCTTTGCGCCTCCTCGTGTATGTATACCCATATATACATATACATACACCCGTCGAGGATGAGCTCGACGCATCGGGAATCCTCTGTCTCCTTCTTTTCTCGCTTATTTGCCGAATCCGCGGTCCTTTTTGTCTGGCAGTTCATCTTCGTCTGGGCGATGCGCGTCGCGGAGCACTTTGCCGTGTACTTTGAAGACGACGCGGTAAAATATGTATATCGCCAGAAGACGCGCCTCCCCCACCCTCCCCGACTCCCCGAACACACGGGCCATTTTATATAAGAACGAGTTGGCCGAGAGAGGACGAGATGCAGCGCGAGATGTCGTTCGTTTGCCGGCAACTTTATTAGATATTTTCTTCAATAGGATAGAAATGCAAATAACAGTTGTCAAGTAACTCCCTTTCATCGAGGGAGCATCGCGCGCTCTGGGAGAAGGGAAAATGAGCGAGAAAGAAAGTGACGAGGAGCACAGCAGCAGCAGCAGCAGCGGCAGAAACAGCGCGGAATGCACAGCGTGAATAAGGACAGGGCGACACGGCCACGAGGTTGGTAGGCCGAAATTGAGACGAAGTCGACACGGCAAAGATGGAAGATTGTCTGAGTACCAATATTGAGCCGCGGTAAAAGTTCACTTCTCCTCTGCGCGCCTTCAGCTCCATCTCCCGAACTCCTCGCCGTACGACCTTCCCGTCCTCGTTTCATTTTCTCGTCGCAATGAATATCGCATGGAATATTGCATTTAACTGCGCGTCATGCTGCATTGCCGCAGTTGGCTTACAGCTCTTCCTCTATTAGGCTCGGCTGATTTCATACTTTCAATTTGGCAAATAGCAGTGTAACGTCGGTTAATTGCGATCATTGACGTGAAACGTCTCGCAGTCGAACGTTTCGATATTCAAAGAATATTTCTGATCAACTTTATGCAGGAAAAGGATATTTCTATATTCTTATAATTCTGCATATCACGGAATATATAGAGAGTTCCAAACAGAAGACACCATGGTATTAATGTTAAAGATCGCAAGCGTGATTTATATATTATTTATTATTATATTACCCAAACGAGAATTACAGGACGTGAAACTGAGTTTTATGATTACTCAGTATCGAGATTGATCAATTTGCAAGAAGAAATACAAAAAACCTCGTTCGCAATGATGAATTCGGAGTTCCCTGTCAAGCCATTTACTTGTTCCGCGAGTTCATGCGGCCAGAAAAATTCAAATTTTCAATCGCTTAGGACCATGAAGTGAGTTGCGGCAGCACTATAAAATCTCAGTTCACATATGGCAGCTAGTCATTGCAGGCCACCAAATTTGAATGGAGTAGAATGCAAAAAATAATTGGAGATTATGTGTGCTGAAAGAGTCTCTTTGAAACACGGGACTCTTCGTGCATGATTCTTTCACAAACCAGTATTCTATCATTTTCAAGTAAAAGTCATCCATTCTCTAGTTTGTTGACGCGCGACGTGCCGGTTACTTTATCCAGATTATAAATTGAATTAAAAATGGTCTCATATATTGGTCAAAACTAATGCTTACTGTTACAAGTGGAAAAAAAACAGTACTGTTGTGTCTGGCAGTTATAAAAATATTGTTCACTGAGCTGCAAGTCACTGGAGACAACATTTTACGAGAGAAGTTACTCAAAGTTTTCAGTCACTAAAACTAGTTTATGGGAAAAAATATGGAAATCCTCTGGATAGAATTTCAAAGGTATCAAATGAGACCAAATTGTTGTTATTAACAAAAACCAAGGATGGCATAGTCGAAAAATATACAGATATAGTATATCAAGATTTTCACTTCTAAAGATATAGACTCGTATCAAAATTTACGAAGAATATGGACATTATGTGTATCATTACATTTTTGTTCTCGTGTATTTCATTCCGATTATATTTTTCATTACTTCGATCCATTTGAATATGTTGATGGTTGAAGCCAACATTCATATTTCATTCAAATTTTGGAAATAGTTTTTTATTATCAGAACCTTACAATTCATTATCCCTGGCTTGTTGACAAAACTGACTGATCTAACCTTATTCCTTCTTCAACTGGTAGCTCTGCTCAGTCCTCCATATTCCCCCCTCCCCGTCCCGAGTCGACATTCTCTATCTTTATATTTATATTCTACACTTACCCAGCACGTAGCTATTACAGATCTAAATTAATCAAATTACCAGAAGTGCGGCTCTACATTACTTCTATAGTATACACGAAACATTTCAACTTCACATTCAAAACATTTATTCGATAAAAGCACTTATTTGATTGAAAAATATCAATTTTTATGCAGGAATGCCAATTATAGCTTTTTTAATATGATCAAGTGAGTTTCTGTGATAGTTTTTTTTTTTAAATTCTGGCCAATAAGTACTCTAATGAATTTCTCCTCCTTTGATGTAATGCAAGAAGCTTAGTTTAAAAGTAGTTTCAGTTCACTATCCATATTAAGTTAGGAGTCTTATTAGAGCTCTCAATTGACTATAGCAGAGGAACTGCATTACTACATAATTCTGATATTTGTATGTTAGCCGAATAGGCAGAGAGCAGTATAATATTTTCTACCAGCAAAGAGCAACGTGTATAAATTATGTGTTGAATTGTCAAGAGGTATAGAAACGAATGGGCCACATTCAATTTTTTTCAATTTCATTGACCTTCTTTGGCAATAACACAGTAACATATCAGTAAATTTCACTAAATTTCGCTAGGCCGCGAAAAAATTTACGATTTTTTCAATCACACGTCATTTGGCTAGTCGATAATAAATGAATGCCCTCATAGATGGATCCCTGGTTGTTCGATAAAAGTTTCGTAGAATCGATGAGTCAATACTAAGGCAGTGTGTATCAATTAATTATTGGCGCGTGCCACAATTTATAGCATCCAAGAATATCCTCACATTTGACTGAGGTCAAGTGGTACAAGTTGCCGATGATCATCTCTTCGGACGCTTTTAGACTGTCACTCGATCATAAAACATTTGCCATCCAGTTCAAAGATGACATCACGTTCATCAGTACACTTTTTCCTGCAGCTTAGTTGGATCGTATCTATTATCCCGTAGTTGCATCTATCTACAGGAATTTCCAAGGAACTCCCGAGCTTTCCTAGAAATTGATAATGAATGTCAATAACGGGAAATGAGAACTTTTGAAAAAAAGAGTCGGTAGGAATGAGCATAAGTGTGCCCGTGGCGAGCAGGATAACGCGAGCACCGGGTTGGAGCGCGAGCTCTTATAAAATATTGATTATGGTTTAATTGTAAATATGCGGGCTCGAGCCTGGGTGGCAGGGCTGAGCTTTGCGCGCATCGTCCGGGCTTTGTATGAAGTTGGAAAACTCGACGAGTGGATTAATATCGCGGAGCTCTCTTTACTCGTTGTTGATTTTGTCTGTCTCCGGTGCGGCGGTGGCGCGCTGGCCTCCCGCCCGCTCACCCCGCCTTCAGCCCTTCTACCTTCGCGAGAAGCTCGAATGTCTCTAATGAACCGGCTTGTGTGCTTATATCTGGGCCCACGTAACCACGCTCTGTCTCTCTTCCCCCCAACCCCCCCCTCTCTCTCTCTCTATTTCTGCTTCCTCCCCTCCGCACGCCACGGCAAACAAAGCTCCGTGTAAATAAAAAAATGAATAATAAAAAAACTCGCCTCTTTCCATATTTGTATAAATCCTTGCAACTACGATTGCGCACCCGCGCGCACAACTTTTTCCTTCATTAATATCCTGAATGATGTACGGATACGCGCGGAATATTTCTCGCTGCGCAACTTGATAAATTCGCGCGAGTTATCTATAGTTATCAAGTTTGGCTCGTGGCTGAACGAATGGGATTTTATCAAGCGATGTAAGATAGATTTACAGGAAAAAAAACTCGAGGCTCAACAATTTTCGTACGCGATTCGCGAATGCGCGGGTATTTATACAGGAAAATGAACTCGCGTTTCGACTGGGTTCGCGCCGTGTAACTGGGTGTAATTTCAATTTCGCGAATGAAAATTTCCTTCTCGATTTTAAAATCCCCCATTCGGGATAAACTCAAACCCTCGGCTCTGCGTATCCGAATCGTCGTCATCGTCGTCGTGTCGTCGTCGTAGTCGTCTCTTGCGGTAGTCACGGGACCCGGCCGTTCAAACTTTTAGCATTGAATAATATATTTCGCCTGTGAACTTGGGAGGAGGGGGGGGGGGGGTCGGCAGCGGCGAGGCGCGACAAAATTAAAATGCGTAAAAAGCGTGAGACACAGCTTGAGATTAGCTGGTTTACGGCTCTAGCCTCGTGATTGCGACGCGCATAATCAAGCGCGAGGATCGTCGGAAAAATGAAATAAATAAATGTGCGGGAGTGCGCGAGCGAGGCCGTTAGGCGGCGGGGTACAGCGGGAGTTAGGAAGATTGAGCAAGTATTTTCAAGTCAGAGGCAGAGAGCAGCGAGCGTCGGGAGCGAGCGGAGAGCAACTCGGAAATTGGCGTGGAATCAGGGAAAGGACGGAAGGGCAGCATGCTAATTTATGGCACCCAGGCGCTCCATTACGAATATTTATCCGCGGCGAGTTTAATCTAAACTTCGAGAGAGAGAGAGAGAGAGAGGACCCATCCCTGCCCCCCCCCCCTTCCCCCCGACCCCACGACCCCCCGCGACGAGCCTCACCTCTAGCTTCTCGTCGGCTCCTCTCCCCGCAAGCTCCGCACTCGCTCGTCCCTCCCTCCCTCCCACCCTCGCGCGTCTTAACGACGTATTGTCTGTACGTCTTATCAAAACAATTCATTGTGCTCCGCGACGTCTGCTCGTCTCGCCGTTCCCAAATTACCTGTTGTCTCTCGCGGCGCACATCCGGGGGCAGCGCCGGGAAGATTAGCTCGTCGGTTCGTGCGTACATCGTCGATCCTCGACTTTTTTCTTCCCCCTCTCAATACTCGAATCGCGGGCTGGCCGCGGGAACAAGGCGAGTCGTTTCGGATACATCAAAAGCAGCAGGCCATTATGCATATATATCGAGCGATCGCTTCGCGTAATGTCCTTACATATACAACGGGATTATCTCGCGAGGGACAAGGAGAGGGAGAGAGGGGGGGGGCAATGGCCCCTCGGGCTCCTCCTCTCCACTTGTTACACGCCGGTTATACGGCTCTTATTTCTCACCACCCCATTTTTCCGATGCTCCTTTGCATATTAACAATATCGTTCCTCCCAGAGGCGAACGGCGCGGAGATGCTCGTCGCGCCGCAACGTTATTAAACCTACTATATACGGAGGATAAAAATTATAAAGCCAATTCGTCCCGTACATATAGCTTGTCTCCCTCGAATATATATACGCCCATCTGGATACGTCAATTATTTATCCCTCTGCTTGCCGGATACGTTTTTCGATCATTCAATTTTCGATCGTATTTCCTCGCGTTCAGTGTCGCTCGCGTGATTATCAAGCTCGTAGAGAATATCGCAATATTCGTGTTGAACCGTTTCAGTGAAAAAATGATTGAATCTCTCGGGAATTCCAACTTTTCTACTTATTCATATCAATTTGACGATACTACTTATTCAAAAACAGATACTCTAGTTGATTTCTGAATCAGTCTCGCAAAAGTCTTTGAATATATTTGAGCTTCAGATTCGTGGGAAATAGTGAATGTGATTACTCGATGGGAATAAACTTGTCAAGTCTCTCGGGCTTTAATTGATCAGAGGATAAAATAGGCTGAAGTTGGGAGGGCGAGAGCGAGGATGGACACGTTAAATAAGTCAAAAGCAATAGCTGGGCGCACGTGTGCGTAGATTGAGTCGCAGTAGCCTTAATTGCCTCCTCGATAATAGTAAATTCCTATACTCTAGTTGCTGGAAACTCGGGGTGTACACACAGAGAGAAGACGCGTATACACGCGCGTTCCCTTTTGGGACATGGGCTACACACGCCCGGGCCGAGAGAGGAGGAGAGGCCGGATAGCCGAAAGGGGGTCAGAGGGGGTCTAGGGAAATAAACCGCTATTAATCCACATCGGAATTGAGTGTTACTAGGGGATGTAGCCCGGGATTTGCGGCAGCTCGGGTTAAAATCTCTTCCGGCACTATCTCACGAATATCTGGCAAAATCGGCGTGATCCGGTCAAACCCGAAAGAGAGAAAGCGGGGCGCCACTGCCACCGCCTCTCTCTCTCTCTCTCTCTCTCTCTCTCTCTCTCTCCCTCCCTCTCTCTGTCCTTTTCTCTTGCGCTACCGAAGATTAGTTCGGCCGGGTCGGATTTAGTTTGTTTTATTGGCCACTCGAGTCGATCCCGCTTTGAAAGAGATACATATAATTGGTGCCTGCAAAATCGCTTTCGCTACCAAAGAATCGTCGGCACACACACACACACACACACACACACACACACACACACACTACACAGCCGAAACAACATCCCGCGCGCCACTTTATCCGGAATGGCATCGCGCGACCGGAAAATTGGATCCTCCACGCTTGTTTGCCTTATTTATCCATTGACTTCTTCCGAGACCAAGCCATTCATTTAACTTCTTTCAATCACTCTTCGAATCTTCACTCCAGACTAATTATATCCATCTTCTTTATTCAATTTCAATCTATTTGAAAAATTATTCCTCATTCATTGCTGTATCTTTTATTGACTTCGAATACGAGATTTTCAATGAACAGAGGGATATATGAGAAAGTCAATGGAGGAATAGTTAATATGACCGTATATGATAAAATCCATTGATCGTCCTACCAATCATGACACGGTGAATATTTTTTTCAGCTGAATAACGTTTATCAATAGAAATAGATGAGGAAAATGCAACAAAGCACTTGTATTGGGTATATATACACGTATATATATTTACTCGCGATGACGTTCTCTAATTGAAATGTCGGATTCAAACAGAGACGAGCGCGGAATTAGAAATTTTCGTTAATGAAATTTCAGCTGCAGGGAAAACGTAAGAAATTCGATCACGTTGCGTTGTGTCTACCAGAATGGCAATACGTCTTGTAGCGTCAACGAGCGAGTGAGAAAAAGGTTTCTCTTTTTTTTCCCGATACTCTCGGGATCTTGAGCGCCTATAGGATTGAAGGGGATTAATTGGTCGAACACTCGCGAGGGTTCCTTTCTTCCCTCGCTCTCCTTTCCTTTCCTCTCCCCTGCTCCCCCCACTCCTCTCACGAGCTACACTCCTCCCCCATTGAATTACTTCCTGATCTTCGCGGCGGCGGCGGCGACGTCTTGCAGCCCCTCTATATCTTGTTTTTCGAGTCACGTGAAAGTGTAATTTTCAATCGACGCTCAGCTTCTCCCGGCAAAGCCTGCTCCTCCTATAATCATTTTGTTCCATTAGCCATTGTGTTTTCCATCGACGGATTCAAGTCATAAGTCGCATTTCGAGTATCAATCGTTCGACCATAATCATCAATCTTCCAATTCGCCTCGCAATTTTCCCCATCGCGAGCTTCTCACCGAAGTTTCGTCCATTCCTCGCGAGAATTGAACGCTACGGATATTTAATTTTAATTGTACGCGGCTGCACTACGATTGCGACACGGAGACTTGGTCGGAGTTTCTTTCATCCATCCGACTTTTCCTTTCATCTCTTGGCTCTCGAAGTTGCTCTGCGTCCCTCCCAATAGAATCTCACCTTGGCGATATTTCTTAATTAAATACAGCCCCCAAGTTAAAAATGAAATTAAACAGAAACCGCGCGCGAGCGCTTTTTTCCCTTCTGCATCGTCGACAATGTCTGACTGGTTGGTTACCCGCTCTGAGCAAAGCAATCCTATACCAAGCGCTCCACGTCGACGTACATATTTCACGTCGTAATAATTAAACCGTCGGCTCGCGAGCGACTATGAGTTTCATTTTGTATTCTCGCGTCGGAGTAGCAACTTCGGTGCACCGTTGAAAGACGCCCGCCCGTGCGATCATCGCTGCGTACAATGGAGAGAGGGCAAATTTATTAATAACTCTCTTTTATCAATTTCTTTTTTCCCCTCCTTCTTTCTCATTAGCTTTTTAAACACAACCCCCCACCCCCTTCCCCTCGAACTATGAACTCTCCTAACGGTGCTCATTTTTTAGCTTCAAATTTCTAACGCACCAACGTGCAACAATAGGTTTCGAGCCTGATCCATCCCAATTAGTCCTCGTCGATGTTCGCCAGCTTCGATGCCCATTGAAAGTCATCCGACGATCGGGGCCGGGAATTTGGCGTGCCTCATTGGAAGAGCCCGCGGAGACGTGCTCGCGATGTGGAACGTTGCCGAGGGAGTATATATGTGCAGGGGAGCAGTAAGTAGGCCAGCTCGGAATATTTGCAGCGAACAGCAGAGCCGGTGGGGCGGGAAATGGATGCAGCAGACAATAGAGATGGGCCGGCTGTCAGTGGCATGGAAATCGAAGACAGCGCTGCAACGGAACGAGAGCAGAACGCGGCAGAGTATATCGAGAGGAATTGCCCAATTCTCGGAGATACTGTCAGCGCTTGTGCTCGGGGCTGATTATCAATCGCATTGTCAATTACAGAGGCGGCCGCGCGTCGTCGAGGCCCGGGACGAAAGCCGGCCGGCCGGCCGCCGCCGCCGGCTAGAATCGCGCCGCCGTTCGCAACAGGCCCGATATCGCCGAGCCAGCTCGGCCGAGAGAGAGATAGAGTTATTTAATTACCCCGATCTATCACCAGACGTCAGCTACCGGTCTATAATGCATGATCGATCTGCGAGCCCTCGCGGCTGCGGCGTTATACGCCAGCCGTCGCTCCGCCACGTCGGACCAACCCCTTGCCGCGTGTCCCACGCACTTCACGCTCCAATCCGATTGCACCTTTGGACGCTGTGGAGACTTATAAATTTCTATCTCAGACTGTTGGCGTTTTGGAAAATCAGCGATTTCCGCATGATGATTGTGTGCCAACGTTCGTCGTGCTCGGTGCTTTACACTTCTAGTATAACCTTTATTTTCATCGCTGTTTCTCGTTACAAGTTGTCAGATGATCATCTTGCAATCTTGAATTGCAGTTATGTCCTCTTGGAAACTGTTATTTGAGACTCGTCGACTCTGCCGACTATTCTTTGAGCATTTAATAAAATTGACTCGACGCTTTGTAGGCAATAAAGTTCCGAAATTAATTAGTTTAGCCCAGATTATAAAAGACGTCTTTGAATTAATATGTATCTCGTGAAACTAAACGCTAAATAAAAGTCCTAGTCTAGAAGTTGGCGAGTCAGTCGGCTCATGAACATTTCCATTAGCGGAATTACTCACAAGGCAATTGGAACAAACACAATATGAAATGATTGTTCAACCGTCGCGACCACACTGACTCGTCCATCGGATCCTGTTAACTTTCCATTCGGTGGCGGAGAATCAATTGAAAATCAAGTAGGAATCTATCGAGTGCGAAGTGACGGGGCGAATCGGCCTTTGATACCGAGCCATTAATTTCGCGCTACTCGAGTCAAAAGAAGAAGGGCGACGCGGTATAAGCTCGCGGTGTGCGTCACGCGCGGAGGCGGCGGCGGCGGAGGCGGATCGTCTCTTTTTCTCCGTCTGGTTAGCTCTCTCGAGCCGAAGCAAGTATATAGGCATTCGCTGCTCATCGACGTGGCAAGGCGGCAGACTAATTCGCATTCCCCTTGATGTCTGCTCGAAGATAACGGTTTTAGGGGATGAAGCGGTAGCGGTGCGGCGTATCGGCGTTGCGCCGCGGTCGGTCATAACGACTCGAAAGAAGAAGCCAAGAGCGAGGGGTGGGCGGCTGTGGGGTGAGGGGGTTGGAGGGACGACATCCGCTCGATGCTGCGGGCCGTGAGGAAAATCGCGCGGATATACACAGCGGGCAGAAGAGGCGAAGCAAGAAATTGATATAGCATACGAAAATGAATTGCCCCCTTTCCCTTCTCCGTCGCGGCGGCGTCGGCGTCGGCCCTCTGTGTCGACTCGCTTTAGCCGGTGTGCCCCTCTTTACCGAAGAATATTCCACGGCAATCTGCCCGCGCCTCACTTTTTATGCTTTTTATGCTCATTTTCAATTTTGCCCGCTCTCCCGGAGCCGCTAGCGAATGCCAAGCTTGCCCAGGCTAGGTTTCCTCCTCCCCCCGCCCCATAAAACCTCTATTACCATATCGTCGACTCTCGTCTCTTTTTCCTCTCGCACGTCGAGAGCCGCTGCGCGCGCGCTTCCTCTATTTTTTCTCTTGCCCGCGTCCGCGTTTTGCTTTGCTCCTCTGCTCCCCTCGCTCTCACCTGGCCGTGTCGCAGTGTAAATACGACGGATGCACGCAGACGCGAGGCCGCGTTTCTGACAGGATGAAAATCATTCGCGTCGGCGCGAGAGACTTGTGGACGGTGTGATTTGGGCGTAGCGATTGGGATGGATGTCACGAGTCGCGTTTTCGCTGGGTACTCGCTCTCACCTCGAGCCGAGAGGAGATTCCGAGGCGCGAGTGCGAGAACAAAAGGCAGTTCAATTGATATTTTAATGGTCCTTGTAAAAAGTCGCCTCGCAATCGCCTCCTCCGGGGCGTCGAAGACAAAGGAATTAATGGAAGCCACAAAGACCGACGAGAGAGAGAGAGAGAGAGGCTTTCCACTCGGTTCCATCGGTCCTCACCCTCCCACCGTCTTCTACTGCTGCTGCTGCTGCTGCCGCCCAAGTTCCTTACCTAGCGCGCTCGCGCGACTTTCGTTCAGCGACGCCCGGCCATCAATACCAAGCGCCCCGCAGATTGTGCGAGACGTCAAACGCCAACGGTTATAATTTATTTAAATTAGCTTCGGTATTATTCATTAAAAAGTTACGGCCGCAGCCCCGGCTCCCTCGCTTCCTTCCTCTCGCTCGTTTATTCCTTTTTTTCCTCGGCAGAAGCCTGTTTAACGCCTCAACACTCTTCTGAGATCCGAGCTTTCCGATAACTTTTAACTCCTCTGATTCAAAGAGTTGCGCGCTTTATTGTCGTTTACAGCCTCTTTCAATTTATTCTCGTCAATTCGCGTCGTTGATCGATGCACGGTTTTAGTTCCGGATAACAGTTTTCCTTTATTCTCGATCAATGATTCCGTTGAGCATCGATAACTCGAGCGCTTTGCGATTGAAGTCATTCAATGTCAATCTTGAGTAATCTCACGTTAGCGTTGATAAGCCGCAAATTTCGCAGTTGTTATCTCGTTGATTTACATAAATGCTCACACGTGGTTGTATAAAAGTTGACACTCCGGCGTGCGAGAGACAAGAGAGACAAGCTGGCGAGCGGAGGTTTGCGATTGCACTTGCGTTAGGTAACTAAACGAGAACAAACGCGTGCGTGGCCGGGTGAAAAAACGCGAGATAGCTTTGGCCCATCCTTGGGGGTGTCGCGCGCGGCTCGGGCTATACGTCTCTCCCGCACCTCCACGTGTCTCCGGGGCCAGAGGCATAGGTAAAAAAATACAGCGCTCGTTCGTGTACGTGGTCGCGAACATAAGCACGGGCTCGCAAGGGTTGAATTTTAATTATTTTCTCTTTGGAGGGGTATAATATTTCAATGCTCGGCCACTCGAGCGGCCGCGCGCGCGGCTCGTCTCTCTCTCTCTTTCTCTCTCGCCCTTCCATCCTCTCTCCCTCTTTCCCTCTCATCTCTGTCGAGTAATGTTATTATAATTGTAGCTCCGTAGCTTTCCACGAACGTACGCGGTCATTTTCTTGCGTGGCGCGGCGCGTTCCCTTTCCCTCACGCCTCGCGTCCATCCCCGCACTCGTTTCCGCTCGACTTTCCCTTCCCTCTCGCCCACCCCCGCCCCCCGTGTGCCTCGTTGTTTTCTTTTTCTTTTTTTCCACGTGCTCACCCCCGCCTCCTTCGTCGAAGCGCGGCGTTTTTTATCCCGTGTCCCTTATGTAACAACGCTCGTTTGACGCCCCACAGTCCGCTGGGCATTGTACCTACAATTAAAACGTCTAGCCCCGCTGAAAGACGTCGTTTATTCGCGCGTTCGAGGGTAAACGGGCGAATGCCGTGACGCGCGGCTCGCCTTCCGTATCGTTGCGTTCTCTTCGGCGATTCGCGACTAGCCAACGCCCGAGAGAGAATTTCCTCGTCCCCACCGAAAAATCCTGGCCTGTGTGAAATCTACATTTCTCCGAATGATCCTTCGGGCAGGACGAGAATTTTTCCCGGGAGCCACACGCCAGCCGGCGATTTTTTTCTCCCTCGGTCACTTCAAATATTCAAGGTGGGTATATTCATTAAATCTTGCAGGTTCCTTTGAAATATTAGTTTTGTCACGCGGCCGCAGAGAAGCCCCACGTTCGCGCGCAAAAAGCCCGACGTCGCCGTTGCGCGTCGCAGTATTAGATTTGCTTTCTAGGACACTTTAATCAGAATGTACCTATGTAAATTTTTGAATACACACCCTCGTCGTCTCTTGCGCGATGTTTGCACAGGTCAGGCGAAGGTATTTTCCTCGGCCGCGGTTCTCCCTCTCTCCCTCTCTCTTTTCTCTCACTTTTGCCCCGGGCGCCCCGGCGCGCATTCTCCCCGCTGCTCCCGGGAATTAAAGAATTTGCAATTCTGAATCTCAGGCGAACGGCCGCGATCGTCTCTCACCGCAAGCTCCACGCCCGTCCCCCGCTCGCGCGCGCATACATGTAGCGTCCAGCGCAAACTTTTGTCCGTGCGCAGAATCATATACCGACTTGTTTTTTCACCCGCCCAGCGAACCCTCTTTCGTATCTCTCTCTCTCTCTCTCTCTCTCTCTGTCTCTTTCCCGCGGATTAATATTGAATTAAGATATGCTCTTTGGGATTTTCTGAATACGATTAGCCCTGTGAGTGCGGTCACGTGAATATATATATATATATTCCGATTTTTTTTCCTTCGATTTGTTTCTCATTGAGTTTGATGATTGATGAATGTTGCAGAAACAAGCAATTTGTTACTTCATAGCAATTTGCCAGCCTCGAAAACCCGAAGTCGTATGCGGTAAAATTATTATACTTCCATGTCAAGAAATCATGGGATTTCGCTTGGATACGTCTAACGTAGCTTTGAAAAATTCTGTAAGTATCCTCAGATTATTGTCGGCTTAATGAAGATCAAAATTCTTGATGAAGTTTCATTTTGAAAAAATCTCGCATTATCTTCAAACGAGCCGGAGTAATCGAGCGGGCATCAGACGCGGTAACATTTCAATCGAGACCTGAGAGACGACGCATATTTTTGACATTACGCTGAGCCACGAGAGGAAGGGTTGTACGATGGTAGGAAAAGCTCTCTCTTGAATGAAGCTGATAATGTTCATTAGGAACTCTATTTCTCTCTCTCTCTCTCTCTCTCACTCTGCAAATGGGTAACAAGTTTTGGCTTATCAGGTCCCGCTTACTCCTGATTGGATTGTCGATTATTCGCCGCGCGGACTCTGCTCCGCGGGATTGCTTCATCGAGGCGCATCGGATGAAAGAACAACGACGCGGAAACGGGACGGAATTTAAATATCCCCGACGCGACTCGCCCCAGTCGCCCGTCGCCGCGTCTCTGTGCGAGGGGAGGTGGAACTCCGGTATAATTGCAAGATTGCATTACGCTTTGTGCGTTCTTCCGCGCGCATCCTCCGGTCGGACCGCGAGTGTGTTTTGCCCCCATGTAGCGTCGCGTGCCCTCCCGCTCCTCGCCGGGCCACCTTCTTCCGAAATAGCGAGAGGCAATCTCTCCCGCCACGTCGTAAAACCGTCGCCATTTTTCGTATGACTCGTCGAAAAGGACACAAAGGCCCACAGAGAGGAACACACATTTGTAAAGTGGCCTCGGGAGTGGGAGGGACATGGAAAAAAAAGAAGCAAGAGCCAAGCGGAGAGGAGAGCCGAGCAGCGGCAGGCAACGGTGGGGCAGGGAGGGGGGGGGGGTTCTGTAATCAACAAAACGCGGCGCGCCGTATATTTGACGACGAAGGAGTGGTTGTAAGGGAGAATCACTGCTCCTCGTAACAGGTCGTTCATTATGATTTAATACTAACACGGCGGTAATGTCGTCAGAGAGACTCCTGCGTATAAATAATTCGCGTGTCCGGACGCCCACCCAGAGGACCACTGCCCATGAAGGAGGCAGAGGAGAGACAGAGAGACAGAGAGGCACGCGCACGGCGGGGGTGGCACTGCGCCCGGTTCACGGTTTTTAATGTCGCGTCTCTCGGGGGCCGGCCAGGATTACCCGTACGCTAAAAAGGAAGTTTTTAATAATTTTTCATTTTCTCTATATTTATTATCGCGCTTCCTAACCATTAGTGCTGTGCGCGAGCGCAGCGGTGCGCCGACAATGGGCAGACCAGCGGCCCGGCCGACGCTGAATGGCACACGCCGACCGACCGACCGGCCGGCCGACCTCGCGCCGTCCGTCCACTCGAATTTGCGAATGTCACTTGTCATTATGAAATTTTGCAATTTGTCATTTTTCTCTACCGCCGCTGGCCGCGCCTCGCTCTCCTTACGCGTGGCTCCGCTGCATGGCCGCACACCGAATGAGGCTTTGTTATTTGTTGCGTTTGCTAATTCTTTCCATGAATTTTCGTCACGCTTAATATATGCGAATGCTTAATATTTCCCCTACTGCATTGGCGTTAACGTACATCGAATAGAGCCACGTTTTTCACGGATTGCGCAGATTATTCGTCTACGTTAATTTTTCACTCCCCGCATTTGGCCCATTTTGAAGATTAGCCATTCGAGGTTTGAATAAACTCGTTAACCGATTGGCGAATAATATAAACAAGCTATTGCAATGACAACTAACGATACGCTCAATGAAAATGAAATTGGAAATTTCCGGAAGCATGCATTATTGTGTGAACGAAGGTGTTTTTATTCCGGGTGAGAATTTTCGTAGAGTGAGTACGTCTCTCGTTTGACTTGAATGATCCTTTCAATATTAAAAAGAGCATATCGTTTGTGAGAATATTTCTTTCCGGGATGTCCCAGAGGAATAACGATTACGGTTCGAATAGCAACAGAGAGAGGGAGAGAGAATGGGAGAGGAAAAAGTGCAGTATAGAGGAGTCGAGGGCGACAGGAGACAGCTGAAACGGTGTGGCACGTAGAACTTGATGCCGAGAGAAGAGAAGCCGAGGGGCAGAAGGGGGAGGGGAGGCCGGGGGGTTCGAACGAAGGGGAAATTTGTCTGTGCTAATTTGTCGCAGAGATCGCGGAATTGAAGCGGGCGCTCGGTTGACTGTAGTATTGGCTCGGAGCATTCCGGGCATACGGCTTTCTCCGGAGAAAAGAGAAGCGAGCGAGAAGACCTTTTGGCCCGCTTACGTTCCCCCGAACAGGCAGCATCCTATCTTGTTTCCTGCAAGAGAGAAGCCGATGCCACGAATCGCCAACAACAGCAATCTTCGAAGGGAGAGAAAGAGACATTGCTCGTCGGGGTCGGAGGGAAAAATGCTTGTTTGTCCTCCTCCCCCTCCGACGATTTGTCTCCTGCTTGCTCCAGATGAACGTTTTTCTAAAGCTTTTCAATTCCAGACAATTGGCAGTTCCTCTCAATAATTAACGTCCTTATTTTTCTACCAGCCACTCTGCGCGATTCGTTTGAGAGAATTTCCCGAGTGAGAAATTAATATCCTGATGCAACTTCCTGGGGCATCACAGCGTTCCAATTTTCATTAATGTCACAAAAGCTCTTCTGGATTATTTTTCTTCTGAATATATTACGATATTCAGAGGTTCATTAAATTGAACAACAATGCATGTTATACCCCGTAAGTTGATTGATGAAAATATATATCGTATATACAGTAATTGTTAAAACTTAACGTCTTGATTTCCACGCGACCTATCAAGATGAAACTTTGAGTTTGTGAATACGAAATTTATTTGTAAGCTATAGTTCTGTATAAACGATAGTGTATCTACTAGGTTATTTTATCCAATGCCTCGACTTTTCGGAAGTACTTTATGAAATTCCAATTTTATGCGTGTACAATACATTAATGTATGCAGGAGTCCACAGATACTTACAGGTAATACAGTAGATGCATGGAATTTATAGAATATCTATGGAAAATCAATGCATTGGACGAGATCCAAAACCTATTTTGCAAGGCCATCGTGATTGGATGGTCCATCGTGTCACCCGGATAGTGTATTCTGTTGAATTGATGTAAAATGTACATAGATATACTTTCATACACAAGGCATTTCAATAGCTCTATAAATATGATAACTCTTCACAAAAGCATTCTACATGAGGAATTCGGGGAATGACTACATGTAATAAATATGTTCTCATTGCAGAAAATACTATGTTATTGCGAAATCAGTACGATTGTCCGAGTGTGGCAATTTCACATCATGCAAACATTCGTGTAGATTTCGCACAATTACATTCTTCCGCGAGGATCAAGTACTTTGTACCCAACAAGGTAGATGCAATAGGTCGAATTCCCAATGGGAATGGTGTGGTGGTATACCTGCCTAAAGGTCAAAATTGATTTGCTAATTTTATAATTTGCACAACTTTAGTACAATTTGCAAAATTTTCGAATGAGTCTTGATCTTTCAGGTAGGTATATAAACATATCTTTCTGTTAGAACTTTCAGCTCCTGAACTCACCTCCCCTCCCCGCCTTTTTGGAGGCAAAGTACCTGCGCCTCAATAGGACTATTCTCTCTCAAAACACCTTTGGGTGGTACCTCGAAATCCTCCCCCCCCCCCCCATTATCATGTTGAATAAATTCGAAAATTTGCAAACAGAATTTTTACTAACGTCACAGTGACGCTAAAGATAAACAGCACTCTCACCGAGAGTTTCGTTGACAAGTTTCTTGCATCATGAAAATAGTTTTGGCATCTCAAATATTGGCATCTTTAAACGCCTTAAATGAAGTCAGGAGACTGCAAGGTGCACGTAACTCACAGGTTGTGAATGTGCCCAAGAAACAAGACGATAATGGACCGAAGCATGGTAAGTGGATTCAAGTCCTATCTTTAGATTATCAAAATAATAAATCATATTCTCCATGTTTCAACTGAAGTTTTTGATTTGAAGATTCACATTTATATTAGATATTGTGACTTAACTTTCTGTTGATGTTTCAGCATCGGATCCTTCCTCTTATGTTGATAACAGAGATTGTCATGAAGAATTGGCAAACACAGAGGACAATCTATGGAAAATTGCAATTGAGCAAGTATGCACGCAATCGCATGACCAGACCAGAGACGCTGCTTGGGACACGACATTTTCTATTTGCGATCCTCACATTATGGACAGAGTGACCGCCGATGAAGATGTCCATTTGGATAACGGATTACCCCGTCTCATTGTGAAATACAAGGTTCCAGTAAAACTCGACAAGGAAAAAGTGTGTAAACAGAGAAAAAGATATAAGGAAGACGTCAAAAATGCAGTGCTGAGGATGTTTTTCCATGAAAATCGAAGAAGATCGGAAATATCTAGTATCACGAATATTCATTACTCTAATGTAAGAAGGTGGATAAGTGAAGCTATGAAAGCAAATACTTATTAGAATATCATAACGACAGAAAAAGAAAGTGAGTGAATGAATGAGTGAATGTTATAATTGAAAATGTGATAATAATGTAATGAGTTGATGTGATAAGTATGTTGAGAGAAATATTTGTCCAAACTACTGTACTCGAAATATTGTTACTCATAAATTTTAATAAAGATATTCCTATACGATAAAACTAGTGTTTTTTGTTCTTCCATGTTTCCAAGGTAATTTCAAATGTAAATATATTCTCAGCAGTTAGTATCTAATCAAATGAGGTGTGAAACATTAATTCATCCATAGATTTTCTAACAAATAAATTAGTTGATTTCAATAGAATACATTTTTTATACAAATATAGCCAGAACACTTTGTTCTCTGGAACCGATTAAATTGTCACACAATGCCATTTTCAGACCTTTTTCAACTACTAAGAAGCATCCGATTCATTTTCAAAACTCGCTTTTACAAACTGTAAAAGTATTTTTTAGTTTCTCATCCTATATACATACATACATATTGTTAGATTTATATCTTGTCCCGCTCTTCTGTCTTTCAGAGTGGCAACATTATCTGTTACTTAATGTACAATCAAGAATTCTAATTGAAATGATTTTCAAATGCTCTTTCATGCAAAAAGTGAAAAATTGCTACAATCAAATCTTTCCGAAAGCTTACCATCCTATAAAATTGAGATTTTGCTGTATTTCCATCATTTTAACTACGTATCTGATTACTCTTTTTCATCACTGGAATAATCTGACCTTTCAGTTACACGTTAGAATAGGAAACTCCGTCGAAACGGGCCATGTGAGATGGTATGTTATGTACCTTTTTGAACGATCTGAAGGCTTTTAAACTATTAATTTTTCGCGATATCGAGACGATCTGGACAGTGATATTCATGTATTAACCATTCCGTAATTAATCAGCATACTTGAATAGGTAATATTGATATAAGAATGTCTGAATATTTCGAAGAAAACTTTCTTCGCGATTCAAAATGACTGGATCGGAATTTCACGCAGATTTTTCTACCACTCTACGTATGATAACTTTTCATGTGGCAGTTCTTTGTAATGCGTTCTACGCGAGGAATCCGAAAGATGACTATATCGACGTGTCTTACGAAGAAAGACAAATGCAATCTGTCCGCGAAGAAAGACACAACTCGCGTCTTCCCGCAAAAAGGATACATGGCGCACACCCCACAATTTTTCGAGGTAAAAAAATATATAGAATGAAAGCTTAGAATGAGTAGGTTGCAATTGACAAAAAGAACAAGCCTTTCCTACAGTTTAAACTCATTTTTCGTTAATATTCGCGGGAGAATAATTCCGACATTTGTCTTTCTTCGTGGACAGATTCGGATATGTGTCTTTCTTCGTAAGACACGTCGATATATAATATCAGAAGGTATACAAAAGGTCAAACTCCAAATGGAAAAGTGTGGTGGTAAACCTGCCCAAAGGTCAAGACTCAACTGCTAATTTTATAATTTATACTACTTCAGTACAATTTGCAAAATTTGCTAATGCGTCTTGACCTTTCAGGTAGGTATATAAATATATCTTTCTGTTAGAACTTTGAGCTCCTGAACTCACCACCTCCTCCCCTCTCCTCATTTTGGAAACAAAGTACCTGCTCCTTTCGATAGGACCATTCTCTCTCAAAATACTCCTCTGTCAACAGTCTTCAATCTTTCACAGTAACGTTGAGGAGTGGCAGGATCTTTAACTTTCTTGCATCATGAAAATAGTTTTGGCATCTCAAATATTGGCATCGTTAAACGCCTTAACTGAAGTCAAGAGATTAAAAGACGCTCACAACCAGTGTTCACTTATGGAACATGAGGATAACAGACCTAAGCATGGTAAGTTGATTCAAGTCCTGCTTTTAGGTTGTCAAACTCAAAGATTTTTTTACTAGAGATTTTATATGACTTAAATTTCTATTGGTGTTTCAGCATCAGCCTCTTACCCTTATGCCAGTAACAGAGACTGTTATATGAAAATAGCAAACTCAGAGGACGATCTATGGGAAACTGCAGTTGAACAAGTAAGCACGCAATCACATGACAAAGTTAGAGGTGCTGCTTGGGACACGGGATGCTTTGATTCCGATTTTAATATCACGGAGAAAGTAACCGCTGATCAAGGTACCAGCCTAAATAAGGAATTACCTCAATTTATCGAGAAATGTAAGATTCCAATCAATATTTTCAAAAAAAGAAGAAACAGCTACAGCAAAGATGTCGTGGACGTGGCGCTCAAAATGTTTTACCAAGAAAATATGAGGAAAGTGAAAATATCTAGAATCCTAGATATTCCATATACAACCCTAGACAGATGGATACGGAATACAAGTCAGAATACTATCAACCAGAATACTGTTTAGAAGATTACAAACAGAGTGAATGAGAGAGAGAGAGATTTGTTTTTTACAAGTGGGCGTGTGTGTATGTGTGTGTGTGTGTGAGGGAGAGAGAGCGAATGAATGTTATAAAATGTGAGTGATGGGAAGTTATATTAGTGCTAAGTATGATGATAAATAATTTGTCGAAATGAGTGAGCTTGAAGTAATGTTAGTTGTGAATGTCGAATAATGAGCGAATAAAAGAAATAACCTACAACACGTATTTTTTCTCATCTCCTACTTCCATCTGTGTGAGAAATTAATCATTCATCAGATTACAAATATTTTCGAGATTCGATATGAAGCATATGGTGTTGGTTCTTTTGTAGAAAGAAATACTGACATATTAATTACATGGCGTCAATGGAATACACATGATTTATTGAGCTAGACTTTGCATAAAATTTAAATTATACTACAAATTGTTAATACAATCTTCTTTGAATTGTTCATGAGTTCATATTAGTTTTTTTTTCAAGCTTGCTTATATAATAGAAGCATTTTATATTTTATTCTGATCAGTCACTTAACTGTTTTCGAGGAACCGTTGCAGGAGTATGTCCGCGGTATGCGCGTGCAATCGATAGGAGGTGGGTATTAGCCAGGCGGCAGCTCGTCGCCATCGTCGCCATCGTCTCTTGGTATCAGATTTTTGCAGCTGTGGAGGAAGCCTTAAGGCGTGCTTACGGGCGCGAGCGAGCTACAGCGCGGCAGCAGGCAAGGAGAAACACGAAATGAATATTCAGAAGTTATTAGTCTGTAGTGAAATGTGACGGGGTTCACCCTTCTCGAAGCACAGCAGCAGCAGCAGCAGCAGCCCCACCGGCACCCCCTCCCCCGCCTGCGGCCCCACCTCCCCCCTTTGATATAGATTTTGCGATACATCCCAAAGCTCTCTAGGCACGCGGCGCGCAGAAGAAGCGAAGAAGGGTTGAGCTCGCGCGATGCCTCGATAACCGGGCGAGAGCGAAAGAGCTTTATGCATAAGCTAAGAAGCGCTATTGACAGGTAGAGGCAGCTCACGCTTCGACTGTTGCATCCTCCGGCCCGGCTTTAATAAACAGCCTCGCGCACTCGCCTTACGTAGTCACGTTCCAAATATTGTTTCAGCCCTCGCGCGCATTATGCTCGCCGCCCCCTCTCATCCATTCCCTCTGCCAGCGACTATTTCACTCTGCTTATTCGATCATTATACTCGAGATGGTTTTTTTTGCATTGAATTTGCCATCGGGTACAAGGTTCGTAGAGCTTATTCATCAAAGCACACAAAATCGACCATATTGTTGATTACCATAGCTATTATCGGTTTGCGATTGAGAAACAATCTATGATCAGATATATTTAAATTCAAACTATTAGAGAATTAAAAATATGACGCGTACCTGCTCTGGGTTTTAAATTCAATTGCAGTCAGTGACGAAACGTATGAAGGGTGCGATGTTCAAATTATAATGAAATTATATTAGTAGAATTATAATAATTATAATATCAAATTATATAATATCGATACATAATTATATTTTTCTCGTGTCACTGGGAATAAAGAACTACAATTGAATGACGCCAATATTAACAAATTAAGAATTTCAATTCCATCATCTCTCGTGAATACCCCTTATTTTATGATCCACGGGAGCATTCATTTGAAATGGATTCTTTTCATTTTCAATGGAATCAATATTGCCCAACAACACTCTAACACGATTGATTTCCGTCACGAATGTAATAAAAGCGTCACGCAAGATATTATTTTTTATTTTTTGTACGACAGCACCCCTTATAAAGTTCGCCTTCTGCGGCGTAACTTATATTACGTATATACAATACCTGGTGTATCGAGGCTGGCTGATCTCGCGAGTTTCTTCCCTCCGGCACGAGGCCATACATCACACCCTCTTCTTTATTAAACTCATATTTTTCAGGAAAGCTCTGACTTGTTACAGCTGCGAGAGCGAGAGAGACAGAGCGGGGAGCAAAAAAAGGAGAGCAACTTTCGTCGAACGATAGAAAGACTGATTGCGCTTGGCTTCGACTCCCGCGAAAAATTTTACCTCCGCTTATACCGGAAGATTTATCTTGACTGCGCGCAAGCATTGATCCGCGAGCTGGTGGCAGTGTGAGAAAGGAAAAAGAAGGAGCAAAGGTGAATTTCGATGCGTAATTACACTCCGTCGACGAGAGTTCCAGTGAATTCACTGCTTCTCCAATACCGCGCGATTTCCGAAAACGAGGGGCGCAACGGTGCATTGATATTCGCAACTCCGAACGGCGGGTTGCATCTTTTATCGGCTTTCTCCTCGCGCTTCATTATCCACGAGACACCCATCGAAGCATAACTCGGAGTAGCATTGAATATTTCATCGAAAAGAAAGAGGCGTTTTTTCTTAGGAGCTCTCTCGGTCTCGTTCGACCCTCTGGCGCGTTGATTGTCACTCGAAGTGGTCTACGCCGGGTATATACCGCGGCTAAAAGGCAAGCGGGAGATGTGGAAAGACGGAACGAGGGTCCGGGAATCGCGAGAAAATATCTGATGAATGAGCGAAGATGGTCGGGGGCGCGCGGTTCGAGAGGCGAAACGCGATGGCGGCGCAAAATCAATTATTCATCCAAATTGGCCGGGAAAAAAGTCCTAATTATCCGGGGCAAATACGAGCTTAATACGCACAGAGGAGTATACACGACCAGCTCCCGAAGCCGCCGCCGCCACCACCGCCAACGCCATCGCAGTCTCGAGACTCGTCACCCGCCATTTCCCTTACCGTGAATAACCATTTGTATTTCCAATTAGCTTTGCTAATAAGAAGATGGAGGCGCATTGCTTGGGCTGTTAAAAAAGGAAGCGGAGCCAAAGCAGCGAGCGCGAACGTACCGCGAGAGAAACAGCGGGAAGGGGGGAGGGTAAAAAAAATGTATAAACTCATCCAGCCACTGGGGAAATGAAGAAAAGCGCTGCGCGGCGGCCTTGCTCGGGCTGTACACAATACCGACAGTCGTTCGGTGTCCTCCCACTTGTACTCAATGCCCGTCTACAATTAAAAATACTCCGATTGATCCCCAACCTCCACTGGCGCTCTTTCCCTCCGCCAATGCGCTGTTTGATTCGGTTATCGCAGCCGTACGGCTTTTGATTACGCCCGAGTAACAGCTCGCTGTACAAGTTTCGAGAGAATGGACAACACTAGTTGGTGTGTTGATGATAAGGGATTCCAATCACAATAGAGCTCGGGTTGTGATCCAATGTTGATTCAAAATTGAATACGCAATTGATGAATTAAAAACTGGGCGATACAATTCTCAAAAGAATATTCAATAATAATAGTCAATTATCAATGTCTTGATTGTGATATTTACATTTGCGTTTGAATATTTTTGCTTATAAATAAAAAGTTCATTAATATCATTCGAGTTAACCTTAAAAATGTTTGCTTATTTCGTTTTTTACACGTTACGATTACATCATATCAACAACAATTTTCGTACATTCAAAAGGGAATTTATGGAAATCGATTGATCCGTCGATTGAAAGTGGGGGCATTGTATGTTTGCGACTCCGCCGATGTATATGCCCGAACAACTCAAAGACGTTCTAAGGGCATTACCCCGAGTCAAACGCGGCTGAGTCCTTCAAACATTGCCATTCGATCGTCAGGTGTACTGCTGCGAGGTCGGAGTGATACGCAGGTCCTCCTCAAATCCACTATACTTTTATCAACTTTTCAATCGCAAAAGGTGGGTTAACAAGCTGATTTTCCACCTGGATGGACAGCCATAAGAATCAGTGAATCGCGTGACAAGTGTCCACGTGTCGTCGGAGTGTTTGTTTGTGCTGAGTGATTTTTAATCAACGTCACTTTGTGAATTTCGCAGATGCGCGTCAAGAGTGTCCCGAGACATCTGCCACGAAAAGACAGCATCCAAGGCGTTTTAAAAATGAAAAACGGCTCTACGAACATGGAGTTTTTCCCGTCGAGGAAAGCCGAGGGCAGTGGCTTTGTCAACATCAAAACGGTGAATTTCTCCAATTATCACGAGATGGTACAAGTAATGGATCTAACTATTCGTAAACAAGTAAGAAAAAAATTGCTCAGAGAGAGGAGAAAAAAAAATTCGCGATTTTTTGACATTCGAATGAAAGAGCACTAGAAATATTTTTGTAGACTCGCGAATTCACCCGCTGTATTGCGAATCGCACACACGAAAACGAATGGCAAATTAATCAAATGGATCGTTCCATGTTGATTTTGTCGTATTCGAAACACGCGGAGAGGGCCTTGAGTTTTCGGCTTTCCCCGCGATACAGTATTACGATTTACACGCTTTTCCAGGAAGCCCGTCAGTCCACTCTCGCGAGTAGCACAACACGGGCCTCCGTAGTGCTCGCGCGCGCGCGGCTAAGTATATAAATCCATCGCGCGAATCGTCAACACCGGACACGCGCGACGACTGTTTATCGTGGAGGCTTTTGTCGCTCATGAAATCCGACCCGCGGCTCTGCCAGCAGGTGATCCCGCAGAGGACGTTCGAGCAGTGGCGTCCGTTCTCGGGCGGCGAGGCCAAGCTCGAGGCGCTGGACCTGACGATCAGGAGCAGCCCGCAGGCGGAGGCGGCCCCCCCGGCCGGGGAGAAGAAGCTGCAGGACACGTACCTCTACCAGATAATGACCGACCCCGAGCTGCTGAAGAAGATCTCGCGGGAGAAGCAGGTGGCGAGGGTCGCGTGCCCGTACTGCAAGCAGGACTTCCCGAGCGAGGCCGAGATGAAGAGGCACCAGAACGCCAAGGCCGACTCGAGCAACCAGCTGAGCTGCTGCGCGTGCGGCAAGTCGTTCGCGCAGAAGCGCTACCTGCGCTACCACCAGAGGTGCCACTCCGAGCGCAACAAGTACGCCTGCGACATATGCACGCGCAAGTACTCGCGCCAGGACAACCTCACGCGCCACAACATCTTCCACACCAACCCGGACAAGTTTCCCTGCCACAGCTGCGAGCGGGCCTTCGCCCGCAAGGACCTCCTCAACAAGCACATCAAGTGCCACGAGAACAAGTTCAAGCACTACTGCGGCCTGTGCCAGAAGTACTTCAGGGGCCCCATCTCCCTCGACAACCACAACAGGCTGTTCCACCTGGTCATGCCCAAAAGCGAAACCGGTGACTTTTTCATGTAGCTCCACCCGAGCCTCTTTTGCCAATTTTCTACTTGTTACTTGTTAATTGTTACATTTGAGATGTATCTTATATCACGGCTATTTTGCTCCGTGGTATAGTTCCTCTGTTCTCTTGTGATGCGATACTGACGCGAACAGTATCGATCCACGATTGTTCCTCGTTACGTTTGAAATGTATATCGCGGTTCGAATGGATCCAATGTCCAATTTACGTTAAAATTACTTTTTTTTTTCTTTTTCATGCAGAGAATACAAGAGTAACGCGCGAATGGGTGTATGGATGAGTGCAAGTCTGTACTGTATTGAATAAAATTAATACGTTGAGTAATCCGCTGGCCTTATCATTCGCAAAGACGAGCAGAGGCGGGTCATGTACGAGTACATACCGTGCCCCGAGTTTCAATGAACTTTCCGCCCGGAGGATTGTTTCGCGCGAGCAAAGAGCCGCGGAAAGATCCGGCAAAGTGAAAAGAGACCGCGGCTGATAATAAGAAGAGCGCGACGGGCCCGCTTAGGCGCGGTGGCCGGGCGCGGACATCGGATTTTCCTCTCTCTTTTGCAGCGCCCACGTCCAGCCCTTTGATCCAGTTATTCGTCTGACTTATCGCGTATGCAGACCGGACCAAAAATGTAACAAAGTTCTGGGCGCACGTGGAGATTCTGCGGTCTCTTTGGACGCGTGCGCGCGTCGAACGCGCTCCACGGGTTCTTGCCGAGCGCGCCCGCGTGTTTCTCTTATTCCCGGGCCCTGTGTGTTTCTCTGATGGCTCCGGCTCTGCATCTACCAAAGGGGATTATGCCGTGAATGCGCGAGCTCCTGAACGTTTTTTAAAAACCCTTGACGACTCGCGCGGCGCATAATATTGTTGCAGATCTTGCGCGTCCGGCGCCACTCCCGCCGGAGCCACATACAATTTACAGAACTTCGCCAGGAACCGAGGACGCACTCGCGGATTTCACACAGTCGCCGTATGCGCTTACGCGTAATTTTGCCCACACAGAGAATGTCTAAGCCCGATGTTTAGTGTAATTTTTGCTCGACGGTGACTTGTGAGCGGTCAATGACTTGTGTGCTGGTGCCCAATCAACTCTGGAATTAAGCGATGTAGATTGAATTTTCCGAATAATTGAAAGTTAAATTCTAATGAGCTTCACTGGGCAAGGACGATTCATTACTATTCGTAAATAGGTTATTATTGTGTTGGATTGGAAGTTAATATGCTAAGTGTAGCTCACGATTTTGCGAGTTTTTTTTCTGATGTTTGCCAAATTTTCAGAGCGAATTCAACCATGGGATCAGAAGGAATTTATAATTCTGGATGAAAAATTATTTTCAGTATTATTTCGACTCTTTACTTTCTTGATTGCTTCACACTCACAAAGGTTTCAACTGTTTAACTGGAGACCACGGACCATCTTGAAACTTTCTAAGATTGTTCTCGAGTACTGTACTGCCAATCCGTTATTATTGTTATATTTACCGATCATTGTATTAATTATTAATCATACGTACACAAAAAGAAGTACATGTAAGAATTGCGTGAGTCACCTCATGTTTAGGTTATAGTCGAAAGTTTTCCAAATTCCAACCGTCGCCGATTCATTTTCCTCTCAACAGCAATGACAATAACAATAAGTATACGCGACTATACGTTACCAACTAAAAAGACCAATCGTCCAATAGCCTAAACAAAATTGTCTTGCAAATTAATACTCTTGATAATTTTGATTCCCCCTGAATTCATCCACGTATCGGGAAACTTGGACGGATTTATACAAGCGTATAGTCGGCGTTGGGGGAAACATAAACACACGATAAATAGTTAGGCAGAGAGGGAGAGAGATAGAGGCGAGGGGAAGGGAAGGCGAGAGGCGTGTGCTCGGGCTTGCGCGCGCGCAAATATCTTAAACTGCAAAGCCGTTTATCGGGAAAGACGTCGCTTACCTCGGTGATTATTTTCACGGGCTTATATCCACATTCCGGGCGCAAGTCCTCCTCTCTCCGTTATATTAAATAGTTGCGAGCGCCAGGTAGAGAGGTGGTATACACGCTGCGCTCGAGGGAGAGTCTGGCTGCGCGTATACACACACTGAAAGCGCGAGTAATTTTCATATTGCCCATCGATATTTCGCAGCTTATTAGTAATCTCGCGCCGGTGCTCTTAATAAATTCCCCTCGTTCCTCCTTACTTTCTGCGCGGCCGGGAATATCGGCAAATTCTCGATACGAACTTTGCCGGAGTGATGTGCCGCCGCCGCCGCCGCGCGCAGCCGCCCGCGAGTTCGCTTTGAAGCTTACTTCGCAGCTTTATCGGTTTGCTGCGCATATTAGACTTTATACGTTAATAGAAGCTTATGATCTTTTTAGCCGAGGATGATTTAATTTCGTTCGACTTTGGGATCGTTGCTTTGTATACGCCATTCATCCGGTATACACCGCCATTGTCATTTCAATGAATAAATATCGATCGAATTAAATTTCTACGGACATTTTTGCCAAGTATTGGTAATCCGCGTAGTGCTTGATTCTCCCGACGAGGGACCGCAAGTGTATTTGTATTGTTTCAGGAGCAATTATCTCGCAGTATTGGCTCTTGGATGAGAGTGACGCAGTGAAACCTTAGTAGCAATAAACCTCTCCAAGCGAAGAGCGATGTCCAGAATTGAATTATTCCGGCAGCGAGGGCTCGTTAGTTGGCGAACTGTAAATACAAATGAAATCACTGGAGCATGATGGCAAATCAAAAGTATCGCGTCTCCCACGTGTCGTTACACATGCGCGAACAGACGTGCGTTACGCATTATAGGTGCGGGGGAGCGAGTCGTTACACGGCGCGCGGATCCTTTGACTTCGGCCCGCTCGGATTGATGCCATATCAATGGACGCGCGGCAAGGGGTAAGTATACGTATACGTGTATACACGCTCGTCGGCGTCGGCGTCGCCCTATCGCACGCCCGGCCTCGCTTCCAACCCTTTCTCCCGCGCTCGCCGGACCTCGTGCGGCTCGCGTTGCGCGTATAATTATTGGCCGGCATTTAGCGCCCACTTTTTCCTTTCAATATGCGCGTTCGAGCCGCCACCGCGCGGTGTGATGTTTTGCCGCGCTCGCGCGCGCCTACTCCACGCTCTCGAGTGCCGCTCTTCAATGGCTTCTGTTAATCACTTACGCGTAGGGCTGCGATTCTTTCACACTCGCGTGAGAATTAAAAGTAATCGTTTGATCTCGAGAGTCGAGAGGGCCGTTTCCTTTTTATTTCCCATCGTTCGGTCGCGAGAATCGCCGCGCCGACTCGAGCTGGCAGTTCTGATTGAAATTCATGACGCGAGCGAGCGTATGTATACACTTTGCATTGGGACAGTCGATTGGAAAATGGAAAAATGCCGGAGAGTACACAGACAGATTAGTCGAAAATTTCACGGGCAATTTGAGATGGGAGATATTGAATGGGACAATTGGCCCCGAGTATAAAGATGATAACGACGAGGAGCAAAATAACCGAAGGAAGCGAGATGAAAATAAGAGCTGCCGCTGGGGTCCGAAGGCTCATTGGCTGTGAAATATAGGGTAAAAAAAGGTTCAATAATTGATTATACAGATTTTTTATGCCGCAAGAGACGTTAATTCTCGCCGTCGTTTGAGTCTACCCCTCGTGGTATAATTCTGCGCCTCGGAAAAAATCCCCAAGGAAGGAAGACGAGGATGGTAAAAAAGAGAGAGCGTCGCGCCGTCCCTATGAAAACTTTGTTAACTTCGGAGCCTTCGATTACACGCTTCTCACAATTATAAATTTATCATCGTATTCCGTGGTAAAACAGCTTTTTCCCGCTTGGATTACTTCTCAAGAGGCTGAAAAAAGATTCGGGCTCCCGCTGAAATTCTCGCGGCTGCTTCCTACGGATAAAATCTGCGCGCCAAATAAAACAGCACCCGAGATATTCGGTCCGAGCACAATAAGTATACGCGTACGCGTTTGTGAGGCGGAGCAGCATGAAAAAAAAAACGGATCGATCGGCCAATATACACAGGGACACTGTGGCGCGAGGGGTATACGCGGCCGAATATTTTCCGGGCGAAGAAACGCGCGGGTTATAATATTATTTTTAATCGAAGCGCGCCAAGCCCACATGGCAAATGATACGCGAGCTGCTCCCTGGGAGAAGAGATTTTTTGTGGCATTGGCGGCGGCGGCGTCGGAAGAGACGAGCAAAGAGCACAGAGCACTGAAAAAGGGGGCACGTAGCGCGCGCGCCAAACAGGGAGATGGAGAGGGGGAGTGTTATATACGTATTGATTGAAATATGACCGGGGTGAAGAACGCTTTGTTTGGGAGAAAATCATCGGGGCGGTAATTTGAAAATATTGAGGCGGCGGTGGCGGCGGCATCTCGTCGTCCTCGTTCTTTCCGCTCCCCCGGCGTCTCTGTGCCCGCTTTATGCATAGGGAGAAAGAGAGCGAGAGAGAGAGAAGAAAAAAACGAAGGTACCCTCGCGCAGCCAACTTGCGGCCCTGTTTGATGAAAAATATTGCCTCCTCGATAATGCCCGGGCCGCGCCAATAGGCTTTTTTATGCTAATTAAATCTCACCGCCTACTCTCGATCGTACTTACCCAATCGTTTCGTATACTTATTGAACTTTATTTCATATACGGGATATTTCACACTCTTCTGTTATTGTCACATAGAGTGTGTTTTTGTCATCGATACTTGTGATATTTATGATCTTGAACCAGACTACTAGATAATCATTGCGGCTGTATCGGTAAGGTATTTTTCTTTCACATACGGATTTGAAAGAGTTAGATGCTCTCAATATATTATCCAAAATATATGATGCACGGATCAATCTTACCAACGGTACTTGCACTTCTTCGTTTCAAGAGATGGGTCCATATCATCGCGCAATCATGATACTTTAAAAATTCGAGATTGGGATAACCATTGTGATTTTCGATCGGATATCTCAGAATCTTGAGAAACATCACTCTCGAGCGTCATAAATTTTTCATAACAGTTGTAAGCGAGCAAGGAAAAGGCAAGCCAGCGCGAACATTCAATTCGTAGGCATATTTATATATATACCGCCATGCTCGAAGGCAATCCCGCGCGACACAAAAGACTTTAGTAATGAGTGAAAAGAGGAGCAAGACGAGTGTAAAACCCACGCTCTCTTTCGCGAACATTTATATCGAGCGAGTACTTTGTCGTCGTCGTCGTCGTCGTCGTCGCGAGCGAGTTGGCTAACAGGGCGAAACATTCCGCGCAATCTTTCAATCGTGCGGTAATGGGCCGTCGACAACAGAGTCGCGCGCGCGACCGACCGATGCTCGCGCGATATCGCGAAATAAGACGGACGGAGGGAGAAGAGACGGACGAGTCTCGGACAAAAGGCGCAGAGAGTATATATACGTGTCAGGCGGATTTGACTCGATCGTGTCGTTGCGCGAGCGAGGCAGTATAGTCTATAAATAGTGAGCGGCCGCACCGATGATGGAATATGGGCCTGAAACGAGTTGAGATAGCCCCAGTGATCGACCCAATCAATGCATCCACTAAATCATCGTCTAAGCTGACGGGCGCAACGCTTGACTCGTTTATATAGCGCGAGTGAGCGTGCGCCGAGCGACACGGTTGCGCGCGTATGGCTTGTAAGCGAGCCACTCTGTGGGCGACCGGAAGAGGCCACTCATCTAGTGATTGCCGATGTGCGTATTTACCAGCAGCACTTCGCGTTTAGCGGCCACCTCGTATACCACGAATTACGCCTTCTGCTCCACATCGCTCCTCGATTTTAAATTCGACTCATTTTGAGATTAACACTAATTCATCGTATTGTAGGTCGAGTAGATTTAGATATCATTACGGCCTATGAATTCAATCAATCTAAACGGACCGTTCAATTTTCCGAGGGAATTATCTCATTCATGACACGTGTAAGTGTGTGACTTACATGCGGATGAAATGACTGTCTGCGAGACTTGACAAATTATTGACTCGGTAAATGACAGTTAAACTCTTGTTTCCAATTTCCACGACAAAAATCATTCCTATATATAATATATAGTTTATCGAAAAATTGAGAATTCAATGATACAAGTGGAACGTTGAATTCTAATGGTATTGCGTAGCTACTATAGTCATCTTATTTCCAGCTCGTGAAAATCAATGAAGGAACGCGGGAGTATAAATAAATGGTTTAGTCGAGTAACCCAGGTTTGATCGTCACTGATTAAACCAAGGGACGAAATCAGCTGCGACGTAACTCGGCGCTCGTCCGTCTGGAAATCGGGTATCGACTTTTCCATTAGCTAAGAAAGTTGTGGTGGACGTAACGGAGAAATTGTCCAGCCGGGTGTATATATATATATATATATATATATATATATATATATATATATATGTGTGCGAGGAGTGAGAAGGAAAGGGGGTGCAGTATAGCTTGTCTGCGACGTCTTGGGTCGTGTTCGTTACGCGGCGGTCCTGGGCTCGCGATACAGGAAGGAAGGAAGGAAAAGACAGCGGCCACAGGGAGGACGACATTAATTCTCATAACGTTTTACGACGCGGTATCTGACCTGTGTCAAGTCCTTCCGACGCTCCAGAGCACGGTTTAGGACTCATAACTCCCAATCACCCCGAGACATTCAGTCGTGAACAATCCTCGTTGCACGTATATATAGATATTTGTCGTGGGCCGCTGGAACGAAGACGTCGCTGGACCCTTTTGGAATTTGCCTCTAGGATATACAATACCGGCGTTTAACTTCCTCCTCGAGTGGGCAGTATAAATTCGCAAGGTGCAGTAATCACTCGCTGCTCCTCTCGATACGGCCGCGGGAAGTTTGGCCAAATCAAATGTGGTGTACGCGCGCACGAGCTCGAGCCCGTTGATCGGCGCGTTGCATCGAGCGGTTGCCGTACTTTAAAATTGCCCGTTCACGAATGAGTCTCTCTCTCTCTCTCTCTCGTTCAACTCGAAGCTTTTGACCCGGGGAATTGTCACCACCTGCAGTATGTGCGCGCACACTCTGTCTGAAGAGGAAGAGAGGAATAATGTGTCGGTGAATGCAGCGAAGGGTTCGGGAGGAAGGAAAAAGCAAGTCGAAGCATCATCCGCGAGAGCGAGCCAACTCGAGGCGCAAGCTGAGCGTAAAACGCGCGCGCTCGGTATTTCCTCCGGCCCCGTATTAATATACCTAACCGCTCGCGCGCGCCGCGCCGAGCCGCGCCACCCCCGCGGAACTTAATGAATTCTTTAGCGAGATCAAAAAGAAAGCCGGCGTCGATATACCGGCGGCATGGCGGGGCTGCCATTTTTAAGGCCCGAGGGGGAAAAAGCGAGCTAGCGAGCGAGACAGCCGCGCCCGCGCGCGAGCCAAGTGCAGCGGGGAGAAATTGAACGACGATTTTCCTGCTACGTTTAACAGCCGAGTGCTTTGATTTTTGTGAGCTTTTTTTTACCCGGCTCTTTTAAAGCCTCTACACTCGCTCACTAGCAACCCTTTGCTCATTATGCTCGGCGCGCGCGCAATCTCTTGGCTGCCTGCATAAACACACGGCTCCGTTCATACCCGTGTGTGTGTGAGTGCTCGTGTATATATATTCACACATATCCACGAGTCGCTCGCACAAATCTCAATTATATTGTGATGAAGCCCATTTGTCGAGCGATCCTTTGATTTCATTGTGCCTCGGCTCTCGTTTGCGTATTTATCCACGCGCATTGAGAGTCGAGAAAAATCGGTGCGCGAGCGAGTCTTAGCAGCGCTCGAGGCAAGGTCAAAGGGAAAGCTCGAGGGGGTGGCCGCGGATAGGCCAGCCGAAGAAGCGTGAGACGAGCGCCGGGGCCGTTGCCTCCAGTGTGTCGGAGTGCATTTGGCCATCAAATAACATCGGCAGCGCCCATAACCGGCTTACGTCCCGACATAAACTCCAAGCTCCGCTGCTCTCGTTCGAGCTCCTTTCGTTCGCCCCCCTCCCCCTTCCCCTCGACCCCCCTCACACATATACCAGCCGCGTGCCATCACATCGAACCACTAACTCGTGATCAGCGCGTCTAACCACCTTCGAACTACCGGCGTATCAGGAGTTGCGGCTCTACGGGGGGGCTTAACAGCGCGATATCAGTTGATTGGGTCTCGCCGCTCGACCCGCCGCAGCGCGACGGCGAGAGACTCTAGGCCGAGCTCTCGGCAGTCGGGAGAAGCGACTTTGCCCGAGTCTCAAACTTCGGGATTACACTTTACGCGCGAGCGGCTGTCGTTGAAAAATTTCTCGGCTAACTTTTGTATCATCTCGGGGCCAAGTATCGATGGCCTCGATTACACCCCAAGCTACGGAATCGGTCTTGTTCGCACCAGAATCTTTTTATACCCATGTCTTGAGAACTTCATCGAGTGGAATAAATTATGTTACGCCAAGATTATTGGCGCTTCAGTCGTGAAGTGCAGTATTCGACCGATTTGTATGATCCTGGTCAATTCCATTCTCGTGTTCAGGATGATTCAACATCCTCGATCCAACACTGTTCATCAATTAGCTTGATAAATCAAAAATCTTGATCAAGAAAACCTTCTGGTGGGTTAAGAATATTACCTCGCTGTCGAACACAATAATATATTGTATGGCGACAGTGAAATCCGATTCGGACTATTCTCTCATGTTTTAAACGTGATAAAATTCCCCCGTCGATAATGTATTCCACTCTGAATACACGTATACACGAAACATGCCATATTCGTGAGAATAAAAGCTCGATGTATAAAGTGGAAAAAGTCCATAGGACGTAAAAATAATTGAATAAAGCTGGTTGGATTTTTAATATGAGCAAAAGAAGCCGGGCAGAGTAGGTAGCGAGTGGATAACAGGGTCGGTATACGGTGCATTAATGCTGCGGCGGAGATTTGACGGGGGGGGGGGGTTGGAGCAGGGGGAGGCAAGAGGACAAGAGCGCAATAGCGAGGCGAGGCGGCGGTCACCGATATTTCCAATTAAGTTTCCGGGAGGACGAGACGTGGTGTACGCGCAGGCAGTTGGGGCTGCTGGGCGCGGGCGCGCAACTACATATCGGTGTTGGGGCGATACTTTCACGGATTAGAGAGGACATCAGCCGCGGAGCTGGAGCTCAGCGGCCGGCGGACGATCTTGCGGATATGCCGGGGCTACGGACCAATAACTTGCCAATATCGGCATTACTGGCTTGCACTGCGCGCAATATAAACGTTTATGACCCAGTGCGCGAGAGACAGTCCGACCCCGATGCCCACGGCACAACGACACTCGCTTTCTCTCTCTCTCTATCTCCGTATGTGTACACGTGCAGCTCCCCTTATCGTCTTCTCTTCTGCTTTCTGCTCTGTTTCCCTGACAGTGATTCTCATTCAATTTTGCAAAACAACGTTTTTACGGGGTAAAAAGATAGCCAATCCATTGGATGGTCCAATGAGAAGCCGTGTTAATGGGTGAACGATTCTTTTATAACGGGAGTTCTTTGAGAATACAGCTATTATTCGGTTGGAAATAAAAGAGCTTGCGCTGGTAGATTCATTTAGGACTCGGCTCAATTTTGATTCACACATGCAAACGAGATCGTTCTTATCCGAAGAGATCGACGTATATCGCTGTGCACTCAAAAGTACATTACCTCGAGTGAAGTTCGACCAAATGATCATAGATATATATTTATAACTGAATAAAAGACTAGAATCGTATATACCGTCGAGTGAGGTATGGTAAAATAAGTTAGTCAAGCGACGAATTGCAATATTGTCATAAACGTTTCGCAAGTTGGGAGGCGCGAGCGCCCAGAGAAAAGCCAGCGCGTGCAGCGGTCATCGACAGCGGCAGCTTCGGTGTATATATAGGTGTGCAGGCAGATACCGGCGCCCGGAGACACTAACTGTTCCTCTACACGTATATATACATCCGAGCAGAAGCTGGACGCGGAGAGTATTGGTATATACGACGACATTGCGCTTGGCTGCGGCGGTGCGACGGAAAACAGCGCCAGGGCATGAGCGGCGCAGTGGGAGCCCGGGCGACGAGATATCGCCGGCCGGCAATTACCGGGAGACCAAGAGTTATTGAAAAGATCCCCCACGGGCCGGGGAAGCCCGGCTCGGCTAATGAACACTGATTGCCGGTCGCCGAATGCTCCTCGATGATTTGTGGCCCGGTCGAAAGATCAGCCCACGTCGACGCCTTCCGATCTTGCTTTATCTTGAGACCCGGCCCGAGAGCCCGATCGCACCCCGTACAGCTCCGCCGCGAATACGTGATTCAACTGCCCAAAGGTCCTTTGTGCCCTTATCCGCTCGCATTCGACCCGGCCACGTAGCTCCCTCGCTTCGCGAGATATTACTTTCTTTCAATACCAACCGATGTTTATGGCCAGTTCCCCTGGATTTAATAAGATTCGCAACGATCACGCCTATGTGTGTTTATATACGTACCGAGACAGACGAGTTCGCAGAAATTTAATAAATTCACTGTCGTCGCGCAATGAACATTCATTTCATCGTTTATTCAAGCATATATTGTGTACTCGTTCCATTATTTATTTTTTGCCAGATGTTTGTCGGTAGACGACATGTCGCATTACAATTTCCCAATTAATCAAATAATCAACAGTATATTTTTCGTTTTCAAATTAAACTCTCCAGATCGAACAATACGCTGATTGCCGATATGAAAATTGGAGTATTCCCATGTGGGTGTATATTTTCAAACGAGACATCTTCATACATTATTCCTGCAACGAATTAGGAGTCAAAAGATATACACCCTTGGAGAATTGATTGGGAAACTTGAATGGAAGTTTTCTTGACGCAAACTCAGGCGTAATTCGCTAACGCCTCTAATTCCCGATATAACAGAGTATTAGTTTTGATGCCGTCTCTCGGCGGCGCGACGCGGAGTCAACGACGTTGAGGAGCTGCTGGCTGGAGATTCTCCCTGGCGAAACATCTAGCAGCTCGTTGAGAGTCCCTCTTTACCAATTTTCCTCCTCAAAGCTCCATCGTCTTTGATCAGCTCTCGCGACGGCTCTATAATGTCCCCAGCCTCGATGTTCTCGCAGCGGCGTTCTCTCCTCTTTCGCTCGGCTCGAGCCTCTTCGCCGGCTCTGTCTTCCTCGTTTATTCGCCATACGCATGCGCTCACCTTCTAATTCTTTCGCTACGCATTTCAGATACTCCCGCGATGAATATATACACGCACACACACGCTCGAGCATATTTCACTTGGTGCGCTTCGACTTTAGTCCGAAAATAAGTCCGCGCTGTATTATTGGAAATTCCTGTGTCGCGAACGAATCTCCACGATGAAAATCAGATTTACAATTCCCGCCATATTCTATTAATAATCCCGACCAAGTCTCGCGCTGTATTATTGTTCTCTTCATTCATCGTCTCTCCCCAGCCTTCTCTATATTAACTTGCTCCATCAAAATCCACCCAGATGTATGGCGCGCATTATACGAGCCCTGTTAATTGGGATTATACTGATGTGGCGACCATCGGATCGATCCCTTTTTGCTGTGGAACTGATGCTCACTCCCTCAGCCCACGACACTTTCTCCTTTCATCTTACGCGCGGCCCGACATTGAAGGAGACTTTTGGCAAACAGATGGGTACTCCTGAAAGAGCAAGACGAGATACAACATTTAGGACAAGACTAATACAGAGAATATTTCACTCAATCAGTTTTTTATCAACATTTTGTATTACGTTTCGCGTACACGTGAAGTTAATATGTGAACTTTTGATTGATTGGCTCGCGCACCGTATGCTGTTGATGTCAAGGTCTCATAATTGAAATCATGAATACTCCTTAGATATTCACGAAAATTTCTCTTGGGTCGATGGAATAATGATGTACAGTACTGTGATTAATATTTTTAATTGAATACTAACCAGAGATGTACATGCGTCTCAGAGGCACAATCTGCTCATCTTAATGATAATACAGTACTTCCGTTTATTTCACATTCGAGTTCGCAAATTATCTCCTCATTCATCGTGCATATATAACGATTCTACCAGAGCATTCGCAAGATATCAATCTACATAAATCGGAATTGGCTTGTTTTAGCTCATTCCTTTAATTGATTCCAACTATAATAACATACTGTCGTAATCAAGCTACACGTTTCCTTAGATTCATCTTCAGAATTTTGAATACATTGCACATATATTCATGTTCAAGTCGATTAAGTCGAGCCAGCAAGTAGGTGCAATCGGAGAAAATCATTCAATAAATTGTTGGATGATTTTGCTACAGACGAATATAATTTTCAAAATGTTAAAAATAGAATTTTTTCTCGTGCAATGAAACGTCGCATCAGATGAACTTTTATTCTCCATATTATTATATGCGTATGTATACACCCGAAAGTTTCTTATTATGACCTATCATCGTTCTGAGATAATTCAGAACTCAATTATTGGGCATTTTGTCGTTTCCGCTCTCAATTGTAATAGATCATAAAAGCAAGCAGACACCATCTGGCTTATATGAGGTCAAATATTCTATTTGTTCAATTTCCATACCCGCATGTACTGCATCGATATTCCCCGTCATTCTTGAATGAATCGTCATTTTTTCCATTACCGTGAATGATTACTTAATGATGACATGATTGATTAATATATCTATCTCGAGTGCACATGTATCTTGATAGATTATTTCATAAATTCAATTCGACTGAATTTGAAAATTAAAATATGATTAATGATTGAAAAACATGTTCGTCTAACTTGAATCATCAATTCGAAATAGGTGTATATTTTGCTTTCTCAAAGAGAAAGCTTTGTAACGGGGTAAAAATCGACCCACCGAATCGGACTTCGGGACCTCGATTTTCGTAATCTACGGGTCGAAAAACATGGAAATCCGAAAATGTCTGTATGTATGTACGTACGTACGTACGTACGTACGTACGTACGTACGTACGTACGTATGTACGTACGTGCACTTTTTTTTGTCGTACGATAACTCTCGAAGGAATTGTCCGATCGTCCTGAAATTTTGCACAAAGGTTAGTCGCCGCAAAATCTCGGTCGAGTTCAATTTTCAGCCAATTCCGTTGTTTATTTCTCTAGCAACCGTTGCTAACGTGTTTTTGATAAAAGCTCCGAAAATCATCATCAATGCACGATGGGTCTCCAATTCTTTCGACGACGATCGATGAGAATCGATAAGACATTCATTTTGGAACAACCATTGTTTATTCTCCTAGCAACCGTTGCTATGGAGATACAAAATTCAGCTTCAGACTGACTTTTTTTTTGTCGTACGTTAATTTTCGAAGGAATGGTCCGATCGTCCTGAAATTTTGCACACAGGTCGGTCACCGGCAGATGTGAACCGAGTTCGGTCTTCAGCAACATCCGTTGTTTGATTCCATGGCAACCGTTGCTAGCGTGTTTTCGATAAGTTCCCATATAATTCATGATAAATGATCATTTGGGTTTGTATATTTATGGGATTCTATAACAATCAAAGTGACCTTTCCCGTATAAACCATTGTTGATGTCTCTAGCAACCGGTGTTTATATCGGTTGCAACCGTAACTAGGGAATGGGAAAAGTCAGTTGGAGGTTCATTTTTGGAACTGTTGATGACTAAGAAGTAAGAACATCGAAGGTCCGACATTTACCATAGCAACCGTTGTTTACGTCCTTAGCAACCGTTACTATGGAGTGTGAAAAGTCAGTTGGAGGTCCATTTTCGGAACTATTGATGACTAAGAAGTAATAACGTCGAAGCTCCGACATTTAACATAGCAGCCGTTGTTTACGTCCTTAGCAACCGTTACTATGGAGTGGGAAAAGTCAGTTTGAAGTCCATTTTTGGAACTATTGGTGACTAAGAAGTAAGAACATCGAAGCTCCGACATTTACCATAGCAACCGTTGTTTACGTCCTTAGCAACCGTTACTATGGAGTGGGAAAAGTCAGTTAGAGGTCCATTTTCGGAACTGTTGACGACTAAGAAGTAAGAACACCGAAGCTCGGATATTTACCATAGCAACCGTTACTATGGAGTGGAGGAAATAAGTTAAAGGTTCATTTTGCTTTCTCAAAGAGTGGTGATTAATGCAAATTGAGGTTCAATTGCAATACTTTGAGAAAGCATACTGCTGAGGCACTTGGCAGCGGTTTTATACATTGAATCCAACAATTTTCCAATACCAACTCGACGGCTCAATGCACACTGTTCAATATTCAATAGCAATCACAGCCGGCCAGAGTAGCGCAATAAAGTTTTGACTGCGCGAATGATCGATTATTTGAAGTTTGCTTTCGCTTCGCACGGATCGGAACAAAGACTGAAAGCGAAAGAACGTCGGGGGTAAAAAATGCACGGGTACACTAAAGGAGAAGGAATGGCTAGGTGAATTTGTCAGTATTAAATAAATAACCCATAAAGGCAAGACATCAATCCTGCGGAAGCATTAACGCCCGATAGCAGTAGCAGCAGCTCGGCGGGCTGTTATTTTTCATACCGCTAACGTCTTACGACCATCTTCGGCCCTCGCGTTGTGCTGGCGCGGCGCGCGAGTTCGCCCAAGAAACTTGGTTGTGGCCGTTGTTCCTCTTCCTTACATCGCCACTGGCTTCGAGCTTTTTATGGTCTATAAGTTGAGTTATACGCGGGCCGCCGTATAGATCAAAAGTGATGTGTCTATTACGGCGTAAATACTTAACGACCCGGGGCCCCCGCGCGTTTTTCGTACCTTTTTACGCGGCGGGCTCTCCTAGCCGGTGCACGACGCGCGGGGGGCATCGCCGATAGGGCGCGAGCGGCAATCAAAACGCCATCAATCATTACGGCTTCAATTTGGCGAGGGCACGCGCGCCGCCGCGCGCACTCGAACAAAGACCTCGAAAAAACTGCAGCAGCGCGAATGTGCGAATCCGCGGACTTCAAAGTCGGCGATCATACGGGCGGAGGGGCGGCACGCGAGACTCTTTGCTCTCGAGGTACAGCCCGAGCACTCAATCCGTTGCGCCCTCAGCCCTTTTACTTTTATCGACGCTTCGCTCGCTGTATCGGCGCCGCGCAAAAGGGATGTTCTGGCAACGTGAAGCGTAAACCTGGATTGAAGGATGAGTTTTCATTTTTTTCACGTTTACGAAAGTCATGCGTGCCCTTTTCATTTGTAATGCCACTATGTGATACATAGTTCGTTAAACATTGTCTAATAGAACTTTCAAAATAATAGTATGAAAAGTGACTTTAAGAAAAGAACATTTTTATTATGCGAGTAATAAAATGTACGTTCTTGAAATATTTTCTCTCCACTTATCAAGCGATTTCACATTAGCGAAAAGTTGACAAGTTATTCTGAATATTTGAAGATGGCTTGCGAACTTTCTTCTATACAAATATTCTCACAACGTCAGGTAACAGATCTATAACATGCATAAACATTTTCGGGATTTCAGAGTAGAATGTCAGCGTTGTCAATTCATGCCTGATGAAATCTATATAATACGACACTTTTGTGTAAATATCAGGCACTCCCATCCCGCAGTCAGTATGACCGATGGTTGAAGCGATGCCAACTACGAGTTCACCGTTAATGGTTAGTGGCCTGCCACTGCCATGCTAGAAATATAAAACATCTCAAGACATTTCAAGTATCAAATATTCTAAGCCGCTTTCATATGTTCATTCGGTTCATAACGAAAAACGCGTTGATGAACAAAATGCGACGCTTGAATGTTTGTTTGCAGTCGTTTATTTGCCACTATTCATAATAATTACAGATAACTAAACAATTCTGTGAAACTCACGTGCCGAATAGGGTTAGAACTCGTCTTCTAAAATAGTAATCGTTCAATATATTACCATCCGTATACATGATATGTGACCACACACAAATCAGCGCACAAATTGCGTCATGTTGTACATGACATTTAAATTACCACATTAAAAAGAATAATATCAGTAACTCATTATGGAGTATCACTTCTATCTCTCGTTATTATCACTCCGTTCTAGCGACAGTTCTCACATTTCTTAAAAATAACACACTCAGCCATATTTTTACACTCATGTACAATCAATAAGTAATTGGCTATCTTTAATGAGTTATTTATATAGTGTTGGGTTAACAGACATCGTTTCGTTGATTAAACTGCCACCCGTTTCAAGTTTGTAAATTTATTTAAAAAAATGTAATTTCTTTAACAGAAATAGGTGTCAATCTAGCCAACCAATACTACGAATAACTCATTAAAAATTTCCATTACTTGTTATAATAACACTTTTAGAGCACTAATTATAAAATTTACAATTCTCAAATATTATGGACATCAGATTAAATAGTCAATAGTGGTTCGCAAATATGTCAGAGTATATATACGGTTGTACGTATTATTTATTTGGGTATCCAAAAACCGTCCCACAAGTTTTGTGACACTCTCCTTGTCAGAATACTGAAAAATAACATCGTAAAGTCGCAGATTCGCATCCATTTTTCCGTGTTGAATATCTAAAGTTAAGTTATCAACAATGTAATTGACGTAATCCACAAGGAAAGCTGCTTAAAAAGGAGATTAAAAAAGTTGGTCTAAAGAGCGTTTGATTACTTCTTCTACAGATTAGTTTTTCTAGAACAAATGGGGCGGAATCCAAAGCGCATTTAATCATATCACGCTATTCTCTTTTGTGTGATGATTGTTCAGAAACAGCAGACAATGCCAGGCGAAAAGGGAATCCTGGCAAGTGGTACAACGATATAGCGGAGACAGATCTATGCAAATCGTCAGCGCGACTAGTGGTTCGACCGACGTTCGACCAGAGTTATTAGCGGAATGAGAGTCGCGCGGAGTGATGCCGACGCGACGTCGGTAGCGCGAAAACGTGCAAGACATGCAGCGCGCAGCGTCGATATACAACGAGCGGATTGTCATGTGCGCGAACACACATATCTATATAGTATATATAGCGCGGCACGTCTGAAAGAGAGCAGTGCCGCGCAACAGTGGCCCCGTTTGTGCCCCCCTCCCCCCACGTCCCCGATATGCCGGGCGATACCGAACGTCGTCGCCCACCCGCCCGCACGCGCTCATCTCTCCCTGCAGCGTCTCGCTCTGTCTCTCTCTCACTCTCGCGCGCGCGCTCAACTTTGCGGGCGGACTCGCGCGCTGCTCATAGCGGCGAGGCTATTAGCTTCGGCTTTGATTGGCTTCGTTTAATGGGCCAGGCGACACGCATATAAATTGCCGCATTTCTGCTTTGAAGATATTTCGAGCGTGCACTGCCTGCCTGCCTGCCTGACACTCGTCCTCCCCCTCCACACTACCTCAGCCGCCCCCTCCCGCCCTCCTCCCCCCTGTATCGTATGCCGTGTACGCTCCCACCTGTGTACTTCTCGCCTTGGAATCGCTGTTTCTCTCCCTCCCCCCCCCCCGCCGGCCCTCCCTCAGAACGCCTCACGCCTCAAACTTTTTTCTTCACGATCTATATAACGATTGGCTTGACCGCTCCTTTCGACGTCCAAGTCGGCGGGGACGTATTGGGATTTGGTTTGGAGATGACTGACACGCATTGCGTGCAGTCTTCGGCCAATAGTAATCGAGTGTCGATAATTATGAAATCGCAATGAAACTGTTCTTATTATTATTTCTTTTTATTTGGGTCATAAATTGAATCATTTGACCTTTCTCCAAATAGCCATAATATTGAATGAATTTTTTTTTTTTTTCAGTGAATGAGTAATTTCGTCAATAGAATATATATGATCTTGAGAAAATATTCTCGTTACTGCTGCAATCAGAATTCCAATCACGTGGTGGGTGAAAATACTAACCGCTATCCTTTTAATGATGAAGTTTGCAACATTAATTAAAAACAAACACGGAGAATGTTTACATGAGAAAATAACCTGCAACCGCTTCCCAAAGTTTCCTCGCGTCACGGTATTTTGAAAGGAAAATTTCTCGAATAAAGTGCGATGTTCTACTTCTGTCGATAAATATCTCGAAATCATCCAAGAATTACCATGATTGAAGATTTTCATCACTCATTAAACGCAATGTGGGAATGAATTAGCTAACCTATATGCCCAATGGCTACTGGAGAGGATCCTTGAATGAAAAACGTATTTGATGAATTTCTTCCACACTATTTTCAAAATGTTAAGTGGAAGTGAAGATGAAGACGATTGTGCTTCACGTGGAACGTCAATGTCGTCCGGACCTTCTCATGAACAGTCATCAAAATCTCAAGTTTTCCTGAAAATCAGGCCAGCTTATCCGCCTGTTCTTACCGATGAACAGAATGATATTTACGTTGTGGAAGATTCCAACACATTAGCATTGAATCAGGCTAACCCTAATGATTCTGCGCGACGCTTAAAGCATACGAAATCAGGCGATAATGTATCGAGGAAGAAGTTCACGTTTTCAAAAATTTTCAATCAGGAAACTAGTCAATCAACGTTTTTTACTGAAGCGATATTGCCAATTATCGTTGATTCTTTCAACGATCGAAGTTCTACAGTGATAAGTTACGGCACAGCTGATGCTGGAAAAACACATGCATTGCACGGCTCGGTAACATCTCCTGGTGCCATCCCAAGAAGTATAGAATTTATATTTTCCTCTATTAATTGTACGTTAGCCCCTTGGTATAAAGTTGACAGATTTGGTGGCATTGTGAATTTACAAGAAACTGAAAGGAATTGTGAGTCCGATATCAGGGAAAATTTATTAATCAGTAGGTCAATCGATAGGTCGATGTGCACTGAAGTATACAACATGATTGAAAAATTAGAGTCGGAAAAAGAACAAACTTTCTTAAACGATTCAATGTATTCAGTATGGATATCCTTCGTAGAAATTTACAATGATATAATTTACGACCTACTGGAAACTGACGAAGAAGGAAAAAATGTACAATTGAAATTAGTTACAGATAAGTTAGGAGTACCTTCCATTCAGGGAATTCGAAGTATCTGCGCAACTACTGGGCTAGAGGCTTATCAAATTTTGATAGCAGGACAGTCAAGACTCAGTACTGTTTTAACATCTAGTTACAGGAGTTCAAGATCGCATTCTATTTTTACAATAACATTACTAAAATATGAAAAAGACTCAGCTCCATCGGAAGTAAAGGTATTTAATCAATCAATTCTTCGTTTCAATTTTGTTGCATTGACTAGTTCAAATGAATACAAGTCTTTGAGAATATTTAAATATGATTTGTTCCAATAAGTTGATTTTTATATCTCAATCTAGGTGACTTCAATTTCATACTGGGATCTTGCGGGTACTGGACGAATACAGAAGATTGTGAGTAATAATAAACAATTCCAAGAATCACGAAGTATCAATGCAAGTCTTCTGGCGCTTGGAAGGTGCCTTAAAGTGATTTCCAGTGGGCATTCTCGACACAGTGCCGGGCCTTTCCGAGACTCGAAATTAACACGACTTTTCCAACGTTCTTTGTGTGTTGAAGAAAATATTATATTTTTGATCAATATAAATCCTACTCCGCAACTATTTGCTGAAACACAGAATGTCTTGAATTTTGCATCAATAGTAATGAAACTCATTATGGAGTTCTCAAAAGAGGATAAAAAAAATCTAGAGTCTAGTTCGGTAACTCTGACTCCCAAAATTTCTGAAATTCGAAGACCTAGAAGTGCGAAAACGTCGCGTGAACAAAAAATTGAAGATTTACTTTCTAAAAATAAGCAACTCATGTCAGAAATCAAAAAACTAAAAAGTAATAGGTTGAGGGAAGAATTTGAAATTCGTCGAGAAATAGCTGATTATTATGCAAAACAGCTGAACAAATTGGAAGATAACTGGAAAAGCCGCATGATAACCATGGAAAGAGAAAGAGATAATTTACTGAAGTTTTCAGTGAACAGGGTCGAGAGCTTTTATAAAGGAAAGTTGGGGGAATGCACGATTCGCAAACGTAAAAGAAGTGATCAAGGAGATTTGGAAGACGTGGATGTGGAAGTAATTGATACGGAACAATCTCGGTTTCCTTCGATAAATATGCCATTGAAAAAATCCTTGGAATCCATACAACACGAACATGAACATGTAGAAAAAAATCAACAAGCTCTAGAATTATCCCTACTGAGAGAATATTTGAAGAAAATTGCAGAAGCTGTAAATGTTTCAAATGAAAAATCTGCAGATGAGATCGAGCTGGACAGTATAGACGTTGAGAAATATAATAACAGAAATAACTGTAACAAAGAAACTCTTTCACACTTACTGACCATTCAACAATTAGTAAAAAATACAATTATTCCACAGAAATTTTCCAATCAAGACGAAACAACAGCCCAAGAGAAAAATCAGTGCAGCGTAGAAAATACAATTATCAATGAATTTTATAGAGAAATCAAACCATTATTGGATGTTAATTCAGTTCAACTACCTGAAATTAATGATTCACTAGATTCTCTAGAAGGATTTAACACTCACTCCAGAGAAGACAGTAATTTGAGTGATATTTTATCTCGGTTGAAAGAATTTGTTATCAATAATGTTTCCAAAATAACAGAAGCAGAAAATACTGAAAAATCTGATGATATAAAATGCTTGCAAGATAAAATCAAACAGTTGGAGAAAGAAGTTTTAGAAATATCAATGGAATTGAGAGAATCGGAATGTATTCGACTAACACTACTGAAAGATTTAGATAATTTGAGAATGGAATTGAATTCGAAGCAATTCTTGAAAAATTTCGATTCTGAAGAATTTCATTTGAAAAACGCTGTGCATCAACGTACCTCTGAAGAAATCCTACTTGGTGATACTCCATCTTCACTCAATAACGATTCACAACTGAGTTCGCTCGAATCAGATTTGGAGAAAGCTGAAAGAAGCGTGACAAGATTGAGTTGTGGCAGTAGTAGGAATGATTCTGGTTTAGCTTCTAGCATTGAATGTATGATTGTCAAAAGTACCGAAGAACAAGCTTGTCAAACGACTTTTCTCCAAGAGAAAGAAGAGGATAAAATTTTCCAAAGAAGACTTACTGAATTAAAACTCGACTACGATTGCATGAAAGTTCAGCATTCTGAAGAGAGCTTTAAAGTCGCAGAATTATCTCAAGAACTAGAGCACATTAGGGATACCATGATGAAATTGAAAGAAAATACGTTGATCAAAGAAAGATTAATTGATGAATATAAGAAGAAACTAATCGCAAGTGACTCAGAAATAGAACGTATAAATAATGAAAAATGCATAATGGAAACGAAACACACACAGCTAACTGAGAAGTTCGAATCAACCTGTAGAGAATATGAAAAGAATCTCCTAGAAACACAGGTACAAAATTCCTCTTCTTCAAATTGTCTTTTTATCAATTTGTGATATTGTTTGTCCATATAATTTTGTTTATAGGTTAAATTGAAAGTTCAGGAAGAAGGCGAAAATAGAGCGGCAAAATATTTGGAAGAATATTGGAAAAAGTCAGTTAATCTTGGAAGTGAATTGTCGATGGCTTATTCTCAACTGGAAAAATCTACAATCAAGTGTTTTAAAGAACATGTCGTGAAAATAGATAAATTAGAAAAAGAACTGAATACGAAAATCGTGACTGAAAATGAATTGGCAGAAAAGATTGCCCATTACGAAAAAAGTCTATTTGGAATAGATAAGATCACTGAGAAAATAAATGATTACGGGAATATGTTTGATAGTATTCAGAAAGAAAAATTGGAACTTCGTAGATTAGTGCAAGAGAGAATTGACAATCAATCGGAAATCGAACAACAAGTCCAACAATTGTTGATGAGAGTAGAAGAGCGTGATAACGAGATTCTGTTCTTGAAATCCGAGCTTGGTGCAGTGATTAAGATAAATTTAACGAATAGCCGACGAGCCAAAGATCTTGGGAAAGAAGCTGCAAAATTGATGGAGAAAATATGTACAATGAAACAAGATATTGTGCAATCCGAAGAAGCTCGAAGAGATCTTGAGAGCAATTACAACCGAGAAATAGATAATCTTCGTTCTAGATTGACAGTTTTCGAAGAGAACGCGGATCTTTTGAATATGATTTGCGACACTAATGAGAACAGACTGAGTGAAGTCGAAGAATTGAGAATTAAACTTGCAGAAAAAGGGAGGGAGTTGGACTTTTTGAAAAAAAATAGGAATGCCACCATTCAGAGGTAAGTTATCGATATTTAAAAAAGAATAATATTTCTATTTCAATTTTTATATTTTTCTCAAAGGTATGAGAGTCTTGTTCGACAACTCCAGGATACTCTGAAGGCGAATCACCACAAGAATAAATTGAAGAAATTCTTTCCTCAGAAACAAAAATACTTTTTCTGTGATTCGAAAGAGAGTTTTGTTCGTAATGCTCATTGTTCTGAGCCACGAATGCTGGACTGGAGATTAATCAGCGATGGAGATAATAATCAATTAGCATCTTGCACTTCATACAACTCAACACAATCTATCGAATGTTCTAAAACAATGTCGAGTACAGAAGAACCTAGTTGTATGGTTACAGATGTCGGTGGGCAATTCTCCGAAGTAAGTTGATTTTTCTCCAATTTCACGTCCACACTATGACGTGAAGTAACCTATTCGAGTTGCAGTAAAAAAAGAACTTTGCCGGAAATATATTCAAAATACTGTTACAGGTAAAGAAGAAGATTCGTGTTAATCATCATGTACCTTGCAAAGATTCTGATCCATTGGATGGTTACGAAACTCCCGTTGGAGTTGATTTGTTAACGAATAGTTCTCAAGACAGAAAATCAGATGTGTGTAGGAAATTTTTTTTCCAGTGAAGATTCATCTTGATGAATTAATCTAAGTTATTCATACAGTTTTATTTCATTCGTTTTTGTTACGTCTGTTTTGTCAGTCTTGTACTTTTGACATTTTATTTTTCGACATAAATGCGAAAACAACTATGAACGCGTCACTTGTCATTCCTAACGAATCTAAGTTTGTATATACATGCCTGTGTGTTGTATCAGGTCTGGCGAGGCGGCGATAAGGGGATCATCTACAATCGATTACCAATATCTCGGGGAAGAAAGAAGAAGCGACCCCAGTCGTATCCCTCGAGATGGGAAGGTTAATGGAGCGGTGTCGTTCGTTACAATTATAATATAAGCTTCCCTTTATGCCCCTCCCCCTCCTCCCCCGACGTGGCGGCCGCAAAACTCGCAAAGCTTCGATTTCGGGTGAGGCTAGTTCGACTAGTTTCGTGGACGGAGGGGTGAATCGTCGTCGGATTTTATTGGCAATATGCTATAATTTGCCGACATTAGATGCCGCTGACGCTCCCGGACTCATTACGCTCCTTATGGAAGTACGTGATCTCGAGCACCGCCGAAGACGGAGGCAGTGGCGCCGCAAGAACAGCCGACACACATACGTAGGCTGTTTTTGCCGAGGCTGAAAGGGAATTATGACGGGCCATTATCGAAACTCGCTAAGAGATCCACTCTCCGTAAATGGAACGGACGGCGAGGGCTGCTAGCAGCTCCTGGGCTTAGAAGCGCCAGACGCAATCGGTAAATACGATACAAATACGACCTGAACGTTAAACACTTGAATGATTGATAATATGGCCCGCGTAATTGCGAAATGACACGAAGAGCCCAGAAAAGCTCCCGTATTCTCCGATACTCCTGGATGGAAAGCTATACATATTTCTTTTCACACGCGCCGTTTGGATCGTGGCAAAACCAGCCGTATTTTTATTCTCTACTGCATATGAAATGCCGAGGGACTTTGGTCACACTGTAGATTGTTCGAGGCTCGATGATCGCGAGCAGCAATTTTCGCCTCTCTCCTCTCGCGACTTCGCCCGTCTCTGTTTCTCTCATCCGGCGGATAGCGCGTGGTCGGCACCCGGGTGATTTCTCCCGGCAAATGTACCGCGAACTTTCCTCTTTCAATTGGCAATAAGATTTGATCGTTGCGGGAAATATCATCCAATTTCCTTGCTCCCCGCACCACGCCGCGAACATTGCCGCCTCTCTCTCTCTTTCCCTCTCTGCTTTCATACGCTTACTCCCTCCTATTCGCTTTCTCTCTATCTCTCTGTCTCACGTCTTTTCCGGATTCGCTACCCCGGCGGGCTATCCACGCGAACTTTGCCATCAGCTTTTCATCCCTAGCCCCGGGAAAGCGTGAAGGACCATCAGCTCGCTACCCTTGTCCGTCGATGCTCTCTTGCTGCTCCTCTGATTCCATACAATGAGAGCGAATCCTCTCACGCCAGATGCCCCCTTTAATAAGCGTAAAAAGCCGAATTGATCGAGGTATAACTGTAGATTCAAACAAGAATACTATTTTCAAGGGCAGGCTGTTACGGCGAACAGCTCGGTTGTGGCAATTCGGATTTTTATCTTTGCAAAATTTTGTTGTCGCAAGCACTTGCATTATTTTGATGATGATCGATTGGCAAATTTGATTATGCGCTCGATCAGATTATTTGTATTGTTCACTGCACACGCCTCGTTCGTCTCTTTCAATCATATTTCACAAAAAAAGTTGTCTCGGAAAAAAATCAAGCCGCTTCGAGTTTGAAATATTTCTCCTCGATCTTCCGGCTAACGCATCGTGCAAATTTCTTATTAATAATAATAACGAGTGATTAAGAGGACGCGATTTTGTCGTATCCGTGGCGGCAGCACGCGACGCCAAAGTTCCCAACGAAACATTGGTTTATAATTCGGCAATCCCAGATCAGTATTTGTCACGATTAGTCGAACCTCCAAGGGCTCGGATCTCCCAGCGGCGGCGCATATACGCGCCAGGCGTCGCGCGCTCTCTCTCTCGAGTTTTCATTAATTTCGCCAATCCGAGCGAACTATTGTCGTACAGTTACGCACAATTTGAAAGCGACAAAGCTTTCTCTCTCTCTCCCTCTTGCGCGCCCGCGCGCCCTATCCACTTTCGACTTTCAACTGGGATTGACGAAGATGACGGGAGGACGGAAGACGGGCAGCCGGGGATAGACGCTCAAACAAACCGTGGACGGAGTGCGAGAGCAACGAGCAATAGAGACAAACGGGGTAAGAATAAGTTGGCACGTGAAGTGGCGAGAGAGGCAAGCGTATATATATATATACACACCCAACCCCCGTCTCTCGCGGCGAGTCGAAATCTTCCCCGAGTGGGAGGCTTGCCGGATCGGTGCGTGAATTGTGTATCCCTCGTCTCGTTTACTTTTCGAGCCAGGCCCTTGAGCTCCCAGATGCACGATCGCCCCCACCCTCCGAGCTCTTCGATTCGCGATACTCTTCCATTTCTCACGCGGAGAAAATGTCGCGAAGGAAAAACTCACGAGGAATAAGTTGCAGTGGCTTTGCATTGTCCCCGCACAAAGAGCAGTCGAATGGCGAGAGGAAAGAAGCTGCGCGGATGGGGGGTGGGGGGGGTGCGGTCGGGCGGAGAAAGCACTGCAGGCGGGAGTTTCGGCATCGAGAATAGGAAGCGCTGACGGGCCGAGCGCTACGCGTAAATATCCCCCAAGAATTAGCGAACGCGAAGTTGCATCCACGTAGCTCGCGAAACTTTGGTAGGTATGCATGTATATACCAATATGTATATATATGTAAGTATAGAATACGGCGAGCTCGAGCTCGACACGCGCGGGGATAAAGAAGGGGAAGCGCCGCGAGCCGAACAATAAGCAATAATACGTAATGCAATTCAAACGTTGAGGCAGAACCGGCAATACTTCGCGGGGCCGGGGCCACAATGCGGCCGCCCGGGAAATGCAAGTCAGGCATTTCGTGAAAACGGCAAAAGCGGCAGACAATCGTACGTGCAATACTGTCCCGCGGAGTCTATTGCATATTTGCGCTTTACGCAATTCCGCGCGCCAGCTCCCCCTGCTCCCCGGGCTTATTACGCAAGCGCGACGCGACGCATTAATCCGGCCCCCCTCCTCCCTCCGCCCCGTATTTTCTTATACCGCGCGGATTGTATACAGCTCGTCTTTTCCCGTTTCGTATACATCTATACGCCGTCGTCCGCTGACAAACCCGTACGCTTCGACGATTCCGCGGGACGTAGAGACGAGTGGGGGCGGGGGGGGGGGGATAAAAGGCAGAGCTGCTCTCGCTGCGCCTCCTTGATCGCAGCTCGTTAGCGAATCGGGATCAATGGCAATCCGCGCATGTGGCTCACGAGTGCGCCGCGATTCTCGACGTTATCAGCGTATCGGGGGCTGCGACGACGAGCAGCCGAGGATGTCGGAGAAAGACAGAGAGAGAGGGAGAGAGAGAGATAGAAAGCCTGTATAGGGGCAGGGGAGTCTGGCAAGGAGAGCGAGTGCTCGGATCGTCTTGTTAAAAGTAGCTTGCCTCATTGCCTCCAATATCAGTTGGTTTGCTTTCTGCATCTTTCGCCGAGGTCTCGGGGCTGAAAGCGAGGGAGGCCGCCTCGCTGGATTTGAGAAGCGAGCATCTCAATAGCCACTCAAGCTCTCCACGTGCGGCGGCGGCGACGGCGCGCCCGCGTCATCTTGCTACACACGTGCGCGTCTCACTGTGTTGGCTGTACACTCGTGCACGGCCGAGACGTATATGAGATTTTCGTTTGCCAGCTGTTCCCGCTCGAGCTCCGCTGTACCCTCTCATTAATAAATTATTCGATCGACATTCTGTCGGATCGCGAGATCGCGATGAAAAGCAGCTCGATACGATTCAAAGCACGCGCGGTGCAATCGAACGTTAATTAAAAGTCCCTCTCGAACGGAATTCGTTACGCCAAGTGCGTTCGGGAAAGAAAGGATCCTTGTTATGCGTATCGCGATGGTGATCCGAATAAACATGTTCAACGGGAGAGTTTCTATTTCACAATTGGGGTGATCCCCGGCGGTTAAATTCGAACCTATGACCCTATTATTTCAGAATCCCCCAAGATCTCGTATCTTCGCTTTGCATATACATGTATATAAAAAGAGGGTGCAAGAACCTCTACTCAAAATAAACCAGGAATGCGTAAAAAAATATGGTAGTTATATACTTCATCCCCTTATTCGTGCTGCCGCCCTTCTTTTCACGTGGAACGGAATGAGATAACGTATGCATGTTTCCGTGAGTGTAGAGGGAATAGCCGATGCCGGTGTCAGATCGAATGAGGTCGTCAACTCGTAGCCGGTAGCTACTGATTTTGCATATCTGAGTCCGTTCACTATCAGAGATCGACGGACCTCAATAAAAGGGTCGACCTATCGTAACTGTCACCTCGAGGCACGAAAATACACAAGAACGAAATAACTCCTTGTATAACATTCGTATCAAAAATATAGGCAAAGACAGATAGAGCCGAATGGATAACGTACTGCCTGAGGCAATACAAACAGGCATCTTCAGTCTTATTGGTCAATTTTATAATTGTGTCGAACGGTCGATTCGTAAGGTTTTTTTTGTCCGCGCGATCGAGTTTTGGTTCGAAATATAAAGTTTGATGGGAGCATTTTTCTCGCATCTTACATGTCGTCAAAAGAAGCCATTGAAACTCGTTCTGAAATTACAAATTATAATAGAAATAACCTCTTTTATAATTGTGGATTTCGTGAGGAACACACGCGTATAGAAAATTCATACCTTCAGTTGAGAGCGAATCCTTATGCATTCACAAGAATTTTTGCCTACGAGTGCTTGATTTATGAATAAATGAAACACTTTTGTTAGTTCTCTATCTATAAATATAGTTTTCCCTGAATCAGATCAGTTAAATATTGATTTACTTATCACATCTTGCAAGTGTGGCTAATCAACTGAAATTATGGAAAATCATTTATTGGCATCCAAGAAAAGTACGCAGAGACGTAAAACAATTGTTCGATTCATAAGAATCTACTTTGCTAGCGAAATGGACGAATTTGTAAACAAGTGGCATTTTTCAACATTTTTCCACGTAGAAAAATATTTGTACCCTTCCTTCTGTTATTAAGTTTGTTTTTCCAAAAATCGTACTTATTCGTTAACAAAATTGTCAAAGAAAAATATATTCACGAGTTTTTGTTAAATTTTCCGTATTTTGGGAACAAATGACGAGTGAGTGGCTGGTGGATCATTCGAGTGGAATTGTTGCAACATAATATTCTTCATTGCCAAAATAATAACAAAAATACACCTGCTTCTCGAACACATTGTTTCGTACACATCATTAGAATCGTAGAGGTAAATCAATTCAGGTAGAAAAACAAGAGCATGTTATAATTTAATTAGCAAACCAACTATACAGAACACGGGAGAGCTGGGAAAGTTGGGAAATTTGTAAAGCGTAGCGTCGATCTGTCGAAATTTATCGGGCTCTAGGCAATTAGGCAAATAAGCAGCCTAACGGTGAACTAGCAGTGCAAGTGGAACGGATAGAAGGGTGTAACGACAAACAATCAGTCTTTCTCGTTGTCTTTCTCTCCTTTACATAGGCCTTCTCGGTGTAGCGTTATCTCGCTTCCTTTGTCTCTTTCTCATTTTCCCCGGCTCTCAATAGCAAGAACATTTCATTTCATTTGTTCATCCCTCGTTTTCTCTCGCACCGCATAGCACGCGAGCGAACGTCCTCTCATTCTACAACCAACACCCTTCGGATTCGAAACACCCTCTAATTTGCTCCTGACGGCCTACCACGTCACCGCCCCACCTCGATTTTCCTCTGCCAAACTCTCCCTAGACATTTCGAGATGACACACTGAATCAGTCCGCTTTGTCTGATCGAACTGATACGTACTTGTATATTTTTAGAAATATCCAATTCAATTTATTTATTTATGAATCGTATTGATTGAGAGTTAACCTCTTGGAGCCATGATACGAAAGATAGTTACATTTTCAAAAATAATTAATCTTTTGTTTGGATTTCATGCGGGAAAATTATGATTCATTAACTAAAAAAGGGATTCTATACCTTCCGGGTGACTAATCGCACGACAAAACTTTGCGAGATACATGAAATCGGTCATGGTTTGCGAATATCTCCGGGAACTTCAAGCATTAACCGAAATAGCAGTAGAAATAAACTGATCAGATATGAAATCTTACAGAGTTATGTCATCGTTAGTCTATCTGGAACGTGTAATATCCTATTGTAAGTAATCTGAATCTCTTGTCCGGGATACTCTTAACTTGAATCGATGAATATCTTATTTTTCTTATTATCCTGTAACATAAAATCAAAGACTACGTTTTGAAAATGCAATTTCCCAAATTAATTTCTAAAAATATTGAAACCCCATGAAGAAATATAAGAAGTAAAATAAATTGAATAAAGCAATCGAGTTACTTTCATTATGAGTACGGTAAAATTACTCTAGATTTTTCTTACACGCAATCTTGCCGACACGATAAAAACCTCGTACTCGTGAAACAAGTTAATTAGAAATGCGAAAATTGTGCGATTTGTTGGGAAAAAGCTAACCGTATCCACACTCGAGTGTTGCAAGGCGAAAAAAACAGGTGACAGCCGTAAATTGTTGTTCGGTTTCTCGATGACTTGATCGTTGAGTGTCGGCTCATCGGGCCCCTTGTACGCGCACGCACGTACTTGAAGCACCGATAATTGTCGGCTTCTTATGAGAGCGCCTCGTTGAATTATCACGCCGATCGACGATCCAAGAAAGCAGCGAGCCCACAAAAAACTCGAGTCGCGCAGGCAGATGGATATAGATTAAGATTTCGTTTCGTGGAATGAAAATTGTCGGTCAATCTTGCAATTGACCTGATATTTCGCTACGACAAGCTGCGGTTTCACCAATTCACACGCCTCACTAGTTGTTTTTCGATTTAAGACCATGTTCGAGCTTTCCTATCGATGCCGATAAATTTACGAGTTTCCCTGTTGGTTCTTCACGAGTGAAACCGAGTCAATTTACGACTAGAATCCTATTCTCTTCTCATGGGCTGTGGAAATCTCCTGGACATTTGTTAACTAATTCTTGGTGAACAATTCAAATTTCAATTTATCCTTCTGACTGGTACTTGATAGTAAATTCTCTTGAATTAAAAAGACCGAGTTGAGAATTATATTTGATCTTTCGTTATCGTCATGCGATATATCATAGATCAATTTTCATCTAAGCGTAAATATTTCATGTAGACTTTGTTGTGAATTTGTTGAACTTCTGGTTCCGTAATCAAGAAGGCATAATGAGGAAAGTCATTTAACGTATTCGAGTGCATTGACGTTCGTTTCTCTTAGTTGGTTCGACAGCGGCGCGAAGGCCAGGCACCTTAAGTTTCCGGACTGATGAGCAAGATCGCGTGTTGAGAAAAAGGGTCCGGAGTAATTAAGTTCTCGCGAGGCAAGACGGCTTCATTTCTGCACGTGTCATTATTTGCGCATTGGTGCACTGTTATGACTCGACGCACCTTACACTCCCGCTTTTGCTCCAGTGTATATATCCTGCATCTAGCTCATCATGTTGCGTGTATAGATATGTGTACAGCCTTGACTGAATATTCATGAGGCCATTTTGCAGCCTTTAGCCAACGTCCACACTGGATTACACTTCTATCCCTTTCTTCTGTGCGAAAGTGCGTTTGCCCGCAATAATAAAGTCGACTTCAATCTTGGTTTTGCATTTCGCAAAGCTTCATAACTTTCGTACGACCGGTCAGACTTTCTTGCTATATGTCTTCCAATGACGTTTTTCATTAAATTCATCAAGTTACTCAGCGCGCTTACTTTACTGGGATGACTTCCATTGTTATGTCATGCATTACTTTCGAGAATAGGTTGGTTCATTATTCTTGAAACAATTATTATTTTGTGTGCTCGGCGGTGAGATAATACAATATAATCCTATCGATTCTCCATTGATTCGTTAATATTGAAAAGTTCAGAATGACATTTTTCGTTGATTTTCCGGAATCTATTTCTCAACGCTTAACAAACGGATTTATCGCTTACGATCATAATTCGTTTTTTTGCTCGATCGGCGCTCGAGTCTTGCTCTTACGCGGCGAGCAACGACGCATCGGCGGCACTTTGAGCTCTCTCTCCCTCTCACAATCGTATGATCGCACTGGGTTTTTTCGCAAACGACTGCCGCAGCGCGCAGCTCTTGCCTGCAGTGATGAAAAAAACGTAATCTAAATTGATGCGAGCTGCGAACGAACGAGAGTGGCTCGACACTTTGGATCGTATCGCCTCAATTCGTATACCGAGAAAAATAGAAATCACACGAGATGGATAGAAGGGCCGGCAAAAAGTGGAAGTGCTCGCAGCCGCGTGGATTTGCAGCGCGGCCTTTCGATCCGTTACCAATTGTCGGTGTCAAATTTATGGCACTTGACTGCGTGCAATTGCTTCCTCTTCGGTGAATCGATGAAAGCCGATGAAACGTATTTGTCGATACACTCTGCGCGAGAGTTGAAAAATACGATGAGTCGTAGATGCCGAGTCGTATAACACGGAACACAATGGATTTTATAGTGTCGCCCACAAGTAATAAATCCAATTGAGCAGCGGATATTCGAGGAGAAGAATTATAAATTAGGGGGAGAAAAACGATTCGAAGTAGCGTATTTTATCCCGTGCGGGCGTGGGTGTGCGCGGTAATGGTTTGAGTGAATTCAGAAACGAGCTGCTTTATACAGTTTCAAGAAACTATGCGAAGTTGAATTGGCAGCGGTAGCCGTTGCGTGAAGGGGCTTTAACGAGCGGCAATTAAGCGAAAAATGCCGATACTCGAATGCCAAAGAAAATGTCGGTTGAGCGGGGGGCGGGGGGATATATACAAGAAGCAAGGGCTGCGTAACATATTTAACGCCGCGCCGTTGGCCGCGATGCCGAACAAAAAAGAGCCGGACAATTCAGCGGCTCGAGGCAAGTATGCGCAACGCGTTACATATATATACAGCTGAGCGACGCGCGACGATTGCACGAGTTAATCGGTTTCGATTGCTCGGGATGACGCAGACATCCGCCGTGATAAGGATCTCGCGCTCGCTCGCTCTGCCGGCACTCTTTCCCCTGCCCGGCGTAATTCGTAATTCGCCTCGGAAATTTATATTTGCGACCGGATGCGGAGAGCCGGGCCGCGCGCTCGGGATCGAGCGCCGCCGCTGCCGCCGCCGCCGACGACGTCGACGACGACGACGACGAGAGACTTATACGCGCGTGCGCCACACGAGCGTATTCGCCGCTAATTCAATAAAGCTGCTCTCGCGCGCTCGGCCGCTCCGATGCAGCTGCGCGCCACTTTTTTGCCTCATTAACGAGCTGCGCGCCTCTACGGGGAATAATAGATTTTCAAGGAACTAACACCAGCCCGCTCGAGAGATTTATGAAGACGATCCTGGCTGCCGCAGCGGCGAGCGATGCCGCGAAACGAGAGAGAGAGCAAGAGAGCCGGAGAAAAAAGGGAGCGCGCGCTCGCGGCAGCTGACGGACCTGCCGCCCCGTTCCCCCCGCGCGCTCGCGATCGGACGATTAAAAAAAAAGAGCGGCTAGGGGGGGAAAGGGCGAACGAGAGAGCGTGCACGCCACGAATTAGTCGGCCGCGATGCGCCGGGCTGCAGCGGCGATTTGTCCGGTGTCAGTTGCCGGCCCCGGCCTCGAGTGCTCTCCAGTCGCACGTGTATATATATATAGCATACATACATATACATTATATGTACAGACGCGTGCACGCGCGAGCGTATATGGGCCGGTGGCGCGGCAGTTTCGAAAGAGCCGCAAAAGTGAGAGAGTGAGAGGGAGCGCCGCTAACGATGTTCGGCGCCGTGTCGCAGCCACGCGCGATTCGCTCTGATATCGACAGTCGCCACTTTTGCGGCGTCCCGTGTTTGTATACATGTATACGCGCGAGCTTTGGTAAAACCCGATGCTCGCGTTATTCCGCGAGCGTGCATATATATACGCGTGGTCCTCTCTCTCTCACTACGTTCTCTCCATGTTTGCGGGATGTGGCCGTGTGGGGGTGGCCCGGGGGGTGGCCGGGGGGTGGGAGCAGCAGCGAAATGTCAGTTGGCGCTGCAAGTGACACACGCGAGCAGGCGAGCCGAAACAATAACTTTGCTCCTCTTTTTCTCGGCGCGTCAGCTCTGGGATATTTGACTTGCCTTTCTTGCATACCCTACCTCCCCCCTCCCCCGCCCCCACGAGCGCGCTTTTGTTTTATATACCTCTGTCGCGTGGTTGCCGAGGGCTTGCGCAAATTTTTCGGCTATTGCTCTCGTCGCTTCTGTACAGACTTTGCAGAGCGAAGCAGAAAATTATTGGAGCGATTCATCGTCGGCCCTTTAGACGCGAACTCGCGGAGTCGCCAGGCACATTGGATCCTAACGATTTCTCGGTTATTTTCGAATGTACGATGGAAAGAACCCTGGCGCGCTTCATCCGTACGGTGAAAATTTGACTGGCACGTATCAACGGCAATTGTAGATTGACACTTTTTCATTTACTTGCATATCATACCACGGCTGTGTATTGATTACCGTAATGGTGTACCAAGCGATCGCCAAGCTGATACGTATCCGTTTACTCGTATAATCTCGGCGCGATCCCTCTGATTAAAACTTCAAAAGGTAAAAATCTTGATGAATCACACGTGCGGTTCTCGACTGATTACGAGAGAGCTTGGCTGCGGCGCTAGCGAGCGGCGCGCGATGAATCAAATATAAAACGCATGGGCGGGCTACTAAACGCCGGACGATAATGCGAAAGGAGCCATACGAGGATATTAAGGATTACGTATTCAAGCAGCACGGCAAACTGAAAATCTTTGCCCGGAGGGAAAATACGCTGGAGCGTCAGCTCTCCTCTCCCCTCTGCCCCTCCCCCGCCTCCTACATTTTGCTCTCTCGCATTTTCATATTTCACTTCAATTTCCACTTGAGCCGGTGAACAGCAGCAGCAGCAGCAGCAGCGGCAACCGGCTAACGCTGCGAAAGGTCGGCTACTCATGCGGAATTCATAGGGTTGGCTCCGATGGTGAACGGACCCGCTCTCAATCTCTCTCTCGCGCGCGCGCGCACGGAATTTGCATGTGAGGGACGAACGACCAGTGACGAGGCAGTCCGGGAATATATATCGCCGGCGCGCGGGGATGGCCAAATTATTTAGTAGTAATTACTAGCACGACGCTTAATGATGCGCGATGCACGCCCAGCGCGAAAAGTCCCGCAATGCCGGTGCTCGAGGGTTCGCCCGCGTGTTGTGTACACACTGCAGCCTCTTTCCGGACGAATGAATTGGATTCGAGTATTCCGAGCGAGCGAAATTCTTCGCCGTTATCAACAGAACGCGTTTCTATCTCTCCCCTCGTGTGATCTTTCCTCTGGTTTTTTGCACGTACATACAAATGAAAAACAGAGGGGCGAGTTTAATGTTTTCATTGAGATATTTTTCCATATTTCTCTCCGATGTTTGTTCTCGATCTCATCACGACTATCTACGAAATTACCGTCCTACCAGAGTCGAGCGATGTTCAATCATCGATGATTTCCCATAAATCCCATTGGCTACATGATCCAGATCGAGAACACACATGTCATGGAGTGATAAAACAGACAAGTCACGAACGAGCGCTTTCGAATCAGCCGAATGGAGATTCGAAAACTTAATAGCCAATGTGATCCACAAACTGTTCTGGGCGAGCCAATAAAGCCGTCGCGCGCGGGCGAGACTAATTAAGCGGATTGGGGGGGACTAGGTGCTGCATTTGATGTGATAGGCGAGCCAGAGGTGCGAACGCGACGCGTCCAAATCATGCGGGGATTGGGCTTTCAATTCGGCAAACGTATCGGTGCGCGATCATCGCTTGCAATCCGATTGCACTCGATGACGCGTACGCGCGTGACTGACTGCCGCGACCGCCGACCGAGAGGCAATTCGTCGGGCGGTCGAGCGCGTGTTGCGGAAAAACCCGCGGACCCGACGATTACATCGATTGAAGCGCGGAAAAGAGAATGGAGCGCGAGCTTTCGAGGGTCACTTGTAATGCAAATTAGCAGTGCGCCCAGCACACTCGAGGGAGGGGGGTAACCGCGCGCGCGCGACTCGAGCGAGCGACGACAGCGTAATGTAACGCGCGAATAAATAGCAACAACTGGTAAACGCCAAGAGCGCTCGTCGAGCGCGACCAGTCCTGTCAAATATGCGCCCACCCCCCCTCCTGCCCCCCCCGGCCGGCGCCCGAAATCGCATAAAGCTAGGGCCGTGGGCGTGACTCGCGAGCGTTATGCTTCTGATGGAAATATTGACTATAACGCTCGCTCGCTCGCTCGCGACCGGGAATACGCTGTATCATTGGATTGCGCCCCATAAATATGCCCGATGGGGCAAAGCTAGCCAGCGATACTCCCTCTATATGACCGGCGCGGCTTCACACACACTTTTGATTTATTCGAAGCGCACGGCAAGAGAGTCGGGCTTGGCCTGCCGAAAACTCGCCGCGATGAGTCCATTGGATTCCGCCGAAAACATAACCAACTGCCCCGATGACGAATTGGCCTCTTCTCGCGAGCTGCCCGGATTATCATTAGCGAGTACTGCGGTCGGCCTCTGCGCGCCTCTGCGCTCCTCTCCTCTCCTCTCCCATTCACCCACTCACTCTTCCATTTGCCCTGTCAAAGTACCACTTGTATCGTATAGTTCATGGCGCTATTTACATACTTGCTAATTCATAAATTGTCACATATTACGTCCATTCTGTGCCACGTGAATTAACAGAAACACGCACTAATGAAATTGAACAGATTAATGGAGTGATTTTTTTACTCAATGAAATCGTCGAATGTGAAAAGTTATTCAGTCGTCCCGGATATGATTAGTTCCGGTGGTTCGACGACGATACACGCGTCGCTTGATTGTTTTCAAAATATCTTTTGAATATTTTTTAACAAAACTTCTACATTATAAAATAACAATTTTGAAACGTTAATGTTATGTCTCAACCAACGGGGGTATCCCTTCGAATTCCACGACTGTTGAAATTTATATAATGTGACACTTTTGTGTAAATATCAGCCACTCTTGGCCGTAGCCATCATCGAAGCCCACTTCATTTCACTGTCAATTCTTAGTGTGGACCATCGCTGGCATTCTAAGAATCTCAAGACATATCGAGTATCAAAACTTGAATAATATTCTAATTAGATAACAAACAATTAACTCGGCAGGCACCAGAAACATCACACGGATGAACAGTATTGTATAGCAGTACGGGTTCTCGTTATAGTCAATTATTATTATTGCCAAAACCGAGAAAAAGTGAGTGAGAGTCCTAGGGATATTTCGGCATTGGTCAGACACTTGGTGTAAAGGCACTATACAGTTGGGATGCACGCTGACTTTTTCTACTTCGATACCTAATTCCTTGAGTAGATCGGTGCGCTACCTCAAACATTCATGAGATTTGCATTCATTGTGCTATTGTTACGTTAGCTACACAGTGGGTAATAAGACTGATGAAAATTAGTAAAAATTCCCTGTTTACTTGAGTCAGTTATGCAATTTTTCCTAAAAAATAGTAGTTTTTTACTATTTTAAACTTACTAGGAGACCACTTGGGATGTGGGTCACCAATTTTGACCAAAATTTTTTTGGTGTTTACTTGTGGCAAGAATAGAGTGTATCCAAAGTTTTAGGGTCCAACGCTCCCAAACTTCCAAGATATTAATTTATGTATTTTAGTTAAAAACGCTAGTCTCGTCCCAAATGACAATATGTCATCTGAGACGTATTTTCCTCACTGCACTACACTTTCATTGTTCTCACTGAACACTACATCACATTTTATCCTCGAAAACATATAAAAGGAGTAAATAACGTGTATACTCAACAAATCTTACTTCCATGTCTTACTCACATAAGTGAAACATGAAATATGTGAAAAAAATCAACGCTAATCGACTTTTCACTCTGTGCTTGGATACTGAAGCAATAACAATATGTGTGTGTTATAGTATGATATTGGTCGGCACATGTTCAGAATTGAAGTTTCCATGAATAAAAATCAAGTCTGTCACTGAATTGTTGTCTTATGATACTATATTTGTGGTCTTTGTGCTTATATACATGTTGTTATTGCTTCAGTGTCCAAGCACAGCATGAAAAGTCGATTAGCGTTGATTTTTTTCACATATTTCATGTTTCACTTATGTGAGTAAGACATGGAAGTAAGATTTGTTGAGTATACACGTTATTTACTCCTTTTATATGTTTTCGAGGATAAAATGTGATGTAGTGTTCAGTGAGAACAATGAAAGTGTAGTGCAGTGAGGAAAATACGTCTCAGATAACATATTGTCATTTGGGACGAGACTAGCGTTTTTAACTAAAATACATAAATTAATATCTTGGAAGTTTGGGAGCGTTGGACCCTAAAACTTTGGATACACTCTATTCTTGCCACAAGTAAACACCAAAAAAATTTTGGTCAAGATTGGTGACCCACATCCCAAGTGGTCTCCTAGTTAGAGAGTAAGGAAATCCTCAGGCTCTAATGGGGCCACCATCCACGATTCGTTCGACATGACCTAAGCTTGCGAATAAAAAATCTGGATCATTGAATATTTGTAATGATTTCATTACTGTTAGCAGGTCACGGTTAATCGCGTGCAAAAGCAGACATCAGTTGTTATAGGTGACTGTTTTGCACTTATTTTTTAAAAGACACTCGATCCATTCCGAGAGCTAATGTGATATATCCTATCAGGACTGATGAGGATAATTTAAAAAATTTCTGCACGACCTTTAGACCTTTGAACCTCAAATATATTCGCAAGGTCTTAAAAGCAATATTTTTTTTATGAAAAATAAAGTTTCTTCGTGGAAAAAATATCAATCACTATTTCCTTAAAAATGTGCATGTATATGAAGTAAGTAGGAGTGATCTTTATAAAGTGCGGAAAACCACTGCGAGTCGCAATTTTGGTTCACTGATATCACGAGTTACAGTTGGTGAAACAGCCTGAAAGAATTCAGAGGACAACTGTAACATACATTTTCCGGCGATCGATTTGGCCAAATTTTACCAAAAAACACATTAAATGAACTGAATATGTCCATTGTATATGGGCAACGAATTCAGCAGAGTTGCCTAAGCCGTTAATTTTCGAGGGATGGGGTGGGCGGGTGGGAGAGGGCTCGCCATTCAAGTTCCCGCATCTTATTTGCGACGTATTCGCGATTTCGCTCACGGTCGATTGTGCTGTTGATTCATGCGCGATGAGCATCGCGGTGCGACGACGACGACGGTGGCGGCGGCGGCGACGGCTGATGGCGCCGTCACAAATGATACGCGTTCAATCCCGCGGCTGAATTAATAAACAGAGGGGATAAAGAGCCGGCGTATATAGAAAATAAAGAGAGGAGCAGCGCGAGTATATAAGGTTGGCTCGGCGCGACGTATCGCGTATACCGTGACTAATGACGTATTTACCGGAGTTGCACGAGAATCGAGTCGAGTACACACCGGTTCATTAAAATTTACCTTATAAGCCGGGGCGAACGCCACTGCGGCTTGACGCGCATTCAAGCGTGGACATAATGAAGCGACGCCTCAATAGGCAGATATATATCCCTCTTTCTCACTCGCTCTCTCGCTCTCTCACTCTCAATCTCCACTTCTCACTCCATCGGTCTTCTCCCTTTTGCGCAGCTGCCGCCGTCGCCGCCGCCGCCGCCGACGCCACTGCAGCAGCTCAGGCCGCTTTTCCAATAACGACCGATTGCGCCCGCTCGGCTGCAAAACCAGAGCACTGCGTTCAACTGCATACATAAAGTCGTTATCGTCGCCCTCTCGACTCTCATCGGCTCCCCCTCGCTCTTTTTTGCCTCTCTTTAACGGGCTATAAAATTGCCAAGAGCAAATCCAATGCTGTAAAAAGGCATTGATCAGACTCTCATTTGACATCAATTACCACCTCCTCTATCTCTTCCTCTCTTGTGCTAAACAAATACTCAGCCAATTAACTGCACTCGCGCGATCGATACTCCAACCTACCCTCGTAATCTCTCACTGCACAAGCCCAAGTAGGAACTTCCTTCGGTTTTCAATAACACGAGTACTCGAATATAAAAGTATCAGATATATGGTGCAATTTAAATTCAACAAATTTCTCTCGACATTTTTTGTGTTATTTATCTCCATAGAAACTTCAAGAATCTTCCGTTGAATAACCGCGTTATCGGTCGTTTAACTAACTCACATGAAATATTAAGCGTTTTACAATGGAAATTCCTCAAAGGCTACATCCTTTGAATATTCTCTCGCAGTAATCAATATTGCGGAATTGGAATGACTGGAATAAACTCGAGAACCAATTGATGGAAGTCGTAAATACAAAATTTGATCTAAACGACGTGGACGTTTGACTGGCAGTATAACACTCAATTGAGTGGTGAAGTGTAACAGAGACAAACGATGAAAACACGAGAATATTAATGAATTTCGCGGCCTCGTCCCTTATCAATATATTAATAGGATGAAATTGCGTGTGATATGAGTTACAGCATATAGCGGTGCATCGATAGCCACGCAATATCCCATAAATCATCGTTTAGCAGTGCGCCTGACGATCGCACGGATATTGATGCGATTATCAATAATTTCCTGTTGGCTGAAGCTCCGATAATACCGGTCGGCGAGCGTATGCACGATGATCGCATCAATCGGGTTACGCCGCGATGAACGCGCGAACGCGTCGGCTCGACGCTTCCCATATTCCGATCGCTTTAAATTATCTCGCTATATTGATATGCGCTCAATTTCTCTCGACCTTTTTCATTATGGAGTAGCACGCTCTTCGCCCGTCCAATTTCAAATTGGAACAATTGCTTTTTCGACTAGAAACACTCGCTTGCTTTTTTCTTCTATCTCTCTTTCTCTCATCCATACTCTTTCCTGTAACGTACAGCGGATAGTTTTATTTCTCGAGTCTTGTCGATTCTTTCATTTTACCGCGTGTACATTAAAAATGCAAATCCACTCGGTTCGCCGTGAATTAACGCGTTCAAACAAATTTATTTATGTGCGACGAGACATACTCCCGGGCGAGCGAGTGTCAGAGGGCCCGTGCAGTTAATGCGGCGGAAAAAGCTTAACGATTAATACAGGACGCTTCATTTTTCAAATGCGCCGCTCGAGCGAGGGAAACGCGCGAAATACGAATTGTCGTTGAACAGCGCAACGAGCGCGGCGCGGGCCCGGGTTTTCGGGGGATACTTGATGCTCGGTAGTGGTAAAATTTATTCCGGATGCCAGCCACCTAATAACGTTATTGCGCTGTATAAACAGGGCTCCCTGCTCCGACTGCTCGTGAGATAAAGAGGCGCGCGGGCCAGAGGGGGATGGGCCGCCGAAGCGCGCATTAAAAGCCCCGTCATGCAGTGGTTATAAATAATACGTAGCGGCGCGTGGTCATTTCCGATGGCGCGTATTTAGTTTATTAGCCGGCGAGCGAGCCCGCCGGATTTTTCGGCTATATAAACCGCGGCGAATCGCAGGATACTGTTTAGTGCGAATCGAGCGGCCCCGCGTGCGCGCTGTACGTGGGAAAAAGAGAGATAGCGAGAGAGTTGGGCACCGCAAGTGGGCAGAGAGTACCGCGAGCGCAACGGCTCGGCGCGCGCGTATCCCGGAAGCGAGTGCTTTATGGGGGCGATGAAAATCGCCGCGCGACGCATTGCCATTTCTCTGAATTCGAATGGCCGCGCTAGATGCTCGGAACGCCGGATTCTCCTATTTCTATTATTACGCGAGCGGGACTTTTTGATCGCGACGCCCGGCCAGCCAATTAGCCCTGTTGAAACGGAACTGTTTTTCCTTTTTTTACTCGATCTGGAAACTCGCTGCCGCCACCGCCGCCGCCGCCGCCACGGCGACTGTGCACACCGGCTCGCTTTCCCGATCTCCCCCCACCCACTTTTTTTAGAGAGTCGATGCTCGGGAGCGATAAATTTGTCGCGCGAGCGCAGTTGTAAAAGCTGTATTTGCCTCGGGGAGATTGCGGTATGCCGGCCTTTCATGTGTATCTCATATATATTTACGACGAAGAAAAAACAGAAGGTCCAGATACGAACCAATCGTTTTTGTGTGCTCGCGTTAAACAAACAAGTGTCGCGCGGAGAGCTGTTTGGGGCCGGGGTGGGGGCGAGAAGGAGCCCTTGTAAACGGAAACTAGGCGAGGCTCTCGCGTTCAGATCGCGCGCCTCGTGTAAACATACCCACAGCGGAAGATGCACCGCCACTAGAGAAATATCAAGTGCCAGTCGGTTAGCTCCCTAAGTAATCACTGAATCTTCCAAACGCCTAACAATTACTACTGCTCTCCATCGCCATCGTGCCTCTATTTTGGGAAAACACTCGTCTGCTATTTCATCCAAACTTCAATTCTGTTGACATCACGATCTAATCGTCACCAATTACCCGTTCAAATTATTCATGTGTTTTACAATGAACAATTCCATTTCGTCATTGTTAAACCGCGAGAAATCGATATTCCCGAGCTTGACCCGTGTGAATTTCGTAGATCGCGAAACCTGAAACGAGACGAGTCGTCTTTTTCATCGAACGACTCAACCTCGAACCCGCTTACTTGTATAGCGATCGTGGAAGGGAAAAAAATGGTGAAATTGTATGGATCGATGTAATCAGCGTGTACGACACAACACTCGCCGATGAATCATTCCCCGAGCGGCAGGTTGAAGCCGCAGCGCGAGAAGCAACGAAAATTCCGAATAATGAGAGGCGCACGCTCGTGCTCGCTCGCGAGCGCGATAAGCTTCGAATATCCGGCTGTCGGTTGCTCTCGTAACGCCAGGATTGTTGTGCAATTCAGTTGCGCGAACAAAGAGCCCCGGCAATGTGACAAGTCTCATTCGTCTGCACGCGAGTCATGGAAAATTTTAATTAACATCGAAATCAGGTAGCGCGAGCGCGCGCGACTGTGCGGCGAAGTAGCTCGAGAAGTAACGATTTAGCAATATAGACTCGTCAGTTATTACGGCGGCGCGGGCGAGAGAGGGAGGGAGAGTGAGAGCGAGGGCATGGAAGGGATCTTGGGTGGCGGGAACAATGCGCGCGCGCGAGCGCCGGTTCCCTGCGCGCGCCGTGTCGGCAGATACAATAGTACTCAATAATGCGTGTGATTTGTGCAATAGGCGCGTATTGCACGTGCAGCCGGCGCCGCGCTCGCGCGCGCCCAAGCCATATTCGACGCCGTGAAATCGTTCCGCCTCGGAACACGCGCCACATGTGCCATCGCCTGTCTCTCGCTTTCTCCCTCTCCCTCTGTCTCTCGTTATTATTACCTTCGCTGTCTCTCGATACTCGCGGCTTTTCTCTCTCACCCCCAACCTCCCAACCCACCATGTCGATTCTCCAATTACTGATGCACCGAATGAACTTGCACCAGCCACAGCTTGCACTGCTCATTTTCCCCTCGTGTCCATCCTTTCTCTATCTCTGTATCATTTTTAAAAATAAGCTTAACCAATCGAAATCAATCACCGGAGCTCTCCTCTCATTCATTTTTCCTTCTATACAGTACGGATGGGGAAACAACTCACGCACGCTTATACAATCGAATCAGTTCTCCGAACCCAATTGCGAGGTGTACTATTCTGGAGCGTGCACACCGACACACACGTGAGTCTGATTCTTGCGAAGGCCAATGCGCGGATCGGGATCCAAGATAGGGAATCGCGGGGCTTTTGTGAATTTTGAGAAACGAGAGCGAAACTCGTGCAACTCGCGCAGGAGGTCACACCGGCAATCCATGCACACGCGGGCGATGCGAGGAGGGGCGGCGGCGATGCGATGTATTGTTGAATAACGCGGGCTGCATTCAATAAAGTTCCGTGGGAAAAAAAAAGTTGGAGAAAGTTATTTATCGCGGTGTAACATGCTAGGGCCGGCTTTAAAAACGTACAATATCTCGTCTGTTTACGAGCGGCTCACGTGGGGGCTGCAGCAGTGCAGCGCGCGGGGGCCGCAGTGCCGCGGGCCAACAGCCCGCCCGCCCGCGCGCGAATAAAAAAGTGCATATACGCAGAGCCGCCGCTGGGGATATCGAGTCGGGGCGAAGGAAGGAAGGAAGGGTGCGGTGCAGCGGCGATTGGCGCAGTGCAGTGCACCCGCGCGCGGCGGCGGCGGCGGGGCTGGCAGTCGATGACGGCTATCGGCGATCGCGCGCTGCACCGGCTTGCATTCCGGTTGTGCGGGCCATTTCGCTCGGCTACTGCTGGTGCAGCATCAGCCGGGGATACGCGGCCCTCGGTGGGGGGGACACGCACCACGATACATATAATTACCGGAGAGCGCGCGCTCCATTTCACACATCGCGCGCCGTGTGATCGCGTCACACGCCCGACGCCTTTGCATCGCTATGCTGCACTGCTGCTGCTGCTGCTGCTGCTGCTGCGCGCGCGTCGAGCCAAGCAATTCTCCGCTCGGCTTGCACCATCGATTCCGAACAGCGGCTCAACAGCTGACTGCCGTTAATCGTCACGCTGCGCGCACGTACCGTTGTATCCCATCGCTCGCTCTCTCGCTCTCTGTCTTTATTCCCGCGTTGATGCTGCTGCTGCTGCTGCACCCTCGTTCGCGCTCTCTTTTATTTATCGACGGTCGACGCTATGCTCACCTAATTTTTTATACTCGCACGTACACAACCGTTGTGAGATTGGATTCTGGGACTGCACGTGCAACGAAAAAATTGCAATCTATGGAATTCAAACGAAACATACATTTTTCGTCGGCTCTTTTGCGGATGTTTGTTGTTAATTGTCATTAATCGGACAAGGTTGTCGAAGCACATCGCTTTCATCCCATGTGTTTCGCGAACCAAACATTCACTGTGATGTCGATCGGAATTCGCAAATGATCTGGAAGCAATAGTTTAAAATCATACAAAATCACTTCCTAGGAGACGTTGTCAACTGTGGGTCACCGATCATGATACTTTCTGGAATACTTTTTGGGTACCTGAATAAGCCATACAACTGTATTCAGTCTAACGTTTCGATTTCCCCAAGATATTCCGTCAATAATATCTGATTTATATCATGTACAGTATATCTATATCTATGACTTTTTGCATCTATAGATATACTGTACGATGCATAAATTCGAAAATAATTGAGAATATCTCCGGTAAATCGAAACGTTAGACTGAATGACTGTATATATGGCTTATTCAGGTACCCAAAAAGCATGTTGGAGAGTTTCGTCAAGATTGGTTACCCGAAGTTGGCAACCTCTTCTAGTAAATCAACTAAATTACGAAAATTTCATAATTTTACTAATTTTTCATAATCTAATTGCGAAATTTTTACGAAAAAGAAATTATTAAATGAAATCGAGTACTCAGGTTGAAAATGATTCTCGCGATTCAAATTTTTTCCATCAAAGATCTCGATTCTCATTAGTGAACAGCGTGAAAAATGAAGTGTGGTGTGGTGTACAGGGCTCGGGTTACGATAAAGCGTCAGCTCGAGCATGCAAAATTCAATCGATGCTGTCGGTGAAACGAGATAGTGGGCGCGCGAGGGTAGCAAATAGCGGATGGCAGGTTCGACGGGCTCATATCAGCGCGGAGCAATTGAACGGCGAATGATTCAATTTGTCAGACCAATGAGTTTGTCAGGTGCCACTCCAAGCCGCTACGCGCCGTTATACATAACTGCGGGTGGCTGTATGTATGTGTGTGTGTGTGTGTGCGCGCCCGTGTGTCGGCCGAGTCGAGCGAGAGCTCTCGAATCCGATTTGATTTAATATTGTCCGTGTGGCTGCGCATTACACACTGGAAATATCGCAAATCTCGCGCCCTCTCGCTCTACAGCGATATAGACGATTACGCGCAGCAGCCGCGATATAATTTTACAACGCGATTGTTGCGCGAGTCTCTCCCTCTCTCACAACCAGTAATGCTCTTTGTCGGGTGAATCTTCATTACGCGATTTTATACATATGTTGTATAATGATTCTGCAATATTATGCATTATGAATGGCATATCTAATGATCTGCTTTATTATGAAAAAAAAGAGTCAGGATCTGGGATTAATTAACTGTTTTTTTTTCACAGGGCTGAGAAATAAAAGTGACCCGGAAAAATCATTGAAACTATAGTGAGTTTTATTTTATCAAGATTTGCACATATTAATTTACGTAAATTTATTTCACGACAATTGATCAGTCTCAAATCAAAAGTAATTCATAACAGAGAATAGAGTCATAAACTTTTGGATATTGATATTCGTTATGTATTCTATTGACCTTCATCATTGATTAAATATTTTCCTCTAATCTGCATTGATGCTGGTCAGGAACCTATGAAATTGATATCCAGGGGGAAAAAAATTTTGAATTAAAAGTGTTCACAGTGAGATGGAAATTCATTCATCGGGCTATTTTAAAAATCTTAACCGTAGTACGTTTCATCTTTTAGAATTTTAACAAAAAAAAACAAGTTTACTCGCTCCCTCTCTGCTAATTAAGCTATTGATTGCGCAAGACGTACTATAATCTCCGAGGCAATCCGGCTGCGAATTAGTAGGGGTTGAGAAAGATAGTCGAGCGATAAAGTTTACGATGGGACCCAAATGTGGTACGACCACAAGAAAAATCCTCGACCGATTTAACGCAAGCCCTTGGCACCCTCTCCTTGCCGTTTTCGTAGGACTGCGCGCGCTGGAAAAATATTTCAGAGAAGGATTAAGAGCACATAAGCTTCGGAAAAAGGCGTGGGCGTAAGGCGGGGCCATACGTGCGCACCACCAGGAAGAACCAGCCCTGGAATAAATTCTAATGTGGCGGGTATTATAATTGCACAGACTATACGCGCAAGCCATAGAAGAGATACGGCGCGTCGCGTAAACGTATGCGCGAATGCAAGATATAGGGAGAAAAAGAGACAGAGAAAGCGAGACAGAGAGAAAGAGAGAGAGAGAGAGAGAGACCAAGGGACTCCGGACCAAATTAGCGACGATCATTATTTATGTTTCACGGAGGAAAAGGGGTTAAACCGGCGAGCAGCATTTCTCGCGCTTGCCCAGAACACTCACGTGCGCATTTGCAAAAGACAAAGGGTAGTTAGGAGCTTTTAAGGGAGCGAACACTTCTATGCGGCACATTCAAGAATTATTTGTAGCGTAAACGGGTGTTCGAGCTAACTCGTAAATTAACTCGGATCCATTGAAAACGTTCTTCAGAATAAATCGACAGTCAATTAAAATAGCCGTCACTGTACTCACTTTTAGATGCGAAATCGATAGTTTTACACGAATATTTTTGATAGTTTCAATTTTGCTTTAATACATGCAATTACTATATTTTTTTTTCAGTTGTATTGTTGGAGAACTCGTAGGGTCGTTGATTCGAGGGTATCGGAGTTTGCTTTTTTCACGTTCACAGTCGACGGGACGTGCAACCGTCAGGTAAGTTTATCACTGAGGCCTGTAATGTGTCCGGGTGTGTATGCATTTTTAATATAAGAGCACCGTAAATTCACGAGATGCCATGACATGTATACGCTCGCACCGTTTGGATTTTATAACGCGGTTTATGGTGTAATGCAAACAGAGCAGTCCTGATAAGTAGCTATCGCGACGCGGGCTTAAACATATTTCTCAGCCTTGAATCCTCCACTGATGTTCTACGAGCATGAGTGCAACTGATAAGCAACAAGTGAGCATTTATTCGAAAGGTTCCGGTGCTGAAGGATTTCGGTTTATTAATTTATTACCCCAAAACTTTACGATGTTTGGCTGTTAATTTTGTTTCTCATGACTTCGGATTTTTCATATCACGAGCTCGTGATCAACTTATTTACCCGCTCTTCATTTTTTTTTTTCATTGATTAAGAGTGCATTCAAAACTACTCTTATCATGAGTTGGTGCTCGAATAAATGATTATATACTTTTGTTTGCTAAGTAACCGAATGTTCTGAATGAATTTTTTTTACAAATCAGATATCCAGTTGAATCAGGGTGAAAATTTCTACTATCATCAGTAATTAGTTTCATACTCTACAATGTATGATCCATTGATCACTAATCATATCTAACGATCAGAGCATCCATACTAACCACGTCTATATATTTCAGTCTGTTATTTTGATCAAATTTGAGGAAAAAAATGTTCAGCAATATAAATACTGTTCCAGATTAACTTAGATATAGCCTACCTTATACAGAGGAAAATTTATATGCCGATGAGATTCCATTGTGCCAAAAAGCATAGAACGATTGATGTTAACATCCGAAGCCTATAAATCAAGTAAATAGCCGATGGAGTCTCCTTATGGCCGGCAAATATAATAAAGTTTAGCCACATATTCCTGTGCTTATGGCACTGGACTATAGCAGACCCCCAAGAAAAACAACGAGGCAATCGGGGGTTGGTGCGCGAGTCAAGAATAGAGAGATCTTTTGTGCATTATCATATTTCCTTATTTTCCGCCAATAAAGCCCATTACTATTTATCAGGATAATGCCTGCTTACGACCACCATTGCCAACAATCTATACTGTACCAGAGTATTAGTGGCCTTGTATGTACCACCCAAATATCCCTTTCCAAATTATGTACGAATTCACATTAACGTTATTGCCGAGATTTCGCCAAGTTTCTAATCGCTTGATGATATAACATTATGTTGACAGTTATTTACTCTTTGCCATAGCAATAGAGATACTTCCTCATAACGATGAACTTATAAATTTGATCCTCAGCATACATTCTAGACGTACATCTCTATTGGAAAATTTAATATTGATTTTATTTTGATTGACATGAATTATTAAAAAACTATATTCTCTGTACATCTGATATGATGGTGGTAAAAACCCAAAACATGGCCTAGTCATTGCTACGTTTATCATTAACTAGAATAAATCAAAGTATAAGAATATTTATATCTATCAACCATGAAAAAAATTGGCGTTTGCATATGTTATCATTTTTTCATGTAAACAATGTATATCTACACCCAAATATAAATACATACATTGCGTATATCAAATCAGCATCAACCGGTTGGTATATCAGACAAATGACGGAGCATTAAGACAGATGAGTGCAAATACTACATATGGGGCGTTCTTTGTCAGCTCTCCGAAGCCGGCGCGCGGACGCTAAAACCTCACGTTTTCGACGCTTGTTTTCGACTCTATATGACCCATATCTAAATAACGTTGGATATGCTATCAATGTAGTTTTTTCTCAGCTTTCCGATAGTGAATTTAGTTTTCAGAATTTTTCACATTTTCACAGAAAAAAAATATAAAACAAGCCATATCTCAAAAACCTATTTTTTTTTATTTTTTTAACTAGTCTAGATCGAAAGCTGAGGTTTTTTTACGTTTATATGGACCTTCTGGATACCTAGACTTTTTTTGTATTCGAGTAATTGAGTAGCAAACATGAGAAAATGCGCCGCGTCGGGCCGGGCCGCGCCGTGCCGCGCCGCACCGCGCTGACTCCACGCGCTCCAGCTCAAGTCTTCTGCTTACAAGAGTGCCGAAATCGGAATATATTTAATATCCATACAAGTGTCTATCAGTTGGATAAACTACTATCTAGATAGTAGATCATGTACTCATTTGGGTTATGGACTGAGATATGCGGACATTATTTCATTTCACATTCTTTGACCTCCGTTTTGGCTTTGATATTGAAGACTTTGCCATACTATGTTTCAACTGAACTACTTTTTCAGTTCGTTTTGATCTAGGAAAAATTTTATATTCCTCAGCAGATGAAATTTTTTTGACCATCAGTCTGTCATCGGATGTTGGTATGAACGCATGAAATTGCAGAGTACCTTGTATACCAAACCAATTATCAAATCTTTCTTTCAATTTCAGTTTAGCTTGCTCATAATCATAAATTACCTCAAGAAAGAATACAAACCAAAGAAAATTTATTATAGTACCGATAGAGTGGGTCAACACTTCAAAAATCAGAAAAGTTTCTCTAATCTTATTAATCATAAGAAAGATTTTGGCATTCCCGCGGAATGGCATTTTTGTGCGACCGCACATGGGAAGGGAGCATGTGATGGAATTGGAGCTAATGTGAAACGAGGTGCTAAACGAGCAAGTTCACAACGCTCTGCAAATAATCATATTTTAACCGCAGAAGGTTTATTTGAATGGGCAAGAAATTACTGTAAAGAAACCATGGTATTTTATAGTAAAAAAGAAGATTATGAGCAAGCTAAACTGAAATTGAAAGAAAGATTTGATAATTGGTTTGATATACAACCGATGACAGACTGATGGTCAAAAAAATTTCATCTGCTGAGGAATATAAAATTTTTCCTAGATCAAAACGAACTGAAAAAGTAGTTCAGTTGAAACATAGTATGGCAAAGTCTTCAATATCAAAGCCAAAACGGAGGTCAAAGAATGTGAAATGAAATAATGTCCGCATATCTCAGTCCATAACCCAAATGAGTACATGATCTACTATCTAGATAGTAGTTTATCCAACTGATAGAGACTTGTATGGATATTAAATATATTCCGATTTCGGCACTCTTGTAAGCAGAAAACTTGAGCCGGAGCGCGTGGAGTCAGCGCGGTGCGGCGCGGCACGGCGCGGCCCGGCCCGACGCGGCGCATTTTCTCATGTTTGCTACTCAATTACTCGAATACAAAAAAAGTCTAGGTATCCAGAAGGTCCATATAAACGTAAAAAAACCTCAGCTTTCGATCTAGACTAGTTAAAAAAATAAAAAAAAAATAGGTTTTTGAGATATGGCTTGTTTTATATTTTTTTTCTGTGAAAATGTGAAAAATTCTGAAAACTAAATTCACTATCGGAAAGCTGAGAAAAAACTACATTGATAGCATATCCAACGTTATTTAGATATGGGTCATATAGAGTCGAAAACAAGCGTCGAAAACGTGAGGTTTTAGCGTCCGCGCGCCGGCTTCGGAGAGCTGACAAAGAACGCATTTGCGTATCAAAAAACTACTTTCAACGGAATTCCCAAAAGAAGGATGATCTCCCGGAAAGTATACTTCAGAACATTGTTATACCCATTTATTTGTTGAAAATAGACATATATATTGATAATTGTAGGTTTTAACTGTTCTGTTTATTAAATATTTACGTATCTCACCGATAATGAAGAAAAGCTTTTAATAAGAAAAGAAAATAAAAGAAGCTCGGATAAAAATTGCAAAGTTAACCTTCGTTTCAGCATTTTATGAGGTCCATTTCCTGATAATACGCCTTGAACATGAGGATGCCTTGGAACACATCTAGCAGACAATATTCCGCAGCAGCAAACAGTTTCATATTACGATGCCTTGCTTTACTACAGCGTTCCATCCTTTTAGATACATAGAAAAAGTGGAAGAAAATGCATTTAGGTGAAGTAGGAGTTTTAGCAAGGAAATACATAGCATAAAGCGTAGAGGGGAGTAGAGACCATATAAGAGTGGAGGAGTACATTGGTGAGAGAAGAGCCAAGATTTCACCGCAATGTGGTGTAATATAAACGTCGTAAAATAGGAAGCAGGTGAATCATATAATTCGGGGGCCAGCTTCCAAGTAATTCTCACCCTCCGCCCGTTTCCTTTTCCCTTTCTCCTTCTCCGTCTCGCAGTAGCGCAGTTCCGTCTGTCTCTTTTTCCCTCGCATCACCGCAACCCTCAAACGTACGCCCCGGCCACTACGGAGATCGCACGTGTAGCTCATATCGCGAAAGTATCAAGGAGGAGAAGAGCCTCCGGTCTCGTGATACATGGTCAGCCAAACCGAGATTCTATTTTATTTGAAACAGATGTTCCTTCCTTTTTGGATAGCCATGTTTCGATTCTTATTAGCTTTGCGTGTTCTTTCAAACTTTGTCTTTTTTTTTCCATCCAAGAGAAAATTCACACAAGTTGGATTAAACAGGAAACATGGAATTAATTTCTTTCACAATCGCAATAATATTTGCTCATTTACATGGAAAAGGGATACTACTAAACTACTAAAAAACTGAGGAAGTGCGATTTTGTGCACACAGTGAGGAGACTTTTCGACTCCACTCACAATGGAAATATCGTTTAATATGGATGTAAAACGTGTTTCTCACTTTTCATTTGGGATTCACTTATTTTACAGTAGTATCGAAATATACTATATGTAATACTTTAATTGTGCGGAAAATAATTTTTTATCACTTCTATCGAACATTTGAGCATTGAACCTCAGTTTTCTACACTCGGGAAGAACATGACTTCCATCATTATCCCTGGACTTTCTTTCATGAGTTACTTTGATTATTTTGGTTATAAATGACGAAAAAAATATCAAGTGTTCACCAAGAAACGTCCAAACATCGAGACATAATAATCTGATAAAAATTATTTTATTCTTTCCAGCGACGAAATATGTATGTTTGTCGTATCCTGGCTTGTATAATATTGATTAATAAAATATTTAATATCTATATTCTATCTTGAATATTTGCCTATGTTGACGATACGTTTATTGAACAACATATGCGCAAGTTCGAAAACAAGCAAACCAGGCTAGTTGAATTGGCAAATGTATGTGAGAAAAGAGCGCTGACGGCTTCTAAATTCCGCGTCAGCTTTTCGACATACAAGTATAGCTTCTTCACGTGGGCGGATCGATTGGTACTGTGAATTTTGGTGACACTTCCAATCAAGTCAGGCTCGTCGTTCTACACTCTGAATCAGTACTATCGTGTTGGATCCGGACGGCCCCGAGGATTCATCTGGAACCCGGGGCGACTGACCTCGTGAAGGACGACCTCAACGTCTAGTCGTAGTCTGTACCGCAGCTCGATTCAGCCACCAGCCCACGGTCTACAGAACCTATCAGTGCCTTCTCCATTTAGTTGAGAAAGAGGTTGTATTGATTTAAGTTTCTATTGTAAATTATATTAAGATTGTTAGAATTAATGTATCAATTGTTTAAAAAGATCCAGAATTACTATTGCCTCTCTCCGCGTTCAGAGAGTAGTTTATAACCATGTTTGATTCCAATATAAATACATCCCTACTCTAAATTCTCGATTTGTTTTATTCAATTTAAAATTAATTTTTTCATTGATAACATGAAATTTCTTTTTACAATTATGTTACTAAATGAGAATCCAACAGTAAGTTCGCAAATTCCAGGTACGTTTCTTCAAATTGAATCACTATCCTCTTGTGATGAAGATCTCGGTCGGGACACGACATGTTTAAGGAATTTCTTTTCATACTTCTTTCGTGAGTGTCTAACATTTTTTGTGATAATTTATTTATTATTGAGACATTTTATGTAATGAGATCTATCATTGCCATTTGTTCTAGGTTTCAAATATTGGTTTTCACATTATATAGGGATGACAATACAGAATTTTTAACCACAATGTTCATACGCAAAACATAACACGAAATACACGAGGTAAAATTATGAAAAAACACAGCGCTACGAGTTCTCTTAACTAATTCACAATAAAATTTACTTAATCAACACATTTAATACTTAGTATTACATATACTCATTCAAAACTCAAAAAAATACCAGAATATGAGGAGTGCTAAGAGACCCATTAAAACAGAAACATATTTTGTCCATAAGTTGTCTTCGATATGACCGTCTAAAAATCGATCGCATAGCTGTTTCTCCAACATTTTCGCGCCACACAAAACGATCGGAACACCGGTGCCTGGTTGCACTGATGCGCCGACAAAGTACATGTTTTCAAATATTTTACACTTCAAACTAGGTCTGAACCAAAGGACTTGGAACAAGGAATGCGACAAGCCCAAAATGGACCCATTCCACAAGTTGAATTTTTCTTGCCAAATCCTTGGATCATTCACAATCTCGTGGTCGATCATACTTTTAAAGTTTGTTATGTTAAGCCTTTCCTCAATTGTATTTATAACTTGTTCTCTAGCTCTGTTCACTAGTTTATCAAAATCAACGTCAGATTTATCTGATATATGTCCTACCGGTACTAAAACCACGATCGTGTCTTTACCTTTCGGCGCCGCAGTCGGATCGATACGACTCGGTACATTTAAGTAGAAAGATGGCTCGTTCGGCAGCGTATGATCTTCAAAAATCTGATCGAAACTTTGTTTGTAATTTTCGGTCAGAAATACATTGTGCACGGACAGTTGGGTTACAGTCTGGTTCATCGACCAATAAAACGATATCGACGACGAGGTAAGTTTTTTTTTGGTGAGTCGTTTGGCGTATGACGTATTTGGCAATAGGTTGTTGTATGCGTATACAAGATCCGCATTGCAAATCACCACGTCGGCATAGATCATATCTCCATTTCGTAACTTGATACCTTTGGCGACTCTTTTGTCATCGACTATTATTTCTTCAACGTCACTACCGTAATTGAACTTGGCTCCGTGTTGTATAGCAATTTTTTCGAGGCTTTTTAGAACCTGATTGAAACCTCCCTCTGGATACCAAATTCCTTCGGCTAGCTCGGTGTACTGCAGTAAATTGTAAGGAGCTAATCCATCAAACGGAGACATACTGAAAACATTAAAATGTCATTAGTTTCATCTGAAAATACATCGATTATTAACATCTGAATCAATTTACCCTAAATACATAGTCTGGAAAGTGAAAGCTCTTCTCATATAGTCACTCTTGAAGTATTTACAAACTCTGTTGTAAACAGTGTCGAACAGGTGAAGCTGCACAACGTCTAGTAAATGTTTTGGATGAAAAAAATCATACCAATGTTGAAAGTCAGTCTTGAGTGCGACCTTAACGCTTCGACGGTAATGCACGTGAGATTCGTTTAAAAATTTTAAGAAATTTATCAACGTCGACTCATTGTCACCTTCGTATTTTTCCAACGAACGAGATAACTTGGACAAATCGGTGGTTAGTTCAAATTGTTTCCCATCGTGGAAATGAACAATATAATTAGAAGGACACTTCAATAGACTGACGTGATCATTGACGTTCTCTCCCAAATCGCTAAAGGTCTCTTCAAATATTTTCGGCATGAGGTACAATGATGGTCCCTGGTCGAACCGATGTCCATCATGGTGAATTAATGAACAACGTCCGCCGTTATATGCATTTTTTTCGTAAACTTCCACTTGAAACCCTTTTTTGCTAAGTCTAGCGGCTGCTGCCGTTCCACCGACTCCAGCTCCAATTATGACAACTTTAATTGACATTGTCTCGTTGGAATCTGTAAATAAAAAAGTAAAAAATTGTATTAATTTGATTCTATTAAATATTTCATTCCTTAAACTATTTCTTCATTACTATGATCATGTGTCAAGTTTCCAAGTAAATATTACGAATCTTTCCTTGAGTCAGGAATTCAACGATTTATCTCTATTTTCACCTTTGCTAGAATATTCAAGTAGTTATTTAATAAAATGAAACTCCAATGAATTAAATGTTTCTATCGACTTTTAGCGTGTATAACAGACGATTACTGACAAAAAACACTCAAGTTTTCTGAAACATGATGAAACTGTAACGCGTTAGTTAGCAATGGAACTGTAACCTGGCCCCAATTCAATTGAATCGGCTATTCAGTGTAAAAGAACACTTATGCAAATAACAAGACTTTACATTATGTCAGGTATTTTTAACCTTCATTAACCAATACACCAAATGATACTTGAAGAAATAATTCTCTTCATTATTAACTGTGAACACAAAGACTCGACAATAATATTTATAACGATATAAAGTTCGTGATCAAATGAGACCAGTTGTCTACATACCAGCGAATAAAATTACGTGTATGTGTGTGTGTTTGTGTGTGCGTGTGTGCACGTGTGAGTATAACTTTTCAATCGAATATTCGATTTTCATTCAAATTCTTAGAATTTTATTATTTCATAAACGTTGTATGATTCTAATTATGAATAAATCTTGGAAATATATGTTTCTCCTACTAACCTTTATCAGTTACATGAAAATTTGCGTATTATTCTCTATTGTCTGTTTTATAATCTCAGATATAACCATATAGTATAGATTCAACAAATGATCTCGTCTGTTTTGTCTGTTTCTTCCCGTTAGGAATTTGAGTTTGTTCATAGTTTTTATACAAAAAGTTGCTTCTTCTGCAATATTATTCTTGGTCATATTTTGTTATTAGCCCTCATCTTTTGTTATTTCTTGATCATTTCTGGTCATTACTAATTTTTCCCCGACATCATTCCATCTATTGATTGTTTTCAGTAATCTATCATTATCATTTGTTTCTCGTTATATTTTGTTATCGATCGAATGTAAGCAGACTTCTTCGAATAATTGTAATTAATTTTGTCATGTTTGGTCATCTTTCGATGTTCTCTATTATCTATTGATTAATCTGGATATCTTAAATTTCCGAAAAGGTATCTTTAGTTTTCTTCCATTATCTTATTACAGGAAGTAATTTTTAATGAGAAAATAGTGTTTCACGTAGAAAAGATATATTTATCATTTTACTCAGAATCTAAAAGAAGATTCATCGTTGATATTAAATACTGATTTTGCTTTTTTTTTAAACAGCTACTGCTTGGATCTGAATGTTAAATTCACAAAAAAAATAGTGTGGATATGCTCTGAGTAGTTTTTCTACAAACTGGAAAATATTTGTGTCATTAGTTTACCATTTTAAGTACGAAAAAATTTTAATAAATTTAACAAATAAAATTTCAGAGAATGCAAGTAGTCAAAATATTTTTGATCATAAAGTGCTGTTTGACGTATTATTTATAAATAATTAAACAAAAAAATACTTCAAGTCTCAAGTATTGTCATCGGGCAACAAACTTACAAGAAGTGTGAAATGCAAATATTTTCAAGTTATATTCCATAGCTTCGTTTTTTAATGCTAGAAAACCAACAATTTTTACAATTTCACGTAGTAAACATGGAAAAACTAGGAATTTTCTGTCACGTCAGATTCTGTCAGGTTTGATGCAGTTATCAGAGAATCGACTTTCAATTGAAATGAATATGAATTATGATGTTGTGTTAGCATACATTTGTCTCCAGTCCATTTAACATGCAAATACGAGAATCATACCAAGCCGCAAGCCCTGCTCGTTGCTTAAAAAAAAGAATTTACATTTGAGGTTGATTAAACTACATTTTTTGAAATTACATCAGTAAGATTTTTGTCATCTACTCGTATCTACAGGTTAGTACATTCTTTGATTATAATGTACAAATAGAAATCATAAAATCTCAAATTGTATAAAAACATAAATAACGTTATTAAGGCTACCAGAATATAACTCATTATTTTTTTTTAATCTCATGATATATTGTAAATACAGTGCAATCATTTTTATACTTAAATAAAATGAAAATGTCTGTGGTAGAAATCACTGATTCTAATTTGAAACTTTTCAGACAGTACAAACAAAAAACATACACTACAAACAAATTAGTTACTCATTTAGCGAATTCTCAAACTGCATTTATAAAAACATTTCAAGATTCTATGCGTATGATACAAAAGTACAATGATTAGGTAGATGCTCGCATACAGAGGATATGAGAATAAAAGCTTACTTATAATTCTTAATTTATTGGGTTCAGTGGACCACTTTTCAATATTTTGGGTTGGTCCACTAAACTCGGAAAATTGATATTCATCTTTAAAACTTGTGGATGTAATAAATTATTAATTATAACTTAAAATTCGTAAGAGCAGAGCCTCAAGAAACTTCCTGTACACTTTTATTTTATATATACCGATTTTTGGTAGGAACAGTAGTTTAGTGAAATAATTTCAAATATTATTACTAATATTAATCTTGAACGCGAATTAATCGAATGATTTTTACATTTTTACATTTTTTGCTTTTCCCAATTCGATTTGCAATCACAGCAGTATGCCGAAAGACTGCTACCCACTCAATTGACATTATCCTTTCTCAAAGAAGTTTTATGAATTAGGAAATCTTTTGAGGTTTTCTAAATAAAGTTCAAAGTTTTCCGAAACTGGTATTGTTCAAAACACATATCGATGGCCTCTCCGAAGAAAGACCCTCCAATGAAGTCCACAGGCACAGAGTTTTTGCTGATGCTTATATTGAGTATTTACTATGATATGCATACGGAAGATTGTCTGAAATGACTGTATTTTTTGTCAACGAGAATTATGATAATTATTAAAACTTTCTGAAATATGCTTCAAAAGACAGATTTCCAATATAACATATAATTTAAAATCATGAAAATAATGAATCTAACAAAAAAATCGGAAAATTATTGTAAACTATAAGAATCTTTTTTTTAAGTAGTAACTAGTTATCTCCTTTGGCAACCGTTGTTGAGGGGATGGAAATTGAGTTGAAGTTAATTTCCAGTTTTTTAGAGGACAAAGGACACAGAATCTTTGGCATTATTTTTTTTCACGCAAAGCTTCTTTGAGAAAGCGTACTATTAATATAGTTCTCAGCCAATTTTGTATCGTTATATTTTATATTTTCGGTTACCCAAGTAATGCAGAAGTTACAGAGTCCCGTGACGATCACAATCCACGTATAAATGTACATGGAAAAAACAGTGATTGTGACGTCACGGGGAATTTCAACCCACTGAACCCCTTGCAGGCTTCGTCAAATCGAAAAACTAGAAAAAATTACGCGTTGAATGTTTTTAGAAGCTTAATAAAAGCAATAATTTTCAATTTTCATGGAAATTTCATGCAAGTTTATTGATAGGGATAAATTTTTGCATTTCACAGCTTCTGAGACGCGCCATTGCGCGAATACGCAATTATGCTGACTTATGCACAAGTTCACTACATATATACGTTACCGGTCGTCGTCGTACTGGCACTGGTCTGCAGACCATTCACTGACCGGTCGGAGCTGTTCAAAATCGCCGTACTCAGCACTATCGCTCTTGTGTATACCACGCCATGGGATAACTACATCGTCTACCATGGAGCGTGGACATACCCAATCGATAGAGTGATAACCACCATCGGACATGTGCCCCTTGAAGAATATGTGTTCATGGTTCTACAGACCATACTAACCACGCTGTGGGCCCTTCTGTGCGTCCGATGGTCGATGCCGTGTACCAATTTTAACCACGACAAACGGACCTACCGACAAATTCAGGGCGTGCCTATAGCTCTATTGGCCGTCATAGGGACTGCTGGTTACGTCATGGCTATCCCGGGACATAACACGTTTTACTTGGGTGCATTATTATGGTGGGCGACGCCTGTGATCGCATTCCTATGGTACGGTGCCGGAAACTTTTTCGTCAAAAAGTTGCATTCATCGTTAATCGCCGTTATTGTGCCCACTTTTTACTTGTCCTGGGTGGACGCCGTATGTCTCAGACAAAACGTCTGGCACATCAACGAGGCAACCAGTTTGAATTTGTTTGTCATCAAAGACTTGCCGCTTGAAGAAGTTACATTTTTTTTCACGTCGAACCTTATTATCGTCTTGGGAGTACTTGCTTACGACAAATCTCGCGGCATGATGGAGACGTACACGACGAAGTTTCCGCGGCGGTTCGGCGTGAATTGGGAATTTATTCGACAGACCTTCAAAGCCTTCGCAACCTTAGAATATTCCATTTCTTCAACTGTGACCGGGGATGTAAAAGAATGTATCGACGTAATAAATGCTGCTTCTAAATCATTCAGCACGGCCAGTTCTCTATTCCAAAGTGGTACGTAAATCAATTAAAAAATATACGACTCCCTGATATTTGACACACAAAAAGAGTATTTTGAGTGAGATAGAAAATAGTTTGGGGAAAAGAGACGAATCGAAAAATGAGGCATTTTCACGTACAAAAATTACATGTAAGCAAATGAGAATGATTAGATTCATTTTGATTTAGTTAGTATAGTGAATTAAGAAAAGGAGGAAAAAACAGATAGAAAAACTTCAAACTGTTGTAAAAGAGTTATAGTTTTAAAAGATAAATGAGCCAGGAAGAGATAAAAAATTTTCTCTTAAATTCTCCGAATATAACTCAACCATTACTGGTGTCAAGAGAGCACTGAATATCTGAAATCTGAGAAATGTGCCAGTTCATAAGAATATAGTTTAAGTATAAAATAATATAAATAAGTACATCCAATACAGAAATAAACATGATCGATATTTTTCATTTAGGAATTCGATTGGACTTGACGATTTTGTACGCATTTTGTCGAGTCACAGATGATATGATCGATGAAGAATCAGACATTGGAAAGAAAAAACTCAAATTGAAAGTGACAAAACGATTTATCGATGAGCTATTTGTCGGCAGAAAATCTGACTCCGACGTTGAAATCAAACCTCGATTACCCAATATTGATTGGAGGCGATATCAATATGAGCTGACCGAAACGGAAATCGCGTGTTTCCGCGCATTTTCTCGAATATCGTTTTATATGCCACGTAAACCGATCGACGAATTACTCAAAGGTTACCAATGGGATATGGAGGGTAGATTGATCAAGAATGAATATGATTTATTGTCATATTCCGACCTTGTTGCTGGTACTGTCGGTGAAATGTGTGTTCACGTGATGATGTACAGGTGCTGTGACACGAGTTCTAATTTTGCCGATAAAGACAAAACCGTACTCAAAAAGGCTCATCAAATGGGAAAGGTAAGTTTTTTCCGATTTAAGTGTATCCAGATCCTCTTTCTCCTCAAAATGAGCGTGAATTAATATATCAAGAATTAAAGTTGTATAATTCTACGGACAGACCATCATAATACAATATAAAAAGTAACAGAAATTCTTTAAAAAGTCAGGAATAAATCTAAAGTTCTGTTCTATTTTCAAACTTATCTAAAAGATCGCTTCAACCGAGGATAAGTGGACCATGATAAACGACAGGGCATACGAGTACAATTACCAGAAATAACATGCAGTGAACCACATTAATTTGATCGTTCATGTATTTTTCCTAAGGTTTTACAACTAGTGAATATTGCCCGGGACATCGTTACAGACAGCGAAAAATTAGGTCGGTGCTATGTACCAATCAATTATATGGACGACGAGAATGAAGAAATACAAATCTTGTGCAAAAAAAGGAGCCCATGGGATCTCGGAAACAAGAAGTTAAAAAAATATTCCTCGACAATCATCGATTTAGCTAACAAACAATTCGAAGAGTCTATAGGTGGTATTAAATATCTACCACGTGAAACAAGAGGTGCAGTTGTGGCAGCCATTGAAATTTATCGAGGAATAAGTGTCGCCATCCAATCAAAGTCTACGTACCAAACGAGAACTTCACTGTCCAAATGGAAAAAAATTTGCATAGGATTTTATTGCTTTTTCATCAAAAGAACCTAAAACTTTATTCAAGTTAATCTAAAGACGAAACTACTCAATCACTTAGAATCATCTCAAACTTGTACGACTTTCAAAAGACAACTCATCACTAGTCTATATTCTGTAGTAATTGTTTGTTAGTAATATTATTTAAAATGACGCATGCTTGTGAATTCATAGTTTTAATTAACGAATACAGAAATTATTTTATATTATAATTATCCAATGATTTTGACATCGATTATTAGTAACCATTTCAACAATGGTTTCATTGCCCATAGTTCAAAATTTGTGGGAATTGTTCCGGGGTATTATATTAAATTAATCGACGCAAATTACTTGTAACACAATGATTTTTGTCGAAATATTTCCATTTCATACATTGGAACATTTTCGAGTCTTTTTTTCATATGTACACCAAACAACTCTGTAAAGAGTTCTACGTAAGGTCTAGAAAAACACCTACTTTGAAAAATGATAATTATGCTTTTAGCTTTCATGGGAAAGAGTTGAAGAATTAACAGTAAGCTGAAGGTACCCAATATACCCCTCCCCTAAAGGTTTTTTTGCAAATTGGGCAATTATAAAGTTTTATTAATGGTTGATTTAATTTCATTGATTCAAAATGTCAATCGACTGAATTGACAATAGGGTATTGTAGAATGTGGGTAGCCCTCTTATAATTCAATTGTTTTACGTGTCTCAACATGAGACACTTTTATCAATTCGTATATTTTCATCATACAAGGTGTGGACAATCGAATCACATTGATATTTTTATCTACATTTAGTGATTGTTTGTGGTTTATGAATATTTGAGGTATTTTCGAGTATGTCCATATAATTAGCCATATGAGGCACAATAGAAATTGCCATTGATTTATTTGAGTTGCATGCAAAAAGAGCATTTTCAGTAAGATAGAAAATAGTTTGAGGAAAACTAACATAACCAGCCGAAATAGTATATCAAGCAACTGATGCGTGAAATTTTGAAGACGCGTGTGGATTTGTCTACAAGTGTCAGGCGAAACCGAATCGGATTGACCGAAAATTTTTTTGTAGTACGACCAACATAATCCAAGCGTCACTGGTGCCCAGAGAGTACCCAAAATAAGGCATATGAGGGAGGGAGCTAGGCAATTGTGTACCCTTACCTTACTTACTAGAGCAAAAACATAAATTTCGGCTTATGGTGGTCGTATTACCACCAGCCACCCCTAAATAATATTATACCATTATAAGTATTGGTAGAAAATGAAATGCAAGAGGGAGCTTTCAGCCAATGTAATAGCAGCGATTTTACGCATCAAATCGTAGAAATGTTTACGATCGGTCCGAGTTAGTTTCAGTATAGGTGTATCCATCACCGTTTTCCTTTCGCTCGGTCCGATAAGACTGACTGTAAAAACTTGCCGTGCGTGCGCAGGATGCGGCAGTGTCGGAGTGCAGTGCGGGCGCAGGTATATTCTTCATTAAACACAACGGGCCCGCTTGTTCAAGATTTTATTTGCTGAGGCTCGGCTTATCGCCCGGTGGAACGAACAGGTTGCGCCACTCGGCTATCGAACGCAGTTCGCCGCTGTATATATGCAATCTGGAGAAAGCTTCGCCAGGCAAGGGCAAAGATATAGTTGGAATAATCCACCGCGCCGTTGGATCCGCGGGCAAATATTAAAATTCCGGGACGTCGCGATAGCGGCTCTCGTTTTGGGCTCCTTTCCGCGATAGAATCTTGGCCGGGGAGCTTTTGGCCCATAAACTTTTATAGTCAACGCGGCCCGTCGAATTTTATTAGCCCACGCGACCGCGACAACTGAGAGCGTCTCTTTGCGCACATGTATATAACTATATAGTTGCGCGCACTCCTCTATATCCGAACAATGGACCGCTCGCGAGGCGTACCCGCGCAAAATGACTTTTCAAATACCCCCGCAGCCAGTTTCTCATTTCCGCCGGGGGGAAATCTTTCAATTTCCAAGGATAGTCGTAAAAAATAACGCAGCCCTGCGCAGCTCGCCACGATGGATAAAAAAGATGAAGGTCCGAGCTCTGAAATTGACAACATAAAACCAGAGCTGCAGCGAGCTTGAACTTTAGTCTCTCTCGAGTCAAACTCTTCATCGAGTTAGCTAGTATAAGGTTGGCTCGAATTCGCAAGTCTGGAAGTCATTCGTTTTCATTCAAATCGCGTATTGATTTAACAAAACAGTATCCTAACAATTGAAAGTTTTTAAAGGAAGCAAGTTTTGGAAATTTGACGAGAAAATACAAGAAAATACAAATACTCGTTAGTGTAAATACTAATAACCATTCAGCGACAGTTGGAATAGAGAATATTGACAGTTGTGTAACATGAATTTGTCTAATATTCATTGTAATGAAATATTTCGATAATTGTTCTCAAATAGCTCGGTTAGCTAATCAAGCCCATCTTGATATGTATGTAGTTATTTATTTCTAAATGTTGTTGAAAAGTATGTTGTTAAAGGGTCAGAAATTAAAATTGAATATGAAAGAAGTGTCGATGCTTTGAATTAGTTTGATATTGATTTTGAGTCACTTTAAAACACTCAAAGACGGTAACAGCTCTCGTATGATGGTTTGTATTCTTGAAACATGCACGGAAATGAAGATATGTAAATGCGTGTCCCAAATACTTCCTGGCAGTTGCTCTTTCATATTTGAACGTCTAATTTGATTTCATCCGGCAACTCTTCCGTCAGTTCGTGCCTCGGCTCAAAGGGAAGTTTTGTCAATGCAAAGTCAAATAAAAAAAAAACGAAGCTGCAGCACACAGGGGCTGGCCCGAGGAAACGGAGAATAATGACTTTTTTAGAAAGTGGCCGAAATATCTACAAGCCAGCTCACGCAGATCAAAACAGTGGGGCGCTTCCTTCCGGCGTATTAGCGTGCACGAGGTTGCGAACGTCTGTGGTTTCCACCCGCGACCCACGGAGTTAAAAAAGTCTACAAAGCTCGGTGGCGGTGGCATTCAAAAGTCGCACAGCTGCCCGCGGCGAGTTCGGTGATCCGGGTTCTCTCTCTTGCTCTCTCCCTCTCTCTCTCTCTTACTCTCGCTCTTTTCTAAACGTTCATTGGCCCGCGCGTCCGCAAAATTATTCGCGACAGAGGGACAATGGGGGGATGGGTCCGGGAGCATATGCCGGGCGCTGCGCGCACGCGAGACAGGCTCGACAAACAAGTTAGCTAGCGCGATCCTCTCCACGGTCCCGTTCCCGGCTCTACTCGTGATTTTGCCCAGAGTGGCAGCCTCATAATTGTTACAACATAACCTGCAGATAATCGCGTACACCAAAGTTTAGGTGACGTTTCGTAACTGTTAGCTGACGCTCGGAGGGAGGGGTGGGGGTGAGGAGGCGGGGGCTAAGAGAGAGAGAGAGAGAGAGAGAGACGGGCATTTAGCCCCTATTGTCATATACGTGTGTGTTGAGAGGGCACGCGATGCTGCTGTTGCTGTCCCATCTCCTCCCAGCGCATAACTGAGGCCTCCTGACCTACAGGTCCCTTTGTGAGCGCACTCGAAACTATACGCGCAACATACAACAAATTTTCGTAGGATATTTTCATATAACTAAATTATAATTGGATCAGTCGTTCAAAATTTATTGGAGTGGTTGTACATACACACACCCACGTGCACTCACGTGAGTGTGTGTGTGTGAGTGCACTAGACATGAGTAATCATAATCTGCCAATGTAACTCAAAAGAGTCCATTTTTCAATAAAAGGAATATGGAAAAAACTTTTTTGGTGTTATAAAAATGATTTTATTCTTTTTAGTCATATCGATACAATAGTGTTTTTGAGAATCTTCTTATTGTAAACTTTTTTACGCTTCACTTCAGCACAGCATCAGCTTCACGGGGACATGTACACTGTTACAGAGCGCACTAACTTAGCTCCTTTGCATATCTTAGCGGTCCAAGGAGGATATGCCGATGACAATTCAACTGTTGATCAAGTTCTCGACGTGGCCTTTCTATTGTCTATGAATTTTTGTATGCAGAACACTGATAACGTAAATGCTGCCTATGACTCAATTACATATTTCCGAAGAAACATTTGTTAATAGTATCCAATGTATACATAACTTCATTATTCAAGATAACACTTCCACATGAGAAGAAAAACGATTGTTCCTACAAATATTTTCTCTGAAACAGTTTGATTCTACATGGATTCCAAGTACTCAATACGTATTGACACGCATGTGTAGTTTAATGTAAGGTTAATTTCCGAGAAGTAAAAGAGTCCATAATAAATTCCGTACATAATGCTCTAGATGCTTATTCAGGTGTCTCTAATGATAACGTTATGCAACTTTTTACCTCGTATTCATTTGTAATACTGGGAAATTTTATCGAATAAATTAACACTTACCGAGGATGATTACCGAAAATTGTGCCTTTAGTCAAAATTGGAAGAAAATTCTCTAATTTCGACCAAAGTTAAATTCCTTATCGGAAATCGATACTCAGAGTATATTATCACATCTGCTTTCTCCACTTGAGTTAGCTACATTTTTTTTACATTCATGATAGATTATGTTTTAGCTTATCAAAATAAATGAAGTGTCAACTACAGAATCATCTTATCAGTATTTGATAATCATCTCATTTGATCTAAGGTAACTGTACCCAATGTGCCCCCCCCCCCTCTAAGGGTTATTTGCGAATTTGACTGTGATAGACTTCGAATTTTTAAATTCTGCGAACGGCATCTCAAAGCTTAGCTCAATATCTATTAGAAACCATCTTCATAATTATCATTCAACTATTTTAACCTATTGAAAATTGCAATTTAAAAATAAACGTAAATGGGCCAAGTTGGCTACACCTGCAGTCAATTTGGCACAATTTTTTAATCATTGGTTACAGCCTATATAGGCCTACAGGGACGATCAAATTGGTGTTGAAATAAAATTTTAATCATGTTTCCATTGATTTTTATCAAAAATTTTCGTCATTCAACTGAAAAATACATATTTAAATCATTGTAACATGTTTATAAAAACGTAACGTTTATCTCTTAAATATTGATTCATTTAACTCAGTCTCTCAGTTCATAATCACAAATTGAGATCGATTGAATCACTCGAAATAGACGGTAATCCTAGTATTACAGGAGTACTATATAGAAAAAGGCCAGTTCCAACCACTAGAAGAATTGTAACTCATAATAGGAACAATGAATGATAATTTTGAATTTCTACTCTATGAAAACGTCTTGAGCTCATTTGAATTCATTAAAACCAATTGTATTGACAGTGTGGAGAAATATTTGAAGGAAAACTCATGTGACCAATCGAAGGAAGAGCTTTTTTTGCATGGAATTGAGTAGCCACATTTGAAAAAAAAAGTTAATATACTAATTTTGTAGAGGAAACTTACAGTGCAGCAATAAAAGTTGTAAAATAAAATAGATAATTCAACGGTGTTCCACTTCAAAGTGTTCTAAAAACGACTGGTTGGAGTGAAAAATGACCGATACTCTAACGCCTGGAACCAATCATCTTGTTTCAATACCAAAACGTGATCCGAGCGCCTTTATGCGCCGCTAGAACGATTAAAACGCGCGAATTACAAAATATCAAAAAATGTGCCAAATTGGCTTCACTTTTTTTTGATGCGAAAAGGAGCAATTTGAGTGGCTTTAAAAATAATTTTGGGAAAACTGGTAAGACCAATCGAAAGCTGAGATGTTTTTACACAAAAAAGAGTAATGACACTTTGAGATATAAGAATTATTCACTCCTGTTTTTTTAGGTTGAGTGTGAAAAGTGAAATAAGAAAAGGGTGAGAGAATGAGTAAATGAAACTTCAAAGTGTTGTAGGAGAGTGGTTTTAAGGGCTAAATAGGCGGGGAAGGTAGCGAAAATTTTCTTTTAATTCCCCAAACATAACCCAAGAGCGACTGATGCTCAAAAAGCACCGGAAATACGAAATCTGACGATTGTGCCAAATTGACCACAGTGCCAAATTGGTTACAGTTACCTTAAATTAACTTATTAGATTGAAGTTCCAAGAAACTTTTTACTTTTCGCACGCTCGCACACACACACACACACACACACACACACACACACACACACACACACACACACACACACACATTTGAAACTCTTATAATTAAATCATTATTTACATTGATCAACTTATTACATTGATCAGCTCGTTTATTGTAGCTTAGGTAAATACATTAGTACTTTTTTCACAAATTCTCGAAGTTTGTTGGTTTAAAGTATTTTGGTAATCAAGCAGATGTAATCAATATATCCCAAAAATCTTAATCGAAAGATTAATAAAATTTTCATAACTTAAAAATCCCAGTGGGCTTGGCAAATGAGACACGCAATCCGGTAAAAAGTGATTGACCAATTTACGTTATTCAAAAACTATTTTCTGTTGATATTCAGAAACAAGGAAAGACGTATAGGCAGCTTGGTTCGAGAATCGTCAAGCTGCATCTGCCGGGCGAATCAGGAGATTAATCAGCGCGTGTTTATCCGATGGCATTGTGCTTGCGCGTCTCTGTCTCCCTCGCGCGCACAGTACGGGGTGGCAGGGGGTGGGTGGCGCGAGCGAGGAATCACGGAGCATATAGAAAGAGAGCGAGAACGAGAGCGGGCGAGGTAGAAAGAAGCTCGCAGAAGCGTGGGGAATGCAGGCAGGCTGGCATCAGGCACGGCGCGGGGCACGACGTGTGCTGGCTGGCTGGCTGAGCGGGCGCATGAATTAACGCTTGTTTCCAAAAGCCCTAACATGCCCGCGACAATTCTTGAGTGCTGTCTGCTGCAGAGTCGAGACAACACTCCCCCGGCCTATCAACGAGCGAGTGAGCGAGCGAGCGCTCGCGTACGTGCACACAACCCTTTGGCATCTCTTTCTCTCCGTGCCTGGGCCGCCGCGCGCGCGCCTCTCTCCCCCGGCTTGCGCAAGCACGTTAAACGCTGCTAATGTTAACGTAAATAGATTATAACACTCTGTTAAACAAGCACGCAGCTCCCACTCCTGGGCCACGAGCGTATTACTCACGGATCGCGTCGCCCCCCCCCCCCACCTCCTGTCCCGACAACCGCGGCTTTTGCTCATCCTCGTCGCGGTCCTGCTCTGATACTCTCTCTCCGCCCGAGTCGCGACGACGCGCCGCGTACGCTCCAGTGTACTCTCTCCGGACTCCCTGCCCCCACGGCACTCGCGCGAAAATTCAGCCCTCCTTGGCTCCTGCGTCCGCAGACGGTGCAGTCTAATCTTTTCCGGCTGTAAGAAAAAAAAAAAAGAGACGGATGCAAGACAGAGGAAGCAATCGTGTCGGCTGTATGTTTGCGCAGAGGTAATGGAGCGCGCGAGCCGCGAAAATCCAAAAATTTAGCCCTTTGTACACGAGCGTGTGTCGAAGGGCTGTGCCGCGCGAGATCGCCGACGCATTTTAGATCCGGTTCTCGGCCGCCGCCGCCGTCGCCACTTCCTCCGCCCGGAAGCTCCGCTATTGCTCGTGTCCACTGGCATTCTCACGCGGCCATTCAATCACGCCAGCGGCCCGCAACATACTCTCTCTCTCGAGCGCGCGCGCGTGCACTGTCTTATTAGTCTCTTCTCCCGGTCACCTCGTGCCCGCCAAAATTCAATTGAGCCGTGTTTGTGTGTGTATATACTTGAGTCCCTGGACTCCGACCGCAGCACTCAAGTCTATGATTCGGATGGGCAAGCATTTATTTTGGCTTTCTTCGCGTTCTCGGGATTACCAGAGGTTCCGCTCTCGCTGCTGGCCCCATTATTTGCTTTGAAAACCGCACACACGTATATCCGTCCACGCACCACTCCCATATGTATGTATAGATGTGTGATGTGTGTATATACGTGTTTGTGTGTGTGTATACACATAAATCGCCTTGACTTGCTCCAATTTCGGCTTTTGTCTATTCGACCGGCCAGCCGGCCGGCCCCCGTGTATTTATTCTTTTTCCTTGCCGTCTCTCCGTCTCTTTTCTCAGTTTATCCCTTGATCCTGCCTTCTTATCCTACCCCTCGGCTGCATTTGATGCTCCTGCGGGGACACTTTGCCCGTCCCACCGGCTATTTTATAGTCCGTAAAAAGGTGCATGCCGTATATAGACGACTCTCGTGACAAAAGTAGAAAAGCTTGACGTATGTCGAAGTCGCCTCGGCCAAAGTCAAAGTGTCGGAGGGAGGGCTCGGGGCTCGCGCCACTATATACGCTCGTGTGGCGCTAATGCATTTTTACGGTGGACTAAAATCATTTATAAAGCTGTAAGTGCGGCCTTATTGGCCGGTGGGGTCTCGACCGCTCTCTTTCTCTTATGTACCAATAAAACTTCACTTTCGCCCTGGCCAGACATGACCAGTCGCTCTCGTTCAGACTCCTTTTATCTCTTATTTACAACTCTTTTATTTGCCGATTCCATCTCAATCACGTCCTGCGCGCCGACTAGCCGCATTATCTCAGGATACATGTGAACCCAATAACTCAGGATCTCTTCCGATTCCAACAGAGAAAGTACGCGATGAAAAAAATACGGATACCAATTCTTCACTAATCCAAAATTAATACTATACCATTGTGATTCAATAATTTCTATTCCATTATTGAATTCTCCATCTTTCAATCCATACTCAAGCAGTCATCTTCCTAGTATTGCCTACTCATTATTCATAGAGAAATCTTTACTATACGTTTTTTAGGTTTATTGATTCGAAAGTATCAGTTTTATTACATGCAATCACGTTTGCCTATGAATTTGGAGAATGGAAATTATCAACTCCACCACACAATTTGCAACATTGCGCAAGCAAGCTTTACTGGCCTCATCGGGCTAAATTTATTACAAAAAACACGAAATAAATAATACAACCAGTGTACAAAGTAATTTCCATTTTTCACATTCTAGTGTATTGGTCGTCAATAATCAACTTTTTGCCTAAATTTTAAACAATGGTGGGTGTTTTCAACGATATTAATTCAGTATAACATTTGCGGAATATAAATATTGATTTATCGGGCTTAGTGAACTATTCCAAATTATTGATTACAAGAGAACAAAGTTACGCTCCTTGGGCTGGATTCGAACCAGCATCCTCCTGATCTCCTCATTCTAATTAAGACGATCGAACCCACTAATTTTTAAATCAACTCTCTGAGTTAGTGGGCTCAAATTTTGCACACTTTCTTTGAAAAAGAGTGTCTAGATCATTTGATCAATGAAAAGAACTAGCATTTTTTTACAGTCATGAGAATCAATTTCTTCTTCCAAAAATATTATCGAAGAAACATGTTTTGAAAAATGTTCAATAACAATTGTCCAAACCAAAAATAGCTGACTACTATGAATAACACCAGTACAAGAATTCCATGTTTTTCGACCCGTAGATTACGAAAATCGAGGTCCCGAAGTCCGATTCGGTGGGTCGATTTTTACCCCGTTACAAAGCTTTCTCTTTGAGAAAGCAATAACATGGAACTGAAGATCATTAATAATGCCCCATTGAGAAAGTGTATCATAAGGTATTACGCCTGTCTCGGATGAAAATGTAAATTTGGATCCTTAAATTTCTTTGACACTCTGTTCGATAATTGCGACCGAGTGAAACACAACTCTTGTGTAAGATCAGTTGTAAAACTGGACGGAATTGAAAGACTACCGAAACTCGCGCAGGAGTTACGCGAGCTGAATCTCTGTGAGCCGGTAGCGGAACCAATCGGTCTAATTTGACAGACGATAATTAACATTCAGTCTAATTGACGGGACGACGACGGAGTAGTGGGACTGGGGGGAGGCGGGTGCATTAGCACGGGATATAGATAGTCCGTGGCAGCGGGAGCGTAACGTTTATATGTATTCGCTGCGTGAATCGCAGTAACTATTAGCGCCCGCAGCGATATTGCTAGCGCAATATTCAAATCCGTGGCACGGGCGCGGGATGGAAGTCGTGCTCTGCTCTGTCTCTCTCTCTCGGCTCTCGGTATAGATTGCTCAGCCCGGGGCGCGGCACTACACGGCTCTGTATATATTCCTCGCGTTCTCCGCGTATATATACATACATACACACTCTACAGCGTGTATGTATGCGCAAGCTGGGGGGAGGAGAGGGACTCGTGAATCACAATAATTCCGATATTGCCTTCTGTTCTCGCTGATCATCTCGCTAAGTACGAATGGGACACGCTGACGAGATGGGCCGCGACGCGCGTATATACACAGCCCCGCCTCTGCTGCACGCGCATTCACAGAGGGAGAGAGAGAGAGAGGGACATGTCAGCCCCGCGAGTATTTACTGATTTAACCGCGATTCTCCGTTGCTTTATTCCCGCTCGAGCTCCCGTATTATGTATCCGTCGCGCGCTTTGTTTACCCTTCGAGCGTTCGCTTTTTTCCCAGCGCTTTCTCTCTCTCTCTCTCTCTCTCTCTCTCTCTCTCTCTCTCACTCTTTCTCCCGTAGCTGCTATCTGGCTCCTTTCTCCTTGTCCATTTTGCTCCCTTGATTATCTCTCATTCAATACCGGTCTTCCATTATTTTTTCACCCATCGGTAGAGCGCGCAGCACATCACAGGCCCCGGCTATCTCGGCTCGATCGGCTCGATCCGAGAGAATTAGAATATTGTTAACGCGAGTCCGCTCGTGCGTCTCGGAGAATCGCTAGCCCTACCATTGTCTTACGGCATCTCTTTCTCTTCTTAGTTGTGCAGCCGTCAGTCACTTTTCACTTTGCGGCCCTGTGCGCGCACCCGGAGCTCCGGCAGTTTGCTCGATACGTACAGACAAGGCAAGAGCCGCGCCCACCGATGTATATCGGATGGCAAACGTCGCTGTATCTGTGTGTGTGGGGGGTGAGGGGGTACCTTTACGGCTGCAACGAGCAGCCGGACAGAAACCGAGTTTTTAATTTGGCGCGCGTGTCTCGTGCGACAACGCGAGCGAAAGAGGAAGAGAAAATACGCGCAGGCGAGCGAGCGGATATACCGCACGGTGGACGGGCTCGGTGAGCAAGGGGCAAATCGGCATTGGAACACACAGAGCAGCCCGCGGATGAATTTCCCGAGCGCTCGCGCTCGCATTGTCTGCGTCTGAATGAATATACCCGAGCCACCGCGGCCGTCGCCACTCTTTCTTTGCCTCGCTCTCTTTCTTTTTTGCCCACCCCCCACCTCCTTCCTCCCTACTTTCCATCCCTATCTGGACAAGAATTTTCCCACTTTTTTCCCTCCTTTTATCCGGTATTTTTGGCGACAAATATTATTGTGTCGAACAATGATCGTCCTCAATGGCTGCGAGCCGGGGGAGCAATGAGCCGCAGACATCCGCGTACATGCCGCCGCTGCCGCTGCCGCTGGTAGACAGACCCGACGCTTGTAATCTTCGACATTGTCTACCGAAAGTCGCCTCGAGCCATATTGGAACTGCTAACGTCGAACCGGCTCCAATGAAGCCCGACCGACTCGTTCTGGAATGAGGAAAGGAAAAAAGGAACGTCATACTTATCGCCTCAGCCGCCTATTGAATCTTGAATGGGACTAGCTGTGAATGACAAGTGATTAAAAGATTTTTTTCACGAGAATTTGCTCCGCGTATTTTTCCCTCGATTCTGACGGACTCATTTGTTACCTCGTCCTTCGCCATTCCTTCTTGATTCTATACATAAAACTCTCTCTGGAGCATTTTTATATTTGAAATAATTACGATGTCGTTCTGGTTGCGAATTGGTGTTCCATTCAATCCCACTTCTGCTGGATAACTTACAATCAATTTCTCATCTCAAGCATTGAGATAGATTGAAAATTATTCGTCATGGTCGATCTAATTCTAATTCAATTAAAATATAGACATGCTTTGGTCTTGTAAATTCAACACTTCATCAATTCCTATTATCAGTCAGAGGTATATTGATGGATTCTTAACAATCATTAGTTCTCGCCAATGTATTTGAAAAATTTCTCAAACTTTAATTTGATTCTGAATTTGAATCATTTCCTATTCAATTTATTCTGCCAGATCGAAGGCTTCAACTAGTCGTCGGAAAATTAAATTAGAAAAATCTATATGAATCTCTTGTGTCACGGAAGGGAGAAATGGTTTTTTTTATTTTCCGAAACTCTGGTAAGTTCATCAAGGAGCCAGCTGTGTCGTGAATCAGAGAGATGTCAGAGGAGAGACAGGAGACGGCAAGCGTATCAGAGAGCTTGGCTGGCTCGATTCGGCAGCCGGTACCCGGCGGGCACGTCGAGAATCGAGAGACGCGCGCCATTTCATTCGTAGACTGCCGATATCGTCGCTGCTTGCAACCCCTTTCCAAAATATCTCATTCTGAAACGCCCCGAGCTCGAGATGGATTACAAACCTATATATTACTTCTACTGTCCTCGCAACTCTCGAACGAAGAACTTTTGAATTGACACCACGTCTCATTTGTTCCTGTCGGGAGGCGTATTATCGACCAAGTTTTGGCCCCAAAAAACTTATATTCCTCAATTTTCGATATAGAATAATCGTTCAACTGATATTTTATCATACAAATATCAAAGAAAATCTATGCAAATGACTTATGTAATTTTGATGGAAGATATGCATTCAACTGATTTTATTGATATTTTCATGCAAGCGTTTGAAATTCATCACCTTTCTGGTAGGAATCTTCAGCATTTCTCGGCCTGCAATAACAGTCCAATTTGATCAACCGTGTCGACCATTTTAACTAATTTTCTTCAGAGATTCCTTATTTGCTGATGTTATTTCTGGATTAAGTAATAACATCTGCTTTTCGATGCACGGTATGGTCCGCGAGAGTGACAGCGTAAGTTGATTAAACGAGTCCAATCATAATTTGAATTGAGACAATCGTTGAGAAAGAGCATAATGGGAGAAAGAGCATAGCAGAGAGGGCGACGGGGGAGGGAGCTGCTGATGTACGGAGCACCAATTTCCTCCTGTGAATGTAACAGCGGAGCACGTGAATCGCGGAGACGAGTGGCATTCATAAACGAAGCCTTCAGCGCGTCGCGACTCTATTGGGCTAGAAGCCGGGCCGGCGAGTTATCCGTGAGCGCGGGGCGTCATTCTCGCGGAAGCGAGAGAGCAAAAAAAGAAGAGAAAACCTCGTTTGAGGTACGCGAGGTGTATGTACAGCGGACGAATCTTGGCTGCGTGCGTCGTCGTGATTCGCGCACGAAGGCACAAAAGCGAAAAAGCAGCGAACATGTATATCTATATAAACAGCCGCGCCGCCGGTGTGCATCTCTCGCGCCGAGCCGCAGCAGTGCGCGATGAGAGGGGAAAAAATGTGCGGGAGAAGATCTGGTAATACGCGCGTATACACACGCGCGAGGGCGTCTGGGCTTTGCTTCGATTCGAAATCTCGCGCGCTCGAAAGCGAGAGAGACGTTGGCGGGCGGTGGGGGGCGGAATCTCGTCCGGCGACGTGCGCGCACCACTTGCTGTGTATATATACGCGCTCGCGCCCGAGAGAGAGAAAAACAGCTGTAGGTGGTGCAGCGGGAGGGGTGTATAACCGCGCGCCGGTGCGCTGGCCGCCCCCGTAGCTGGCAATGCCGTGGCGGCGGCGGCACCTCTTAGTCTAATTGAAAAGTCGGCAGAAATTGAAAATTGCGATCGCAAATTGCAAGCTGCTTTAGCCGCGGGAGAGCGGCTCGAGAGTTGCGCGGGCGCCTACCTCGAGGGGGACACGTACACAGACACGTCCGTATAAAGCGGCAGATGGAGTTCGCAAGCGCGCCAGAATGAAGATCTCGCGTGTTTTGTTTTGCCCGCGCCGGCGCTCCTATATAGCCCATTCTTTCTCGCGCGTAGCGAGTCGTCAATTGTCGCCGGCTCTGTAACGTCGTGAGGGTTGATTTTCCCGCCTCGGGCTGCCGGCTGTGCTACACCGGCGACGCGGCCCATTACCAAGTGTGCCCCGCGCGCCAGACGTCGTGCCCGTGTACATGCATACGCACGAGTCGGACGTAAGGTCGGAATTGGTCGCTAAAGAACTCTCAATGACAGCCTCCCTCTCTCTATCTGTCTGTGCATCCAGCAGCCCCGCTCAGCTGTGCCCAGACAACGCCGAGCTCGCCAACAAAGATGCGCTATGCTGCCTATACACCCGTAGCGTCGCGCGTTTTTATTCGGCAATGCACTTCCGCAACATTAAACGATTACTCCGGCTCGTTCTTTAGCGCTCGCTCGCGAGACGAGGGGCTACGGAGTAATTGTGTTGTCGCTGCAGACGCGTGCGCGCTTATTTTGACGAATCATTGCCGGCGAATCGTCTCACTCAACAGCTCACAGTCGGGGGGGAGTGGGTTTATTTAGAAGGGCGCCCCACGCAAACAAGGGAAAATCCGTGAAGAAGAAGAATTCCGAGTTCTCGCACTCTTCGCGCGCCTGTTGCGACGGTGAATACACCTCGTTGTTCGTCGCTGCGAGCTCCGCATAAGTATATGTAACTTATATACGCGAGTGATCATTCCATAGTCACCGAGCAGCGAAACCATTTGACGCGCGGCCCTCGAATTCACAATTTGGAAATTAAAACACGTGGGCAGCTGTGAAATTACGACTTTCGAGGCAGTATAACGAATACTTTGTCGCGCGGCATTTGAAAGGAGAGTACAAACTTTATATCGAAAAATCCGTTGAACCAAGCTAGGAGGATCATTAAATTTGAGCTGGAAAAGGCCATTGTTTTTTTCTCTCCCCCCCCCTCCCCCGTTCCCTGAAACATAATTAACGAAAAGGGCATCTGTTAAAGCGATAGTGGGGGAGGTGGGGGAGGAAAGGGGGAGGAGAGTGCAATTTAAAGTCCTGCATTGGCGTCAACGTACCCTGCCTTCGGGGAAAGAAGAAAAAAAAACGCCGAGAGAAAGAGAAAGAGGCGCGCGCAACTCGCGTTAATCAAAAGTGCCGGCGCTCGTTACCGAGATTAAGGATGCTTTATCGCCGATATTTAATTAAATGATAAAATGTTACGGCCATGAATTTTACAAATTCAACTCGAACGCACGGATGAACAGAGACGTCGACTTGAGTACACACAAAAGAAGCTTCCATTGAACTTAGCTTCTTTTCCCCCTCTTTCGCGCTCGTGACTTCTGCACAGATGAACTTTTTAATTTTTTTTTTCAGCAATACCTTTCGATGCCGTTCAAAAGGCTTCTGACAATGCATGAAGATTTTCGTCTGTTACCGTCCAAATCACCTGACACGTATTGTGTTCCGATAGATAAAGTGAACAAATATCAATCACAAATATATTTATTTTCACGAAGAACAAAATCCATCGATCAACCGCGAAAAGGGAGAATGAAACTCAACGAGGAGCGGTAAATTGATTGGACTAACGAATTTGGTTGGGAGATAAGCGAGAGGCGAGAGTCGACGCAAGACTGTAGCCTGGGTCCGTGTCGACTGCAGTAATCGTCCCGGATACGTATGCCGAGCAATAATTATATCGGAGCGTCGGAGAGTCCCGGTTGGAGTTGCACGAGGTGGGTAGGTTTTAATCACACGGGAGGAGGGTAGGTAAGCGGAGCCTCGTATAGTTTAAGCGTTCGCCGACTAGCGAGAATGCGAATTGAGGGATAAAAGGCGAAAGTTGGCCGACGTCACCGTGTGTGTGTGTGAGTGTGTGTCTCCGCTCGCTCGTTCATCCTCTGATTTGGCTTCGTCAGGACGTATTGCGCGTTTCTCACCCGTCAAACCTAAGCCGCGCCAATTTCCTCTTTGTCACTCGCACTGTTTCTCTCTCTCTCTCTCGCTCTCGCTCCCTCCCGCTCCTTTCTACTTCTCGAATCGCTAGTGACTTCGCTCATTTCTCGCGTCGCTCTTTCCTCCACCCCCGCGCCGTGCGGGCGCGCGCCCGCGCCCCTGTGACCCCTCTAATTTTCTTCAGCTACGCGAACTACATTATGGAATAATTGCGCGCCGGTCGTTACGTTCGCCGTCTGTTCCCGTCGGCTCGTTACATTCGCCGATCCGCAGAATCGCGCGCGCGCTCTCGCGTTTGTACAAATCTGCCGGTGCATTTTTACGCCTTTTGGTGCTTTCCCGTTTGACGCTTTGATGCCGCGCAAAATTTCATTTCGACGGAGCGGTTCCGGGGATTGCCGTACCGATTTCGACGCGTCCCGGTGCACCGAGGGGGGAGAAACGAGGCAGAGCTGAATAACTGCGCGTTTCCCAACTCCGACGATATAGTTTGACTTTGAGGTAAACGAAAATGAGTTTAATTGCCCGATCCAGAGATCGGGCCAATCCGGTATTCCGATTGGCGGTGTTCTCATTTTCGACGGGATGGCAGTGCCGCGCGAATCAATTGCCCGATCCCGCGATGAGAAATCAAGGTGGGAGGGGGTGGGGAGTATTAGCGTGGAGGAGCATGAACCGGCGAAATTAAACGTCAGGAAGGCGCCCGCGAGTCGGCTTGGCATTTTTACGAAATCGCAAAATGATTCATGGAGATGGGATTCGCGGGTGCATTGGAGGTGCAGCAGCCGGTGTTTACAAGCCGTGGGCAGATTGGGTGCGCGAGCGCGGGGCGGCTGGAACGTAAGCATGTAGCTTCAGGTAGCAGAGTGGAGAGGAGGGAAAAATCGTGATTGCGCTGGCTCTGGCGCGCGTGTATTTACGGATGTGTCACTGGAGCTTTCCAGCGGCTCGAGCTCTTATTTCGCCGACCAAATCGGAAGTCTCCCTCCCTCTGGCCTCGCTCTCGCGCGGGCGCAGAGTCCAATATTGCGTTTCGTAATGAGTCACGGAGTTTGAAATCCGAGGCAGTGGCTCTCCGCTCTCTGGGCGCGGGCGGCCGATAGGGCCGGCTCCCGGGAGCCCGGGCTTCGGGTTGCGAACGGCGAAATAACCGGGAAACGCCACTTTAAACGTGCAATTGCATCGCCAGCCGGGAATCGCGCGCAGCCATTCCTCTCCCGGCGTTTCTCCGTCTGCCGTCGTCACCTCTCCTCCCCTGTCCTCGGCCAGCCAGCGGCGGCAGCAGCAGCAGCAGCAGCAGCAGCACCGGCGGCACCACCGGCACCGCCAGCTCGACCCTTCGAGATTGCTGAGCTATTCTCGCGACTGAATGTTTCATTAAGGCCACCCGGTATTGCTCTTAGATAACTCTACGAGGGGTAAATGAAATTTCCGCCATCTCCGATATCGCAAGCGCGAGCCTTGGCTCGTCTCTCGCGCGCGCGCGCCCGCCGCTTTAATCAGAGCCCACTGCTGCGCGCACTGGCTTCGACACGGAAATATCAGACGGATTCGAAGTTCTTCCGGCAGCGGAGTGCCCGAGAGCCGACGACAATCGCGCGACCAACAGGATATAAAGTTGCCTCCCCCCCCCGCCCCAACCCCAAGCGACGACGAATCTACCGAGTGTACCTCCTACTTTGACGAAACGACGACGCATTAGCGTTTATTAAGAATATCGATCCTCTTGTGGATGCGCTACGGGGATATCGCGACAATCTAGAGGCTTCTCATTCTGAGATCAGTTTTTAGAGCTGCAAGATGTATCTGTGTGAAATTTATCTTCATCGAGAAGTTGTATCCCATTCATTATTTTCGAATCATTTCAAGTGACCCAAGCAATTCTCCAACAAGTATTGCACACCCCATTACTTGTGGATGGGTTTTTTTCTATGGTAGCACGTGTATACATTTTAATATTTTACGGAAGCGACTAGTACTTCCGCATCGCAAAGCACGATGAAACTCGCTGAAGTCTATAAATTTTGGGTGACCAAACAGGTTATATCTACAATGAATCGATCCAACGGTTCGACTTCTCGAAGATACTCATGCATTAGTATTGATTCTATGCGTGTATATACAGTATATGCTTATATTTACTGATGTTGTGCTACAAGATCAAGAGCTAATGATTCGCGAATATCCTTAAAAAGTTCAATGTCAGACAAAACAGCTGTAAGTACCGAGACCAGCACCGTATGCATCGACGTTTATCGTCGGGAAAAATAAGCTAAATTGCAATTGCAAGGTGTCGTGGGCTCGCAGCGAGAAAAGGCTATTCCCATTGACGCATCCCTTAATTGAGAGACTTGGCTGACCGATGGAAAAGCGCGGTGGAATAGAGGCGCACACAGCTGGGGGGTACCGTCTTCGGGGGGCGTCGCGCGAAAGCCTCGCGGCTCTTTGGTGTCCGAAGAAACGTGTATAGGGTGTTGCAATGATCGAGCGAATGCGGCCTAGATCGGCGACAAAGTTGAATGCTCGAACGTGAGCCATGGCGAATTCTCATTTGCGCGTACGGGCGTAAAGAGCCGGGGAAAAAGCGTCGGCGTCGGCAGCCAGCAGCGGTGTATAGCACACAGCACAAGGAGAGAGACGTGCTGCTGGTGGAGACGGCGGCGGCGGCGCGCGTGTCTGCTCGGCTGCGGCTGTCTGCCGCCGCGTGCTCATTCCCGCGATCTTCAATTAATGAAACTCGGCTGCAGTCGCGTCGCACGTCAAATAAATATGTCTCCCGTGCGGCGCGCGGCCCGCTCGCGCTCCGCGGCTCCTTCCTTGCTCTTTCTCTTTCGGGGCGCGCAACCCTCGCGGCTCGGGCGCTCTCTTCCTTCCTCCCGCGGATGAATCGTCGCCGCTCGGTTTGATCCGCCACCGCCGCCGAGAATCGCGACGTCTCTCTGCACAGCAAGCTCAGCCGAGCTTTCCGCGCGCCAATCAAAACCGTACCGAGACACCTCGGCTTTTTAGCTGTACCTCAATTATGCACGTGCGCGCTCGCGAGCAAGAGCTCGCTCCCGATGCCGTCGAAGAATCCCGCGGGGAACAATGCCGGCGTGCCGGGGGACAGGGGGTACGTGCGTGCACGCCACATGGCGCGCGCTGATTAATATTTAGCTCGGGCGCGATGCGCGCAAGGAATCAAAAGAAGAAGGCGCGACACAAAAAGCTCGGTGAAAAGGAGAAGGGGCCGCGCGAGCGCGCCGTCTGATTTGGCCGCTACCGTTACTACTTGCTCGCCGCCGCCGTCGCTGCTGCAGCGCTGCGGGCTGACTGTCAAAGCCGCGCGTGACGAGCAGCCACCGAGGCGGCCAGGAGGACATCTTCGTTCTTATATTAACCCAACAGCGATTTGTGCAAAATTAAAATTGCCCAAGGAGCTATCAACCCTCTCCCCCCTGCCACCGTGCGCCCGGCTCTCGACTCGGCAGGCCCTCATCGCGCCGAGCGCATTTTCGCCGAGCCATAACCAACCGAGCGAACGAGCGAACGAGCGAACGAAGCCGCGCGCGCGCGCGACCAGCCAAGAGCTCCTCTGATGTCGCCCGTGTATACATGTATAGATACATGAGCCGGCTGCCACGGATACAAGTGGTCGCGCGCTATTCCGCCTCGTCTGCAGCCCCGGCTATCAGTCGATGTGCGCGCGCTTTTGCCGCTTTTGCCGCTTTCTTTCGCTCGCGGCTTTTTTGTTCCATTTGCGCGGGCGCGCGACGGCTCTCGCGTGCTCGCATCGGCGCAAGTATCATCCGCCCACTTCACCTCCTCGCCATATCTCCTCCCTCTCCTCTCTGTCTGCCGCGAGTCTGCTGCTTATTTCCCCGATTCACGGCTGCTTGCGCTTTTTTCTAATAATTAGCCCCGGCTACGGGGTGCAGAGGACGCGCGTGCGAGCTTCGAAAGTGCTTGCGCCTCGGGTAACCGCTTGATTCTCCCGGAATTACCAAAGACAAGATTGACTTAGGCCGGTGAGGCTGCCAAGTGGACGAGGGCAGGAATCATTGTGTCCCAAAGGCCCTCGGGCACAATTTAACGTTGGAGAGGAGAGCAGCTACTTGGCCCGGCGAATTCCGGGGCCGACAAACGGATTGCCTTTGACCTCGAGTCGAATGATACCGGAAAGAGGGTGTTCGCTATCAAACGCTCGGCAAGCCGCGGCATTCGCGGCCACCGCCCGGGCCGGCCCTCCTCCTTCTCCTACCCCTTTCGCCCGAGTTGCCCGGCTATACTACTCCCACTTCTCTTCCCAACCTCCGCTCCGCACCCAAATAGACAAATCGATCCGGAATTTCTGTGGTCTCACGCGCAATCGACACTGTATCTCTTGTTACCAACTGCTCCGTTGCCCCGGGGCTTGCCCCCCATCCCCTCCCCCAGCCGCTCTCCTCCTCTCGCCTCGACCCCCCTCCCCTGCCCTCGCTCGCTCGCTCTCTTTCGCACGGCTAACCACAGGAGTTTGATTGTATCAACGCTCCTAGCGGCTGATACCTTAATCACTTCAAAGGCCTTGTATCGCCCATCTCGGGAACCAACTTTTTAAATTAATGCCTCATGTTGACTCTTTGTAATTTTTCTTATGCTATCGGTAACATGGATAATGCCAGATTACACTTGAAATAACTCACGTCCAATTTATTCATTTTAATACCAAACGAATTTATGAATATTCAACGATCTTAAAGTCGAGAAATTAAAGAGTGTATTACACTACATTGGAATTCAGATATATAACGATTGAAATACTATCTGAATTTTCGTTCATGAAAAATGAATATTGCTCGCGAAGAATTCATATTTGCTTTGACATAAAAAGATTGGAGTCTTTACGATCTTCATAGCAACTTATGAAACGTGCCAAATAAAAGTTATGGTTGAAGAATATCATACACACAGAATATCATCAAATATACAATGTCTTCTATGATTTTCTATCCGTATCGAAATCAAGATTTTTATTTTTAAAAAATCAGAAAATATTAAAATCTGTGACTATTTTCAATATTCTATAGAAAGAGTCGAGTCATATGTAGATATGAATTGGACTGCCCTTTCTTCAAATAATGGAGGTTAGATAATATTTCGTTTCCGAAATCTTACTCGAAAGTTCAGTAGTGTATCTTCAGAAATGTTCAAGGAAGTTTCTCTAACTGTACTTGAATAACCCCCGTAATTTTTCTTCATAACTAGCAAATTCGATTATTTCTTCAACGACTTCGCTAGCTGCACGTCAACGTTCTGCTCTATGTATGCGGGTATCATGAAGCCCTTCTGTGGTTTATACAAAATTGATCAACTTTTAGAACCGCTAGAGTATTGTCTTTATACTATCATCGACACTTGTCGTACATCAGCTTGTCGAATTTCAACATTAATTCCAACCGTATTATATTTGAATGTATATCAAAATTGAATGATTGAATATTCAATATTCACTCATCGTCTTTCAATTAATTGTTTTGAATTTCAGAGCTCATGGGACAGCTTCAAATAGGAATGATTGAATATTAAAGTTTCGATACGTATCAACATTGCTAGTCGTCTTTCAAATAATTTTTCTAGATTTCAAATCACTTTTGACAGATTTGAATACGTAGCATAATTTAATCATCTGCTTTAATTTTACATTCAACATAATCATCGAAGAAAATCTCATTCTATCCTACTGATGATTAAAAAATGTTAATTCTTCAGTTTATTCCAGTTATCGAGTCTATTTCAAATCAATTCCAGAAGAAATGGAATAAAACTCAGCACGTTCAAAGATGAATTTACCGTTCAGTTAAGATTATTTACATTTAATTCAATGGTACACAATATATATTATAAATATTCTGGAATCGATCCATGTATTTTCGTCATTTTAAAAATACATGGTGTAAGATAAACTATTCAATCAGATAATATTAAATATAAATAATAAAATTGAATAACCATAACAGCCTTGATTTCTTAATTTATAAAGAATTCAATTTACGTTGAAAAATAATGAAGACGGCCGAGATCAAGATTTATTGTGCTCAGCCTTTACTTTAATTTACGCTCCTATGGTTTAATGACTCGAGTATTAATCGCACATCCTCCCGATAACGCTGAGGAATTAACATTTTATTGTCGAAACTAATCAGAGCATAAACTGTAAAAGGAGAGGAAAATGAAGATTCCCATGTAGCCGAGCTGTCAAAGCATCAGAGGAGCCGGTGTATCGTCTAGCAAGATCTCGCGAGTGGCCTGGCTCATTATGCTCGAAAAGTGAAAATAGAAGGAGGAGCTGCGAAGAGCAGAAGCCCGAAGGGAGAAGGAGAGAGAGGGAAGGGAGAGAGAATCGATGGCCTCGCTTCCCTAAAAGTATATATATCCAAGCGTGGTAGCTTTCGTAGACTGTATCTCGCTCTCTGGTCGGGTTCGCGCTCTCGTTACCGTTAAATTTATTGTAATTAATTTCCCTATCTGGGCGCGCATCGCCGGATGGACGAGGAAGGTCTCTCGCGCGCTCGCGCGGCCTACAGGTGCACATTAAGCCTACCGGCCGAGTAGGCGTCGTTCGATCCGCGCCGGCTTCGGAGCTCCACACATGGGCGCTGCTTTAAACGTCGTTCAATCCGTTTTCTCTCTCTCTCTTGCTTGCTTGCTCGCGCACTCGCGAACGCGCATAGAATTAAAGTCGCGCATAATCGCGACCGAGCGCATCCATCCGACTGTATAAGAATGGGAACGGCATCGCGCGAGCGTACACACACGCTGCTAGTGAGACAGAGAGAGAAAGAGAGAAAGGACGAACGCGTAGCGCAACGTAATCTGTAATTAGCGATCCCGATTAAAGTTATTTACGAGCCGACCGAGCTCATACTGTGTCAGCCATTGTATTTTAATTCCATTTAACGTCTCCGCTTACGCTCTCGCGGGCTCGTGCGCGCTCCTTAAAAGCCAAAGCTTACACGCGTTATTCGTGAACGCGTTCGCCGTTGAATATCGCCGCAGGAAGCTATACCAGCGATCCGTGACTTTTTTTGCTTTCAACCATTGCTGCAGCGCACTAGCTCACCAAATCAGACGATACTGGTTTACGCTTTCCGTCGAGCCACTTCCTCTTTCCTTTACAAGCAAGTTTCCCTTGGATCCTCGCTCGAGCACAATAGATTCATCATTTCAATGACTCGCGAGGGGCTTCACTGCCGATTACATATAGGTACGTTTGAACGACTAAGGTCTAGTTGAACGACGCCAAACGCGCAGATCTAACACGTGTATATTGCGCTCATCGCACGTGATTGGCAATTAGTTTGAATTCGGGCTATCCCGATCCCGGACGGCCGCTGTTCTCACATTGCTCTTGTACACCGACTATGCCGTTTACGCGTTGCATATTCATTCGACGCTCGATGAGAATCGTAGATAAGCCCTCTTTACAACCCGATCCGAAAGATGATTCATTTCGGGCTCGCGTCCCGTTGCCCATTGAAATTATCCCGTTTCCGTTGCCCAAAAATTACACAACGAGCAAGAATCGTAATGGCGCTTCGAGGATCGAGCGAGCACAAAAGGTCATTAGGGGAAGGGGACGCGCGCGGCCACGAAACCAGTGCACGCCCGTGTTGTGTCTTCTCGCATTGCTCGAAGCTCGTCGCGGGCAGGGGCAGACGCGGGTAAACGCGTGAGTGGTTCGTTTCATAATTCATTATGAAAAAAGAAAAAAAACCGGTGAAAAGGAAAAAAAAAAGTTGATTCCATGATATATTAAGCCGCGCCTGCGCGAGCATCTGCGAGCGCCGTCGTATAATAAATGCGCTCGAGCCGCACGCGCAGGAAGCGACGTTTATCAGAAATCATCCATCAGTTCACGTGCGTTCAGTTATCCGGTCGAAGAAAAAGGGATAGAGAGCGGAGGGATCGACTGCACGAGCTTGTGCGCGCACAATGCGACTCATTAATTCCACGAGCGGAGCGCGCGCGCCAATGGAAAATGCGCGATATCCTTTTTTCCTCGGCCCCTTTCCTTTTCGCGCTCGAGCTGCACCCGGCTCGCTCGCAATGTGCGCGCGACCGATAAAAAATATAGCGTCGAACGCGCGGCCCAGACATATAGTGCAGCCGCCGCGCGTCTACCATTACAAGTGAGCATAATGACCTTCTTAGTATGGTTAAGCAGCCACTAACCGCGCGTAGGCAATAATTACTCGTGCATACTTTATATTATACAAGGCGTTCGCGCGAGCGAGCCGCTACACTCGCGCGCGGCCGCGGATAAATGCGCGCTCATGCATCAACCCTCTCTCCCTCTCTCTCAAGATGGCTATGTGTACACGCCCGTGTGCCATGCTCCTCTGCTCACGTGAGCCCGCGCGCGCGCGCATGTATATGACATAGCTTCGCCCCGAGGCACACCGGACGCTACGCTTCTTTAAGCTCGCAAAATTCCACCTCCGCTCGTGTATATCCTGACGCGGAGCGGCAATCGGTTTGGCTTCCACAATCTTCGGATACGCGGCTGCAAATGAATGGAGTGTCTTGGACGCGCGCGATAAATAACCCGCGCGTAAGCCTAACAATATGCAAACACGCGTTGATATGTACGTATATATATGTGTAGCCGAGGGAGCGTGGTTTAACGACTGTCGGCGGATCGGCGGACGCTCGACGGTTGATCCATAAAAAAGCAGCGGCAACCCCTTGCTCGCCCGTCTTCACCCTTTTGGCTTATCGCTCGGTCCGTTCAGGGCAAACATCGTGAAAAAGCCGAAGAGCATCGGTCGGCGAGCCGGCGAGGGGGAGAGAGACGGTGGGGATTGCGAGGCGAGGGAAGAAGGGGGTAGGGGGCAGTATCCGTTATCAATCTCATTTTTCGTGTCTCCCTGTTGTCTCTTCCGGGGGGGCAGCCCTCTCTGCTTTCGCTTTCGCTAGAGCGAGAGGCCGAGAGAAAGAGCTGCGGGGCCTAGAGCAGCTTCTTTAGGTACAAGGGGGATGAATATTCATGCTGCCGCTCGCTCACCATCGGACGTCAGTGGCAATCAACTGGCGGGGGGGGCGAAAAAAAATGGCGAAAAAGTGAAGGCTACCGGGGCGCGCTCGCGTCGCCCGCTATACCCCTCGTTAGCGCGCGCAGCCCGCCCGCCGCCTCTCCCACTTCAGCCGGCGCGGCCGCCGTCGTCGTCGTCGCCGTAGTCGTCGTCGTCCTTGTCCTTGCATGTTGTTCGATGGGGATGAAAAAGAGCCTTTGCACGCCACGTTAAAGCATTACCGAGCGTTATATACCTTCGCTCTCTCTCGCCTGTCGCTCATCCTCCTCCATTCGCAGCACATTGTACCCAAAGACTAAATGCCCCGTTCGCACATTTCCACGGCCCGTTTATCCATTGATTTCCCTCCCTTGATTTTGTTTGACTAATCACTGCTTCTGCTCAGTGGAACATCACACGATCCGCCGGTTGTGCAAGCTATGTTTTCTCCTTCGCAAGTTTCTCTTCGAAACGAGCGCGAGCACGTAGAGATCCGTGATTAGAAATTCGTTGCAAATTTGGAGATCACGATGGGACGGGACGTCTGATAAAAGAATAGAAAATTACATGGAACATCGTTCTTTGTTAACAAATAAAATGAATTCTATATGACAATTATATACAAACGTCATATTCTCCAGCTAAATTTTTTCTTCTCCTCTTTATCCGCTCCCACGGAAATTCGTAGCATCACCGTCACCGAGAATCTGCCTATTTCGCTTACCATATATCCCACCAAATTTTTCCAGCCTCGTCATTTCGAACCGTTGGCCTCTGACAATTTCTCTCCTATTTTCATGATACCGTGCACTGTTCCACTTCTTTCCAGACAACTGAACAAGAGTTTCAATTTCTTTGTGCAGGACTCCGAAAGAGGGATGATTTCCTCCAAATCACTATCTCTACCATTTTTCTCACTAATATCATACAGCCTGAATGAAACTCTTGTCTTGAATTCTACCATGGTACTTATTAATATCGCGTTGAGCGAGCAGTCCCCTCATAATATTATTGTCTAAGTAGCGTAATCAAAACAGTAACGAAGAAATCGGACGAATAGACCATATCCAATTCAGTTGATGATCATCGAGTCAAGCGAATGCGTCGAATAATTTTTCACGTAGACGGGATAATAAACTCGTAAAATGAGGTGGTTCTTGTGTTTGAAAGCATCCGTTGTCTTTTGCGTGGTTGCTTTATTTCTGTTTATTCTGCACTTATACAGAACCAAAGATGAAATAAGTCTATTAAAATCAATGTTTGTGGCAAATTTTATGATTCTTGGCCACGTGGGTATTATTATCCATCTGACCAAGTTAGTTCGAGAACGTGGTCTAGAGCAAATATTCTTGCTACAGGTGAATACACAGGTGTGGCTGTTTCTTCGAATAGTTACTGAAGTGATATTTGTAATCGAAATATTCATGACTGGCTCTATTTACTGTATGCTTAACCGCGCAAATGGCGAAAATGTGCTATCTGTATCAGCTCCTTTTATATTGATGTTAGTTTGTGCGCATAAGCATATACAGCGAATGAGAAATCCACAAGATGTAGAAGACGTACACCTACCTGCTCTACGTGACTTGTGTAAACAAAGTCGTGAACGGAATAATATTCCCGTGAGTCTATAACGAACCATTCATAAAAAGTATATATCATTTGAAATCATTTCGAAAGAGAAAAATATTGTTAGCATTTGAATAAAAAATGTTTGATAAATGATATCTTGGAAAGTTCATAATTGCGAATCTAAATTACTTGAAAACTTGTCTTCATACAATTCCAGTCTGATGGAATAATAACCATTCTTATATCATTGCAATATGAATAATCCATGAAATGTAAAACTAATACAATACGAATTGATTTTGTTCAAGGTGAGGTTCTGACATTGATATTTACGACTTTTTGATTAGAACAACGGTCGTCTTCCCATGGAGACTTGAAAGATTTATCGATGTCATTTCTACATATGAATCACTTCATGTTATCAGATATTCCATGGAAAGTATAAACGATTTATTCTACAATTGGCCAAGATATCCTCGAATTGTCTCTACTTGTGACTTTGGTGAACAATTATGTCATTTATATTATATATATTCATCACTGTTGAAATAAAGTGAAAATAAGCTAGAGTATGTTTTATTGAGATTTTGACGAGATATACATTCTAATGATATATTTTCCTGGCGAGCATGTTGTTGAATGATTTATTGCAATAGTTCTCTCGTTTATCAAATCTTTAATATTTTTTAATTAGTGCGTAGTTTTATAGTGAATTTTTAAAATCCTCTACGGAATTATAAAAATATAAAATCTCACACCATATAAGTTTACTTTTTCCAAAGTCTATGACGTAGACTATATTATTCCTTGAGGGCATACTTTCATACAAAATTTTAACGACGAATCAAATCATTACAGAGTCTCTGAACGTTGTACAATGACAAAGCAAGTTTTCTTTCTCTAACAAAGAAACTATTTTTCCTATCCGTAAAAGTTCCAACTACGTCGTGGAAGACATAATGACGACTGTTGGAAAACTCGCATCATGTTTCAAAAGCATGATACATTATGAATTTGCTCTATCGAATATAGGTTTCGATATTAATAATTTTGAAATTGAAGAGTCACAAGAACGTCATGAAATTGTGATTGGAAATTATACATATGATAATAACGTAGAAATCCGACGATGTTCACTCATTTTATTTGCCTGATCTCAGATTATTACATAATAAGTATGCCGAAACTGAACTACAGTTTGGATTATAACAACATTTCGCAACATTGTATTCGACATGATTGTATGGATAACGGATAATCTCATAAAAATCGATTGAAATCAACCGAGTAAGCTGGTAAACGAGTGCCTGTAAAATCCGTGCGGATTATTCTTTCGAATTAAGGCGGCTTTCGTGTTATGGGGAATCGCGCTACTATAAGATAGTTAGGAAAGGGGTTTTCTGATCAAGAAAACGTCACGGTGTTCTATACTAGAACATACACGCTTTTATTAACTCTATGAATACAATGATCGCTACAACAGTCGAGGGCTCCTATTCAATCTATACCGTTCGAGCTCCTCGCTGACACTGCCAAATTCTGTCCCCGGTCGAGGCTCCTAGGCTTGGGCTAATAAATCCCAGGTAGCACGCCTCCCGCACACTTACAGCGGTGCATCACAGTGCATCAGCTGGTCTACGCATTCTCGATGCCCAATGGCCGCTGTACAAAGTACGCCTCGTTCTCATCCGACAGCGGCTGTACACATAGCCGAACGGGGGCATACTGCCTCGATAACACGTATAATCAGCGAGTTGGCTTGGCTGATCCGCTCGGCGCGAATCGCTTCAAAGCCGGGCTGTTCGGGCGATGTGGGCACGCGATATAATAAGGGGCAATAGCAACGATTATTTCAAGTCTGTAGTATCAGCAGAAGGGCGCTCCTCTGGCCGCGAGTTAGCGCGAGCTGCGAATAGGGAACGTGCGCTCAGCCGGCCCCCGTAATATCCGTCAGCGTCGTTTTTCATCCGGCGCCCGGCGCTGATAACGAACGGACGAGAGAGCTCGAGACAGCGAGAGCGAGCGAGAGACTTTGCAAACTTTTTACCGATAATTACGCCGTGTTTATCTTGCGAGCCTGGCCTCGCTGCCCCTGGCATCAGCGTTTTTCCCCTCGGCGAGCATTGCTCGCGCGCGTCTTTCATCGGAAAAACGTGCGCGCGCGCCGCAAAAAACAATGGTTTTATATACATATACATATCGTTTGATTGCCGCTGCCGCGCGCGGGCTAACAATCGGGGAATTCGCTCGCTCGTGCGCTTTCGGAGATGCGCTACGCTTGTCTCCCGGCAATTCTCGGCTGCTCGATCGAGAAAGCGGAAGTGGCTGAGCGGGGGCCCCCGAGCCGAGCGCAAGAATACTCGCGCGCGCGGCTGTAATTGTCCCAGGGACGGATAATTTCCACGGTTCGCTCGCGATTTGCATACGCTTCCTCGTGCTGGCGCGAGTCAGCCGGGCAATTAGCGATTACTGATTAAGTCAAGCGCGGGCCGCGCACGGCCGGGGAGCGACGGGGTGCAGCCGGAACGCGACGACTCTCGGCGGCTCTGCTGATGCTGACGATTGATACGCGAGGCGGCGCGAGAAGCCAGACGCGAGCTACCTGCCCAAATGCTCATCGCGCCCAATCCACACCGGCGAATCGCGCGCGCATTGTATTGTATGCTAATGCCCCGGGCCCGCGGCAATCAGCGCCTCTTGTTCCGCCAAGATTGCCCGAGCGCGCGAGCCGGGGCTGACGTAAGCCCGAACGATGTATCGCCCCGCAACTCCGCCACCATCTGCGCGCCGCGGCGTTTTCTAAATTAATTAGCACCGACTCGGGACGTCGGGTCAAGCCAGCGACACGTCCGTCAGTGCGCCTCCCTCGTCTCAACCCGCACTTGCCAAACTCACCCGAAAATTCAATGTCGCGGTCCGAGTGGGCCACCAAAGTCAGCTTGACGCTGTAGCAAGACGGGTCTGTTTGGCTGGAGAAATCTTGCTGTTTCGGTCAAACTGAGTTTCCTGCTTGAATCAAAATTATGTGTTCTCGTTCGAGCGCTTTTCTTCATTGTCATGATGATATCACGTTTTCAATTTCATCATTCTCCGTTCATTCTTGTGTAATAAATGTACATTCGGATAATCTGAATATGTTTATTTCATAAAATCAAATCAATATGAGAAAAACGTTTCTGTTAATAGTAGCTTTAGAGCCTGCATATATACGGGATAATAGAAATAATATCGTTTCTTTTATGATGACTGTTTCGATGTTCATCCACTTTTCGTATACTCACTGCTGACTATTTAGTGTCGAAAATTTTCGCTTGGATTGGAGACACTCATTTCTTCGGAACGTTCAATTTCAGCAACCAACATTAAAACTGTTGGATCGTTGATGCAATTACCGTTCCTACACTTTTCAAGTGTTTCCTGTCTCGACACAGAGCTGAAACATTCTTTAGATGTCGGCGGTTGACGGCGAATTCATTCAATTCCTCGCAACGTCTTTGTTGCCGTAATTCCTACATGATTTGTCAGAGCTCCAATTGTAATAACAACTTTCTTTCACTCTACCCTAAGAATCTTATAATAAAATAATTCGTTACTCGTTCATTTTTTTCATTTATTGAATTGTGCGTAGTACGACTTAAGTATTGTTAATTTTCGTTGCGAATTACGGGGATGCGAGGAAAGCATCTTTTGTTGCAACAATTCGGAATTAGTCGCGTAGTGTATTCCCGCGTAATTTCTAATATGTTTTCGCTCCGCTATACGTCTGTACAATATACAGTTGTCGGATGGCTTTCACAATCGGGCGTATTTTTATTAGCGATCCTAAGAGCTGGGATGGAATCATTAGATTCGAGTAATTAGGTGCCAGTAGCTGAGGCGAGGATCGTTACAAGGAAAAGTGGGTTTCCGCCGATCCGATGCCGTACGCTATCGGGACCATCATTGGGCAACCTTCTTCGCACACACGAGTTTGCACCGTCATCCCATTGAATAGTCGAGTCGGGCTTTTCCCACGTACTGAAATATAACTCGCAATAATCCAAAGTGATAGTAGGTTAAGACATGACCGATGCTATCGTGCCCCAAGTAATTGCCCCGCCGATTCCTCGAGGGAACCGCAGATTTTGCGTTCCGCCTACCGATGTGTACATACCGGCGCTGTTGTTATTGTCACCTTAAAAAAGCGTATACACCTGCCGCTGGCTCCGAGATTCTTACGCAACATCATTTCCTCCGTTGCGATAGAGGATTGTACGGCGCGCGAGGTTGGCGTTGCGCTCCTAAATTGGGCCTCTCGGTTGAATTTGAAAAACCAACGAGAAAGTGTCATAGACAGATGGCACAAGGGGAGTACGGACAAAAAGAACGAGCCACATAAATTAGCCCGAGTGTTTATCCGAAGGAGAGAAGAAACGGCAAATTGGCGTCCATTGCGTGTGTCTCGAGCGTGCGAGGCGCAATTAAGCGTATTGATTCGTGTCGGCCCGCCGAGGCCTGGGGTCCGGGCGAATTTCCGCGTCATTAAAGAGCACTAGGAAAATTCGTTTAAGTGGCGCGCGCGCGCGAGAGTCGGCCGGGCAGCGGGAGAAAAGTCGTTTCCGAAGGAACGGGCTGCCGGTGCAGGGGAGGCCGAAAGTCGTTGCCAATAAAAGATGGCAGGCTCGGAGGCGTATAATCAACGGATTAGCCATCGAATAGATCAGAGAACGAGCGCTGCACGGTTAGCTAAAAGCATCGCCGGCCGTCCGGCAGCGGCGCGCGGCCATTAGCGGAGGGTGGTTTCGCCCCGTGCCTCGCTCGCTGTCGCGCCGCTGACGAGAGTGAAGAGCCGCGGCGGGGCTGGGGCGGCTGGGGGGGGGCACGGCAAATGCGATTATAAGTCACCAAGTGCCGGCCACGCGGATGCCCACCGCTCGCATATCCACACACACACACGCGCGACGGCAGCCCGGCGCGTCGCATTCGATTAATTGATTGGATACGCGTAAAACAGTCGGCCGCGGCGCTGTGAAGAATCTCTCGTGGCCGCGTTGAATCGGATGGATTCGACCCTGTGGGCTCGATGGATTTATTCAAATTGCCCGCGCTTTCTCCTTCACACCTGAGCGCTTTCCATATTGCATTGATGCGCGAATCGGGCTCTCGCATCCATAGTTTGATTGACGGGGGTGTCGCGTGCAAAAATGTCCCCAACGCGATACATATCGTCGCTTTGGTCGGGTATGACGCGACCAACAGGAAATAAATTAGAGGCCGCGAGTGGAAGCTCCAATGGGGGGAGGGGTGGGGGATCGATGGCGGTAATCGCGTTTGGTTGTTTATACACATATACTCGCTGTGGCGAAACTCATATCCGCGGGGGCCTCGCTAACTAGCTGGCGAATAAGCTCCGAGCGGATTAACGTGACACGTCGAAATCGCGTTATTGCCCCTACAGTGCGATGCTCTCGTCGCCCGCGCTCGCGTTCGCTTCCATTCTTCCCCGCGCGCTCTGGCTTGTTTCGCAATCAGAAAGGCCGCGGCGCCGCGCGTGTACGAGAGTTCGCAGCTCGGAACTCTTAGTGCATCTGTATCGCGCGACTTGCGCGCGCGCGCTTCAAATCTGAAACGCGAGAGGACGTAAACAAAACGAGGGCGACGAGGGAGGGCGGGGAATTCCGAGGGAAGAGTCTCCGGGACGGAGAGGCAAATTCAGGAATAATTAAACAAACGAGGAAAAATAGAAGGATCTCGGGAGGAGAGTGAATAGGGACGAGTATGAGAAAAGAGGAAATAGAGTGGGTAAAAATATATGGAGATGAGGGGAGTGGAAGCGAGTAGAGCAGAAGAGAAAGAGGCGGAGGGATAGGGAGGGAGAGAGAGAGAGAGAGAGAAGACTTCCATGCTCAAAAGCGCGACTAGTATGATACCGAATCCACGGATCTCCCATCAAGAGATTAGCATTTCCGCTTTTCTCTCAACAATTCCTCGTTTCCGTACGGATTAGCCGTTAAGCTGCGCCCGGCACTGACGGCGCCGAGAATCCAGCTCGATCTTCTTCCCGGCCGCGCACACGGAACCGTATATATCGAGTATTATTTCAGCGCGTCATTCCTGTCGCTGAAAATTCACGCGAGCGCGAGCAGCCCCGCCGTCCGCCCGCGCTCACGCTTCACAATTGAGCCGCGCACCCGCGCGCTCGCGCACTCTAACAATCCTGCGCGAGAAATTCAATGAAGGCAATTGTGAAATACATTTCATGTAGATTCCACGCCCCAAAGAAATGCCCTCTCGCCCGTATTTCCCCGTCGCCGCGCTATACCCCGCGCTCGCTTATGCTTCATAGAATATTCGCGAAAAATTACAAAAATGCGGATGGACCCCGACCCGCTCGATTTTCGCTTGCCCCTTTGACGAGCGCAGTACGCGAATTATCAACTATTAATTGTTATTATTTTCTTTCGATAACAGTACACGATATCTATCGAAACTACGGAGATAAATACGTAGTATCGAGTGCGTATAGTCAATGAGGTGGACAATTATTGAAAAAATACCATATATAAAAAATAGATGGGATTATCATTTACAATGAGTACATGGAGACGAAATGTTATCCAAGCAGTCTGTTCCTTGATAAATAACATTCTGCCGCGTTGAACGAGATTTGAAAATTTCATATATTTTAGATAGTGAAAAACCAGTGTAGGAGAAACAATTTTTACATAAAATTCGCAGTAAATTCTTGCTATCAAAACTAATGGAACTAAAATGAAAATTCATTTTGATTCCATGAAAAATTTTCTGCATTCATCCAGCGATTTTTCACACTCATACACTGATTTTACGCTATACAGTTTTAAGAGAGTATGAATTTTTCCACTTTACAGAACTGCAGTAAATTGAAATAGATCTTTCCAAACCTCGCGAATCCAGCTCGGCGAATGCTCTTGTCCACGCGGATCTTGCTGAAACAGTCCGAATACGACTCGTCAGAATTGATTCATTGCGTATAGAAAGCGCGATGAGCCAGCCGCGATGTTGGCTCGCGAGCCACGGGAATTCGATAAGAAGAAATTCGAGGCGAAGTTCTGCACACGGGCAACTCGGCGTAGTCTGCTTGGTCGAGGGAGATTCGCGCGCAAAGTAGCGTGCAGCGCTGGCTGATGAGTTGGCCGGCTGTACTCTTATCGAATTTTCCCGCGCAACAGTCCGGCGCAAAGGAAGCAGCCGGCAGCCGGCGAGCCGGGCAACGCGCGTCGCCGGGTTTTCTTGCCGGGAGTTGTTGGCGCGTGTCTCGTATCGACGGCGGGGCTGTTTTAATGAGAGCCGCGCGCTGCCTTTGAGCCGCGCCCGCCGGAATCAAAGCCGCGCCGCTAATAAGCACCGAGAGGGGTGTGTGCAGCCCGCAGCCCGAGGTGGCAAGAGCAAGGAAGTCCGAGCGGGACGCGATGCATTATTGAGTGCGGACACCGGAGATGCGAGAGAGCGCGCCCGCGCTGCTAATCGTACACGCGCTCGCATACGTCCTCGCGCCCCGGCCTCGCTAATGGACTCCCTCCGCCAGCCCTTCCATATCTTCTCCGGGCTTTTTCCTCCTGTACCCGCCCCTATTTTCCTCCATCCCCCTCCACTCCCCGTCCTAACACACACACACACACACGCTCGCTCGCTTCTCCGCCTCCGACTCGCTCGGCGTCGCGCACACCCATTGGCTTTTCTACTTCTTTATATTTTCATTGCCTCGGCAAAAGCAAGTAATACGCCACTGCTAAATATGGATTTTCATCGGATACTGCGTGTTTTTATCCGCGCGCGCCCGCGCCCGCGCCGGCTCCGGGCTCTCAAAGGGAAGAAGCCGATGAGGCTTTTCCACGCTGGGGTATTACATTATTACGGATCCATTAATGCGCTCCTCCCCTCCCCGGCCGTCCCGTCCGAATTATCACATTCCACATTATATTTTCTGCGCCATTCGAATTTATAAGGGATATTTCATCACTGGAGACGGGGAATAATTGATTTTTCCCCGGGACAAAGTTAATAATCCGCGTTCGTGTCGTCCAAGTTTATATATGAAATTTATAAGTGAGAGAGAGCCGAGTTGTCTGATGCACAGCTCCAGTCGATATACAATCCGACAGACGAAAAGTCTCCTGAAATATACCCAATGTAATTTTAAATTCCTCCCGAGTCCCAAGAATATCCGAGAACGTACATGTATGTGATACCATGACTCGTGTGGCCCGACTACAAGTCTAGGATCGCGGAATAACCACGCGGCTAATTCAATTCACTCGAGGAATGGAAAAATATTTGACTGCGAATCGAGCGGACGTGAAATATGTATGCTGGAGTGACGATGCGATGGTGGCGGCTCTCATATACAGCTTCGATTCCCGGGCTGCCGCCGGTTGGCGAGAGCTTCGCGCAGGAAAAGAGACGGAGAGGTGGGCGCGCGCGCGCCCATATACATGTATATATATATACGCACGCACGTATTACCTACTCCTCCGGACATCAGAGACGCGTTATTATTGGATTACATTTTTAATCCGGCCTCTCTTTCCAGGGGCGCGCGAGAGGGAGACAGAGAAAAAGCGAGGGTACGGCACATCGAAAGCTCCGTCTCTTTTTCTCTGGGCTCTCGGTGCGCGCACATATCCGCGCGCGCCTCGCTCGCCCTTACTTCTTTCTCTTTCTCTGCGGGCTGCTGCTGCTGCTGCTGCTGCTGCTGTTGCAGTCGGCTCTGCGCGAGAGGCAGAGAGCTGCTTTCGCCCGGCCCCGCGGCGGCGTATCTCCTCTACTTTCGTATTCCGGATGGAATTACTATGCAGGAGATTTCATTTGTTATATATGCGAGCGAGCGAGCGAGACGGACGCTACAAACGAGCATATTTTCGCTTAGGCTAATCAAATTACCCGGCGGACTATGCATTTTGAATAGGCGTGTCGCCGAGAGGCCGCTACTCCCCTCCCGATCCGCGCATATATTCTTGCCTTGATGCGGACCTTCGTCGCCCGCGCCCGCTGAACCCCCGAGCTCCATCGATATACCCTGTATGTATACATCGAGCGCGTATACGCGCCGGCGTTGAGGGATGGACGGACTTGGGGCTCACCTATATACATGCGCGACTTAATTTTGAAATCTCGTTACTCGGCTCGGCGAAGCAGCTAGTACTCCGACTGCCCGCGGCGATTCGCCCGGCTCTGATTTTCTTTTTCCGCCGAGCTTCATTACTTTGCTGTCCTCTTCAGATCTTCGTTCCGAGGCATTAAGATTTAACGTCATTAAAATTATTAAAACACTGGCTATGGGCTCGTGTGATGCGCCCAGCGCGCAGGCTCCCGGCATTACTTCCCGCCGTGAATGTGACAAAGCTGTTTTGCAAATTTTCCCCTGCTCAACCGTATAGGGAGATTACCCAACATCGGATTCTCGGGCGGAGAAGGAGGGATGATGTCTTTGTTTGTGAGAGATATTACGAGCGAAATAATATTTGAGCCGTGGCTGTACGACTTGACGAGATGAGTGTGATCCTTGAGCCGAAAAAATGAATACAATTCAACTTTGGGAATTAATACTTGCGAGTCCACGACTCTTTGAGCCGGTGGGTTCGAACGTGAACACGTGTGGACTCATGACTCATCTCGATACATTGAAGCTCCGCGTGGAAATCGCCCTACAAATGGTCCGAGAATGACGTGCGCTCGGTGTCGTTCGTAAACGAGTTGGTAAAACCGCGTGATTTTTATTGTATACGTTCCTATAATAGAAGCAAGTCTATCAGATCGAGCAAAGTCACGTATTCGCTCGTATCCGAATGAAAATGAACTTTTTTCATTGTTGCCTGTGGGAAAGGATTGATTCGAAATCTCCCCTCTTTATTTTCCCGGCCGTGTAGGGTATGTATATGGATACAAAACTTTTGATGAACGCAAAGCGCCATAATTTTTCTCATTTATGTATTCGCGTACACAAGCAATTATTCGCTTTGTAGGATGGACTGCGAGCAGCCGTGTATATACGCAACAAAGTAACAAGTTCGACGCTGACGCCGGAGGATCGCACGGTGAAATTGAGGAAATCGCCTTGTTCCTAAGCGTTCGGCTGCAACAATTCGCGCTCGGGCGCATTCAGTGCCAGGCCACTAATTAGCGCGTCGTTAGATCGGAAAGGCACTAGCGGTTATTAACGAGCTAGACGTAACGATCCTTTGAGCAGTCACGATGCCGTTGGCTGTGTTTTTATAGGCTTACACAGAAGGAAGTGATTCTCGTTCGCTTCTAGTTTGCTCGCAATATGGGCAGAATGCACATTAATACCCAGCAGGAGGATACTCCTGGCAATACCTTTTTTCAGTGGCGCATTCACGTGTGTACCGAGAACACGCTAACAGTTTTATGACGCGCGCATTCGATGCCTCAACTCTATTATGTAGTGCGCATTGACTTAATTTACAGCGTGATACTCTCGAGAGTTTCATCATATATATATAAGCTCGAGGATTTTCTATTCGCGTTGCATGCACGCCCAATGGAGTATTTTATAATTAAAATTTTAACCAAGGAATAAAATATAACGTTAACGAACCATTAAAACTTATTTGGTGCATCAATGTCCTTTAACTTAATATCCATTATCAACGTCACTCAATTCAGATTCGAAGCGTGTCATTGAGCTTTTTATTATGCATTTTTAAGGACACTCGAATTATTTATTATTCCCGTTTAAGGGGTAATATCCGGCAAATTTTTTTTTCTTTTCATTTTTTTTTTATTGGCTTAAATCATGCTAAAACTATCCTAGAATCGAAATCTACAACTCCCAAGTACTGATCTAAACTCAAAATTCGTTTAAATCAATTTTTACTGAACAACTTTCGTATAAGATACATAGCATTTTGAAACTTTAAACGCGTTTTTCTCAAAACCATGTTTTCAAACTCGGCGAGCAGTAGAACTGAAAAAGTTTACATCCGATTGACTTGAAATTCTAACTGTAGCTTCTTCATTAGATTATCTAGTGAAGTACACACCATTTTAGCGATTGATTGACAAAAAAAAAAGTTATAAACAATTAAAGTCGACTTTTTTGGTCGAAAAAAAAAATTTTTTTTCAAACCGTCGCCATTTTGCGAAAAAAAATTCTAAAAAAATAATGATGTGTACTTCACTAGATAATCTAATGAAGAAACTACAGTTAAAATTTCAAGTAAATCGGATGTAAACTTTTTCAGTTCTACTGCTCGCCGCGGAAGAACTTTTTAAAAAAGCGGTTCACGGCAATCGCTGCACAGCCGCCATTTTGTAAAAAAACTAACAATAAAAAACTTTTTCCTATTCTCCAAGAGTTGCTTAATCCAATGATATATTATTTATATACCTTAGATCTCAAATGTTGTTTAAAAAAAATCATGAAAAAAGCCTTGTTTTTTTGAGCATTTGCCGGATATTACCCCTTAATTCGACTGCCGATATAAATTGCAATTTTATATTCCACGATGAAAGCGCAGCAATTAAAGCGGCGCAAGTGCTTTCGTAATGGAATAAAATCATATATTTTGCAATTGACAAGAATTACGAATCAATAGCACGTGAATGGTGCAAGTGTTATTTGTGAGCCCCCGAGCTTTCGTTCATTTACACGCGGCAATCCGGCATATAGCGCAGCCGCTCGTTAATGCTCGCAATTAAGGTGGCTCGAGCCCATTAAAACGCAAAGGTGAATCAAAAAGCGAGTAAAACGAGCGTTCCAATACACAAATTCATATGAAATATCTCTCCCTCTTCTTCAGTTTATGCTAAGAGGAGCGTAGAATTAGAGAACTGCAGTTTGATTTTTAATTGAGAGCCCACAGTCTCCGGGGTCATTGATCGAGTCGCCGGTATATGGCAAAACTATTTCGAAGCTGCTCTGGCTGATTCACACGCAATAACTGACCCCTTGGATCGATATAACCACGAAGAAAACAAATGAATTTGTTTGCTCATCCAGACCTCTGAATCACGCTCTTCAGCAATCGCAAATTTAGCAATCGCCAGATAAAATAAGCGACAAAAGTATGCTGAAAATGAGACTCCGCAGCATTGTCAATCGAATGACGCGTCAATGTCCCGAGCAAGCCGAGAGTTGATTGCACTCGAAGCCGGGAAAAGCACAAGCAAAGCTCGAGGTCGCGACTGCATCGTGGCTTTTTAATTTTTCCTTCGCTGAAGAGCCAGGGATGAGGGGGTTGCGTTGAGGCGAGCACAGCAATGAACATTCCGCGTTGCAGTCGTGCGTCTGTCTGTGTCGCGGAGCGACGGAGGGCATCAAGTATGTGCCCTCGTTAATCGTTCACGGCGTACTGGGCTCGCAGAGCTGCGTACGCGATGCGTATCGCTGGTGCGTCGGGGCTTTCGAGCATTGCCGGAGCTGAAAGTGAGACGCGCGCGGATAGGAACGGAGGAAGAAAGGACCGTGGCGAATTAGAGCCACTTAATTATGCCCCCCCCCCCTGCTCCATACTGTGTGTGCACAGGTGAGCGCGAGCGGAGCCGATAGCTGCTTAGAATACGCGGCGTTGTAGGAGTGCGCGAGATATTCGCGGCCGATAGCCGGGGTTTCTTCCTCCCGCTAATCGCTTCCCGTGAGTCCGCTCGCGCGCGCGAGTGATATCTCCTTCTCGAGAGAGAGAGAGAGAGAGAGAGAGAGGAGCGAGCTCTCTGGGAGCAGATGCGCGCCACGATTTCGTTTCGGGCCTTGAGAATTTCGCGCCGATCCCCGTCGAGATACACGCACACACGCAGTCACGGATTAACGAGGGCCCCGGCGCTGATCTACGCCGGAGCATTGTTCCGCTGTACGCGTCAAACACCGCCCCCGGGGTTCCGGGACAAAATTTGCGACTCCGCGCGACACTCGCGCGAGCATACGATTACACACTGTGGGGTTTTATCGGTGCGTGTACAAGTCGGAGGGTGAGCTGCTCAGCTCTGCGCTCGGCCGGGGCTTCGGGAAGAAAATTGCGGGCCGTCTTTGGGGATGAGGACGGCCGGGCGTGACAGGCAGGCCGGACAGGATATGACCTGGCGTCGCAACGCCGAAATGAGACCACTTTGACTGTTGGGGCCGCTCATCTCGGGAATTACTTCCGGCGCGGCCGGCCGACGTCGCGTTACACCGCGTGGGAGAACAGCCCGGTCGCTCGCGCGCGCACGCGACAACCCGCCGCGACCTTTCACCGCGCGCACACACACCCTGATCCCATCGTTTCCACTGTGCTACCTGCAGCGTTTCAAAGGCGAGTGCCACCGACAAAGTGCGCTCGGGCTCCCGGCGTACGTTTTCCTCTCTCTGCAGAATAATGCACTTGTTTGGACGTTGCCGCGAGCGCGCGTCGCCTGCCCGGGTATCATATTCGACCTGACAACTCCACCCCCCTCCCGCGCTGTTGTGCTTTCGCGTGTCGCTCGGACGAGCGGGCGAATAGCCGGAGTAGCGTAAAATCGGTGCCTCTCTCGATCGGGAGCACCGTAGCTGTACCTCACGTTGAATCGGAGGCCAAGTTGAGCGGCGGCGGCGGCGCCGCGATGGGCAGCAACGGCAAACTCGCGAGAGCCAATCAATAACGACGAATAATGAGCACTCAGTGGAAGTGCAATTCTAGCTCCGCCTCCGCCCCGGATTCTCGGGCCACGGGCTCGCCCGGAGAGAGAGAGAGAGAGCCGATGATCGCGAGCGGATTGTTTAACGAGCTGGTGGGAATGGATGTATCGCTCGCCTCTCAACTGCCGACCGCCTCGGGCGGTGGCGCCAGCACGGAGATGGGCCAAAAAAGCGCCTCCTGATCGACTCCACCAATGCGTCGCGCTGATTCTCCTCCGTGATTATTCCTTCGAAATTCATGTGTGCGTATAGCCCGAGACGAATCGTGCCCGCTCGCTGACGTTCCGAATCAACTGAGCGCTTCCACTCGCCCCTCGCGAGCGAATTAAAAATTTGTGATGTCATCATCCTAACGATTTCCTACCGCGCGCGCGTGTGTGTGTGCGAGCGCGTGTGATTTGAGGAAGGAGCTGGGGATTTCGTTTCTTAATACGCGCTCTCTATTCATATATAAGGCTCGGGAAGAAATGACGAGTGATTCTGAAGAGGGCAACGGGCATGACCGCAATAACAATGGACGCTTCAACGTAATGCTCGACTACAGGAATCTGTCAATCCACGTGCACGTCGTCCATGAAGAACACGTCTTTCTCTTTCTGTTCCCGTGTGTGCAGGAAGGCTTCCGGGCGGCTCGTCAACCCATCCAGTGACACGCACCGATTCGCGTTTCTTTTTTTCCTTCATTTTTCTTGCGTCACAAATACTCTAAGACCGAATATCTTCGATTATTCGAGAATGCTGATCCACCAGTTTGGTTGTGCTAACCCGCTAACGAGTTTTTAGAGATTATCGAGAAAATTTCACGAAGTCAAAGTACTCGTTTATCAATGGGATGAACGAGTTTCTCCTTGTTTTTGGTAAGGTGATAACAGATCACACAAATGACTGCGACGACTGCAGTTATTGAATGCAAAAGAAATCTACGAGCGATTACCAATGCCAATACGACTGTTTTCTGCTCTCATTTGGCTGCGCTCCTTAACCGCAGCTCATTTCCTGCTGTTCGAGTATGATTAATATAGAATAAAAGATTGTTTGACATCCTGTTCCAACGACGCGTCATTTCGCTTGGATTCCTTTCATTTGTCTTCCTGCTCCTTCCTCAATCCTTTTACGCAAGCGCATCGTATATATGAGTACGTTACGATCATTCCGCGCAATTTGTTTGTTCAACCGTCAGAATATTCACGACTTGTTTCACATTGTTTCACGGTCATTGCCAATTGCTGTTGTGGCCGAGGACGAGGAACTTGTCGCGGGAATAGCATTGGGATCGCGGTGCGTGCGCGTGTATAGGCCTCTCTCGGTGTACGGGCAAACGCGATTGAATTAATGCGACCCGTTATTCAAATTATCGGAGAAAAATAGCCGGGGACAAGAGCATTGGGGCAATAAAATTCAGTTTGCCAAAGCAAACGACTCGTAAAACGATGCCGTTTCCCCGGCTAGGAATTTCGAAGCGTGCGGGGACACATCCTTTTTCACGCAGTAAGGAACCCTCGGCGTATCCGGAAACGACGTGATTGGAAAACGTGCGCAAACGGACGGCTGGCTCGTGCGGCTCTGGATTCGGGGAGGCTCGGCTCGGAGGGATCGGAAGGCGGAATAAGAGTGAAATGAGCCGAAGGGTCGGCGAGGAAGAAGAAGGTGCTGCTCTGGCGCGCGCAGTGCCGAGCGAGAGGGATGAAGAATTTTCCTTTGGTTGCTGCTGCCGCCACCACCGTCGCCGCCGCCGCCGCCTTAAAAAACGGATTTACAACCTGTTGCTCATCGGCTGCCAGTACCCACTTAAAGATTCCCCTCGATATTGAAAGAATATCCGAACGCGACGTCGGTGCGCGGCTGCTCCCCCGTGGCTGCTCCGACGACTGCTCCACCATGCCTTGTAAATATAAAAGTCCGGATATCGGGCGAAAGAGGGTCCTTTAGCGAGACGCGACAAGAGCAAGGAAAGGTGGCTCCGCCGGGGACTGGGCTTTGCATCCTCTACTTTCCACTTGATCTGTTTATTTGATACCCGGAAAAAGATACTGACTCGTCCTCAATCTGCTTGTCCCCATTCATAGATTCTTCACTCGAATCCTCGGATTACTCCATGCTTATTTCTCTAGAGATTAATAGTTTTGCATTGATATTCCTGGTATTGAAATCTGACTATGGGTGGGTGGCGGGGAGTAACTGGATCGCCATTTTTTTCGATATTATTATTTGCGCAGTGCGAGATCAAAAAAGTGTAGATACAGTCATCTCTCATTCTATCTGTCATACTCATCGGCTTCGATGATTGTTATCCGTTAAACCCTTATACTTATCAATTACGGATAACTTACCAGTTAGAAAGTGCGCTGGACTTGCGACATGATTTGTCTAGCTATGTCTTGTGCAATCGCCTAGTCAACCGCAACAATGATAATTTTTTTCCAATTATAATTATCATGAGAAACATGTCAACCTTTTCCGAGTGGTTTCTCACTGTAGTATCTCCCAGGAGTATATATCTTGAATATTTTACGTATTTCTGCGGTTTCATAGACGAATAATACTCTCTGCTCTTACCAATATTAATCAAGAACTATCAGCTCATATTAGGATGATTCATCAAAACACACAAGTTTATACTGATGCAGATAAAAAACATGAATACCATCAAAATTGGAATACAAAGTACTAAAAACGATGCTGGAGTACCTTAGAAATTTTTGAGGATTACCGGTTCATGAGAATAAGCCTCTCAGCATATTTTTTACCGTATACAATCATTAGCCGCTAAGTTACGGATTTTGTGCGAGAACTGAAGTAACTCAATAAGTTTAGGAAAAATACGTATTTGAGCCAGGCGTGTACGTGATCGTTTATTCGAGCGGGTCTTCGAACGAGACGAGCAAGGCGAAAAAATCAATTGTCGCGCTGATGAGAGACAAGCGCTGTCGTGATGAAATTTTCAGGACGACTGAGTATTCACAGGTTCACACATGAGGAGACAAGGCGCGGGGCCGTGTTTACATTACAGGCTGGGAGCAATCGATCGAAGCGGGAGGAACGTTTGACGCGCGGAAGCGAACGTTTATGCGGAGTCAATGGGGGAGAACGCACTCGATTTTGCTATTCATTAAAGCCATCGCCGGGTAAACAAACACAGCTCGCGCTTACGCGTGCCGGTGTACGCGTGTGTGGATATGTGATTAACGCGGAGGCTGCGCCAGCGCGGCTCGATATCGGATGGGGTGAGCGAGTAGCTGCTGCACCATCTATCCCTTTGTTCGGCCCCGCTTTGCCCCCCGTTCGCGAGCGTGTACGTATCCATCGGTATTACTCGGGCGCGCCGAGCCCATCGATTAGCCGGATCTGCCGCGGAAACGGCAGATGCTTCCTCTCCCTCCCTCCCTCTCTCTCTCTCTCTGTCTCTCTCTCTCACTCTTCCTTATACACTCTCCTCCCGATTTATCTCCCAGCTCTAATTCTTTCATTTCGTTAAGGCACTATCCTGCCTAATGTCTCGTATCTATTTCAATCAATCCGCTTGACCGCTGAAACGATTTTATTTATACACTACCTGCGCACAGTTTGTTTGACCCCATTTGTCTGGTGCTACATGTATCTATACACACTCGACTTACACTGATGGAATTGCGACTTTTATTGAGTGTAGTCTTATTGCTGTTCAATGTTACATCAAACGTACGTACGTAGAACCTGGAGAAAATAACCATAGCTTGACTGACTAATGTTTCAATCGAATTGTATAATGTTATAGTACGGCAGTCATTCAATAATGGTTAACATATTTCTTTTACTATTTTATTTTGATTTTATGTGTGAGGGTCAGCCTCTCTCGAAGCTAAGTTAATCAAAATAATGATCAAGATAGTGTAGGTGTTAGGGAATTCGCAGATTATATTATTTTACTTTTTGTTTTTCGAAAGCTGTGTGTGGATACGAAGAGCAAATCCCTCAAAACTTCTATTCAATAATATTTTGAGGTTTTAACATGATTCAAATTTTGAGGTATTATCGATAATTGTGTCGTCGCCTGGAAGGAAAAAGACGAAGGGCTTCTTACTCCAGTAGTCCCTCCAAATGTCGACGATACTCCCATCGTTGTTTAGTACTCTATATAAGGTACTGAATTTGATATCATTCAGCGTTCTATCTCATCAGCATAAACTTATGATGTTTTAATCTATTTTGTTCCAATCTGAGGAATAGCTTTTGGTTAAGATTGGTAAAAACAAAGAGCAAAATTCATCCATAAGCCCGCAGTACTCCATGAAAACTCCGTGGTACACTCTTTGGGAGTACTGGGGTGAGAAGCCTTTCGGAATAAGGTGTATTTCAAATTGTTTCTATAAAAAGTGCCATTTCAATTTTTATCTATAAAAAGTGCTATTTAAAGAGAAATTTTATCTCTGAGTTTTTCCGATTTCGGAGTTGATGTGATGTGCATCAATTCAATGTATGTATGTATGTATGTATGCATGCGTGTGTATTTTTGTGTATTGTGTAAGTTTGACTCATCTGTGAATCTTTAAAACAATTTTTCTTATGATGAATAAATTTAAAACAACTAACTTTTTCCTGACTTTTTATCTTGGAAATATTTTGATTCAATTCTACAAATTATTGAAATTTGAAAAATGGAAAATAAATGTAATCAACGCATCTACCAAACGAGGATGAAGCAAGAATACGTCTCATTAATTGATATGAAGAGTAATAAATTCCAGATTCAGTAGATTTGGTAACACGCAGGTCATAAATCTCTTACTGTTAATTTTCAAAATGCAAAACTTTCCGGGTCAATGTATTTCGTAACATAATAAAGTTTTATAGCATGTCCTTCTAAACTCTTTGAGGATTTTCCAGTCCTCATCGTTTTATATTAGTTCATTTTTGATGCAAAAGAAAAAAAAAACTAATCGAAAATTGAATCTGTCCGTCGAATAAAAGCAATCAAGAACTATTTTCATCGAAAACTATTAATGCATAAAAGTATGACTTAAAGAGTTAACTTCCAGAGTATCACGTCTCGACCTGGATGAAGTTGTCATATTCAAACGTGCATACGCAGATTCGCATACATACTCAAGTAGACAACATCAACTCCTACGTCGGAAAAACTCCGAGAGATAAAATTTCCCTTGAAATGGCATATTTTATACACAAAAATTTAAACTGTACTAAGTATTAATCAAAATTTGAAATTGCACCACCTTCCTCCCAGGCAAGGATGTTTAATTACTGCGTGAAACTATTTCCAAAATTACCTATTTTAAGATCATTTGATTCTTGAAAAAATTACTTGTGACCTTGAGACCTTCTCAAGCATGTTTTCGCGAATATTGCATGTGATCATCTCAAGTTACGACTTCATTCGCACAGAAGACTTCATTATAGGGGTGAGGTTTGATTGTACTACAATCTATGACTGGTACATGAATATTTTCGGTATCAATTCTCACCAATCATAAAAATATACGATCATCTAAATTGATCTGTTGGCATAAAGTATCTGATAAGCAAATTAATATGAGCTGCGGATGTAGTTCAATGATGAAAAGTGTCGATAGCACGGGATTATAATCCCGATAAATTTGTCCATAACGCGTGAATCCGCGGAAGTGAATTTAATAGGGCGCTTAATAGCCGCGGTACGAACGTCGGGCCAATCAAGCGAGGGATGAAGCAATGGAAGAGTGCAACAATGGCATTGTGACGGGCGCAGTATTAAACGCGTGACAAAGTGCAGGGATCGGGTACGGGCCGGTAGCGCGACGACAGTGTTTGAGCCGGGAGGGCCGGAGGTGAGGAGGGTTCGCTCCCATCGTTTCCCTCGGGAAGCTATCGGCTCGCGTATCGAGAGGGAGGGTGGAAACCGTTCGGGTGTCCCGAGGGCGGCTGCACGCCGAGCGGCAGCGAGAGAGAGAGAGAGAGAGAGGTGGAGGTGAGCGCCAGATCGAACGGGGGGCAGGGGGACGTGCAACAAGTTGTTCGGTTTTCAAAGCCCATTGAAATTGATGGCTTTCCCATACCATGACAAACCCTCCCGCAAGCTGCAAGCTCCCTCGCCGGGCCCGGCCGAGCTTTTATCGATACGTGCGAGCGAGCGAGACGGAGAGCTGGAGCGAGGGAGAACAGGTGTGGGGAGCCGCTCGGGGGGATGGATCCGTTATGCACGCGCACACGAGCTCGCTGCGGCTTTTATTACTGCATTTTCACCTTGTCACGGCTTTTCGCTTCGACACGCGTTTGCAGCCCCGCACCTGCAAGCTGCCACTCGGCTCGCGCCCTCCCACGCTTTCGTTTCCTCGCGATTTATTGCCGATGGCGGGCCAATTATTTTTCTCGCCGCGTATACCCTCACGGTTTTTCGCCTCTCCTCTCGCTCCCGTGATCAGGCGTTTCGATCACTTCGTCGCGCGTAAACACTATCAATGCACTCGTTCACGGGCGCGCTTTCTTGATTCCTTTCGTGGGATCTTTTGTCGCTTCATTTGACTCGTTTAGAGTTTCGTTTCGTATACCCTATAAACGTCTAGACGAATGCCTGACGTAAGCGATTTACAATTATGAATGCAAGATAATTGAACGACGCGAATACACTCGATTTGCAATTGGACACGATGACTATACCGTCAACCGCCGAGAGATAGCAAAGAGTCAAATTTATAAACCGCTAATAAGTTTTCGTTGTTGTGAGACTCGTCAATACACACAGCGGCTGGATGCTCGGTTGCGAAACGCTCATCCGAGTTATTGCGATTACCACTTAAGTTTCGCAAACATCTTGTGTCTGTTCTCATCAATTTGATTACCCAACGGCTGAACAACTTATGGCCGCTAACATTCCCGTAATGAGATATCCACTAGAGATAGCATTTGTCAGTTGATTTACAAAACGACCAACGATTTTAAAATAAATCCATCCCATCTACATTGAGACACGCCGTTCTAGGGGGACATTATTATTCCCATGGGTAATCAATTATCAGCTCGGCGACTTGAAAATATAATAATATCGGATAATTGCGATGCTTCGCTGACACAATGCAAAACGTTTCGATTTGAAAGTTGCAACGTGCAATATAAGACTCGAGCGAGCCCGTGCGAGGTTGAGCAGCGTCAAGGTGCGCAACGACTCGCGAGATTATTGATTGGTTCGGCGTAGCGCGATCGGCGCTGGTGATCCATCAAAGAGAAGGGCCCGCAGCTTCCAGCGGGAATCGTCCGGCTCCTCTTTTGCCGTCGCTGCAACTTCGCGAAGGTCGGTCTTTAAAAACGCATTACACTCGAGGAAAGGTTTGAACTCCCTTACCTGCTGCCGCCTTTCTCTCTCTCTCTCTCTCTCTTCGTGCAAAGTGTGCCTTCGGCGCCCCGCGCCTGCCCACAACCAATAAGACCGATACGTGCGATCCTCTCGACCGTTCAATTATTTTGCAATCAGCAACCTACCGCCGATACGTACCCTAATGCCGATGCTGCTCTCTATCCTATTGTATCTTCTTCCTTCGATTTTGATTTTTTCCTTTTGCCACTCGAGAGCCGCTTGATCCATCCGGCTCTCTGATTCATGACACTCGATTATTCTCACGCGGCGATGGCTGCCCTCCGTCCCCATTCAATTTCTGCTCCAATTTTTCAAGCTTCGTTCCCGCTTCTCGAAACTTCTCTCGCATCCGGTGATTCTCCTGATGCCGTCGGTCAAGTCGTCAATGGAACGATCGCCTCCCAGGATCACGAGTGCAGGTTTTTGTATAATTTCATACTCGTTACGAATACTTGCGACGAGTAAAATCGACAGAGCTCGCGTTTGGGTGTGCAGCACAAAACCGCAAGGGCGAGGGATAAGGCATAAGGCTCGCCAGTATTTCCCTTTAGTTTTTAATTGTGTGATCGATAATGATAGCCACGGTGCCGGGAGGGGGAGCTCGAAAAGTCGTGGAGCCCGGCGAGCGTGAGTCAGTAGTCGCATGCACGAATCGCCGATGAAAGTACAGCGGGCTGATAATCAAATTCAGCCGGGCCCATGACGAATCGGGGCAATTAAAGTCCGATCGCTGCAGCACGATAAAACGACAGTTGTTCCGCTCGTCGATTATTCGCTCGTCCGCAAGCGAGCGAGCGAGCGATCGCCCAACCCGACGCAAACTCATTTCCAAGCTGCGTGCACACACGAAACTCGTTACTCTTTCTCTCTCTCCCTCTCTCTTTCTCTCTCTCTCTCTCTCTCGCTCACTATCTCTCACTTGCTCACGGCGCACACACACACACACACACTAGCCCTATCGCTATTTCTTATCGAGTTAATTGGCAAATGTTTATCGGCGCACGCGTTGCGACTGCATATACACTCGGTGGTTTTCGGCACTACGTCGAGCCTCTGCTGCGCAATACTTGGATCGACGAAAAAAAAAATAAACAAGACGCGATAGAACAATTATATTTCCATTAGAGTTATAGGCCGGGGAGGGCCGGGAGGCTGGGGTTTTTCGAGACGCCCTGCAGGATAATCACGCGGTCGGCGGCGTGTGCGCGACCTTCGGCAAACGCGCATCATCGACTCCGCGGTTTCTTTAATTCCCGGCCATTACCACGGATATATATACACATATAGTCTCACGGGGGCTTCTCTCTCGTCGGCGCATTAACGCCACTCGCTCGCTCGCAGGTATATATACACACATTGTGTGTATATACGCGCAGGTCGATCACTGTCGAACACCGCGGCCGAGTGTCGGATTTCGGCGCGCCCAGACGAATAGTCGCAATTTTTCATCCGAATCATTTTCTTCGCCGGTTCGATTCGGATCGAATGTGTGTATATGTATATGCTACAGGCTAATAAGACGACGCGGCCTGGGTGTGTGGCACTTTTAATTATCTCGGAGCCACTCATCAATCAGTCCGCGAGCTCTTCCTCCCGACGCTCCCACTACCACTGCCTCTTCCTGTCTTTTCTCCCGGGGCCCCTCTTTTTTCCTTCGCGTCCTTTTTTCGTTCGCGCTCGCGGATCGGCAGCCGGCCCTTTTATCTTGCCTGCCTGCCGGCACCGCAAACGCATATCATCGGTACAATGTCCATTTGTATCGCCACTCGATTGTTATTAGATTACGTCCTCTTTAATGCGACGAATTGAAGAAAAATCATCAATCATCATTGGCATAATTATCACGAAATTCGCTCTCGTTACTGGGCATGGCCAAACCTAGAAATATTCGATGAAATTGGATTCATTATACCATGTTTCTTTTAATTATTAAGACATTGTGTAGAATCACTAATTGTGATGGAACTCTTTTGAATGCTGCTTGAATACCCGTGGGTACGCTTAAGAATTTTTTGATTTTTTGCATGATCTTATTACATTCAAGTCATAAATTCTTCTGTAGATATAAATCTATTCATTTTGTGATCCGAGCTGCTCTTGTGATCTATTCGTTATTCCTGAAGTCGTTTGGATCCGAAGAAAAGTTACGGCAGAAATTGTCAACACGAAAATATTAATCAATTATGATTCTACATCATGAATCGTGAATAATGAATGTATTCGATAATGTATATTGATCTTAATAATTATACCCTGTGCTAAATAGTGAGAATTTTCAATTTGTACTCTTGTTCCATCCTAGTCAAGCGTATCACATTGAGTCGTGGTTAAACGAACTCGTTCGATATAATATATTGAATCCCGTTCGGTTTTCATATTCAATAAGAGACAGCCGAGGATTCTTGAGAGACATGCAAAATAGACAAATCCAGAGTGACTTCGAGATGGGAGGGGTAATCATTTTATCCGGCTAGCCGAGTTTATCGCACACACACGCACAAGAGCACATTGAGTCTTGGTATTCCATTTCTCCGTCGTAAACAATAATGCTCTTACGAGATTCCGTCGGTCGGAGCAGAGCAAGAGAGGCGGTAGGGGGAGAGCGCCTGAAATATCACGATCTCCTTTATTTTCATGCGAAATTCGAATATCGTCCCCTCATGTGGAACGATTCGAGTTTCACGAAGCTCGGAAGTTGCGTGTCCATTGCGCGCGCGAGCCGAGGAAAAGAGCGGTCGAGGCTACATGCTCGACTTCTTGAGTTCATTGACTGTTTGCTGTGTGTGTGCCCGCGCGCGCTCGTGTGTGTGTGTGTCTCCTCTCCCGAGACTCGTAAAACAGGGCGAGCGAGACAATGCGCGAGCGGTCGCGTTTGTAAAAAAAAAGAGTGGGGTGGGGGAGGGAGGGGGGACGAAAACAACAAAGCGGTTCGGTATATGTATGTACGCGCGCAAGAGAAAGAGAGAGGGATTATTTCTCGGCTTGCGTAATCCGGTACTACTTGCGTGTGTGATTTCTCCCTCTTCTCTATTTACGAATTACGAATCGGGCCGGTGTCGGTAACGTAAGAAAGACAAAGGTGTATGAGCCGCGCCGAGGCGAAATTATGTGCGCGCGGCCGTTGCGCAGGGCGCTGCTACAATACAAGAGAGACAAATTAAAGCGGCGCGACTCGTGAAAAGTCTGCGCGCGCGCGAGCTGCAGCAGCAGCAGCAGCAGCAACACGGCGGGCGGGCGGGGGGGCTAGACGCACTACCGACAGCTGGCGCCGCCGATCATCCGCTGCGGCCTAGCCGCGAACTATACGCCCGGCTCGGATTTTCTTCGCGAATCTCGTATTCCCACCGAGCGCGGCCTCGTTCATTATTAAATATTCTGGTCTGATCCGGACGCAGTGTTTCATGACCGGATCAAAGAAATTACGTCATTACGATCGAGAGGAAATCATATTTGCGAAACGACCTATCGGGTTTCGCAGTATGTGCGAGTGACAATGCCCGTATATATACATGTACCTTCAATCGGAGATCGATCTGGAATTTTAATCAACTCCAGCTGTGTTTAATTCTCGAGATGGAAACCTGTTTTTGCCCTAGTTAACAAAGATATCTTAATATTACTCGATGCAGTTTTACTTTGAAAAATTCAGTTATTCGAGAACGACTAAATTCTTTGATCACAGATCAGGTAGGAGAAAATTGAAATGAAACTATCTATGGTTTCGTGTGGATCCGTCGCCACTGACTGTCGGATCATACATTTGATGTAATTTTCAACGCTACTAGAAAGTCATGGAAAGTTAAAAATTAAATGAGTTAAAAATAATGAAATAACATAATATTCTTTCTTCAATATACCGAATGATTCACTTCCGCGAGACTTGCTACGATCTCTATATCCGTAAGCGGTGTGAATTTCAATTTTATCGCTCGTTATCTGGTTACTTATTGTTGTCCAGATGGGATACATTCCCACGTTCTTACAAAAATATCCCGTGCGTCACTGAAAACGGGACACGACATTAGACCAGAACTGGTTACCCCCCAATAACAACTTCCTAAATCGTCAGGTTTGGAAAAAATTAAACTGTTATAATTACACATTTTCAAAGTTGAAGAATGAATGGCCAATAAAGATGCATGATTTATCGATTTTTTACATGGAACCGGGGGACAGAAGGAGAGAGAGAAAGAGAAAGAGGTTACGCCGGCGTAAATGTTTTCAGCGAACCAACGAAATCCAGCGATTAATCAAAACGATCGAGTTTTAACGAGAGCTCGTTGCACAGGCATATATAGATTTGGAAGAGAAAGAGAGAGAAAGAGAGAGAAAGCCTCGTCGCTCTGCTCGGTCCTTGTTTTTTTCGAGTCGCGAGCATTGGAAGTAATCAAGAGCCTATAATTTAGTCCGATCGAGACGTGGGAGCTAACGAACAAAAACTCTCGAGGTTTTTCGTGTTAAAAATCATTAAGGCATAGCCGAAAGAGCGGCAGTCGCTTCAGTCGCTCGTGCATTTCACGATATTAACGATTCCCCAGAAGAACAATTTACCAGGCATATAAACTTTCGCTCGAACTCGCACTATTATCGCACGATAAAACCGACTAATGATTCCTCACTCTGCGCGGCTATCGCTACCTACGTCCGTGCGGATCCGACCTTCGCGCAACTTCCATAAATTATTCGTCCGATGGAATATATATATATAAAGCGGGCAAATTCTCCGCGCAATCATTTTCCCGTCTTCTCCAAAAAAAAGGACTTGCAAGACCATTTCCTCGCGGTCCCTTCCATTCGCTCTCGTGATAAAACATCACCGAAACAGCACACATCGAAGACTGCGCTGCTCGCGAGCCGAATAAAATTTGAATGCGCAGCAATACTCTCTTGCGGGCGCTATGCTCACTCGCGATTTGCTATACCCGCTCTCGCATCGCAGCAGAGAGAGGAGCGCGTAAAGAAAGCCTTAAATATCATGAAATATTCGGTGTATATATCCCGAGCGAAGCCTCGAAGGCCTTTTCCCCGCTTAATACATCGCTCCGCGAGTATTTTTATTCTTTTATCGCGCGTCGGGGGCAGGGGGGGTTGGCGCAGCGCACAGGTAAAACGGCAAAGCCGCAGCGGAACGTTACGTTGAATTTATCCGCGCGATCGCGCCCGGCTATATAATACGCGCGGCGCACACGTACGCGCGAGCTGGATCCGTCTATCTTACTTTATCCGCTGGATGCGCTCGCGCGGCGCCGCTGTATATATACGTATGACAACAGCGCCGGGCTCTCCTCCCTCCCTGCCTCCGCTGATCTATCGCACGAAGCATAAAGTGGGGTATTCCATTTCTAAGGCGAACTTACAGCGCGTCGCTGCGGCGCTGATGCCGTAACGCACACGAGCTCGCCCGCCGCTCCATTTCGGAAGATTTGCCCTGACGTTTTTCCGCATACACCGGAATACATCGCCGCGCGTATACACGCGCAGTGAGTTATTCGCCCGGGCTCGAACAACGTATGATTGGTTCGAATATTCGTCCACGGAGGCAATGGCCGAACACTTGGGGGCGCGCGGGGAGAGTGAAAATTAATGCTAAGACGAGATCGCACGTGGGACGGGAGGATGTCTCGAATCGGTGTAGCGTGAATCGAGCCTTTTGTCCCGGGTTCTCCAGTACCGTGTTTACAATCATCGACTGAAAAATTGCTATTCATCCCGGCGGCAGACGATGAAAATTAGTCATCTCGCGGGTCTCGGGGGAGGTCACGTCACCTGGGAAACAATAAAACCGAATGGCGAAAGAGACGAGAGACGAGCGGGAGAGAGGGAAAAAAGGATAAAAAGAAGCAGACAGCGTTATAGAGCGACCCGGCCAAGAAGGTACTGCTGCGGCATTGGGAAAATGAGTCGCGAGATAGCGCGCGCGCGAGCGCGAGCAGGAGAAGCGAGAGAGGGAGAGGGAGCGAGAGCGAGAGGGAGAGGAAGAGTATTGCGAGGAGGCAGGGCTGGATAGAGGGATATGGAATATTGCTCGCGCTCGCGCGCGCGCTCCGAATGCAATCCACGTACCGACTGCTTTCAAATATTAACGTCACGTGACTTATTATATCTTAGCCCGCGTTTGCTCGAGAGCTAGCTCGCGCCGAGCAGCCGCACCGGCTGAAATACGGATAGAAAGAGCGAGAAACGCGCCGAGAGATATTTCCCCGTCTATATGCCATGTGTATGTACGTATACGTGTACATATATACGCGGCAGAGAAGCGCAGCCACTGTATCCCATCGCTCGCGGAGCGAGGCATCGCACGTGCATTTGGTACGTATAGCGCGCAGCCGGGGATCGAGTGCTCGTACCCGTATACGGCCGTCGCCGTGCGCCAGAATGATTCGATCAAGCTCCGGGCGCGACTCGACGGATCCGCTCGCGAGCGAATTCGAGGAAAAAAAATGTCGATCGTCGACTTCGACGCGGAACAATCTTCGATGTACTTGTGACGGACGGGATTTTTCTCGCGCCCGTCGCTCCCCCGTCGGCGGAATCGTGAATCGCAAAATCGCGCTCATCGAGCAATTACGTCGAAAAGAGTGGAGAGTAAATATACGCGAGCGGCTGTGCTTTAAACACAGGCTCGGGGCTCGAAGGGGGCGAAAAAGAAATGGCGAAATAGGCGCGGGAGAAAGGATTATAGAGAGCTGGAAAGGTACGGGCGAGGGCGGAGGAGAGGGGGGCAGCGGAAAATACTCGAGCTCAAGCGCTCGCGAGTCAGCGTTGCCCTCACGCAAGCTCGCACTCATTCTCCGCGGGCTGCATTCTTTTCTAATTTTTTTCGCGGGGCTCGCCCATGCGTGGCTCGAAGAGTTTCGCCTCGAAAATAAAAAAAAAAAAGAGAGAACGGAGGAACGCCCGAACGAAGCCACCGTGCCGTCGTCGTCGCGGCGACGCGTCCACTTGAAACCCATCGGGCGTCTAAGTCGTTTCGCGCCACGGCGGTGCGGCGTCTGGCGCTTTCCGAAGCGCCGTGCACACGCCGCGCCCACTTCCGGCTCGCTGCAGCGCTTCAGATTCGCGTGCGCGTGACCAGGGCCGCGCTTTCGCGGGAGAGCCTCATGGGCCACCCCATCCTCTCCCCACCCCCGCAGCAAGCCAGAGCAGCCGGGTCGCGCCTCGTATGCGTGTATATACACTCTGTTGTCGCGCGAGGGCAAAGCTCGATGTCAAGTTCGCGCAGCCCCGCGCGGCCCTCGAGATTGCCCAAGGACTCACACGCGCACGCACTCGTTTGTTTTTCTCCCACCCCCGAGCCCACCCCCTTCCGCCTCCGGAGGCCCCGCAGCTCTCTTTTTCCGAACGCTGACGGAATTAATGAGACGGCATGTATGATATTGTCATTAAGAAGCACGAGCCGTGCTCGGGGAGCCAAGTGTTTTCCCCGCCTCGCCCTCCCTCCCCCTTTTTCGCTGGCGCGCTTTTTGCGCGAAATTTCTTCTCTTTTTCCCCCCCGAACGACAAGTGGACGAAAGAATTTTAATCGAATTTCTCGCGTAATCATACGAGTAGAGTCTGCGCAGCGCGGGTTCGTCAGGTCTACGGGGATCTTGTGGCGCGCGCGAAGAAACGAACGCACGGCGAATTAAATTCACGAATGAGGAGAAAAGTTGGAAAAATGAATTGTAAGTTACATTTTTTGAAGTTCTCCCCAACTTATTTATGGATCCTGAAAAAACTATCAATTTCCGTTAGATACGTCCAAAACAAGCAAATTCTCTCTGGCACTATCTGTTATTCTTTTGGAAATGTCATATTTACAGTGTGCTATTTGTTGAAAATTGTAATTCAGTAAACTCTGCGATCAATGCATCAGCAAAACCAGGCTAAGAGGATCTATTAGACAAAATGCAAACAATGCATCTTTCTCATGTGAGAAATTGTATCTTTGAGACACAATATGCAATTGTACTTTTGAGAAATTATAAGGTAACTGTACCCAATTTGGCACTGTACCCAATTTGGCACAATCGTCAGATTTCGTATTTCCGGTGCTCTCTGAGCATCAGTCGCTCTTGGGTTATGTTGGGGGAATTAAAAGAAAATTTTCGGTATCTTCCCCGCCCATTTAGCCCTTAAAACCACTCTCCTACAACACTTTGAAGTTTCACTTACTGATTCTTTCACCATTTTCTTATTTCACTTTTCACACTCAACCTCAAAAATCAGGTGTCAATAATTTTTATCTCTCAAAGTGTCATTACTCTTTTTTGTGTAAAAACATCTCAGCTTTCGATTGGTCTCATCAGTTTTCCTAAAATTATTTTTTATCCTACTCAAATTGCTGTTTTTCGCATCAAAAAAAAGTGAACCCAATGTGCCCCTCTACGCGTTTTTAAATGGGAAGACTGAGTGAAATCATTGAATATTTGTATAGACATATTACGATGATTTAGACGCGTATTTTTGAGTTGTATGTTAAAAATTTTGTATAAATACCACTGGGAACATAATTGAGAGTTTATTTCAATGCCAATTGGATCGTCCCTGTAGGCCTATATAGGCTGTAGCTAATGATTAAAAAATTGTGCCAAATTGAGTACACGTTTTGTGCATTTAGCCTTTTTGAGTTTTTTTTTAAATTGCGATTTTCGATAGGTTAAAGTAGTCGAATGATGATTATGAAGATGGTTTCTAATAGGTATTGAGCTAAGCTTTGAGATGCCGTTCACAGAATTTTAAAATTCGAAGTCTATCATAGTCAAATTCGCGAAAAACCCTTAGGGGGGGGGGGCACATTGGGTACAGTTACCTTACTCAATTTTCTCTTCTATTTAATTTTCATAAAAAATATTGGAGTATAAATATTGAATAGTACACTTGGGTAATCGCCATTAGTATTCGAGATTATTCTGAAAAGTGTCTCAGAAAAATGAAAGAATCCAGACATAAAAATTTCAAATAATATATTTATTGCTTTGTTCTAACTAAATTCATTAGTTGCACCTCATTCCCTCCACTTCTTCGATTCAATTGAAATGTGTACATGAACATGTGGTTGATAATTTCACTCAGATTAATATTCAGATGATTCTTTGAAAATTCGAGAAAAATGAATACGGCCGATGCATTTCGACACTGCAGAATGGACGATATTCGCAACTTCAATTACTCGTGGTAAAAATAGATATGCAAAAATAGATACCCTCTAGCTCCATTACACTGGAGAATACGTAGTCGTTGTTAACGAACCGAGCGTGTACTAAAAAGTAAAATGATTGATTGCAGTAAATTATTCGTGTAAAATCGTCATCCATTAGGTGCAGAACTTTTTCTCTCAAATCTTAACAGGTTATCATTTCAATTACGCCCCGGGTGAATAATAGCCGGTCTGACACTCAATCGTTCATACGCAATGCATTAATGCAGGAATCGCCAATCAAACACAGAGCAATTTAAAAGCGAGCGAAGCATATACGTACAGCTCGCGAGCTGACTCGCGTGTACTTAGCTTTGATTTACATACTCGGCTGTATTATGACGTCAGAATTCGCTTGAGCATCGCGTGCACGCACTCGTCAAAGGCTCTTCGAGTCAAACTATATGGCAGTAACGGTCAATAAGTCGCGGCCGCGCGGTGCAACCGATGCTGATTACTCACTCCTCAGCTATCTGCCTTGTATTCTTCCGTTTGATGTTCTCAACACATGCCGATTTCAATGCTGCGACACATGTGATCGATATTAAATAAACGAGCAGTTGCAGTGGAATTTCAGGTAATTCCAGATAAACGCGTGATTTAAACCTTCGAACTTTTTACTATTTTAACCGTGCAAAGAAAATCAGCTCACTTTGCCTTTAAAAAAATATGTAAGTCAGCATCCGAGATTCAACTTAGCTTAATCAAAAAATCGGAGGTGGAGAAAGTTGACTGCGAAGTATGCAAATTTTCAACTATATCTCTGCCGACCGAAACTCTGTGACGAGACTATGTTTACAATGATGATTGGAGTGTGGGGGTATACCATATGTCTATGGCGTGCTTTTTACAGCCATAAAAAAAGAAGCATTCTTCAATTAAAATAATTGGTTTGGTCATGTTAAATAACTTGTAGATTCGTATGTGCACCCCCCAGAAAATGTATATGCTATCCGACTTACACGTTGAGCCAAACTCGAACATCTGACAACTCTTTATAGATCCTCGGGTAGTACCGTGCGGTATAATTTCATAAATGCTTACAGATTTACGGAAATTGTGAATTCACTGATATACCTAATTTGCATGGAAATTTCAAAAACTTGAAAATCGATCCATGACAAGACTCCCATGCAATCTATTGTTTTACACGTGATTCTCGTGTATATTTGTCATGCTTTGAGAGCAAATCCGAGCTCTTTGAAATCTAGTCACTACATTTCATCATTTATCGTTTTTCAAAGAAAGGAGTTACATATATTTGCTGTGGCTTTCGATCGATGGTAATAGAAACCTGCGAGATTTATAAGGACATAGTGTGATCGAGTTTTAGCTCAAATCTAATATCCCATCTTACCAACGAGCAATAGTCTTACCCCTTAGTATTGCAGTATAAGTACTGCTCGAATAACTAAAAGTACACCCATTCGAAAGATTGAAACCTACTCTGAATCACGAGCAGTCTGAAAATGCAAGAGTAATATATATAGTGTCAATAAGCCGGTATAGTCGCACATAATTGATAAAGCGAAAACAGTGAACGAGAAAGCAATGCTCGGAGACGGTGATCGGGTGCAGTATATACACACATGTGGGCAGCCTCTATGTATACCAGGGCTCGCCGCGGCGCAGGGATAAAATTTACATGGCGGGAAAGCTGGCACCGATATAAAGGAGGGCTGATAATGATCTTAAATTATCGATCCAATTGTTCATACGCGCGCGCTCGCGACCGGGCGCAATTCTATTTTAATGCCGGTTGGCTCGCGGCGCGGCGAGAGAGAGAAAGAGAGAGAAAGGGCCGCCCCCGCCGCAGCAGAGGCCACCCTGCAACACGCATTTACCCAGCGCGAGCGCGCGGCATTAAATTTATCGTCCCGGCACAATTTCAAGCTAACTGATTCACTCCCCGCTAATAGTGCGCGGGCGCGAGAGGGTTGAGGACTGATTTATTTTATCGGAGGGTCTACACGCTGCGCCTACAAGTCGTTGACAACTCGGATTCTTCCTATATATATACAAGCTCCGCAGCGAACCACACGCCTTCATCGATTTCACCCTCCGCGCTGTTTTTCGACAAATCGAATATATATATACGGGCACACTTGCCACGAGCTCGAGAAATTTATTGCTGTGGTTATATATCTCGTTATTTTTGCCCCTCCCAATGCTCCTCCTGCTTTTGCAATCGTTTCATTCGCGTTCGCTCACCAGTTTCCAATAGAGTTTCGAAGCTGCAACTCCACGTGTTTTGATCGAGGGTTGGAGCATTGTATCGAACTGATATACTCCACATATGTGAATTGCCAAACTATACACGAGGAGAACGAGCGTTGGTCAACAGATGCGGTCCCACAGGCTCGGGGTTAATAAAAATCGACGGGGTAATCTTAGTAATGCGCGTCGATCATCCCGAGTGTAGCGCACCCGGTGATATATCCAACGGCGTACGGGCGAACCGGCTTGCATACATATACTAGCAAACGCGGTCGAACAGATCGAAGTCGCGTGTTTTTCTCTCATCTCGCACATATAGCGGCGGGGTTTTTGCGCCGGGCATCATTTCGCCCGAGCTGCGCGTACATATATGTATACAGGCGGATATCTGCGCAGTGTACACAGGGCCATTGTGAGTAGTGGCAACATGCCGCGTCATTGTGATTGCGAGCGGGAGGTCCGAGATCTTTCTCTCTCTTCCTCTCTCTCTCTTTCTCGATTGAGGGCCGCGCTTTCGTTTTTCTGTACAGGGGGGGAAGCCATGGAGTGACAGCGGCTCCGCGTTTATCGCTGCGTGATGACAGGAAATGAGCCGAATGAAAATACGATCGAACGTATGGCGCTGCTGTTGCTGCTGCTGGCTAACGCGATCGCGACGGGAGCGAGTCGAATTATGATTGATGCAGCGATCTGGTCGCACGAGGCAAACGCGGACGCGATTATCTTCATCTCCATCGATTCGCCGACCCGCCGCGGAGCAGTTGTCGCGCGGGTGGATAACGACGTGTATTATACTATTGCCGCGATCGGGGTGTGCGAATCAATCGAGCCTCGTCTACCGAGTCAGGCGACTGGATCGATACGGGGCACGCGAACAACGCGACCCACCCTGTACACACACTCGCGAGTTCTTTCCACGGCGGGGCTGAAGTGGATTCATTGATTACGGAAACAATCGTTCAAAAAAAATCACTCGAGCGCGCGTATATGCAAAGCAGGTGTTCGGCCAGCGCGGGGGTGATTTTTCCAAGCCGATCCGGCGGAAATCGCGCAAACGCTGCCCGGGCACGAAGAGTACGTGCTGGTTACGTGTGTATACACACACACAGAGACACACACACTCGGAGGTAGACTCGCTCGCTCCGCGGTGCGTCGGCAAGTTATCGCTTCGTTTCGTTTCGCGCTCGCATAAATACGCGCGGGCTTTGCGGTGTGTGCGCGCGCGAGATCGCGAAATATAAGTTATACACGCGCTGCCGCCGTAAGTCGGAGCCGCGCGCGGCTTATATACACCGCGGAGTAGGTGAGCGCGCGCGGGCGCGACGGTGGCGGCGCAGGCGGGCGCGATAAAATCTCAATTTATAAGTGTCCCCGTAGCGTCCGAGGCGGGCGGGCCGGCGGGCGCAATATCGAAGACCGAATGGCTAGATACGGCCATTCTTAGCCGGGGCGGGTGTACGGTATCAGCTGGGCGATGATATTACTCGAGAGCACGCGACTGCTTAGCATGCAAATGCATGAAAAGCAATAAACTACTCAATACGTTGCCGGGAATTCGCCCGATCGATTTCGCTCGCGCTTGTGCAACCGCCTCCCTTCTTCTTCCCCCAATTCAAACCGACACGTACCTTTGCGAATTTACCTCGATACGAGTGTGCGCGCGCCTGTCTCTGTGTGTACGTGTGTACGTGTGTGGGTGGGTGGGTGCACGTACGGCCGGCCAGTCGCCCTTTTATATGTACACGCTCGCTATATCTTGCTCTCGATCGGATCGAGCCCGAGCTATTCGCCCGACAGCTCTTCACACTACAGGCCTCGCTCCTGCTTCGCTCTGTACTCGAGCTCAGCGAATTAGCCTGCTTTCATGAAGATACTTTTATTCCCAATCCTTCGGCCAGTGGATGTTGTAACGATGATTCGTCGGGAATACAAGTAGTGTCGATATTTAACCAAAACCATTGCGGGTCATTTGGCCGCAACGAAAAATACAACGGTCGACGGACAATGCAGTACCGTGCGTGCGCGCGTCGGCCATTTGGCGGCAGAAAATGATTGAGCTCGCGTCAATTTCACGAGCCAGCTGCGCCGGGCATTCCAAATTTCGATCCTTCGATACGATAGTCTGGCTCCACCACCAACTCCTCGAGCCCAAAGGCCGAAAGCTCGCACGACCAGAAGTGCCAGTCATCTCGTTTTGGACGAACGACCGGAATCGTTGACCGGCGACTTTTCACCTGTCATTAAATCATTAGTTACGCATTAGTGGCTCCGAGCCAGATTAAAATCTATTGATCTTCGCTACTGGCTTTCTCGTGGCAACCAGTGAAATTATCTTACATTCTGCTCTAGTCATACAGTCGATCACTTCCGGCGAATGAATAAGTGAGATCTATAGGGTCGAGACACGTCAAAAGATTATTGAGTGGAAAAAATTCCACCTGGCCTAGTCGCTTTCAGGGGAAAAAGTAGGTCGGTTTAACGAGTGAAGAATGGAATATCGTGCGGGTAATAATTGATACGTTTCAATTGACCTCGATCACTCGAACGTCACGCGGGGAGAAGGACAAAGCTGAGTTTGAAAAAGAAATGCTTTACTTTTGATAAGCCGATAATTGTAGCCTGATTTTCTTATCATTCGCAAATTGGACGTCTTGACGATATGCCTCGCATTACGTTGGTCGATTGCGTGCCACGCTTCGATTTTATACTGCGCACAACCTCGGACTGGTAATTTCCTGGCAAGGCGATGCTATTCTTTTCTCGATGTTCAAGTCTTTTCTCTTGATGGCTGAATGACAGCTGCTCAGGAATGAATGGCGTCCGACGCGGCGTAAGTTTTGATTGGTAATATCCTCAACTCAAGTATAAAAGCTCATTTCGAATCTCGATTGCTCGGGTCAAATTTGTTTGTGCTGCAGGCGAACCAGTTCGTCATTCAGAATCAATGTATCGTCGATAACAATTACGAGTGTCATACGCGTCGCGAGAAAATCATCTACCTCTCGCGATTCGGTCTACTCGGACATGTAAACACGTAACGCAAAGGCCAAATGTGAGGATAACTCGAGGGTCGTGCCAGGAGAGTGCACCACGCGAAGGAAATCGGGCAGTGGGCAAAAAGGGACTTTGGCGAATCGAGCGGCGCGCATATGTCGGTATAAATAGGGAAGTAAAAGTATAAAGACGGCTCGAGTGTGTTGTGTGCTCAATTAAGCGCTCGTAATCAGAAGACAATTAACCGCTGGTAATAGATTGTGGCGTGAGAAAGGAAGCCCGCACAGATCGGGAGGTACGGGAGCTGGCTTCGACAGTCCAGCGATTGCGGTTTAGACCCTCTTCTCGGGCGGCGCGCGTGACGCGGGACAGTCGCTTAATTGTTAGAATTTGTACAAAGTACGAATTAATTCCTTTTCGCCGTCGTCTCTTGCGCGCTCCCGCGTTGGCTCCGTTTCCGCCGTTGCGAATCCCACCTCGTGCATGTGTATACCTACACGTATACGTATATACACGGCCATCGCTGGGCAAAAAGGTGCTGCCGGGCCGCGGCGAGGAGCGCGAGCCACATCGTGCGCGCGGCTACGAGCTACTTAATGCAAGATAATACGGGAGGCGTCCTCCTCGTAAACTCGGCTCTATCGCGGACACGACATCGAAATCTACTCGGGCGCGCTCGCGTCATAAAGTTAATAGCGCGATGCGCGAGCGAGCGAGCCCTTCGGAGCCCCCAATCACGTTTACTCACTTCTCCGCGGCTCGCGCCCGATATTGGTTATTAAGCCCTCCGGATGGCTTCTTTCGACAAATTTTATCGCCAACGCTATTTCATCCCCCTTCCCCCGACTCTTGTGTTTTCGCGCGTTCCACCGCTGCGCCGCGTTCAATGCCTTCATTCGTTCGCGTCTTTCGCAAACTTAACGCGGCTGTGCTTCATTAACAAGCTAATCAATTTCGCTCGAGCCAAAGTGTCGTATTCCGTATCTATACGCTCGCCCCGAGTTCATTCCGCGACCAATTCGTTTTTTTCCCCTCTCGCCGTGAGTATCGCGGGAAGGAACGAGTGGCGGAATCGAGAGAGAGATATAACGTACGTTTCCATCGTATAGGTCGTTAACATGGATTCCCGCGATGTACCTCGAAAGCGGCAGCCGAAGTAGCTGGGAACCGCAGCTAAACAGCCCCAAGAGTGTGTGCGTGTCTCGATCTTTCTTTTTTCGTTCAAAGTGTGAATCGAGAACGCGCGATCGCGGGGAAGCAGGGGAGTTTCGAGCCGCGGAAAAAACGCGAGCTCCGGCAGATCGAAGGGGGTGTGTGTGTGTGTGTGTGTGTGTGTGTGTGCTAGCGCGCGCTCGAGGTAGAGGTGGCGTTGTATTGCGCGGTTCACGGGCGGATCCTTCAACGTCCTCGTTTCCGACGTGCAGCCCCGGGCGCGCTTGAAAAGGTAGAAATTCCAATTTCCGAATATGGAAACGCGGCCTGGCCGCTCTCTCCCTCTCTCGTGCGCCACGGCGTTTATCAATAGGCGGATCGTAATGAGCCCCCGGAGATAATCGAGCCAGCTATCGCGGACTTTGGCTCGCCTCGCCCACCCACCCCCCACACCCCGCCAGCGCAACAATGATGGATATGTATGGCCGCGCTCGACTTCTCGTGCTACTGCAGCTGCTCCTTACGATTCACGCCAGCCTGTACATATTCGTGTGTACCTATATATACGTATATATACTCGAGACTGAGCCACGATCGACGCCCGTGCGTTCGTGCCAACGAGCCTGATTGTTTTGTCGACACGCGACGCGCCTTTTGCCGCCTGTCGATGCTCCCCCACCCCTCCCACCACCCCCGTGTATATACCTGCTGTACGTCCAAGGGTCAAGGGGGGGGGGGCGGGGCTGCCGCTCGCAACACGCCACGAGATTAATCACAAATTGGACGAACGTTCCTGATATTTCGGGAATTAAGCGATTGATTTGATGTATCATCGTACCTTCATTTTTCCGTCTCGCTCGTTGGAACCGTTAACGCGGGCGCGTGGAGAGTTTGCGCGGCCGTTGGAAAATCGATACGCCTCGGCTGATATTATGTTTCGGCCGAGTCGGCCCGGCATTATCTTCGGGTATCAATTCAATTTAGCCTAATGAAATGAATATGAGGTTTTTTTCCTTTCGCAGATGTCGACTTCAGATATAATTTTACGTACAGTCACAGTGGCTGAATAATCACGCGAGCTCTGTATATAAGGCAACTGTTTACACATCAGTTCGAACAAAGTGTCCTTGGAATAAATTGAATTATTCCCAATCGACGTTGATTAATAGGATTCAATTGAATTCTCCCCGTGGCCATCAATCCACGATCGTCGACATCATTAATTTCATGATCATACACTGAGAACAATTAATACTTGTGGGGCAAGTTGACCGGATCTCGTTGACTCATATCCACTTGCAGCAAGTAGACTTTCATTGGAAAGCTCAGTGGTCTCGCTACTAGAATCTGATCATTTTGTCACTAGTGAAAAATCCCAACACAGCAAGATGATTCCCGCTAGCTGAACAAATCTTTTTAATCAAAAACAGTCTGAATATATAATAGAATTTTCATGTGTAATTCGAGCATACGCGTAAACAGGCCAATCATTCTGACATATTTTGAAACGTATGCCTACTGCGTTTGTTTCCGATTCAAACTCTGATTAGTAGACTTGTTTGAGTGGTGCACTAATTACTCTGGTAAGTATACGAATTCCATATTCTATTCGTTCTCGTTTTTCGACCACGTTCTTGCTTTCAAATCAGACTGAAACAAATAGAAAGAAAAGAGAAGGAAGAATTGGAGAACTTGATTTTTATAATGAATTAGCAATCTCACTCTTATTGACTGTAGAAACAACTCTGTAATTCAATTCAAATTCAATTACGTCTTCAATTATATCCAAGCACTATATATGCAATTATATTCGAATGTATTATGGGTGGAAGCAAAATTATCTCACAGGCTTCCACCACATAGTGATTCGTACTGTGTTTTGCTTTCTCAAAAAGAAAACTTTGTAGTCGGTCGAAAATCGACTTCTCGAATCAGGCTTCAGGATCCTGATATTCGTGATCTACGGGTCGAAAAATGTCAAATTCCAGAAATGTCGATAACTCCCAAAGTGATCGTCCGATCTTCCTGAAATGTCCTCCTTGAAGAGAAAAATCAGTTCCAGGTTTATTTGTCGATAGCAAAAGACACGGGAACTAAATTTTTTCATTCGTTAAAAAATAAAATCTAAATTTATTTTTCGATAACAAGATAAATTACGATTGGCCAAAAATCAATGTACTCGCAATGTGTGACGAATTTTTCCGAAGTGCCGCGTATATAACGGAGTTAAATCCATCCCAGACTCGAGTATACAAACGAGAGCAAGTGCACGGGTATGAATAGAAGAATCGCGTGAGATCAGTGGCAGGGCGAGCAAGCGATTGATACAATCTTGGCTCGCGAGCGAGTCCACGACGACAATACGTTCCGATTCAGCCTCGCAAAATTAGCGGGGCGATCGAACAGCCTCGCTCGGCCAATTACTGCGGAGCTCGCGGAACATTGCGTCCCGAGTATAAACAGCGCGGCGGATTCGTCGCGCGAGCTCGTGACTTATCCATATATTGGCTATATACTCGAGTGGGAGGGGTGCCATACGTAATGCCGCGCTCGCGCACGATTATATACGTCGTAAGAATAAAGTCGGAGAGGGAGCGGGTTATATTAGGGTCAATATAAATGTTTCGCCCTCGGCCCGCGCTCCATCGAAGGTACTTGGCCGCGCGAGCGTACAGGTGGCTATTGCCCGGCAAGCCGGCCGTCTCTCCGGCGCGGCGCATAATTTATCCCGGGCGATATGGATTTTAGAACCGGACGGTATGGGCGCGCGAGAGCCGTCTCGTTGTCGCGTACCCGCCTAGCAGCACTCGCGCGACGATCCGTATACATGCGCGCACGCGGCAATCGCGAGTCGTGAAACTTTATTAACCCGGCGCGAGCCGAGCTATTGCGCGCTCGATTAAAAACGAGAGCCATGTGTAACATGTAAAATAGATTTTACGACGGACCCTTAGCCGCGCAAATGGCCCCTCGCGCGCCCGCTACCGGCCAATTCCCCCTAACCGAGTGGTAAATTTCGAATCAATGTTATGCGTCGCGTAAATTTTTCAACTGCCCCCGGACACAGATTCTCCCACGGCCCGCAACAGTTTTCGACGCTACGCTGTTGTTATTTCTCAAACGACCATCTCGATTCCGAACAACTTGGAATGAACGTGGGTCTTCGTGGGAGGGTGGGGCACGGTCAATCAACGATTTTTCCGAAAACTCGGGTCGGATCGATCACGAGGGGAACGCGATAGAATTATTATTCCAGTCTGGCCCCGCGGATAAGTAGTCGACTTTGCAGAGCCAAGCCGTTAATAACAATCCGTGAAAGTTTAAATAGAAATACAGAAGTTCAAAGCGCAAGCATTGAAATTGATTTAGGTCTGTTAGCCTTTCGAGCAGCGCTTCGTCGGTACGGGCGGCTCGGCCGAGCCGAGCCAAGGGGAAAGGTGGGGGCGAGTAGATCCTTTAGCGTATCGCAAACTCAAGTCGACTGGATTTAAAAGCGAGAAGGAAGATCGTTAAGCTCACGAGGGAAGGGTGGAAAAGCCGGGCGCGGGAAATTAGAATTGAATAGTTGATGAATTTCAGAAGTGCCCGGCTGCAGTGCGGGACGAGGAGAGAGAGAGAGAGACAGAGAGAGACAGAGAGAGAGAGAGAGAGAGAGAGAGAGAGGGTAAGAGGGAGAGAAAAGCCAGGGGATCCGGGCCTCTCTTTCGATTGCGTATATACGCGGCAGGTGTTCCGCGCGCTGCTAAGCCGGCCAGAGGAGATTCCGCAAGAATCGAATCTCTTATCGCGTCCCGCTATTACTCTTTCAATTGCCGCATATATATAGAGCCCCGCACGAACGCTAGGCTATTCAAAACCAAAAACGATCCATCGGGTATTATCCGCGCATTGAGCGAATTTCCCGCCCACCTGAACGAAAGGATTAAGTTAATCCTTGCGCAACCTCCGCCGCTGCCTTTGCCGTGCTTCTTTTTCCAGATCGGGGAAAACGAGGTTATAGCCGGATATTCAAATCGAAGTCGATGGTGAAAATGTGAATGAGAAGCAGATTTATGAAATTGTTCAGTCGACTTCGTAGGGCTACGGGTTAATTTGATTAATTCTTGGACGGCTCTTTATCGATGACTGAGTGTAAGAGCTTCCCATCGTCGACTCGAAAGAATCAAGTAATTCTGAGTGACAAGTTGACAACCGACCTGTATACTTGTATGAAATATTGATTCATGAAAGTATCGAAAGGTCAAACATCATTATGAATGACGTTACACTCAATTCCGACCACATATTGGTTATTGTTCTGAAATATTATCGTCGTAAGCATTACTACTTTCAATATCTTGGATTCTAAATACGAGACTGAACGAAGAAATACTCAATCAGCTGCTTGAAATCAATAATGCTTCAAGTGAATTATATGACTGTCAAAGGATATTATCATTTTAGTTATTAGACCAAAAGTCAGTTAGATATTCTTAGGAAAAGGATCTAGGCATAATACGTTTGCATGCAAAAAAGATGATCAAGAAGAGAAACAAAACAGGAGGCAGGGAAGAGCAAGGACAGAGAAAAAACACGAGGCAGCTGGCTGTGCACGAAATATAGAGAAAGAGAGACGGGATGGCGAGAGCGTGTGTATATATACGTGCTAAAGAAGGACGCAGAAAGAAGCAGAGAACTCAAGAGAGAATGAGGGAGAGATAGGGAGAGAGAGAGCATGTGTGTGTGGGTGTGTGTGTGTGTGTGTGTGTCGAAAGGGGTTATAGAGGGTGGTATACGCTGGTGCGCGCGACTCGCAGCTGAGAGACCAAGTGGGAACGAGACGGAACACCAGAAGCATTATATCCTTTAATCAAATACATTACTGAAAATTTATCGCGCCGCCGCGAATTAATTAAATGCCGAAGGATAAATTCTCGCCGGGCCGCGGCGCTGTAGGCCCGCTTTTCTCTCTTTGGACGCGCGTTTGCTCTTTCCTCGCCATCGTCGCGCGCTCGCGCGCGCGGAGCGTCCCTTTCTCTATTCAAACTCGGGCGAGCATCGCGTCGCGCGGCTGAATTTTAACATTCGATAAAATAAATCGTCCCCGGGATCCGTCGACCCTCCCAAAGCCCGCAGCTCCGATCCCGACCAATCTCTCCCAAATTCCCCGGTGTATGCGAGTGGTGGCGGCGGCGACGACGTCGAGTATATACCGACGCATTTTCTTCTCTCGCAGCAAATTCATCGGCGCTGTACACGATGAGCCGCCGTTTTGTTGTGACGACATCGTCCAGCTCCGAGACTGCATATGTAGAGATAAATTTGGCGGGTGTGTAATTTCGAAGGGCATAATGATGATGCTCGGAATTAGATTCACTCGCACTTCAGCCCATGTCTTCTACTGTTTTGAGGGAGTTCAATGAGTAATGTGAAAAATCAATATTGCTCTTTCACAATAACATCAATAAGACAATCATAAATAAGAATTTCCATCTGATGATTGGCTCCATTCTCGCCCTTACGAAAACAAATATTCCTCGGAAATAAATCAGAGCGGTGACCCTCTGTGTGAGGGAAGAAGGAGGATTGATATCGTGACGAAAGCGATATTACTCTGTAAATTCCTTGCAATGACTTATCGCTGTACTACAGTGAATATTCACGGTAAGCTTCAGTCAAATATCGCTCGCTGTAAGTTACAGCGAAAATCACTAATTTCATATTTATAGCTTGAAAATCATTGTAGTCACAGTCGAAATTGACTGTAGTTGCAGAGTGAAATTTTCCCGATACGACAGTGAAAAATCCACAATTAGTATAATACAGTAAAAAAGGTTCTACTGAAGCTTACAGTAAGATTTTTTCCGTAAAGAAATTAGAAAGCACGAATATGATCGATAGCCTTGTTAAAAAAAAAGAATCGCTCAAGTACACCGAACCGACAGCATGAATATATACACTTTGCTCGTGCGAGTGTACGCAGGGTCGATACTCGTAACAGAGGAGAGGCCTCGTACTGGCTGTTCGCACGTAGCTCTATTTGTTTTATAGGTCGATCATCAGTGTTTACTTGTATCTGTAGCTAGCAATCGGCGGCAGCGGCGGCGGCGGCGGCCGGGGCAGTGATTTTGCATTTGCGTTGCGTGCCGGCGCCGCAAATGAATCGCTCAGGAAGGAAGGAAGAAGAGAAAAGGAGAGGCCGTGCGCGCGGCTTTGGGGGCGCGCTCGTATGTGCACGTATGTATGCACGTGTACACGCGGTGTGTGCAGAGCCCAAGTCGCGCATTACAGCTGTGGGTGTGCTTCGGGCTCGTCGATTTTTCTTATAGGTCAACTGGCGCGCTCGCCGCGCGGCTTATCGCGAGCTGCCGCACACCGACTCGGCGGTTCTCTCTCGCGTTACTCTTAATTGCCCTCTCGAATGGCGCTACGCCCCCGAACCACCTTAAGGCGTACACCTCTGATCTACGAGATGCCTCGCGTCACTCGCAACGATCGACAACGCGAGATTCGCTCTCGATCGTTAGCCGCGTCTCCGTCGAGTCTCTTTCACGACGAGAACCCCGCGTGGAATTGATCAACATTGTACGACGCGTGAAAAACTTTTCCCTCCGACGGAGCGAACGTTCGAGAGGAAGCGACGAGATAACTTTGGGGAATTCGTCGTTTTTTTTACGCGAATAGTGGAGTACGGGTGGGGGGGGGGGTTGTTGGTGGAAACGAGCGAGCCAGCAACGAGTGTAGCTCGCATGAAGCGGCACGAGCGGCAAGGGGAAGCGTCGAGTACGCACGGTATATCTTTCTTACAGCTCGTATATGGCTCAGGGCGCGAGGAGGGGCTCGAGCTTTGCACTTGTTTATTTTGGAGGTGTTTTAACGATAAGTTTTAATGATTTGCGGGGCGCGCACGCAACCGAGCGGACTGTGTGTGTGTGTGTGTGTATATCCGCGCGCAGTTCTCTCGGCCGAGAGAGGCAGTGATGGATCGAGCCGGGTTATCACCACCTCCCCTGCGCGCTCCCGGAGCCGGGGGTTGCGATAGCCGATAGCTGCCGAGTCGAAAGGGGGCACTTTCCTCGCGGACAGCTGCTAAATAGAGGAGCCCTCCTCGGCCTGGCCGCGCGCGCGCCCACTTCCGATAATATTCTGATATAAATGAATGCGCGCCGTTTGATTAATGGAAACGGCGATCCGCAAAGATCCTCATCGCAAGCTCTCGGCGGACTCACTTCCGACCCGAGTATTGTCTCGCGGCGCTCGTTCCCCTCACGTATACGCAAGATTTTGCGAGCTGATCTGTTTCGAATTAAAATGAAAACAGACCACGTGTCGATGCGGCTTCCGCGCGTCTTTCACGCATCTCAGAATCTTCCGACGAAGGAAAACACATTGCTCATTTTGTGACAATTCAAAATTTGTAATAATGTTGTCTCCCATGAGAAAAATTAAAAATCTGCTCGTCCATTTTCAAGTGCTTGACGTGAATTTCCTTGTCTGCCCGTGACCATGACGTATTTGACGTGCAGGTCAAAAGGGTTGACGAAGAGTCCACAGCTTCTACTGTATTTGAGGAGCAAATTCGTTGCTTACGGTAGATCATGATACGGTAGATATCATTACCTTGCTCAAGTCTTACTCATTGCAAAGTCTCATTCATCGAACCATGAATGTATGTTTTTCTACGACGGAGGAGGAGATTGTGAGATGTGCGAGACGTGTCTTTCTCAGCAAGAATATTCAGATTGTGTCTTTCTTTGCGGAGATTCGATGTATGCCTTCGTGTTTTCCTCAGGATCGCGCGAATCGATACGGCAGTTGTCCTGAGCGGTGCTGTGCACCTCGATTCGCATGACACGCGCGTGCGACTCCCCGCGACTTTTCAGCCGTATACATTCCGGAGGCGAGCGAGGCGTAAAAAGAGACGACGCGGGGTATAAAGTATCGAGGGCTAATGGCCGGGCAGGATCGCGCGGGTCGATCGGGCCGATCCTGGCGGACGAACGAAGGAATATATATATATATATATATATATATATATATATATATATATATATATATATATATATATATATATATATATATATATATATATATAAGTGTGTCTCGAGCGCAGCAGCAGCAGCAGCAGCAGCAGTGGCTCGGCGGTGGTGGTATACATCAGCTGGGAGGCTTTAAAACAAGACAATTTGTATGTCGGCGCGCATCAGCGGGTGGGATTTCGGTATCGTCTCCTCCGGCGAGAGAGAGAAAGAAAGAAAGAAAGAGAGAGAGAGTGAGAGCAAAAAGGAGCTTCACGATATCGAGAGCCGAATTCCCGTAGCCGCTCTCGTATATATAAACAGACACACACACACACACACAAACATATATATACATACACTCACACACACATTGCCGTGCTGTATAGCCGTGGCTCAGTGAGCTCTCGAGTGCGAGTTTCGGCGCGGATAACGAATGCGAATTCATAACTAATACCGGAACAGATTAAAATTTAATTCGCCAACTTACGTCGCGCGATCTGGCGCGAGAGGCCCGCGCCAGCGGAGTTCGGTGCTCGCTCGCGGTAAATATACACACGCACACATACACACACACGGCCGAGGCAAGCGCCCGCAGCCCGTTCGGCTGATTAATCGAAAGCTAATTCAATTTCCCGCTGCGAGGGTATTAATTAAAAAGTCGTATAATACAATGGGGCCCGATCTCGCTCTCGAGCGCCGGCCCGACAAATGGACGATATAAGCCGCGTGTGCACACACACACACGTACAGCGCGATAATCTCAGCCGAACGCTCCTCCCGACGTTGGGTTTGAAACACATCGGGAAAATACGGGGATAAGCAGAGTTTACGAGCTCCCCGGGTCTCGCGAGCGTGAGCGCACCTCCTTCGCGCCGGCTATCGTAAAGCCAAAGATACACGCCTTTGTGAGGGGCATTCGGCGTGTCGGAGTTTAAGCCCAATTAACGTTCCGTAAAAGTCGCCAAACGCGAGTGCGGCCCAGGCGCTGCAGTCCCCGCCGCGAGCAATCGAAAAATCCGCCCGTGCGCGTATACACGTATATACTGCAGCCGCGGCGGCTGCGGCGGCTAAAATTATCGGCTGTCCGCGGATTCTTTAAAACAATCTCGCGCTCGTAAAGTTCCTTCATTAAACATCAAAGGTGGCCCATAAAATCGCTGATCCGGTGGCCGGGGGGGGAGGCCGCGCGCTGTACGTGTCGAACCCCCGTGGCGCCGCGCGCCACCATCTCCCTGCAGTCGCGCGCAATCCCATCGGCCGCGCGCGCGTCCCGCCGTCAGATCGGAGCTTGATTAAAATCCGCGAGCCTCCGATGAATGCGAACCTCCGAACTTTATCCTCGGCTGGCGCGGCGATGTCCCCCGGGTCTCTCTCGCTCTCTCTCTCGCTCTCTCGCTCTCTACCTCGATTCGCAGCTCTGCGGGCTCGGCGAGCCATACACCCAAAACAACAACGAAATATTAAACGGCTTTCGGGTTCGTCCGCTGCCGCCGCGAGGGTCGTCGCACCTTCGAGCCTTTGACGGATGATATGCAGATGCCGTTGCAAGCGGATCGTTCGGCAATTAAAATTGTCATTTTTATGATCTGGGAACTGAATTCGAAATGCTCAAGCTCGCGCCCACTATTTATGCATCCTCCGAGCGGAATTCCATCGGAATTAAGAATACGAATTTATCCCGCCTCGCTTGATATCTCTTTCGCATGTTACAAGCCGCGCTGGAAAAAATAGCTCGTTATTGGCAAGCTGCTCGACCTCTTGCCGTATTTTAGCTATCGAGATGAACAAACTTATACTCGTCCGTGATGCACATCCAATGCGCTCGGAGACGTTCATTATGGATGAATGAAACACCCCGTTTATTGCACATCAAGTAATCATTCATTTTCTGGTGGTAAGGCATATTTGCTGGATCAAAATTTTTGAAAAAAATCACCATTCATTTCGAAGGGATCGACCAACGTCAAAAATGCCTATAGGGCTTTCAAAGCGAGAAAAATTCAATAGCGATGAGTATCACGGAAGAAGGAGCTGCTTCGTAGGGTTTATCGTTGGAAGGAAAAGCTCGATAAGGTCATTGTCGGTCGTTGGATTTTTCCGGCCAGCATCGCGATGCGTCGGGGAAGTATGAAAAAATTGTGAAGCAGCAAGGCGTATGTATATGTGTGTATAGGAGCAGTGGAACACACTCGGGTGCGCGCGCGCACACACACGTGCATACACAGGCACACACAGAGCTCGAGCGACTGGGTGCGCTCGCGTCTGACAAAAGCCAAGAGCCCTCGGGACGTGACGCGCGCTCGTACCGGCTGACGGACAAACAAATATCGTAATACCATTGTTCTCCTCTCGCTTCTTCCCGGCGAGCAGTCGCCTACCAATTGAATATAACGAAATGCAAACAGTGCCATCGGGATCGCGAGGGACGGCCGCGAGGAGGACGGCCAGCGCCTCTCTATTCGCGCTCTGCTTCTTGCACGACCCGAAGGGAGGCCGTCGAGCTCGCCGTCGAGTCACACAAGTGCTATTTCACTTTTGCTCATTGACCCGAGCAGCCGGGGCTCCACTTTCGCCGGGGCTCCCCCGACTGCACAATGAAAGCTTTTCGAAATTCAGCAATTAATGCTTTGTTTCATTTTCATTTTTCCCTTCCCTCCTCTCTTCCGTCGAGCCCTGCCTTATGAAAATTGAAAACGTCTACTGGACTCGGGCTGCTGCGTTTCTTTCCCCTCCCTCCCTCCTCCACGTTTTTTTTCCTTCGTTTTTTTCCTTTCCTTTTTCGTACGGCTCCAGACGAATTGCTTTTAACGAGCTACCGCTGCTGCTGCCGCCGCGCGCCCGATTCGTCTCCGTGAATTTTCGAGTAGCCTGCGAGCGCCGCCAGGGGTATACACACACGCGCGCGCCCCCGCGATTTCGCGTGAGCGCATAGCACACACGACGATTATTCCGCAGCGCTCGTTTTAGATCCGCATTAATTCCGAGATAATCGCGCGAAATGAGCCGAGCTTTGAGAAGACGCGCGCGTGCAATAGTGGGAGAGAGAAGGAGAGAGCGCGCGATGATATGAAAAATCAGTGGGAGAATATTTCGCGTGCGGTCATCCGCTGCGAGTCGTTGCTCGCCGGCCGACGGGGCAAGAGTCGGGAGAGCGACGGGCCAGCGGGGCGAGGGAGGGGAGGGTAGAGGGGGGGGGGAGGGGAATGCCATTAAGCAACCTTGTAATTTTGTTCATTTGACCGCTTACGATTCAGCGGGACGAGTCTTACCGCAGGATTTATCGTTCGGCCCAAACGAGTGGATGCATATCGCAGATTTATCCCTCGCCATTCCCGGAATACGTATTAAAATCGGCGTGAGTATCGAACATTCCGCGGAAGGCAATTCGAAAACGATATAATATCCCGCGGCGTTGATGCGCGACAAGTCGACGAGCCGCGTTAGTTTCGGGGAGGGGAGCATACCTCGAGCGAGTCGATGTAAATCGAGCTCGAACACTGATTCTAATTGAACAACGGCCGAGGAGCAAAGGGCCGAGTGACACACGAGTGCAGAGCCGCGCGCGGAATTCGCGTACAGTGGCGCGTTCTCGGCGTCAAAGATCGCGCGCGCTAATCCGTCACTGGCACACGCTACATCGATTAGCTTTGGCCAAGCGCGGCAGCCCCGCGATTTGTCTGGCGCGCGCGTCGCGAAACTCGTGCTCGTTTTGCGTGTCATTCGATCAAGACGTCCCGCACTCGGTTCCCGGCGACGCGCAGCCTTCGCGCGCTACAGCCGTTATAACCGTCTCGCGGCCTCGCGAGAACAATTACAAACTCGCGCGTTGAATATAAATATACCGACGGCGACGAAGTCGTCTCTTCCGATCTTCATTGTGCGAGGATATTTCAATTGCGCATCCGTGACGTTGCATCGCTACCGCAGCTTCGGCTATACGATGAACCTACAGAGCTCAAACTGCATCGATCACTTGATACATGTGTCCGATTCGTCCACAATAAAATTCCCAGAACTGCATTTGTTTCCCCATACCGTCTCTCGTTAAATGGCTCAAACCAGAACATCGCCGCCTCTTAATGTCAAGCAACTTAGTCTACAAGATTTTGAAATTCGCCCAACCTCCGCACCTTTATGTCAAATTCTCCTTCAATTCACAAAAGCGCCAGTCCACTCGCATACCCCCTCGACTTTTCATTCACAACGTCCCCGAACCAACGCACTTGACAAATCGTTCACAATTACCACAATAAAACTGCTAAATTCTATCACATTCCTCGACTTTCACACTACCAATTCTGGCACCTTCATGCGACGTTTGTTTCTCCACCTTTTATCAATCGATAAAAGTAAGTGGATCGCGAAAGCTAGCTAGAAATAATACCGCTGTGGCCCCGGCAGCTTTATCGGAATTACTCGATATCAATGTACAACACCAGTGTGAGAGCATAACTCATTAGTTTCAATATATATTTCACTTCTCTAAAGTATTCCTATTTATATTAAACAAACTCGACTCAACTATTACTTCTTTTATAAAGTTCAAATTTAAGTTCAACTGATCAAACAGGGTTATACCCAAAGATCCCAATGAATCTATTTCTATCTACAGGACAGCGGTTGATCACCCCCCTCCCTCTACGCGTGATTGCATAGAATTAAAAATTAATAAAATTCCAAGTATTTGCTTTCGATCTTTCTGGTGGAAACTTCCATCTCCTCTAACTGATATTGAAATGCGACCTATTAAATTACTGGTCAATGGACTGCCAGCGAATCTAGCTGACGAAAATTAGCAAATGAACATAAATTTTGAATTATTTCAATTTCCATTACTTCCTCAGTATTAGCTCTCGAAGATAGTATCGCCATATTATAATTTATTAAAATTTGAAAACCGCTCGCATCGAAATCATGCAAGAATTGACAAGTCGTGAGAAATCCGCGCGCGAAAAGCGGTACAATGAGATGTTGTCAGAGGGGGGGGGAGCAAATATAGAAGATGGCTTGTCGGCTCGGGGATAAAGGCGAAGATTGAGAGACGGCGAAACATTCTCACTTGGAGTCGGATTCTCGGCCCGTCTGTTGCGTATCGCTTTATCCAGCGCTCGCGCGCGCGCGGTATATACGGCGAGTAGAAAGAGTCTCGGGGCCCGAGCAAAAAGAGCGCCGGGGCAGAAGAAGATGATTGTATCCGTGAGTATATATCCCCGCGAGGTGGAACGGTCGAAGGGACGAAGATAATTCAGCGCTCGCGCGTATCTCGGTAGCTGTGCAGTGTGTATATGGTTGCGCGCGCGGCTGCGAGTGTAGCGAGTCGTCGGCGCGCGCGGCCGTCACAAAGACAAGCCCGGCTACCGCGGCAGCCTCTGCGAGCGATTCCGTTCCACACACAATCATCATCATCCCCGAACGAGGATGCGGCTCCTGGGAGAGCGGTGGCGGCGGCGCGCTCAGGTGGGGGCACGAGCTGCAGCCGCGTGCTGCACACACACACACACTCGCACACACAGGGACACAGACACCGAGAGGCAAAGAAGAGAGAGAGAGAGAGAGAAGGGAACAACAAGACGCGAGATTGCTGACCGAGAGCTTGGCGCCATCGCGTGATTACCAATTTGGAATTACTCGCTCGAGCCCAGACAACTCACGAGAGCCACGAGAGTAGATGATGCGAAAGTCGGTGCGCCCCGGTATATACATGTATACATACACACTGCAGCCGCTCGCTCGCGCTTGCGCCGATTATCAGCTGCGCGCGCGCGCCAGCTACTCGGAGAAAGAGACAGAGAGAGAGAGAGAAAGAGAGAGACCCCAGGTCTCGAGCTCAGCTCTCCGGCATATAATGCGCTCGAGCGACGCGACCGGAGATATAGCCGCGGATACGAGAGCAGAGTACAATGCCAATGCCATTTCTCCCCCCGAGCGTCTCCGGATTATTCTCCTTTTTCTTATTCGCTTTATTCTCGCGAGCGCGACGTCCTCGCGTAATTTGAATTTCTATAATTTCACGATTCCCCCGGCGATATGCGCCGCCGCCGCCGCCGCGGCCCGTGAGAAATCGCCAGTCGCCCGGCTTCTGCAATTTCAACGCGATCGCTGTACATCCCGCTCTCCAACTTTCATTCTTCCCTCGATGTACTTATATATTGCGCTCGCGCATCTTATATGTGCAATATTTTTCGGTATACTTGGGTGCCGATGATCGCGGGCGATTCGTCTCGGATACACGTGGCATAAACAAGTCGGGCGGACGGAGAGCGAAGCCAATAACGTCGATGATGCGCGTCGGGACCGCATTCCCGGCGCGGTCAAACTATCCATCATGCGCCGTGCCACTCGGTGAGGTAGCCGCTCGCGCGAACGTCGCGGGAGTGCGCGCACGCACACAGGCGCACTCTGTCATTTGGGTGCGCGCAACCCAGTGGCACAAGACACTGATTGAATTGAAGTAATATCAGGAGCAGTGAGTAATGGTCGTGGCCGCGCGATTCAGATGCGCGGCCTGCGTCGGTGATTGGTGTGCGCTCGCTCGCGCGCGCGCCCGTGTGTGTGCGCCCGAGCTCGCGGATCAGATAGCGTGTAGTCATGCCAGGTGATTATATCGCATTATATGAGGAGTCTGCTACTGTGTACTCAGTCCTCCGAGATGAGCGGCCGCGCGCCACTCCCTCTCCCTCTCTTGCCAGTCCTCCCCCTTCTACGTCTCTCGCGCGCCACTCTATCTCTCCGCGGCTCCTGCGCGCGCTCCTTGTGTTTTCTCCTGGGCGAGCCCTCCACATATAGCCTGATGCTCGATGCTCTTCAAACTCGGCTCCCCGACAGCAGACTTTCATCTCCGAAGTTTAGACCGGCGAGGCGGAGGACTCGTCAGACCGGGCTGGTCATCGATTATTGTTTCTAGTACCCTGTGACTCGCGCCTCGAGTACGCACGTGTATATACACTGGAGAAGTTCGGCTCGGACTGGAAACAGAAGAAAAAGATTTCCAGATCGAGCTGCATTGATCCAACACGAATATAACTGTGGGGTGAAATTTTCTCAGGAATTTCGATATCCCCGTTGAGTGTGAGATAAGACAAGTTGTCCTTTCGATGTTGGAAAATTGTTACTCAGGTTCGATTCAATCCAACCGGTATTGTTGAGGGATTATTATTATTACAGTAGAACAAGGACAAGTGTAGTGAGACATATACATCCAATTATCTGCTGTATGAAAATCTATAAGAAAACTTTTCTCAAAATTACACATACTTATAGAATGCCATTCATAAAAATAGTGCACAGAAATATTTATTGAAATAAAATATTTATAATCAAATTCGCAATTGCAATTATTTTCCTCATTCAATCATGAATAACGTCATTCTCTAAACTCCTATTTAACAATGAAACATTGATGCATTCGATTTTCATAGGAAATGGGATTGTCCAGGCCGTATCAGAGCTCGGTTGGGGTGGAAGAAATTCAAATGGAATTCACAGAAGTGCGGATGGGTTGCACAGTCGGTATTTGGGCAAGTTGGTATCGCGTCAATAAGATCCCCGTCTGAGGCCATTGTAGAAAGCTGCCGGGTGGTCTCAGGTCCGGTGGCTTATAGACTGACTGCTACAGCCACGCATTCGACTGCTCGGCTGCAGGAAGGGTCAGGCACTTGGAAGGAAGTGAAGCGCCCTTTATCTGCCTGACACGGAGAACAATGTGGACACCCTAGACATTTGATTGATACATGATATCTGGCTGCTTTGAACCAACAATGTATATGTATACGTGTAAAGAAATCTTTGTTTCAACTTCACACATACGAGCATTGGTTATTTTAAATAACGCACTGATGGAGATTCTAGATTATATTTATCAAATAATTACTTTTCACTTTGCGCTCATCGACTTCGTACTCGCGTGAATCGTACTTGCAAAATTTGATAGAAGATAAATCAGTGGATTCTGGGCGGGAGACTCGACATGAGAATAGCTCGTCGGGCAGAAAAAGTCGCGAAAAGCGAGTACTCGCGAATCGTCGCAAATGGAGAACCACGAGGCTGGCGAGAGGAAGGGCATGATTCAAGGAGGTCTCGGGCATATCGGCGAGCAGCCAGTGTGTCAAGCGCGCGCGACGGCGCGGCGCTGCCCGTCAACCGGCGCGATTCAATGATATCTCTCGAGCTGACGTCTCTCGCTTGCGATGATTTATTCGGCATAAGATGCGGCAGACTTGGGTTACGGGCATCAGCAGCAGCAGCAGCGGCGGCGGCGGCAGCCCCCAGGAGCGCCACAGCTATATCCTATCTTAAAAGGGAGATAGCGAAAAGTATCGAATTGACGGTCGTTGGCCAATCAAATTGATTCAACACATTTATTCGGCTTCTGATTGGTCGTCTCGAAAGCAGCAGTGGTTGTTGCTATATTCAGAGCGGTCAGCTTGTTTTGGTTTGGATCCGATACGTCACCGCGCGCGCGGTACGCGCGCTAAACGCAGCTTCTAGTACTCTAAACAGAAGCTATTGTGAACGTCCACGGCGGCCGAGATGGACGTACCCCACGCACGGATCCTCTCCAGAGCAGCAGGAGGAGGAGGGGGAGGAGGAGGAGGAGGAGGCGCTCGAGTCTGCGCGTGTGGGTTCCGGCGCCCGTCTGCCTTTTATTGCCTTTGGCAGAGCGAGAGATGGAGCCTTGCATTTCTGCATGCTCGATTCGCCAGATAAGATCGCGTACGTAGACACGCGCGCGTGCGAGAGAGAGAGAGAGAAAGGGTGAGCTTTTTCATCAAGCGCCTCCGAGCGCCATATTCAATGTATCGACTCGGGCTAAGGACTGCCGGGCTCGCACACTCTCCTGCAGCCGTCCGTTTGGAATTTCGAGAGAGCGATGCGTGCGAATACAAGCTACGTGCGACTAGCGCCTCCTGGCTATCACTGCTTTTAGCCTCTTATTTCCACTACGGGTTTTCCGTGCCCATTCTTTATACACTTCTATAGGCAACTTTTCTCTTTCAGATCAAATGGCATTCTCTTTCCACACGACACCTTTGCAACTAACAAGAGAATTCAATTAACTTTCCATGCTATTTGATTTATACACTGGCTATTCCTGTGTCGAATTCACTCCGATCCCGGAGAGTTCCTATGTTCCTATTTCGAGGCGAAGTAGAACAATCCGAGTGTGGTTAGACCACGTCGTGATCTATGTCAAAGTAATGGTATTCTCAAACAGGAAATCAAGGATATTTACACGATAGTATTTAACCTTTAGACTGCCGGGGTTTGGAAGAGCATATTGCCCTCAGGAAACTGGTATTTAAGGTACCTCATATCAATGATTGATCATACACAAAGTGTAGATCATGAGGTACGTCAATATATTGATTTTCCGGTAGTCTAAAGGTTAATATTCAAGCTAATGGATTTGGTCGAACTTATATTTCGCGGTGATGGTCGGTTAAAAAACAGTTCACTGCAATTCATTCGAACTCGACAAACTGCCGATTCAACATGACGTACATACCGATGATTTCGAAGCTCGAAACGAACGAAACGTACACATACAACTCGCTCCCAGGGACTAAATTGACGGTGTTGGATTGAATTGTCCGGGGGACGGAAGAAACGGGACAATTGATCAAACGAATTATTTATTCCTTGAATTGTCGGTTGTGAGTTTGCGGGTAATATTCGGGTGGAAGCGGAACAAAAAGATGACATATCCGTATACATGTATATATCGGGTGGGAAAAGAATCGCGTGCGAGCGGGCGTCGAGGAGCGCGAGTGAGCGAGCGCGCGTAATGATAGAGCGGTCGCGACGTCGCGAGCCGGCTGAATCAGTTTTCTTTTGAGAGGTCGATTGTGTGTGAGAAGAACGTCGCGCTGCGACGCGACGAGCTGCAGCGCTCGCGGCTAATGACACACACACACACACACACACACACATGGAGTGCATTTCCCATAGCGTGAAGCGCTCGCCTCAGTGTACCGCTGCTCGGCCGCAGCGCCGGCAGCGCGATCGCACGAGCGTGAGTATATATATATAAACGTGCACGTGTATATCGGTTAGTCCTGCACAATCGCACGTGTGTTCGAGTGTCTGTATACACGACAGGGAGAAAGAGAGAGAGAGAGAGAGAGCACCACCAACGACGCATACAAAGTTTCGCGGGTGTGTCGCGCTGGGGCCAAGCGCGCATGTGGCCGGCTGGTCGCCGCGCTAAAACGCTCGCGCGCATCAATGAGCCGTTCGGCGGCCATGGGAAGAAGCGAGCCCGAGACCATTGTCTCCCCCGGGCCGGAATCTTTCATCTCGGCGCCGGATGGCCCTTAACTATATGTTACATTACCCACCGCGCCGCAATCATTATTGCGCCCCGCGATCTCTCGCTCGCTCGCTCGAGCTCACTCCTGCAATACCACACCGAGGCTCGACGGGACCGACTTGGGGTCCCCGCCCGAGAGCCGATACCTCGAATTAGCCGGCTGCGCCGGCTCCCCTGCCCGCGCACTCCCTGCCTCCATGTGAGTGTGTGTATATACGTGGCTTTTGTGACCCGTGTCCGACAATGCCTCCGTCTCAATCAAATCGAACGTGCTCTCGCGCTCGCGCAAACAAAACCCGAGCTCGCCCGCGCGCTCCGATATATATTTACCAGGGGGCCAAGCGATGTGGGGGGTAGCTTCAGATTGCCACCTTCGACGAATTTCTCAATTATTTCACACCACAAGCGTTCAATCAGATACGGATCCTCTCTCGAACCCCCGGCATGCCCGTTGACTCATTCAATTCGCGCATTCCAACGCGCTCCTCCTGCCCCTCTCTCAAATTTATATCTATTGGAAATTCATCAAAGTATAGCCTTGGTCTTGAAATTACTCGTTTGAGCATTTTACGTGACCTACCGCTGCTACTAGACAATCGTATCAATGAGAAAAAGCTTTTCCGTCGGTATAACGTGGTGAGCTTAATATCCATGTAAGTATCGCCACGTGGAGGTCGTGGGTCGAGCGACCCCTGCAATTGGCCTCTGCAAACAAGTTCAAAATGAATTGAATGAGAAAAATGTTCTATTCGAATTGATTTTTAATGTTCATTTGAAGTCAGGAAGAATGATCACGTTTAACTTTGATGTGATTGACATTAATCTTATCGTATCTACGCTGACAGTCGTAGATGAGGTTTCTACGAAAGTGATCATTCTTGAAAAATCAGTCTTGTCGTGAAGAATGGCTAAGGTTATATGGAAATCTCGTTCATTGGGGACATTCTCATAAAGAGAATAAATAAAATTAGCCAATCGATAAATTTCCACATGCTAGAACTACAAAGTACTCATAAATGCGAAACTTTTATTTCAAACAAATGACGATTTCTTTGGGTGGGAAAGAAAAAAAGTCTAAACTGGGAAGTAGGATTCCAAACTGGTTACGATCTCGCGTGCTCGCAGTATCCAAATCTCCTATTGGCATTATCTCAATGTAATGCGAACGCAAACGAAGAAGAAGAAGATTCGAGCCGAAACATCGGTTTCTGACCGACGATGCGCATGAATAATGCGTGTCGCACGCTCACGCGCGCCGACGGGCAGCGCGCAGACTGCGCACTTTTATTTTTCGATCCGCCGAAATTAATTGTAACGGTCTCCCCCTGCCCGACCCCTGTAAATACGCGCATTACCAATTGTACGCGATAATTATAGAATAAATAAATTAACGTCGGGCCGGTATGGCATCGGCGAGCGCGCGATATATATCAGCGTCTGCCAAATGGTACGGAGATGCGGCCGTATATCACCGGCCGAGTTATAGTCTCTGTGCGTGCCGCGGGTCTTTCTCTCTCTCTCTCTCTCTCTCTCTCTCTCTCTCGCGGTCACTGATGCTTCTTCCCGGCGATACTAAGTCCACTCGTGCGCCGTTTGGCTCGAATCCACGTGTCTCATCGCGCGAATCGAACCCCGCGAGCGGGAAAGCCGTGTGCTCGCGCGCGCGCGGCGCGGATTAATCGGCGTATTAAGCTCTCGTCTGCGGGGCCGTCGAGTCCGCTCGCGCGCTCGCTAATATAGAAATTCAATCGTTCTGGCAATTACCCGCTGCTGCGGCCGCCGCCTCTATTAAGGATCTTTTCTTTCGACTCGCCCGCGTGTATACATATATATTCGCGACCTTCGCCAAGGGCTGACCCCTCGCCGTACACGGCCGTACGTAATATTTTATTGGCTTTGTTTATGACGCGGTCTCGTGCTTACAGCCCGAGACACTATCTCGCTCTCTCTCTTTCTTTCTTATCCGCGAGTCTGCCGGTACACGTGTTCTCGCGCTCATTTCCTTTGTGCAGCTCAATTCCACGCACATAATACGTTCAGCTCTCTCGTACGCGTTCTGTTTGTTTTACGCAACTTTGTTGTGTGTGTGTGTGTGTGTGCTGTGTGCGCACATTTGGAATATACGTTTCAATTTTGCTCTCGCGATGAATCTCACAAAACTCTTTCTCCCTCTCGCGGTGATAAGATGATTCATTCTGCCCTCTCGTATAGTAATTCTGCATTCATTTATGATCTCGAATAAGCCTACAATATTGTATTTGACGAAACACAAAGGAGAGGTTCGGGACCTTGAGGCTTACCAAGCCCAGAGTCGTACACATTATATGTCAATCATTATTAATGATATCCATGAAGAGTGTAACAGTTGCCCATATGTGTGTATATAGCAGTAGAAGCATAGAATTAATAATGGCTCCCGAATATCTGAGGGAAATCGAAAGGTCAAAACTGAATGCGGCTGTATGTACATACGAGCTGTTTGTGTACCCAAGAACCACCGTGCAAAGTTTGAAAGTGCGATTAGGTGACCCGCAAGGTTGGAGCTGGCCACGTTAGTCGATTCCTTTAATAAACCAAACTAGAGTGCAAATATATCCATTTGTAACGGGACTCGTGCGGATCGGCAATTTGGTGGGAGCAAAGTTGAGATTAGGTAGGTTCGCCCAAAACAGTCACTGAATCGCGTTAAATTTGAATTTTCAAACGCTGTATGTGGGGAATGAACTTGTGGTTGTACACATCACATATTTGGCTGCCAGAAAACCATCTCACAAAGTTTTAGCCAAATACAAATCCCAGAGATCTAATTGTCTCGTTGTTAGTGTATTATGAAAATTCTCACTCGCATCTGAGCGACATGGATGGTACACCTACACTTTACCGTAGATGCGACAGTTTTGCCGGACAAAGTTCGTTGGTTGTCGCATCCAAAGGGCCAAGAAAAGAACACGAGGCTGTCGGAGGAGAGAGAACAGAGGGAGAGGCCGTCGGGAGAAGCGGAGCACAAGGAGAGTGTATAAGAAAGAGGCCGATTGGTGTAATTGCAGGAACGGCGGCGGGGCGATGAGTGTAACAACGGGCGCATAAAGTCCCGGTGGTAGTAACGCGCACCGAAGCCTGACACCCGAGGCGATATATATACGCCGAACGGCTCGCTTCGAACCAGTAATGGCACGGGGGGGTATGACCAATCAATTACTAATAGTCGAGCGGCCCCCCACACACACGTACACACACGCCAAAGCACCGATATTACCGCTCGCGCGCCTCGCCATTACCCTTCGCTCAAACAATCCAGATACACACACACAGGGGCCGAGCGTGTGCATCTTCTATCATTACCAGTCCGCTAGCTGATTTTCTCTCACTCGCTCGTCTCGCGCGCGCGCGCGCGCGCGAGCATCGAGAGGGAAGGAGAGACAAAATCGGCCCGGCATATCGCGCTTGGCTTTTAGCTTTTCAGTTAGATCGCGCGGCCGGATAAGCCGTGGATTATAAAGGCAGGTGAGAGAATTTCACGATCCCATCGATAAGTGAAAGGATGATCGCTCGGTGCGTGGCGCGGCCGCCGCTGGATCACCAACGTCGTTCGCAGCCCCGGGGCACGAGCTCACGCGCACGACCGCGGCATAATCGAAGCCGAACCGAATAGATATTTTAATTATCGCCCGCTCGATCTTGCCCGTTTTATCGGCCAATTTTCACTCGCATACGCGTCGTGTGTGCCACCCACGCGCGAGCCTGCGCATTATACACACACACACACACCGCGCCCTTCACTCGAATTTTATTATGCGCGCCAGTTACAAGCGGCCGGGAAACGCGCGAGATCCGAGCGAGCGAGCACTGCACGCGAGCACAAAGCGAGGAAATAAACGTCGCGTCAAAGGAGATCAAACCGCGTACGAAAATAAATCCAAGGGAAAATTGAAGCGCGGCAATATAAGCCGCCGACGCTGACAACTTTCAGCTCGTTCCGGTCAATTTTTCCCGCGGCCCGCTTAATACCGTCAATAAATAACTGCCCTAGCGTATATATAAAGCCAGCCCGCGTTCTTAAATCATCGGAACGCGCCGCGCGTGTACGCGAATGGCAAGGATCAAAGGCGATCGACTTTCTCTCTTTCTCGCTGGCTCTCTCTCTCTCGGTACACACTGCAGTCCCGACCCCGGCCCTTCGTTTTTCTTGCCCGCCGCGCGGCCCCTTCGGCTCGCGGCTTTTCGCGAGAGACGCGCCGACTGCAATTACTCCGTCGCGTGGTCTATTTAGCTTCCGCGAACTGGCACGGCCCATCGAAAGACTTCTCCTCGCGGCAATACGCGCGGGCGCGCGACTGAATAGTCCCGCGGGGAGGGGGAGAAGCTCTGCTCTCCAGATGCTCTTGCGAGCTTGTACGTGTGTGTTTGGACACTCGTCGCGCATCGTGCATATATATACCTATGTCATATGCTTCAGCTTCCAGCCAGATTTCCTTGGGCGCGAATCCACTGCTCTCGCCCGCACGCGCAAGCCTTCCAAACTCATTATTATCCCTCATTATAAATAACTTCTTGTTGATGTGCGCGTGAGCATGTATTATATATATGCGCCAATGTTTGTTCACACATCGTAATTGAGAGTGAAATTCGCTGACGCGGGGATCCCTCTCGAGTCTCCGCATCCAATGCCAGCGGATTATGAAGGACAATATTTTTTGATTTCTCTCTCTTCAATTTTCTCCGACTCTCGTAACTCCAGTTTCACGTGAAATCAATTTGGAGAACAATTTGAATTCGCAATCGACCTCCAATTTCTTTCCGCATTCTGCATGGTTCGAGAATGATTCTGTTCAGAACAAGTTATGAGAGCTAGCCTGCGAAACGACGCTCTGATTGAAACGAGCTCAATTCTATCTGTCTCAAAGTCCTATTGGTTTTGAATTTGATATTGGTTTTCAAATAATTGGCAAGAATATATTTTGACCAATCATCTGTCGTGAATTATTCATTTCCATTAATATTAGATTCTCCTGACATAGCTGTTCCTGACTCTTACTTCCTAGACTAATATTATTAATATCTAGAGTGGTAACTGGAACTAGGCACAATTTCAAGTACAAAAATGTTCAAAATTTGAAACATTTTTTTATTTCATATGCAATTTTTCACTGATAAGATGAGATATTTCTCATGTCGATGATCGGATGCCAAAGTTCATGTAGACGCTGAATAGCACTAGTTTGCTCAAAAGCGTCTATAAATAAATAAATAAAAAAAAAAAAAGTTCATAATGAAAGTAAATGACAAAGAGATCTCGATTGTTTTGATCTATGCATGGTTTGAAAGCGAATGTTGGAGGGCGTTCAAAGAAAATACTCATCGGGAGAAAGAGTGTAGAGATTGGAGGCAGGTAAAAGGGACCACCCGGCGCAGAGGTTGGAGCTTCTCGGTTAAGAGTCGGTTTTACGCACATTCACTTTCACTCTCTGCTGCGGATTGCCCGACGATCGCCCGCGTTCTCTGTTCTATGCGCTGCACAGTGGCGCTCGGCGGCGCTCTTCTCGCCGCAGCCGTTTGAAGGCGTACGATCTTGTCCTCCTTCCTTTTTTTTGTTCTTCGCGGGTACACTCTTGTACGATCTAGCCGCGCTTAAATAAGCAATAAAGCTCTCGGTAGAGAGTAGAGCGGCGCGGCTCGGAGCCTCTTTTTCTCCCATTACCCCGTTAAACTCCTCATTGCTTTGGCTATCTCCATTTATTTGTCGAGCTCGCCTCGAGCGCGCGGCTGTACGCAGCGTGTAGTAGCGTAACGCACATGCGCTACCTTGTCGCCACACTCGGAGGTCCGCTGATTTATTAGCCGCGGTGTGCCGTCCGATTGGTATACGCTAAGGCCAAGGCGTCGCCGCCGCAGCAGCAGCCCTGCCATCAGCCGTTCTCGGAATGCCGCGACAGAATTACTGGGCCAACTTGTAGTTGTGCTCTCTCTCTCTCTCTCTCTCTCTCTCTTTCTCTCCTCTCTCTCCCTCATCCTCTCTCGCTCGCTCGCGCGATTAACGAATCATTTTATTGGGCTGCAGCGTGTCGCTGATTCAATCTGTGACTGCGCATTCTTTGGGAAATTGCATTCCTCCGGACTATTAGTAGCGAGTGAGGCTCGCTTGTATCGGGCACCAAATGGACGCGTAATGCATCCCGGATGAATTATAGATTTTGATAGCGGAGACCAGGCGATGTATAGGCTCGGGTTCTATTTCGGACATACTCTGCGGCATATAAGCGCCGTCTACCAGCGTCGCGGCAATTTGACAGGCTGATTGTTTAATGGCATTCACACACATATATGCATGTATATATACATTAGCTACCAAAGCTCAAAAACGCATCCGGAGCTTGCGGCTAGCCAGGCTTGGGGCATGCGAGCTTGAAACGCTATTCATTCCGAGTAATTGAATAAATAGTGTACAAAATATTAAGAGGATAATTTTTCTCACGTAAATTCCATATGAAACCGCCTACATATAAAACTTTGAAAAAAAACTTTGCCACGAACGATCCGTGGCAAAGACGCGAATCACAGATACATCGATCGCTTCGAACCCCCGTCCGGTGGATCATCGTGATTCTAGCGGTAGTTCGCGTGCAAGGGAACGCGTGGGGTGAAAAAGCTCGCTCGGCAGCCAGACGCTCGAGCTTTTTGCCGCGGGCGCGGACGCGAGCACGTATATATATAGCAGAGTGTGGCCTTGCGCGCTATCCTGAAGCGCAGATACATCAAGCGGCTGGTGAAATGGCAGGAAAACGAACAGGCCGAGCGCGCATCTGGCTGCACGCGTCGTTACGCGCGAATCGCCACTGCGGCGACTGCAAGCGCGCGGGCGGGCGGGCGGGCGGGCGGGCGGGCGGGGGGATGGACAGATAGGCGCGCCAAAGAAGCTCGAGCGAGCGAGAGCTTAAATGCGTTCGCGACGGATGGTGGGTGGGACGCGAGCCACTGCACCTGCCTCACACTCCATCACGCGCGCCCGAGTGTGTCACCCACGCCCTGTACTCTGGTGCACGCGCTGTTGTACGCCCGCTCGCGAGTTATCGCCTGTATTGAGCCTGGTCTCGCTGCCATGTATCGAACAGCCCGAGCTTTCGACGCCGCGACCAAATTTCATCGACTCGGATCATTTTTCGCGATCGATGGAACATCCAAACGGCCACTCTGTCCACCGAGGACAGGTACATACAGCGGCTTGGCAATTGTGGAATATGCATGCGGGCGCAGGGGTTTAGCGAAACTGCGGGGCAGTAATTAATTAATGCATGGCGGTATATGTATACATGTACGTGTATGCGATGATATGTAATCGGGCTGGGTCGAGCTGCAGGGAGACGCGCAGGCTCGTGAGCTTGGGCTGCGCCTTCGCGGATCTCGCGCATAGTAAGCGCGGCTTGGCTGGGCCGTCGCACAGAGCGACGGATATATGCAGTCACGTGACACGCGGGTGATAAATTGCCGGCCGATGACTAACTACCGGAAGGAGGCGGCCCGCGCGAGACTATTTTCTCCAGAGAAAAAGCCAAAGCTCTCAATCCGTTGGCCCTTCTCTTTTTATCGACGCTTCGCTCGCTCTGTCGTCCTACCAAGGGATGGTGCGTGTAAGCTCGATTTCTTCTGGCGATTCTAGATTAGGATGTGAGTTTACAGCCTCGTGCGTTAACGGAAATCAGTCGAGTTCTCTTCATCGGCAATACCATTATCTACACTTTCCGATGGGCAATGTATATGATGGGACTTTGAACATGTTCGATCGACAGTTTTTGGTTACCAAGCCTGGTTTTTTGTAAACGACTCTTTATATGATTTTGCTCAGGTGGGGGAACAGTTTTTGACACATCATTCGATTTCTTGGTATTTTATGTAGATTATATAATTTTTTTCATCATACAATTTTTTGATCAATGATTTTAATAGATTTTTTTCTCTTGGTCGAGTAAAGCCAATCACTCCCACTCCCTTGAATCATTCATTTTTTTTCTCGGTTTCACGAGTCTATACTATATCTAAATTCCTTACAGTGAAAAACCACTGTTTAGAGTGGGCTTTCATTTTTCTTAAAGTGATTTTCCGGTGGTGCATAGTAATATTTTCAAGGCTATGGGAATTAAATCGAACATACACTGGTATTACCGTGAAATGTTCACTGTATCAAAATGAACGAGTGTTCTATTTTCATATAGTGGTAACTCACTTACTTTTACTGTGAGGAATATAATATAGTGACTGAAAAAAAACATTTTTTGAAATAATATTTCTTAGCGTCAAAAAGATCAAACCGGATGCGAATTTTTAAAGTATTGGGTTGACCTTTCATTTCTTGCCAGTAACATTGGAAAATTCAGATTTAACTTGATGTTATAACGATCAATATGACGTTCACACAGGTGGCTAATATTGGGTACACCTAACTCATCAATAGTTACGACATTCACTCGTTGACAGTGGTGACGCCTACCGGTCAAAAATTCAATACCACCTAATTCAAAAAGTAGAAATTTGTGAAAGTAACTATCATAATAATATTCAAAGTATAATTTTGTCACAACATTATGAAATATAGTTAAATTTAATTGATTGTCCAGTAAAAAGTGGAAAATAAATAATGTTGGTGGGGTGTCCGAGTTACTGGGAATTGTCAGGTAACTGGTGTACAATTTACCTTAATCATTATGATAGTCACTTCCACGCAACGATTGTTCAGAAACGGCAAACAATGGACTGGCGAAAAGCGAGTCCTGACAAGTGGTTTAATGGTATGGAAGAGACAGATCGATGCAAATCGTCAGCTCGGCTATATAGCGGCCCGGCCGACGCGTAAACCCGAGTTATTACCGGGCGGAATGAGCGTCGCGGAGCGGTGCCACCGTCGCCGCCGCCGGTACGTGTCGTCGGTAGCGCGAAAACGCGCAAGACACCCGGCTTCGGCCTATCGGCAGCGATTAATCATTCGCCGGGGTGCTCGCGAGCCGGCGCATGTGTACGAGTGTACGGGTTTGCGTGTGGGTGTGTGCAGTGTGTGTCGCGAGCACCGGCGTGCATGTCCCGGCGCGTCGGGGGTATACGCGCCGGCCCAGGCCTATACTTAAGCAGCATAGAATATTCATATGTTGCTCGGGCGATAAGAGTTTATACGCTCCGGGTATATACGTATACACGTATACGTATGGCCGCGGGGATACGGCGCCACCGGGAATACGCCGTGCCGACCCTGTGTCAGATATTTTCTCGGCGGAACAGCGGATTTTCGTGAGCTCAAGGCCCTATTAAATCTGGCGATGATGACTGAATTATGTCTCGATCGATACCCCTTCCTTCGCCCTTCTATCTCCGGGCTGTATCAAAATTTCGCTAACGAGTCTATTTCCTCGGACAGAGGGAAATCTGACAGAGGAGCAGGATTTTCAAATGAATAATTCAAGGGTAATTAATGAATAAACAATTCTGGTGTATCAAGAAATGGAATCGTCCAATCATGCGCTATTCAAATTATCAAATTTTGAATTTAAATCGTCATCGAAAGACTTAATCAGTAGCAGGATATCATCTGCTGATTTCAAGTATAAGATAAATATTAGCGGTTTTAATCTTGATTTAATAAACCTTGTTACGTCCCAGGAGCTTTGTGTAGTAGCCCACCAAACAGCATTAGGAGCGTTTCGCTGAATCTGGGTCGAGTATCGTCTGGCGTCGTTCAATCGATCCATTCGAGTTTTTCGCTCCAACTTTTGATTTACAGCTTTAGAAATTTTACGGCTCGCCAACTGCTGTGGTCACGCAATACTTTCAAGACCGTTTGGAGTTGAACTATTTTTATTGTTCCATTAAAAGCTCAGGCCGGCTGAAATAGTAGTATTTTTACCTTGAGTTCCTCCGAGAAATCCATGATACTTTTCAAGAGCAGAATCCGGTTACGTTGGGAAAAATGCTCTTTAGGAATGGACAAGGGTAAAAGCTGCACTCGGTATAGCGAGTGCAATTCGAGCCATATTGCAGGGAAAGGTGAAGAGAGAGAAAATTAAACGCTCTCCTCGCGTCCATTGCGAATCCGACTTAGGCAAATACACTAAGTATGTATCGCGTACTGACGGATAAGTTAATCTTCATTTTAAGTCCTGCGCATTAGCCCGTCAATGTCATCTCCTCAAGCTCAGACCCTTCAGACTTATCGGACATTGCAGCTAACTGAATTCTCTCTCCGTCTGTCTCTTTTTGGCTCTTCCTCTCCTATACAGCATCCCCATATACATATAAGTTTCATCCCATATTTCGTATAGGAAGCGAGAATAACTCGAGAACAGGTGACGTATATACACGATACTAATGATATATACGTATCTTGAAAATTTGAAAGAGAAATAAATTTTATATTATTGTCAAACCATCGCACTTTTTTCACCCCAATTCAAGGAGAAATGTTGAATTTCACATTTTAAATATACGAATGGAATATTTCTTGAAACAAAGAAATATAGCATAAGAGAAAATTTCTTGCAATCGTAAAGTATTTCTCTGAACTTTTACGATAGCGAAGATATTTCAGGGTAGGTAAAATAATATCAGTACAATATTCTCATTTTATAATAAAAATATTACTGCGATATTACTGTAATCCAGTACTTCTGTATATGAAACCAAGCCTAAGAGCTCGATAGATTACTTAAATATTCCTGGAACATTACTGGAATATGCTTATATAAAAAATGACGTCCTCCGAAGTGGAGCCAGTTGAATCATGATTATATTAGTTCATTAGACACGTGACGTATCAAGTAAGATACACTTATTAAAATAGATGTAGATAGAGACTGCAGGTAAGAGGAGAACAGGGGTATCAGGTACAATACCCGCGGTGCTAATAGCATTTAGGATATTTTCAGAAGCTGAAAAAAACAGATATGACTGTAGATTCTGGAAATGCGCATAATGAAATAAATTCATAAGTAGGTGATAAAGATTGTCTTTTAGAAAAGTAAAAACAACCAACTCAGTGCATTATGCACTTGATCGCGTGTAAGCGTTTTTCAACACAAAGACAGGTTATGGCCCAGCGAAGTGAGAGTTATAAGTTTGCAGTGCCAAAAAACACCTAGGCAAGCGAGGTGCATACAGAACTTTTTGCTCCAAAGGAGAGAACAACGTTTTTCAAACTCGGGCGGGCCTAAAAACGCTCGTTCTACTCTCCAGCAACAAAAATATAGTTTCAAAACACATGAATGTACAAGCTCGTTTGAATGTAGCTAGTGTTATATAACTTTTGCAATATTTCTGCAATATCATAGCAATATAACTCGCCACTCGGGTCACTATCGACATTTGAGTTAATGAAACTCGTTTAATCATTATTTCGCTGATTGAATGATTAACAAGGAATCTCATTTTTTTCCAACGTTTTTGACTGAAGAATGAATCATTACTTACTGAAAATATTCAATCAAATCTGGATGGATTAATCTGCCTAGATCAGTTGGAAAGTGCAGTTGATAGTTACGCGCAGTTACAATAATGGATTATCGGTTAAGAAAGGAAAATGCTTGACGGCGTAACAAGAAAATGTGCTCTAGGGTGAAGAAGGGAGCCTCGTTTCTAGATGGATCCGACCAAGAGGAGAAACAGAGATCTTCTTGTTACAACGAGTCAAGGATATTCATCTTCTCGAAGGAAGATTACATTCTTGCGAGTGTGTGAAAGTCTCGATAGAGTATATACGTCGGGAGAGGATATATCTCGTGCATACACGTGATAGTTGATACGGCAAATTCATACGTCATTCGAGTCGTTTCGACGTAAGGCGCGCACTATAATTACTAGGATGAGAGGCTGCAATTGCATATATATTGCCGGGGAGCCGCGGCCGAGGCGGACCTGCGCCCGAGAGCGACATAATTGTCATTCGTAGACATGTAAATTACGTGTGCGGATATAAATGTCAATATGACAGCGCGCGGCGGTCGGCGGTTGTGTCTGCGGATCCTAGCCGTCGGGCCCGGTCAAAGTGAAATCATTAGTTTGCTTAAATCAATGCGCGCGTAAACGTCCGAGTTATTTATGCCCCATCATTATGACCCGACGCTCTTCCCTTTTCCTCTTGCCCGCGCGCTGCAGAACCCCCGCGCTTGCTCTCTTTGCCCCGCTCTCTCTCGCGCGTCTCCCGGCTCCAGCCCAGCTCTTGTACTCCACTGATCTTTATATATACGCACTGTATATCGCGCGCCCAGCTACTCTCACTCTCGCTCGAGAGACCCGCACGGCTCGAACAGTAGGAGCTTCATTCACAAAATTCATTTTCTCCGTCTCGTATAGGTAAATTACATCCTCGAAAGCTCGCCCGCGCGCCAAGACTTATGCACTCGCTCGACTGTCGCTTGCGCGATCCTCTTTTTTCTTTCTTCTCCTTCATTTCTCTCCGTCTCCGCCCCTCCCCCCCCATCGTTCTCGGACCCCGCGAGACTGGTGCTCGCTCACGCGTCGCCCGATTTTCACACACGCGCACACATGCCGGGACGTCATCATCTGCTACTGATCCAATATTAACGTTAGAAGCACGAGTCGAATCCTAATACGAGATGGCACAGAGTGGCAGCTCGATTGAATCAATCCACATGTAGATCTGGCCGCATTCACTGTGTAATAGGATCGAGCGGACAATCCGATCCCTGCTGACACGAGATAATGACGAATTCCCGGAGCATTATACACGTCCCTCGGACCGCGTCGAAGCATCTTTTTTTTCTCTCTCTCTCGCCGTGCCTCAACGTCGCGCTCGCTTCTGTTTCTTTTTCTTTCCGTTTCGATATTCGCCTGGCTCGGGACTTGACACACACACGCTGGCGCGCGTATACGGCATCTGCACTTTATCGATACAAGGATTCGAGGCCTCGCCGACTATAATTCAGCGATGCAAATAAGGCAGCGCGAGAACGAGTAGCTTGCCTGGTCGAAAGCGAGAGAGAGAGAGAGAGAGAGAGAGAGAGAGCGATTATGAGCGTCGAGGCGTGATGTATAATCCTATTGGTATGCGCGAGAGCTGATATTCCGCTGCGCCGATCACACATATCTTCGGGGCCCGATCGACAATTCATATACACGCGGCCAGTCCCGAATATGACCTCGTCCGAGCAGTGTGTATATACATTCTGCACCTGGCGCGATTCAATTAATCAATGATAAATTGTCCATCAATTATGTATCATAGAAGCTTTCTCGAGTCGGGATTGTCTGGTGGAGGGGCGGAGAATCGTCGCCCGGCCGTCTCTCGCGCCGGCTATTATTAAAAATGATGATCCGCCGCATTGGGCCGCGGCGGGATAAGCGCGAGCGAGAGATGACGAAGAGCTGCGACTCAGTCAAGACGAGGAGCGGGCAAAAAGCCGAGCCGTAGGTGGTCTGCGGGCGAAGCATCGTTTGTCAAGTCGTCGATACGCCGATTCTGCATCAGCTCCTCTCCCAGCCTCTCTCTCTCTCTCTTTCTCTCTCTCTCTCTCTCTCTCTCTCTCTCTACGGAACTATTATCATATTTTAACGCCACGACGCTATTGGCTACCGGAATCCCCGGTTCCGAGCCGTTCGTTACGCACTTGCACGCGGGCGTTATTAATATAGGCTTGCCCGGCTATCGGCAGCCCCGATCGGCTGCGTCATCTTGTGCGAAAGGGCACACACACACGTGCCTCTCGATATGTATACATCCATCAGAGAGCCGTGTTCGAGCTACCGTTACACACATCGCGACTCGACCGCCGAAACGACTCGGACGCGTCGACATATATTCCTCATATCGATTATTGAGCCTCTGATTAATGCTCGGTCGGCGAGGACCGCATCGCGACGGTCCTCGGTTAACATGTACGACGCGTGGGAATGCTTCTGTCCGAGTGTTACTATAATTTGTCGAGGAACTCGATCAGGAGAACAACGATTGATCAGCGTGGGGAGATTGTCGCGGTGCATCGACGACGCCCGGGAAATTCATTTATAAAACTACGAGCCGCAACCGACGCGCGGCTCTAAACTCGAGCGACGTTTACAGGCTTTTCCGTCAACATCGGGACGCGTCAGAGGCTCGCGTCGTTTATCGACTAATGGTCTTCTCGGACGAGCCCTCCGTTCTCCCCCGCACCTCCGGACGTCGTCGCGCGCCCGCGCGCTAAATTCGAGAGCTTTGGAAGGGACGATTGGACGTCTCGATTTGAAAATCCTCGCCGGTGTGATTAATGATGCCGCGCGCGCGGCTGAAAAATGTTTCCCCGGGCTGCTCGTGCCACGAATTTTCAGCCCTATTGACGCGGGGCGCCGACGAATTTGTAAAAACGTCGCGGGGATATCTCCATCAGGTGGATCTTGACGTGGATGCGCATCCCTATTACTCTTGGCAATTGGAAATTCATTGGAACAACTCAGCATTGATGTATTCATCGAGAATTAGGGAGTGCCTGGAAGAATCACTGCAGCTAAATGTCTTACCTATCTTGTCACGCGTATTCCTTTCTCTAACACGACGTATTGTCCGAGATGAACCGTTCAAAATTACCAGCTAAAAGGATATCAAATTGATATTTTCGAAGATTCTCGAGTATCTCAAGTACTTCAATTGTGCAAATACATTCTGAATAAGTTCTGAATCGGGATAAATGAATTAGGTGAGAAATGAAGACTAATTCGCGGTTATTTACATCTGCAACGTGAGTGCACTATTTACATTATAGCGCGATGTGCGTCATTAATACAATGACGTTGGAACAGGGTATAAAAGTGAATTCTTCATTGTTGTTAGGGTCGTTTACGTGGGACGTTACCCATTGAATTCGAGCGAGACCACGAGAGCCAACACTCCACAGCATTATTTTCTTTATTTTTCTTATTCCCAAACCATTTGAGATTTCGACTGCAATCAAGCAGCTCTCGTGGTGAGATTCGTTCGATACTCTCAGCTCGAGAATCCGAAGATGAATCTTCAATTCTCCGATGCGGGGAGACTCTCTCGCGCGCGTATACGTATATACATATAGCACACACACACACACACAGACACACAAACGCGAGTAAAAGACTGAGACAGGGTTCGCTCGTTGAAGTGGCTCCGCGGCGAGCGACCACCGGACCATCGAGGCCTTCGCGCGCACTGCACGCACCTTTGGTGGTCTGAAATTCTTTCCACTCGAAATTATTACTCCGAGTCGCGAGTGGAAATCGCTCGATGCTCGTCACGTCAGTCGGCAATCAAGCCCCCGTCAGCTGCACTTCCCGATGTACGAATCCGAAGTGACGCTTGATACACGCGTGTATATGTTCACGCTCGATTCGAGATCCGTAACATCGATGATCAGGCAGTCTCGCACGTTTTCCACCTTTACGCTCCGGGCTGCCCACATTTCCGATCCTCATGATACTCCAACAGCTGACTTTCCCATTGTCAATTGAATTTCCCGTCTAATGGCCACGAACTATCGATATTCACGTTCGATCGGTTCGATATTTCATCGAGAGATCGCTTCCTCGGATCGCAGCTTGGGTTACGAGCCAGAAGCGAATGATGATCTTGGACAGTCGAAGACGACGCGTTGAATGTTCGCGTCGTGGGAAAGAAAAACAAAAGGCGAGTCGGAGGAGCAATCAAGGAGAAGCGCGTCTCCGACAATACGATCTCGGAGGCGAGAGAGAGAGCGTAATCGTCGTGTAATGATGGTCGCGACCGCGGCTACCGTCGTTATATATCGTTCGCATCGAGTGTCAACGATTCGGAGACTCTCTCACTCCGCGGCGGCGCGACATCGGACCCTCGAGTCGGGCGCGCAAAAGGGGCAGATAGACACATTACACTTAATAACGCTTCGTCATTATTTTGTTTACTCCCCGTGACGGGTGGCTGCTTGCGCGCGAGCACGCACCTATTCACAGAACCGCGCTCGAGTCCGCACCTTTTTCTTCCTCTTTTTTTTCCCTTCCCAGCGACGATCTCACGTGGGCGCTGATGACTCGACGAGCGAGTCTCGCTCTGGCGTCGCGGTCGTCTCGGCCGCTGCCGGGGAGAAGTGGTTGCAGCCTACAACACTCGAGCTGGCTCCATCGATTTCAAGTGCTTCGACGAATTCCCGTAACGACCAAAGCCCGCACTCGAATCCTTCGACGCGCGTTCGACGTTTCCGTTCTTCATTATTGTTTTTGCGCCCAACAGACTCGCGTTATATGATTGATCGCGTTCTGGCCTTCTCATTCCCCGTGTGTGTGTGTGCGCGCGCCGGATGAATCATCCGTTTTACAGTGTTGTCGGAATAAATATTAATAAAACGCGCCGTGGTGCGCACGAGCCATTGCGTATGATCGATATGGAGAAACAGATGGATGTATTTTCTTTGCATCCGATATATCCACCCGAGGATAGATGTATCCGTACATAGACGCTCGATAGTTCTGTTGATCAACAATCGACGATTGGGATGGGAGAGTCCGAAAAACAAGGGATCAAATTATTTTGCGCGTATAGTAATTGGGAGAAGGACGAGAGTTTAGGACGTGACGCGTTTTTCCATCGAAATAACTTATTGGAAAGGTGAATCGAGGTGATGCGTGTAGAAAGCGAAGATATACATTCAGAAGCACCGGAGCATCATTTCAATTTTGATAAAAAAAAAAAATAAAAGAAGAGAAAAAAGCCCCCGCGCGACTACCAGTAATTATTTTCTCGCTTGTATACGTGATGAACGGATTGTCGTTATTATCGAGGCGCGAATACACCGGAGTGATTAATGTTGGCGTAAGATGGAATATGCAAGTCGAAATAAGTCCAGGCGAATCATTATTTTCATATTACACCGCGTCCTGTCCATGATGATCGACCTCGGCCCGATGCATATAGGAAGCGGCGGCGGCCTTCTGCTCTTTTGGTAACAACATCGTCTCTCTCGAGCTTCTCCGCCGCATTGTTGCTGCTAATGGGCCTGCAGCCACTGCTCGGCTACTGCTCGCAATCTAATTATGATTTATCGTCGAGTCGGTACCCCACCGGCATCGAACATCTCCGCTCCTCCCGCCCGTATCTTGCCAACCGCCGCGCCGCCGCTGCAGCCGCGCGCAGTTGCCGGGCCTCGGCGCGTGTATCCTTGATCTTGCGCAACCTCCTCTGCCCAGCCGTTACACGTCTAGTCGTCGGCCAATTAACAGTTTCTTATCACGAATTGACACGGCAATGTTTCGTGACATAGTATCGTATGTTGAGTTTTTTTTTTCTATCGATCACCCTCGGTATGTATTGATTCTTCATTTATGAGATTGTTTTACTGATCGCAAGTTGTATTCATTGTGGATGGTTCACGATTTTCGTCGGCAGTTTATTTCCATGCCACGTGTGTTCAGTTGTGCTGAAATTTCGTGGAGGATAAATCGAAATTGAAAAGATCTAGAGGCTGATAACAAAACATTTGCGTTTCGAAATACTGCGTTGGGTCTTGTCGTCAGTCAGTAAAGCTCATTCTCGAAAACTGAATCGCCCTCTTATCACGATCCAGTATCTATTATGGGAAGAAGAACCCTAGAGTGGAATTTCAATTAAATTTTTTTTCTACTAGCCAATAAAAATTCACTACCTGTCAATCTTTGCATAGAATATACATTTCTAAAGATCTTCTATGTTTTATTTCTAGCGATTCCGATGAATATTTTAGCTTTGTCAGTCTGCGATTTGACGTTACTGCGGACTATTATTTTTCTCCAGACTCCTATCCTTGTAGGCGGCGATCGTAACTTGAAGCACCATCAATTCACATCCGCGCTGACAGTGTGCCGATTCGACATAGCTGGACTCTCGAGAACTCCTTAACAACTATGATCCAACAAATCTTTGCTTTTTCAACGCGATAATTTCTTCGGCGTGTCGGTGTTTGATTGCCCATGGGAAATGAAGTGCATCATTCGAATATCAATCGAGTATTGGCTGGCGGATAATTTTAATACAGCCAATCTTCCGGGCAATTTGCGCTAGTGATCGTGTGAGCTCAAATTAAAACGGGGATGCGGGCTAATTCGATGGCGAGCGGAAAAAGTCATACTCGAATCGATTACGCCCGCGAGCCTCGGAGACAATAAGTTATAAATATTGAAATTCGCCCATTGACCAGGGATGATCGGGGCCGAGTGCGTCATTTCTTTTTATGGCTCGGCTTTCTCTCTCGGCCGTCGCACGCCGGTGTGTATGTGAGAGGCGTATAGAGGGAAAGAAGGGCCTGGGCGAGGCGTGCGCGTATTAGAAGGGCAGACCGGAGAAAGAGAGAGAGGTTGGTGATTTCGCGTCGCCCACGACGTCGCCGCGTGCGCGCACGTCCGTGCCGATGTCGTGCGGGCGTCATTAGTGCAGCTCGCGCTCGGCACGCCGAGCACTTACATACAAGTGGAAATCAAACGCACACTCGGCCGTATCGACTCGACCACACGTACGCGCCTCCAGCTCTCCAGCATGCATTGAATGTTCGGGCCGAGAGTTAGGTGGGGCGCGACTTCCGCTCCTCTCGCGACGACCGGCTATTATGCCCTGGGTGTGACTCTCTCTCGCTCTTCTCGCTCCTCTTTGCCGGGCGCGTGAGTCAAGAGAGCTGCACACTCCAGCTCGAGATCTCGATCCTCGCGCGCACCTCCGCATTTCAATTCCGCTCCTCTATCATAATTCCTCATTACCTTATTTATAGATGCGCTCAGGCACGAGCTGGCCGAAATTCACATTAACTTCCAAAGACTTTTTCTTCGCCGCAATAATAGCTGCTCCTTTTTTCCCCCGTCGACCTCCTCCTTCGTCTCAACGACCGACCCTTCGAACGGATACACACAGACATCGAGGCGCGATAAAAAAAAGTCCTCGGCCGAGCGTATTGTGTGCGAGTGTGTGGATTTCTCGGGTATAAACGCGCGATTCCGAGTAAAGCGATGCACGCGCTATGCTGGTCATAAGCAAAATTTATGCCCGGCAATTTGACGAGCGCTCGGGGGGTGGCGATATCGCGGCCCCATCTGACACGCTCTCGGCCGGCCCTCGATGGCTAAGATACGGCGCGACGGGCATGCATCACGAGCCGCGCGCGAGCTCAGCATCAGCTGCGAATCGGATAGCTCGGGACTGTTGCCCTGGTGCAGCTGTGCCTCCTCCCTCTCAACACCTTCCTCGTTTTCGGCAAACGTCCCGAGTCGCGCGCCCCCACCTCTTTCTCGCTCTCCGCAGCCACGGAGCGTCCGTCGGCCGGTTTGTTTCTCGCGCGCGCACCAGAGAGAGAGAGAGGAGCTGCTGCCGCGGCGCACGGCCGTAAACGAGATAACGAGATCAAATTTATGATGTCCAGATCCGCCGCTGCTGCCGCCGCCGCCGCGTAGGTATGATAATCGCGCGTGGCTAATGCAAAACAGGCCCGCTCGCGGTGACTCAGCCGCGCGCGCGCGTGCGAAAATAAACAGTTCGGGGCCCTTTTTTTCCTCTTGCTCCGTCGGTTGCGCGAGCTAGAGCCGCGAGGGCGGGGTGGGGTAGATCACGAGCCCCGGCTTCGCTTGCTTTTTCAATGAGACTCTGATTTAATGAAGTGGCTAAACGGGCATTGGGCAAAAATTAAGCCATTAATCGCCGGGGTCCGGAGATATTCCGGCCCGATACCGCGCCTCGCCCGCCAGGTCAAGTGTGACTCGGTCGTCAAAAGGATTTTATTACACCCTGCCCCCCGAATCTTTATTTGGAATCATTCCAAGAACAATAACGCGCGAGTGTATCCTCCCCCCACCCCACCCCCGAAAGCCTACGTGTCCTCCGGCTGACTGGCGATACCCCAGCTCTCTCTCCCATATGCGTGCGGTGGAGCCAACTCGCGAGCGGCTAATAAAACGAGTGCGCGTATAACCCAGTTACGCTATGAGCGGGCTCGTCGTCGCGATCGCGGGTGCAGCAGCGCGCGAGCCCGATGATCGTACACCCCCCCGCAGATATGATCGGAGAGCAGAGCCGCGCGTATATGTGCGTGCGCATACGCGAGGCAAGAGAGGGGCGAAGCCGCGAGTCGCTTGGCAGTGCCAGCACGCATGTGTACCATCATCGTGCATATAAATCAGTCGGCTTGAATCAGATAGAATTTCAAAAAGCGGATAAAGTACGCGGCGATATGGAAAAACAAAGGAACGCTCGCGCGCACACGCCGAGGAAGGAGCTCGAGACGGGGAAAGAGAGACTGGACCAAAGATTTACGATCCATCTCGGCCATCATATGTGATTCTCGGAAATCAGCTCGCGCGCGCCGCGCACCGGAATAGCTTATTTCTCGAACGTTTCGTCGCGCTTCTTCTGCGCTCCGGTCTGCATCCGTGTGCCCGTGTGTGTATACGTGCACGCCGGTGCAACACGAGCGCGAGCGAAACTTCATTAAAGATCGCGTAAAAAGTGCAAGCGGCATTCGGTTAGCCAGTCGACAAGCAATTTCACGCGGCGGCGTTCGCGCGTCCCTCTCTCCCTCTATAGATATATTAGGCCGAGAGCGTTCGTTTGGGGCTTGCTCCAGTTAGGCGAGCGCGAGCCCGCCGCGTAAAAACAATGTATAATGCAGAGAAAGAGAGAAGGAAGGGCTGCCGCCGCCACTGCAACCGAGGTGGGAGCACTCAATTCATCAACGAGTCGACGGCACGTAATTTAAGACTGCTTTTAACTCTTGGGTGTCGCAATTTATGTGAGCTTCTTATAAAAGAATGGCGCAGCTCGCACTACCCCGACGACCGACTCGGATATCTCGCTATATAGCGGCAAGTATATATATACACGTGTACACGCCACCCCGCGAAAACATCCAATCGCCCCGCTGCCGACACGCTGCCGAGTTGCTCGCTAAACTTTACTCTTTCGCGCGAGCTCACGCCACGAGTCTCCCTGTTTCTGCCGTGTGCGCGTGTGTGTTTGTGTGTTTTTGTGGCTTTGTGAAAAGAAACTAGTGAGGGATTACTTTTCGGCAGCGACGTACACATATACACACACTCGTACGGAAAAGCGAGCGAGCGTTAAAGTACTGATTTCTGAGATTGAAATTTTCGTGCTCGCGCTGGGACGGGGCGGCGGTGTAAGATCGGACGCGTAATGAATTCACAAGCGCGGGGGATCGTCTCGTGCACCGGGACAAAAGGAAACTTGTTTTGTGGACGCGACGTTTATCGAAGATCATTTCACCTACAGACACGAACTAGCCGTGTACGCGTTGTGCTTTTCATCCCATTAGTGTACGCGTACATATATACACGTGTAAATCGGGATTTGATCCGCGCGCGGTAGATGTATATCGGTCAACGCGCGAGAAACCAGTTATTTTAATGTAAGCATACACACACGACGACGAAATCAGTAATCCACGATATACGCGCGGCTCGTTCGACACAGCCGTGTACGCGCACGCGAGTGTCCACATGTGAAAACACATATACCTTTGAGCGAGCGACATATCAAGCGGAGCAATCGCATCACAAATCCTATTTCGATTTTTATCAGAGGGGCCCCAATGCGGCCCAGCGCATATTAAGCTCCGCTCGAGCCGAACGAAAATAATGCGACGCGTTCCGGCTCATTTTCTTTGTTTTCACGACACGATTCGTCAGGGCAATTATACACAGGCGCGTCTGTGGATTCGCGCTGCGTTACTGTACCCGCGGTATGTACGACCGAGAGATAAATGCCTCTGTTCGCGGGTGCAGTACACAACAGCTGCCATCGATTACTGCAGATCGAGAGTACGAGCTCGCGTACGGGGGGGGGGGAGGGCAAGCAAGGATCGCGTTCGCGCCAACTCGGGTATATAATCGTCGTGTTTATACCTGTTACTTATCCAGGAGCCGGCGGGACGCGCTTTAAATAGGCCGAACGAAGGACGCTCGCAGCGGAAGGAATTCATTTGGCGCGAGGAATTAGTAGCTCAACGTATATACATACACGTACACAGTCGAGGTGTGCGCTGCAGATATCGCTATACTTCATATACCGAAACGAATGGGTCTTTGCGCAGGCGACTCGTAACGCGGCTAAAGATATCTTCACTTTGCGTGATTCTCTCCGATGGATAAAAATATATATGTTCCGTATACGCGTGTGTGTGCGCGCGCGCGGCTTAGGCCCATCTTTAGATTTGTCATAGCCCAGCGGGCGGTAATTCACGCGTGACAGATGCGACGGCTGTGTACGCACTTTTCAAGAACGAGCTCAATGCAATTTTAAGACCCTCGGCTGCACATAGGTACGAGTTTATAATGCGCGCAAGTTCAAGGAGGATTGATACATTAGCGCGCGAGGAATGCCTCCAAGGTCTTTCTTAAATCGGACGATATATTGCTCGTGGCCTATACGTATGGTTTTCACCACCACGCAGCCAAGGTATAGTTTAGAGGATATGTATGTATATATGTACGTGAGAGCTGTAATTACTTTCTACTGACGTGCAGGCAATGTCGCGCGCGCGCCCCTTCCATTGTGGGAGATTTTCGAGGAGATAGCCCGCCTCACGGCTGATGGTCCTCCAAAGCTGCTGCTGGTGCTGCTGCTTCTGCTTGTGAGCTCTGGACGTTATCAAACTGTCATTTGTTTGCGCCTAATCCGGAAATTAATGATTAGAAGCCGTCCGTCTCGTATAGGCCTCGTGTGATGCGGCGGATCTTTACGTTCAGCCGCGCGTCAGTTCGTACCAGAAGCAATGGGTTCTTGTTATTGTATATAACAAGTGGCACGTCGATTTATCACGCGACACCGACGCACATTCAGCTCAATTTTCGACCCGGCTTTATTGATAATTTTCGGCTGTCCATCAGCGCGCGGCGATAAAATTTTATCCCCCGTTGAATTTTTCAACTTGGACCTCGGTCGCGCCCGAGCAAGAATATATATATAATCTAGATAATTTATGAATCGAGATTTCCGAGTGGACTGCGCGCGCGAGGCATAAACGGACGCGCGATAATGCGCGCGCGCGGCGGACGGGGGGGGGGAAAGAAAGAAAGGGAGAAGTGTGTTCATGAATTAGCATTGTGGAAGCGGCTCTTTGGAGCTCGCGCCATATCAATCATTTGGTAAATTCTATTCCTGCTAATGAATGAAAAATGGATCCGTCTCTCGGTCGTACGTGCGACTATAAAGATATCACGTGCGGTCGCGCGCGGTCGGATAGTTTTTGAAAATAAAAGACGAATCGTTAGGCCGGAGCCTAATGCCTATGCGCATCCATTTGACGGGCCGGGGCAATTTGAAGCGCGTAAATCCGCGCGCGCGACTCGGCCACTCGACCGGAGAGACAAAAAGCACGCGTTCGCAATAATTCAGACGCGTATATACAGCCACAGTGAGTGGCTGTGTGTTCTAAGAAGAGTGGCAACAACGAGAGATATCGCGGGATAGCGCGCGCGAGAAAGAGACATATAGCGATCGAGCGCCACCCGTTAGATCCATCAAACGCGCGCGCCCAGCGTGGACCCAGTGGCCGCACAATATATTCCCTTAATTATCCTGTGTTCGTGTGTGTGTGTGTGCATTCTGAGTGTGAACTTTCCATTAATCATAGGAGAGCCAGCGCACGGCTTGGCCAGGGGTATATAGAGGATGTCTGTGCGTATGCAGTCGGGCGCGAGCGATTTTAATTCAGACGCGCGAGGCGGTCGCTCGCTATATATACATGTGCGCGCGCGCATGTAGTATGTGTGTGTGTGTGTTCCACGAAGGTCCGCTCGTGGCCAGGATCATTAGTAACCCCGGCTGGACACCGCCGGGTCGTTCTTCATCCTGGCGATGCCACAGCTTCGGCCCCTTTAAGACGCGACAGGTCGCGTCGTCATTGGCTACCGATCGTTGCCCGCGCTCGCGCGCGCACGCCTGTATATATATATGCACGTATACGTACATACATACGAAGCAAAAGGAAAATCTCCGCACTAGCGATTCGTCTTTCTTTATTCGCGACTTGCTCTTTCTTGCCGTGTGCCAAACGAGCTCTCTCGCTCCCCCCCTGGCTCATTTTTACCCGGTTTTCCCTAGGATTTTTGTACGCGTCGCTTTTGTTTTCTCACGATTGGCAGCGATAGCCGCGGATACGAAGACTGCGACGGCGACGCGGGAGCTGAAAAACGGCCGGAGGAATTGCGCGCGGAGGATCGCGGGCGTAATCGACGGGTTGTATGGATATACGAAGAGCGGAGGAATCCGCGCGCGGGGGCATAAAACGGCAGCGATGCCCCGGCAACGAATCGGAGGCGAATCGCGTTGGGAAACGCTATCGGGATGCGGCTCGATCAGCCTCGCGCCGACCGCCACGAGATAGCCCCCCGTCCCATCGCGCCGCCTGCGCGTGTAACGGCCGTTTCATGGGGAATAACGTATAAAATGAATTGGCTGTAAAGCCACGGTAGCGGGTTTTGCCGGTACGGGCAGAAATCTCGCGGACGTTCGCTCGCGTTGTACCTCATAACTTGACACCCGGCTCTAGCGCTCGGTCTCTGGCTCGGACGGTGAGGGGACGCCGTAACAGGTACACACCGGGTATATTTCACAATAATCTCTTATAGATGGACGCGTCGCTCCTGCGCGCGAGCATACGTAGCAGCCGCTGGACCGACTCTATCCTCGCGGCTTCCCATACGTCCGCGAGATATACGCGCTCGCTTAGGCGATAAATAAGGCGCGCCGGGGACTCGGGAGTGAGTGCGCGCAAAACGCTACTGGTCTTAGCGTAGACCAGCTCCACACACCATATACATTTCGAGGCGGCCGTACTAGCGGCAAATATCCCCTCGATTCACTCCTATCCTTCATATTGTTGCTTTACGATTTGTTCGAATATATGTCTTCATCAGTATCCCCGTGACATGGTACCCGGTATGCTTTTGCAGTAAATCAACGAACTTATATGGTTTTTATCATGAATCTACATGCTCTTGATCTATAATCAAGCGTGGTATAGATCGTCAAATTGTATTTCAACTAAAATGAAATATCCATAAAATACTTAATGTAAAAGCTAAGAGTTCAATAGCTAGTCTCTGCTCGCAATGAGATCTGGCATAGATTGGCATCCAAAATCCAAACCAATACCACAGCTTCCAATTCGAGTTTTAGTAGTTATATCTATGCTTCGGAATCACAAAAGGACAGTACCTATTGAACCCTCATTTGCCATTGCTTCAAATCACTAATTCATATGAAAATTCTTTTATAATTGATCAAAGGTCGTCTATGACTCACGTGAAGTTTAGTAAGTTGATTGAGAAGAAATTGTTTGAAATTCGTTGTTTATGAATAACAAGCTGAGAAACAATGGGGATACAAATTGATTTTCAAACGAACATACTTTTTATCAGTCATTACAAGTCAGTTCAAAGAATAATTTATATGTGAATTCTACAGACAAATGTCATATTAAAAAATATTATATTTCCAGCTGCCGTATGGGAGATTTATTCACCACAAAAAGTGAGTGGGAAAAGGTCCATTGGTCGAATCTTCATTTCTACATAGCAGTTATTGTTTACTTCCTTAGCAACCGTTGCTAAAGAAATGAAAGTTGAGTTAACCTTAGTTTCTAGTGTTTTTGAGAACACAAGACACAGTATTTTTGTATTATTCATGGCAACTGTTACTGATATCCATTGCAACCGTTATTTATATTCCTATCGATCGTTGCTATGGAGTTTGTGGAATCAGTTTGTGCGATCTATTTGTCCAAAAATTTTATTTCTGCATTGGAACCATCGAATAGACTTTTCAGTCTAGAAGTGATTACCTAGTTGTGAATTGTGTTCAAAATGCCTTTGAAATGCAAAATTTAGTTAGAATAGCAACTTCGGCTCAGTATTTACTGCGATTAAAGTGGCAAAACATCTATAATAATTCAGGAAACATAATAGTATCCTAGGAAAAATGAGAAAAATTTATGCTTTTCCATTCTTCAAATCAAGTTTTTTAATGTTTGACCTGACAGAAAAACATTCATATGTGTACGTGTATAGTGAATGATCTTGATCAAATACATATAATTGCTATATAATAAAACTCATCTGAAAATTCGGAATAAAGATATAATCTGAAAATACGTGATGATCAAAGGACCCCCAAAAGACATTTGAAAATCACGAATTCGACAGTCGTCCACCCCTCTCAATGTATTACATTACATAATGAAGGTCCAGTTCAATCCGGTTCGACTTTCACTCCAGTACAATGCTTTCTTTTCGGAAAAGCAAAAAGACTTTGAACAAATAATATTAAGTCAAAGAGATAGAGACTCTGACCCGACATGTGTGACCAGTTATTTTGAACGTCTTGAACGTTCAAAAACAAAGGGATCTACGTTTTTTCATGTTTTTTAGGAAATTTGTAGAACCTCTTATTCTTCTAATTTTTTTTATTCTCAGGTCTGCGAATAAAGTTTATTGGCACTCGCAAAATGAAAAAGTGGGAGTAAACATGCATGAAACTTGATTCAGCATCGACGATTTGAAAAACAAATGTTGCCATGCCTATGGTGATGTGTAATTCATATGCACATATGCTGTTAGACATTAATGTTTAAAATTGATTAGTGAAGCAGTTATAATAATACCATCAATCAGTACCGCATTCTCGCCAATATAACATTTTGATACATATCAATTATATATATCAAACACTATCAGTTATATGCACACATATTATACAATCAAACTGACAATAATTATACTTTTTGAAATTTTGAACATACATGTTTACGATATACGTGTAAAATCAAACATCTTTATGATACATTTGTTCATTGCCACCAAATTGATCAACATAATCAATTGGCAAATACTATCTCATTAATTTCTGATATATATAATTACGCATCAATCAGATATCCACTTCTCATAAAGATTGCTTTCGACTATCAAGAGTCTTCGAGAGACCAATCACGATGAAACTTTGTAAGATTTTCGGTTTTTCGGTGCCCAAAGGCTTATACCCTTAGTCATTCAGGCTAATGCCTTGATTTCCCGGAGATATTCTGTGAATTATTTTATGCATGTACAGTATATTTATATTTGTGGGCTTTTGTATATATACAGATATTCAAATATTGCGATCATTGCTTATGAGAGCGGACACAATCTCTCGCAACACACTGCGACGTTGGTTAATTTAATTTTTCAATCAGTCAACCGAGCGATCAGTCTCGTAACCCCGAATTTCTCACTACTAGTTCAATAACTCTGCGTCTCGACGTCACGTATGACTCTTTCCCTTTTGACACGCTCTTTCTCATCCATTTTTGGCTTCTTTCTTTTTTTTTCTCAAAAGCCCACCTCGGCCGCGCGTCTCTTTGCCCCTCCTCGGCCCCTTCTCCTCTCGATTATTGTCGGCGAGATCAGACGTCTGCCGTGATTACCTCATTTGTTCTTGTTCAAAAACTGCCCTTTTTTCCTGCTGTCATTGAATCTTTCTCTGCTCGCGCGCGCGCTCGTGATTTGTTCGACAGAACAATACACGAGTCCCACGAGGAGCGGGCCCGCAATCCATCACACGCGCCCGCGCGTGCGCGCGCATCTCCCGCCAGTTATTCGCCCACTCTCGGACAGCTCGATATCGCAAAGTGGCTCGACTCGGGACGCGTAATGCTTTCGATCACGTGGAGTGCGGGCAATTTGGCACGAGCCGTTTCCGCTAATCCGAATCAAATGAACGCTTGAACGAAGCCGCGGGGATTATATCGATCGGCGGTTCGATAGAGGGGGAGGAAGGAAAAATCGCAACGGCCGACGAGCCGCAATCGGAACCTATATACACATAATCGATTCTGATTGCATTGAAGCCCGGTAGTGCCTGGGCCCGGCTGATTGGCGCATTCATAAATATCCATTAGCGGACAATATCGGTAATGACGGGCCGGCCTGCGGCTATGCGAGAGACGACCGCGAGCTCGCAGAGTCTAGCGGACGATGAGAAACAAGCTATACCCTTACGAATTTCCACTAGACGTAAGGAGCAGCTCTCGGGCATTCCTCCACTTTTTAACCGTCTCTAGCCTTTCTCATCGATCTATCCGGCCGCGCCGTCTGTTTAATCCCTTCATTTCCGTTCGCCAATACACTCTCGACGAGGCTTTTCTCACGGCTCAATCGAGCTCGGTGCATATGTACCCATGTACATATACATATTTGTATATTGCTTGTAAGGCTGTGTAAACAATCCTCTCGCGTATTACCGCGCGCGGCAGCAGACGGCACATACTCGGCGAGCGCGAATCGTTTGTGTAGTCTACGTATATATACATGTATATATAAATGTAGCGCATCAGCACGTGGGTGCGTGCGTGTGCGCAGAGCTGCGCGGCCAACAATGGAAACTTTACCTGTTGAGCGGGGGGCGCTCGCGCGCAGACAGGTGACACCGAGCGCTCGCGTAAATATATATATAGATATGTGTGCGTGTGTGTACGGGGCTTTGTGCGGCCCGCGCCACACACATCCGTCGAGTCGTGTGTTTCACCGTTCGGAAAGTTTGATTCCTCTTGTGAGAACACACGGGGCCACCGCGGGCCCGAGTCGCCGGCACAATGAAAATCCAGCGCACTCTCCCACGCCGATCGCCAGTCGACGCGGCCCTCAGACCTGCAGCCACGCTCTGGATTACCTTTATAACGTCTCTCTGTGTGTGTGTATATGAATCCACCCTCGACGATGCAGTGTGTATACACACGCGCTGCGGATCGGATCGGATCGCGCGAGCGGCTCGATTCCCTCGCTATCGAACTCGCGCGGCCCTATTTTCCATTATGTGTCACGCTCGCAGGCGCCCCACTTCCCCCGCGCGTCATCTCTCGGGGACGCTTTGTTGGCGGATTACACTTCCTCGACACTTTTTTTTTTCTTCGGGGAGAGAGAGGAAAAAACAGCCGGGTAAAAAGGAATCGTGACTAAATTTTGATTCAGCTTGCAGCTTACGCCGATCGAGGTTGTATACGGGGTGTATCTCTCCGGTATATTAAATTGAATGACGGGGCTCTGGTGAGAGTTATTGGAGCGTAACTTCCGTGGAGTCCGTGTAGAACGAGGATCGAAAGAGTTTCTCGGGTGGAGCTAACCCGCCGTCTATCGAGTTTTCATCGATAGAAGGAAAACGAAAAACTGACATTCCCATCAGCTTGATGAAAAGTCGAGTACTCCAAGAGACGATGATGAGCATTTGCTTTCCAACGATTGCAAACTCTCCGCCCCGGCCGCTCGTCGTGAATTGAAATATCGATTGCCCCGTCCGGTCATCTTCTCCGTTGGTATATCTTTCGGAATCTCAATGCACTCGTGGCGCCGCTATAAATAGTCTGGGAAAATGAAACGTCCTCTGCTTCGAGTCTATTGAATGGATTCAAAATATTATGAAGGCGTGCTCGCGCGCGCGAGTCGAGGAGGAGGCGAGTTTAGTTTTTTTCCTTTCCGCCTCTTCCCATGGGCATTGTCTCGGCGTGGAAAAGTTCGAGGGCCGCATACGTAATTTCGGAAATCGATCAAAAGCTCGTGGGGCTTTTCCGAACTTTCTCCAGATTAGCATCGCGTCCGGGAGTTATAATTTGTGGAGGACGTCCAGCTGGGCCCGTCGCGTCCGCCCGAGGATCCTTCGGCCGCAGAGCCGTCAGCCGAGGGACCTGCGCGCACCCTTGTCAATATCGATGCATCCACATCCCCCTCCTCTCCTCCTCTCTTCTGCTCGACTCTCCTACACGGCCTATTTGTCTACGTTTGTGTGGGGCGTCGTGGCACGTATCTTTCGCTCGAGTCCTTCTCTTTTTCCGCAGTCCATTTCTCGGACGAGCCACTCGCGGCCGCTGAGCCAACTGTAACATCGGCTGCCATCGCGCTCGCTCGCTCGAGCTCGCGCGCCACAGTTATCTTCTCATGCGAACCAAATTAAGCCCTGTCTGATGAATAACACGCCGCTCGAGCCGCGCGTGGCTTTGTTAAAATTTGACGTTTTCGATTATACGCGAAGCGAGAGCCTGTGGATACTCCTTCATCCGCCTATACGTCTTCCCTCCTCCTCTCACTCACCTTCTTTCTCTTTCTCTTTCTCTCTCTCGCACACACGCGCGCTCATTTTATTACACTTATCAAGATCCTCCCCACGTGTGTCTGTGTGTGTGAGAGAGAGAGAGAGGGACTCGAAATCCGCGAGAGATCAAATTGACAGGTGGGAATGCAGACCCGCAGGAAAAAAAACACAACTCGCCTTGGTAGTCTTATTATTGCTCGAGCGCGCGCTGACCGATTGTCTCGGCTCGTTCGACTCCAGATGAAAAACCTCCAGCGGACTTTGTTTAATGCGCGCCTCGTATGAAAGAGCTCGAGCGCGAGCGTGTATATAGCTGAGGGCGAAAATTTCGAGACGCTCGGCACACGCGCGCGCCTCTGACATGCCCCTTAGCGACACGCTCGCGCGCCGCGGAGACGACGCATTGGAGCAGAGCTATGAAGAAGACAGGTGCGAGGCGCGTCAAACGCCCCGGCTAGTCTTCGAGCATGAATTATTTCGAACTCGGTGCGCCAACTCGCGGGGAGTTTCGTTGTATTTTCGATAATTAAAATTCCCGATCTCACCCGCCGTACTCGGAACATCGAAATTTCTTCACGAATCCGTCTCGGCTATTGCACGACGATTCCGAACAATTTTCAACGGAGCGCGCGATACGACCGAATGGGCTGTGAAATTCCGGGACGGTGTTAATGCATCGGAACTCGAGTTGGATAGCAGCTTAGCGGAAGAGATTGCGTATATATACTGCGCAGATACTCGAAGCGCGGACTGCAGTACAGTGCAAGGGGGAGGGGAGGTGTGTCCTCCGAGTCATGGGTGCAGCTAACTTTTAAACAAGTCTTAACTAATTTTCGGATAGTTTAATATCTCACGTATCGCGCGCGGGCGCCGGGGGCTGCTGAACGAGTTAAGTCGCAGCTCGCTCGCGCTCGCTCGCGATGGAGGAGGAGAGAGATCGAGAGAGGCAACTGATGCGCCCGCGGAGCACGTATATACGTATAGGGCCTCTCGCTCTCTCGCTGACTGACATGTAAAGACACCTCCACGTCCCGAAGAATTTAACTAATTATAATACAGGATAAACGGTTTATGCCAGAGCCTTGCCAAGCCTGCCAAGCTCGACTCGCGCCGCGGAGCGAGCGATACTGATATACACCCGCCTCTCCCAAAGCTCAACCTCCAACCCTTCGGCTGTCCCTCCCTCTGGCTTTCTCGCAGACGCGCCTTTTGCACTCTGCACACGCTCGCGCGCAAGAGGGAGAGCGAGAGGCTCGGTGCTCTTCGCTTCTTACTTCCTTCCTTCCTTCCTTCCTTCCTTCCTTCCCTTCCCTTCCCTTCCCTTCCCTCCCCTTCTCGCTCGACTCACGCGCCGTACACGCGCACTTGGGCAAAGTTAGCGGCTCGAACGTGGCGAGACTCTGGCCTGCTAATAGGGCCCAATCGAATCTACGCGATTCTTCAATCCCGTCTCGCGCGTCTCGCGACGAGCGAATAGCAAACGTACGGGGCGTCGGATTATAATTTCGGCGCGCATTCGAGAAGTTGGCGTGCGCGAGCGGCCACTGGGCGAGCTTGGCGCGCGTGTTTATACTATTAGTAGACGCGGGCACGAGATGTGCGACAATAACGCACTCGGACACAGAGGCCCGGAGTAAAACTGGCAGGCTGAAATAGCGGGCGTGAATAAACTCGTCACATAGAGAGAGAGAAAGAGAGAGAGGGAACATAAGTATAACGAAGCTTAAGCGCTGCAGTCGAGTGCGGCTATATATGCGCGTGGGCGGGCGACGCGGGGGCGGTCTGCGCGCACCGATTGTTACAGATTTAACGATTCGCCGAGAAGGTACGGGAGAATTATACATGAGCGACAAGCGGCCAGCAGCCCAGCCAGCTCCACTCGCGAGTATATTATAGATATGTACATACGCGCACGCGAGTACACATGTATATATAGTAGCCGGCGCGCACAGAGCGACACTTATTACCGGGCGGCGAGCGCGCGCGGACAAGCGCCGATGGTGGGGCTCGGCGAGGGAGGGACGGGGGACGGGGGGCAGTGGAGAGCCGCGCGCGCTGCGTGTGGCCGCTCGCGCGGAGGCATATATAAATACGCGAGAAGAGCCGCGTATAACAAGTTATGGCAGATAAATTTATAGCATCTCCACTGAAACGCCATTACTTTAAATGCACCCTTCTGTCTCTCGCGCCAGTTGTTCTGCGCTCCTTTATTCTCCGAGCGCGAGCGCGCGCGAGTCTCGCGCGAGCCGCTCGAGAGCGAGACAGGCGGAGAGTCCGAGCGTCGCGGCGTTACTCGCTCGCTCGTCGCTTTCGAAATGCCCGTTGTGCAGTATAAAAAGTCAAGGGTTTTTCCATCGAGCGAAGCGCATCGAGCTTTTACGATTTGCCCGGATAGCCCGCGAGCTATACTCGCAGATTTGCCAAGTGGGGTGACGTATTGGGTATAGTCTATACAATAGACTCGAGTGCAACTGAGCGATCGGTGCAGCGAGGATCGATCGATAGACGAGCGGGTGCGCGGCTTTGGCTTTTGCCGATCGCTCCGGGAAGCGCAGTAAAGGCACGTGTCGAGAGCGAGAGACATAAAGAAGCCGAGGAATCAGCGCCTCGGCGCGGCCAGTTGGGGGGGCAGCCTATACATGTAAGAAGCGATCGTTATACTGCTTGCCGCCCTATAATCTGCGCGGCCTAATGACGTCCATTACGTTAGCTCCTTTTGGCGAGGACGCACAGACGCCGCGGCGTATATATACGTATATATTGTATGTACGTGTGCCACCGCTCGCGCGAGCCCGACACTGCACCGCGGAAAGCGGCCACGAAAGCTCGCGAGACGGGGATCCGCTCGGATACACACACACACGCAAACACAAGCGTTTTTGCGATTGCCCCTGCCCCCGCCCCGTCGCGCTTCGTATCGGTTCTCCCCCCGGCCGTCGCTTCTTAGGCTTGGCTCGCGCATAATGACCGGTTTAAGTGTCGCGGATGGCAGCCGGACACACAGCGACCCGGCCAGTTTTATTGGTCGCAGTTTTGTTTATCTCTAATTGGCGATTTGGCACGAGGACGAATCTGGCAGGGAAAAATAGCTCTCTCTGTCTCTCTCGCGGCCATTCACGGGAGAACGAGAGGACGATGTATAGTCGGGGTTTGTATGAAAACGGGATAGGCGCGCGGTTGGGGGGAAGGGAAGATCGGGATTAAAAAGAAAGACGTGGAAATACTTGAGCGTGCCAATTATTAAGGGGAAAAATGCTCGTTTCCCGCACAGCAGCCGCTCTCTTTCTCTCGTTCTCCGTGTCTCCCGACCCCCCCTCGCCATTGCTCCCTCGCACGAGAGGATCCGCGCATCGATTGCTCTCCGGCTCGTTAAAAATGTCCCGGAGGCTTAAATCTCTCTCTCTCTCCCTCTCGTTTATTATCCGGAACGTTTAACGTTTTTGCGCGGGCCAGACGACGACGGGAGACACATCGAGAATAAGAGGAAGAGGAGGAGGCGGACCCACTGCAGCAGGGGAGAGACAGAGAGAGAAAGCCCGCAAATTCGTTCGGGCCATCCGCGAATCTTCGATGGCTCAACGCCAAGCTAAGCGCAGTCAAGCTCCGCCGAGGATTAATGCGTGTTTATGTATATTTCCCGGGCGTTTTTCAAATTGACCCGCATCGCCCGCCGCCGCCGCCCCTTGCCTCCCTCACTTTTTGCTCCTCGCTCGCGCGACTATAGCCGCCGTCGTACATCCGCGCGCTAGACTTTCCCGTTCTATTCCGCGCGCACCGCACTTCGACCCATGTATATAGCTAGCGGCCGACGAAACAGTTCCTCCGCCGAACCGAGTATATAGACACGATGAATGTACCCACTCCAGACGCCTTTTTGCACTCCAACTTTTTCCCAGAAACTCGAGCTGCGGACACTCAATTACGTTATTTTTCCCTCCTACATTCCTTTCCCCCTCCCCGCCGTATATATATCGCTCGGTATCCCGCGGCGAGAGTCATTGTCCCAGCAGACTCTCCGATCTCTATGATTTGTGAAGTTATCGATAAACTATACAACATCTCTGTATCGTTTTCTCTCTCGCTCCCGACACGACGAGCTTCATCCTTGATTTAGTTGGGCGCGTTTCACCGTCTCGTCAAAATTAGCGGAAAGTTGTTGGAATAAAGGTCGGCCCGAACTTTTCGCGAACAAGCAAGTCGCTCGAGAGACGGAGGAAGGTATTTACTGCAGACATGCAAAGGAGGCAGCCGACAAGCTGATCGGGGAAGTTGTTGACGATCGGGCCTGCGCAAGGGTACGTAGCAGTACAGTTGACGTCGGTGGGGAGGGGCAGAATCCTCGGGTCTTCTGCCTGTATACATAAACTAATTACAATCAATCACTGCTCGCGCGCGCGCTCGGGTATTTTCGATAGAAACCGCAGCCACGCGAAGCCCGATGTTCCGCCAAGCCGAGCCGAGGCTGCTGCGCCCGCACACAAACGTATATATACAAAGCCGCGTGTACAGCGCGAATGAGAGAGAGCGAGAGAGGGGCAGATCGGTGCTCTCGGTAGACGTGGGCGTTCACCGTCCGTCTCGCTCGCTCGCGGCGCCTCCCGCCATGAATTAAAGATCAACCCTTTATGAGCGGCAGACCCCAGCGAGAGAAAGAGAGATCGTCAGATATTACCACCACCTTCTTTTGTCCGATCGACTGTCAGGCTCCCGCTGATTTGTCATGGCGCTCTCGCCAGCCAATAACGCAAGCGCAACGAGTTATACTTGAATTACGCAACAACGCCACGGGGAGCAGCCCGAGCCCCACGGATTCGCAACTTTGCCGCTTTCTTCTTAGTCTGCTTCCGCGAATTCCTGCATCTATAAGATGCCGATGGCTTATCAACGAGGTCTATGTACCCGCGGCCTTGGCAAAGAAAAACACCTTTCTCCATTCGATTTGCGCACCCGTCTATTTGAGTATTGCCTCGACTGGCGTTACGCGCGATTATTCTCTGATCCCCTGCAAGTATTTGAAGAATGGAATTATAATCCACGCCAAAGATGTAACGAGGTTATTTAAGCCACCGATGGAATGGGAGCAGGCCGGGGTAGCCATGTAGTAATACAAATCGGATGTAAGAGTATCTCTTTTGCACACGCGCGAGCTATAATCTATACCGCATCGGGGATGTGCGAATTGGGCAAAGTCGGTGCGCCAGTACTATATGTGTACATATACGGTGGAGATAAGTGAGAAGTGTCTCTGATATCCAATGCAGGAAGGAACAAGGCGGGAGAAGGAACGTGTATATACGATTCTCGCCCCCGCCGATAAGTCGATGCGTGATTAGAGACTGGCATTGTAGTTGGAGGGAGCTCGAGCTGCCAGCCCTTTCAGCCCGTTTCCCTATCTCTGCAGCTGCCTGTATTTTCTCCTCACTCTCTGGGTTAGCTGCGGCTGCTCCTCGCGTCTTGTGCCCCCTCCCCTCCGCCTGTACAGCCGCGGTTCGAGCCGTTCGACGCTTGTGCGCCTCGGCGAAACGGCAATAATTACAAGCACGGCTCGGAGAGCAGCTCTCGTCTCTTTGAGCTTATCGATTTTACCGAATTAATAATTGCACCAGCCGCTGTTCGCGTTCGTGTCTATCTATACATATATATACACATCCCAGCGCTCCCGAGACTGCCGAACATTAACATAATAACATCCCGACGTTACTTGACTCCTGAATTCAACTAGCCGAGATCTACCCCCGCAGGTGTCCTCGCCCCGTTCGCTCCCGCGCCGAGTGTCTCATGGATTCACCCATCTCATGTTTATATTTTATCCCGCAAACGCGTACTTACGAGGAAGAGGACACTGTCCACATGTCAAGAGGCGAGAAGCAGCTCGATACTTTGGCGAAATCGATTAGCCACGCACAACCTGTCCGTTTAACGTCGCGCTCGCGAGAAGGCGAGAGGAGAAAAAGAATCTCGCGACTCGGGGCTGGAAGAGGAACGAATGGAGCGTGTATATAGGTGCAGCGGCGCGGCGCGTCACGCGTCCCCGGCTGCAGGACTGCGCCTTAATAGTGGAGCAGATTTAGACTGTGAGCGTAAAAAAAATAAACACAGAATTCTGAAAGTACTAGGGTGTAGATTGGCTCTTCAGGATCAAGTGGTCAATTTTGTAGAGGGCAACTCCCATTGCAAAATTGTTTAAATAATTGGCAAAAGTTGGAAAATGAGGTTTTTCCCATGCCGTGGAAAAGTTAACCATTTTCTGAAAAAAAGTTTCAAATGAAATTTGTAGATATTAGCAAGATTGATTTTTTAAGCCAAATTTCATCCCAATCGGTCTATTAGTTTATTAATAAATTAAGAAAAACTGCGAGAAATCGTTCTTTTGTTGTTATTTTTTATTTAACAAAATCAATTTTCAATTTTGATTTTCTTTACGGGATTCAGTTACTTTTCATCTACCTAGATCGCATGATTTTTTGCAAACTCGAAATCCTTATAGTTTTTGTGTGAATACAAATGTTTATCTGCAAAATGGTCATTTTTAAAATCAAATGGCCAGCCTTGGCGATGGTTTTGATTGTTGCTCTTTGTCGGTATAGATTGTGAGACATGTCAACTATCGTATACAATAAAAAGATTGCAACTAATATTTTTTTAAATGGTCAAATAAGAGCCGAAACCAAATGTATCGTTTTTTTGCTTATAAACAATTGAAATAACTTTTTCCTGTAAAGTTTTGGAAAAAAGTTAATGTGAATAATCGATAATATATATTTTTTGACGAATTTTAAAAAAAAGTACGTTGACCCCCGATTCTTAGAATTCGAGATAGGATTTTTTTTTCAAAAAATCATATCTCACTGAATTTTGATAATTTCAAGTTGAAATTGAGCAGTTTTTATCCTGAAAAGTTGAAGTGTATGACAAAAAATCCTCATTCATTTCCCTCTACTGGTAGCTTGGAAAATGAAGTCTCAAAATTGGGTGTGAATGCTCCGCCACCGCGGCGTCTGTGGAATCGGCCGTGAAGCAGTAGAGGGGGAAGCGGCAGCCGCTCGCGGCCGCCTCGACAGAAATGCTATCGCGCGCTTCAAAATTCGTTATGCGTCGAAAATCATCCGTAACTCAGAAGATAATAGACGAATCTCGATCATTTTTTTTTTAATTTCGGGTATCACGGAGAAATAATTACAATGGGCAGGTATTCATCTCCAGAAAATACCATTTAATGAATGTATTTGTGTTATCTTGCAAATAAATTTGAATCCACAATTCTGTAACTCATTTATTTACTCATTTATTCTTCTGAATTCATTTTGGGAACTGGTTATACACCAATTGAATTGATGTAATCATTGTAATTGAAAACCTTACTAGTAAACACAGCTCAAGAAGCGTAAAAAGATATATAAAGACAAATTTATGTTGAAGTAATGTATCTAATGTAACCCCCCCCCCCCTAGAGGGTACTAACGAATTCAAATATGATAAAATTAGGATTCAAACTGTATTATTTGAACTTAGTGTGAGTTATAGAATTGTGGATTCAAATTTATTTGCAAGATAACACAAATACATTCATTAAATGGTATTTTCTGGCGATGAATACCTGCCCATTGTAATTATTTCTCCGTGATACCCGAAATTAAAAAAAAAATGATCGAGATTCGTCTATTATCTTCGGAGTTACGGATGATTTTCGACGCATAACGAATTTTGAAGCGCGCGATAGCATTTCTGTCGAGGCGGCCGCGAGCGGCTGCCGCTTCCCCCTCTACTGCTTCACGGCCGATTCCACAGACGCCGCGGTGGCGGAGCATTCACACCCAATTTTGAGACTTCATTTTCCAAGCTACCAGTAGAGGGAAATGAATGAGGATTTTTTGTCATACACTTCAACTTTTCAGGATAAAAACTGCTCAATTTCAACTTGAAATTATCAAAATTCAGTGAGATATGATTTTTTGAAAAAAAAATCCTATCTCGAATTCTAAGAATCGGGGGTCAACGTACTTTTTTTTAAAATTCGTCAAAAAATATATATTATCGATTATTCACATTAACTTTTTTCCAAAACTTTACAGGAAAAAGTTATTTCAATTGTTTATAAGCAAAAAAACGATACATTTGGTTTCGGCTCTTATTTGACCATTTAAAAAAATATTAGTTGCAATCTTTTTATTGTATACGATAGTTGACATGTCTCACAATCTATACCGACAAAGAGCAACAATCAAAACCATCGCCAAGGCTGGCCATTTGATTTTAAAAATGACCATTTTGCAGATAAACATTTGTATTCACACAAAAACTATAAGGATTTCGAGTTTGCAAAAAATCATGCGATCTAGGTAGATGAAAAGTAACTGAATCCCGTAAAGAAAATCAAAATTGAAAATTGATTTTGTTAAATAAAAAATAACAACAAAAGAACGATTTCTCGCAGTTTTTCTTAATTTATTAATAAACTAATAGACCGATTGGGATGAAATTTGGCTTAAAAAATCAATCTTGCTAATATCTACAAATTTCATTTGAAACTTTTTTTCAGAAAATGGTTAACTTTTCCACGGCATGGGAAAAACCTCATTTTCCAACTTTTGCCAATTATTTAAACAATTTTGCAATGGGAGTTGCCCTCTACAAAATTGACCACTTGATCCTGAAGAGCCAATCTACACCCTAGTACTTTCAGAATTCTGTGTTTATTTTTTTTTTGAAACAGGGCTTTTGGATGCTAATTCTATCGTACTATAAAGTGTCGACGGTTCAGGTGGCTGTGCGGCGAGAGCTCACCGGTCACTTAAGTCCCCTCCGTCACTCCGGGGCCGCGCGGAGAGAAGAAGGAGAGAGAGAGAGAGGGCGAGAGACGGAACGTATCGATATCCGAGCTATAACGCGCGCGATATCTCGCCGGCCATCGAAACCGATAAATAACCCGGGGCCCCTTATAAATCTGCTCTTCGCTCCTTATAAATTCGTGCGGCCCCCGGTGCCCCGGTGCCCCGACACATGGATTTTACTAATTTTCTGTGGCCGCTCCTCATAGAAGCGGGCCCCGCGAGAGAGCCGTGACACGCGCGCACAATGCCCGCACGGCCTGAGCAATGGCACGCCGCGTGTGCCATTCTCCCTTCTCGCCCTCGCACGGGCCTTTTTTTAGCCTCCCCACCCGTTACACCACCGCGTCTTCATCCGTTTTTTTCGCGCTCGAGAGCCACGCGCCCGTACACGCATCGGGGGGGTTCGATATACACGGCTCCTCGCTCTTCCGTCCGCTCGCGGGATATTATGCGTTCCATATTGTTACCCGCGCGTGTCTCCCAGGGACCGACGTTCTTGGCCGTGTGGCCATTACGAGTATCAATTTTGATACTCGCCGACCGCTTCGTCGGGGAGCGATCGAATTGGGGAATGATTTAGACGTGCAAGTAAGAATGGTGTACGGCGTGAATACGAGATCTCGCGCGCGTGTGCGGTATTCCCCGCGCGGCATTTCACTAATGCAACAAAAATCCAAACTCGCGCCCGGTCATTATGGGCTTTTTATTTTGACTACTCCGCGCTGTTCATCCTTTCTCTTTTTCTCGCGTGCGTCGTAAATCACCATGTCCGGCTCTCTCACTCGCGCGCGAGCGAGCGAACGAGCGAGGGGCGATTTATTGATTTCGAAAATCTACACCACCCGGATAGAAATCGCGCCCAGATTAATCTCTCCGCTCCACGCGGACGCGTATATCGCGATTGAAATTTATTAATAATAGGAACCGGTATGTCTGTGTGTTCTGCGAGCCTTCGATTTTTTCCACGCGCTCACAGGGAGAATCGGCTCCCGCACCCACGACGACGACCATCAGCGACGCGCACACACACACACGCCCGCGAGGGCATAAATTATCACGAGCGCGAGCGAGCGACAGTCATACATATATACCTGAATCGTGATAAATTATATCGCCGGAGCGGAGGTAACAGTGACGCGCGAGCGCGGGCATATCGGGACTTCTTGGCACTCTGCCGTTCGCGTGCGCGTCTGCGCGTTCGGAAATTTCTCAAGCTGTTAGCGCGAGGTGTGAATTAATTGAGAGGTGCTCCGGCCACATCTGTCGCCCGAAGCTTCGGGCGCGCGCGCTCGCGAATAATTGCAGCTTGCACAATTATTTGTGAAGCCGCTTGTTTAATGTTGGATATGCTCCTCTCTATCTCTCCGCTCGACCCCACGCGCGACCTATACGTTTCGTTTGTATATCGCAGCTGCAGCGCGGCGTTCCCAGCTGTATACACGCGGGGAAATATGATTTTGTATATGAGAAGCTTCATCGTGAAAAATCGAAGCTGAAATATTTTCTTTCATCCGCGCGGCGAGAGCGGGGGAGGAAAAAATTGTTGAAAAATGCGTTCGTTAGGTGGGGCCGCGCACGGTTACGTCACTTCAAAAGTCGGCCGGGCCGGCGCGCGGCGCATCGGGAATTTTGAAATTCCATCCTTCGCGTTGAAAATAGAGTGAAATATGTCGAGCGATTTTTCTCCCGAGGCGAAAGTTACTCGCATCCAACAGAGAGAGAGAGAGAGTATATATACCTATATTCTGGAGTAGTGGGAGAGCGGGTCAGCGCGTGTATACCCTTGACCGAGGCGCCGAAGATCGGTTCGCAACGACCATGCGCGTTCGCCCAGTGTTTACCTGATTCTTCCCCAGCAGGTAGTCCCGGGTATTAGGCGCTCATTTAACAGGTTGAAATCCGGAGCAGCTTCGGCTCCGGGAAGGTCCCACATCTCTTCTCTCTCACTCGGCGACAATGGGAATCAAAGATAAGTCGAGTCTGTCTGTTTGACCGACGCCAAGAGCATCTTCGACCTTTTACTCGAAAACCAAAATTTGAGGTGAGACCTTCGGCTACCGAAAATTCACCGCGATGATTTACACAGGCCAGTTTTCACGGTCACGGCCGCGCTTTCTCTTTGTTTTGGTTGAACGTCCCTCCCACAGGTGGAGCGTTACGTATGGTCTTTCTCCCGTGATGCAACTTACGTTACGCAATTCTTCTCCGATTCAAACATTGTATTTGCTCGTTTGATTTGTGTATACGCGTCATTTCACAGACTTTGGTTTCCGAAATAGTCACGATAACCGATGTAAAATGCAAATCATCGACTGACGTGTCAATTAAAATCGCCGGTCGATCGGTCGGTCGGGTGTTTCGTGGAACCCCTAATAAAACTCTCGGGCCGGCCAATATCGTAAAATAGAATTGGACGGTATAAAATGGGAGAGCGATTGGTATCTAAAATGATGCCGTGTGGCATCCGCAGTATCGATCTTCCGTTGCTGGAATTCGATTGGACCTCGCGGCTCGGCTGTCTCTCACGCGGACACACCGACAGACGAAGAAAACACGATTACTTCTTTTTTCTCTCCCCGCTCACTAATTCCCAGATTAAACCGGCCACGGACGTCCCTGAACGATACGACCCGAGGAGAGATTGAGAGCTGCATAATGGGCCCCAATAAACTATATCGATTGCCGCGCTACGCTTGATTCGTGCGCGCTCGCGTATGCGTACGTACACAGACACACAGACACACACACAGACACACGCCTACGAGGCGAATCGAAGCAGTCGATAGTCTCGCGGCCGCGCCCGCTCGTTAAATAAATCGGTGACATTGTGTGACGCCGCGTATAAAGACGTCAAGCGCGCGCCTAATATAGCTCGGGGCTCTCGTTCGAGCGGGGCTATCGGGCCCGCGCGTGTTCATTTGTCTCGCGGGGGTGCGCCATTGCTGGCAGCGCGGCGGGGGGGAGGCCCCATCGCGCGTGTATAGGTATACGCAGCGGCTGACGAAGACGTCTCGGCGCCGAATCATCTTCGTACACATCGATGAGAGCTGCGCCGCGCGCTCGCTCGTGCGCTCGTCTCTCCCGCGGCAATCAGCCTCGTTGCGCGGGGGGAGATCCCTGCGCGCCTCTGACTGATGATGCACTCTTGTTCGGCGCCGCGCGGTTTGATTTTAATGCGACGCCTACGCGCGCCTTCGGATCAATGACGCTCCCTATAGACACGTATCATATCGCAGGAGAGTGTAACGATTCAATCCAGACTCGATTCGAACGCACGTGTTGTGACGCTCTTTGATCGGGACTCGACCTACAGATAACGCCATGTACTCGTATGTCGATACGCCCTATTCATAAGGTCTCACTCGCAAAGCCAGAAAATAAGGATGTATGTTGGTGGATCGCAAAATAAGAAAGTATCTCAGCGGTTGCAAATTAGAGATACGAATTGCGGTTTTTCATCAAAGAAGCTTCACGTTGAGCTGCGGCTCCCAGCTCGAGAAGAACAAATGGTCGGCTGCCTCATGGCTGCACCTCAACTGTTTGACTAGCTAAAAACCCTCTAATAAACTTTGACCAAGCAATTGCAATTTTCAACAGATTAATACAACTGAGTTACTTGTGATTGTATTTCGTCTAATTGAGTGAACGGAACTATCAAACGTACTTTCTTTAACACAGAACATGAAATTATTTTGCTGATTTTCAGCAGGTGGAAATACGATATTATTTCCCGATTCTCTGAACATCTATCTCATTTTGTGTCTCTCCGAGATACGTCCTAAACTTGCGTTCGTCCAAGATACGACCCTGTGAATAGGTCGTATTGATAAATATATATAAAAATAACCTGAATTTCACTTGAAGCATCGATTAAACGTGTCGAGTCAAAGGAGCAACAGCTGGCATACATACATACGAGCTGATTCGTCCTCGAGGGATATATACGAGTGCAGCTCGAGTGTGGGCTTAATCAGGGGAGTATCGAGGCTGGAGATCGTGGGTGGTACGCGCGGGTATTAAGCGAGAGGCAAAGACGTAAGAATTTGTTTCCTTAATCTCGTGAATCAATTTAGCCGGGCCGCCCTTAATAAACACATCGCATAAATCAGCCGCGATAATGGGCTAATGCAATTTCGTTATGCACGCGCGTCTGCAGCGCGCGCGCGAGGCAGACGCGACAAACCTGTTTGTTCGCGACTATCCGACACGTGGAACGGCCGGGAGAGGGACTGCGCGCGTGTGTGTCGCGTATTTTTGGGCGCAGAGAGCCGTTCGAGTCGCATTAGCGCACGACGGAGCGGCCGTATCATCCCACACGCGCAACCACACCCGGCGACGAGGCTCTTGGGGGGGAATGAAAAACAAAAAATAAAAAGAAACGAGACAGCTCGCGGTGCACTGCACACACACACACACACACACACGCACACACACACGCACAATGTACTGCTGCAGGTAAACGGGCTGACGCACTCGATTGAATTATGGGTCGGTGGTCCGTCGCGCATCTCTCGATCGGGAATGCGTGCGCGCGCGCCTGTGGGATCACCCGTGGCGCGGCTATATACGCACGAGCGTGTGTGTGTGTGTGTGTGTGTGTGTGTATATACCGATATCGAGGAAACCTGTCGCGCGCCTCCGGGGCAGGTACGCGCCACGTCCCGTACGCACGAGAGCTTCGTCTTTCTCTCTCCTTCCTCTTGCGCATATAATGCCGTGGGCTCTGTTGCCCTGGCGATCGGCCTATAGGTATACCTCGAGCTGACCTGCGCACCGGTCTGTTGCACTTCACCTGCCGCGGCCGAAAATAAACAAACTCCGCTCCCTCGTATACATGTGCTTCAAGCTCGTGCAATCGCGCCCCTGCTAGAGCCAATACTCTATAAGGCCTTTTTTTTATCGCTTCATCATTCAACAAATTCACCATAGCGATGTATACTCACCGGCGCGCGGTTCCTTCCTCTCCGACGCGTCCCGGTGGGAACGCGACGCGCGTCTCCGCGATTTCCTGTTGCTACAAGTAATTAGCACGTGTGTCCCTGGCATTACGAGCAATTCCGTCTTTCCAGTGTACAGACCCAAGTTTCCACGGTGAATTTCGATTTCTCCGCGGATGAGAATGTTCAATGGAGGCTTGGGTAAGGGGGCGAATGGACAGACGCGCAGACGCGAAATTACACATTACATCCGGATGATTCAGTCTCCCGGCGACAAATGATAATGGGATTCATATATTGATTCCGGGCTGCAGAGGCCATAAAGGCCCGCATCGGCGGGGAGGCTCTCGACTATCAAGTTCAATATTCGAGAGGACGGAGCGTGTAAATTGATACAAAACGACGATGCATCAGCACCGGAGAAATGCAATCGAGAATTCCTGCATTTAAAGATCGACGCCGATATACCCTCATCGAATTATCCCGTATACATTTCGTAGACGTGGCGTGCGGTGTCAATTTATGTACGACACACACACACACACACACGGACACACGCACACACGAGTAAACACACAAGACGCCTGCAGTGTTTGCCTTTTCATTCGGCGATACGCTGCTCCATACCCTACATATAAATCCAACAAAAATTAATAACAACACGGCCACACCGAATAGCCTCTCTTTCTTTCTCTCCTCGACCCTTTTAGCGTTTCCCTTTCAACCGCGCTCGAGACAGCAACTGGCGTCACCCACTCTTTCTTCTCCGCGACTCCCGTGTATTATCCGAGAATTTATGGGCATTTAGTCTAAAACTTGACTTGAGGTTGGTGAATTGGGCTTTGTACGGGGCATCTCGCCCCGGCCCCCGCCCCTCATTCGGCGCGCGCACCTGGGATTAATTCGGGCTTTTCCGATTCGTCGCGAGAGCAAGACAAAACAACAACAACCGCGCGTACATCCAACGTAACATTTCTTACGCGGCCGCGGGGACCAAATTTGAAACAAGTATATCGTCGTCGAGGGAACGGCGGGGGGGGGGGGGAGGGGAAGGAAAAAAGAGAAGAGCGTGAAAATACAGCCGGTGAAAACGAGGCGCAGAATCTCGCAGCTCTATATCACGCGACGAACGCTTTCTTTCACGCGCGCTTCACATCCTTTCCCTCGCCGCGCCGGCGGCTCTCTTTTTGTTTGCCGAATTTTCCCCGGCTCGACTTGTCTCTCTCTCGCTCTCTCGGCCTCCTCCACCCCCGGGGGGAACATTGTATCGCGGCCGGATTAAGCTACTGCTCGCGCCGTGAATGGGCCGCGAACGCGATAAATTTCCAAGAGAGCCGAGGATCCCGAAAAGTTTCCGATTCAAAAGGAACAGAGCTCACGCGCGCGAGCAGCGAAAGAGTCGCGGCCCATGAATTATGCATGAAAGCTTCGATTCGCGGATTAAGCTGAGGTCCGACCGCCGCCCATTCTCCCGTAGTCCGCACAGCTGCGTGTATATACATGTAGAGCAGCGCGCGACTGTATATACGCGTCGACGAGCGACACGCGATATATATGTGCGATAGGCGAGCCCCCGTGAAGGTACGCGGCGCCGAGCCAGGGCGAATTTGGTCACGTGCATCATCGAAAATCACGTGCCGCGTGTAAAAAGTAACGATTGCGTTTGGCCGCTTTGCAGGTAGGGCCGTTCGTAGAAGCGGGGCCCGTTGATCCGGCTGCCGCCCAGCTGGGCCGCGCGCGCGGGACGAGCCGCAGGACACGAGTCAGCTGAAGATGAAGGATTGTAATGCGCGCGCGCGCGAGCCGGCGAAACGAGCCGCGGAGATGCGCCTTTATCGCCGCGCGGCCGAGGTAAACGCGCGCGCGCGGGCATACTAGCACGCGTCGCGCGCGCACTTTTTCGAGATGGGTGTTTGATAGCGAGCGGACACGTAGCGAATACGTGTGTGCGCGCAGGCGCGGGCCCAGATTAGGACGATATAATTACGGTATTAACATAAGTCACCGAGAGCTCGAGCGAGCGCACAGGGACAAACGCGGAATAATAATACGAGTCGAACACGTGTTTCGTGCACTTACTCGCCAGTCGGCTACTTCCATCCGACTTTCGCTTTGGCTTCGTTTCGTTGTATCGTACGGTGCGGGGGCTATTTTAGACGAGACAATCGCCCGGTCGACTGCAAATGCATCCGCAGATATATGGGACATTTATTGATTTCTCTGACTTTTAGAGGTGGCCCGGAAGATGCAACTGTCGTTATACGAGCCATATGCATCGTTACAAAGTTGACGATAGATAGTTCTCGTCGTTGTCGATGATCAAGTTCATAAAAATACCCGCAGTCGTGTTGAATGATCGGGGTCGGCTCGTTACATCCATTATACCGGGCTGCTCGTTGGATCCCGAATAACGTTGGAGTTTATTTGACGCGGCTGAATAAAAATTCATTCCCCGCATTTATCTGTAAAATCAATAAGATAAATACTTTTTGACGTTGTATTTACGATATGACTGGGCCTAATTACTATCTGCGCCATTGGAGAGAGACACAGAGGGAGAGAGAGAGAGGAGCTCCAGAAGAAAAGATAAAAGAAGAGTGAAATTAATGAAGCGGTCCCAGGTGCGGATCATAAAAACCTTAAAAAGGTAGTTTCGACCCTGGCGATGAATGAAGAAATAAGTCTTTAGCTTCTTGCGCGCTGAGTGTGAAGAAAGAAGGGAGAGCAGCAGATCTCTCGGTTTATCCGAGGCACCGATCGCGTAGATTCCAAGAAGCGACCGAAACAATATCATAACTCGTGTTCCGACTGCCAACGCCATAAATAGAAGAGTTCGTGCATGATATCGCGCGCGCGCGCTCGCGCAGTGATACTCGCTACTTTTTTACCCTTTATTATTCTCGTCCTCGTCTTTCCATCTACTTATGTGCACCTCGCGGCTATAAAACCGCCCGATGCAATCGTACCCCTTATTAAATCGAGCTGGATTCACTTACGTTGAGTCCAAATTATTCGCCGGATTCGTGTCTCAATTTACTTCGAGCATAAAAATTAATTTTTTTCTTCCTCCAGCAAAGTACCACTCGAGCCGGAGCTTCTGAGCGTAACCCTGATGTCGAGTGTATTTAGTAGCTTCAACGCCACAAACAGCAGTATTTTTTATCTTTACACATACTTACCTACGTACTTTGATTCAAAGCGTCTGCATACATATATCGATCGGCGCGTCAAAAAGTCGAGAGAGCCGTTTTCTCCGTTGGTGGGTATAACACTCTTGACCCACAAGCCCAGGCATCCTTGGGGGGGTTGAGTTACGGAGGCAGTCAGCGCACGCAAGCGCGGTTACCAAAAGTATTTGAATGGCTGTCGGCCCTTGTGAGACGTCAAAAAGTCAAAGGGAAACCACTAAAATCAGTTAGGGATCTCAACTATGCGCGGCGAACGAGGAAGGAGGATGAAACTGACGGGAACAGCGAACAGATAGAGACCCGGAGAGAAAGTAAAAGTAAGGGGGAAACTCTTAGCTGCTGCCCGTGGACAGAGTATGACAGTAAACAGGAATATGCTCGTGCTTCTGGGGAAGCTACGGGTGTACAGGAACTCCGGGCTCCCGTGTATGAGAGATAGGCGAGCTCTCGAGCGCGCAGACACAGAACACATTCATGGGATTCTATACGAATCGATTCGTGAAAGATTTTTAAGAATTATCGCACGTCTTATCCCCCATTTTATTGCTATTCCGTGAATGGGATATTCAAATTAGCATTTTTCAGTCTTGAAAATGTCACACATTCGTAAAATTAAGAAGCGGTCTCATTGCATCAACTCTGAAATGACAATTATAGATTGTGAATATTAGAAATAAATAGTAAAATCAGAATATTCTACAATGTACATCAAGCAATCTGTAAGATGAATTGATTAGCGTTCAAATTTATCGTCAGAAGATAAGCGATTAAACCTACATTCGTCTTTGTATTGTCTTATTAATTCTTGCGCACTAGTCTAAAAACTGACCGTCCGACCTATTGATTTTGACCTTGATTTTGACATTCTCACTATAGTAAAATAAAATATAGGTAAAATATAGTTTTTCCCGAGAATACAGCCTGAAATGATGAATATTTAGCATATGGTCTGATATCTTCGAGAAGAATCATCATTTGTAACTGCGCAGGATGAGAAATAATTTTTCATGATCAAAACTCATGAGCGAATGAGGAGGAACAAGAAAGATCGCGTAGGGAAGGAAAAGAGAGAGGTATGAAGACGAGGGACACTGAAGAAACTTGTTATGCTTTGAGAGATATGGTGGAGGCCTGCGGAATACATAATTTTGTAAAGACAAAAATGTTGCGGTTGTGCCTCTCGTCGGACTCGCATTTTTCCTTGTTTTACAAAATGTTCCAGCTTGCCAGCTTCCTCGCTTCTCTCTGCTCTCCATCCCTTTACTTTATAGCTCTCTAAGCTGCGCTATCCCAAGTTCCCCCGGTCACTATCTCTCGAACGATGTGCCATGAAATGAGAAACGTTTATTAAAAATTGTGTATATGCATCTTCGTGTTTTCCATCGCGGCTCATTTACATTTGCATCCGTATATACCCAAATTGCAATTGGTATATGTTTACCAAACAATGGGCGATTCGTTTGTGTTCCTTTTTTCCCACAACCTTTTTTCACCCTTTCACCGATCAATTTTAAAATTGAAACGTCACGTACGGGGATTCTTCGACGAGGCTGCCTTGAATAATCATTTTGTCATGCGTTTTCGAAATCTAATTCAATGAATACCTATAATATAGTCAACTTCGGGATACGGGACGTGCTTGAAATAACGGAAAATCTATTCCGTGGCCTGCGTGCTCGACCTAAAACATCGATATCTATCTAACGCACGTTTCGAATCCCAGGCAATAAACAGAATCTTGATCTCCAAGTCACTAATATATTAGACGGAGCAGAGAAAGACGTTCGAAGAATTGAAGGATAAAAATAGAGAGGGAGAAGATCGACACTGGGCCAACGTCTATAGTGGGCCGTTATTCCGGTCGTGTTGAATCGCAACATCGTAGCAACTTTGGACTTTCATCTTCCGTAATCGGTCAATCTCCGTCTTTCTCCATTTCCCTCGATGGGACATCCTCGATGTGGGGAGCAAGCAGAAACAGCATATTGGAAGCGCTGTTCACACAGAACAATCCATTACACCTTGACCTTCATATCTCGGGCGACGATCGGGAAAAATACGCGATTTCTGATCTGATCGAGAGCACGGGGAGAAAAATAAGAAATAAACATATCGAAGTGAACGTAAAATACACTTTCCAATTGTTCGAACTCCGGCTGCGTCTTCATCCACACGATATCGCGCGGCGATGCTAGGGCGATAGGGTGGCGCTAGGGACACATTCGTGCGCAATTTTTTGTCCCTTCTCTCTCTCGCTCTCTTTCTCTCTGGCATTCGCACCCACGTGAACTTTTTTTTGTCCCGAGTTTTATCGGACCTTTGATTTGCATACGCCGGGCGCCTGGGGTTCACCCGTTGTTTCGGGCTTCGATTGGCTGCACGATTTGTCTTGTGCCGCGTAAGAAGCGTCACGTAGCCCGATTGCTATGGGGCAGCCAGCCGCGGCGGCGGCTGGCTGCTGCTGCTGATGCTGATGCTTCTGCTACTGCTGCTACTGTACAAATCGATCTCCGCGCAAATTGCCTTGGCCTAACATCTGCCAGCGCGCGTATTTGACTATCAGTCGGATCACGTTCGGCCGGGTTGAAGGACGGCCCCCGTCAGCGAAGCGTGTGCCCAGGAGATCAGCATTCGATAAAACAATCCGTGACCCTCGACTCGAGAAGCGTAATGTGCATGCCCGCCGCTAAGAAGATAGCGAGGAATCAGAGGAGCTCTTTTTCGCATTTGGAATTCGGGAAAAAATGCCTGAGTCACGCGCGCATTCGGGATTATATTGCCGATGAAGAGATCCCAGAGCAGCCATGGAAAAACTTGCATTTACATACGTTTCTCACTCGTGTATTACACATTTCAAACGCAATCGCTAGAAGTAATGCTTGCAGTTTTGAGTTTGACGATTATCGATTATTCATTCTACATCTCTGAAGAAATGAAGGATTGAAGAGGGAAAGTTCACCGCCTTAATTTAGAGAACCTATAAAGTATATTTTTGTTGCACGTAATTTCTAAGTTAAAAGATTATTTGATTTCACTTGATGCATTATTAGTGTCTTTTATGATTTTCGTTCAATTGGAGATTTGACTAATGGGTTAGAGTGAAAATGTGGTTCTTTTTACAGAATTTTCATTACAAACTTTTGGATAATACTGATGGTCAACATCGGATGCACAAATGAACAGAAGTTCAATCGTCATTAATAATTGATGTAGCGATTGGACAAATGTTTCAGATACATTGAAACGATACATTAAATTAAGTCAAATACCTGTGAGAGAAAAATAGCGAATAATGAGGGTGATTTGTTCAGTGTAATATGCATCAAGCCAGAAAAATAGTAATAAAAGACATTTGGTTTTGTTTTGTTTGAAGAAAATGTTGCGGAGTAGAATATTCACATGGGAAAGAAAGCGTGTCCCGGGCCAGTCTACGTGATGTGTGCGAGCGAGAAAGCATAAACGTCAAAATAGAGCCATCCCGAAAAGATAAAACCACGCCGCGCGCGTCTTGGTAAACTCCCGGTCTTAAATCGGTCACCCGATACCAATCGCCTTTCTATCGACAAGCTTATGAGCCGTCCTGTTGCAGGACACGTCTCGAGCTAACCGGATCCTGGAAACGATTCGATGGTTTTACGAGGGTCGTAACACGAGATGGAAACGCATGCAAACTGTCGAATCCAAAGTCTCAACGGCTAATTAAACTTTTTCTCACACGGCCGCGACACAAGCGAGATTAGGAGCGACGATCACCTTGGACACGGGGGTCGAGTAGTGGTGGGGCAGGGGGAGCATCTTTGGCCGAGAAGTCCTTGGCCGTTGTGCATGGCGATTGTGATGCAACAAGGAAGAATTGGAGTCAGTTGTAAACAGCAACCAAGTGCGGGAATCGAAGGGTTTTACGGTGCGCGACTCTCGCGAGGGCGAACGAGCGTGTATGGGAAATACGCGATGGCCGTTGAGGCTGTTAATTAATAATTGTTCACTCCTCCCCCCGATTCGAATACTCGGTCCTGCGGCGGCGGTGGCGCGGAATGGTCAATTTATTCGAAGACCGCGCGTATATATACACTCACACACACACACAGGCCGGGCTGGCGGCTCGCGGAGAGATGCGCATCGCTAACTGCGGGGCGAGGGAAGGATACGTGGACAGGAAAAAAACTGCGGGAACGGCGCGTCAAAAAAGTCCGGAGAACTGCTCCTTGCCAAAGCATAACGAGCCGCGTTATCGAGATAAAAACTCGTTATTACTAATAAAGAAGCTCGTAAAACGAGCGAGCGAGGCTGCATTCGGAGGAGGACCGGGCAGTGAGAGCGAGAGAGAGAGATTCAGGAGGGAGGCAGCGAGCGCGCTTCGGTTTTGGCGGCGCGCGCGCGGCTCGCGTGCGTGTGCGCGCACGCTCGCTCGCAACGGGCCATCAACAATTATAATAAAATGCCCCGTATAGCAAACGGAGAAACAAAGATAAGCCGAGATAATGTGAGGAGAGGGAGGAGGAGGTGGGTCGCGCGCCCGCGCGGAGGAGGAGCCACGGCAGCGGCGGCGGCGGCAGCAGCAGCCTGCAGAGAAAGAGAATAAGAAGGAGCGCGGCCGGGCAGGACAACAACGCGGGGATAATTTTAATTTAAACAAATGGTCAGCTGAGGGCGGCGGCATCTTTGTCCCCGTCCCGCTGCTATTATTTATGCGCGCACGTGCGGCTCTCTGTGTGTCATCGCGCGGGGTGCGTGCCCGCGCGCGGCTCGAGCCTGTCGCGTCAATGTTTTCCAGGATCCGCAAGCGCAAGCGCGAGTCTCTTTCCCGCCATGCCTGCGATATACTCCTTTTTCCTGGCTGCACCTCCCCCCTTCCCCTCCCCTCCCCTCCCCCGCCGCCCTCTTATCTGCGTCTCGCTCTCGCGGACCTCCGCACGAGTCGCCTCGCTCGTTTTGCGTTTTCTGCACTGCTCGTGCACACAACACACATACACACGCACGCGTGCAGTCTCCGTCGTCCAGATTTATGGTAACGTAATTTTCGAGAAAAATCCTTGTACAAGCGCCGATCGTCGTTAACATTTTATTATTTTACGGCATTCGATCGTCCCTCTTTCTCTCTCTCCCTCCCTCCGTCTCTCTCTTTCTCTGCGCCCTGTAAAGCCTGACGATCGTAATGTATGTGTGACATCGTTATCTTAATTAGGATTGTAATTAAATTGCTGATGAGCGTAGACGCACTTTTATGGGCAAACGCTAAAATCTATACTTTACATTCCTCTCGCTCGGTCGGGAACAAAAAATAATTGGCTTTTATGAGCGAATCAATGGGGGGAATGGGAATTTAGATGCGCAATAAATACAACTCCTGCGGGGCGATTTTTGACTGAGCACGCGTCATTATTGATAGGTGCTCCATTCGAGCTCGAGTTCTGCATCGTTAAGTGAACGCTATTTTCGACCAGTTGATCGATCGCCCCTGCGAATTCGAGAGAGCCTTTTCGAACGCACGGGACGATAGCATATACGGGCTTTTTTATCGTCCATTAAAATTTCTGGAACTCACAAGGGCACGGACCACAGTCTCTTGAAGACCAATCGCACGATGGAGCTTTGTGATCGTCCTAGCGTTTGAAAATCCTAAATGAGCTATGAGGCTAGTGGGTAGCCGAAAACTACATCTCGTAAAGTTTCACCGGGCGCGATCGGTCTCCCGGAGTCTGTGGTACGTCACGTTGCTAGCGGGATAAGTCCGAGTTACACCAAATAAATCTACATATTACGAGAACGATAATCACACGTCACGATCGGTTATGCAAAAAACACGATATTTCCAATCCGTGGCCCAATAACAAACAATGCGTCGCTACTCTCAGGTCTCCGGCAGCACTATTGCATTAGCTGACTCACGGTCCGTCTGCAGGCCCGTTCGGTGCCGCGAGATCGAGAAACGCACATATGAAAACGGAGCTCGAGGGAGTTGGAGGAAAGATCGGTCGCGGATGTCACGCCGCGAATCTAGTATACACGAGTGACGGTGGGAACGGCTCATCCCGCGCCTCACAATTTACTGCGAAATGATGAAGGACTCGGTCGGTGGCGAGTTGCGCCGTACACATATATACGCGATTGACATTCCAGCTCTGGGTTATTGGTATACACGGCGTCGAATTGCGCGCGCAGCGGTTCAGCCTTCCAACTCTGACTCATATTCCGCTCTCGTCTCGCCGACGCACTAATTTTTCAATTTATTCCTCCAATTATGCGGACGTAAAACGAGTCGCGATACTCTCGGCCTCGCGCGCGAGCGAGCCTCTCTCGCTTCTCCTCCACGTATATATATACACGCGCTACGAAATTCATAAAGTTCACGAGTTCCTCTAGCAGCGCGAGCGCGCGCGAGCAATCGCTGATATTCATGAGCTGCTACGGGCACTCGCTCGCTCGCTCGCGCGTTTCCTTCGAATAAAACCCCGCGCCGCGCTTGTTATATTTCAATGAGCAATATTAGCGAGGACACAGAGAGCGACCCGCGATTAATTTTGTCCGCGCGCGGCTCTCCAGCAGCGCTTCGTCCGTTTCGCTCTCGTTGTTCGACACACTCGACGGCGGCGGGACGGGCGCACGAGCAAAAACACACCCGAAACGAATTAGCGGGAGAAAGCGATCGCCGTGTGTCGACTCTCGCCGAACGATTAGCTCGCGTTACGAGGCGCGCGCGTGTGTGTATACGCACGCATCCGACGCGAGCGAATTGTTTCTCGCGTCAATATCTCGCCGCGGGAATGACAAAGCGCTGGCGCGCGCGCGGGAGGAGGGCAGAGCTCGTGAGAATACAAGGCCGCGGCTGGAGCACATCGAAGTGCATGCTCTCGGGCAAAGAGCGCAACAAAAAGCCGCGCGCGCGAGCGCGAATGAGTTTGAGCAGCGGGCAAAGATTCGCTGAAAAGCGAGCGTGTGCAGCGCGAGCGGAGTTCTCTGTCTGTCTCTCTTGCACCGGTGCAGCGATACAGCGCCAAAGAGCGGAGAGGAAGAGAGAGAGGGAGAGAAACGAAGGGCTGCTCTCTCCGTGTGTCTCGGGCTACCGAGCCTTTGATCTCCGCCGCGCTCTATCGACACTTCATACTTCCACGGCTGATCGCGGCCGTAAAACATTATGTACACCGCGCGAGGCCCGAGTCTCGCCGCGAGTGAGAAACAGAGGAGAGAGAGAGAACGGAGAGCCTCCGAGCCATTGTGTCCGGCACTACACGGCCGCTCGCACACCCACTGCCCGCTAAACGATATGCACTCGTTGTGGGAGTCGCGCTTCCACTTCCAAGCGTTCGCAACTCCTCCGGAAAGCTCGAGCCTCTCTCTCGACGTCTTCTTGGCCGATTCGTATATAGCAGCACGTTTAATCCGATTCAAAATCCGTCGTCGCGATTTTGGGTACGATCCAACCGAATATAAATTCATATATGTGTTCCGATGTGTCGGCAAAGTGTGCGCGTGACGATTTTACGACCTGGAGAATAAAAAGTCACGAGTATATAATTAATTTTTTCAACGTCTGATACGTCAAAGCTGATCATCGCCTCGAGCCGCGGATCAATCAAACGCGCGGGGGCCACGCGATAAATAAATTTCCGGTGAACGGGAGACGATATCGGGTAAAAATTCTCTCTACGTAATTAGCGTCGGGATACACGTATATATACATTGAGTCGGCGCTAGGATATACGTAAGCAATTTGTAAAGTGATTCAGAGGCAGTAACGTTGAGGGAAGAGAGAGAAAGAGAGACTGGGCGTTACTCGGTCGCGGTGATCCAAGGATGAATCGTGTATATGTATATATATATAGAGTAGAGACTCAAGTCCCGGGGGACCAGCGCGTGGAGAACGCGATTCACCGATGACCGAATTAATTTTTCTACCTCGTCACAGGGCGCGAGGGCACGCCATTCAACTCTCGGCTCTCGATCTGAAATGCAGTGGGGGGGGGGGGGGGAGTGAAGCCGAGTGGCTCGACAGCATATATATACAGGGTCGCTATTAATTAACCTGATAGACCATAAATAAAACACGGGGCCTCCGTTCGAGCTGTTTCCCACTGGCTCAGCTCTCTGTCTCTCTCTCTCTCTCTCTATCTCTCGCTCCTTCTGTTGCTTCGCACTCTATTCGCGTCCCTCGCTCTCTGGAGACGAATATAAATAAATAAAAGTCCGAGAGCCGATGGGCGGTCTGATGCGTTATGTTAATTGGGGCGTTGTCTCGCGGCACGCACCTATTCTCATTAACTCCTTGCTCACGCTTCTTCTATATGTATCGAAACGCCCGCCGCTTCCAACCTTGTAATCAGCCCCCACGGAATACCCTTCGATCTGCCTTTCCCTGCCTTTCTCCGCTGAAAATGAAATGCCTCGAGTAGCCGCGAGTTCAAATCGCTAAACATTAACAGCTCAACCAGATGGATTGTTCGCTTTATAGTCGGCCGAGAGACGTAGCCAAGATTCCAACGTGGATGAGCCAAAATTTTTTCGATCCAACCTTCATTAGCCAGTCTAGCTAAAGAAACAACAAGATTGGCCAAACGAGTTATATGGCTACAAAGCGAGTTAGTTCAGACAAGCATCTGCGCCCTGCCCGAGTGTATATTACACAATGACACATCCTCGTGAAAAGGTTTTTCAATCGTCTGTGAGTAACCTAATATCAACTTTCAACAGTTGGAGAAAAGGAAAACTTTGAAGTACTCTCTTACATTTACAGTGAAAATCCACTGATTAAAGTGAAAAATCACTGTGTATGGATTATTGAATGGATTGCAATGAATTTTTCATGTAATAAAAAGTTTTCATGTATAATAAAAGGTAAACTCTATACTTTTATTGCATAAAAAATTCACTGCAGTTCCATTCAATAATTCACCTTTATACAATTATTTTTTACTTTACTGAAGCGGTCCTTCACTGTAATATTTTGAGAGAGTGCAAACAACCTTTACTCGATTCTTATTACTGCATTTCTTTTCATTATAGTAGAACAAAACATTATGTTATTGATGATGAGTTCTACTCTGTTGAATACACATTGATATGACCAATGTACTTTGCAATTTTCTCACTTATTCCAAGATATTTCCCTCCTCGTTTTATCTTTTTCGAGTTCGAATTTTCCATTGCCAATATAAAACAGATATTAAAGTTAGAGCACAGCACTATGTCCCACCGGCGAGCTTTAAATCATTTGTCATCATTGGAATTGATCTATTCCAGCTATTCTTCTTTATTCTCAACACCTCAACTCGAATAGTTCATTTGGCTTGCTTATGCGCGTTTATACTATACCTATTATCAGTGGATCAAAAACATTTTTCACAGATCATTTTATGAAAAATAATATCTTGTTTTTGTTGATCCGATTCATACGATTCGCCAGATATGTAATTTCTCACGTATTCGAAACAAACTTGGAGAACGAACAAAAAATTATTATCTTTTGTGATGTGGACGTTTTGGTTTGATTTTGTAGGAAACATAAATTATTTCATGTTATGCTTAATTAAGCTAACTGAAAGATATTTATGATATCTCATTGCTCATTTCATTGAAACTGATATTTTTGAACATTGTATTCAATTCGTCGTGAACGAAGTATGAAGTTTTGATTGTAATTTCATGAAGCTCGGCCCACGTAAAGCCGGGAATCTCCATCTACAACATTATTTCGAGGGGCTATTCACTTCGAAATCACCCTAAAAAATCAAGAAAAATCAGAAAAAAATCACAGAAATTTAAAAAATCACAAAAAATAAAAAAAATAAAAAAAAATCACAAAAATCAATAAAAATCACAAAAAGCCACACAAATCACTAGGGTATTACGAAATATCATTTAACAACAATTACTTATAACAATTTTATTATTAATCTGATGTTATATATTTACAATAAAAATGAATAAATACAATAAATAAATACAAATGGTATGAAAAATTTTTTTTTTAATCTGAAGCAGCTGATGATTGATTATCATCGGATGAGAATTGAGATGATTCTTCATCGTCATTTCGCCGGCGTCGCTTGCAGCTACCCCCAGGAAAATGTCTCAACACATGTCGAGTGAAATTACTAATGCTCCATTTGTCCCGCTGAGTCTGCTCGTTGTATGATTTTTTGAATTGTATCACTGCCTCACAGTCTTCTACTGGGAAAGTGATTGCAGCACTGTATGTCCGATGATTTTCAATGATCTTTATTGTTACGGTGCATTGAATTACTTCAAATAATTTTGACATCAGTTCCTCTGGAATATTCTTTGATTTTCTCTTCGCTTTGTTCGTCCATTTACTGATTTACCCTTTCACCTGAGCGATTTCTCTGTTCCGTAGGTAGTTACTATCGAAATCGCTGCAATTTTCCTGCACATTTGTAGAATCTAGCCTCGGAGTTGTTCTTTCAGATGTTTGTCTTCTAGCTGGAATACTTTTAAATAATCGAGGGTCACTTGTCAAAAGCTCGACAATGCCCAATATAATATTCTTATCGCCGATGCTGAATGCAAAATTTTGGGGATCATCTTTATAGAATACCCCGTAAAAATCTTGTTCTTGGCCTACCTTGACCACTCTTTTATATACATCAGATCTTACGAAGTTCGTTATCGTGTTCAAAGTATCATCCGTAATTTTTTTGAATGATACGGGATTAGCATTACCCGTATAATTAATGATATTTTTAATATGAATTGGCACATACGTGTCCAACGCACCTTGGATTTTACTCCAAAAATAATTTCGAGAGCATCTTCTTCCGGAGTACTCATAAGTATGGTTGTTTTTGTTAATGTAACTGAAAAAAAGTTCAACCTTCAACATTCATTTTGAAACATTGACTTTCATTCAGTCTTATCTTTTCAGTCTTATTTAATATTGAGTTATTAAATAAGACTCACGTCAATATCCAAATATCCAGGCTCCAATTCTCAATATAGTTTTTACTACTCTATGAATACAAATGAATGAATATAAATTGTATTTTCCGAACGGCCAACCGCCAACGGTCAAAAATTGAAGCTGCGTTGGTTTCGATATCGTGCGATATCGGGCTCATCTGAGTAACTTCACTTCGCTCCGACGAACCACCAAGCAAGCCATAGTGGATGTGAAGCATAATCGCATGTTGTTCGAGGATTTTGAGATACAGCAATTCAGCACTCCATAACGATTCGACAGATTAAACTCAGTGTTAATAATTCATAGTTGAATATTTTGCTGCTCAAAGACGCGACACGCTGTACTGGAAAAGTTCAGTACAATCCGAAAACAAATGAACTCATCGGATTTGTTTTGCCAAAAGACGAGAATTCTATGCCGATAGCATGCTCTTTTCTCGCATCATCTTTAGAAGCGATTGTAAATCTGCATAATGAAAATTCTCTCTCTTCTTTCATATACGTTTATATGGCTCAGCCGTTGACTAAAGATGCTCCGGCTTTTTGTATTGCAATTTTTGGCACGGACAACAAATTTAGTGCTAATGATAGCTTAAAACACTTGAATTACATTTTTACTTGTCTCGAAGAATAGGGTATAGAAGTATGGGGTGTTTCTTCAGATGGCGATCCTCGTTTGTTAAAAACTACCGGATTCAGTCCGGTCTAGGGTTATTGTCGCCTGACTTTTCTCGATTGTGCCGAAACTTACCATCTAACTTTTTCTTGGGCTTCCATGCTAAAGTACTCCCGGAACATGTACCAGTCCAAGACCCTACTCACATTGCTGGAACACTTAGAAATAGAGTACTTAAACCTTCCATTTTGTTGCCCATTGGTAAGTTTGTGGTATCATCTGCACACGTGGAAATCCTTTTAGATCTATTCCCTCGGGACAAACACCTCCTAACAGAAAAAGATTTTTCCCCGAAAGATAAGATGAACTTTGCTTCGGTACTTCGACTTTGTGACCCAAGGGTACAAATGCTTTTGAAAGAGAATAATCCCACCAGTAAAGCTACTCAAAATTATTTGCAATTAATGCATTACGTCACCCATTCGTATCTTTCAAAAGATCTAGGGATACTCGACAGACTATACTACATATGGTATCCTGTATTTTTCTTGCGTTATTGGCGGGCTTGGCTGAATGAAAATCCTGACTACTCCATTACCGATAACTTCATCACACTAAATACATACTTATGTATTGAGATCAACGCTCATGGTTTACTCAATATCATTTTCAAGTGTCTCAGGAATGATGATTTTAGTTCTTTCTTGCCATGGTATTTCGATAGCCACAGTTGTGAAAGCTTTTTTAGAATGTGAAGATCGTTATCCACGTCCTATTCTACCATAGTTAATTGTTCGATACTCGAAGCTCTTCATAAAATTAGACGTATCGAATTACAAGAATATATTTTTGTGTTTAACTACAAGAAAATTGATGAAAATCTATTTTTTCCGAGAACAAAACATTTACATGCTCATTACGAAGAACTATCAAAGGTATCCAAGTCTTCTAAAGAACGTAGCACAGTTAGTTCTGAAGTTTATTTCCATGATCAAGTGCCAATATCATTCGAAACACTGAATGGTGCACTGAAAAAAGCAAAAAATGATGCGTTTATAACAATTTCTGGACTAGGAGTACAAATAGATCGTTTCGTCGCAGATCATTTGGATACAACTCAAATCAATATCGATAATTCAGAGACAAATGAAAATAATGAAGATGATAGCAATTTAGAAATTCATGATGATGAAGATGAAGATGAAGAAATTGACCGTGCTTCAGATAATATGAAAAATGAGAGTGAGGAAAATGAACTGATGGAATTTGATTCTTCGGAAGTACTGGAAAGAGACGATTCACCGTTTCTAATAAGAAAATGTAGTAATGGTGAGAATGAAATCATCAAAAAATCAGCAATTGTTTGGCAATTGAATAAAAGCTCTAACAAATTGAGCAGTGATCGTCTTGTCAGGGTAAAAGAGTCGGAATTGATGACTTTTAAGAAAAACCCAGTAGACTCTAATAAAAGATGTGATCGAATCCATGTTGAAGATTGGTGTTTATTCCAAAGGATCGATTGCAACAAATGCTTTATAGGATTTGTATTAAATTTTATTTATCCAGAAGGTACAACCTGGAGAAGTTCAGAGTATTCTGCTAAATATGCAAATATAGAAGGGAATAGAAGAGTTATAAATGTGATGTGCGACTGGTTTTCAGTGAGCAATGATAGAATTTTAGAATTGGTTGACTCTTATTCTCGTGGATATATAGCAATATCAAATTATAAGTTTACTATAATTCCACCGCTCATAAATGATGGAAAATTTGTTTTGAGTAACGATACTCATATATTTTTGAAAGAAATTGTTTGAATATTGTAAATACTCGATTGTACTAAAATCTGTAAATAAATTTCGTATAAAAGTATATGGGCATGATTTCTTATTGTTACATACCCATTCGTTTATTTATTAATGGGAAGATATTTCCAAAAAACTTTGCTAACTGAATTAGCAGTATACTTTCCTGAAGTTTTCACGAATCATGAATTCCTGTCCTAATTTTCATATACTCGCAGTTATATTCAAGCCTGCGTGGTAAATCTCCCAATACTTATTACTTCATAAATTTTCTGCTGTATATTTACAAGCTAAAATTTTCAAGAATGAAAATAAAGAATTGACCATTTTTGTCACTCACCAAAAACAATGAATTAAACATTACAGAACAAATATGTCTAGGAAGTTTGATTGCAGAAATCAATATGATCGATCAATATTGTATTTTGACAAAGATACAAATTTTACTCAAGAAGACCGAAATCAATCCGATCTCTCTATCTCTCTCTCCATAATCGTTCTCAAGCGGCGAGCCACAGCTCAACATAAAGTTTCTCTCATCGATTCTCTTATCGATTATCTCTCAGCAATTTAAAACACTTTAAATCGCTAATTTTGAACCATTGAAATACGATATTATTTCGCGATTTTTCAAGCTACGACATAATTTTGCGCTCGTGCGAGATACGTCTTTGTTACTCTGCCATCCGAGGTACATCCTTATTTCACGACTCTGCGAGATATGTCCTTTTGAATATGGAGCATTAATATCAGAGGAAAGCTCAAAAAAATAAGAAATAAATAACAATAAATCACCAAAAAATCACAAAAATAAAAAAAAAATAAAAAAAATCACAAAAATCACTGTAAATCAGAAAAAAATCAGAAAAATCATGAAAAATCAAGGAAGTCACCATAAAATCATAAAAATCAAAAAACTTCACGAAAAATAAAAAAAAATCCGAGTGATTTCAGAGTGAATAGCCCCTCGCATTATTTATTGGACCATTGTATTTATACGACTACTGCAGACTTTATATATTAAATCTTTCTCATTGAAGTATCTATTTTTAATTTTTCATGTGAACCGAGTTCTTCTAGTACAAGAATAAACTAAATAGCTTCATCCATCATAAATATCACGTATGCCTAAGCTAAATTTTTTATTATTAGATTGTTGCAAGTAATGTGACGAGCAGGCAGGCAATTGTTTTAATAAAAATTAAAAATCTTGAGTTCATTCCTATTTAGTTTTACAAAAGATATAGACATTTTTAGAAGTCTTATTTTGTCTCATGCTTACCACGCCAATTCCTAAAGTAAATTTACAGAAAATCTTCAATCTTGAATATTAAATCTTTCAACTGAGGTATGAAAAAGTTTCAACATGAACCTCCTTTGACAATTCTCAATTCTTGATCTCCTTTTCTCGCAACATTAGAGCTAAATTAATTGAATTATATTTTTCACACAAATATGAACCCAACAGCTCAAATACAGGTCGATCTAAATTAGCACCCTCACCTTTTTAATAATTAATGTGATTAATATGCAGTTTACTGGTGTGAGGATTTTATTCTTATCTCAGGATTTTGGAAACAAAATCTCACTCAATTTGTAAGTATGAATAAGATATAGGATTAGGATTGAATGTCGGTCAGTTTTTAAATGAATGAGAATCAATACGATAATTGTTATAAACAAAATTTCTACCTTGAATAATTTGAAAAGTATCGCTACCATGGAACTTGTACCTGGCCAACTCATAGAAAGGTCTGAATAAATTGATTCTATTCTATTCTATTCTATTCTATGACTTTTTCGAACAAAGGAATTTCGAAGTGACCTACTTTAGGGACCTGATCTAAACTCGTCTCATGCATGTACGTCACTGCCTCTCTGTCGCAACTCATACAAGTAGCTCAAGCCATATAAAAGTAACCTTCTCAACGATCAATTGTGGAGTAGGATTGAATAAGGATCTTGGAAGTTTGAGCCAATACATCGAATAATAGTAAACCGCTGCTTGATGGTCGCGTCGTTCGAACGTCTTGACTCTCGGAACGCGGCTGAAATTTCTCAGGGATGCTTCTCTCGAAGCTCAAGCCGTTTGTCGAAAGATGCAACGCGCGAGTTGGTTCGGTCGAGTGGCGCTAAAAGGGAGGATAGAGGATTTCCGCATGCCGCTGATTATACGGATCGGCATTTCTCCGTGGCGTGCCGCTCGCATCACGCCGCGCTTGTTCGAACGACGATTATTATTACAAATTGCCCGCGTTCGCACGTGTGTACGTGTGTGAAATCGGCGGAGTGCCGTTAAACGACCTTCGGTCGGCGGCGGCGGCTGCGACGGCGTCGTCGTCGATACCGATCTATCCCCCCCGCGCGATAATGCGTACACTAGGAATTTAATGCGCCTGAGCCGAGCGGAGCGTTGCGCCCTGAGCAAAGCTCCAGCTCATTGCCGGCATTTAGGATTTTTCACACTGTCGTGCTCGTGCGGGGCTGGCTCGTGCACGTATATACACATTTCAAGCGCGCGCGAGCTTGGTTTTATGGGACAGTATTACGATTTTTAGCCGATCGAGCGGCCCCGGCTATTCGTTTTACAACCAGAAAATTTTGCCGCGAACGCGTAATCACCGTCATTTGCATTGAATCGCGCGCGGGCGCGAGCTCGCGCATTACAATTCATTTATATATCGCGCACGCGGGGCCCGCCGGCTCGCTCCTCGCGGCTTTTCGAAAATTTCACGTAATTACCGAGTCACGCCGCTTGCTCTCGGCGGCGGATCGAGAGAGACGGGACTGCAGCACAAGTGAAAATAAGCCGTATCAGCGGCGAGTGGATTAAGCGAGTATATATAAAAGCGACACGCTTGTCTCGTCCAATACGTTTGTCGGCGCTTATGTGCGCGATATACGTGTGTGTGTGAGCGCGCCGCCGCTGTTGCACGAGTGGCTTAATTCCATCAGCTGGTGGAAGAGCAAGAGCCGGCCAGCGCCGGAAGCACGTTTTATGAGAGCGCACATGTTAACCCGGCCGGATTAACATTAATTTCAATAGCCGGCGCGAGCCAAGCGCGCCCCGGCAATGATAACAAACAATTAAGCCAACTCAAGCAGTCAGTCTCGAACTCGCACGCGCCCGCCAAGATGAGATCATCGATGCTCCACGCCCGGCTAATGCTATACGCGGAGCTGCGTGCCATATACTCGCGCGCGCTTGTATATTATGACACACGCGCATACATGTGAGCAGCTCTTACATCCGATCGTTAACACTCGTTAACGCTCGCCAGACACATCAAACCAACTAATACATCATCAGATCCGTTAATTAATAACGCGCCGTCCCCGATACGCGTATTGGCCCTCCCGCTGCTTCACGCGCTCACATATCCATTTTTTCCACTCTCTCTCTTCCCCTATTTATTTTGCGGACGTATACATGTCGAGTACGGATGATTCTTCAATCGAGATGGCGTGACTCGGTGCAAACCGGGGCTTTCGCAAGCTCCAACGAGAGTCTCGCCCCTGAATCAATATAGTAAACACAGCCGAGCTGGCGCACAGGCCGTCATCAAGTGTATATGTGTACCGTCGACACTCGGTCTGTGGATTAATTATTAAATGAGTGTCGAGACAATATATCCAGCTTGTCTGAAGCGTCACTTTAAGCTTTCTCTCTCTCTCTCTCTCTCTCGTGCGCCCGCGCGCGTTCGGTGTCAGCTCGATGCTTCAGAATGAGATCACACAATCGTCCGAGCGTTATGTATCCGAAAAACAGTGTGTGCGTAACCGTGGAACGACGGAATACAATCGATGAATCAGCAATTAGCCGAGCTGGTGGGGCTTTTATTTTTAACCAATTAGCTGTTATTGCATACTCATAAGTCAAAGGGACGTCAAAAGCCGAGGCACGGGCTTAAAGGAGCCGGCAGTAAAACAAACGAGAAATGATCTTCTTGGTAATCAGTCCCCTTGATTCGCTTTGCCGGCGTCTGCGGCTGCTCTTTCTCCGTCTTTCTCTCCCCCGGCCATCGGCGGCCAGCGCGTGCAAGTGTTAATGAACGCTCGAGAGAAAGAGTATATACCGCGGCGCTCGCATGCGCCCCACTGCAAGCTCTCGCTGATGCACTGGCGTATTGGCCCACGCGTCAACGTAATTACGCCTGCGTGACCCAACTGTCGAGCGAACTGTGCACCACGCGACTTCTTTTCACGCGATTCGACTACGATTCACAAACAATATCCCTCTCTCTTACTCTGTGGTGATACTTTCGACGAACTCTTTTGCGCTTGTTAATCCTGCTATGTTCCTTTTCCTAACGAAACCCGTTAGTGCGTTGTGAAATTGGTGACTCGATTCACAGGGAGTAAGTGTAATTTGGAAATTTTAGTAATCACCCTTACCAGCCTCTAAACTTCTTTTCATCTTCGTCCCCATCGTCATTTACGAATTCAATGTTTCACATAGAATTTTGGATCGTTCGCTTGAAACGCGATGAAAAAAGTTATGGTCGAGGCACTTGGATCGTAACGTGACACCACGGGTATACATAAAGGCTTGATGGAGAGTCGCTATTATCGACGAACTCCGTCTCTTTTTTGGCGCATTCTTATTATTTCACAAGCCAATTCCGTTCTTCCCAATCCGTTGTCAACGCCAGCGCAGCACACCGCGAGGGAGAAATTTTGTAATTCCGTCAGCTTTTCATCTAGATTAATGAAGAATCGCGCGCAGTATCCTCAAAATTGCCCAAAGTCGGCCAAGTCATTTTTCAAGGACCCCATATACCAAAGTTGAGACCTTAGCGACGGAGCGAAATGTGAGCGTATACCTGGCGGGCGGAAAGGGGGATGGGGAAGGGGGAGGGCAAAAGGCATTTTCTTAAGTTAGCGTCGTTTTCCGCGGTGCCATAAAGTAACGGATCGGCAAACCGAGGCTAATACAGCAAAGTTTTCGCATCATCCGTCGAGGATATCTCTCTCTCTCTCGCTCTCTACCTCTACCTCTCTCTTTCTGTCCGTGGCCCTCGCACCCCCCTTCCGTCCCCTCATCCGTCTCTCTGTTTCTTCCCAACTCCTCGCTCGCGGCGCTTATTAAGTCTCGCCGCGGTGATTCCTGTGGGCGATGCGCGCGCGCACCTCGCAGAATGGAAAAAGCGCACTTCATAGATATATATATTTGACCGAAGCGCATTTGTATGTGTGTGTTGCGTGCGTGTATATATCCCTCTATGAGCCTGTAAATTATAATGACTTTACTGCAGTCCATACGGACGACGTCGGTGGACTTTGTTGTCTCGGACAATAAAAGTATAATCCATCGGAAAGGGCAAGCACGGAGAATCGAGAATCCGGAGAAATTGACTGCGGTGAATTTTTATCAGGCCCACAACGGAATTAGCCTGACATGAACCGCGGGCGCGCTTTTATGGGTTTATTAGAAGCCAATCAGTGCAGCCGGAGCCTCTAATCAAAGATACTGACGAGTGAGCGACTACCATACCTTGCTCTAGCATTATGGCATTATTCGCCGCCTCCCTTGCTTCCTCTTCTCTCTCCCTCTCTCTCTCGCTACCATCTTTTACCCTTATTTCCTTCGACACTTTCACCCTTTTTTCTTTGTACAACTCGTTAGCTGCATTATATTGCAGCCTCTTCCCTGGCCAAATCAAATCCAAGATTGTAAACATCGCCGCTGCCAATCAGCTGCACAATTTCGGATTTACAGTCGATTTTATCTTTTGCCCGCTGCTACCTTGTTCTCTTTTGTTTTTCAATTTTAATTCACGAGATTGGGGGAATCATTCCTTCGACATGGTCTCCCAAATATCTCGAAGAAAAAGAAAACGAGCACTATTCCGAAAATGTCTATTATCTCTGTTGTTCATCGTTTTATTCCGTAGTCTAGTGAAAAATACTCGATTCGTAATGATGCAGCTGGAGACACTCAGTGATATTGGATTAATTTGATTAAGAAGTAAATTGTATTGCCGAAAAATATTTGAGTATTTTTGCAATAAGTACCTCAGCTCCGTGAAATCGTATACATGCCGTGCGGTAACGGTCTTGGTATGCATTTTTTTTTAATTACGCGTCATTCCAGAAAGTCGATAAATCGAAATTCGAACGTGACGAAACGTGCTCCCCACGCCATATCCGAGCAGCAGATTTTTTATCCCCATTCACGTCCAAGGTAACTGCATTCTTACGATGGCAAAGTACCGAATGCTTCGAATGAAAAAATTTGAAAGAAAAAATACATCGAATTATCCCCGAGTATCGAGTGTTAACGTTATCTTTATGATCCACGCCATAATTCCATCCGCCACGGCGAGCACTCGCGGATATAATATTCACATCATCGAGAGGCATGAAACTGTGAATTCGCGAGTCATAAACATCTCATTACGGCAGTCGTAAAGAATCAAATGTTTCGAGCAACAAAAATGATGATCGAGTGGTAATTACGCGCGGGGAATCACACACAACTTTCCCGGATGTGTAATCACTTGCTGGAAGTGCGGCGTCTCGACCACACGGGGACAAAGCGTATACGTACAAACATGTATATATGCATATATCTTGGAAATTCATCGGCGCGTTTTGAGGTCTATTTGCACGGCTTATCGGTGATTAGCGAAGCGTCACCTTGGGGCCGGCTGAGTTATTGATGTTTAATGATTCCACAGGAGCTCGTCGGCTCGGCGGAGATGCCGCGCTAGACCGGCATTCCCGGCAATAAATCTCGGTACGTATATAACCGGGTGGTTGGACAAAGGGGGCACGGGCAAATGGACGTGGCAACGCGGCGACAAAGCCCCTAAGTGGTAATTATTTATGCCCCGCGCACAACTCTGCGCGCGCGCGAGACACAGTCTTGGTGTGCGTTGGGCCTCGCGAGCTGAATCGGAGTAGGCGATAAATCGCGTATGGGCTGTATCGAGTTATAACGGATAAATCGCGCGAGCGAGGCGCATCAAAAGCCTTCCGAGAATTTCGATCGATCTGTTTATGGGAGTTTTGGTTCGGTGCAGCGGTGTGTGCCACAATAATATCGGCCCTTGTGCTTCTTCCTTTTTTTTTCATCACTCGGGCATTGGAAGATTTACAGGACTATTTTTTCCTCATAGAACGAAAATCTGCATTTTTTTGTCCTCGTATTCTTCTGGCCCGACCTTTAGGACGGTGCCAATGATATACCCCGAATATCAGCGCTCAACACCTACGATTTCTCTTGCTTACGCTGCAGGGGAAAGAAAAAAAGAAAGTCGCGCGACACACCCCGTCTGACAGGAAGTGACCTAATTGTGACTTATGGTACCTCTAATAGCAACGAATTTTCTCTTCTCCTTTTTGGAGGCCCGATTGGTCCAATACCCTGAATTTCGTTTCGAAACTCGGGATAATTTATTGTACATCCAAACTTAGCAATTCGAAAATTCAACGAGAAACGGAGTTTCGATTGCTCTCGCTGTGCGGAAATTCGCGCGAGCGAATATCGCGGATTCGTGCGGCTGTACGAACGAGGATCGATAAATTTTTCGCTGTCTCGAAAGAAAAAAAAAATAAGCGGGGAATTGAATGTTTCCGACAAACTCCAAACGGTAATTGATAGAGTGGAATAAAAAAAGGAATCAATAGACGAACCGCAAGCCCCAATTCAGCGGTGGTTATTACACAGATTCGAAGACACGATAGGGCAACACGCGTACTCGGCGCAAATTGATGGAAGTGGAGCGAGCCTCGGAGAATCGACGTTCGCGTATATATATAATAAGAGCGAGCGAGAGAAGTCGATGCACGCGTTACCTGTTGTTTCTGTCGGCGGCGACGGCGGCGGCGCGGAGCGACAGGTGCGCGCCGCGCCACCCAGCTGCCGCCTCCGCCCGGATATCACTCATACACAGCTACCTGCTCGAGCTCTTCCGCCAATGGACAATCGCCCCTTATGCCACTTGCACAGCTGTATGCGAGGGTATTTTGAGAGCTGCATTCTTCGGGCTCTCGAATCGTAGCTCACAAACACTCGCCGATTTCGCCCTACATATACATATACGCAGGCCGATGACCGTGGCCCTGATTTATCGATCCTCGATGGCTGCTCGTTAGATATGCCACGATTCCTGTGTTCATACGATCCATCGATTGATTTTTCGGATTACACATGTATTCCTAAATTCAAAATTCCCAATATATAGCTCTTTCCGCGATTCGCGAAGATAGTATAATTAAAATCGATTTATTGTCGTGAGATCCTCCGAGCGGGGGAGCAGTTGCATCGAAAATGAGAGAACACAAAGTCCGGCCGAGACCCGCGTGTCTATTATCCTCTTTCAACGTTCACTCGCTCGGTCAAACGGCTCTATTCGGCTTCTTATTCGGCCTGGCCGTCACGACACACATTCCGCCGGTCCAACTCTGCAGCTTCTCATTTCGCTCGCGATTCGACGCGGCGTGTTTCCGAGAGCCATATCAATTTCGCGATATTACTTTGAAAGTGCGGCGACCAGCGGTGAAAGGCGAGCGCGCGCGCGCGACTCTTTTCGCTGGGTATACACTAAACTCTCGCTCTCTGTCTGTCTCTGGAGAGAGAAACCGGGCGAAAGAGGGCGAGGGAAAGGGACGCATACGTCGTTAATCCTTTGATTTTTGGACGGAGCCGGTAGGGGAGGGTGTGAGGGGGTTTTTCGTCGGTCGGTCGGTGGCGCGGGCGGGCGGCCGAGCTATCTCGACGGCGAGCTCGTCTTTCTCGCCCGTGTCCCGGGGGATGACGGGGGGCTGAATTCATCCCCGTCAAGGCGGGCGCGACTGGATATCAAAGCCGCTATTTATAACGAGCCAGCTCGCACGAGAGCAAAGCCAAGTTGGCACATACGCGCACGTATCAGAGCTCGCTCGCTCGCTCGCGCCGGCAGCTGATACCTGCAGCATAGCCAGCGCGCGCCGTGCCGCGTGCGGGCATTAGCAGTCGGCCGCGGCAGCGTAATCCGGCCGGGCAAGACTGCGCGCCGGCCAAACGGGGATGACCGACGTATTTGCATATAGAGAGCGTTAGCTAAGGGAAATAGAAGGCGGCTACGTGACGTGACCGCGCGGATGGATTTGCCTCCCCACCCCCCCTACCACCTATACCACCTCCGATGAAAGACGCTCTGGCTCGCCCGGCCGCGCGCACCTCTTATCTGCCCGGGCTAAATAGCTCGAGAGCCGCGGCAAAAGAAAGCTTCCACCGCGGACCCGGCTGATAAATTACCGAACGCGAATACGTCGCCGAGCTGCGCATATATACGTACGAGGAGTCGGTGCCGCTCGCCGCTCATTAATTATAACGCGACGACGCGTCGCTCGCGCGCGCGCGAGGAAGGGGCCGAGCTCGAGGCTCGAGCGACGCGTGCGCGCACCTCCTCGTCAGCGCGACGTGTCTATTTCACGTTGCCCGCGCGCGGCTCGGCCTCCATACGTCGGACTCATGGCTCGTTGAGCGCTGTTGCATCAGCTGCTCCCTCTCGCTGCACCGCTACCGCGAGTGTCCGCGATGATTAGTGTAATCGCCGTCTTAATTTAGTAGACGCGCGCGAGCCGGCCAGCCCGCCTCGAGCTTTGTTTTCCTTGGATCCGCACAGGGCGAACGTTTTTCCCCCAACACCCCGAGAGACATTGTCTCTGGGCTGACTGCATTATTAATAAACGAACGTATCGGTTCACATACTTTAGTCATTTGGCGAGCCGCGCTCTCGAGACTCGGCACTCTTCGCGCGAACGGGTAGACCAATACACGCCACTGTTGCTCGTGTTTATTGGCGTTAAAGCCCTGGGAGGCCGCGCGCCGCGATGGTTTGTTTTGCGTCCGCGTCTCTCGCTCCGCGCACGGCCAAATGGTTTAAATCAGAATAACGCCTCGCTCGCAGTATCAAGCCACGTCTATGGCGTCGCTTGATAAGGGTCCACAAAGGGCTCGGTGAATGATTAGAGATATTAATATTGCTCGGCGTACGCTCGAGGGTGAAAATGCTCCGAGCGACTGGGAGAAGGGTAATCTTCTGCTGTGGGCTCGCGACTCGCGCCGAGACTCTCATACGCGCGCTGAATATGTAATTTATGCAGACGCACGACGACACGTGAAGCTCATTAGAAAAACATTGGAATATCGAATCCCGCTCGCTCGCTCGCGCACATGCGTGAATTTTCATTCGCGAATCAAACCGCCTCGCGGCTCCCATGTCACGGGAAATTTCACTCGCGTCATGCGTGTGTGTGTGTGTGCACATCGTGTTTTCATTGTTTATTCGCGGTGTGCCGATGAAATTTTGATCCGACACGTGTGTGAGCCGCGTCGACGAGATCTTCGAGTCACGCGCGCGGCGTTGGGGTGGCTGCCGCAGCGGTTGGCGGAGGTGGCGCGCCGGGACTCGGCAAACTAATTCTAATCTGGCGGTACCGACAAATCGCTCGCCATAAATCCACGACCAAGAAACCAGCGTCAAGACGCTCCCGTAATCGAAGATAAACCAGTGCCTATAGCGCGTCGTTCCACCTCAAAGTTCACCTCCTCATTTCTCTCTATCTCTCGACCTTTCCTCCACTAATTCTCTTCTGTTGGCAGTTACAATCTTCGCAGATTGAATAGCGCGATTGCTCTTATCCGGCGAATCGACGTTGGGATTACGCCCGCGCGCACACTGGCTCAAAATCAAATTGAAAACGAAAAAATCCATAGCGGGTCTGCTCTGGACTTTGAGCAATGTGATCCACGACGCAGATATAGGAGCTGGGGCAGCGTTTGACCGCTAGATTGAGCTCCTTCGTTTCCTGTCACGAAAGGTCTCTCCGATTGTTCCTCGAGAACAACGAGAGCTCTCGCGCGCGTTCCATCGCACTTGCCCTCCCCTATCTATATATATCCACTGTCCCACGTCTCGTTTTCACGAGATGTCCATAGTTCATACATCACCGAGATTGAAACATTTCCTTATTATTACCGCTGTCGGCATAGATTAATTCGTGGAATTTACATAGAAAGAGGGAACGGTGGGAGGAGGTGGGCCGGAGCAGTTTGCGCTGCTCGCGATATTCCCGAATGGTTACGTCGCTCTTCGAAAGGACGGGAGAGCGCCGGATAATCGCGAAGGGCTTGTCTTTGTTTAATTTCGGCTCTTCGCCGTCCGTCCGCCAGAGCAGAGCCGTACGTGAACTGGCTCGGCGGCGGAGAGCAAGGGGTCGGCGGAAGCAGGGTAGGGGGGTATTTTCCACGTATTCCAAGTATTTTCTGTTTCTCTTCCGCTTTTCACGTGATCCCGCCGCCGCCGCAGCCGCCGGTCCGAGGATCAGCCATCCATTAATGTATGAGCTAATCAATTAAATTCCATAGCCATAAGATAATTAATTTCCTCCGCTTGCCAAGCCGAGTCGCGTGTTTGTACAAATATCGTCGTGTATACATATGGGGCGTTCTTTGTCAGCTCTCCGAAGCCGGCGCGCGGACGCTAAAACCTCACGTTTTCGACGCTTGTTTTCGACTCTATATGACCCATATCTAAATACTATTGGATATGCTATCAATGTAGTTTTTTCTCAGCTTTCCGATGGTGAATTTAGTTTTTCCGAATTTTTCACATTTTCACAGAAAAAAAATATAAAACAGGCCATATCTCAAAAACCTATTTTTTTTAATTTTTTTAACTAGTCTAGATCGAAAGCTGAGGTTTTTTTACGTTCATATGGACCTTCTGGATACCTAGACTTTTTTTGTATTCGAGTAATTGAGTAGCAAACATGAGAAAATGCGCCGCGTCGGGCCGGGCCGCGCTGACTCACGCGCTCCAGCTCAAGTCTTCTGCTTACAAGAGTGCCGAAATCGGAATATATTTAATATCCATACAAGTCTCTATCAGTTGGATAAACTACTATCTAGATAGTAGATCATGTACTCATTTGGGTTATGGACTGAGATATGCGGACATTATTTCATTTCACATTCTTTGACCTCCGTTTTGGCTTTGATATTGAAGACTTTGCCATACTATGTTTCAACCGAACTTTTTTTTTCAGTTCGTTTTGATCTAGGAAAAATTTTATATTCCTCAGCAGATGAAATTTTTTTGACCATCAGTCTGTCATCGGAAGTTGGTATGAACGCATGAAATTGCAGAGTACCTTGTATACCAAACCAATTATCAAATCTTTATTTCAATTTCAGTTTAGCTTGCTCATAATCATAAATTACCTCAAGAAAGAATACAAACCAAAGAAAATTTATTATAGTACCGATAGAGTGGGTCAACACTTCAAAAATCAGAAAAGTTTCTCTAATCTTATTAATCATAAGAAAGATTTTGGCATTCCCGCGGAATGGCATTTTTGTGCGACCGCACATGGGAAGGGAGCATGCGATGGAATTGGAGCTAATGTGAAACGAGGTGCTAAACGAGCAAGTTTACAACGCTCTGCAAATAATCATATTTTAACCGCAGAAGGTTTATTTGAATGGGCAAGAAATTACTGTAAAGAAACCATGGTATTTTATAGTAAAAAAGAAGATTATGAGCAAGCTAAACTGAAATTGAAAGAAAGATTTGATAATTAGTTTGAAATACAACCGATGACAGACTGATGGTCAAAAAAATTTCATCTGCTGAGGAATATAAAATTTTTCCTAGATCAAAACGAACTGAAAAAGTAGTTCAGTTGAAACATAGTATGGCGAAGTCTTCAATATCAAAGCCAAAACGGAGGTCAAAGAATGTGAAATGAAATAATGTCCGCATATCTCAGTCCATAACCCAAATGAGTACATGATCTACTATCTAGATAGTAGTTTATCCAACTGATAGAGACTTGTATGGATATTAAATATATTCCGATTTCGGCACTCTTGTAAGCAGAAGACTTGAGCTGGAGCGCGTGGAGTCAGCGCGGTTCGGCGCGGCACGGCGCGGCCCGGCCCGACGCGGCGCATTTTCTCATGTTTGCTACTCAATTACTCGAATACAAAAAAATTCTAGATATCCAGAAGGTCCATGTAAACGTAAAAAAACCTCAGCTTTCGATCTAGACTAGTTAAAAAAATTAAAAAAAATAGGTTTTTGAGATATGGCCTGTTTTATATTTTTTTTCTGTGAAAATGTGAAAAATTCGGAAAACTAAATTCACTATCGGAAAGCTGAGAAAAAACTACATTGATAGCATATCCAATATCATTTAGATATGGGTCATATAGAGTCGAAAACAAGCGTCGAAAACGTGAGGTTTTAGCGTCCGCGCGCCGGCTTCGGAGAGCTGACAAAGAACGCCCCATATACGCATAACAATGTGACTGTCTGAAGTTACAAGCAAATCGCCACTGGCACTGACTGCGCGAGGGGCGATTTTTATAATATAGAAATAATTTTTATCAAATGCATCTGACTGATAGATTCAGCGATGTATTTGTATTGATAACAAGTGTTAGAGACACTTGTGCAAGCTAGTTTGATTACAAAAATCATCTGGAAATGCGTTTCTCTAAAAAGTCTGATAGAATCAGTTTTATGAATAAATTATTATATTTATAAAATGTTCGCTACATGTACATAGTAAAGTACTTATTTATGGAACAATATGATGAATAATAGTAAACTTTATAATAATTTACCAAGCAAACTGTATTACCAAATTTCACTATGTGATAATTGTATAACCTTCTCTGGTCACAATTTATAAAACATAGTAAATACCGTTACTATGTTGAAATAAGTAAACTCTCGGAATCGTATTTTTCTCAGTGTATCTATATCTAATAATTTTTAATGGATTGTAAATATTTCAGGTGATTCCGAGGTTTTCCATATGATGCGAGAAAAGCATTTTCAGTGAGAAAATGGTTTGAGGAAAACTTACCTGACCAATCGAAGGATGAGATGTTTCTCCATAATAGTACTCACATGTAAAGAAATGAGAATGATTACATTTATTCATTGTAATTTAGTTATTAGAGAGAAATAAGGAATTCATGAAAAAAATCAAGGAGTAGAAGTTCAAACTATTGTAAAACAGTGATTTTCAGTGCTAAATGAGCGAAGAAGCCACCGAGAATTTTCTTTACATTATACTAACAGCATAGCTCAACCGCAACTGTTGTCCAAAAAGCACTGGAAATACAGAATATGAGAGGAGATCGACACTGCCTTCAGTAGCACATTGGCTGCACTCACCTTGGCCAATATCGGATGTTATATTATATTACCGAGCGATGAAATAAATCGAATGAATTTTTTTTGCCCTGGATAAGTCACAGTCCTTATATACATGAAATGCGCGTGCTTTATAATAATAGAATATGATGGGTAATAAAAGTAGTGGGGAGGATCAAATCAATTCAATTGCTTCACAGCATGATATGAATAACAATAAGCTGATAGTCTTGATGAGAATCATTTGAAATACTCTGAGGGCCTCGAGTCACTTGAATATGATTTCTTTCGAGGATAAAATCAATTTTATTGGTAACACGATCGAGTATTTAGATAACAGACATTGCTACGTGCATATTTGCATCCTAGGACGTTTCAAACATATATAAAGATCAAATGATTCAATTGCAAACAGAAAAGACGCTTAATATTTCCCTTGCTATTGCATTTGCCACATGAAGTGACGATTGTAAAGAGTTTATTAAAGCTCTTTCGCTATGTGATATTAATATCTTGGTTTCATTCAAATATTAATGGAATTCACACATAATGCGACACTTTTGTTTGAACATCAGGATCTACATTGGTTTTGGGCACGATGCCAATTACCACTTTATCAAATTCACCGTACAAGAGTAAACCTTTCCAAGATATTTTGAGCAGTGAAACTTCAATCTTTCGATATCCCAAATAACTCAATAACAGGCCATATCAGAACGAGCCTACAATTGACCAGATATTGTCAAACTGGCTTGACAAGTATATCACTGGGGCAGAGCGAGATTTCGGCATACGCACTCGCCCGTGGACAGTCCGGCGGTAGCCAGTTCTTTATTGAATGATTATTTTTTCTCTTTTTTCGAAAAATCCATTGTCCAGGCTCTTACATTGTTTGTCGAGCTGTGAATGGGGACGTCCGTATGATACATATACACGCACGGCAAAGTCCTCGCAATTGCCGCTCCAATTTTTCCACATGCACCGGGCGGGCCTCGCGCGCCACGTCGCCCTTCAGGGACAACGGACGATTTTTCATTATCATGATTTCATACTAACGAGCCACGACAATGCCAATAAATTATTCACCAACAATCGGCATTCCGAAACTCGAGGCTTACGCAGCCGCGAGTACGTTTATATGTAGGTATAGGTGGATAGTGGAGGCAGACACGTCGGGCGGCACGGCGATGACCTTGCTGATCAAAGCGCAGAAAAGCATTTTGCGTGGCCACGAGCGCGTGCTCTATCAATGCTCACCGGATGCGAATGAATGGGCGTCGGTATGCTTTTGACCGGCGACCATCAGCACGTGCACAAAGCGTCTTTCTTAACGCGCGCAGCCGTGTGTTCGTCCGCAGAGCTGCCCTTTTCTATACATGCGTACACCTTATCCGTTGGACAGCGGTATCAATTCTGAATTTCGTGCGTATAACGACGAGGAGTCGCGGGAGCTCGGGATCCGAGTGACGAATCGAGAAGCCTCTGCCTCCCGAAGCGATAGCCTTATTGCACGAGGCGATCAATAAAGTCCGGTTTCGTATATATATACGTTTTATTATGCTCCGGTGAAACGTGTGTGTGTGTGTATGTGTAGGTATAAAAATCAACCGACACTTTGCGGAATTAATAATGCCGTAACAGAAGCGGACCGTAAAGTAGCCGCGGTCAATTTTGCACGAGCGCGCGCTAAGTACATCCCACACTCGTCTTCGAGTCGCTACAGCTCTCTTATAACTCCTTATTACGGATTATGGATTGCGTCGAGTTACGCCGCCGTTACAAATCTTCGCAATATGTCGAGCCGCGACGACGTTCGCGGATTTCGCGCCGGCCGCGTAAACATGTCTTTTAAAATCTAGGCGTACAGAGAAAAAGCTAAAGTAAGTAGCTCAGGGCTGTTTTTCATAATTTGTAATCGGCGCGGGAGGAGCGGAAAAAGTTCGATATTAATACACGTTGTATCGCTGAAAAGTTTTCCAGCCCGCACACTTCATGCCGCGGAACCAGCTCTCTTTCTCTCTCGAGTAAGGACGTGAGTTAAGGATGGGGCAGGGGGCAAAAAAAGGAGGCGAAGCAGTAGTCGCGGAGGCAGGAAGAACGATGGAATGATTTAAGGATGAGAAAGAATCGCTGAGCTGCTCCCTCGCAGCCGTAATCAGCTTTCGATTATTTATCGCTCTATTAATCCGGGAATAGGTCCCGATCAGACGCCTAATTTGTAATCGTTAAAACCAAATCCAGCCCTCGCGCGATGCTCCTTTTTATATCGCCGTGCTGCTGCTGCTGCTGCTGTCCAGATTCAAGGTATACGAAGGCTATCTCGCCCAAGAGAAAGAGGCGACGTACACTGGTCTTTCGCAAGCGCATTATTTGCTTCGGAAATGGGCTACAAATGAGCCGGGCAAAATTCATCGATAACTTACACTTTTGCGTTGAGTACCTCGCATCAATTACGGCTCAAGTGCCCCGAGGCATATCGTGCGTAATAAAACGACCAGTTTGGCAAATTCCTACATTAAATTTGTTGCATCGATAAGAGAGAGTGAGAGGGAGAGACACTCAGTCAGGGATTAACTCGACACATTTGTGCGCGGCTCTCGACCACGCGATAACACCACCAATTAGATGTATAACGTATATACAGAGGGGATTGGAAATGGGCCAGTACGCGGGCGAGTGATTGAGCTGCAGTCGGGGCCAGAGTGGACACACAATGAAATGGGCTTATTACCCGGACGAGTCGGCTTACGAGCTGGGGCAGATCGCGCGGCTCTCTTTTTCACGCGTGCCGCCGACGCGCCGTTCCCGCGGCGGCAAATTTTAATATCGGATTTCGCATCGAGCCTCCTCGGCGCACACCTCCGGTGGCACACTGCAGCACACGCAGACAGAGACGGACGGGTAAAAAGAGATGCGAGCGGTAGCCTCTCGGTACGGAGTGCGCTCCGCGCATATCTTGTTTCTTTAATCAACGGAAACAGAAGGTAATCGTATTATTTGTTCCTGCGCGCATGGTACCTCTTCATGTGCGCCTAATAATAACCCGATCTGCCGCGCGCGACACCGAGAATCGCTGCAGCTGACCGGCGAGCGTACGTATTTAAGCAGATTTTCAACTTCCCTTTCCTCTTGGTGTTTTTCTGCGGCACTTCGGGCTCGAGCGTATGCGTGCGCGGATCGTTACGCCCGTGCGGCTTGCGACAATAATACCGCTGGAACTTACGCGGGACGGGATAAAAATGCCCCCGCGCGCGCGCGATGTTATCGCGTTACCTCGTCGTCCGTCCCGCCAATGACGTGACGACATTGTTATCGACTTTTGTCCCGAGTGTGCGGGCTGATTTTTGAAATCTGATATTTCTCTATTGGACACGGGCAATGCGATATTCCGGATTTTGTGTCACGCCATCAATTGCCAGTTCAGTTGTGCGAGCCGCGAGTATCCGGTCATTGCGGAGACTGTCATACTGCAGTGCCACTGCAACGCGAAATATCTTTACACGAACTGGTTTTTTTTTCTCTTGGCGACCGCATCGGTCGAAACCCGCGATTCGATACACGTGCCGGCTTCTCGTTCGAAAATCATTCTACGAGAGATAGGAACGTTGGAAATGAGAGAGAGGGGGATCGGGACTGATAGTATACCTGCAAAAGTGTCGTGTCTTCCGGTTCGCATTGGCCGCGGGCACATTGGCGATCTATCCAGGATCCCCGGGATAAATCAGTGAGCGCGCGTCTAACGAACATAAATTAAGCATCCAACAAAAGATGGAGAGTGGACGTGAAAGAAGTCATTGAAGCGGTTGCGCGCGTATCAGAGCGGGTTTCACGCGCTGAATGACGAAGGAGGAATTTTCTTTGAACGTGCACGTACGAGGAGGCTGTTTGGGCGACACAAGAGCCGGTCGTCAAATCAAACGGTCAATCGAGGAAATTAAACTGATTTGTCGCGCGCCCGCGCGCGGAGTCGAGTTGCGTCTCAATAGCTGCATTCTCGGCGCGAGGCCATTCGTCTACGTTTTCCTGGCACTCGCGCCTGCGTTTCTGTGCGTACGTGCAGTATCTCCGTCTCCGTCTCTCCCACGTAGTGCGCGATCCAACAGCCGGAGCGAGGGTATCCGTACAGACAAAGGCGCGCTTCACGCATCAACAGGTGCGATTGAGCGGACAACGCGGGATGAGAATCGAGCCTGCGGGCTGTGTATCGACGAGGGGTATACGTATCGGGCGACAACAGTTATCAGACCGTCCTCGTGCTATATTTGCCGATCCAATTTCGAGCGGTGCATGTAACGAGGTCAATTCAACGGCGGCGGCGGCGGCGGCGGCGAAATAGGAAGTGTCGAAAAAGGCTAACGCGAGATTGGCGGTAATGCAGGAAAGGAGATACACGGCTGAATGAGGCTTAAATTGGGAGGAAGTATCAGCGTGGCCGCGGCTCGGCGGTTCGGCCTGATTGCCTCCTCCTCCTCCTCCTCGTCGTCGTCGTGGTCGTCGTCGTGGTCGTTGCCGCGGAGAGCCGATCCGTCGAGCGCTATATGAGTCAGCTAATTTATTCGGAGCGCTCGCGAGCGGCAGAAGGCGGTCCGGTAGTCGCGCGCTTATAGGTATGGAGCAGCCAGCTCTCTCGAGCGATAGGCCGGAGACAGTCGCCACCCACCTCCGCTCGCGCTCGAGGAATGTAACGAGTCTACGCTGTATCGTTCGCCACCGCCTCCTCATTTCTCCGTCTGTGTTCTGGATTTTCCTTACAGGCCCTCTGCTGCTGCTGCTGCTGCTGCTGCTGCTGCTACTGCTACTCTCGGTCTATACCATGTCTCGTTGCTCCCTCCCTCGCGAGCTCTATTTCTCTATCCGCGCTTGTCGCTTCGTTTCGGCGCTACCACACTCTCCGTCTAGCTCTCTTTCATGTTCTCTTTATCCACTCTCGCCCTCCCTCTCTCTCATTCTTCGGCAAATTCTGTCTGTGCGTGCGCGCAACTATAATACGGCGCACGCGCGTGGATATATTGAGACACGCGCCAACGCATTCTAATTATCATGTGCATAATGGTGGCCGGCGGCCAAGCTTCAGAAATACATCAGAGCGCGCCCGCAAGTGACTCCCGCCTATAGATAGGCGCAGGATCTCGAATGCCAACTGTCTTATACGCGTTTTTCCACTCCCGCGCATTTCCCACTGTCCGCCCCCCTTTTATAGCTTGGTTCACCTGATCCACGATAGGTTCATCGGTGAGCCAGACACAATTGACCGGCCAAGCTTCTTTCATATTAGAAATAGAAAATCATTAATCAATCCTGATACATCGCCTTATAAAATGCACTTCTATTCTGCATAACAAATTTTGGTTGACATATGTTATTGGTCATGTCTTACTGTACATATCATGGTAATATGACTATACTTTGAATTATCCATACTACTTTTACCATACTCATTGCAATAGAAATATACATATCTAGTCATGTTCATCAGAGTTTGATCCAGAGTTTGATCCATTACTCGCAGTGTAAGCTGAACTTGTTTTTATATGTCATGAAAAATTGCTAATTGATTGGTCGAGGAGTTTTTTTTCACAAGAACACAATTTTTATGGAAGTATATGCACGTTTGTGAATCATTCTGAAAATGTCCTCGGAGCACATATATCTCCGATACGCAAATCATGGAAAAATCCAGAGGTCTGGCTGTCCGAGTCAAGAAGCATATTCATTGCCACGGGCAGACAGATACGAATGCAAGAGGCTTCTTTGTTGATTACACAGTAATACGCGAGATAAATGATCTGGCTTTTCAGTAGATGGTCCATGATCCATACATGGGCCGGCCGACGTAGTCGCGTATCACCCGGCTAACCATCGCGACGACATACCGTCGTGACTCGAGAGGAGCGCATTGAAGTGTTCTGGGTGTTTGGCGAACGCGGGCCAAAAGACGCGCGCGCGGGGAGTAGATGGGCGAACGTTGAATATGTCGGGCGGAAGGCCACGGAGCTGTGCAGCGTCTGCTTCGCGAGAGAGAAGTTGATAGATGTGGAAATAATTATAGGCGAACACGCTCGCTCTCTCTCTGTCTCCCTCTCGCTCTCGAGCCGACTTGGCGCGCAATAAGAGTAAAAACCGTGTCAAATTTTCGACCGGTAATGACTTGGGCCATGCAACCTCTCCGTCGCGCGGCGCGCGAGCGAGATAGACGCGGGCGCAGCCTTCGACTGCAGCGAGCACGGATAGCTCGGGAGAGGGAGAGAGACGGAGTGGAATAAATAATACAAGCGATTTATTATGACGAATGTGGAATATGTTAAATTTCCCGCTCGCCCTCGGATACCGAAAAAACCCAGCCTCGTGTAATTTATGAGGCCGATGATTATTTCTCAAGGTAGAAGATGCATAGCTAATTATTGATTCAATTCCTTCTTTCAATCCCATCCCCCCCCTTCGGACTCATCCGTCAAATGTTAAATTACACCCGGCTGACAAATTAAAACGATAATACGTGGTCCGGTCGCTGCCCGGCAAAAAATATCAATTAGCCGCGGCTCGCTGCGAGCCTGCCGAGCTGCGCGTGGTAGCCGCGGCCGGGTGAAAACAACGATAGAGCAGCTCGGAAACGACGCGAGTTTCCGCAAAACGTCCGCAAGCCCGCGGCGGTAGAACGACATCGGGGCTCGTCGGACGGACCAGCCGATTCGGAGGCCGAATAAAACTCGGCTTGACAAATCTCCGGGCCGCTTATCGGGATCTCCAATCGGCACTTTTTCGAACAGCCCGATTCCCACGAGAGGTACGCGCGCTCCTCCGAAATGCCCGCGAATTTTCGCCGGCTCTCGGGAATCCGGGGCTAATGTGATCGAAGGGTCGAGGAGCGCGGAGAGCCGCGGCAAGCAGCCTCGAGAAGTATTCGTCCATATCGCTGCTGGCGCGCGACGGGTGGAGGGACGAGGGGAGGCCGAGAGAGGAACTAATGCATCCGCGTGGCCCCCGGCTTCTCTCCCCCCCCCCGTCCCACCCCACCCCACTCCCCGTCTCGGTAATGCCTAATTAATCCAATTAATCTAGCTCGGCACAAATGACCGCCGCCTCTTTCTCTCTCTCTCTCTCTCTCTCGCTCTGTTGGTAGGTTGCTGTGGCAAGCGCGAGCGAGCGGGACGAGGGGAGCGCGAGCGAGCGAGCGGGAGGTAGGATGGCCTCAAAGGCCGTGTCGCCGCTTGATGGACGGGCTCCGATCCTGCGTTCTGAGAAATTAAAGATTACCGCTGATTTATCGAAATTCATATTTTAAATTATTGAGCGTCATTAGCGCACGTACGTCTCCTATCAGGTTCTCTGTCTTGCGGCTCGTAGCACACACAAGCACACGCACACGCGCATACTCGGCCGATCAGGACGAGAAATGCCTTTCCTATCTTCTTTATCTCCCGACAACTGTTACCCCGGAGGCAGTGACAATCAATTATCGCGTTTCCAAACGCTCGCAGCTCTCTCGCGCGTACTAATTTTACCCAGAAATTCCCCCGGATGAATATGCTCGCACGGCTATTAACGATCTCCCAAACGAATTATCGCGAATCGACGATGATTCCGGAAAGACACACACGCGTGGCACTCCTTCGAGGCTTTCTTGCGCTTGGCTCTTCGCGACTCGTATATATAGAATCGGCGAGCAAGTGCAGCGTGCCGGGGGTATATAAAGATCGTTCGATTCGCTCGGGCGAAGACGCGCAAAGCTGGTTTGACTCGGCTCGCGCGCGCGCGGGCAACACAGAGAAAGAGAGAGTTGGCGTGTGTCGTGGCCGGGCGGTGTGTTATTCTCTCTCTCTCTCTCTCTCTCTCTCCGTCTCTCTCACTCGCGAGCGGGCCGGGCGTGCGTGCGCGCTCGGAATATATTATCGTTTTGTTCGAGTCGCGCGCGCGCGCCGTGTGCCGGGGCTGCTTGTCATTGGCTCATTTGTTAGGTGCCATCCGAAGCATGCGGGGCCTTGATTTAATGCCTCCACCTCGAGCTCTCTCGCGATCTCTTGTACGCGTATATATACACCCGGGGAGAGCGGCTCTCGACGCGGCCGCACAGCTCGCGACAGAGACGGGCGACGGCCAATCGGGAACGATTAAAAAAGGGAGCACACGCGGATTAATTCGGCTGCACGCGGCTGTACAGACGCGCGCGACGTGACCCACCGGCTCGCCCACGTGCCGCGGTTAACGTCTTCCTCGAAGCGCGATTCGTCAAGGCGCGACCATCTCGCGTCGACGCGCGCACTTAATTTGCCCAGCACAGCGCTGCGCGCGAGGGATATATTTGTTTACCGCCCGCTCATCGCCGCGGCCCTCCACTCTCGGCTTGACCAAACTCCCAAATGGCTTCGGCACCGTGGAGAATGTCGCCCGAGGTGTTAACCAACATTACGCGCAAGCGCGCGCGTTCCGCCACAGCTCGTAAAATTTATCGCGCGATATTTATTGCCCGCCGCCGCCGCCGCCGTCTCGCTCGCTCGTCTCGAATGGATTCAATTCTTTCCCCGTGCCGAGACGACGGGTCGGATCTCGCGACGCGTCTCCACTCGCCCGCGGTCCCGGGGTAATTTTACGCGACGAGCCCGACCGAGAGGGACACACGTTCCAATCGCGCGCGCTCGAAACGAATCGGAAAGCACACTCGCGGGTCGTTTGCGCCGGGGTCGGGCCTCGCGATTCCGGCGGATGATTAAATCCAACGAGAACAAATAGAGAATTGTATTTGACGCGGCCACGCGCGATCATTCAGTGTCGGGCCGGGGTAGCTAGGCTGTATACTCGCGCGGATCCCCGGTGATATATGGCGCTCGCGAGGTAAAGTACCTTGTAAGTGCCCGAGGTATCTGGGAATTCATTAGGCGGAGAAGTCGCGCGCGAGCGAGCGAGCGAGCGCGAATGATATCGGCCCTTGTGCGTGAGCGTATATACGCGAGAGGGAGAGAGAATGACCGAAAGAGCGAGGCGCACTGCACTGCAGAGAGAACGAATCGCTCGCGGACCGAGCGGCGGCCGGCGGAGGGCGATTGTGGCTAATGTCGAACAATAATTCTTCGCCGCGGCTAATTAGCGGATCCCAATGTACCGCCAATGGAATCATAAAAGCCGTCGAAAGCGGCACGTCGCACTTCCTGCTCTCTCCCTCCCTCCCTCTCGCGCGCCCGTTTGTTTCTTTCATTATCGCGCGTCGAGCCTTGAATAAGTGCTTTCTTCGATTAGCTTTTACGAGCGGCAACTTTGGGCGCGCTGCAAGCCCCGAGAAGAATCGCCGGGGCTTCACAAAAGAGAGAGAGAGAGAGAGAGTTAGACGCTCGCGTCGCACCAGCTGCCCGCTTTATTTTTACACGTCGCTTATCCGCGCGTTCGCAAATTTCACCCGTATACATATGTATCCATCCGGCCTAGCGTATATATCGCGTACACTATTCTAATTTGGAGCCGCGGCGCTGCTAGTAGGGCGGCTCGTACGTGGGTGTGTGTGTGTGTTGTATCTGCTCGGTGAGTTATACGTCCGAGCCGAGGCTACATCAAAAAGACTCGGGAGGAAGAAAAAAGGAAGAGAAGGCGCGTTTGTTGTATAGAAAAACGGCGTGTGCGGGGTGGCGCGCGAGCGCACGCACACCACCGCTCACACCGAGCGGATATATCTCCACCTGCAATCTCGCATCGGTGCTAGGAGATAAGAGATAAATTACCTCGTAGCAGGTGTAGGTGGTCTCGCGCCCGCCGCGCCACGCCACCTGACCGACTACCTTTATTCTCTCTCCCTTTTCTCCGAGCCTCCGCATCTCCCCCGCCCCCGGGAACTTTTATTTTCCTCCGGGCTTCGCACTCCTCCGATGCACAGCCACACTGCGCAGCGTACAGGTATTCTCCAGGATGGATTTGTGGGAGCTCTGCTGCTATTTTGTTTTCTCTCCCCCACAGATAGCGCAGGCTTTGACTTTGTCCATGAGCCTCGCTTGGATTTCATCTGGCTTTTTCATTTATTAATTTGAATGGGTGTAAATGAAAGGAACACGCGGACATGAAAAAATATTCCATACAAATGTATCGAGATTTGCGTGTACCCAGTACATGTTGTTTGATATGCGCACGCCGAACGTGAAGCGACTATGTGTAAGTTCAGTAAGCTCATCAGAAATGGAGCGGGAAATCTTCCTCAAGTCAAAATACAATAGGCCTGTTTCGAATTAAAATAAGTTTATAAACACTGAAGCGTTGAAAAACTCATGCCGTATTTATCATCAATCGGTCTCCGTATCCACGTGTCCCGGATCGAAATCATTGCACGTTTTCTTCCACGTTGTCCCAGTCGATTTCGTTCGGCGAGACGATGCTAGTAGCGCCCGCGTCGATGAAAAATGCCTCCCACCCAAAATCACCAAGCCCGACGACACGTTCAGCTCCTCGTTTTATTTCCCCCGGTTTGGAGCGCCGCAAATACGTGCCTCGGGCCGCACACATCTTTCACAATTAGCCGGAGCAAGTTGGTGCGATATCAAAAACGTGCCTTTGCCCGAAAGCCGAAAAGTGTCTGCCGTCTGCGGCTCATCAAAGAGCGAGGTAATAAATTCTTATTGCCGCGCGCGCGGATGCTGCGCTGGTTTCTTTGAAGCCCGGGCGCTTCCCTATTATTGATATAAAGCCCGAACGCCCGAGCAAACAGCCGCGCGGAGGATCAACGCTGTACAACCGGCGAATTCCCAGCTTCCGAAGCGGTCCGGAGCCGGCGATCAAAAATTACAACGGAACAAAGGAGCGGTGAGACGTTGGGGAGGATATCGCTCATGCAGTTGCGACCCGATCGATCGCGGCGGAGGCGCACGTATACAGGTGAAAAGCCGAGAAAACGCGAACTTTTCCGTTGGCGAGTGCACGCGAGGACACGTGCGCACCTCGGAGGGGCTGTAAGTATGGTGTATGTATAAGTGCATCTGTCTGCGCGAGCTGCAGCGGTCTCTCTCGCACGACGGCGCTCCGCACGTACGAAGAGGCGGCGGCGGCAATATCGGGTGGCGGCAGTGCGGCGGCTCTTGGTTGCTCGCTCGCTTCTCTGCCACCCCCTCGTGCAGCGGCACACGGGAGCACGTCGGCGCTGCAATTATCCTCGGGTAATCGCACGAGCCGCACACCAGAAGCTCGCTCATCGGCCCCGCTTACCGCAGTCCGCGGCCACCGTATTCCGCAAAATTAGTATTTCCATCGCCGCTCGGGGGGCTCGGGCCCAAAGATAGATAGGCCGCGGGCGAGAGCCAGCTCGAAGGATTGGACTGCGAAGGATGGGCAGAGAGACAAAGAGAGAAAGAGAGATCGCGCACACACACACACACACTCGCTGGCAACAAAGCGAGGCTGAGCCGGGGAATATATTGGAAGCAGCTCGACCGGAGGATAAAAGAGACTCCATTACCCCACTGCTGCACTTACGGGGCCCGGCTGTGTTTATTTTTGCAATTTGCCGGGCGCCGCCGCGGAGACCCGGCAATTAGATTTGCGCCGCGTCGCGTCGCGTCCGATGGGCATTCGGCTACCGTATAAGTGAAGGGCCCGAACGATCGCGCGCACGCGAGCCGCCGTCCCTCGTCCTTTTCTGCGCCCGCGATCCTTCTTTGGGCCGCGCGCGAGCGAGCAGCGCCCCGAGAAATCGAGAATCGAGACGCGTCTACTCCATTATCTCCCGACGAGAGCCGCGCCGCGCAGCACCTACATGCGAATCGCTCGGCGCGACCCACACAGGAGCCGACATCAAAGGAGACAACGAAATTTCAATAACTCCCGGCCGGCACATTAGCTCGCTCGGATGTCTGTGGGCTTTTTTTTCACCCCCAACGTGATTCCAAATCCAATTTCCGTGCGGATCCCCGGCCGCGCGTCTAGGATAGGCGAATTACGGTGGGAGATTTGATTTGTCAGGTGAACCATCAACGACTGCTGCAGTTCTCCGAAGTTTGTTTAGGAAGAATCCGGTCAGAGATCCAATCGAGCGCCAGAGTATGGACTCACGAATCGGCAGAGTGCAGTGCCCATGCCTCGCGGGCTTGATCTAATCCAGCCATCAATTTGGCGTTCGACCGTATAGCAGTGTATGTGCGCAGTGAGCCGCGCGAGAACTCGTCGCGCTAATGGGAGCCACGGTCTAATGCCTCCCGCTGGGTCCAGCGCGGTGCACCCCCCCTCGCTCGGCTCTCTCTCTTCTACTAATGGCTGCTCTTTGATGACAAATATCGGGCGAAAGAAAATATATAAATTACTACTTGGAAGAGCTCTCTGCCAAAGACGACGACGACTGCGACGCCCACCACCGGCAGCGGCAGACGCGTCTTTGCGCGCGCGCGCGCCTCGCGGACGCGATGCGCCCTAATGGTCTTCGTTTCCATATTTCGTGAGCAATAACTCACTCCGCTGCTACTTCCTCGCCCTTCGCCCTTTGTTCTATCACCACGTCTTATTGCGTTTCGATCATCTGCTCTGATATCTATTAAAATCTATTCCGAGGAATTAACCGCGCATGTATATATCTGCCCACCACCGACACGTCAACATATACTTTGATGCTGTTTATTGTTGTTTTCTTCAGACGAGTCGTTGTGACAATTCATACATGGGATGGATTTATGCAGCAGAATATCGTTTTCCAGATTCGAGTTATGACTCTCCGCGCGTACACGAGATCTTGGTGAATTATAACCTCGAGAGTTGCAGGTAAATAAAAACGTATGTCCATCAGATGAGAGGATAAACTGTTGCGATAAAAGAATGAGACGACGAAGGAAATTAAGGGGTGAGAGAAAGAAGGGCAGTATAGATGAGTGTGGCGGTAAAAAAAGTGAATTAGAAAGAATAGATGGCTGATTATGAGGAAAAAAGTGAATGAAAGACAAGCAGAGCAAGAAATACGATCAGCAAGAGTGGAGGCTGGATGAGGCTGAATGGGGGCTGGAGAGAGGCGTTAAGGACCGGATACATTCCAGACAGTTCCGGAATTGTTTGCTTTGATAGCACCAAGATAGACAGCCCTCGATCAGCCCCTAATGCGCAAAAAAGAAAAGAAACGGGGGAGCTCCGACATTGTTTGTGTGGGCTTCGATCACAGTGATCTGGACAATTTCAGAGCATAATAGCCTGATACAGAGCATGATGTTGGCCATCGGCTAATGCTTTCCAGCACGGAACTGCAAATGTTATATCGAAATCAAACAAAAATAGTACTTTGCAAGAAACAATGATATGTTAAATATCCACAACGACCACATAATTGTTTTTATTATCGGAAGATTATTTTTCAATATTTTACGGTACGATATGTAAAAAAAATTTGTATCTCGTGTTTGAATGCACTGGGAGTAAGTGGAGCCTCATAATTCAGTTTTAAGAAGATGCGGCATGCAATAAATCCGCTCAAAGAAAGTAAAATGAGCCGCATAACTGCGCGTGAAATGCAGATTTACATTGTTGAAAGTCGGAATTCACCGAAATATTTTGATTATCCATCATTACAATAAAGTACAAACTGCCTGATTGCGATCAAATGGATTTAAATAACTCGAATCTCATCCACAATGGAATCAAAACTTCAAGTTAGATGATCGAGAGAAGGAACTTTCATGGTCCATAAATATCATTCAAGTATATAAAATAAGTTTAACGTGGGCCTGCTTTAATGATGAATCTGAAAGTAGAGATACTCGTGCAATTCCTGATTTCAACTTTTTTTTTTGTTGGAATAACCCTCACCTTACATCCATCTGAAACCAATAAAAGTTTATCTAATGAAACGAAACGATCCAATCGTGAATGAGAAAAAGTGAATGAGAGAAAGAGCTCGAGAAATGCTATTACCAATGTGATTGAGGAAAATGACGCAAGAAATATAATGTTGAGTCTGTCCAATTTACTGATCAGCAAGATATTTTCGAAAACAAGGAAAAACACGATAAAATGAGAAAAAACGGTGTAGCGCCTCACAAGTGCCGGCCGCTCAAACCATCTCTCCGTGTTCTTTATCACTGTTCCGATGTCGTGGGATCTGGTCGTTTTGTCCTGTTCACATGGGAATCTATATGTTTGCGTATTCATAAATTCGCCTTTAAGACGAGCATTATGCAAATGAGCCTCTCGAATCCGGCTGAGAGCTAAGATCGTTTTTAATAAGTCGGATCGGAATCGTGTACATACCAGTCGATCAATTAACTATAATTCATCGGCTAAAATATTGCCGCCGAGCGACTCGGAGTCATGTGGCTTTAGAGCCCGTGTCCATGGCCCATAATCCCGACGAATTTAATGCGATTATTGATTGATCGTATCTTATCCAGTATCACGATTATCGAAGAAAAACCCAAATTTGAGTTGCGATTGTATGTAATTTATCGAATTCGATTGAAACTCACAAATTGAGCCTCGATTCACGTTTCGTAGCTTTTCAACCTCTCCCTATTGAATCTAATGAGCGAATTCACTTGAACGAACATAGTACCGCCGATGCAGAAGAATACAGATGAAAAAAAAAATCAAATTAACTACTGGAGATGAAAAAAAGTATGCTGGACGTTGGTCCGTAAAGGAATGTGCAACTTGATTGTAAGCTTCGAGTATAAAACTCAGGAGCGTCCAGGATATTTTGGTATCTTTCAAAATTACCTTCCTGCTCCCCTTTGTCCCTCCTGTAAAAGCGTACAATTAAAGACTGTTTTTTCGTGATCTTTTTTGCCCCTCCCGATTTCGCCTCATCGAGCATTATATAACAGAACTCTATTGTCGCAGGCCATTTTTGATGGGACGCGAATCGCGCGTATATCTATACTCACGCATGAATGGAAGTACTTACAGCCGCGCGTTCACGGGTATAATTTTGCAGACGCGTCATTAACGAGCACACGTTCGACGGGGGCGCATTTAACGTCGAGACAGAGAAAGAGGGAGAACGCGCGCTCGCGCCCGACGACCAATTATTCAAGCGATTTTCCGGGTGCGCACTCACTTTTCGTATATTGGAAGGAACAATAAGAGACTGCGGCGGCGGCGGGGCTCTATATATATACACACGCGCGTATATGTATATATAGATGCGCGCGCGCGCGGAAGTGGCAAGGAGCAGCCTACGGGCGAGCCGGCTCTTGTTTCGCATTAGCCGCTTGGCCCCCGCGCCCCCCTCCTACCGCCGACGAGCTGCTCGGCCTAGCAAAGTGCGATAATAAGCCCGCGGGCTGTCGGTCCAGGATCCACAATTCGCCCCGTACAAATTGAATCCTCTCTGTAGGCTGCGCGACCTGAAACGATAAGAGAGCCCGATTTCGAGATCAGCGATCCGTACACTGGATCGAGCCTTTGTATAGCCGCGTCCAACGAATCGCACCATGACCATCGCTCACGGGCTCCAGTTTAGTCGCATTTCATCTATTATTTTCAAATAAGAAAACGAATGATCATTTTTATTTTTAATTTCAAATAAGCGAAGAATAATCGAGAAGTAATCGAGAGTAAGTATCATATCCGTGGGGTGCAAGCCATGGAAGTACTCGAGTGCGATAGGAAAGAGTGTGCTTTCGAGCTTGCGAAGGGCGAACAGCGTTGGGGATTTCGGAACGAGAGCAACTTTGTCGAGACGACAAGAGACAAAGTAGAATCGCGCGAGGTGGAATCGCGCGGCGGGCTCGAGTCGGGGCTGCTACTGGTGCGCAGGGGGATGGATGGAGGCGCGCACAAGGGTCAGTCTCGCTCTCGGTTGCGCGCTTGCGGCGTGCCGTCGGTGCTTTTCCGTCCGAGCGTTATAATAAGTAAGTCGCCGGCGGGGTAATTTCGCCTCGTGTCCAAGAGCCTCGCGTCCAATTATATCCGCGACTGAGCTTGTCGCCGTGCCACGTCGGCGCAAGCATGAGGGATGAGCCTCTGGCTAACGTGCAGCGCGCGCGCGGCAAACGCCATCGGATGCGCTTCTTCACCCAGATACTCGGTTTGCCGCCTCCCCCCACTTTGTGTCTCTTTCTTTTTCCCCGGGCCGCGTCTCTTTTTAATCAACGCCCCGACGCGCGAGCCCCTCGTCTCGGCTCTTTTTCGTTCGCGCGCAATTAGCTCTTAACGCGTTTATCTCGATGCCCGGGCGTTTCGGCGAAATGCCGCGTGACAAGCGAGTTTCGGGCTCAGGCGCGCATTGAAAAGAGCAAAGGGCCGTTTGAGCGCGCGCGGGCACACACGAGCGCGCCAACCGAGCGGAGGACGAGAATGAGAACGAGGATGAGCGAAGGGATATATGTACACGGGGGGTGGTGTACTCTGTAACTGCTCAGGATATTACGCAAAGGGGCTCGAGCCACTCGGGCTCGGTGTGGTGGTGTCGCCAAAAGCTACGCAAGGCCGAAGGCTCCGCGCGCGCGCAATTAACGACGAATAACGCGCGTCGCGTCGACTCGTCGTCGTCGTCGTCGTCGTCCCCGAAAAAACAGCGTTCGCTCGCTCGCTCTCGGCCTCCGCGCAGCTCTTTGTGCGTGCGCGTACGTGTATATGTCGCGTCGCGCTCTCGCTTTGTGCGAGTCCGAAAATGTTTGAGCATGCAATGCGCGCCAAGCTTTCTTTCGCCCTGATGGAAAATTATCCTTACATGAATATCGCGCGTAGCAATTTTTTTTTCATTTTTCAACTTTCGCGTGACTAAAAGTACTTGGAAATCCTTTCGCACGCGCGCCTCTTCTTTGACTTTACCGTCGAATTTTGCATGGTGGAATTATCGGCCGCGGGTTTGCTTTTTGTCTTTTTCCTTCCCGTCCCGTACCAGGGAATATCCCCGAGCCCCGAGTTTCATTGTTTGCCCCTTCCCTGTGTGTGTTATATACCTACGGACAAAAGGACAAACGGCTCGAACCGGAGCTTTTTCGACTATATCTGAAATTGGAATCATAAAAGATATTCGAACGGAATGATCCCATCGACGGGATCCCGAGTGGAGATTGAGTTAGCGGCGATTAGGCACGATCAAAAGTTGGTAATTTCGCCCGGCGAAATTGACTATTCTCCTGCGGCGTCGGCGGCGGCGGCGGCGACGGCGGAGGGGCTGCCGGCGTGGGATAACAATGCTTTGAGGCTTTGACCAAAATCAGAGAGAGGTCAAAAGCGGCAGTTGGAGCCGAAGCGAGTGATTATTAGCGGCTCTCGTGGACGGCTGCTCATCGAATCAGTATATACATAAGAGTATGCGGGGAAGCCCGCGCAGACGTCACACAATACAGGCGCGCTCGTTCAGCGGCAGAGAGAGACACACGGATAGGTGGACGAGAGGGGGCGAGTTGTGCTACCATATTACGCATAAAGCTGGCTGAGCTGGCCGAGCACGAATCAATTAACGCCAGGCCCCGGGCTGTCTTACTTCTCTTTCGCTCGGTCGGAACTACCCTCGTGCGCCGCGCTACCGGGGCTCCTTTCCTCGCATCCACTTCCGATTCGTAAGCACAGAAACGTAATCGCCACGCGCCCGAAATCCCCTCATCTCCCGCTGATGCTCGCATTAGCCGCGGCGTCGGATCAAACATTTTCCGCGCGTCTCTTTGTAGTCCGAGCTGCGAGCGCGTTGTTCACACTGATTTCCCGTCTCCACCCGCGCATCCTCGCCCCATCTCTCGGGTATAATTGATAAATCTCGCCGCGGGCGAATCGATCGGACGGCGAGTCATGTCGCCCGGGACGGCAACTACGGGCGGGGCGATTGGTAAAAAGTCGCGTCTGCCGGCTCTCGGGCTCGTATATATCCGCGTTACCGGGCTGCTCCCATGGACGGCCGTTAATCCCGGGCCGGACTGACGCGACCGCGACGATCACTCAGTGAATTTGTAAAAAATATTATGGGGTAGGGGGGCGTTGTCGGAATGGGAAAGGGGGTCAGGTACATACGCAGCTGATACCGGGCCGCGCTACAGATGGATGTGGCTCTCGCGCGTTTAATTACGGGAGTATTTTATCGGTGCGGTGGCATTCGCGCTGGGACGCTGCGCGTGTTTCGCCCGGGCCGTCCATCGCGAATCGCGGATCGCGCGTCAGCGCCGCGAGCCCGCAGCCAGCAGCACAACAGAGAGAAAGGGAGAGAGAGAGAGCCGCGAGTCGGAATATTTATGGGGTCCAAAGTCAAATTAGTGGCGTACTGCGCGCGCGCGCGCCTTTTGATTAAGTATCTGTTAACCGGAGGTAATACTTAATAAAGTAACTCTGATTTAGTGGCCCGCGGGAGGGAGGGCGGGAGGGAGAGGGCAACGCACGCGGCCGCCAATACGTGCCGTTCGTTTGGCGCGGATGAGATATTTATGGCGGGCCGCGGCGCGGAGAACTCGCGCGCGTCTTCGCTCGAGGGGGCCGAAATCCAGATGCGAGAGAGAAGGTGCGCGCGAGCGAGAGGGAGTTGCAGGGAAGGGGAGAAAACCAGCTCGAGCTGCAGTTCGATTCATCGACGAGTGCGCGAGCAGGGGGGCCTTGAACCGCGCGCCGATCGACTCGTCGTTTTGTCTCTCGGCCGCGGCTCGAGCTAATAGGATTTCGTAAATTTCGCACATTCACGTCGCGCGCAAGATATAACGTTTTGCGTGCGGCGCTACCCGCGTAAGACTCGTATTTATCGCTCGCTCGCGAGCCTCGAGCTGCCTCGCGGATTACTCCTTCGATCGAAGATTTATCCCCCGAGCGGTGGCGTGGAAAAATGTAAGCAGCTCGCGCGAATAAGCCCTCGCCGCTGGATTCCTCCGGCAAGCGCTACTCCGCTGCAGTGCAGAGGGACGCTTCGGATTCAAAGCGCGCGCGCGATTAATCTCGAGCCGATTCCCCTTAATTTCGCCAGCTCGCCGATGACACTCTACCTACCTCCGCAGATAGTGTGTCCCGGATCGCGGCGGCGGCGAGGCTCTCGATTTCCGTGCGATAAGCGCGAGACTCGCGGATTCGAAAAAAGTGAAGCTGCGTCGTCGGTTGGCGTTGTAACGGGGGCCATCCCTTGATACGGCTGTGTCGGCCGGCCCGCGCTCAGAAGCGCGGACACGCGTTTGAGCCATGCGTCTTTCGGCCCGAGGAGGCGATTAGTACGAGCCGAGTGTGTACATCACGTATAACACACAAACACACGAGTGAGCGAGCGAGCGGTGCACTGGATGCGTGCGCGGCGATAAAGCATTTTTATGTGCTCTCTCTCTCGCGCGCGACTCTTTGATTCTCGCGCAGATTAGCTAGGAATTTCGGGTGAACCCGCATATCACCGGTGATTTACAGCTGGCCGTCGAACGCGCGACCACCGAACCGACCGACCGACCAGCCGAATAGAAAAGGAACGAGGAGATATTTGAAAGCTAAGGAGCGAGCGAGCGAGCGCGAGTCTCTTAAATTTCAAATTTATACCCGGAGCCCCGTCATAATCTTGATTCTGACGCGAGCTCGTCGAGTCGCGATTCCCGAGCTTTTTCTCCTCGCCCCCTTCGAAAATGAACACGCTCACGGTGGGCTTATTTGTCAGCTCTCCATCTCTCTCCCTCTCTCTCACACGTGTGAACTCAACTGTGGGCCGCGCCGCGAGCGAGCGACGATATATCCGCCACCTCCGCGATAAGACGCCCGGGCCCGCCCGAGCCTAGATAATTTATCGATACCTGATTAGGATTTACGGATCGTGCTTTGAGCGCTCGCGGTTGCTCGAACGTGATTAAGGGTCGACGGGAGACGCGACCGGGAAAATCACGCCTGCTCTCGGAATTAATGAGCCCGGATGACTCGAGCTGTTGTGTATACACACACACGTACACATCCGAACGGCCGACTTCGCGATTATTTTCGCCGGAGCTGATTCATCGACTCGAGCTCCGGCATCGGGCAATAATAGTTTTTCAATCGGAGGCCGGGCGGCTGGCGTTTATGGCGTTTATGAACAATACGAATGCGAGCGCGACGTCGAGCGGGTTCGATTGGTGTTCGCTAATAATTCAAGAGCTCGCGCGATATGCCCCCCGAGTGCCCCGCTGGGCGCAGGATTTAGAACCGAGCCAGAGGCCACTCAGGGTGGTCCATATTAGGGCCGACGTAGGATGCGCCACGAATATCGATGCCGCGATCGTCGTCGCGCAAATGATTTCGCGAGACTTCGCAGTCGGCCCGCGCGGTAATGCCGTATTGGCGTAGCATGTACATCATACGCAGAAGCGATACCAGCTCTCGACGGCAGAGCGGGCTATTCATCCAGTGTCTCTCCGCTTCACGCGTGCTTATCCTTTACAAGCTTCTCTTTCTGCTCTTCTTTGAGCGTTTGAAAAAGAAAAATCGCAGTCTCTCGCGGCTTTTGACTCGACGAGAGACTGCGGATACACAGCTCCCATTCAGAGATACCCGTGATCCGTGCAATTATCATCCGCGTCAACACTAATACCTGCGATTAATGCAAAGAGAGAGAGAGAGGAGATGCGGCCGGCACTGCTCTCTTAATTAAGTGCCCGGAAATAAAGAGACTCGCGACCCCTCCTCGCTCGCGCGTCTGATTTCCCACCCATCGGCATTGAATTTTCGACATTTGTATCCTTGTCATCGGTATACGCGTACCGCGCTCAAGCACGTGCACGTGTGTACGTACGTCGACGGGGTGGGCGACGACGTGTATATGCAGGGTATACGTGTATGCATATGGAGTCGAGAGGTGGCTGGTGTGGGACCTGTGCCGCGGTCATTAGCGCGACTTAATAAGTGTCGCGCGGGACATTAAAGAGTCGCGTGCGCGCGTGGCCAACGCTCGATTCGTCCATTAAAAGTCAAATGCAACAGATCCATTCAGTGCTCATAATTACTGACATGGCCGAAAGCCGCGAGCTCGCGCGGGGGCTGCGCGACGCTTTAGCGACTGCGAGCGAGACGAAAAAAAAGGGAAATTGAGAGAAAGAGAGAGAGGGACAGGCGTCTCGACGTGACGCGTAAAAACTCGTCGTTATTAAAAAGTTTAAATGTCTATTAATTACACGAACAGCGGCGGTGCGCACCGCGCCGGTGTCGGCGAACGTTGGACGGGGGGAGCCGCCACCGCTCGCTCGCTCGCTCGCAGCTCCCGCCCAAGTGTCAAATGCATTTAATTATTGCGAGTGAGCCCGGATGAATGGGCCAAATCAATGCTCCCACTCCTGTCCTCCCCGCTTCTGGTTAACGGACGCCGTAACTTTTTAGAGAAACCGCGATTTCAAACTTACAGCGCGAGTGTAAAGCTCTTATATACGTTTCTCTCTACCTGTATTCGACTCCGCATTGAAGACCGCCCCGTTACACCCTTGATAAATCTTTCAATTTGCGTTCTCGCCCGCTCAAACATTTTTTACCCTTCCTCTGCTGAATGGATTGCTCTCAGCCTATATATAAATATCCGGGATGACGATTGCACGCGATATAATTACAGCAAAACACGCGTGTCGCACAATGAATCTCGAGGGCACAGATTGGTATTAAAATTGCATTCTCTAATTCACCGCCAAAAACAATTCACTCTTATTACATACGTAATCGAGTGGTTATATTCAGGATGCATACGTTATCGCGCCTATGCTGCGAACAAACATCTCTCTGTATTCTTGTTCATAGAAAGAGAGATTTCGCGTTTAAAAAATACACCTGCAAGAATATTTTCCCACGAGAAAAGTACGTTCGACGATAAGTTCGATGAGAACCAATGAAATTCATCTGAATATTTGTAACAAGGTAAAAAGAGATTTTCATTAGTCCTACCAGATATTCTATCGCTGTATGAAGGCGCTAAAATTATGCTTGAATACGTAATGGAGAAAACACGCGGCACGAAAGCGTGGAAGTGAGCCTCGCGACGTGGCGCATAAATAAAACAGCGCATATTAATGCGAATTCCAACGGCCCGGGAGATATCTCGCTCAAATGAATCGAAGCTCGGTTTTATTGATTCATCATCGAGAGCCGGCTTGAGCTGCGAGCCACGGCCCGAAGCCATAATTCAGCAACCTGTGGCATAGGCCGGGCCGTATCTTGCCTCGGCAAAACATGGCAAGCGGAGAAGAGAGAGAGAGACAGGGAGAACGCGACAAACGCGAAGGCGATGGGCAATAACGTACATATATCTTGAGGCGTCTGCCGTGTGGCGAGCCCAAGGAGGCAGAGAACTCCAGAAGTGTCACCCAGAGCGAACTTGGGACACTATATCCCTCTCTCTCTCTCTCTCTCTCTCTCTGTCCGCTTCGCGCTCTATCCTTTTCTCGCCGAGCGAACGCTTACATATTGTTGACCCGCGTCTGATATATGGCCGAGCTCGCGGCCGAACAAGGGCTCCTCGAAATCGCGATTGCAGGTGAAATATCGATTTTACTGTATTCGAATAATGGCCCAATAAATCCGAATTTTTCTCTCGCTTATGCCAATGTCCAATAAAACGACACGAGCTCATCCGCGCGATCGCGCGACGCGCCATGCGCGCCCAAGCCGCCCGACCACTTCGCCGCGCCTGTGTCCATGTGTGTATGTGTGTATAATTCGAGACGTGCTGCAGCCACGGATAAGCTCCGAAGCACTGCTCGAGAGAGAGAGAGAGAGAGAGAGAGAGAGAGAGAGAGAGAGAGAGAGAGACAATGACGATTCGGCTTTTATTTTGGTTTCCACTCTGGTGGTATACGTATATACGTATATACGGGCGAACAATAAAAATTGATGACGATCGCCCGGCTGACTGATGTCCGGTGATTATCCGACGGCAAAAACTCGCGCATACTTTCCCACACGAATTCCAATACTTGTGCGTCACCGATCGGCGATAAAAACGTATCGGCTGTGTATACGCGGATACTCTATTCCTCCCGGGATTCGAACGCACCACGAATCGAACGAGGCACTTTGCTCTTCCCAAAAGCTCGATGCACCAATACATTGTATACGTGTGTGTGTGTGTGCTTATAGAGAGGTAGGAATCAGCACGCGGCAGTCCGCAGTCGGGTGCAATTTTCGACGGGGAAGAAGGCGGGGACAAAGTTTACGACGACGTCGCGCGCAGGCCAGATCGTTAAATTGAGAACCGATATTGGCGACGGTCTATGGAACAGCTGCCACAAACATAAACGTACGGGGTGAAGCTGCACTCGCTCTCGCTTAATCTCCCGTAGTACTAACCCTTTCTCCTCCCCCCCCGCTCACCGATCCGCGTATAATCGCTCCCCCCACGTGATTTCAACTTTGTAAAATTCAGTCACGTTGCGAATTGTCGGTTTCTCGTACTGTGTCGTTATTTTTTGCTGAAAGAAAAACAAACGGGTTTACTACACGATGTGTTCCTAAGTGATTTCATGTGAATGAATAAAAAAAGCCGGCAACGTATAGAACGAGCACACGGCAATAGCGGTAATCGCGAAGATAAGATGGAAAGCGGAGAGGAGCGGGAAACGCGCGGCTGCAGCTGCGGGAGGAGAGGGAAAGTTGCGGGTGGGTTCGCACGACTAATTTGTAAGCAAGTTGTCGGGCTGGTTTGACAGTGCAGTAAATACGGGGGCGATACTGTTGTATATCACTGGGCCAACAAAGTCACCGGGCGAGCCAGCTCGAGAGAGAGAGAGAGAGAGAGAGAGTACGGGCCAAGGGAGGATAGGTATACGCGCAGCGCAGCACATGGCTACGACCAAGAGTAAGGAGCCGAGGTGTCGCTGACCGAATATATATACGGTCGCGGCCCAAGTAGTTTCTCCGCTCGTCCGTGCGGTATCGCTCTTCCTGCGCGAGCTTAACGAGCCACGGCTGCGGCTTCCTCCTCAACTCGCGCGCGAGCAGTTATTACGCCCTCGCGATCATTCCGGGGCTCCACGCGATCTATCCAACCCCCCCCCCCCCAGCTCAATGTCAAGGCTGCAGATCGCTAAACTGGCAAACGCGTATATACACATGCCTCTCTGATCCAGCGGCATTTTCTTTCTCCAGTACAATAACGCTGCATCAGCTCGCGTCTATATATTCGGGGGACCGGCGATGCGCATATATACATTCATCGGCCGCAGCTGCGCGGCGACTCGAATTTTTCAAGATTAAGATACTATGTAAAAGAGCTATAAATAAATAGGGAGAGGGCCGGACGGGAGAAATATGAACAAAGTGTGGAGGGGGGGAGTCGGGCCGTATCGGCAGAGTCGCTCCGAAATCGGAATGCCCGAGGATCGATGCCCGGATTGGCTGCGATTTACCATTCGCCTCGCGGGCCCTTTCATCGTGCGTAACGACACGGCCCGGCCAGTGGCGGGGCTGCCGATCATTAATCGATCGCGGCACCACACCGACTCGCATCGCCCGGGGCCCAATTTATTCGGCGGCCCTTGCAAAAGTTGCGGCCGCTTCATTAGCCACGCGGCGGCCGACGTTCGTGCATTTTATCTGGCTCCGTCGAACTCGCGACGCAACAATAGCCCCGCCGCGGGGCTAATTCCCCCGGCCGCCGCCGCTGCCGCCAAAGTAATATCGAGGCCGCGCGAGCGCGCGGGTGGATGAAATTTATGAAAATTCGCCGCGGGAATAATTAAGCGAGCGCGCGCGCGCCAGTCAAAATGAATGACGATCGCGGGAAAGCTTTCCGCTTCGGAGTTTGGCGGCTGCCACCCGAGTGCTTCCTGATTAACTTGTACAGTTCGCGGGGGCATCGAATCTCCGATCTTCGCTCGGGCTATCTTTCGCTTTGTTCAACCCGGGCTTCCGCTCCATATTCTCCCTCTCTATCTGCGGCCTCTCGCCATTTGCATGAGCAAGGAATTCCAGCGGATAAGCCCCCGAGTCAAGGCCATGCCGCGAGCTCCTCGTCTCCTCTCTCTCTCTCCCTCGCGGACGCCTGCCACCGGCAATCCCAGCCGGAAACACCAGAACCCACGGGAGGGACCGAGTGAATCTCTTATTGGGAGTGCATTTTAATGCAAGTCTAATTTTCGATTTAATTTCGGTAAAAATTATGTGCGGCCCGCGACGACCCTCTATATACATTTATATCCTCATCCCTCTCGAGCTGTCGCTCACCACCTCCGCTATATCTTCGTTCTCTCTCTTGTCGCGCATTCTTACTCTATACCACGGGTCAAAAATGGGGATACGGAACGATGGAAATACCATATGGATTTTCGCGTCGCGCGATATTACGCCCAACGTGTGAATAACACCGCGTATATAGCAGATCTTGGCCGACGCGATCCGCGCGGACCGAGTAATTAAAAACTCCGTCTCGAAACGAGATTTTGATTGGTGCATTATTTATGGAACGAGCAGGGAGAAATTTTCTCGTGGAGAAAAGTACAACTACGGCTCATTCGGTTTTTTCTTCCCCGCCTCCGCCGCGCCTCGGCCCTAATAAAAGCCCGCTCGTAAAGTCTACCACAAAAGCAATTCAATTCCGTCGATATTCTTTCAGCAGTTCATGCTTTTTTAAGAACTTGACGTTGTCGCGCGTAAGCCCCCGGAGGATCTCGGCCCGACTTTTGCCCCAGCGAGTCCCGGCGTTTTCTTATTAAACAACGCGGACTACTGCCACGGCGGCGGCGCTCGTCTCTCGCGGGACCCGCACCTCCCAACCCTTTTTCTTCGGTGTATAGTTATACATGTATAACTCAGGGCAAAATTCCGCGCTGAATTATTAAGTCGCCCTCTCGGCCGGCCGGGGCGCGGGGAGCGCGCCGCGAATATCACGATCGGCCAAGTTTTTTCCCTTTCATCGGGCCGGCGGCCTCTCTCAATTTCCTTATATTAAATTAGTCAGGGCCGCGGCGAGCAATAGGGCGCTACTGCGTGTTTTGCTATCCGGATTTATGGTCCCCCGAACGCGCGGCGGTTTTCTTTAATCGCCAAGCGAGAGCGGGCGCCGCGCCGTCGAATCTTCCGTGGCAGCAGATGTCCGCCATCCGCAGAGAGACAGAGAGAAAAGGGTTGAGCGAGAGCCCGCCAATAATACCCCTGGGGGGAGGCCGGCCGCGTGGCACCAAGACGTATGCCCTAATAATCGAAGAAAAAAGTGTCCAATGGAAGAAATTTACGAGCGGCTCTAATTAAGGAAGGACGACTATCCCGTTCTGGCTTCGCGCGAGTGCGGCCAACTGCTCTTTTTCCTTGCTTCATTTTTTTCTGCCCCCCCCCCCTACCCCTCCCAAGTCTCTATTGCACGCAACCCTTTCTCCTCGGCTCTCGCTCTGGCGCCCTGGAAGGATTAATTAAATCAGAATGTATCAATTAAGAATAAGGTTTACTCTTCTGCATGAGCTCGTCTCGCGCCTTGGCCCCTCTCCCGTCTCTTTTTCTCTCTCTCTCTCTCTCGCATTACCGCGTCGTACTTTTTCCTTCTGTTTCCCGTCTGCTCGGCTGGCCTCCGCCTCCCCTCCACTTTATTGCAAATTGGACGTGAAAAATGACGCCTTGATTAATCTTGCGGATAATTTAAAAACGAAGGGGTTGCCGACGGAGTCGTGCCGGATAAAAATTCAAGACGCGAAATTGCCAATCAGCGAAGGGCGCCCGCGCGACAAGGACGGGTAGCGGGGGTCGGGGGCGGGGGTGGGGGCACGCTAGCTCGCCGTCGGGGGAGGCGGCCGGTAATAACGTTAAAAAATTATCCCTCGCGCGCAGACTGAATTTTATGGGCACGCTTCGACGCCGGTGGCGCCGCCCGCATACCCACTCATCCCTCATCGCGAATTAATCTCCTTCTTTCGGACTTCGGGAGTGGAATTCTGATAAATGCAAATTGCCCGGCGCCATCTCTCTCTCTCGCTCCGCGTCTCTCTCGCGCGCGCTACAGGAGAGACTGACTCGGCGCGTACGAGAGAAGCTCAAAACTCGACAAGTAGTCAAAACGAAAGTAAAGCGCCGTTGGTTTGTTGTCGACTCGAGTGAATTTACCTGGCACGCGAGAGACGATCCGCAGAGCACAAGTGCGGAGGCTGTCATTTCAACTGATCCAGCGAGCTGGGGTCTCGCGCCGAAGAAGCTCAACTTGGGATCTCAACCGACCCTTGACTAAATGGAAAAGAAGTTCCAGCTCGAGGAGCAAGAACTTAATTTGTCTCTTGGAACGTGACTGTATCGAGCCGATCGACCGAATAACTCTCGAGCTCCGCGAGTCGGCGAGGTTTGTCTGTTTCCGAGTGTTGGGGATATCTTATGGGGCAAATGATTTATACACGAGGAAACAAATGGACAGTGGCTCGAGTCGAAGTGAAATTGCAAAAAACTCGTTTGAGTAATGTATCTATTGACAAAAGCCGAGCGTATAGCGGCTGAGACATGAAGTTCGCTTGTAAACACGAGGACCGGTCGATAAGTTAGTGAACTAATTAGCAAGCAAGCGCCGACAAAGCAGCTTTGCCCAAAGTCGAGCGCGCGAGCCACGACGTGTGTTCGTCGAGCCAGCGTTTTTGCGCTTTACGCGCGCCTCTCTCCGTCTCTCTTCCCGGCCCATCGCCGCATGTTTGTTCCGCTTCATACGTACGGACTATTCGATATCACAATACCTCTGTGACGATCTTTTCAACTTAACTTTTATTTGACGCGCGGCAAAATCTCGGCGATGCATCGATCGCTCACCAATTGCCATTTCTGCAAATGTACCAAACTCCAACTGGTTTGTTCTATAAGATATTCCATAAAAAGAGACGGCTATCACGTATAAAATGTATACAGACTAATTGTCGCTACGGGTGTAGTAAAAATGTAAAAGACGACGCGGATCGAAGCTCAAAGGATTTGTACTTTGTTGCCGGGGCACAAGAGAATGTGGGACGCATTATGAATCCGTGCCAGTGAAGTTTCACAAAAGAATGCCAATCTGTGTTTTGCAACACAGAGACATAATCGAAGAGCGTTAAGCAAAGTACTTTGCCGAGAGCAAAGTCGCTCTTTCATCGACGAGGAGCAGTGCAGCGCGAGCCCAAAGCCGGGGGGGCGTATATATATATGTATACATCTCGCAAGAGAACCGCAAAAGAGTGGGCTCGCGTTTCGTATCATTTTTCCCGGCAATAATCGTTGCCAGCTCTCTGTGTGCTGAAATTTTACTTTTGCAATTGACGAGTTTCTTTGTACTGTGCCCGTAGATACGCCGAAAGATAAAAGAGAGGCGCAGAGAAGAAGAGGAGTGGGGCAGAGCGCAAGTACAGATATTAAGTGACCGCAGCATAGACAGAGGCGAGAAGCAGGGAGCCTGCAAAGCGCCATAAAGGTTCAGGATCGTCCGAGTCTCTCTCTCTCTCTCTTGCTCGCGCGTCGCTTTGATACGGCCCGAACACAGTAACGTATTTAGTCAGACATATCATTTGGTCTCGACCTATTGTACGCGACGACGAACAAACTTGCCATTTGTTTGAAAGCCCAGTGGCCGAGCGCGAGCTGTACTGAATATGTATATATACGTATATATATATTTGCGGGGGGGTCTCTTTCGTATCAGCGCGAGGCGGCCGCGGAAAAGCGCTTTGTCAAACGCACCCGTGCACGTGTGTCCTCGGAGCGAATCGTTACCTCCCCCCCCCCCCCGCCTCTTCAGTCCGCGCTTTTCCCAATTATTATCATTGTCATTATCGTTATTTCGAGACGATACGTCGACCGCAGCCCCAGTATGTATACGCGCGCACGTGTATCCCAGTTTGATTGTACAAAAGGCTGTCGCGCTTATATACGATAGGATACGTATATTCACGTTTTCTCCGTGTATATACCATGTCGTTCGTTAGAAACTTTGGAAAATGGCTTGTTAAAGGGACGTGCGATGCTCGTTTCGCCTCGAATGATTTATCGCCTCGAAATTCGCAGTATATACAGGCGGGTAATCGATACGAGGAACCGAAATAATGCCCATCAATAATAATTTACGAGCGATGTCGAGCGTATATATAAACAAGCAAAAGGACGAAGAGAGGAGAATGTCGATAAAAGAGCTGTTTGCCTTGTGAAATTTGCCGGGGAAAAAAATACGGAACGAGCAGGAATCGCGAGCTGAGAAGGTGAGTATACACATCGAGGCTGTTCGCTTAATCCGTGCTTGCATATATAAATAATCGATGACGATCGCGCGAAATTGTCCGCGGGTGCACCGGTACGTATAAACGCGAGTGTTTGCCGCGCGCTCGCGATTGACACAAAAAACAGGCGAAGCTCGGCGGGAGCGGGGCTCGCGGAGACTCGTCGCGAGGCAGAGCTTTGGACGCGTATAACGATCAACATACCTACGGCGAGCCGCGGCGGCCCCGGGAGGATCGACGTGCCTCGATAGATTCATCGAATACTATCGAAGGTATTTCGCGAACAATCCGGGAGGAGAGAGGAAAGGAGGGGGGCGGGCACTGGGAACCAGTCGCGGATCCGCGTCTCAAAGTAGCCGCGCTTCGCGCCGCCGGCGGGGCCAAATTGGCGTGGGGAGGTGGGGGCCGCGACGGTGGCGCGTGTGAGAACCGCGCGAGCGTCGCCCCTAAATCAACCGGGGCCCTGATTCCCCCGCCGACCAAGCCCTGCCCCCGTTGTTCCCAGGATCAGCTGGCCGACTGACGGCATTTCGGCGCGCGCGACATACCTCCGGACGTTCCTCATCGACCGGTTCAGCTGTGCAAGCGCGCGCGCGAGCCGGCCACCGCCGAAAACACTTGGCCGTACGGGGCTCGCGAGTCGTCTCGCGATTTTGCGCTCTGCCAGGCCCCTGAGACCTGGTCCTCCGATCCAGTGTCGAGTTCTCGCGGATCTCCGACATACTCGTCTTACTTCGTACAGTTCATTACTTTGCGGAAATTTGGTAATATCGATTGGTTTCCTTTTCATGCTATATACACATTCAGACAGATCGATTTCCCATACATCTAGATTAATAGGACTGTCAATAGACAAACTAATTTTTCCGCGACAAATATACTCGAACCTTCACAATTGTTACGGTCTTTATTATCACTTTTACAGTGATTACAGCAGATATCCATCAATCGCATCCACAATTAGTTTAGAATGTTTGAATTTCAATAATGCAAATTCAACTGATGTACATGCATGAAGATGTTGATATAGATACACAGAAAATGCTCGAGATCCCACAATATCTGAGGAACGTTACACTGTATATTACTGCAGATGAAAGTTATTAGGCTACCCAAAGTTCGTATCACAAAGTCTTATGATGATCGTTGTGTCCACTCTCTATAGTGAGTTAAACTATTTTGTCCCCTCGTTAATCTCTCGATCCGGGAACGTCACACGCTACACGACACCTACATTCGGCTCTCTACAGCTGTACCAAAATAAATACCTAGACTTGGACGTGTTGCAGGAAATAATTCCCAAGATACTTAATTTAGTATGAACATATTATATATTTACACAAATATACAACTATCATTCAATGGTCAATGTAATCATCCATTACTGATTTTCGAGGAACGGCATTCACCTGCAAACGTGTACATATACACGAACACTATAGTGGTTAGACACGAAACCCCGTTTAGTAATTGTATTGTATGATAGTCTTGACCAGTTTGTCAAAAAATGACGAATGCATCCATTCGCGAAAATCAGAGCATTTTTTTCATGAGCTTGATCCAATTGTGGCGTCTCAACGACTCCCTATATGGGCAATCGCAAAGATCATACACCTTTCGCCGTACGTCTTTCTACGTCGCATTATCGAGTTAACAACGCGAGTTAGTGAAAATTAACGCATTTCCAGGACGCGATGGCCTTGTTCGTATGCGTTAACTATTTGTGTGCAATCAAGTTTGCACCTCTCAGGGAACGGGCATTACACGGCTGCGCAGGGGATAGAAATGCCGTGACGCCCGAGTAAATTATCGAAATTACATATATTTGGTAAAACGCTGTCGGCGCTAAGTTGCTCGGATTATAGGTCTCGCGGATAGTGCGAGCGGCTTCGACCGGGGAAAAATCTCGCGCGACGATAGCTCGAACGATTTGGAGCGGGGTGAGGAAAAAAAGCTGGAGAACGTGGCGCGCGCGCGTGTATAAAACGTGGAATTCGGAGCCCGGCAGGCCGTTGAACAAGCCGGGTAAGAGCCGGTAAGTAGTGAAGCGGAGCGCGATAGGTATTTATTACGGTTAATAAGCCGCGCAGGCGCGCAGCCAGGTAGCCGCTTGTGAAAAGCATAATGTAACGAGGCGGGCAGTGTGCGTGTGTATATACATCCATCGGGGAGGCCGTTCGCGAGTCGTCGGTTGTGCGTGTGTCGGCCACGACGCGGGCCGATAAGCGACGAGCGTTATCTCGCGGGATGATCTTCCGGGTGCTATATTGGAAAGGCTGCTCGCCGGGGCTCATCAGTGCCGAGCGCGCTCGCTCGCGTATAATAATACCTCGGGAGCGCGCGCGCGTGCCCTTTACGACTCCGACTCGGGCTGTATAGGTGTGCAGCTGCGAACCGATGCGCGAGCGCGCGCGAGAAAACGATAATTAGCTCATTTCAATAATTGACAGGCGAGCGAGCACGTAACACATCTGGCGCACTCGCTGAAAGCTATACGCCAGCGCCCGAGACAAGGAGAGAGCCAGATAGATGTAAAAAAGGAGAGCAGCAGCAGCAGCAGCTCGGTGCGTGTATATAGACGCGCGCTCGGCAAGGAGGAAAAATCGCCGGACTCGGGTGGTCGGTCGAGCCGCAGCCCCTCGCGAGCCTTTACGCGGCTATAAAGCCGCCTTCATCGTTTCCTCATGGGCCGCGCGAGCCGCGAGCCCGTGTATGTGCGTAAGTCGCGCGCGAGGAAAAAGCGAGCGAGGCGCGATGATGACGCTCGAGTCCAGGCCGATGGAGAGCGACGCCGAGCAGACAACACTCTTACCTCCCATTTGCGCAATTACCCCTGTTTATCGCGCGCGCTCGCGCCGGACCCTAACTTCGCAAAAACGCCTCCCAAGTGCTCCGACAATCATGCCGCTCCCGCTCGAGCTTCTGCTCCCATCGATAGCTCGCTCGCTCGCGCATCCTCGAGCTGCTTTATCGCCCTTTCGATTGTCTGCAAATCCACCCAAGACTATAATGCACGGCCAGCTGGCAATCACCGCTCCATCTGTTTACCCGTTCGCCTGGATGTATCTTCAGTGTATAATGAGGAATAACACTTTCGAGTGTGCATCAAAGTAACGGAGCTCTTCCGTCGACAACCGTATACAGTTTTATTACGATGAATAGTATATATGATGAACTTGTTTGGTTTTCCAATGATGAATAGGATCGAGGCTCGAGGCTACGCTGCGAATCGGCTCGAAATGTTTTCGAATCATGCAACACGAGGGCCGCGGAGTGTGTGCGCGCACCCTCGCGAACTCGGCTCGTTGCAACGTCCGTCTCGGCCCACATTCCGAGCCGGAGAACGAGGAGGAAGGCGCGGGTGGGCTCGAGCTCGCCCCGATTAGATCCAAGCCGACTGTAAGTGTGCATAGCGGACGAATTTAAATTTATCCCGCCGAGCGGCGTTATCGCGCATGCAGCGCCGGCCCCGGCTTCCATATACTTTTTTCCTACCCCTTCTCCCCCCCCCCCCCGCCCCGCCGCACCTGCCCGAGCCCTCCTTTTTATTCGTTTTCTCGATTTTCTTTTTTGCAAGTTAGTTGTACAATTTATTTGCCAGCGTTAAATTTAGCGCGCCTGATACTCAGTGCACCCTGACACGCTATCGTCTCGAGTTTTAGTTACGTTACTTTCATGACGATTGCACTAACAGCCCGCGCGAGCTTATCTAGCGCAAATTAACTCGAGCTTTTTTCCACATGCGTCAGTAGCTCTCGCCCCCCGACGCGATCCTCGTTTTTCACGGGTTTTTTTTTTCCTCTTCTTCTTCTTCTCGGACGTATATATGCGCGACTCGGCCAGCGGACGAATCGTCGGTTCGGCCCGAACGCGATACGTCCATTCGAATCGTTGGGGCCGAGGCGAGAACGGAAGGGGGTCGCGCGAGCGCGGATCCAAGGTGCGAGCAGCGGCGCGAGAAGTAAAAAGGGGGCGACTCGAGGTGGAAAGTAGGGGTGGCGCGGCGACGTCGTTAAACTTCTTGAAATTGGAATGCAAACAAACCCATTATCGTAAAATCAAAGGGGAAGACAGCGGTTCGTTTAAAAGCACACGTCGCACAGACGACAGCAATGATGACGACCACAAACGGACGCGCGTGGCCGCCTCGCTCTGTGTGTATGTGTGTATGTGTGTGTGTGTGTGTGTGTGTGTGTGTGTGTGTGTGTGTGTGTGTGTGTGTGTGTGTGTGTGTGTGTGTGTGTGTGTGTGTGTGTGTGTGTGTGTGTGTGTGTGTGTGTGTGTGTGTGTGTGTGTGTGTGTGTGTATGTGTGTATGTGTGTGTGTGTGTGTGTGTGTGTGTGCTCCAACGCCACAGGCCGCACGGAAAGTATGAAAAGTAATTAAATCCACGTTTAGACTTTTGCGCCGGATTATAATGGCGAACGAATTCAAATGCCCAAACAATATATATGTATACACGCGAAGCGGCATGACTGTCCGCGCGCGCGAGCGACGCTCGTTTGATGTTCGCTGTATACGGACGTATTTATGTATATATGTTTGTACTCCTTTGTTCGCTGCAATCCCCTATCGATCCTAGTTTCCTTTGTTCCGAAATGTCAAACTAAATTTAGTTTTTATAGAAGAAAAACAGTTCACAGGATGGGCGCATCTCCCAAAAATTGATATATATATATATATATATATATATATATATATATATATATATATATATATATATACTCACTCGCTATCGCTCGCTCGTGTCTTTCATTTGCTCTATCAAGAATAAAGGAAAATAATGAAATTTTTATTGGAATTATTGGTGAATAATTCAAAGTATCTACGGACGCTTTTACATCAACATGTATCTCACCTCTAGGCTATCAAAAATAAGGTCTCGATGTCTGATTTGAGATGTCAATTTTTACCTCATTCCAAAGCTTTGTCTTTGAGGAAGTAAAATAACATAATCAGAAATAGATTTTGTTATGATCATGAATTTTCGTCAAACCTCGAGAAATATCAATGGAAATAAATATAATTTCTACTATATTGCATCTTATTACTATATTGCAACTTAATAACTTTCGCCATGAAAACATGCAAATTTCTCATAAAATTAACGCCCACGCATCGACATTTTTCCATTTTTCACGATGGAAACGGGGAGCGCTCAATCAGCTATATCTATTCGTCAGATCAGAATTTCCGTCACGACGCTGATTCGTAGATTTTTTAACGATTTATGTTGCTCAACTTGCTAAATGTCAGTTTTCACATATTTCTCGGACACGCATCGATTTTTCCAAAATTCTTCATTTCTTTCAAATATCAAGTATTTTTTTCAAACGAATTCTAACTTTTTACAAATTGAAACACCGGATTTTAAGTACATACTTCACGCCCATGCATCAATATTTTCATCGAGACGCTGTTTCATAATTTTTTTTAACGGATTATGCGGTACAACTTGAAAAAAGTCAGTTTTTTCCATATTTCATGCCCACGCATGAATTTCTCTAAAATTCTCGCCATGGATATGAAAGCCCATTCCATGTTCTTTGGATCAAACATACTCAAAATCCAACAAGACTTTAATCTCACGTTTTTTTCTAAATGCATAAAAATCGCAAAGTGAACCACCAATTTTCAATCACATACTTCACGCCCACGCATCAATATTTTTGAATTTTTCACGATGAATAATTGAAGCGCTCAATGAGCTCTATCGATACTTCTAATCAGAATTTTCATCATGACGCTGTTTCATAGATGTTTTTAACGGTTTATGCGGCACAAGTTGACAAAAGTCAGTTTTTTCCATATTTCGCGCCCACACATCATTTTTTCCAAAATTCTCTCCATGGATATTCAAGCCCATCCGATGTTCTTTCGATCGAACATACCCGACATTTCACCCAATCATAATCTCACGTATTTATCTGAAAGCATAAAAATCGCAAAGTGAACCACCAATTTTCAATCACATACTTCACGCCCACGCATCAATATTTTTGAATTTTTCACGATGAATAATTGAAGCGCTCAATGAGCTCTATCGATACCTCCAATCAGAATTTTCATTACGACGCTGTTTCATATATTTTTTTAATGGTTTATGCGGCACAAGTTGACAAAAGTCAGTTTTTTCCATATTTAACGCCCACGCATCATTTTTTCCGAAATTCTCTCCATGGATATTCAAGCCCATCCGATGTTTTTTCGATCGAACATACCCGACATTTCACCAAATCATAATCTCACGTACTTATCTGAAAGCATAAAAATCGCAAAGTAAACCACCAATTTTCAATCACATATTTCACGCCCACGCATCAATATTGTTGAATTCTTCACGATGAATAATTGAAGCGCTCAATGAGCTCTATCGATACCTCCAATCAGAATTTTCATTACGACGCTGTTTCATATATTTTTTTAGTGGTTTATACGGCACAAGTTGACAAAAGTCAGTTTTTTCCATATTTAACGCCCACGCATCATTTTTTCCGAAATTCTCTCTATGGATATTCAAGCCCATCCGATGTTCTTTCGATCGAACATACCCGACATTTCACCCAATCATAATCTCACGTATTTATCTGAAAGCATAAAAATCGCAAAGTAAACCACCAATTTTCAATCACATACTTCACGCCCACGCATCAATATTTTTCAATTTTTCACGATGAATAATTGAAGCGCTCAATGAGCTCTATCGATACCTCTAATCAGAATTTTTATCACGACGCCGTTTCATAGATTTTTTTAACAGTTTATGCGGCACAAGTTGACAAAACTCAGTTTTTTTCATCTTTCACGCCCACGCATCATTTTTTCCGAAATTCTCTCCATGGATATTCAAGCCCATCCGATGTTTTTTCGATCGAACATACCCGACATTTCACCAAATCATAATCTCACGTACTTATCTGAAAGCATAAAAATCGCAAAGTAAACCACCAATTTTCAATCACATATTTCACGCCCACGCATCAATATTGTTGAATTCTTCACGATGAATAATTGAAGCGCTCAATGAGCTCTATCGATACCTCTAATCAGAATTTTCATTACGACGCTGTTTCATATATTTTTTTAGTGGTTTATACGGCACAAGTTGACAAAAGTCAGTTTTTTCCATATTTAACGCCCACGCATCATTTTTTCCGAAATTCTCTCCATGGATATTCAAGCCCATCCGGATGTTCTTTCGATCGAACATACCCGACATTTCACCCAATCATAATCTCACGTATTTATCTGAAAGCATAAAAATCGCAAAGTAAACCACCAATTTTCAATCACATACTTCACGCCCACGCATCAATATTTTTCAATTTTTCACGATGAATAATTGAAGCGCTCAATGAGCTCTATCGATACCTCTAATCAGAATTTTTATCACGACGCCGTTTCATAGATTTTTTTAACAGTTTATGCGGCACAAGTTGACAAAACTCAGTTTTTTTCATCTTTCACGCCCACGCATCATTTTTTCCGAAATTCTCTCCATGGATATTCAAGCCCATCCGATGTTTTTTCGATCGAACATACCCGACATTTCACCAAATCATAATCTCACGTACTTATCTGAAAGCATAAAAATCGCAAAGTAAACCACCAATTTTCAATCACATATTTCACGCCCACGCATCAATATTGTTGAATTCTTCACGATGAATAATTGAAGCGCTCAATGAGCTCTATCGATACCTCTAATCAGAATTTTCATTACGACGCTGTTTCATATATTTTTTTAGTGGTTTATACGGCACAAGTTGACAAAAGTCAGTTTTTTCCATATTTAACGCCCACGCATCATTTTTTCCGAAATTCTCTCTATGGATATTCAAGCCCATCCGATGTTCTTTCGATCGAACATACCCGACATTTCACCCAATCATAATCTCACGTATTTATCTGAAAGCATAAAAATCGCAAAGTAAACCACCAATTTTCAATCACATACTTCACGCCCACGCATCAATATTTTTCAATTTTTCACGATGAATAATTGAAGCGCTCAATGAGCTCTATCGATACCTCTAATCAGAATTTTTATCACGACGCCGTTTCATAGATTTTTTTAACAGTTTATGCGGCACAAGTTGACAAAACTCAGTTTTTTTCATCTTTCACGCCCACGCATCATTTTTTCCAAAATTCTCACCATAAAATAGGAAAGATCTTCGATTGATCTATAAATCAGTGAAACTCAAATTTGCACCATACAACTATTTTACAGTTTTTTCCAATGGTTTATCGGATACCAAAAAAAACGCAAATTGATTTTTACCATTTTTGACGCCCACGCATCGTTTTTTTCGTAAATTTCAATGTGGAACATGATACCGCAGGAAATTTCCTTCCGATCCGTCTCATTTGTTTCCATGGAAGTCAACTCCTTCATTGAAAAATCTTTCCATGAAATTTCCTAGAGGATTAACTTTATAGTATGGTATAGATATATATATATATATATATATATATATATATATATATATATATATATCTTCGTTTTTGTTAATCTGACGACAATTCTCTCGATTTGAAAAGAGACAAGTTGGCGTGCATCGGCTGGCGTGATATTATTCGCGCCTCGCCGAGTCGAAGCATCGTGGGACGCGAGTTTCGTGCGACGAAAATAAAAAGTTGAAAGCAGTGTCGTCGTGGTGTCGGGGGCTTTCTTAGCAAGAGGATCGAATCGCTCTCTAGCGGGCCTACACCCGGGGGCAAATTTCTCGCGGCTGTGCAGTTTCAAACTTCAGTTCGAGTTTGGTATTTATTCTCGTTCGCTTCGATTAATTACAAACTTTGCTATTTAATATATCCACCCACGTGTATTTTCGATCTTTCTGCCCGTTTTACTTTCAATTTTATTTCGATATATACAAGCAGTGGGGGTGAAACTGATATACTCGATATCCGAAATTGCGGGTCGTTAAATAACATTTCTCTGCGTTGTATCCAAGATTCTCATACGAAACGATGATAACGGCGATGATGAGTCTTCCCGATGAAAAGCGAAACGATCGTGCACGCTTCCCTCGGAACACGTGGCCTTTCGTTTCCCATTAGCTCTACCTGCGAGAGAGAAATAAGGGCTGCGGATACACGGGGGTAGGATTCTGTAGGTGAAACGTTCGGGCTCGCACGATAAACGAACGCAATCAACGAAAGTAAGAGAAATGACAGAGCATCAAGGAATAATGTCTTACTTTTACGCGGCGAATGTATTTCTATCAATGATATCCGACAGGGATACGACCATCAATCTCCTCAAAATCTATCTGCGTGAATCAGCGTATAATGAGGAGCACGCATTGTTTCTGCATCGGAGAGGTTCACATAATTCATCAAAATTTCTTTCGCAGAAGGAATTTTATAAATCAATTAGCCTAATGCAAGTCGGGTAACGCGCTAGTTTTTCCTTTAATAACTGGACGTATCTATATATCTGTGCTCGTAACGAGCTGCGCGGCGGCTCTATTTCCGTTTACGCTCGGTTACACGCGACGGAAGAAAAATAGCAGTAGTATATCCGATCGGCTGCAGATATGACGAGTCGCCCGGGGCTTTCTCTCCGCGATTTCTCACCGAGCTCGTGGACGAGCTTCGATACGAGGACCCAATTTCACACTTGTTGTGTTTTATTATAGCTGCATTCTGAAATATACTTTAACTTGGAGAAAAAAAACGCGATAGGAATCGTCGGAACAACTCAGGCCAGGAAACAATCGGATAATTCTCGTACTGATTCGTTTCGCTGAATAATCACGCAAAAAATGATGAATACTCCCGATTATATTTCAGTAATATGATTTCCTTTGATTCGATTTGTTTTGGAAGAAGTTTGAATATTATTCTAACCGCATATGTAATACTACATCGCGTACTGTTTGAGAAGAGTAAATTTTACAACCAGTACATTGAATTTTATTTTTGACAGATGCCAAGATTGGCATCCGACCAAAGCGAAAGTGACGTGACACTTGGCGATGAGTTCGTAGTATTATTTTTCCTAACGAGGTAAGTGAAGCATGAGTTTTCCGTATTGATTTGCATGTGGACAAAATCACACTTCATAAGTACTGATCACATGGCTCCATTGCTATGTCAGACGTCACGTTTCAATCCTATCGTAACGCGAGGATCCAAAAATATTCTCATCAGTGCCAATCAGAGTAAGCAATTGCGCTCGAGGCCTACGAGCGTCCCGTTCTCGCATTAACGCGTTTTTCATTTGAAACCGAAGCAATATCTCTTGCGTCAAACTTGTGAAGCAAACAAGGCACGCCAAAATTATTCTAGTGACCGAAAAAATTGATACATAAATATAAGATATATAGAATACTGAATAGAGATATCATAAAGATCTTTCACGGGCTGTGAGCCAAGATTTTTGAAGAGTCAGTTGCGCAAACGTAACAATTCATCCTGATTATTCTTATGTGTTCTTTCTCGCGTACTTACACGACCAATAATTTTACTTTCGTGCTTCCTGAGTAATTTGTTTCGATATGTGTATTTTTACAAAACCTATATTTGTGTTTTATCCAGTTTCTTGAAATGAGATTTGTACACTAGAATCTCAAAACTTATTTGCAGCTTCCTCAATATTGTTGCCAAACAGACGGAAATAGACTAACGCGATCTATACTTGCTCAGTACTTCCTGCTCCTCTATCACCTTACCTATCTATTTAGCTATCTATCACTCTCCAGTCCCGTCTAAACTAAACTAATGACGAGGTTACTGGCTTCACTTTACCAGCCATCACTTTCCGTATTTGAAAATCTGTAGATGAACATTGTCTCTAATTCAATTGCATCTTACCGACTATTCCTCTGTAATGAATCTTTATATAGATGCCACAGAGCTGTTCCAACAACTTCTTATCCGCAATTCAAAGAGCCTTTTTATGGAAGCATACATTTGTAGCTTTTCTACGTCTCCCAAGGTCACCCGGACTTTTCTCAATGATCACGTCAATGAGTTCACACGAGAGCAGAGTGAAAATTGGCGAGCATGTCGCAGTGGAAATTGACGTATTTCGCGCGAACCAGCAGCTCCCCGCGCCCTTAGACAAATATATGTATATGTATGCGTAGATATATCGAATAAATATATATTCTTTTTCGATCGCTCCTCGCGCAGACACGCGGGCGTGTAATGCGTTCCGCGTGTCTACACGACGATAAATCATTCGTGTAACGCGCGAGTGGAGAACATAGTAACCCGTTCGCGATTGTTATGCTAACTATAGTCGTCCGGTATCTACTTTCATGCAGCTTACGCTTCCTGCCGGGCCACCTGCTATATATCGAACAACACATTGGCTGAGAAATGTTGCCAAGATCGACATGGTATACCCTTAGCTCGTCTTCGCATACGAATAATCAATACGAGCAGCTCGTTAAATGGAATTGCCCGGTGCACCGTTAAACTGTCGTTCGGGTGAATGATGCCATTCTGAATTGGATCGGTGCCCCTCGGGTTGTTGCACTCCAAGGAGATTCGTCATTTTTAAGACCGCTTCGAATTCAAATGACATTCCTTCGCTTGCCATCCCTCCCCAAACACACCTATCTCAATGTGCCGAAACATCGAGGGAGACTCGTCCATCGTTTATTGGGGGCCAGGTCGAAGGGGTTTTATTCGAGTGGTTTGGCGAATAAGCTTTCGCGTAGTTAGTCCAGGAAAACTTTGAATGAACTATGACTCCCCGGGTAATTCGATGTTTATATTGGAAACGAACTGAACAAAGACTCGTAAATGAAATTGCAATGATGGCGCTCACATGAGGACAAGAAGGTTCGTTACGCTCGTTCACTTTTACGTCTGTAATTGGCTCGCGGTTTCTTCGTTCTTTCTCTCTCTCTCCCCGATGTAGACGGACGTTTCTTGCGTTTCTCGTCCATCGCCCCCTCAGGAAACTATGACTATAAAAATACCCCTGTGAGATATACGCTCCGAGATCCAGCGCTGTTGGAACGAAATGATGCCGGTGCAGTCTTAATTGTCGAACACCTGCCCGCGACCCTATAGACCGTTTCTCCGTTTCGAAACGTACGACTATACGATTCGGAACGATACATTTTTTATGTAAATTGCCTTTATCCCCTCTATTTGACCAGTGGATATCTATTTTATAAGCAATAAAATTAAATACATGTTAGATTATGAATGTAACACAGTTATTATACTCACAACTACCCTACATTTATAACTAATCATAATGTATATTCATGATGTTTCGAACAATAGGTAATCTTTAATAATAGCGAAATTACTTTTCCATTCTTAGTCCATATATTCTTCAGTGCAATAAAGGAGATTGAATATTTTTCCATTATTTCAAATTTTTCTGTAAAATGAGTATTCTTATAAAGCTTAGAAATGCTCTATTCCCAAGTATATAATACAGATATTCTGAACCTCACAAAATGCTCTGGAGAATCAATAGATTTCGATTATTCGATACTGATTGCTTTGGTCCTTACTACAGTATTGGTAGAATGCCGGTTTTTCTTACCTACTATAAGGAATTAGGATATATGTTGTCATGTTCAATTTTCAACAATTAAGACCTCAACTTTTGTCTTGTTTTTCAACTTTGTACAAATTAAAGTTATCGACAAGATCCAAGACCGAACTTCATATGAGAAACAGTCTTCGGGGCTTCTTGTTTAAAAGAAAAAAAGAATACGGAAATTAGCCGGAAACTCGTATCTCCACAGGTGATCTCATTTCAAATTACAGTGAGCGAGTCATATCTAGACGAGAGGCGAGGACACTCGCGGCGATCGATCTTAATTCGCGTTGGCATTCGACACGCCGAGACAGATGCATCGACTCGCTCGGCGCGGTGTACACATATAATACTGGGCCGGACTCGTGCGGCAAAGTGCGAAGTCGGCCGAGCGAAACGGCAAATCATCCAGCGTAAAAAAGCTAACTGCGGAATAATGAAGGGAGGCTCTCTCTCTCTGTGTTGGCGCTCGCGGCGGCGTCCAAGAACAAACTCGAGCCGTGGAGGGAAAGGAGTTGGAGTCGGCTTGTATCGGAGGGCTCGGGCTTCCGGCGGATACGTGTCATTTTTGTCACGATCGGGCCCCGCCGAGCAGAAGCGTCTTTATTTTCTTATCGATGGCTGATCTGTATAACCGTCGTCATCGCGCTCACCGCGCGTGACTTCGCACGGGCTCACCGCTCGACCATAATATCACCTATATACACGCGACTCTCTCGCTCGCTATACGCTTGCTCGCGTCCTTTGCCACAAGGGAAATCGAAGCGTCACCACCGACAATGACATTTTCATTACCATCGTCACGGGAAAATCGTGGCGCGCACGACGTACACTCGACCTTTCCTCCTGATTTCTCGGTTGTTTCTCCAATTTTCCCGTCCCGCGCGTATCAACAGCCACGGGAAAAGTATAAGGCGACAAATATCTCGAAAAGCAGTCGCATGCGGCAATCGACAATATTCAATCCCGAATGGGGTAACGAGTTCGCGACTATAATTACCTTCACATCCCGGCGGTCGCCCATATGAAGTTTTGAGAACAACTGCACAAAAAAATAATCACAAATGCAATGATTTTTTACGCCACGTGATTATTATCGATATGAGTTCGGTGTATACGGCTAAACTGTTCACGCACGTAACTCGCAGTTTGATCCCTCGGCGATTCGTCAGTAGCCGGCCCTAATACCGCCTACTAATTATATACGATTCGAGACGTCATTAGGCTCGCGGGAAGGCCGGCGATGCGAATGTCCGGCTGCACCGGGGCGCTCGAGCTCATATCGGCGTAAGTTGAGAAGCTCCCGGGGGGGCGGGGTAAGAGGAGAAAAACCCACACGCATATAGCCGATCGAATCGCGACGAGCAGCGGCGGCGGCGGCGCAGCCCTTGCAAGAATTGGCTTTGCGAGCATCAGGTAATTACTGCAGCCGACTCGGCGCGCGCGAGTGACAAAAAGTGCAACTGCAGCGGCTGCGGTGCAGCAGCGTCTTGATGCAAACGCGCGCCCGCCCGTAACTCGTTAATTACAGGCCGCCTCCGATTGATCTTCGGCCAGTCTATGCGCGACTTATTGCCGTGCCGGTATATAGCTGGTATACACCCTCTCTCTCTCTCGTCGGACGGCCAACTCGATTGCTCGCTCCTCGCTTTTCGGCTCTTTTCACGAAAGGGACGAAAAAAACACACGGCTTAATTGGATACCAGATGGGAGTAACCTCCCACTAATTTTCTTTTTTCGCCCGACCCGGCGAACCTCGGTCTACGCGGGCACGAGCGTTTTTACTTTATTGACACTCGTAAAGAGCACTGTTTTCATTCATCGATGTATATGTATACGCCTCCGCTCCCACACTTAACCTGCTCGTTTTCGAGCTCTGTTATTAATGGCGTTTTTCTCCGCCGTTGTATTTACGGGAGGCTAGCATCAACGGGAAAAGGATTGGAAATAGAGGAGCATTTTATAGTTGCCCAGTAACTTGGATGGGTTATCATAACGAATGCGTCCAGTTTTCTCTTTCTTCACCCCTTAAAAAATTGATGCGAAGGGATTTGATTGATTTAGACACGTGAGTGTACAGTATATAGATATATAGAAATAGAAAGGTCGTGGAGCAGTTGAGAAGGACTATCAGTTGAAAAGAAGAATAGATCAGGTTAGTCAGTGAGACGTTTCTCACTACAGTACTCCCATAGGGAGTACCATGGAGTTCTTATGGAGTACTATATGGGTTTGTGGACAAATAATAATCTTTATTCTAGTCAATATAGGAACCAAGAGCAACTTAAGTAGGTAAAAAAGATAATCGAAGTGAAATGACTAATAATTAAAATATAATTTTAAAAATGTGTCAACGTAAAACGAGCGTCTGGAAATACATGCACTAATGTTCTCGTGTGATCAATTTCACGTCTCTTGCATCATTCGCGAAGCAATCAACTCGAACGCAGCTAAAATGACACACGAATACGTAAATGAAAGTCAAACGAATTTGGCGAATTTTCGGGGGAAAAAATCCATCGTTTCTTTTTAATACGGCAGCGATCCACTTCGTCCACCTGTGGCCATAACGACAGGCTCTCTCCCCAGCCCCGATTAAGCTCGAGCACAAATCGGCCAGGACAATGCGCGCGATAACTCAAAGCAGAATGAATATTTACCGGCGCAAAGCTGACGTGCGCGTCAGATCGTATCCTGGGGCTTGCGCGCGCGCGCGCGCAGTCGTCTCGCGAATGACGGGAATGCCTTTAATTGAGAGTAGCGGTGACAGGTGCTGGGGCGCACAGTCGCGCGGCACCATACGTTTGATCGGGCCGTGGGCTCGAAATAATCCGCGAGGGAATTTTTTCCAGCGCGCGCCATCTCCGCGCGGATATTGCGCGCCGCGGCTCGAGTGTATACACATAACGTCGAACGCGAGAGCGAGCGAGCGAGCGGCAATTTGCAAGGTGCAGCGGTGCGCATTAGTCAAGCCACCTATCGCTGGCTGGCCATCGCGTAACGGTAATCGCGCTGCTCTCGCGCGCGCGATTCGCTCGCTCCCCTATGCCGGCGCCGAGCTGCTCTCGCTCTCTCTCTCTCTGTCTCGCGGCGAGGTGCGATGACGTTAATGATCTGTTTAATTACCGAGCGACACGGAAAGCACTCGCGCTCAACACACGAGTGCCACCACCGCGCCGCCGTGTGACTGCGAGGATTATCGTTCGGAGCAAAGAAAAAAGAAGAACGCGCCGTTCGGAGGAAAAGCCTCGCTGCGGGATAAGATTGGATACATAATTTTTATTTCCAATGAAACGCCAGCTCGTATGATCGCTTCGGCTGACATGAGCTGGCGCGTGTGATTAATCCCGTTGCGGAGAAATCATTTTCCTAACGCCCCGGTCTAGTCGTGCGACAGCACCGTATCCGATCAGTCCGCGGGTGTGTGCGCAGAAAATTTAACTTTCCAGGATCGTCGTTGGGTGTACATCGGCAAATTGTAATCGTCAATTCAAACAGGTAGGATAAAACGTTGCATCGCAGTCATTTCAATCGCACTTGATAATCCAATAAGTAATCCAAGCACTGGGACGATCCGGGCGGGTATGGAACGAAAGTCGCCGAACTGCAGGTGTGCGTGTGTGTGCGTGAGTAGCAGACGCGTCGGGCTATCAGGGGGCACGCATTATTGATGGCGTATTGAAACGGTATGAGCTTGGCGGCGATAAAACGGGCCCGGGCCAGGTCTCGGCGCGCCGCGGAGGTCCCCACTTAACGTCCCGAGTTATATATTACGGGGTGTGCAACACACAGCGGCCGGGCGCTCCTCTTTCTTTGGGTCAGCTGCGACGCGGGGCCCGCGAGAATAAATTATCATGCGCGCGCTCGCGCACGTGGTCAGCTCATCTCGCTCGCGCTCGGTCACGACTAGCCACGCCGTGCCACGTCGCGGCTTATCAGATAACGTATTTATGAGTCCTCGGGCCGGGCAGCGCTCGCGGATTCGGCCCATTGTGCCTGGGCAATATATATCCGACGATCATCCGCTCGTTCTCCCTCTCGCGCTCGCTTTGTGCGGGCGTTAGCTTGATACAATGAAGACTTTTAGAGGGATGACTAATTGGGGTAGCCGCCGATGCATCATTCGCCGGGCTCGCGGGATTTATCGCGCCCCAGCATCGAGGGGGGAATTAAAAATTACCGATGCCTTTTATCTCCAGCGCCCGCCTGACAAAATATAAACGCGTTATTTATAAGTCGTCTGGGAATCGAGCGAGGGACTTACTTTTTTCTCCGCGCGCGCGCGAGCACAAGCCCGTACCGCTTCTCTCGGCTGCTCGGCGTTTTTTCCTCGATACCGTCAATAACTTCATTTGTTTAGTGCCTCGTTAAGCGCCGCGGCCGTTAAACAAGAGCGCGACGCGATCCGGCGGCGGCCGGCGTTTTACGCCGCTCATCAATTCGTCACCATTTGCCCGGGGGCTGTTTTACAAGCTTGCGCACCGCGAGCGGGGGGCGGGGGTATTCGTGAGGTCGCGGGGCCGCGAGCTGCCATCGGTCGACGCTGCCCGCGAGGCCCGACCTCCTGCGCGCACAAGAGTACCTTCGTAAATTAAGCAATTTGCTAATGATATTCTCACGTGACTCGTATTTCAGCTGGCGCGTCTTTTACTGCCCCGCGGCCGGCGCTCCGCGCGTCACTCGATGATGCTCGCGCGACGTTGTTGTATGCACTGCACCAGGCGTCTTCTCCATGGGCGGCAAACCCCTTTGGTTTCTTCTCTCTCTCTTTCTCTTTCACTCGGTGGTCTTTTTTCTCGATGGCCAACCCGGAGTTTACTGTCCGAATTTGCGTCTGCGTAAATCCGATCATAAAAATTGGGTCCCTCGTATCGAACGATATGGCTCCCAGCCGTGTACACTCGTGCGGACTCGTAACAGTCGTCCAATCGGTCTGGAACTTGTGATGTTTAATTACAATTTCTTTGACTAATGAAAAAATAAAGTTATTCATGAAATCACATTGAAATTGTTGAATGTTTTTTACGTTTATCCTGTTCGACTTTTTCCGTCCGATAAATGCGGTTTCATCGTGTTGTAGTGATTCTTTCACTGCTCACAATTTTTCATCGTTGCAAAGCGTTGAGAATCTCGTGTAGTGGTGTAAAGAGCCCAAAGATGTGGATAATAATTTTTATCCTCATTCCCAGCCCTTCTGGCCATGAAAATTTGATACTGGGCGCGGATCCGCAATACCCTCATCTGCATTTTAATTTTATACAAAGGCATTATCTGAATGTTTCCCTTCTGGGTATCGGTGCTTTTGTCTGGAGGATACAATCTAATCAGGGTCGCCATGGTCGCAGAGAGCGCGAGCGAGCGCGAGCCGGATTATTTACCGTCATATTTCAGATTGGGATTTGTGAGTTGCGAGACCCGGCTCGCCTTCTACAGCAATAACGAGCGCTCGCACTTCCTCGCCTAAGCCATAACCTATTCCTCGCGTCCCCTTTTTAGCGAATCTACCATCAGAGATACACAAAGAGAGTCAGCCCTTGTTTTTGTCTACTGCTTCGGGCTGTTTTCTTCGAGCACTTATGTACTTATGGATATTAATATTTGTAACCATGTTTGTGAATATTAATATTACTACGGTAACAGAAATATCAACAATAATCTTGAAAATATCCCTTTCAATCTTGTGAGTTGCGAATTTGATAACATTTTTCTTACAATGAATTCTCTGGTTAGCTGATGATCTGATGATGAGTTTATGAAAACATAAACTCACCTGACAGTTAGAATTTTCTTCGGTATATAGGGCCAATCAAATTTCTTCGAGAATTAACAAAAGTCTGCTGCAAGACTGTTCTGTTACATTTTTGAGAAAAATGTTCACGAATCACATTCATGCAAGATTTATTGTATGCTTTCTTTTCCAATTTTGAAATTTTATTTCACGAGTGATCGATCGAACCTCATATTAATTGTTTACAAAACTGACTGACCCAACCTATCTTTGTAAACATACTGTCGATGCATATTTGTCAGTCATATAAAAATCATTCAGAGCTCACGATATATTCTTCCAGACTTGTCTATTTTTCGAAAAAGGATAGAATTACGATAATTCCTTCTCAAAACGAATGGAAAGTTTTGTATGTAAAAGTGAATTGATGAGAGGAATATGAAAATATGAACACATGGTCAACATGTTTTTACATGATAAACACACTGAGAAGAATGAATTCAGATGAGAGAATGAAATTTATATGAACAAAGTGGATATATTTGTCTTTTTTGAAATCTATTTGATTGTAGTAGATTCCAGAAAAGCTGAACAAATCTCTGATCAAGGAAATTATGAATGATAGAATGAAAAAGGGTTTGGAAAAGATCAAAACCATTATAGGAATAATTCCGAGAGGATTTGCAAGTGCTTCAAAAAGATTTTGAATTGCGAGAAAAACTTTGATAATGTAAGAGTAAGAGCGATCCACCATCTCATCGGTGCAAGTGAACATCCGTTATAGCCGGAGGTAAACAGTGATGGAGTGGATTTTTTTGAATTTACGGAGTAATTTCCATTCAGACTGCGTTAGCATTATCGAATAGGATAGTAAAGAACTTGACTACGGTGAAAATTTTCCTCCGACGAATGGCTGTTGTCTCGAGTATTTTCTGAGAAACTTTAAGCGCAAGAGAGGATACATTTGGGAGAGCTGTGTAGTCATCGGTGCCGACGCACACGCGCATATGAATATACATATAGTTCAATAGTCGATTATGAGGTTCGCGTGTCTCGGGCTGGAGGTCGGGCGGCGAGGGTTAACGAATGAATTGCCGGATATTTGAGTCGCGCGCGCGGGCCGCTGCGGAGCCGAGGCCCGTATACGTCGAAGCGTAGGCCCTGGCTTAATCAATATAGATTACTGCTGATTGTATATTTATCTATTAATCCACATTAACGACGGGACGAACGTCTTGGGCCGCGAGCGCGCGGCTGATTCGGCTTAATCAGCCGAGGGGGTAGTGGTCGTCGCGCATAAATTGATTGATGTCGTGGGCCGTTTGGGCTGCTCGCGCGCGCGCGCTTAATATCCTGATGGGCGCGGAGAGCGCGTCGACTCTGCCATTTCATATTTCACGATATCAATCATTCGTGCCGGCTGTCCCTGCCGGCGAGGCTAGAACAATGGCTCGCGTCGCGCGCGCGCGCGCGCGCATCAGCAATACACATTCGCATCGAAGAAAAGGAATAAGAATCGAGCTCGAGCGAGCGAGACAGACAGCCTCCGACTTATCCTCTCTCGGCTTTCTGATTGAATGGCTCGGCGCGCCGTAGGCTGCTCCCCCCTGTCCCGCTGCCACCGCCGCGTCGCTGCCGCTCCTGCTGCTGCTGCTGCTCCTGCCCTTCTTCCCTCTCTTTGTTTAATTCGAAAAAAGAAACATCATCTTCCGCGGACGGAGACAGACTGGATATCTGAAATCCCCAATATTTTTAAAAGCTCGAAAGAGGCGCGCGCGAGCGAGGGAGGAAGAGCGCGAGCGAGCTCGGGGGGTGAGGGGCAAGCCATGCGAGATCGGCCGAGGGGGGGCGAGGCAGTGAAGAGCCGCTGCGTTGCTCCTCACCTTCAAAGGCGCGAGAGACGGCCATTAAAATACGAATAATAATTACGAGAGCGACGGCGGAATGATCAGTCCGCACGCTTCTGATGGAGAGCGATCGTCCGTATCAGCCAGCTCTCGCTCGCTCTCTTTCCCCCGCGGCACCGCCCCACTCCTCGCCCTCGGCTCTTTTTTTCTCCCACATTTTTCTCGATACACCTACCCTCGCCCCTTCTTCTTTTTTTCTTTTGCTATCATTTTGCAGCACACCCGCGACAGGGCACGAGCGGCCGCTGCGTTGGCTTTTTAGCAAATGTGACGAGAGCGTCATTTTTACTGTGGCGCGGTAACAAAGCCGCGTGATATACCCGTGCTTCGATACTGCGATTTTAATACGCGACTGAGAGATAATGGAAACTGACGGCACAGTAGCTACTACATGCAAGACAATTATTGCAACAATACTTCATTGTCTCCATTTCATTATGGTGAAATTAAGTAAGGTAGGTATACCCAATATGTATTTCATATTTATACATGCGCGCATTTAGAGCAGCATCGCGGCCCAGAATCTTGTAGAAAATACACCAACTTTTTACAGTTCATTTTAGAAATGATTTCACTAATTCTGATTCTCCATCCAATTTCACTTAGGTGAATGCAAATTTTTTTGATACTCTTTGACTGGGTCAAAAGAATCGGCAACATACCATTCGATTCCTTGGCATTTCATCTATACATCTACTAATTTTTTTTTCATCATGCGTCCTCTTTATCAGCCGTTTCAATGATATTCGGTGTCCAATTGGTCCAGCCACCTTACTATTCATCCATAAACTCGCAGCACCCCATAAGAACTTCATGGCACTCTCTCTCAGAGAACTGGAGTAAGTAAGCTCCTCGAAGCAGCATCTTGGGTTTCAATCGATATTCAATCATAGTCAGGGTGTGGGCTGGCTTTGTCTATTTTGATAATACTTATTCCAGTGCTTGGAACGGTGAGATTTATCATTCCTACATGAACCGAAGAATTTAAGAAAATTATGTGTTGCTGTAGTTAGCTACAGCCAAATAATCTATACAGTGTGTATATCAGTAAGTACTTGTCCGTCACTTATTCAAGTGCCACTGCAAAGTGCAAACTCACTTTGCATTCATCATAATCCCCACCATGTAGGGAAATTCGAAAACTTCAGCACGTCTATAAAGTATATGATTCTTTTGATACTACGTCGATCGGTAAATAAAAATATTGAATCATTGAAATGACTGAATCATTGAATTGTATAAATAGTTATGCGCGATAAATATTTTTAAAAGCGAAATACTGAATGTTCAGCGAAAAATTTTCCTCCAATTAATGTCTTCAATCACAGAAAATTCTAGCTCTACATTCTTTTTCTTACCCAATAGTTTGGCGGATCGCAGACTCGGAGCCGTGTATTTATTCAGGTCATAAGGAAAATGCGTTGATGCAAAGAATGCGATGCTCGCACGCCTCAATTGCAATTGTTGATTCGTAAATGTTGATAAGTAGTGTGGCAAAAAATGGCTGGATTCTCACGCTATGAAAAGATTGGGAAGTGATATGAATTAGCAATAATGACGACGAATAACGTATATTTTCACTCTCCTTCCAGCATGAGATATGTACTTATCATACGTGAGATTTAACCGAATAGCCGCACGAGAATAGGAATTGTCAAAAAAAAAAAATCACAAGTCAAGTGTACCGATTGGTATCCCGAATATTGTACCCACTCCCCAAGTAAGACATGCAGAAATCCCCAAGTTGAGGGAGTCATCCCCGGTCCAGATGATGCTGATCCCGTCGATGTCCTTGAGAAGTCTTCGAGTCCAGGCGTTCGTCCTGGTCCGAGAGTATGTGAGGACTCTCGGAATCGCTGATTACGATATCCTGGTGACGCGATCCGAGAATCTTCGGGCCCAGGTATTCGTCCTGGTGCAGTCGAGGAGAGGAAGAGAGCGAGTCGAGTGAAAAAGTAGGAGGAATCCGAGGAGACTGGGGCTCTCTCGCGCTAGGCTGCGCTGGCGCGCCGCGGCTATGCCAAGCGGAGCGCGTCGAGCGCGCGATAAACGTCAAACGCTATTGTGAAGTAATAATGGCGGATTTAGCGTAATTATGTCCGGTCCGGCAGGACGACGATGACGACGACGACGACGACGAGTAGGACGACGACGAGGACGACAAAGAAAAAGAAGCGGTGCGCGCGCGGGGCTATGGCAAGAAGTGTCGCGGCGGTGATTGCTCGTTAGCCTGGCCACGGCCCCGTGTCTGTCACGAAATCGCTGATTATCATCGTTCGAGGAAACAGCTCGGCCGAGGATCGCCAAGCGCGAGCCTACGTCTTCGCGCTTCACGCGTCAGCTCGTGCCTCGCATTCCCGCACCCGGAACACAACGCCTCGAGCTCTATCTTTGATATACAAGCTCGCGACCGTCCTCGACGCGCGCACTCGCTCGATAGCTCCGCTCCCTCGCCGCTCCGCCTTTTATATTTCACAATTAGTCTTGACCTTCGTTTTTAGTCGAATCCTCCCTCAGCATCTGGCTTTGACGGACTGTGTCTAACCGACGGATCAACTCGCAGTGATTGCAGAAAATTGTCTTGCTGGCAGAGACATGAAATTTCTGGTAAGATCCAACGAATTTCATTGGAAGCCTTTTTTCAGATGCATACCGTTAGGAAAATCATTGCACCCAGATTCCACTTAGAAGTAAATACTTTCATTCAAGAAATTACTTTTCCCAGGGAAATCGCTCATCAAACATAATATAATACATCCTCCAAAATATACGCATACTTGAAGCGTCATCGTATCATTATTTCCCGTTGATACTCGAATATACGCTGCAAAGGCGAATGATTGAAAAAGTTTTGCCTGCAGAACAAAATCACGGCGTGAAAATGATGTAGCGAGCATTGAATTATACGGCGCGTGCCCCATCAGAACACTCTCGGTTGGCTGTCGACGAATTTCAAAAATTTCACCGGAAATAAGCGAATCCAATTTCGTCCCATTTAGCGTCCAATCCCTTGCTCGCGCGTTGAATCACATTTGGGAGAAATTTTTCCGGTGAAATTCCGAAGCGCCCGTCGAGCCCTGTACACACAGCGAAGTTAGCGAGTTGTTATAGTGTGTATATTATGGAAATTGTCGAATTATTTCTCGGGTGTGATTTGAATAATTACGGAGCACGCCCGAGCGAGGATAGTTCACACTTGGAAAGAAAAAAGGCAAAAGGAAAAAAAGGAAGAAACGAGCGAGGGAGAAATACGAGCGAGCACGTGTGTATATATATGTATACGCGCATACGCTCGAACGTGTAAAAGTGGAGCCGCCTTCATAATCGGCCGTTCACACATCAGCTGCGCGCACAGTCACGCACTTTACCTACATCGGCGCTGGCTCGCGCGACACGCCGCACGATTTCGTCCGCTCGGCTCGCAGATCATCAGGGAAGACGCTCATTATTTCAAGCTTCGGCTATTCCACATCGGACTTGCCGACTTAACGACTGCTCGCCTCTCGTCGGCGTTGCCTTCACACTAGATACTTTTATACGCGCATACACACAGACACACAAGCGCGCGCGTATAATAAAAAGCGCCAATCCTCGACTCGCGGCCGGCCAATGCGTGTCGTCGCGGCGGCCACCGCATTTGCAGCTCATCTCGCGTAATGAAGCGGTGAGCCGGGCGATAGCGTGGGTAAGTTGTGCCGCGCCAGTTCACAAAAGCCCCCGGCTTTCGAAAAACAATTTCCCCCGACGCCGCCCCCTTTTTCCCTTTTTCCTTTTTTTCCCTGCGCCGTTTCGTTTCAACAAACATCGCGAGTCGCGCGGGCGGCAAAGTTGGCGAGTACGTAGGTTCCCATCGACAACCCTTTTGTCTCGGCGTGCATTTTCTTGGTGGCGCTCCGGGAACATATGGCGAGTGAGCGTTGGCGCGGCTCGCATTCAGCGTACGTAACAGCGCAGCCTGTGGAAACCCTTCAGACGCACAATTAAAATGGCATGCAATCGCGAAATTCGCGCAGGTCGCTTTCCCGGTAAAAAGGGGCTACGCACAACACACACCCACGTACATACGGGCCGGCTCTCCGTTTTCCCCCCGGGCCGGCTTCCTCGCGCGGAACCGGCGCGACGGCGATACAGCTCGTGTCGCGGGAAGCGTTTCCGCGCAAAAGAAAGGCCGCGCGGCAGCCCGCGAGGAGCCCGAGAGGCTAATTGAATAGGCGGGAGGAAGATGCGGGTTTTTCGCTCATTGTCGGGTGGGTGGGGGGCTTACCCGAGAGGTGACTAAAGCCAGATAATGAGGCGCGCATCGGTAGGCGCGCGGGGCTAATGCATAGGATCATCGAGTCTTCCCATGCTCTCTCGCATGCGCCCGCCACGTCGGTCATTACACGTCAGCGGGCGCGCGCGCATAACAGTAATTATTAATAAACCGGGCTCGCCCGCTCGAGCTCGCCTATGTATCTCGGGCATTGTGCGGCGGCGGCGCCGCCTCCTTTTCACCTCTTTCCCCCTCCGTTTGTGCAGTGGGCTCGCGGGCGTTTTCTCGATCTTCGCTGCGGCCGATACGACGACTCCGTGGCGTCGTGCGGCTGCAGCGGATATATACACGTATGCGCCAGGGGACAGTTGGGCGCATTGTTGGTGTTCCGCCGGTCGCGAGCGCAGTTGGCTGCAGTCCCCTCTCTCCATTAGCGTGCGGGGCGAACGAGAGCTGTTGTATAGGGATCGAGCAGCTCTTTGCGGGCCAGCCAACTCTGCTCGCGCGCGCGCGAGTACAAGAAACGTCACGAGCAACCATAACGTTATAATTTATCGCGGCGCGCGCTCCATTGTGAGGGCCTTTCGCGGAGGCGGTGTGACGGATCGGAGAGGAAGAGACACTCGCGAGCTTCTTCGTCTTCTCAGTCTCTGTCTCTGCTTCTCTGTCCCTCTGTCCCTCTTCCTCTCTCTCTCTCTCTCTCGGGGTGGCGTCATCGCCGCGCTCGGGCTCGAGCTAGAGCTCTCGTTTCCACGCTGATTCTGCACCGAGAGCTCATTCGTATATCACCCGCGTTATTTATGCGCACCGCCACGTTTGTTGTTCCCTTTTTTTGCCTCTTCTTCTTTCGAACGAGAGACGCTCCTATGCGTTCGCATATCCGCTTGTCGCGAGGTAATTAATTGACGCGGGCACAGCTTTGGACGAGCCGAAAATACGCGCGGCATACACGCGTACGCCACCGGTGATTGAGTCATTAGCGCTATGCGATAATTCAATCGCGTTTGACAGCTCGCGCGTCTCTGGGCATCAGGGCAAAGCCGCGGCCGATCCCACGCGAGACCAATGCGCCTCCGTTCAATTTGTATGTATATGCATGTGTGTATAATACATCGCACGTGAGAAGCGCGCACCCGACCCTCTCTCTCTCTCTCTCTGTGCCGTCAACAATCCTATCTGCAGCGTTTCATTGAACACAATACGCGCCAAGTTTTTTTTTACATAATACACACGGCGCTCGCGGTTGCGCAGCCCATCAATTGAGCAACGAAATATATGGAACAGCTTCGCACGCAGCCCCGCGGTTGAATAACGCCACGCGCGCGCAGTGAAGAAAAAAAAACGGTTTCGCGTGTATCGGCGTCTCGCGCGAACAACCAACAAAGTCATTCGGGATGAACTGTATAATTTGAATAGCTCCGCGACAAACGTCTCTCGGGAGGAAAAAATTCGAGGGTCGTCGGCTAACTCCACGGTCCAACTCGACCGAGCGGCGGCGAAACGATAACTGAAAAATCATGCGAAAATCATAAACGCGTCGCAGAGCTGGCAAGGGCCACGATATGGGCCCGCGAGTCGTCCCACGCGCTCGCCCAGATCGACGCAGTATATAATGGAGCCGCGGCGAATTCCTGCGGTCGTCGCATTCGGCATTATTGGACGACGTAACGGCCGTTGCCCGGACCACATACGGTTATGGTCGCGAAAGAACTATCGCCCTCCGGCTTGGTCCGGCCTGCGCCGCGGCCGCGTGGTTATATTGCGCGCATACATAGCCCCCCGAGCGTCCAGTCGGAGAGTCGGGCGCGGGATCCCATTTGCCAAACTCAATATTTACGATGCCATGCGCCGCCCGTTATGCCGCGCGATTAGCGCCTGATGATCGTGTAGTTTGGCTCGACTTTGTGTCGGGATATAACGAATCGAGTGTCGATAAATAACGCTGCACCGCTCGCGTATAACATGTGTACACACACACCGATCGTGTGGGGTGCGCGCGCGCGAGCCTAAGCACGTTTAATCACCTAATGACTTTTCACTTTATAGAATGCGCAGAAGCCGTACAATTACGCCGTGCTTATATGTATTAATTTGCAGATAATGAAAATGATAAGGGCGTAGCATTATGGAGATTCTGTATAAAAGTCGCGCGTATGTATATGCTGGAATTATCGCGTCTTGCTTCTCTCCCTCTCTCTGTCTATCTCGCGGGTGGGGAAGGGGGGGAGGGATAATCATAACAAGTCGTTTAGGTAATAACAATATTTAATTAGCATGGAATGCGTCGTGGATCCGTCATAGCTCGCATTATGCGGCCGACACAACGCTCGAGCGGACTTCGTTGCGTGTGCGAGTGAATTCCCATCGCTTAATTTATGTATGTGCGCGCGCTCTCTCTCTCTCTCTCGTATGTAGACTTGGCCGAGCGCTGCAGTGCAGCTGATTGCACGTGTGTTGAAGCGAGATGGGACGAGAGAGCGAGCGGCGGCGTCGGCGGCGGCGGGGCTATCAAGCGCGACCGCAGATCGTGACTTCTGTGGGAAAGGCAAAGAAAACTACGAAATAATGGCTTATGGCGCATCCTCGCGATTTTACGATGTGTAATCGTAACGTTTCCACTCGCGATTCGAATGCAATCATTTCCTAGTGGAATTATGGTCGCCGCCAAATTGCCTCGCGACGGCTCGCGGGTACAACGAAAATGTCGCCGCCGCCGCCGCCGCCGCCGCCGCCGCCGCCGTCGTCGACTCGACGAGGATTTGTTATGGGAATATCGCGAACGACAATTCGCATTATATGCCCGCGATCAACGGCTCATACAACACGTCAATTTCTCAAAGTGGCTTTTTGTCAAGGTGTCTCGATTTAGCGAGTTCTCATGAAAAGATATATAGAATATAGACTCTAGAACGAGTTGAAAGTTTCATAGAACGTGCCCAGCGTAACCAGATTTCAATAGCGCTGAAGAAAACCGACCTTATTTCCCTATCAGTGTCGTATAAACATAAATGATACTTTTCACATTGGTTCTTATGGTGAGGATCAATTAATTCCTTCTCAACTGAATATGAAAAATTGGGGAACAAAGTAATAGGTATTCATAAGCAGATCGCAATATGCTCGATAAAAAATAGACTTTAATGAATTTGAAACGTATTTATGTGCACGTCATGACTTAAATGCATTATATTTATTTTCTTAATTCTTGAAGTATTCGTAAGTAAGTAGTCTAGAATGAGATCGATCGACTTTAAAACGCCATGGAATCGGAAAAATTATTTAGGGCCCCGCATTAGTACGCCGAAGCCATCGTAGAATGCGAGTAACGTGGGACAGAATGCTGACTGCTATATGCAGGATTTCAAGTATCCCGGATAGGTTCGCTTCAGCACAATAATGACGTAAAGATGATTGAAATGGAGTAACATCATTTAGTTGGAATCCATCGCGAAAACGGAAGATCAATTTGTCTTGGCCGAGTGTTGCCTTACCTTCCGAATCTTCTCAATTATCCATTGGTTATTAATAATTAATTCGTAGATGTTTTCTACGCAATATTTGTCTTCGGTGAGATGCTTGTATATAAATATACGAAATAATTAAAATCCAGGAAAGATCTCTCATGAAGGTGTGTGTGTGTGCACGTATGGACTTTATATTTTTTGATGTATACATTATATAACAAATTAATATTCTACTTATTGGTTAAATGACGAAAATGTCATCATTTATTTGTCGATACACTGACACTTTGTAGATCTGAAAAAATTAAACCGATAGTCAAAATGATAATGAAACAGAGATTCGATTTCTATGATGGAATCGAAATACAATTGAATTTTCTTAAGAACAGGTCAATGCAAAACGTAGGCAACTTCAGGGGTATTGGTTAGGAGAGTCAAGTATACTTACGAAGAGAAATTTGCTTCAAAGGTCATTTTGCATTTGCATTTATATCCTCTACAACAAATATCTCTTCCGAAGAGACTATTCCTCTCCAAACAATAAAGTGGATTTTTCCCAGCATCTTCTGGTCGTACACAAGAATCAGCAGAAATTGTGAAAAAATAGCAGAACAGAACAATAGCAAGAAGCTTCAATTTAAAATACACGCTCACTGAAAAATAATATAAAACGATAATTAATTAAAATCAGTTAATATCGTAAAGTAGTACTATGCAGTACATGAAACATATTTTCTGTTTTTTTTTCATGGTAAAGATAAACTAATAATTAAAGATATTTCAGAATACTTTAAGGTATTTTCAAATATCTGCTAATGGAAAAACTATGATATTTCTTACCGAACATATTTTCAAAATGATGCGAACACGTCAGTAGTCAGTAGTGTTCAATCTAAATATAAATAAGTAATTATTAATTTAGAGAGTTGCAAGTGCAAAGTACAGTGAGATTTTCGGAGCGATTTTCAGAATTCGAATTAAAATATTATTAGAGTTGAGTTGATTATCGATTGTAAAATCAGCTGCTACAAATTATATAATTAATCTGATACCCCATTTTTCCTTTTCGAAACAATATTACGATGGAGGGAGTGTGTTAATGAGGCAAGGAGGCTAGAATGACACAATCTAGCTAACATACAGGACACAAGATACCTGAGAAGAGCTGGGAAGGTTGAACGCGAAAGTTTGAGCGTACGTGTGATGAGCGAACCCCAAGCTAGCTTCCCACTTAAAGACAAAGAGGATGCTTCTATGCGCAATGCTATCCAGAAATGACACTTATGAGAGCAAATAATTCACTGTGATAATAGTACCTATATCATGTCATTTTGGTACTGTTGGGGCGAAATAATTCGATCATCCTTTTGACAGATCATAGATTTATAGTACCAACAATATTCATTGATCGTGAACAAATAACAGTATTATTATGAAAAAACCGCTGCCAAGTGCCTCAGCAGTATGCTTTCTCAAAGTATTGCAATTGAACCTCAACTTGCATTAATCACCACTCTTTGAGAAAGCAAAATGAACCTCTAACTCATTTCCTCCACTCCATAGTAACGGTTGCTATGGTCAATATCCGAGCTTCGATGTTCTTACTTCTTAGTTGTCAACAGTTCCGAAAATGGACCTCTAACTGACTTTTCCCACTCCATAGTAACGGTTGCTAAGGACGTAAACAATGGTTGCTATGGTAAATGTCGGAGCTTCGATGTTCTTACTTCTTAGTCACCAACAGTTCCAAAAATGGACTTCAAACTGACTTTTCCCACTCCATAGTAACGGTTGCTAAGGACGTAAACAACGGTTGCTATGGTAAATGTCGGAGCTTCGACGTTATTACTTCTTAGTCATCAACAGTTCCGAAAATGGACCTCCAACTGATTTTTCCCACTCCATAGTAACGGTTGCTAAGGACGTAAACAATGGTTGCTATGGTAAATGTCGGAGCTTCGATGTTCTTACTTCTTAGTCATCAACAGTTCCTAAAATGAACCTCCAACTGACTTTTTCCATTCCCTAGTTCCGGTTGCAAGCGATATAAACACCGGTTGCTAGAGACATCAACAATGGTTTATACGGGAAAGGTCTCTTTGATTGTTATATAATCCCATAAATATACAAACCCAAATGATCATTTATCATGAATTATATGGGAACTTATCAAAACATGATAGCAACGGTTGCCATGGAAATAAACAACGGATGCTACTAAACACCGAACTAGGTTCACATCTGCCGGAGACCGACCTGAGTCCAAAATTTCAGGACGATCGGACCATTCCTTCGAAAATTAACGTACGACAAAAAAAAGTCAGTCTGAAGTTGAATTTTGTATCTCCATAGCAACGGTTGCTAGGAGAATAAACAATGGTTGTTCCAAAATGAATGTCTTATCGATTCTCATCAATCGTCGAAAGAATTGCGGACCCATCGTGCATTGATGATGATTTTTGGAGCTTTTATCAAAAACACGTTGGCAACGGTTGCTAGAGAAATAAACAACGGAATTGGCTGAAAATTGAACTCGACCGAGATTTTGCGGCGACTAACCTGTGTGCAAAATTTCAGGACGATCGGACAATTCCTTCGAGAGTTATCGTACGACAAAAAAGTGCACGTACGTACATACATACAGACATTTCTAGATTTCCATGTTTTTCGACCCGTAGATTACGAAAATCGAGGTCCCGAAGTCCGATTCGGTGGGTCGATTTTTACCCCGTTACAAAGCTTTCTCTTTGAGAAAGCAAAATGATAAAAGTAAACGTATTATTTGAAAATACGCTTTTATGAACGGCTGAAAAGAAGAAAAACATTTCCATCCAATGAACAACGGTTGCTATAGACATAAATGTATGTTGTAACACATCCATATAGATGTGTTTCAACATTTGATAATCGTCAACTGAAATTGTACTATAATTTCATGGTTCATTGATCGGCAGTACAAACACACGAATACGCTCTAAACTATTTGAAATTCGACTTATCGAGCCTTGATATGCCCGAACTCAATAATCTTGGATAATGACATGTTTGAAAGCATAAAAAGATAGTATATCTGATTACACTCGAGCTTAAAAACGCAATTCACGTCGTGGGAGTTATTGGAATGTAACATGGGGGTAGAGTGGGGGTATATTTATAACCACTATGACGGGTCGGTAATATTAAAATGTGTGATCTGGCCATCGCGACTTTGACCCCAACTCCAGTCCTAAGTTCTTATACCAATACTGAATATTCAACTTGACGTATAAAGGTTATGTTCGAGTGCAGACTTGATTCAGACTAAACGGAATCACAATTAATGAAATCTACTTTTTCAAGTGGTGTGTTGGCCTACGACACGAAAAAACCCATTTGAATATATTTTCAAACTTATTCCATTGGTCTTTTAAATCATGAAGCTTATACAAACATTAGCTACATTCAAACGTGCTGCGCGCGATTTACATTTATGCATTTCAAAATTATGTTCCAATCATTCACATCCGATAATCTTTTCCATTTACTTATCAATTCATTCATAATATTCGCATTTTCAAACCCTACATTCATGTTCCATTCAACTTTTATCTTCATTATCCGCAATTTTAAAACCTATATTTAGATTTTGGAAGCATCTGGCAAGAAGTATTTGGTCGTTACAACCTCAAAACTTATCATTCTTGTGTTTCTTGCTTGCCTGCCATGCATTCACTATCTATATCTATATTCTACGCCACTCTTCACGTGGTTAGGTCTACACCAATCAAATCACAAGTTAACTGGCTTCACTTTGACCCTCATCACTTTTTTATGCAAGGACTAGCTACATTCAGACGCGCTGCGCGCGATTTACGCTTTATTTCAATATACGCAATTATAAAACCTGTATTTACATTTTATTCAACATCTGACAAGAAGATTTGGTTGTTTCAACCTCAAAACTTTTATTTTCTTTTTAAAACTACAGTATACGTGAATACGTCCCTAAACCTCAAAATTTATTCTTCTATTGTTTTTCGCTTCCCTGCATTCACTACCTACATCTATATCTATATTTTACTCGACTCGTCACGTGGTTAGGTCTACACCAATCAAAACACGAGTTAACTGGCTTCACTTTGACCCCCATCACTTTTTTATATAAGGAATAAGGATACCTCTAACAATATTCCTGACGACAACAATCTTAAAGAAATACAGAATCTGTTGTTAGTTTTATACATTTGAAGTTATTTTATAAGCCATGAATGGTGTTTATCGGATGTAGAATTTATAACAAGATGTGATATTATACTCACAGATAGCAATAGCAATTGTATTGTACTGTTGAAAGACTGTTGGAATCCGGGATTTCGATGGCTTTTATACAACACAGCTGTCTCCTGCTTAACATACAGATAATAGAAATAATGTAATATTTGTTCTGAGTTCTTGAATCTTATACACTCGATTGTTTTCAAAGATAACAGAATTGAATATTCAGTTATGCACAGAATGGAACTGGATTATTGACATGATGGAAATAATTTAATCATTAACATTTGCGTAGCATACTGCTAGAGTTATCTGTATCACGTTACTCGAATGAAAAGTGAAGTAACTGACTACAGCCTATCAACTATTGTTTCGATCATCACATGACCTTGAATCAGAGACGATCTTTGTCGATTACGTACGCTACACTGTAAAAAAAATCTGTCTGAAAATTCAGAAACATGTAACGGAAGTTTTTTCCAATTACGTGTATGAAAATGTTTTCAGACACAATCTTGAAAATTCAGACACATATATGAATTTTTAATTAGAATGTTTGAAAAGGAGGTCATGAAGGAATTGTCAGTTTTTCAGAAATTTGTATTGAAAATTCAAATTAAATGTCTGAATTTTCAGACAAAATTTTTGAAACGTAAAATATACTCTTATCATTGATTTTTTTTTTGAGTTTTTATTCACACAAAAGTTCTTAAGCATTTTAAGAAGTGAAGGTAATATATACTAATATATATTCACCTTTACAGTAATCACAATTAAAATCATTATTAACACCAAGTTTCTATTAAAAAATTAACAAACATAGAATCGCATTTCTTCGTCTGCTTTTACAATCGAATAAATTTAATGACACTAGTCTTCATCTACATTAAAATTATTAGAAAATTTATTCAAAAGATTTGCAAATTTCAATACTTCTGCATTATACGATTGCGCAGATCGTTTTGTTTTTGTATTCTTTTTAGTCCCAGTTTTTGGATTAATATCCAAAAATATCCTGTGAAAATAAAAATCAATGAATTTTGAGAATTTATAAGAATATCGTCAAGAATCGTTGAAAGTTTTCTCGTACCTTTGGATTAACTCTAGGGTTTATTCTGCTCCTGGCCGATAAGTATACCCAAAACCATAATAGGATAAAAATAGTACTAAAATACTATGAAGAAAATTCTCGCAAATAATTTGGTTTTCTTTTTCAATCACAACGATAAAAGCACCATTTTCATCATGTATAGAGCTACCTGTAAAATGTGAATAACGTTTGTTAGACTAAATTATATTGGCGAAAATTAGATTGCTGCACAATTTAATAGTGATACTTGTTATAATAGGATACTATATTTGATACTATACGGAGTAATTTTTTAAAAAAGTTTTACCTTTCATAACCAATAGAGGGTAATCTGAAGTAACAGATTTTGCCATATCCGCTTCAGATGCCTCACTCTGTAACAAAATATGTATACATTTCTTATTCACTGCTTTGAAATAAGTTCGAATGTGATAAATTTGAAACGTCCTCAAGTAAACTTACTTCAAGTAAAATGTATAAAAGAACTGATTCTTCTTTAAAATAAGTGATCAGTAGAGGAATGGCAATATTATGGATTTCAGAAGTTTGTCTTCATGTAGAGCCAAATTTCGATATTCGACTAGAAATCTGGTAGCTCCTTGTTTGTTCTCAGATTCCCCAATAGTCAAAACATTTTTCAATACTTTTTTAAGGTTATGATGTTGTGTATGAAGAATTTTCAGTAATTGCATATTATCTGTGAACAAAACTTTGATCAATCATATACGAGTTTTTGAATTTTTACAGTTTTTGTATCTGAATTTAGGATTCAATAACGTGTTTTTGACTTTTCAGATACTATTGTATATGAAAAGTGTCTGAAAATTCAAACTTTTTTTTACAGTGTAGCTTTTTGTTTCGATTTGTTTCACAAAATAATTTTCTAACAGATATTCATTTTTGATCCATTATCAATAACTTATATAATAATTATTTTTTAATAGATTAAAAATGGTTGTAACTCTTCATTTAACTATTGAGAAAAGAGCAACCACAGTCTTCTTAATTGCTGATAGATGCCATTACATAAATGTTTGAAAAGTCGTTTGCTCATTTAATTTGGCGAGATAATAACTCTGCGCATTTTCTTATATTTTCGACTTTCACGAGTTGTATCACACTCATGGCCATTCTAAATTTTTAGAGCTAATTAAAGAACGGATCATGGATTATTCAAACTTTATGTCAAAAATGTTATTGTCATTGACATATCTCTCATACATGTAAATTGAATTTGAGCTCATCTGATACTTGAAGTTGATTTCGATTTTGAAAAATACTTTGGAAAAGTAGATTCTTTATGTGTCGTAATAAATTCTGTATTATTATATAAATGAAGCTTCGATTCCAATCTATAAACAATTGTTATGAAAATTTTCAATTCGAGTCTTTCATTCTTCTCGTACACAGAGAGGAAACATATTGTAAAAATTACTATTGTTTATAGCAACGCAGTGACAGACGATCCTTATATCATAATTCTGTCAAGTTTTACTCTAAAAAGTATGATAGTATAGTAAATTACACTCTCCGCGTACCATTCAAACAATTGAATGGTTCAAAATGCTAATTGCAAAATTGAATCAGACATGCAGTTTGATGAACCGCATTCGTTATGGTATACTCGGATGCCAGGGTTTTCTTGCGCAAGCGAAACAATTTTCACGCGTTATCAAAACAGCCACACCCACGCGAGCCCACGTGTGGTACAACCGCAGCAGGGGTAAAGTTGCCCTCGAAATTTATCAGAGAGTGAGAGGGGCGGGGGTAGAGGGGAAGGAGAGAGAAGCTTCGCAAGTGAACCACGTAGCCATCAAAGCGATCACCCGAAGCTTCCTTAGATAAATTCTTGCATACCGTCGCCGATATTAAATGACAAAGGCAAAGGCATACCGGGGCGCAGTTAGAAGGGGTTAGTGAAATTCTGGCGATGCGCGGAGGCGACCAGCTTCCCCCGCGCCCAAGCATCCGCATCTCAGCCACTCCCCTTGCTCCTCACCTCAGGCAGCTCACCTCCTAATCTCTCGCTCTATATATATACTTCGTTTTTCTTTTGCCCGCCGCGCCGAGCTCGCGCGCTCGGACTCGCAACCTATCGGCATCTCGGCCGCGCGCTGAATATTTTAAATACAGTCCGCCCCCGCTTGCGGCGGCTCCTGAATTCCGCCAGCTTCAGAATCCGTCTCTCGATAAAGGGTGAAAAAGTTTAAAGAAGCCGGCGAGAGACGCGTGCGCTCGCCTTTGATGTAATGCCTGCGCTGCTCCGAATGCCTCTGACAACCCTTGGCTTCTCAAAAATGAGATTTGCTCCGCCGCGCACGCTCCCGAAACAATACCCAGCCTTCTTTTCCCAAGCTCTCAAACTTAATTAATTCATTGCGGGTTCATCGCAATACACTTGTTTCAACTTCCTCCGGCTCGATTGAATTGTGCGCGTGAAAAAATAATCAAAGACGTCAGAATCACTGCTCAAGACCAAGTGGCAAACATAAAAAGGCAACCCTTTCCGATCATTCAGTAGACTCGATTTGAAACAAACTGCCTTTTAGTAAATATTTCAAATGTATTATATAGACATCTGTATATTTGATCCTGCGTGGGAGTGAAGGGTGAATTCAACAGCGTGGAATTTTACGAAGGGGTGTGGGCGTGTCAGCACACATGTGCGCTGCGACTTGCATATATTTATACATACGAGTTCTTCCCGTCTACTCGCGTTGCCTTCAAACCAGCAACTGGGACAAGCAGATATCGACTTTTGACTATTTGATGAAAGTCGTGACGCAGAATGGTGAATTCCCTTGGGGATATTGCTCGACTCCCACCCCACAAACACACACGCAATTTTTTCTCGGGCACTTCACTTTGCATAGCTTATATATCATTTGGAAGAACATCGTCACCGCGCCCTTTCTCCTATCCCGGAACATATAAACTGAGAATCGATTCTCGGCAGCAGCGAAAATATAATTAGTAGGATCACCCTTGAGAGAAAGAATTGAACCCGATTTGAATGGAAACAATCGTCACGCTACGATGGCTCGAAAAAAAAGAGCTCGAGTTCCACACTCGATCATGATGTTCAATTATTAATAATATTACCCGGCTTATGCATAAGTCGGTACGCAGCTCAAGACAATACCGAGACAGATAAAGTTCATGCACTTGTAAGACAATTACGAACTTCTATCAATTCCTCGAGGAAACACCTGGCGAAACTGCGCTGGTCAAGCTGCAAGTGATTAGGGCAACAATAAAACCCATTGTTTGGAGCATTTGTAAAGGCTCGACGCTCGCGGCGAAGACGCTGGCCGATATCTCACTCTGCTCGCGCACTCGTACGTGTCCGGGTGTGAGTGTGTATATATGTACAGACGCGCGCGCGCGCAGAGACCAAACTGCAGCGCGGCTTTGATGTAAACGGTATGTATATACCCTCGTTCTTTGAAGCCCGGCGCTCCGCCAGTCGATTGTGCAGCTTGGGACTTGTGCCCGCGCCCGCGCAGTTAACAGCCCCGCACGCGCCGCCGGGAAATACACTGCAGCGCCCGCCGAGAGAGGAGAAAAAAGGAAATGCGGAATATATTGTCGATGTTTGAAAGGAGGCGCGAGTTTTACGAGCGGCGAAGCACTGTGTGCGCGCACCGATGAATGAAATAAAGGCATCCGACTCTCAAGAGCTTCTCTCTCTCTCTTTCTCTCTCTCGCTCTCTCATCTCCATCGCTCGCCCCTTCTCGCTTTAATCTTTATTGATCGGGGAAAATATATTCTAGAATAGCCGTAGTTACCCAACAGCTTTTTGTCTTTTTTTTTACAACGGAAATTTCATTTGATTGAAACTGGAGTGATGACATGCCTAGAAAGCGCGACCGATAATAACAGCTGTGATGATCAAAATTTGAATTTTCCACTCGATAAGAATCATCTATAATATTGATGACTCGCTAAATGGTGGTTTATCTACAAATCAATTCAGTCCCAATTGACACATGAGTCTATAAAACAGCTGGCCATAGAATGAGCAAACGAATCTATCTAAACGTATTTGCCAGTTTGTCCCGTCCCCGCTCTTTACGGGCTATTGATTTCCAATTTCAATGAAAATGGGCTGGGTTGGCTCGTTCCACTTTTTTTTTACGAGGATACACTTGTTGAACGCACTCGGCCGTTTTTTGTGCACGAGGTGATCGCTGACGCCCCTGAACGGGGGGACGAGCAAATTCTCCCTTTTTACTCTCTTTCTATCGACAGGGAACGTTTTTTTCCCCTTCCTCCCGTCGCAGTTTCGCGCACAACCCAACGACGGGGCTGCGGTCAGGGGTGATTTTTATGGGCCACGTTTGGGGTGAATCCCATGTAAATGCAGTGAATGCGTGAACCAATAACTTGTCAAGCCTTTTCACGATCTCATCGATTGTTCTCTGGTCTTTTGATTCATGTTGCCTTTCCAATCTGTTTATGGCTGGTTTCGTTAACTTTTTATTAACTTCTTTGTAAAAAATACGTTTGTTCTTTAATGAATATTTATGAATGCTCAACGGGCATACATAATTATATCGTTTTTTTAGGCATTTGATTCTCGGCACGATTGAAGAATTTAAACTCTATTTCGTAATCAAAATACTACACGGAATATTTTCAGTTAATTTAAATTTCATCGAGACAAAGTTTCCACAATTATTTGTGATTCCTGTTGAATTTACCCCAAAATAATTCATTTCATTCATTTTTTTACCAACCCAAAATAATGGAAAGAATAAAAAAACATACAGATTATTTATATACACTTACGGCACTCCACCTGATTGACTGTGATTGCACACAGAAGTTAATCAGAGCAACACTACTGGAGTCTATGGTTATCACCTTTGGCAATTCAAAGAGCCCCATATAGATGGTCGAATTTAGCTTTGCAAATTACGAGTTCTCCATTATACACACATGTATATTATCAATGTATGCGTCGCGTTATTATAATCATACGAATATTTCCAAAAGAAACATGAAAAATTATTCGATAGCAACGCCCAAACGAATCACTCTATACAAAGTCAATGGAATTTGATCCTCTAAGTTTTCCCTCTGAGCATGTAGATTCGTCCCGCGACCGAATGTATTCTCGAGAGCCGACAATCTTCACAGACAGAATCAATTTGTTGTTTTTGGATTAGGCTTGAGGGAAAAGAAAAATAACGAAACAGTTATTCAAGGGAAGGTAGCTGTTGGAGGCGTGGAGGGTCGCCGGCGCGAGGGAGGGAGAGAGAAAAAAAAAGTAATGGAGCGTCGTTAACGAAAAGCGGAGCGCGGGGCGCCGATACGGGCGAAGGGACATGTTTATTTAGCGAAAAATAAGGAAAAGACCGGCGGCGGCGCTGGTCGGGTCTCATCCGTCTATTCAAATAAGGAGGGTCCCTGATATAAAAGGGTTGGCCACGGAATTAGAGGCGAGCCCAGGCGCGCCAGCGATTATTATACCCGAGTCGGTGGGTGGACACACAGCAGCAGCGAGACACAGAGAGAGCTGGTCATCCCCGATGCTCGCGCACCGCAGCCCACCTCTTTTTCCCCATGCGGCGCGGCCGAGGAGCAAATGAAGGCCTTGGCCAAAAAGTGTATACCCGATTGCCTCTTGCCGCCCCGCTATACGTCCTATCCGCCTCCGAGCCAAGTCCATGCGTGTGTGTGTGGGGGGTGGGATGATTTTCGCGGTCCACCGGCTGCCCCTACGACAACGACGACGACTCGAGCCCAGAGGGGCAGTTGGTTTTGCGGACGCGGCGCGGGGCTCGCCGGAAAGTCGGGCTCCTTTATTGCCTCCCCATACTGATTGGCCACCGCGGCTCGTTCGTTTGCATATTAAGCGCATAAAAATGCATATTACCGAAGGAAGAAAGGCGAACTCGAGATTAAAAGGAGGAAAATAAAGTGGGACGGGGTGGCTGGCAGCGCAGGAGAGCGAGAGAGGGATATATCCAGACAATGATTTGCCATCCGCGCTCCGGCTGTACACTTGATTTTTCCTCCTCTGCCCCTCCCGACTCGGTTGCCTGCCCGGCCCCCTGACAACAGGGCAAAATTCTCGGCATTGAAGAAAAAACGTACACGTCGAAATTCAAAGAAGGATTGAGAATAATTGTCGAGTTATACAGCGGGCTGGATGGCGCGGGGCACGCGAGAGCTTTCCTCCATTCTTTGCTTTTCCGTTCGGTTCGCTGAATTAGCCGTGTGCGAGCTTGAAAACGAGGCTCTTTGACGCTCGAGTACGTTCTGTTTCCGCCGCGAGCTCGCTCCGCGTTGCTGCAGCGCTGCGCGCGAGAGAAAGAGCGAGAGATAGAGGTATACATGGAGTGTGCGGGGCCGGCGAAAGAGAGCCACGGGGGTGCGGGGCCAAATTGCTCCGGGAATATGTCGCGTTACGATTAATTATTACCGGGGCGCGAGCAACACGGCCAAACAGAGCCGCCGCGGTTGCCGCTCGCGCGCGCCAGCTCACGGAAAATCCGAGCGCGGGCGCGCTAAGGGCCCATGAGCCGAATCGTACAGCACGTTCGCGTGTGTGGGTGCGCGCGCGCCCGCGTGTATATACACAAATTGCGCTTGCCTTTCGACGGGCCGCTGTTTGCCGGGAGTCATCGGAGCGCGACAGACGGAGAATTAAAGGAAAGCCCAAGTACGACGGGATGAGCAACCGAATGAAAGGGGAGAGCAGGAGAGAGAGAGGCAGGAGCCGCGAGAGTGGAACTGATGGCACACAGCGAGCGAGAGACGGAGAAAGAGGCCATAGACTCGACCAAGAGCAAGGCAGCTCTTTCGATCCCCTCAGATCCGAGATATCCAGCGTAATTACTAATAAGTTTTCGACACGAAATGAGGTGAGGAAAAGAGAGGGTTAATCCGAAAGTACGAGCGAACGCCGGAGGGAACGGATCTCAGCGCCGCTCGGCCCGATGGGGAGGCACGGGGGGACACTCGCCTCGACGACGAGTTGGCTCTCTCTCTCACTCTCGAACCCTCCGATTTCGGCGATAAAGACGAACGGCGGCAGAAGGCTTGGAAGCCAGTTAAAGATTTGCCATGTCTTTCGATTTGTGCCCGAGATATTCGTAATTACTGTTTGTCTTTCTCCCGTCGCGGCCGAGGGCTGCTTCCAATATTTATTCCCTCCGTCTACCCTCCCAACTCCGCTCTTTCTCTCCCCCTTTCGTTTTTTCCTTCCTCTTCCTCTCGCCCCACCAACACCTCGCTCGACTCTTCCTCTTCCTCGATCCTCGGCCGAGTGTGCACGCGCCACCCTCCGTCCCTCCGAGCCGGCTCGGATTTCTTCGCGCCGTGATTTGCCCTGCACCCTCTGGTGATCCGCGGATGCTGCACGAGTCTCGCTCCCCCCGTCTGGCTTCGTCCTTCGCAAATCGGTCCTGCCTCAATCGCTTATCGCGCAACGCCTTGCGGAGGATTGGCCGAGAGCGAACCGCGCGAAGGAAGCGGAGCCAGCTGTGATCGACCCCCGACCCCCTCCGCGGCCCCGGCTCGACGCAAAAATCGTGTCAAGTGTTGGCGGGCCTGGTTGGCTTTTTTCCCCCCCAGCTCCCCCACCGGTACAACGACCCTCTCGACCGGCCTCGCTTTCCAATCTTCATAATAATATTCGAATTGCTCGTTGAACATTTCGGCCGCGTGAAGAAAATGTACGCCGCCGCCGCCGCCGCCGTAATTACCGCCAAGAGTTTTGCGGCGCGTCAAATCTGTATGCAAAATATCGCTGCGCGTCCCCCCCGTACCGTCTGGCTAAATGACGGAAGGGATTTCTTTCGCTGGGCATTAAAATACGGGCAAATTGATATGCGCGTCGTGGCGGGGGAGGAGGAAAGCTGGAGGCCGAGCTTCTGTGAGGCGCGTGATAATTGTAATGAACGCCTTGAGACGTAGCGCGCCCATCTGCGTCCCCCGGCCCGTGTGAATCCCTTCGAAGAACGAGACGCGAGACACTTTTTGCGCCACCCCCGCGGCGCGTCGCTCGCTCGCTCTGTGTGTAAGCGCGAAATACGCACCACTCCTTAAGTACCAAACTTGTACGAATTGATTTAAGTGCTGAATGCTAAATCAACGGAATACACGGCTAAGGGAGCGACACCGACAGCCTCGCCAAATTTATGAGTTCTCCGGGATACGGGGGGCACTTTCTCTCTGCTGCTAGCTCGAGCCTGCCACAGAGAGAATTGCACTCACGGCCGCCCAATGCTGACCTTTTATATTCGACAAATCTCTCGCGTCGCGCGTTAGACATGTTTATTCGAAGCTTGTTGCTAGATTCTAAGTCTCCCGGATGAATCAGCCCTGACTCGCTTTCGATTGTTCGCGATCGCGATGATTTTATACCTATGTACGACGCGTATACACGCGATCAGGTCAGAAAATGTTTTCGAGCAAGAAGCTTTTGGTTCCATTATCGCGTGGGTAATATTTATTATAGCGTTGAAATCTATGAACCGCTCTAACATTACTCTAGGATAATTTCTTTCTGTCTGGTAATCGTGCGAGGGAGCCTTGAAATGAAATAACTCCGTTATCTTGATTATAGCCTTCACGTGTCGCGCGTTATAAAAATAACCAAAATAATTCATCCTCAAATTAGCTAATTTGAATTTGAAGCAAGTTCGTGGAGAGGAAAACGGATTTTATTATAATGAGCACGCGACACATTCACTTTATATTGTTTCAACAATTCATATGGATATATAAAGCGCACCAATTTCGGTACGTTTCGGTTGTCCTGTAGCGATCAAAACTGAATTTTTTATCAACTTGTCTGATCGGTACACAAAAAAGCACAATCGTTTCTGTTTTCAAAAATGTATATGCGACGCAATTCAAAATACGAATTCATTATAATTCTGAAACACAAAGAATATTATAAAACACGTTTCTGCTTCGAAGAGATGCGAGCCCTCATGTGGATTTTCCCATTCCAATACGAAAACAAGTTTAGCAATTTAAAAACTCCATTTAAATTAATTCATGCCCATCGCGACATGAATAAAACGGTAGTAAAATACGAAAATATCAAAATTCTTGGCCGTAAGCACGTTTGAATATCACTGAATCTTTGAGAATATAAAAAAATCTCCAGTTATATCCTTATTGTCAAGAGATTCCCATGCGACACGTGGAAAGTTTTATACTGAACTAGATTTCACCTAGCCCGAACGAAATCAGCTGTTAAGTAGGTACTTTAGTCCAAGTCAATTATTACCACTTCTTTGTGTTGCGGTTGACACAAAAACTGCCGCCTGTCACATCGTAAATCATCACGTACGATCTGGTATTTTTGTTCTTTAATTATGAATTCCGAGCAACGCTCCCGTAAGCACAATCGAGCCGGGAATGATCGTGTACGCGTGTGTTTGTGTGCGCGTGTATTTGGAGCCGAACCCCTTGAACCCCGAGAACTGCTCTTTCACGTTCGCACGCGCTGCTTTCCAAACAAAATACGAGGAACCCGCTCGTTCAAATCGACTTTCGGAAATTTCGGGACGACGCTCGCTCCGTTCCCCGCGGCACACGCGACGATTTTTCGTGTCACGTACCAGCGATTCCCGAGTCCTCGGACTATATACGCTTGGGCATTATTAAATTAGAATATTTCTCGGAAACTTTGTTCTTATACTCGACGTATCGATAAATCCTCCACGAATAACGAGCTCGAGACTTGCGATACGTGATTTTTTAATTCACTATCAAAACACTGGACGTGTGTGTGCTACCCGAGCAGGAAAAGAAACTCTTCCATGAAAGCGACGAGCAAACAAAAAGAAGACGCCTGAAAAAAATGTCTTATGCGTAGAGCGTATATGGACGCGACTGTTTGATTTTTGCCAAAACACGTGAGTTCATCTTTGATCGAAGATTAAAGTATCGTTTCGCCGTATACCATTTCACACGTTCATTCCCGAGATGTGGAATTCCTCGATGTAAACGACGCGAACGAGTGGCTCAGCGCGTTTCAAGCCCACAGCCCAATGCGTATATCGTTATCTCGGATCAATAGCCACGAAATTCGCCAGAGTCATTCTGACGGATCGATAAAAATGCAGATCTTGTGTAATGAATTCCCCTCGGATTTACAGCCCTAACTTTGGCAATTTTGGATCTTTGAAAACGATTACCCCCGATTACTCTCGGGGCGGAGCGCACGTGCCGGTAGCCGGTAATATCGATAAATCTCAGCAATATCGCTCCACCACGAGAAGTCTCTCTTTTTCTTTGTCCTTCTCTTTCTCTGACGTATCCCGATGCTGTAGTTTTGATGTTGGTCCGTGCACCTGCAGCCAGCTAATATTTGCCCAATGGAGCGCGCGAGACGAGGTGCGTGTAAACTCGCGTTGGGCAATGGCGATAACTTGATGCTTATGTCTTCTGCCCGACTCGTTTTTTCTCTTCTCCCGCTCCCCAGTCCTCCTGCCCGCCCCCGTTTGCCCAGACGCAAGCGCAGATCGTATCGGAGTTTCAGGAACATGCGTACTGTGTGAGAACAAGCGGTTAATGAATGGGGCGCTTCGCTATATCCCGACAACTCCCCGAATCACCGTTTGATTGTCTTTTTAATTATTAATTTTTGCACCGCCGGCTCGATGAAGAAACCGCGCACCGAACACGCTTCTTGTTTCTACACGCGGCTCTTGCGCGTAATTACATTGTTTCTACGTTTGAACTGCGCGCGCACGTGTGTGTATACGTGTCCCATCAGTCTGCTTATTAGATCATATACACGTACACGCCCGGTCGAGCGGCGATTCGTGTGAAACGTCTGTACGCGCGTCAGCCTCGGAGACAAATATTGCACCTACGGAGGGAGAGACGAGGAAAAAACAGTCGAATTTCGCTAATTGAATGGCTGCGGCCGGGTGAAACGAGAGAAACATCGCCGAAATCGCTTCGGAGAATACGAGAGATGCCTATCTGTCCCGTGGCTATTAAGCCATTAGCGTCAAACGCGAGATCGTTTCAATTTGTGTGAGCGATGATACATATATAATTAATTCGGAGCGATTCCGAAAAGCAAGTTTGCGGCGGGGTCGCGATATAAATCCGGCGGCGAAAGGAGTCCGGCCCGGCGTAGTGCGGCGACGATTATTTGCGAGCGATTACGAGCACCTGGTGCATCGCGCCGCGTTCCAGCCTGTTCGCGCGCGCGCGAGCGCATTCTTCCCCGAGCGCGCGGCGCAATGCGTCTTGCTCTCACTCGCACTGCCCTCGCCGTGGGCATTAGACGTGCTTATACACACCGGCGATCTCGCTGCCGGGCTCTCTTCATATTTCCGCTTGCTTTTTCGTCGCGCCGGGCTGCGTATTACTTAATTAAATGAGATCCGAGCGTGCGTATGTGTTTTGCCACTCGCGCGGAGCCTCGCGCCGATCGTAAATGCCGGAAAGTCCATTAGGCTTTACGTGCGACTGTCGGGAGAGGAGTGGAGGGGGGGAGGCACGAAAAAAAGGTGGGCAGAAATTTAATGCGTCGTCAATTCTGGAGTAATCTTCCGTCTCTTCGATCCGGTGACACACCGCGACACGAATAGATCTGGGCAATGTATATAACTTTTAGCTTTTGTTTTTTTCCTTCTTTCATTGCGATCACTTTAAAGCCAAACGTCTTTGAATTGAAAAAAATGGTAAAATTACCCTCGGACATCGACCGTGTGTTTCTCGATTATCAATTTTAATTGCACAAGTTTCTCAGTGGGACGTGTCGTTCCGGCGTTCCATAGTTATCGCATAAGTTTCCAGTCAATTAGCGAAGCTATCTCATAGATCGATATAAAAGTGCAACGGAGGATCGTAAGCACTCTCTCGGTGAAACTAATTTCTCCGTTGATGTTCTCCGATACAGTAGATTCTTTAATAGATTTTATTATTCGCGTCATTATGCGCGTACGATTCGCGAGTGAATCAGGTTTAGTGCACCTCTACACGAAGTTATTACACGATAATTTGAAATAGAATAAGATGATTACGGATAAAGATCGAATTTATTTGCGTCGGCTGATGATGATCCTAACGTAATGAGATTGCAATGTTGATTCAGAGTATACGCGCAAGCCGCGCGTCCAATTATTATCCCCCTGCGCGCACTTCCAAGAGTATCTTTTACTGTCAATAATCGTTGGAATAATAATTTGCCGCTGGCGGCCAATAAAATCATTGGGTTACGAGGGGATATCGCGGCCCGCGCGCATTCGACGCGTATACGTGTAACCAAGCGAGCGAGACTCGATCGAGTAGATGCGCGCGTGCCTACATTATATAGAGCCGCAACGAGTGCAGGTTGCACCGGGCGAACGCGTATTTATCCCCGGCATCTCGAATGGCTACGGATTCTTGGATTTGATGGCGACGATTGGGCGTAAACTCGGGCGAATGAGTGCAGCGTCAGTGTGACACGACGGCGATTGCGATTAATTAATTTTACTCCGCCGAGACACTTAGTTTCCGTTCGTTTAAGCTCGTTAATACCCCCCGTCTTCTCTTTCACTCTCTCCCGCCCCCGCCGCGCCGGCTCTCGTTTCTCTTCGCTTTTGGCTCGAGCTCGATGCTCCTCGGCCCGATGCAACTCTTTTCTCGCTTCTTGGAAGCTCGAGCTCTCGAAATATCGCAAAAAATTTCATTGCCCCGGTGTAATTGCGATCCGAGAGATACACGGAAACACGTCGAAAATTTGATATTCCCCGTGTGAGTCAACGCGCGGCCGAGATAATGATGTCATCTTCGAAATTAGTCCACCCGCTTTTACAAATGATCGCGATAATTGCGATAACGACGAGTGAAACGCCAAGGGTTCACGTGTATGCGCATTAAAAACGTCCCATGACAGACGCATATATACATATACGTACCATTCGAAGCCACGTGGTCACGTTAATACAATCATTTTTTAGAGGCACGCGCTCGCGAGCACGAGTGTACACGCGGGGTCGAGGGAGCGATAGAGCGCGAGAGCGTGCACGAGGAATTAAAAGTATGATGATAATATAAAAACGCCGCGTGCCCAATGGAATTCGCATCGTATTTTTTTGGTAACTTTGACTCGTGACAGGATGACGGACAACAGGTCACGATAGTGTGAGCCAAGCTGCCATTACCACGGCACACACTAATGAAATTAAGAGAATCAAGCGGTAGCTCGTCGCGCGGGCACAGCTCCCAACCGTGGGAATTGCCACGGGTCAAGCCGGTAGCTACTGGCTGGCCGGCTCGCTCGCGCGCGCTCGACTTTTGCGTATACATACACGTTCGGTGTATTTCGTCCACGTCATATCGCGTCCCTCGTAAAAGTCTGCTCGCGCGCGCGCACGCGATCATTGTCGAGATTAAGAAAACGAGCGGACGGGACTCGAACTACTTGATGGCTCGGGTTGCGATCGCTATGTATGCTGTGTGTGTTGAAGCGAAGGGCTCGAGCCGGCGATTTACGCGCATGTGTGTATCGTCCGCACCACTCGTCGCCACACGGCGACATTTTTCCACCGACCGCGCGCGCACGGCTATAAAAATCCGCGATCGGCTCGTATATACAGCTCTGCCCGTGCGTGATGCATCCGCGACGGTTTTGTTTCTTCCGCGATCGATCCTCTTATTTGCGAGATCGAAACTCCCGGCCGCGGCAATAACGTCGGCAATCTTTACGACTTCATAAATCTCCTGCCCCCTCCCCACCGGGATCCAGAGGTTTGTGCATTTTTGGCGATCATAAAACGGCCAGGAGTGCCGTTCCTCGTCGATTTTTCGCCGCGCGGACAACGTTATTTTTCGACTTGACTTATTTATACTTATGATGAATCAAAGATCGCGCGTGAGTGATCGTTTCCATAATATATTATTGCACTTTGTCACAATTTATGATCGAAAAAGTTTACGCGAGTTCTTGAATATTCCGTCGATATAGCCACTGGGAAGTGTTTCTTTTCTAATTCTCTAACCTCGTGGGATTACTCAAATTAACTGTGCAGTTGCGTCGAAATTCGAATCCTAATAAATTTCTTTGTTACAAAGTTTCTATTGGATATAACGACCTGCATTTGCCCTTAACAAAATTAACTCACGTATTCGAAGAAGATAACCGACGAATCTACTATCAATTTTCTATTAGCAAGAAACCCAATGAACATCTGCATTCCATTCATTCATTCTAATGAAGCGAGCTTAATTTTCATATCTATGAAGTAACTGCGATTTATCGAAGACATAATATTCAGTCGTACCAAAAGCACCAAAACTAATTAATTCCCGAGCGTCTCGGATGCGCGCAGAAATAGCTTGAAAATAGATTGTGCAATACCGCGCGAGAGCGGCTCGGCACAAGTCTCACTTTCAGATATTCAGCGTAGGATATAAAATTAATAGCGATCTAGATTTCTAAATTGTGGAGAATGCGGCAATTGCGAGTCGTGGGAGTACTCGTTGGGCGATATATAGTACGTATACATGCGCAAAATTTAATATCTTCGACGCAGAGAAACGCGGCCAGAAAGAGAAAGGACGAGAGAAGAAGCATAGAAGAAAGATGCAAAGAGAGGAGATGAGGCATGCACACTCGTACACAAACACCCACACACACAGATCACCATTTCTGACCCGCGGCAGCGGTTACGCTCTCGCGCTCATTGCATTATTGTTTGGCTTCAATTAAACTTCTATTTTATACAATGTACCGCCATCAACGTCGTTTGCGTATCACGCATTTCTCTCGTGGATGCGTTAAACGCGAGTGAATAATACAAATCCATAGTTATACACTCGCATGGGAAAGATTTCGCATTAATGTCCAAAGTTTTGCCTCTTGGCCGAATCAAAACTCGCCACCATATCTATATCAATTGGTCTGAATGTTGCATCCTCAATATTTCATTTTATCTTGCCAACTCCGAGGAGTACTTGTGTTTTTGCTATTTGCAAACCAAATGCGATTCGCCTCCTGGGAAGATAGTTAGCAAAGTGTTCGTTCATCGTGAAAAATATGAATGATGTTTCGAGTTCAATTAGTGACGCATCTGCAGCGTGGAAATCTTCCTTAAACTAATTGCAAGTTTTGCGCTCCAATAACATCATCGTTTTTCACGTCGCGCTTCGCTCACGTACTGCCCTCTCACAGCGATACTTTTTGCTATTTCACGCTCATTGATGTTGGCCGCGGTGTCGGATAATTGGTTGGCGTGGAACAAAAAAGCTACAGCCTTCCAGAAGGGTCGCCATAAAACAATAAATACCATACTATCACGGCGGTGCCTCACAGCATTCACAACCAGCCGCAGCATCTACCATCCGCCAAGTTTGTATAGGCTTCTTACCTCTTTTATCCTTTGCAGCGCTTTTGACTATGAAATAAACATTTTTAACACAGCGTGGAATGTTTCAATTATTAATATACGCAATAACTAATAGTTAGTTATAATTCAAGTGTATTTTAAGTTACTTGCAATGATTGGAATTTCCAGTGAATAAACTTTAGAGCACTCTAATAATACATAAAATAAAGACGGAGCGAAGAGAAATACATTGATAAACAGATTAAAAATAAAACCAATGAAATTTATCGATTATTTACAATCTTATGAAGCTCCGAGTATTGTTTCTTTAATTGTAGAATCAATTGCATTGAATGATATGATAATCATTAATCACTACAATAAAATTGAAGATAACCTCAAAATAAATAACATCATCAATAAGTTAATTTCTATCGACACAGTCACAAAATATTTAAAACGTGAATTGTTTCATTTTCTGTTAAATATTTTCTTAATAAAACAATTTCCATTAAAAATCAATCGCCTTAGTAATAAGTCTCAGACAAGTATTTCAAACTAATTTCAGTAAAGCGTTCTACGCCCTTGACATAACCTCGAAACATTAGTAATGATTTTCAAAAAATTGAAGATTAAAATTTAAAAAGTAAGTAGTTTTTACGCGTGAAGATTAAACGCTTCGCACATTCGATGCAATCTCGTAAAGTATTACTTTACCGAGCGAGTGTAAAAGATTCTTTAGGATCACCACTGTAACTTGTTAACATAACCCCTATAATATGTTAGAATACTGCGAAACTACACCACACGATTTCATAATTTGACCTGATCCCAAATTCTCAAAAACCCACACACACACACACACACACACACACACACACACACACACACACACACACACACACACACACACACACACACACACACACACACACACACACACACGCGCGCGCGCACGCACACACACGCACCAAATATTCGGTCTTTACGATATTATATTCATACTAATTAAGTTCGTAATTTATAATTAGCGCCCCCCGCCCTCCCCCTCATGAAGATTGAGATTGATGTGTGCTGATCAATACGGATATATTGATTTGAAGAAAAATAGTCTGTATCTACTAATAATATCGATTAAAGTTCCACCCGATTATTGGGTTTGAATTGATAGAATATCTAGAAGATAACACTATCGTAAATTTATCGTTTGAAGATTAAATGAATTTCAAAACCACCAGAAGTAATTTCGTTTACAAGCAACCAATGGCTCAGTAAGTTTTGTCTCGGTACGACTAATTTAGTTTTGAGTAATAAAACATGGATATTAAGGACAAAGTCGCTTTTGTGACTGGTGGGGTAGGAAGCATGCGATCCGAAACAGTCAAGGCACTGCTATGTAATGGAGCAAAGGTAAAATTTTGCCATCATTTTTGTCAGTATCATCATAGTTTTGTAAAATTTTGAAGCACTACAAACCGTTTATTCGTCTACTACAGTTTGTGGCAATAATCGACTTGGTAACTTCTAATGGTGAAAGATTGACGGCCCAGTTACGCGAAGATTTTGGTAAAGACCGCGTTAATTTCTACCCATGTGATGTTACAGTTCGAGATGAATTAGAAGGTATGAGAAATCATTATTTCAAACAGATTAAGCAGAGTTCAATTTTATGCACAGATTAGCGTGCGCTTTATCTTCTCCTCACTTTTTCACACACCCTCGCCTGATGGGGACCAACCTAACCTTCAGAAACCCGTGAATAAAATTGAATTGTGCTACTTGTTTGAAAGCAACTACTAGTCTTGAAATCTAATATAAGAAGTTGGTCTGCTTTATTGACTGTCTTAGGCAAAATTAAATTTCAGAAAATTTCAAAAAAGTGGTCGAAGAATATGGAAATATCGATATTGTAATAAATGGAGCTGAAGTTACAACGGACAAAGATATCCAGCGCTTGATAGATGTTAATGTGGTGAGTGATATTGTAAATCGCAGTAAAACTAAACTATTACTATTGTATTTTCACCACAAGAAGTGATTTATATCCCTATAGACAGCCGTATGCAACTTGACTTTATTGGCCATAACGCACATGGGAAAACATAATGGAGGAAAAGGAGGAGTCATTGTTAATATAAATAGCATCCTTGGTCTTATTGACTGCCCAATGTTGCCATTTTACAGCGCCACTAAATTGTCTATTATCGGGTTGACTAGAAGTATGAAGGTATCTCAAATCCATAAATGAATTGTACCTACATGTCAACCAAGCATCTTACCAATCGAAAAATCCATTGTAGGAAAATTTCTCAACAACTGGAGTACGTGTTGTTTCACTGTGCGCTGGAGTAACGAGAACTAACTTCTTTGATCAAATTTCCGACCAAATTTTAGATTTTGTGTCTGAGAAAATCACACGACAAACTTTTTATGATACACGGACTCAGTCGTAAGTAATTTTTCAATAAATATGCTTCATCCGTCAAAACCATTCTAGAAAACATATTTTTGTGATTATCTTTCTGCAGACCTAAAGATGTAGGAAATGCAGCTATTGAAATTATCCAGAGATGTAAGAGCGGAGACGTGTGGGTCGCAGAGCATGGTGAAAAACCTTATGCTATCAAACGAGCTGATCATTACCGTAAACTGGGTATGTCTACGAAAGATTGATGTAAGTTATTCTATATTAAAAATCTATTTGCTCTCAGTTTTTTCATATTTTGTTACTATGATATTATGTGAAACCTTGTCAGATGATTGATGAATATAAAAATGAACCAAAGAATTGATGAACGAAAACGGACACATGAAGATTTATAAGCATGAATGAGAAGTCATTAAGTTACTCTACAGAGTAACGTACACCACGACTCCATGCTAATATTAGCGAGTGCAACATGCCCAGCAGCCAAGGATGCATTTTACTTCCAATGTTTTTTATAGTCGACAGATGGCCAGTATCTGTTTGGTGTTTTAAGGAACTACTCAATCCATAAGATGAAGAATCCTGTATAATTAAAGTGTAAATGCTTACGTATCTCTCGAATCGATCCTTCGTTAGGTGTGTATGTGCGTGTGTATTGACCAGTGCAGGCAATAAAAGACTCCAGGTAACCGGAGAATCGACCGACCTGAAACAGCCAATAATATACAAATGAGTTTTTTTTCATTCATAAAATTATTTTGTATAGAGCTTTGTTTAATACTTACCATCGTATTATATGCTACAATTAATTACAACTGTTTACACATAGGATTTCATAAAAGATATTGAAGACTGAATAATTTGTAAAATCACGATCGGGCTCTGTATTTCAATATCTTTCCCAATATTTTTTATTCTTGTTTCCTTATACGGAAATCAGAATTTATACATTAAAAGAAAATGTGTTAATCTCTGAAAAATGAGAATTGATTTGTACACTTTTCCCGTGAGATTTTTCTCATACATCAATATATATAATTTGAGAACGTATTTTTAGAAGTTCAATTCAATTAATCGTTTCTCGCTATCATTTGAAAAAAATTTAACTCCATTTTTGGCAATGATATGCAATAAGGCTTTGTCAGAGGACTGAATCTGTTATTCTCTAGGATAATGAACACACGAAGATAAATATGCATAAATACAGATGCTCTGAAAGAAAAGTGACGTAATTCCATCCATGCATAGAATAGTGCGTGAAGCATATCCAAATTAAGGTTTCATATCTCATTCTTCGGTATAAGGCTGGTGGTCGTTCGATGTTTTGAAGAGATCATTTATATTTAAAAGTAATTAATATCAAATAAAGTTTTGCTAATCTTTTTTATCTGTATTTACATTGAATATTTTTTCACTCACACCAACGCAATATTTGAAGAGGTAATTTTAATATAAACATTATATTTCACTTGAATGATTTTTCTTTCCTTCAAATTTGTCTGTTCTCCGTGGTTTAAAATAAGGAATAATAGGTTCACTCATAAAATATTTTGTGTAAAAGAGAGGGAACTGGTCGATTTTACGATTTAATGGGCTTTTTTACGAAGCTGTCGATTAGATTACCGCCGTATAACCCTAAGCTACACACCGCTCACTCACGAGGAAAAAATCTTGCAAGCTTATACGAGTTTTACAACCTCGTAGAAGGGTTCGACTGATTTTTCGGATTCATTAGCTTTGTGGTGGCTACGGTAATTTCAAATTATGCTATGAGTTTTCATTCTTAAACTTCCTTCGGCACCCATTGTTTCACTTATTTTCCCATTATTGTCCCTTCAAACATCGATGTGATATTTTGATTGAACACCAAAAATGTAAGATACAGCTGCTCGAAAACATAGAATTAATTTATAAAAACTATAAAAAAAATGAAGCCGCTAAGAGATGTTGTCAACTCCGAGTGATCAATCATGATAAGCTTTTTGGATGAGCGTCCAGTGAGCCATGTAAACTCTGTCTATACAGAAACCCTTAGATCTATACATACAATCAGACATTATCGATCAGACATCTCGGAGAAATAGAGACGTTACGAGGTAGTCAAGAATCATCTTGAAAAGTATCACCGCGACTGGTCACCCTAAGTTGACGAACTTGATTAAATCGGTATATCTTCGATGAGTATTATGACGTTCCATGAGTATGCTTATACATCCTTTCGCAATGCAATGAGTAGCGATGCGAAAAGAGAGGCATAATTGTGTAGCCTCCCAGGAGCGGGAATCAAATGTTCCTGCGGTATACGTGCGTGTCGACGAACGATCTTTAGCATACGTGTGATTGCGTTTCGACGTCGACTAATCAAGCGTCTCATATAGGAGTGTAATTGATCTTGTGTGCGCGCGGGCGAGTGGCTCTGATTGGGCCGATCTTTGCTCGACTCTCTCGATTCCCGGCGGCTCGCGGTCCTCGCGTTCGGGCCGTGTCTAACATCGCTAATTCCCGTCCTCGAGCCGCGTATCAAGCATCCCACAGAGAGGGACCACGGCCGCGCAGACTAGTCAATTTTCTGGGCCGTTAGCTCTGGGTGGCTGCTCGTGTTCGCCGTTCGCCGGAGAACAACATCAAACTTGATCCGCTCACTCCATCCGTTTCTTTCCTGATCTAACACTGTCTCGTTGCACCGCTCGCCGCGGATCGGTCCGTTCTCCATTTAACACTTTGTATTAAAGGCACTTTGTATTATTGGCCCCGCGTGGCTCGCTTTGTCGCGCGCTCCCGTCAATTTGTCTCGCGGGCGTCGGTCGTTCTCCACTTCACGCTGCATTTGCTGCCGCTGTTGCCGCCGCCGCCGCTGCAGACGGTCCCCGGCGCGCGAGAGAGATGGCAATGGCCGCGTCTTCAGCTTCTATTCTTCTGCTCAGCCCGCAATTTCCCTTTTATCCGGCTCGGCTCGCTCGCCGTCTTTCTCTGGGCCGCTCTTGCGCGCGCGTGTCACTTTATCTGCGCGGCCACGTATACACACGCGCACACGAGCTGTCGGCCGAGATAATGCGTCCACCTACAAACCAATCTATTAGGCGCCATCCGCAGGCTAGGGCTCGCGCGCGCGCGCGCGACTGCTCTGATGCGGTTGCAGCGGGTCGAGGCCCTTGGCTCAATCGAGCCAGCTCCTCTCTCGTGCGCGGCTGCAGAAGCCGAGCGCAATCGCGGCGAGGCGTTCGCCGGAAACGCGTCCCCCGACACCGACGGCTCGCCCACGCGCGGCTCTCCGTCCACGGCGCGTGCATATGCCGATTAAACGCGCGCAATTCACATCCGCGCGCGAGCGAGCGGCAGCAATTTTTCGCATATTTTTCAATCAGACGTGCCGCGCGTCGCCCCCGTGTGATATCTCTGTCAACGCGCGAGCTGCAAGTTCTCGGATATGTACACGTACACGTGTGTACGCGTGTACTCGCGCGCGAGCGCGGCTATATAATCCCTCGTTTATCAATTATCCCATTGGCCAGTGCGCCAAGCTCATTTACGAAATCATCACTTGTCGCACGAGCTCGCGGCACATAATGCATAGTGATGACGATATGAAGACGTCGCTTAAATTCATCATTCTCAATTCTGGTAAACAGCCAGTTATAAATTATTCAGGCCGAAGCCATACAGAGAGCTGGCATATATGACCTAAGCGTATGTATGGCTCTCGACTGGCCCTCCCCCTCTCGCGCGTTCGCGCGCCCGCGCGTCAGCTAACTGCCGGCAAATTAGCCAATTGAGGGCTTCGAGTATCCGCGGATATCTTATTACACACATGCACACGCGGTCCCGCGAGCCGCCAATGGCGCCCAGCGTCCGAGCGCCTATATGTATACGCGCTCGCTCGCTCGCTCGCTATCGAGCAGTCCAGCTGCGTCTTCCTCGAGCCGCGGCGACTGTCATTATCCGCGGCTAGACGTTCATACGCGCACACGCGTACACTTTCATGTGTATATCTGGCCTTCGCCGCGTCGATTCGCCGCTGCAGCCGAGCAGCTATATAATGCCCCTCGTTAATCCTCATTTCCTCCGATTGGCCTTTTCGCAGCTCATTGGCCGCTCGTAAATCATCCGGCTGCAAGCATCGCTCTGAATAGATGCGCGATATATATACGAGTACGTGTATATGGACGAGCCGCGACAATTGACAATTGAAAACGCAGCGAGGAATCGAGCATCGGATATATGTATGCGTGTATCGCTACGCGTGTGTGTCCAGCGACGTTGTCTCCGGGGCGTCCCGTTCGCCGCGCGCTAATAAGCTGCTGCACCTGTAGGCTCTGCCGCGTATATATATAACGAGCTGCAATGCTCGCGCCTGCGCTTACGCGTGCTATACGCGTCGGCCGCGGGAGAGTTGACCGGGACGATTATAAAGCGAGAGCTGGAGCAAAGAAGACGTGCGCGCGAGCGAGCGACGAGCGACGCGCGGTAACAACCGGTCAGAGGCTCCGTAGGCGCGCAAATTTACATTCGCAAAGCTCGCGTGTCATTACTCCCTTTCACGAGGCTCGTTAGCGCGCTCGCGATATATATCCGCGGGGATACCAGCGAGAGAGAGCCGAGCGCGAGCGGGGCACCAGGTAGCCGCGCTCTCGAGCCCTTCGCGCCGCGGTGACTTTCACACGCGCCCCTCCTGTTTGACTACTCCGGGCGCGCGCTCGCGCTCGCGCAGGCTCACGCGCTATCTTCGTTTTGATTATTAGCGGGGTTTTATGCGGCCGAGAGCCATTATGTTTTTCGTATTCGCAGAAGGAGCCGGCCGCTGCGACGGCTTTATGGTTATTTCAGGCCGTTACCAACTGCTCCGAGGTGTTTCTCGGACTCGTTGCCGATGTCCCGGCCCGTCCCCGGCGATCATCGTTGGGAAAGTTAATAAACAGCTCCTACGTGTGCCTGCATTTGTGCTGACGCTTATTTATTGAGGCTAACTACTCCGACACTGCTTCGTACCCGACTGCTTTGATGTTTGCATTTTAGATTAGCCCCGATAAACCTGCTTCCAATCTTTGGTTTTACAAACATCTATATGGAAATACGCGCCTGTTTCAGATTGCATACGGCCTATTAGATTTTTAGATAAGGATTATATAGCTTTGATTTTGACACGACTCTGCTGCGCGGATTAAGCAGACGCTGCACCGTTTCCTCGAGCCCGATCCTCCGACAGCTGCCGCATCTGTTTTCATCGCCATCCCCATCATTCGCTGTAATCAAAATTAGCAAAACGAATGACGAGCTAACTTATTGTTATCGGAATCTCTCGGGACCCGCTTTCTTAACTTCGAATGACCTAATAACTAATCAAATTATGTGTCGTCTTGTCTCGAACTATTATCTAGTCCAAAAAAACTTTGCGACCTTGTCGTGAAATTGTATAACGTATGTAATCGGTGGATTATGCGTCTCATACATTCATATCAATGTTTCCATTATTTTTCTGTTTCGAATGTGTCTGTTTATATTCAGTTCATTTACGTCCACCTTCTTGTAGACATATGTTTATCAAATACTGAGACTATCGAGAACTTGGATTCCTCAATAAAAATGCTACCTCATTGCAATTGAAAGTAGATCGTTTATTCGAGACAATAACAATGTTTTAAAGGACCGTCGAAGCTGCGCTTCAGGCTTGAATACAGGATAATCTACTTATTTTTTTTGTTCAAACTTTATCAAATCCACCCAGTAACGAGCACAGAATCAAGAAATCTTGTTTAAAAATAACCACCACACCCTCCAAACGATTATATATCCTTCCGTAGTTGCTGATATTGAGAATCACTCTCAACACATGATACAAGTAAGAAGAGCAAAGAAGCAAACGAAAACCGGATGCTCTTGCGCAGTTCGGATATATCGCGGTTGTATTGTCATCTAAGCTTCTCTACGCACTGGAGCTTAAGTAGAAGAAAAAAAAAGATAGATGTATTGTATTCACACGTGTTATATACTAGGATTTGCCGTTTTGCTTTTGTAATGCAACGTAATTCGAAACTTGTGCGGCACTCGACATCTTCACCTCGTTACGGCTCTTGAATTCTCCCGTTCTTTTCCGTTCTGCTGCTTACGCTCAAGTTATTACTCAATGCTTCAGTTTCTCATTTACGTCCGAAGAATGATTTGAGGAATCTGAATCACAAAGCAAATTTACTTGAAAATCGTAATGTCTCGATATCGTTGATTGTTGTAACGAATAGTTAATTTAACTACACTTTTTGATGATACATATAACTTGTACAGTCAGATAGGATAAGAAAGACAAGTATGCAAAATACTGATATAAAAAAAATACGTGTTCCGAGTTAAGAATTCACAGTGATTATCAAATAGACGATAAAACTCGGAGAATTCTCTACTCTGATAGCACACAAGAGATATGATAGTCGAGCCGGGGCTCGCGAGCATTGTTCTCGGCGCGTATCGCCATGAAATCAGATTTCCCGATTTCGTAAAAGCGCATATGGGATGGATGCGCGAGCGGCACAGGCAATTATCGCGCTCGTGTTAATCGCGTATACATATAGGACCGGTATAAGTCGGGTCGATTAAGGAGAGATACATCGAATAAGGAAGGCTCGAGCGGAGGATGAAAAAAAAGTGACGGGGGCTGTGTGCTCGCGCGCGCGTTGGTTGCGCGTTCGAGCGGTGAGCCGGCGCGTCTGGTTCCCAGCCCACTTCGGACTCGCTACAAAAGACAGCTACGAAGCGCGGAATAAAACATTTCCCACAGATCAAAGTGAGGCTCGGTGCGCGAGCGCGACCATACGCGTAAATTATATACGTGCCGGTAGCGGCATAAGCCGGAAAGAGTCGCGGCTGACGAAAAGAAGAGAGAAGGAGAGAAAAAGGGAAAAAAGACAGTTATACATATACGCGCGCAAGTCGTCGCCGTTCCGCATCCGGCCTCTCGTCGTCGCCCTCGCCCAATCCACCTGAATACGTATCGAGACGAGGGAAAAACAAGCGGCCGGCGGTGGCTCGCGCGCGGAGAATCGGCCCGATTGAGACGGGGCGGCGGCGGCGGCGGGGCAGGAAAAAGCGATTGCCGCGCGGCTGTTAGACGTGCGCCGCACATATTATAAGTCGTGACAGACGCGATAATCGCCGAGCCATTTGGCCTCGCGCGCGGCGATTCAAAGCAAAATATATAATGTCACAATCTACCGAAGCTTTCCCATGTTTTCGCCGGGGCTGATGGCGAATCTTCGCCGCGGGCTTTTTTCCCCGGCCCCGTATCGTTCTCACGCTCGTCCCTCGACGCGCGCGCGCGCGGCATACGATTTTAGCGTACCGAGAAAAATCGGTCGGCTCTGAAAAATCCTCCTCGCGCCGGCTCGCCGCGGCGGCCCCGCGTACGTCTCTCAGGGTTTTTCTGCAGCCCGGCCCGCCGCGCGGTAATTACCGAAGAAAGTGTCGCTCTGCTCGTCGACTAGCAGCACCACCAGCAGCACCACCACCACCAGCAGCAGCGGCACAAAGAAAAGTCGGCGCGTCGTTCGTCGAATTTGCGGACAGCGGCACGCGATGCCACGGCCGGAGAGAGAGAGAGAGAGAGAGGAGGACGGGAAGAGCCGCCGACGAAAGGCTCTCATTACGCTATTAATAACGGCGGCCGTGCCCGGGCGGCGCGAAGAAAAAGAATCGCCCAGCCGGCAATCCGTTTCGTCGTCGACGGCTCGTGCGCGGGCGAGCGTCTCCCCCCCCCCTCCCCCTGCCATGGCTCTCCGTCTCTCTGTCTCTCTCTCGCGCATACCATATCTAATAGTGAAATAACTCAAATAATTCAGCGTGCGAGTTATGCGAATGGCTTATCGTCTCGACGCTTTGAATTACCCGCCCCGCGAGGAAGCGCTCGAGCTCGGCCGAGGTGCAGCTGCCCACGTCGAGACCTGCAGCGCTGCTCGCTCGAGCCCCTTGTTGCCCCTTTGGCCAAATTATTTTTAGAATGCCTCGGTTTGATTCCGAAGATTCTCCCGTGCTCTACTCCGCGTCCTCGCTGCCGGATATCTGCAATTACCAGCCTGACACGCGCGCGCCTCTCTCCCCCGAGTTCTATTTACCTTCGATCCTCTATTTGCATCAGCTTTTCCGCTCCTCCCGCGACCCAAACTCCTCGGAATCTCGTCGTGCCTTGTTAATCACGATATCTCAATCCTGGTAGGATTCGCTTTTGGTTGCGTGTATTGATAGAAGATAGAACAGAATAGAATAGTATTTTTAAAGATCGTGGGGTCTTCTGATCCTAATTAAATGTACATAGGTTAATACATAATTTACATAATTTATAAAGATAGATAGTTATTCAGACTTATACTTACTTTTACTTACTTTTTTAGTTTATTTAGACTTTAGGGTGTGACCTCTTTCGATCTTAATTGTAATTACATGTGACGTGTAAAATGGTTTAATAAATTAAATACTAAATAAAAAAAAATATAAAGCAACTGCAGCCAATGTAGCGGGTTGGCTAATGTGGCACGTCCCTCAGATTCCATATTTACTGTGCTCTCTGGACACCATTGGCCCTCAGATTATGATGGGAGTTTGCCCTTCAAACCACACTTTGACAACAGTTAGAAGTTTCTGATTTTTTATTTTTTTCCCTTATTTCTCTATGCTAACTCAATCACAATAATCAAGTTCAATCATTCACATGTGACAACTCTCATATGAAAACATCTCATCTTTCGATTGGTCACTTTCCTCCAAACTATTTTCTATCCAACTAAATATTCACTTTTTAGCATGAAATGAAAGTGAAGTCAATGTGGCATATTTTTTTATATTTCGTATTTCGAGCGTTTCAGATCGTTCCTCTCAGCAGAAATTCAAAATTAACAATTATTATTCCTACTGTGAATGAAAATTCTGCGAGTAGTAAGAAATGCTCTTTTACTCTGAATATAGTAATTTTAAAATAATATTACCATCGATTTCAATATGTGATCATGAAAGACTGAGTCAAATGGATCAATATTCGAAAAATAAACGTCAAGATTTTATAGACATATTGTGATGATATTTAGATATCTATTTTTCGGTCAGATGTCAAAAGTATACAATAATGATCTATGGAAACATGATTTAGAGTTTATTTCAATGTCAATTCGATCATCCCTGTAAACGTATAGAGACTGTAACAAATGATTTTGAAAACGTGCCTCATTGACTGAACGTATTGTTAATGTGGCCTCTTTCAGTTTTTTTTCTACTTAATTGACATTTTGAATGGGTTCAAATAGTTGTATGATAATAATAGTAATGGTTACTGATAGGCATTGAGCTACCCTTTCAGATGCCGTTTGCAAAATTCAAAAATTCAAATTTTATCATAGTTATATTTGCAAAAACCCTTTGCCTACGTTCGTATGGGGACGACTACGTACTATAAGACGCGTGTAAGCGTGTATACGCACGGGTCGTTCGCGCATCTGCGGGACGTCACGCGGAAAAACAAACGAGATTGACATAACAATAAACTGGCGCTGCGGCGGCGGCGACGGCGGTATAATAAAGCCGCGAACAGGCAAGCCGAGTCGGGTGCAGAAAAATGCGCGGCGATTGTTTACGCGTGCGCGCGGCGCATAATTGGACTCGTGCGGTCGCGATGCCGTTCTCAAAGCAGAGCATCGCGAGCGAGCGCCGAATGAAAAGAGCGAGAGAAGCGCAGCAGCGAGGAGCAGAAAGGTAGAGCAAATGGAAGAAACGCGCACCGCCAACTAGACCATGTCTACCGAGACGCCCGGCGCATATAGACGTTAGACTCTCGCGCGCGCTCGAGGCAAATAAAACGGTGAAAAAGCGCGCGCTCGCGAGCAATCCACTCGCACGCACGCGCTGCTCTTGTGAGAATCGCTCGATTAATGACGCCTGGGTAGACTTGCACTTATTATGTGATAAATATACGTTCGGAGATAAGTCGAGGATTACACACTGATATATATATATACAAGCGGTTTCATTGAGAAATTTCATTGGCGTCGCGCGGCTGATTCCTCCGGTTAAATTAATACATATAACATAGCGCTGGAAAAATATTGTTTCCTCTCTAGGGTAGAATGTATAATCATTGATAAGTTTTAATAAGCCAACGCGCTCACGCACATTCATATTCGTTCATTTGTGCGCTCGCTCACGCACGACGAGACGGAAATTTGCTGGCGCGATTGTGTTCGGCGGCCCATCGTTGAACGCGTTTCGCTGCACCGCCGCGGCTGCACGATCCGCGTGTTTAATTGAATATTTACCGGTTACATCGGACGATAATTCGCAATTATTCCATGCATGTTTTACTTCTTTTTTTTCACCATCTCCAAAGCTCGATTATACGGCCGAGGATAATTTTTCAATTATTGCTGCGGGGCTTATGATGATGCGCGCTTGATGGATACCTCGGTTAATACGAGTAATCACGATGCTGCAAATAATCGAATGGAACTCGCACGTATTCTGAATTTGTTTGAACAAAATCGAGAGATAGGGACGTATTTTTGCTCATCGAGCCTTCTTTTCATTTGCCTTCTTCCAGATGTTCTGCGTGGATGTGTACCCGTCTTATGGTTACCAAATCAAGTCATCTTTCAGGCCGGCGTATACCCATTCGCGACATAGCAGCCAACTCCAAACGGATTCAGTCGGATAATATAGATCTGAAAAAATTTAGGATATCGAGCTGTATCACTGTTTGAGAGTAAATTTAATAATGCATGAATAAACGATGGCTCGGCAAGGGGCAAGGGGTGACTCGAAACTTTCAATGAGATAATCGCGCAGCAACGTGTGCGTATATATATAGACGCGCGCACAGCCGCGCGATTACTTTAATTGGATGCGTACATAATGGGGGGAGAATTATTCGGCGCGCCGCCGCTAAATTACTCGCCCCGCATCGATTCGCAACTTCTAGCATGCGCTTGCGCGCGCATGCATTAGTTTACACATATTTACAAGCGCGACGTGGGGCGCGCGCTGTTTGATTATACGGATCGCCGAGACGGACTTACCCCTCGGCTCGCGGTGCAAGGAAGGATCGGGAAAAGTCGGTAGATCGGCGATAAATGCCGCCGGTACGATCGCCCGCGGCTACATGTACGCGGGGATCTTGATGCCCGGCTCGCGCCACTGGCCTTGCTCTTTCTTTCTCTTTTTTTTCTTCCTTTTTCGCATCGCGCATTAACGCGCAGCCAGTGGAACTAGCCGGAATAACTCTTGCGGCCATATACACACGTTGCGTGCGCTCGCGCGAGGAAAAGCCCCCGACGCACGTCCTGCCTCGCGAGTCGCGTCGTTCCAGCTGCTCCTCGATTGCGGATCGACGATTGTGGATTGTGCTATACATATATATGCGCGTGTGCGTATTAGCACACCCTCGATATACACGTATAGCCTCCCTGACGTTTCTCGGCCTCGGCGCGGCGCTTCTTTATGTATGAGCTCGCGCCGGGCACACTCGCGCGCGTATATATATACGTGTACGTATATATACGGCCGCAGACGCTCCCGCGCGCGCGCGAGTGACATGGGAATCAGAGTAATTTAATACGCGCCAAACGGATACTGTCTCGGAATTTTAACGTTACACGTATATACACACGAAGCGCGAGCGAGCAGCCATTAATGGAAAATTTCATATATAATATATACCCCTTATCAGATACGCCATATCGCTCGCCTCTCTGCTCCTCGGTCGCGTTGAATTATGCGAATAACAAGTATTTTCTTGTGTATCGCTCGATCCTGATACTCTGCGTGGCTGCCTGCAGTTGGCTAATTAAGTCGCGCTGCAAAAAACAAATTCATTTATGAAATTCAACTTTTCGAGTTCGAGACCGCGCGTTGAGCCAGTCGTCGAGCCGGCGGATAAATTTATGGACTTTCTCGATTGAATCCCATCGTTCATTCAATTTTGATGAGTTGCGTATGTTTCGCGAGTTGGTTCTCGAACGTTAGTATAGCGGTGCAGAAAAAGGAACGAAACTGCGTCCTGATGCGCGGCGATTTCATCGAGTTCACAATGGTACAACGTCAACCGCCTCGTGCAATTATGAAATCACTGAAATATATATCGAATTCCCTTCGTCGCGCGATGTTTGCCCATTGGAAAATGAACGGGAGCCGCGTTCCTAATTCATTATCACTCGATTAAGCAAGCGAAATAATAAAAAATGATGTTAATGGCCGTCGTCGGAGCGGGATTTGTCGTGGACTGCGCGCGCGGCTATGCGGCAAGAGATTCTCGCCCCCCGTCCAGTCTGGCGACACAGAAGCGAGCGTGGAGCTGTTTTGCGCGGTATATTAATTTAATTCTTTGGATACTCGATAGATGAAGGGGGAGAGGAGGATGAGTCCGCGCTCGCTCGCTCGCTCGCCGGGCTTGAATATTCATAGGAAAGAGGGAATAGAGATCGGCCGTAATAGAATTTAAATTAAGTAAGGGATGGGGCGCCAGCTCGGAGAGACTGCACGGGCTTACGTAACGCAATAATGCGAGTTTTGTACATCGACACAAAATCTTGTACTTTCCAGCGAAATAATATATATCCCCTTTCCCTGTGACATTAGTTATCTCTCCACGACGTGATCGCTCTTTTCCACTTATTAACTTTCTTTCGTAATGATCATTGTTTTGTTCAATACACGAACTTTTATTCACCGGTACCTATTTCCACGATGTTTTATTCAATATTATATTTCCTAAACAGATCATCCTTTTGGTTGCAATTTCTTCCTTATCCGAGCTGGTGGGCGATTAGATTGTCAATGATTATTTTAGGGTTGCAGGCGTTGTCGTTTTCGGTATTTCTTCATTCCAACATATGAATATATAAGGTAACTGTACCCAATGTGCCCCCCCCTAAGGGTTTTTCGCGAATTTGACTATGATAGACTTCGAATTTTAAAATTCTGTGAATGGCATCTCAAAGCTTAGCTCAATACCTATTAGAAACCATCTTCATAATCATCATTCGACTACTTTAACCTATCGAAAATCGCAATTTAAAAAAAAACGCAAAAAGGCTAAATGCACAAAACGTGTACCCAATTTGGCACAATTTTTTAATCATTAGCTACAGCCTATATAGGCCTACAGGGACGATCCAATTGGCATTGAAATAAACTCTCAATTATGTTCCCAGTGATATTTATACAAAATTTTTAACATGCAACTCAAAAATACGCGTCTAAATCATTGTAATATGTCTATACAAATATTCAATGATTTCACTCAATCTTCCCATTTAAAAACGCGTAGAGGGGCACATTGGGTACACTTTTTTTTGATGCGAAAAACAGCAATTTGAGTAGGATAAAAAATAATTTTAGGAAAACTGATGAGACCAATCGAAAGCTGAGATGTTTTTACACAAAAAAGAGTAATGACACTTTGAGAGATAAAAATTATTGACACCTGATTTTTGAGGTTGAGTGTGAAAAGTGAAATAAGAAAATGGTGAAAAAATGAGTAAGTGAAAGTTCAAAGTGTTGTAGGAGAGTGGTTTTAAGGGCTAAATGGGCGGGGAAGATACCGAAAATTTTCTTTTAATTCCCCCAACATAACCCAAGAGCGACTGATGCTCAGAGAGCACCGGAAATACGAAATCTGACGATTGTGCCAAATTGGGTACAGTGCCAAATTGGGTACAGTTACCTTATATTTTGTCGATACATATTCGAAGCAAGTTTGCGTTTTCGTTGCTCCGCTGATTCGCAGTCAGAGTCTGAGACAAATTAGAAAGTTGGATATTTTGAGATTTTCTAATTAATTGCTCCCGAGTGCCACTGTACATAGTTTGAGGTAGACGAAATCGCGTACTTCCTTGTTGTCGCAGCGAGTGAACAACGGTCGAAAGAAGCGCTCGTCAGTCAATTAACTCAATCCAGCATGCTTCCATTTATTTTGTAGTTGCGCGACTCTCGAGACACCTGTAATCATAATGATCGCGCGGTGTGAATCTTCCCGTTAACTTGGCCGAGGTGTTTAACCTTGTTAAGTAGCTCGCGCGCACACACAGCCGCACGTGTATATACATACATAGAAGAGCGCGACACACGTAAGCATCAATTTGTCCATGCGTACCAGTGTATGGTTTTGCTCTGTTTCCGTCTGTTTGTAGAGGGCGCGAAAATGATTTTCGAACGCTCTTGCTCCTTCCTGTTTATTCAGCGCGCGAATGATTTATCGCGCGCGGGACCGCCCACCCTTTAATTTCGTCTTGGGAAAACAGTCGGGCGAGCGAGTTAATCATCGGAATTGGACGTGGACGCGATCAGCCGGGCCCCGAGAGCCCGAAATAATCGCGCGCAGCCCAGCGAAGGTACGCGTGTCACTCGCGAGCGTTATATACACCTCTCGCGCGCGAGCCGCGCGTTAATTCAGCTCGCGTGTGCGCGCAACGAGAGAACGGATGCGTATCGCGCAGCGTCAGCTTGGCTAATAGTCGCGGGGGGGGCTCGCCTCTCTCCTCCCGAATCCCCCAGGGATCGGGCCGTGTGTGTGCCCGTGTGCGACAGTTTGCCGTTGACGTAAGCCGCGGCCGGCCAGGCCTGACGTGTATCCTGGAGAGCGGATTTGCGGCCGCGGCACCGAGTGATGCTCTCGCGTGTCGAGTCATCGCTTCGCGCGGCTCGTTCCGAACTCGTTGCGCCACACACGCCACTCCACCGCCCGGCCCGGCTATATTCTAATGTCAGCTCGGATGTACACGTGCCATCGAGCATCCTTTCACGCCCCCGCGCACATCCGAGCGGTGCGAGCGGTGCCGACGGCCGGCCGGCCAGATCAAACTCGGGTCGCACGCGCGCGTCTTCTCGATTACGCGACCTGCCCGCGAGAGAGCAGCCTCTTCCCCGGGCTGGTGAATTCGATGCAAAACGGGCGTTTTCGAGCCGTTCAAATGCGATCGCGAGTCGAGCTCTGATAAACGTAGGGCGATATGAAATTCCTAACGGATATGAAATTCCTATATGTATATTGTTTAAATGGTGATTTTATTACAATGCCCAACGATTCGTGAACTGTGCGCGCAGCTGTTGCAGTACTCTCGATCCGTTGTTAGCAATGCTTTTCTATTTCAGTGAAATTCATGAAGAATATAAATTATAAAATTAAATCGTATTAAATGATGCTTAATACCTGCAGCGGCCCATAAGTAATTGTATCTACTCACACGACTTTAATTAGCGGCCGGATCATCGTATATGCCTTTCATATTGTTTTTATTTTCACCGATCGGAATTAATTGAATGGTGCATACATATATATCCCATTTGCAATGTATACACGGGGGAATCATCGCGCGCACATATCATTGTATAGAAAACTTGAGAAACGCCTCGCTGTACACATTCATCCATCAAAGTAGCGTATTATACAAGTGTGTGTGCGCAAGCAACGCATCCGTAAATGGTAACGTATCGAAAGAAACGCGGCGTGCGGCATACAATCTGGATGATCTAAATGAATTCGTAGGAAGAGCATCAGACGCTGCTTCGTTAAAGCGCGCGCACACACACGTAGCCATCTTGGTTGGTGAGGTATGCAGCGGCCGAACAGATTTGATAATTTCCCCGAGTGGTTTTTCCCCGGCGGGCTGGAGGGGGGAGGGAGCTGAGAAGGCAAGCTCGGCCGGATCGCTCGCTCGGCCGAGTCGGTCGCGGTCTAGGCGGGCCCGGCGCGGAAGGAGCGCGAGCGAATCGCAGAGATCGGCGTCGCCCGATAAGCAAAATAAAACTCGCGCTCCGCTCATTGTTCGCGCGGCGGCATCTAATTAGGCGCTCGCGCGTATATGCTCGTCTCTGGCGCTCCCCCCACCCGGCCTAGCTGAGTCGACGCTATCTGCGCTACATGCAGATACACTTGCGCGAGATCGTCTTGTCGACAAATGTAGGCTGATCTAGACTTAATCCACGTGAGGTCAGCCCGGTGTTCTGAATAACGATAACTCAACCTGAACACTACTTGAAGCATAACTGAAGTTTCGAATTCAAGGTTTATGGATTGATTATTCAATGACAGATTGATAGATCGATGGAAAATTATTCATCCGGCTTTTTGGAATACAAACACCAATGTATAATTCAAATTTAAAATTTGCCTTCCTTGATCTTTTTACTTTAGTAGCATGTCGGTAGAAAACATTGTTTACGGCTCTTGGGCCCAGCGTCTCCTTGTGCTGCATCACACATATTGTGTCCGCTGAGCTTTCAAGTACTGCGTTACTTTACTCTCAAGACATTTTGTGTATTTTCCGTTATATTTTATATTATTCAAGTTCGCGTATTTTCAACGAATTAGTTGATAAACTTTTCTACTCAGTTGTTCATTTATCTAGGAGATAAACACATTTCAACACAGGTCATGGTATACAGAGTTTCACCTGACCCTGTTTGTACTTATACAGTTATATACGAATAGTTTCAGTTTTTGTATGGATACATTGATTTTTCAATTTCATTCGTTGACGCCAAGTACAATACGTTTCTCAAAGTAATGCTAATACCACATACGGAAAGAAATATTCTTGTAAAATTTAGAAGGAAATATAGTAATTTTTACTAGAAAATCTGTCGTTTATATTAGAGAATGACATTCCAGTTATTCATACAAGAGTTTCTATTAAATTTTTATTTTTCAAGAGAAATTTGAAAAATTCATTCTTATTTTGGCATGGCGAATTCGGAACGATTTACACAGAGTCAGAATATTAATTTTTTTTATTTAATTTCATTCATTTTACTTACATTTCACCTCTGAAAAAATTGTTTCACCTATATTGAGATTTGAATGAGATAATCCACTGCGCGAGAAGCTGAACTTTACCGCTGCATCAACAGTTTCTGTTGTATATATAAAGAATATACACAACACATATTTATAAGTCACACAAGTAAATAGACGAATTGGCATAACTTGCGTGATTATAATGATTCAATATTTTGTTCTATACAAATATATTATTAAATCAACTCGAATCGATGGGTATGCTAAGATAGCTAAATGAATAATGACAAAATAGTGGAGATTCAATTTGTATGACCAAATTACTATGGTCTATCGTAAAAATGAAAATATTAATCTAGCGTCTACCATCTGACAATCTTTACTATCTCTTACAGCAATTTTTTAGAGTCTTAGAGTGTATATAAGAGTATGCTCAGAAGAACGCGGGGAATCTCACGTAGAAGCTCTTGGCGCCTCTTGAATAAGATGCGCTTGGATGTGGTCAAAGAGGCGGCGCGTCGGTGAATCGAAATTCGGTCGTTGGAAAATTATGCGTTGGCCACTCCCGTGGAGGGGAGGGTCGAGAATTGCAGCGCTGCCGCGCGCCGAGTCCGTCAGGGTTGACGAGTGCACTGCACATTCGCTTTGAAATTCCATCTAGGTCCACGGGAGTGCCCAGAAGTTCGCAGAAGTATACATACACGCGCGTACACGTACACCCCATGGCTGTTATCGGTTTCGGACATCGAGTCATGAGCTCGCGGAGAAAGAAGACGTGAGAATGTGCGCACGAGAGAATATATTCAACGAACCCGCGCGCGCCTGACGAGTCTACACGCGGCGCGGAGCTCGTGGACGATCGCGCGAGTTGTGGAACGGGTGATTTTCAGGAATCCGTCATGTAAAATGGGGACCACTCGGGCAAAAAGGGTCGAGTAGAGCTCGCGAGGTCGGAGGGGGGAGGGGGGCGGGTCAGGATCGGAGGCTGATTATCTCGGGAGATTATGTTTGCGCACGCTGGCGGGGATACGGAGCGGAGGAAAGTGAGATCGGAGCCTGGCTCGCGTAGTCCTGCAGTTGTTTGACCGGGCGGTCTCGCTTTATGCGCCCGCTCCCTTGTCTTTGCGGCTCGCGAGCGCCCCACAGAGCCGCGGCTGATGTCCGTCGTCGTCCCCCGACGGCCCGAGGCGCGCGCGCGCATCTCGAGATTCAGATATTTTTTTACGAGCTCTCTCGGCGCGTTTGCCTCCTCCCTCGGTGCCTCCTTTTTGCTCGGCCAGTTCGTGCTCGGACTTGCAGATCGCGCCGGCACCGCGGCTCGATTGGATTATCGCGGGACATCTGGGAAAATGAGCGAGCCAGAGAGGGACCGCGGTGGTACGGCGGACAAAGGTGGAAAGACTCGTAAAGTACGAGCGTCGAGTGATATTTTTAATTTGAATACGCCGCCCCCCCCCCTCCGCCCCGACTGGCTTTACGATTACGCCCCGAGCAAGTTTCAACCGGGTTCGACCCAGTGCGGGATGACCTATTGATCCGCGCGCGTCAATGGAAAAACGCGCGCAGATACTTGAGCGAGTGGTCGAGCGAATCGCATCGCATCGCGAGAGGCTCGTTTACTCGGGTTTCCTACCCATTACGCGAAACAACGCCGCAAAACAAACGAAGCGCGCGGCAATCGGGGGAGGGAAAAAAAGGAAGCTAAAAGTTCGAAAATTTCCCATTCAATTATACGCACACGCGAGCCGCCGGCGTATCGCGCTCACTTTTCCGTTAGCCAAACAAATAGCTCGGGCGCGATCTCGTATATACGTGCAGTATACAGGTGGCACGCGCGCGACTCTTCAGCCACGCGTGTGTGTGTGCGTGGGTGCGTTTGCATAATTAGGGAGAAAACGAGGGTACACACGGGGAGCGGGGAGGGGAAAAAAGTTTGATTATAAAGTTTGCCCGGGCGATGATGGGTCGCGAGGGTGTGCGGGCCGAGGCGGTCGAGATCAGCCAGATTCGGACGAGCGCGTCTCGGCGGAGCGATCGCGCGCGCGCGCGCGCGAGACAGCGAGACGTAGCGGAGATTGGGTTCGACTCATCTGGAGATGCGCCGCGCGCCCGAGTGTATCTATCCCATTCGGCGGGGCTGCTGGGCTATATAAGCTCGCCGGTGTGTATCTATTTGCCGACACAGATAAACACGGATACGGGGCGAGCGGGGCGAGGGGTGCTCGGGGAGGGCCACGGAGGTAGAGAGCGAGCTAGAGCGTGGGAGTGTTCTTATAGTGGAACTTATTGATCCAACAAAACTCATTTCGAGATACAGTGCAAAGTCTCGCGGAGATACAGCTCCTACTCTCCTCTCTGTCTCCGTCTCGGAGGCTCCGCGTCTCTCCCCTCCCGCGGCGGTGGCGGCGGCGGCGGCGGCGACGGCGGCGAGTATAGCCGATCTATCCGGCCGCGCTTCTTTCTCGCTCTCTCTAGCTCTGTCGGTGGCGCGCGCGCACACCCCCAATCCTCCCCGGCTCGCTCTCGCCCCGCTGCCGATTGCCACCCCACCGTATTCTCCTCCTCGCACCCACTCACCCTCCCCCGCGTCTCCTCCTCCGACTCCCGTATCGTATCCAAGACGCTCCTCTGTCTCTCTCTCTCTTGCTCTTCCGCGAGCTTATTCTCTCTGTATCTGCCGGCTGCTGCCCTCGCTTCCTACGTCTATACACGCTTAATGCGTGTACGCGGCGAACGGGATAAGATACGCCCGGATCCCACGGAGGGAAGCACTATTTGCAGGGCTCATTCCCTAACTTGGGAAGCTTTTTGATCGAGCCGAGTGCTGCTGCGCGCGGATATTTCTCCAGCGCACGCTCGATAAATCAAAGTACAACGCCGAGCTCGGTGTGCTGGGCTTGCTCGCGGTACGTTTCCAAAATCTATACTTTGTTTCTGGCAGTCACGCTGAGTCTGCGATCGATACAGCGGGAACATCGGGTTGGGTAATTTGATTGTCACCAGTTTGGCAAGACACGGATTCATCGTGTCTGGTCGGGGGGGATTTCTCATCCGAGGATGAAAATCACTCCGCAAACTCAATCCTACTCGTCGAAATCGCGACGGAGTCATTGGCCCTCTGAATGATTGAGCGAGTCGGAGAAAAACTCGAGCTGTAAAAATCGACGCTTCGCATATCGCGAAAAGCTGAGAGAGACGTTGTAAAAAGTGCAAGTTATCGAAGAAATGCGCAAAGGCCGCTGAATGCGGCTCCTCGCTGTGCTTAGGGAAAGTTAATAATTAGAGACGGCGAGCGCGTGACCTTGTAGCAGGAGCAACGGCGGCGGCGGCGGCAGCAGCAGCTCAGCCACCGCGGCCCGATGTTCTCGCTCGCGCTCCGTCTGGTCGGCTTGGCCGCTCGCTCCCTCTCTCTCGCTCTCCTTCCCTCCTTCGCTCTCTCTTCCTCGAGCTTCATCCCTCGAGTACGCGGCGCGAGCCTTCTCTCTTTCTCTCTCCCTCTCTGTGGAACGCGCGAGCTCAGTCAAAAAGCCAAAGTTCGCGGCATCTCGTCGCGCGGGCGGCACACTGAAAGCAATTTCGGCAGCTCGGGGCGGCCCCTCATCTGGTTTTACGCGGCCCGAGAAGGAAAGTGCATAAAGCTCTCGCTTTCGAGTGTCCTCTCTATCTCTCTTTTACTCCTTCGGCTGCTGAAGCCTCGCGCCTTCGCCTTTTTCACGATCTTCCAGCAATAACGAGGTCGCGTGCGCGCCCACCTATCCCACTCAATATCCCCGTCATCGACTTGTCAATGAGCCCAATTCCTGATGCCTACTCTCGGCTTGCCATATTTGTCGTGGAACATCTGAAAAATAATCGATTAGATCAACTTCTCAACTCGATGGCTCTTGCAACGTTCGCTCGTGAAGAAATTGAATGATATAGTTTTCGAGTTCGTTTGTTGCTTCATTATATAACACCAAAAATACAAACAACACAACACAACAACACAACACAACTCTGGCGAAATGACCAAAAACTGCATTGACTTCGAAGACATTCGTCCGCTTACTGCGTTAGAGGAACAATCCCAAGAACAAGCCCATTCACTCTTACTAGTTGAGCTGACAGTAGCTTGACTAACTTTTTGAGGTACTGTGCCGGCTTACTTGGATAATCAAAATCTGAAAAGATGCGTTCTATTATTATTTCTTCGTTTATGTACTTGAATTTACACTCGAACAACTTGTCAATGATTCTCCGGGACTCACTGCCTTTGGGTATCGAGTCGGAAAGTACCATTGATACATAGAAAGAAGCACTTTTTAATCAGACCAAAACCTTGTATACCGATAAGAGAATACTCCTTAGTTCATATCGTAGTTCACAGTTCATAAACCAATGACGGATTGTATTTAGTTAAGATGATCTTCAGTATTGAATAGTACTTATATCTGTAATATTTATCTCAATAATATAACTTTATATCGTCGCCTGGGGGGAAAAAGCAACGATCTCAGAAACGCGCTAAAGAAAGATCTATTTCGATTTAAGCGAAATAAAAAGATCTATTTCGAATTAAGCGAAATAAAAAGATCTATCTCGAATCGAGCGGAATAAAAAGACCTATCTCGAATCGAGCGGAATAAAAAGATCTATTCCGAATCGAGCAGTATAGAAAGATCGTTCTCAAATCGACTTTTAAAGAAAGATCTAACTCAGATTTTACATTATAGAAAAATCTATCTCAGGTTTAATTTTATTTTGCGGCGTTTTTTCGAGTTCGGAGTTGATGCGGTACGTGCGCACTTGAGTGCGATTGCTTGTGTGCGTGTGTGAGTATGTAAATATGTGTGTACGTGTGTGTGTAAGGACACATCTGAATGTAATATGCCAAGTTAACTATTTACATTAAACAGTTTTTGCCTCGATGGTTTCTCGTAAAAATTGGTATACATGTGTTTTTGAGGTCGCTGATAACGAATCCGGCCTCAAATTTTGAAAATTCAAATTAGAGCCTCTAAGATCACCTGACAAAAATTTGGAAAAAATGGAATTTTTTCAAAAATTGGTATACATGGGTTTTTGAGGTCGCTGATCACGAATCCGGCCTCAAATTTTGAAAATTAGAATTAGAGCCTCTAAGATCACTTAACATTTGGAAAAATTGATCTTTGTTGAAAATTGGTATTCATGGGTTTTTGAGGTCGCTGATTACGAATCCGGCCTCAGATTTTGAAAATTCAAATTAGAGCCTCTAAGATCACCTGACAAAAATTTGGAAAAAATTGAACTTTGTTGAAAATTGGTATACATGGGTTTTTGAGGTCGCTGATTACGAATCCGGCCTCAGATTTTGAAAATTCAAATTAGAGCCTCTAAGATCACCTGACAAAAATTTGGAAAAAATTGGTATACATGTGTTTTTGAGGTCGCTGATAACGAATCCGGCCTCAAATTTTGAAAATTCAAATTAGAGCCTCTAAGATCACCTGACAAAAATTTGGAAAAAAATTGAATTTTTTGGAAAAATGGTAATCATGGGTTTTTGAGGTCGCTGATTACGAATCCGGCCTCAGATTTTGAAAATTCAAATTAGAGCCTCTAAGATCACCTGACAAAAATTTGGAAAAAATTGGTATACATGGGTTCTTGAGGTCGCTGATCACGAATCCAGCCTCAAAAACCCATGTATACCAATTTTTAAAAAAATTCAATTTTTTTCCAAATTTTTGTCAAGTGATCTTAGAGGCTCTAATTCTAATTTTCAAAATCTGAGGCCGATTTGTAATCAGTTACCTCAAAAACCCATAAATACCAATTTCTAAAAAAATTTATTTTTTTTCCAAATTTTTGACAAGTAATCTTAGAGGCTCTAATTTGAATTTTCAAAATCTGATGCCGGATTCGTGATCAGCGACCTCAAAAACCCATGTATACCAATTTTCAACAAAGTTCAATTTTTCCAAATGTTAAGTGATCTTAGAGGCTCTAATTTTGATTTTCAAAATTTGAGGCCGGATTCGTGATCAGCGACCTCAAAAACCCATAAATACCAATTTCTAAAAAAATTTATTTTTTTTCCAAATTTTTGACAAGTAATCTTAGAGGCTCTAATTTGAATTTTCAAAATCTGATGCCGGATTCGTGATCAGCGACCTCAAAAACCCATGATATACCAATTTTCAACAAAGTTCAATTTTTCCAAATGTTAAGTGATCTTAGAGGCTCTAATTTTGATTTTCAAAATTTGAGGCCGGATTCGTGATCAGCGACCTCAAAAACCCATAAATACCAATTTCTAAAAAAATTTATTTTTTTTCCAAATTTTGACAAGTAATCTTAGAGGCTCTAATTTGAATTTTCAAAATCTGATGCCGGATTCGTAATCAGCGACCTCAAAAACCCATGTATACCAATTTTTAAAAAAATTCAATTTTTTTCCAAATTTTTGTCACGTGATCTTAGATGCTCTAATTTGAATTTTCAAAATCTGAGGCCGGATTCGTAATCAGCGACTTCAAAAACCCATGATTACCAATTTTCAACAAAGATCAATTTTTCCAAATGTTAAGTGATCTTAGAGGCTCTAATTCTAATTTTCAAAATCTGAGGCCGGATTCGTGATCAGCGACCTCAAAAACCCATGTATACCAATTTTTAAAAAAATTCAATTTTTTTCCAAATTTTTGTCACGTGATCTTAGATGCTCTAATTTGAATTTTCAAAATCTGAGGCCGGATTCGTAATCAGCGACTTCAAAAACCCATGATTACCAATTTTCAATAAAGATCAATTTTTTCCAAATGTTAAGTGATCTCAGAGGCTCTAATTCTAATTTTCAAAATTTGAGGCCGGATTCGTGATCAGCGACCTCAAAAACCCATGTATACCAATTTTTAAAAAAATTCAATTTTTTTCCAAATTTTTGTCAGGTGATCTTAGAGGCTCTAATTTGAATTTTCAAAATCTGAGGCCGGATCCGTAATCAGCGACCTCAAAAAACCCATGATTACCAATTTTTCAAAAAAAATTCAATTTTTTTCCAAAATTTTTGTCAGGTGATCTTAGAGGCTCTAATTTGAATTTTCAAAATTTGAGGCCGGATTCGTTATCAGCGACCTCAAAAACACATGTATACCAATTTTTACGAGAAACCATCGAGGCAAAAACTGTTTAATGTAAATAGTTAACTTGGCATATTACATTCAGATGTGTCCTTACACACACACGTACACACATATTTACATACTCACACACGCACACAAGCAATCGCACTCAAGTGCGCACGTACCGCATCAACTCCGAACTCGAAAAAACGCCGCAAAATAAAATTAAACCTGAGATAGATTTTTCTATAATGTAAAATCTGAGTTAGATCTTTCTTTAAAAGTCGATTTGAGAACGATCTTTCTATACTGCTCGATTCGGAATAGATCTTTTTATTCCGCTCGATTCGAGATAGGTCTTTTTATTCCGCTCGATTCGAGATAGATCTTTTTATTTCGCTTAATTCGAAATAGATCTTTTTATTTCGCTTAAATCGAAATAGATCTTTCTTTAGCGCGTTTCTGAGATCGTTGCTTTTTCCCCCCAGGCGACGATATAGTCTTCTCTCTACTAGTATGTAAACCATTGGAAAGTTGAATTGATTAATTAATTATTATTGTCCTTTCAATCGATCATAATTTCTGCCACCCGGCCAATGAGCTTTGGCTACGACGGAAAACTTTTTCGATCGATCGATCAATCAATCAATCAATCAATCGATCAATACTTGGGTATGACCATGAGCAACCTCAGAAAAATTGCACGACCCACATGCACCGGATTCTGATTGTTATAAAATGATATAAAAAGAGATAGGAGGAGAAGGAAGGTTATTCAAGAGTTGGTGCATGGGGCGGGGAGGGAGGAGGTCACGAATCAAAGCGAAGCGTCCTCTTTGGGTACAATGGGACTGCGGGTGCAAAAAGGCGCACGATATCGCCGCGACGGCTAGATCGAACCGAGTGGCAATTGCGCGAGGGAACAAGAGAGGCGGGAAGCGGAGTTGGAGTGGTGCAGCGGGGGCTGGAGGGGGTCGGGGGGAGGAGGCGCGGGCACAAAGGTATGGACCCGCAGAGAGGGCACAAGTCGGAAGTAGCGCGAGAAACTGGCTGCGGCTGTGTGGGTCGGGCTGGCAGGGTGGGGTAGTGGAAAATGGCTGCGCGAGCTGGGAGGGAATCGAAAGATAAATCGAAAGAAAGAGATATATCGAGTTGTTGTGGGGCTGCGCTCGCGTGTACGTGTACGCGCGAGCGTGTGTCGGGGGGTGCAGCTCGGGCGGAAGACGGGCGAGAGGAAAAGAGAGAGGGAGTGTGCGGGAGGGGTGGCTGCAGCGATGGAGGGGCGGCTGGTCGGAGGGAAAAGAGGGAAAGAGCGAGAGCGAGAGAGAGAGAGAGGAGAAAGCTCGCGGCGCGGATATATACTTATACATATATATATATATACATATAGCCGTGGGCCGGGAGGGAGTCGGAGGCCGGAGCAGATAGATGTATGTGGGAGGGCCGCTCGATACAGCCCCAGCAAAACCTCATCCTCTGCAGCCGAACCGAGGCATCGCGCATCGCTCGAGGTTAAAGTGAGAAAAGTCAAGCCGCACCACACAGCTCGACTCGGCTCTCCGACACGTCGCAGCTCCAGGAGGGCCACTCTCTCTCCCTCCCTCTTCATCCCTCTATATACACGTCTCTCGCTTTTCTCTTCCCTCTCTGATCCACGCGCGCGCGCGACAAGCTGCATCGGCACTCCACTCGCCCACCTCCACTCGAGCTTTCCCAGGGTGAAGGACCTCGTGCACGTCCGCACGCACGTATCCTTTTCATTTCTATGTCTGACCCGGTTCAACCGCGCCGCACAACCGTTCGTTACTGGCTCCTGGCAAAATATCGAGAAAATTGCGCACGCGCCACTGTGCAGCTCGTTTTCCAATCCCGCGCGTATGGATCCTCGCGAATATTTCATCGTCATTTCCCCCTACGTTAACAACGGCGTACTCTTGATCCCCCCTCCCATTCCGCGCTAGCACTATGCTTCTGCAAAAAATGATATTATGTGAGATCTTGCATCCGAATTACATTTTCAATTTCGCGTCAAAGAGACGAAATTCACTAGTCCCGCAAGAGACACGTATATGTAATAATACATTAAAGCCGATAGGATGATCCAGCTACAGCGATGTATATATATCCAGTCACATAAGAAGAGAAGAAATCCACGGATGAATCGAGCGGCATTAATTTGAATCCAAGCGATTTATCGAGGATCATTAATCAACCCGAGCCCGAAGCAAGTTTAATCTCATGGATTACGAAATTTATGATTCAATTGGCCGAGGCGGCGAAAATAGAGCGTCGGAGCATGCGGCGAGTGGGTGGGTGAGGTAGCGGGCCGACAAGCAGCAAAAGAACGAGCAGGCTGTAAGATTGGCTGGAGCGCGGCAGCAGCCGCGTGTGCATGAGTCGTTGATAATCGGCCGCGCGCCGAGTCGTAGGTCACGGAGGGGGCGGGGGGGGGGCGCGGGAGGGTGAAAAGCGAGCCAAGCACCGGAGCGAGCACGCGGAGAGTCAAAGAGTGCTGGAAAAGGAGAGAAAGACAGAGAGAGAGAGAGAGAGAGAGAGAGAGAGAGGAAACGGCCTTTTATCGAGAGACTTTTAAGCCCACTTTCCAGAGTTGGCTGGCTTTCAAAATCCACGATTCTGGGCGGGTGGGAGGGGAGGTGCCTGGTGCAGAGCAGCGGCTTGTCACTTGGCTGGTTATCCGGGCACTCTCATGCCCGGCCACGCGGATGCGAGTGCATAAACACGCGGCAGTGGCGGCGTCATCGTCGTCGTCGTCGTCATCGCCGCCGCCGCCGCCGCCGCCGCCGCCGTCGTCGGATCCTGCGCGTAAAGAGGCAGTGGGTTTGTCTGTACCTCTTTCGCCGTCTGTATGTATATACGTGTACGTGTTACAACGTGTATACATGTACGTGTCTGTTGGGGCGCGCGGCGCGCGATCTCGTCGCTCTCCGCGCACCGAGGACTCACGTACTCGCTCGGCTCGGGATATTGTGATTTCAGCAGCTCTGTGTAATTATGGAAATTAGCGACATGGAAAGCCTAGGATAAAAGGGTTGATTATAATCCGGCCGGCTCGCTCAGCTACGGCGACGGTGAGCGAGAGCCAGACGAAAGCGAGCGAGCTGCGAAGAGTGTGCCATAGATTAAAATGCTCCATCTGCGCACCGGTCCAAGCCTATATCCGCGGGCCGCGCGTATATATCTGCATATTCTATCCCGTTCCTATCCCCCCCACATCCTCCCGGAATCACGATGATATTATGGGATCAGCTAGCTATCTGTGCTCGCCCCGAAAGAAGCCGGAAAAAGTAGGGGTGGCGGCGGCGGTGGCGGGGTGGATGTGGAGAGCCAAGAACGCGCGAGAGAGCGAGCGACGCGAAACGAAATCCCGGGTCGTCGGCGTTAGCCGCGAGCTTTTCCTCCGTGCCCCGGAATATCTGTCCTGCGATGGCAAATTATCTTCTATTTTCAAAGTTTGCGCCCAGCTTCCCCTGCGCGTCTAGCCCGGCTCTCCAACAGCCGTGCTCGCGACGGATCCGTCTTGCCAACTCCGTACCGCTACTACTGCGCCGCCCGCCAGACATTGGCAAACGCGCCCCGATTAGCTATCGACCTCGCGTATACGCACTACGTGTGTGTCCTTTGTGTCGATGGCGAACCTCGGGATATCGCGAACTATATCCGCCAATTTGTATGTACGTGCCGCATATGTAATACGTGCTCGCGAGAGCTAGTGTGATTTTTCCCTTTATTCTTCCTTTTGTTTTTTTCCTTTTTCATCAGCCAACCAGCCGCGGGGGCCGGTAACGAGAAAGTTTGTCGGAGGAAAAATTGCCTGCCAGAACGGATATCGCCGATTGCGCGCGTGGATATATAGGATGGAGCCGAGTGCAGCAGAGGGAAGAGGAGAAGGAGGAGGAGGAGGAGGAGGAGAGAGAGAGGTTTTTTCTCGGCAATACCCCTTCGGGCATCGGCTGGCTCTCTCGCTCTCTCTCTCTCTCTCTCTCTCTCTCTCGAGCTGCTCGTTTTTTCTCCTCCGAGCTCTGTCGGGTGGCGCGCGCGCGCCGAGATAGATCCCTCCTCTCCTCTGGGTTGCTCGCTCGTCCCTCATCGATTCCTCCCCGTTTCGCGGGCTCGGCGCTGGGCGACACGCTCACTCTCTCTCTCCGCGTCTTGGTTTTTTTTCTCCCCCGTCCCGCCGAGAGCTGCGATTGGGCGACGCCGGGGAGGCGACGTCCCGCGCGGCGTATATATCGGGTATCGAGTATCGGCTCTCGGGCGGCGATTGGTCGGCCGGCGCCCGGCGCCGGGGGGGTAGGCACTTCCGACTGATTTGTTACGTAAAAACGTCGATAGGTTGTATAGGACGTGGGGGGGTCGGTGCCGCCGCCGCCGCCCCCGCCGCTTGCCGGCAGCAGCGCCACCCCGGAGTCGTGCGCGCGCCGTCCGCGGGAGGGCGGCCGGGAGGGAGGGAGGGAGGGAGAGGCGGTGGCGGCGGCGCGAGCGGGGGCGAGAGGGAGCGAGAGAGCGCGCCGGCAGCCCGATAGCATACCGCTCCTCTTTTTTATCGGCCAGCTCGCTACGCTACCTCGGCTCTCTGCTCGTTCGGCCGGGAATAACGCTTTGACGAAGAAATGGCCGCCCCGCGGCGGCGGAGTCGACCCCGTCAGCCGGCGGATCCAACGCGACCTCCACTTTTTTCCAGCGCTCTCCGCTCCGTTCGCCACCCGGAGCTCCAGCACTCCCTCCTCTGCTCTCCTCTCTCGTTCTCGCTCTCTCTCGCTCTCGCTCTCGCGCCGGCTAGTGTATAGTAGCCGCGCGACGACACGTACACCCTACCGACGATCGATCTCCTCTCCTGCACACTAGCTCGCATTCCTTTCTTGATTAAACTTTGGCCCCGCTCTTTTTTAATGAAATATAACCAGAAAAAACATTATTACCGCCTGTTATCGGGTTTCAACGTGTTCGCTTTTGATCGAACATCCCTGGTGCCTGATCATTCAATGATTCTGATCATTCACAATGGAACTCTATTACTACGTTCCGCGGCGGAAAAACTGAATTTTGAGTCAAACTGGAAAAAATTTATTTAACGATGAAAACACAGAAACAATGTCGACAAGCGTTTTCATGATATTCAAAACTACGAAAACATACATGACTATATTATGTTCGAAATAGTACATTTCGGCACTACAGCAAAAGCTGAATTCTGCATGGTAAATACATGAGCCTCGACTCATATTTTGCTTTAATATTGAACAGTATTTTCCAACATAAGTGCAAAAAACTAAGACTCAATGATCAGCGTTCCAGTACAGGTCATGAAAAATATATCTAATTTGATTCAGTTCGAATCACGAACAGGATTCATTCAACTCCGATCTGCAGAACATTCAATTAATTTTCCACAAACTCACAGAGCCTTTACCTCGAAAGTTTGAAAAGGACTATATATACAGATACACTGAGAAAAATCCGATTATAAGAGTTTACTAATTCAACGCAGTATAGAGAAAAACATAGTAGTTGTTTTATAAGTAAGAGTACTCGTGTCGAGTGGAGGTTACAATTATCGCATAGTAAAATTTTCATAATACAGTTTGATATATAAATTGTGTGAACTTCACTGCTTCACCATACTATTTTATAATGATATGAACATGTAATAAATATTCTATAAATATAATAATTTATGTTATTTTTTCCAGTAATGACTACTAAGTTCTGGATGTTGAAATTTACTAATATCGTATGCCTTTCTCGATATCGCACTACAAAACATAGTAAAAATATAATAACCCTTACGCATTTTCCTCTTTTTGTAGATGGATAGAAAAACAGTTTATTGAGAGCTCGGGGTGTGACCTCGTTTGAACGTAATTGTAATTATATGCGATGTATAAAATAGTACAATGAGGTACATCCTGTAAGTATAACAAAGATATATGCATTTGATTTTAAACTGGGTTCAATGCAATGTAGTTTCGATAACTTGAAAATTCGATAAAGTTTACATTAATTGGAGTTACTCGATCTTTAGTAATTGAGTTGTGAGGGAGAGGGGGTTAGAACTTACTCTTCCGAATCATATTTACACTACATCTGTGTGTACAGTATTAATGAGATGAAACTCACCTAGAAAAATTCAGCTGAAACGAGTACAATTCTCTTAAATAAAAAATTCGATACAAGGACATTACGAGTTACGGTATACGACCAGGAACCGGTCGTAAATCATGTCTGTTTTGGGGAAAAAAATAATGTTCCTCGGTTGATTTTCCTTTTCACCGGGCGGTACCGCATCAACCGTATCTCAGAATCCCTTGGTTAAAATCCAAAAAGGTGTGCGTATACCCACGGACGCCGGACGATTTGTACGCGGTAGCACCAAGTCCGCTGTGTTATTATTGTATGTGTGTGCGCGGCCGCGGGCCATTGTCCACGCGGCGCAGCCCGCGTTGTACATAAAATATTTAGCGGGACCGGAAAAAATATTTTCCCCCAAAGTGAAAAGGAAAAGTGCGCGCGTGTATGGGTCGCACATCATGAATCACGCGAGCGCGCGCGCGCGAGAGAGAGACAGAGAGGGACCAACAAAAGGCGGAGGAGCAAAGATAGGAGAGGCGGCGTCGGGTAAAATCGGGATTCGACTCGGTGCGCGCGGCCCTCGCTCGAGTTGGACAGGCGGTATCGCGCGAGCGCGCGAGTCCACAGAAAGCCCCGGCGCTGCCTCCCCTTTTGAAATTTCGAGACGAATGATAGGTGGGCGATAAAGGCGGGCGCGCAGTTTGGCGCAGTTGCCCGGCCGCGGCGAAGAAAAGTCGCGATGGCGTCGCATACGTGTGCTCGAGCCAGGCTGCAGCCTGCCCGATATCTCGGCCCGCACCGAGAAAGAGCCGCGCACCCACACGTGCGAGCAGCATTGTGCGCGCGTCCTCGCGAGGAAAGTGCATTGAATGGGCAGAGGCGCCATTTAACAAGCGCCCCCCGCACAAGTTTCCCGCCAGTCCTGCAGCTATTGTGCGAATACGCGCGGTATATAGAAGCGCATCTGCGCGCGCGCGCGTCCACGCGGGCAATGAGCTATACGACTTCGGCAAAAGGGACACACGGAAAAGAGCCAGTGCTCGTGGGAACCACGCGGTACAGACGGAAAATGTTCATCGCGACCACGCGATGAGGAAATAAAGAACGAAAGTGCTCGCTCGCGATATACACACACACACACACTGTTTCAAAATCAGCCTTTTGTTATCTTGTTATTACTCGCTTTTATTATATGCGACCGAATATGAAAGCTGAATTGTGCACAGCACCGTGTATGTGTATGGAAAACTGTTCATTATTCGACGCCGTTAATTTTGTCAAATAGCTCGCGCGGGCGACTGAGATTATGGGAAACACGGCTGCGCGGTAGCGTGACGTTACTAGAAATTCGTCGAAAGTAGACTGCGCGGTGTTCCCACACGCTTAGGAGGAGGAAAAAAATCGTCGTCATTCTTTTTGCTTGATACAATGGGAGAGCGGCTTCGCGCACACGAGGAAAATCAATTCTACGAAAATTGGATGTGCTCTGGAAACCAAAAAAAACGTCTACTTGCGCAAGACGTGAATGATATATTCGTTCAACACGACAGCGCCTGTCCAACCGACAATATCTATCGACGCCTTGCAACATTTTATTTCCGCGAGTCTTTCCGTATTGGTCCACCGTTTCCGTGTCAACGGGGATTAACGAGGTTTGAATGGTGATCCGCGACCCAATTTCGAATTGTTTGAATAGTTCCGAAGTAACTTCCAAAACTAGCGTGGCACTATAAGAGGACTTGAATCCGCGGCTCGAGAATTTGGGCGAGATGAGGTTGGAAAACGAAAATTTTCCCCGGCTCGCAGTGGACTTTCACTCGAGCGTCATCGAAGATCCACTCGCCGTGATCCGGTGAAAATCCAGTGGCAGAGTACTTTGCTCGCACAAGTTCGATGCGTCCACTTGTGATTCGATAAAATTCGATGATCTGCCATCCCATCGTAATGGCCCTGTGCATCAAACGAACTCGTGATCGCGAGTGCGTGGACGATACGCATAATAATCGCGCGAACGGTGCAGCTGGGGTGGCTGGCTGCGTGCGAGTGTCGAGGCGGTGGCGAACGATTGATTTTTCCGGGGGGCGCAATGGCGGAGCTCGCGCGATTCGTGTGCGGGCGGTGGCTTTGGACAACAATGGAATAGTAGAAAGAATGGCTCGCGGTGCGAAGGTGCAGTATATAGAGGAAGAGAGCGAGGCGTGGATGGTGCGCGGCGAACGCCGGGGGAGAGAGAGAAGAGAGAGAGAGTTGGGAGAGACGGGAGGGAGGGAGGGAGGAAGAGGAGAGGACGGAGGTATAGGTGCGGAGAGAAGGCGGCCGAGCGCGCAGACTCGATATCGGCGCGAGGCGAACCCTCCGATAGGTCGGCCGCGTTCGACCTCGAGGGGAGGGAATAGATTTCCAATCGGGCGAGGGTGGCGCTCGCGGGGCGCGGCCGCCGGCTGGCTGGCTCCCTCCCGCAGCCAGCCAGCCAGCCCCGACATCCAGCCCCGAACGGAGCCGATCGGGCGACGCATCCCGTACGCACCTCCATATCGAACAGTATTCGCGGGCCCGAGCTCCCACCCGTTTGATATGCGGCGCGCATCCCGCCGCCGCCGCCGCCGCAGCCGCCTCGCCGCCTCGCCGCGCCGGAGCAGTGGTGGGAGGGAGACTCGGCGGCCGCGGGCGGGCGGGCGGGCGGGCGGCGAGCGAGGACAGAGAGGGACGCGCGCGCGGCGGCGGTGGCGCGCGACTCTATTGACCAGGCTTCGATGCGCGCATCTGGGCGTAACCCGTTCGCCCGTTTCCTCTCCGAGCGCCGCGCGGATATCGGAGGGGAGGGCGAGAGCCGCGCTGCAGAGAGAGAGAGAGAGAGAGAGAGAGAGAGAGAGAGAGAGAGAGAGAGAGAGGAGAGCCCCTGCCCCCCGAGAGAGCGAATTGTCGCGCTGCCGCGCTGGCGCACGGAAAAATCGAAGCCGGATAAACCGAAGAGCGGCGCTGCTCCCCGCCAGCCGCCCGTTCGCCATTATTCCATGCTACCACCAGCCTCCATTTCGATTCGCCGACACTGGTAGCCCCCCGCCCGCCCGCAACACCGTCCTCTCCGTCTATACAATCGAGCGCGAGCCTTATTCGTACCTGACTGCGTACGTAGCTCCCCCCTCCCCCCGCCCAAAACGACTCGCCAACGAGACTAGCTTTCTTACGTTTCCCTTATAGTCCCGTGTCACTTCGATCTGTTGCCGTGACATTTTTGAAAATTTCCAACGCCACTCACTAGCGGCTGCTCGTAACTTTTGCAAATCACCATATTTCTCGATGAAACTTTGCAATATGCGCTTGTTGGCTACTTTAATATCCGTAACTAGTTCCGTGCAGTCTAACGCCCTGTTTTCTCGGAGACATCCTAAAAGATATATTTTATTTCTTGTACATCATATTCATCAGAGTGAGAAAAACGTATTTAATGTGTATCTGTATAGACAAAGAGTTATAGATACAAATATACTGATCGTGCCTAGAATTGGACAAACTGGCAGAATATAATATAATCTCAGTCTCTGTATATATATATGCTGTTGGATTACTCATGAACCATTTCCCAAAAGTTGTGCCAACTTTCCTAGTCAGAAACGAGCACTAATCAAAATAACACGGACCATCGAGATCGAAATCGATTAGATAAACGGAGGCTCGTTCGAGCAGGAAGTAGCTGGAGCTGAGCAAGGATAGTTCTTTTCCAGAAGCCAGCCACGAGTAGTATATACAATGTACATATAGCTGCTTGGCTAGCCAGCTCGAATAGATCACCCAAGCTCGTCGCGCGACTTTTATCGGATGAGTTGCCGCACAGCCATTTAGGCGTTACCAGCTCTCTCTCCCTTTTCCTCCTCCTTCATATATATACCGTCTCTCGCGGCGGCTTCGTTCTTTTTGATTCGCGTTTCCTTCTCCCGCGGCTAAGGTCCTCAGCGCTATTTACACCTATCCCCAAGAGCTGCAAACGCGAAACAAAGAATTATCGTCCGAGCGCAACCGAGAATTCGCCACTCGGCTCCCCTCCCGTGTACCCGCGATCCCGGGGATCGAAGCCGTGCAACGTACGAGCTCGTTTTTCTTCTTTTCTCTCTCGAATTTTGATTCGGGAGGGAGGCCGGGCGGGTATAGGTACTCGTTCGAGTTTTTACATCGTTATTCCGTGTTGTCGCGCGGCAGCTCATATCCAGCGTCGACAATACACGGAATTGTGTTGCGCAGATTTACACGAGTTACAGCGACTGTGTGTCCTCCGCAGGTATAACAGCCGAGCGAGAGAAAGAGAGAAGAGAGCCAGAGCGGCGGAGAAACAAGAGACGGGTTAATGCGCGGGCAAAACGAGCGCGTGGAAGAGAGAGAGAGAAGAGAGACACGCAAGAGCGGAGAGTCGCACAAGCGGCCGCCATTGTGCTTTTTTCTCCGAGCGGCTCGCGTATATAAATCGCACCGAGCGAAAGAGAGAGGAGAGAGAGGGAGACGAGGACAGACCCTCCGCGCGCGAGCCGAGCTCGTGGATTAGATTAGCCGCGTGAGTTATAACGGCTCGCGGAAGAAGCCGACGCGACCGCCGCCGCCGCCGCCCTCCTTCCGTTCGGCTCGCGTCACAACGCGCGCGATTCCCGATTAAACAATCGCGACGTACACGGCGCCGCCGAGGAATAAACAAAGATCCTCACCTCTGCATTTGACTCGCCCGGCCGCCTCTCCTTTTTTTTCCTTACTATTTTTCGCCAAAGTTTTAATTGAATTTTTCCCCCGACCGAGGTAATATTCCCGGGCTATTCCGCGCGAATCGCCGCATCGGTTTCCTATGCGGCCCACTGCAAATATATATACACATACGTATATCGTTGGCGGCCGGGGTGGAGCAGTCGAGTTTCCCCAGCCAGCGGCAAATATGAAATACTTTCGCTTATATACGTTTCAATGATAGTTGCGCGCTCTTTGGACGCGAGCTCGCGCGAGCGCGGCTCGTGGATATTAGCTGGCGCGGACCGGAGAGTGCCTCCGTGCTGCCGCGGCAATATGACGCGCGAGGCCGGATTCGGTGCGTGCGCATATTGGAAAGCTCAGAGGGCACGAGGCAAAAGTTGCCCGCACATATGAGCCCAGCTCGAGAGAGAGAGGGAGCGAGAGAGGCCGACCGACGTACTGTAAAGTCGCGAGCTCGCGCGACCATTGGCCGCCTGTGTCCGAGAGCCTTTTTCAAAATTATATATCTATATCCATGTATATACTCCCGCTCGGATCGTCGACGTTTTCATGTCGATTCTCTTGGGTCACTTTGATATTGCGTGAAACTTCTTTATCAATGCAACACACACACACTCGACAGAGTCGTATATACCATCATCGACTCAATGACGAAACGAGTGGAGTTTTGCTCGCGGTTTCACGTATACGAATTCAAAATAGCTCGCCACCAACGAACCGACGTTTGACAGATACTCGCAACTTGTTCTTCCTCCCCCCATACAGAAAATGTGTTTTATATCTGGATGAACAAGAAGTAAAAGTTCGTCACGTTGTTCGGAGAAGATCTTCGAATGTGCCATACACGATTGAGAGAGAAAGAGGGAGGGGATTCGAAAAGTTATATTTTTGACGGGCTAGAGTTTGATAAACAGGAAATGCGAGGAGCGAACGAAGGAAAGAACAGTAGCTCGCCGCGGCCCGACTCAATCGAGAGTCGCGAAGTCTCGGCTGGTGCAGGAGGAAGAGTGCCGTATACCTTGTGGGTGGCTGTGCGACGGGGGGAAGGGGGAGGTAGGGGGTTGGGGGTGGGGTGGCGACAGAGACCCAAGGAGCTGAAGAGGTGGGAGGACGGCTGCCGCTGGCTGGTCGCTCCTCGGTCGTATTGATCTTTCGACTCTTGCTTTTCTCAACTTTTTATCCGGCTGAATCAACCCGACCGACTAGCTCGAAGACGTGGCTCTCGAGCGGCCAACATCCGACTTGGGCAACTTTTCCAGCGCGCTCCTCGCCATAGTCGCTCGCGCATTCCTTTGCTCGCCGCCGCTCGCCGGCCGATCGAGCAGCCGTGTAAAACTTCGTCTTGCTCTCTTGCTTATTGCCCAGAGCCGTGTATACCCGCTTCGATCGCGTCGAGCCAAAGCAACGCGACGAGTTTCACCCGAGGAACGAGCTTGTTTTCCAAAACGACTCGTGGCAAAATCTTTGACAATGATCCAGCTCGAGCCCCGGTGGAAATTGAATCGCGCGTTCGTACGCGGCTGGGAGGAATCGCGAGACGTGTGCGGGGCCGACCCGCCGAACTCGTGATAAAAGACCAGCAACTGGGAGGGAAAATTGAAATGCAGTTTCGCGTCGGCTCGCGGGCGAATAGAAGCGCTCGAGCGCGACGCACCAGCTTGCGTTTCCCACCCGCGGCGAGATATATATCACGTATTTATTTGTATCCACGGGTCGTCGTCTTGCTCGCTCGTCCCCGACCGCGTCTCCGCTCGTGCTTTTTAACCCAGACGCGAGATTCGACAGCCGCGCCGCTCTCGCGTGTTATACATATACCACGTCGTCAAAGCTATAAGGCCGTCCCGTTCCTCCACGCCGTCTTTCCGGAGTTTTCGCGAAATTAATATATTCCCCTCGTATACGTTGCGTGTTATTGCACTAGCCAATATTTGCTGCTGCTTTCGTCCAGCTTTAATTATTCGCTGCTGAGTAGGATCTTACTTTTCCGAATTATTTATCCCTCAAAGTATGGACTACTCCCCGTCTCACAATTACCTGCACCAATTATTCATGAATACTCTGGAGAAACTTATTTGAAATTGGTGAGATTTCAAGACAACAACTGATCAACTAGATACTAGGTTTCGAATCTGGCACATGAGTCTCAGCTCATCGGAAACCAAAGAGCAGCTCGTCGAATGGGATTGTCGCCGAGTAAAGACGTGCGCTTCGCAGCGAGTTGAATTGATTAAAAGCAACGGCGGAGCGGGAATGATTTGGAAATTATAGAAATTGAATCGGGATTGAAAGGACAAGCCGGTCCACGACGACTGGTAGTAATAAAACGCGCGGGGCGGGTGGGCAATTTTAAAGATTACATCTGCCGTAGATAGGCGTATCTGTGCGGGTGGCGTGTGCGCGCACCCGCACCGCCGGGGCGAGGAGTAAAGTTGGCCCGCTCGAGAGAGCGAGAGAGAGAGAGAGCCAACAGCTGAGCGCGATTCGAAGCCATCCAATCAGCGGGACAGTTTAATTTAAAGCCGCGTGCCAGGCCGCACGGCTCGATCGCTATTTGCATCTGCTAAGTGATAAGTAAACCCCGCAGACATATATCCGGCCGGGCGATAAGCGGCGAATAAATCGCGAAACTTTAAGTAGTTATAAATCTATACTTACCGCCGTAAAGCGAGCGACTTAGCGCCGAGGCGAGACGGAGAAAAGCGAGGCTCGAGCTGAGTAGTACACACATACAAACACACACAGCTGCTGGGCGAGTCCCGCTCGATCGACGAGCGAGAGAGAAAGAGAGAGAGAGAGACTGCGCGCGCGCGGCAGTAGCCCGGGAGGAAAGGAAAAGTGAGATTATGAATATAAGGATGAGCGAGAAAGAAAGTTGGGTGAGGCGCGTGTGGTAGTGGGTGTGTGAGTGTGCGAACAGAGTCACACAGATAACGAAACACAGAGCGAGAGGAGCGAGGAGCAAACGTGGCAGGAGGCATAAAATATAATTGCATCGGATGGCGTCACTGGCTGCACGCCCCTGGCGCTAATAGCTCTTTCTCTCTCTCTCTCTTTCCCTCTCCCTCCCTCGCGCATTTTAATGTCTGAATTATGTTCGCATTGAAGATTGACGAGAGTAGGCTGCTCTCGAGAGTAGCTGGTATATCTGCATACTCGCAGCCGTCTCTCTCTCCCTCTCTCGCTCTATTTTGCTCTTTTCGCGCATTCTCGGCGTTTTCCCCGCGAATAATCACATCATCGACGCATAATTCACTCGTTTTTTGAGCTTTTCGACATTCATTATGCGTTCGACGCGGGGAATTTCGCGAAATTTTCCTCTCGCTCGCGCCCGAGAGCCTGTTATTTCAGCATCAAAAATAAGAGAACGTGTTTTTCTATCGAGCGCGAGCTCGTATATATACGCGCGCCCGCGCGTGCAAGAGAAAGAAAGAGCGGGTTTGAGAAGTGAATTGATGTTGATTCTGTGTTGCGCCGCGGTAGGGGCAATAAAAAACATTAATTATAACGGCCGACGACATGACGATTCGACGAAACCTTTCAGATTTATCTTAGCAGGAAAATATTTCTTTTTCGGAATCCGCGGGAAGATTTACGAGGGAATCGCTTGCCGAGTCTCGCGCCGCGGAAAACGCGAGATCGAAGTGGAAGCTCGAGCGGAGGAGGAATGGCGAAGGAGAAGGAGGAAAAGAGAGAGAGAGAGCGAGAGAAGAGAGAAACGGGGAGGAAGGAAGACGGTCAAAGCGTGAAAGGAGCAGAGCATCTTTGACTTAAATATAGAAACTCGTTTGACTGCGCTTTGTTCGATCGGTCTGGGGGGAAGGCGCGAGACATGACCGAAGAGTAAAGAAGAGCCGCGAAAGAAACAGAGAATAACACGTAACGGAGAATACGGATTTACGAATGTTGACGTATATCCACGCGTATATATATGTATGTGTGCTTAGAACGGAAAGAGAGTAATGATGGGACGGGCTCTGACGGAGAGACGAATACTTACGAGATTAACCTCCCACCGTGATATTATTAAAAGACAGAGCAAGACAGAGAGTGAGAGAGAGAGAGAGAGTGGTATGGAGCGGGGCCGGGGGCGAGAGGAGGGGAGAGAAAACGCCAACCACCCTTTATACGCGTCTATACGTGAGAGAGGATTATAAGAGCGACCTTTATTTTGATCAAAACAGTCAGCCGGTTCGGAATTTTTCATTCACATGAAATCATATTTCTCGTCGGCGTTTCTCGATTCCGTGTTGTTCGACATGTGGTTATTTTTGTTACATGTATATATATGTATCTGTCGATACCAGCATTACATAGTACGTTTATTATTATTGAGAACACTGTCCATTGTCCAGAAATTCGGTATGAGAACACGATCTCTGAGGATCAATTCAATGAGATGTGGACAATGAAAAATTACAAATTCCACCACATAATTCACAACATTTCTCCAGCAAGGTTTACTGGCACCTCATCAGGCTATATTTCTTACAAAAAAACACATAATAAATGATACAACTGGTGTATAAAACTATCGACGAAAAAAAAACAACAATGGTGTGAAATAATAGTTTGTACTTTTCGTAATTATGTCTGTGACTGATCTCTCGAAAAATCATCCCAAGAAAGGGTCAGTTCATAGCCACTTGGTACGGGGTTTCAAAACATACACGTGAAAAATTGTTGACTGGTGCATCCATTGTATATCCACGATATATTCATTATAAGTGTACGAATGCGAAGACTATATAATCAATTTTGGGCAGCAAAAACTCCTAAAGTCTGCCTATAGACCCAAAAGGTACTGGCATCACCTCGTCAGAAAAGAGAGAGAAAGAGAGGAAGGGATATTTTTGGATACCCTTGAGAATGCTTCGACGTCCTCGCGCAATAAAAATCCAATCGGAAACGAGGAGAATTAAGAAGTATGTACATGGGCATACATACGCTGGGTGGGGCAGCGAGAGTGGGAGGTTGCAAAAGGCACGGCCAAATAAAGTTCAAAGGGCCATACAGCCACAAAGATCGAGGCCTCGCGTGCACGTGTCATTTTCTCTTTCTCCGCGGGGACATTTGTTTAATTAGTTCGCGAACGCTTCGTAGAGGCGAGACGTTGGGTCCGTCAGATCTTTCACCCCGACCTCTCTCTCCTCCCGGGACGGCGTAATAGACTCTCTCTCTCTCTCACTCTCTCGCGAGCGCGCTCCTCCAAATGGATTTCGAGATTTATGCTAACACGCCGCATTTGTTCGCCGCAGTCGCGATTATGCGTGCGCGCGCGTGTCTAACGTCCTCCCCCCTCGCGGCCGCCTCTTTAATACTTGCGCAATATTTTCGCACCAAAAGTGCGCGCCAAGCCGGGGTAACCGCACGCAATTTTCCATTCTGCTCGCGGCCTCTTTGACCCAGCTCCCTCCTCCTCCTCCTCCGCCGCTTTTATTCACCGAGCAATAATAATCACTCATTCGAATTGATTATTCCGTTTCCTCCTGCCGAGTGTCGTGTCTCTACTCCACGCGCGCGCGCGCGCGAGCAGCTCCGGAGAAATGAAGAAAAAAAAAGTAAACGAGCTCGGCTGGGGGTCAGGGCGGAAAAAATGTTACGCGAAGTCGGGTTGGAGGTGGGGGAGAGTACCGCTGCCCCGGGGGCATAAAATATAGGGCAAATGAGATTAATTTACGGCCGGGGATATAATGAAGAATATTCCCGCTCGCGCGTCTTCCACCCCTCTCGTTCGATTGTGTGCGTGTCTCGCTCGCGTATAACAAATGTATATATCCCCGAGCTGGCGCGCGCGCGCGAGACCGCGGAGCCTTCGGCGCTCGAGCCTCACCCTCCCCCTGCTGCCTCCCGATCGCGCCCAGCCACTTTCTCCTGATTCGCTCCTCGTCTTCCGCCCGAGTTTGTCCCTTTGTGTGTGTGAATAGTATCTATTGTTGTGCTTGCAATTTGTCACTCGATCTCTCGTTTTTCGCGTTTCGCGTCTTATTCTTGGAGCACGTGTCCGATCGATCGGAGTGTCGAGCTCGAATTGTCCCGGCGTATTGGCGTACATCACCAGAGCGTTAGTGTACGTTTATTTATAGCTTTATTTCCCCGAGCGAAACGCGCGCGCGAGCGCGGATTGAAAAAAGGAGGCATAATTCACTTGGGATACATTTTGAACGCGATGCTAATAAACATTTACGAGCGTATAGCAGTTACGAATCCGCTCTTTCTCTGCCAATTCAAACGAGGATGAATATATACACGCGTGCGGCGGCGCGAGAGACACATCGCGACCGCCTCGACGCCCGTATCGGCGCTCGAGAGCCGATTATTTTGCCAAAAACAAGCCGATGCCTCGATAATTCAATTACAAAAGTCTAGAATAGCCGTCGCGAAGTCTCCCTCCTCTCGGACGAGATTAATTGCCTCGGATGGTTTTCGATTTTGTTTCGCCGGCGGAATATAAATACGTCGCTGCCGCGGCCGCCTCGTCTCTCTCTCTCCATTTCCCTCTCTCCCTTTCTCTTTCGATCTACCGCTTTCGCCGTCTCTCGAGTACGCGTATCTTCGAGTGTCGATGCTCGCAACGACGCGTCGGCGGCTCGATGGGCGAGTGGTATCTTTAGCATCTGTACAGCTGGGGGGATTGTCGGGGCGATCGGCGTGCGTAGATTCGCGCGGCAGCCGGACGCATGTCACGGGCGGGCGCGCCGATCCCGGGCAATTAATCACCGATGCGCGACGCCCACCGAGTGACGCGCGCGGCCAGAGGCATCCGACGGTGCGATAGAGCATCAGATAAAGCAAGGAGCTTCGCGCGAGCCACTCGAGAGAAGTCGAAAATAGCGCGCGACGTCCGAAGTGAGACAGCCAGCCCGGGTGAAGTAAGAGCGAAGCCAAGGTGGCAGCTGGCGCGCTCCTCCGCTCGCTCTCGCTCTCTGTCAATCGTTTAATTAAGGACGAGATGCGCGACTCGAGCCCGGCAGCTATCGTGGGCATCGATTTTCTCGAGCGATGCTCCCGCTCAACCAAGCCAACAGACGCTTTCGATCGACCCGTCGCAGTCTCTTTCGTTTTTGCCCGCGTCGAATCGCGGTGCTGCACTGCACGCGCGCGCGTTGTCGAAAGTGCATGCACGACGGCCGAGCCAACGATTTGAAGAAGAACGGCAATGTCTTGTCGGCGAATCAGTAAATATTGCGCTCACGGTTGGAAAACAGCCGCGAATAAATCGAGTGGATCATTGGCCCGAAGGCGTCGGCTCCGGGGCTGACTCTGTCGTTTGGGAAATTTAATAAGATGTAGAATAGCTTGGTTGACGAAAGAGTGAGATAGGCGAGACTCGCTCTGGCCACTTGCAGACAGATTGAAAAAGCCGCATTTCACGCCGGGCTAGTGTGTGCGTATGTGTGCGTGAGTGTGTGTGTTTGCGCACCAATAGAGCTAGCCGCGCGCGCGCGAGAGCTTCGTGTCATTCCAGGAATAGGCTGTCACGAGCGGTGCCAATGCAGCCACTAACCTATAACTTATTTCACGTATCGTTTGACGTGATGCATTCGATCCAATAATATCCGAGCGCGGGCAAGCGAGCGACGACGACGGCGGCGGCGGCGGCGGCGGCGACGACGACGAAGACGACCACGACGACTCGGAGAGCAGGCCGTATGGCTCAGCGCGACGAAATTCATAACGCGCCTGCGTCCATCTCTCTCGCTCGCTCTCTCTCCCCCTCGACTCGGATTCTGCATGCTACGCGCGATTCGATCTAGACGATTAAGTGTCTTCGCGCGCTCGCGCTCGCGTTCGCCAGAGCGACGCAGAAATTAATGTGCACTTTATTTTGGCGCTTTTCACGGCTGGGGAGGGAGAGAGCGAGAGAGAGAGACAGCCGGATGGGAGGACGCGACGTATAACGAAACTCCTAAATATCCGCCGCGCTGGCCGGCCGCGCGACGACACTGGATCAAAGAAGTTCGAGGATTAGCCGGCGCGTCAACCCTCCTGACAGCTGCTTCCTCCTGCTATTTTGCCGGCGCACTGCACCGGCTCTCGCTCGCCCTCCTTATTATATACCCCGGCGGCGCGAATTTTATTAACAACCTCGAGATCGCGAGCAAGAGCTCAAATGCGCCCTTCTATCACTCTCAAAGCGCGCACCAAAACCTAATATGCGTCGCGATTCTTATGCTCCTTTTCCTGTGTACCAAGCACGCGTGGAATAACCATTGCTAGGCACTGGAGTACTTCGATTCACCCATTAATTTTGTGACTTTTCGTTGTTTGAACGCAACATGTTTCCGAGCTATGCTCGTGAGTATATTGAACAGCGCTTTTATACTCTACGCTCGTGTACAGATGAACTCGACATTGGGATACTTACAAGCGGGGACACAATACCTCCTAGCAGATCACGACGGTATTTCGGAAGATGTTTTTTAAGTACCGAAACCTTTTGGTATATGCTTTTGGGATCGCTGAATCGAAAATCCACCCACTCCTAAGGGTTTTCTGCGAATTTGACTAACATAAAATTAGAATTTTAATATTCTGCAAATGGCATCTTGAAGGTATTTTAACTCATCCAAGATGTCAACAAACCAAAGTCACTCAATCGGCACTTTTTCATAATCACTTGTTACAGCCTCTATACGCCTGCAGGGAATATAAAATTGAGATCAAAACAAACTGAAAATTATTTTACAATTGATATTTATCAAAAACTTTTGACATCTAGGCGAAAAATATACGTACCTCAATCATTACAATTCATTTCTTAGATATTGAACTATTTTACCCAGTCTTATCGATTCATAATCTCATAAAAAGCCATATTAGGTACACTTATATTTCATGCAAAAAAGGGTGTTTTGAGTGAAAAAGAAAATAGTTTAGGGAATACTGTATAACCAATCGAAATGTGAGGTGGTTTTACATGCGATAGAGTAGTTCCATGAGAAGAAATAATGGCGATTACATTTTATTATTGTAATTGAGTTAGCAGAATGAAATAAGAAAAGGAAGAAACAGGCAGTGAACGTTTAAACTGTTGTAAGAGTGGTTTTGAGGACTGAATGAGTGAGGCAACGACCGAAAATTTAGTTTTAATACTCCCAATATAATCCAACTGCAACTGGTGACCAGAAAGTGTCGGAAATACAAAATCTGAGAAAAGTGCCACATTGGGTACAGTGCCAAATTGGGTTTAGTCATCTTACATCTATTCCTCTTGATATTCACACTTTGAATGAGAAAATGAAATAAAATTAATAACACTAGCGAATTAACTTACCAAGAGAGCACCCAACGTTTGGGTCGCCAATCTCCTTGACGTAGTTTTTTCATACCAAAACAGGTGATATTTGTAGTCGCTCATCGCCTAAAATTTTTATTTGCCGAGATATTGACCGATCTCTGCTGATTTTGTGTGCCTATCTTCTACATCTGTATATCTGAAATGTATAGAGAGATGATAATATTTTTGAGATTCTGAAAGGTCAGGATGAATAAATGCGTATATTATCTATTTTGGTTAGCACGAACCACCTCCAAAAGTTTTGTCGAAATCCAAGCGAACCAAATGCCAAGTGGTTCCCTGGTTTAAAATGACCAGGTTGATGGCCGTAGATGAATCATTATGTAAAGTACTCATACATCCTACTTCAAGCAACTGAATTTGGATGTATTCAAACAATTGACAAAAAAACGAGCAGATAGAATGATTCAGACGATTGCTCGCGTAAAATGAAGATTTTGATCGCGAGGACGCGTTTGCGTCCGCGAGCCGTGGGCGGATAATTAACGGGCGATGGGCACCCGATATGACGTGCGCAAATAACGAGTCTCCTACCTCAAACGTATCAATTTCGGGGAAAAGAGTGAGAATCCAATTTGCCGGCCGAGTGCATGCACAAAGGCGGAGTGCGCGCGATGAATGGGTCGGCGCGCGGCGCGTTATAGACCGGCCACAGCTGGATATATACTCCGAGTCGACTCTCGTCTCCAGTCACGGCTCAAAATCATCAAGTCGAGATGCGTGCAATTGCTATTTTGAAAACAAGTGTCGCGCCGCGCTCCGGATCGTCCCCCACCCCCTCCCCGGAATATTTCAATACCGCGCGAGTTTCCCCGCGAGTCGCGGGCCGCGACAATGAGCCACGCGACTGTACAACTCCAGTGCAGTTTACCGGTGTGTGTGTGAGTGTGCGTGTATACATAGTCGAGTTTGGCGCGACACGGTATATCGGTCGCCCACACCCGCTACAGTTCGTCTCGGTCGGTCGGACCGCCCCTGCAGTTGTTGTTGGTGCTGTTCGTATTATGTCTACGGGCCAACACGGTCGTCGGTGGTGGTAAAAAGAAGGAGCCGCGACTATCTTTGGCGGTTTCTTTCGCGTCGCGGGTGTCCCCTGGGCTTCCGCCTGGCCCTTATGACTTGCCGCGCGCGCATATTCCGTTTTAGCTGGCCGCGGGATCCCCGTACGATTCGACTCGAGCGCGCACGTCTTGTTGCGTCTCTTACCTTTCCCATAGCTCCTTTTCTAATTCCCCGGATGACAAGACGTTTGTGTCGTGTACAGAATGACGCGCCTCGTCCGTCTACTTTGCCTCTGGCCCGGACCACGCTTCGCACACGCATCTTCGCGTTGAGCCAACGCGTGTGCGCGACGTATCCATCAAGCCCGCGCACTAAAGAGCCGGCGATATGCGCTCGCGAGAAGCAAACGAAGGATCGACGCGCGTCGTCGTTACCCCGGATAATTGTCCCCCCGGGGGGGTTTTGCTCATTTTTCACCCGACTTAAGACTCTCACTTGCTGCGCGCGAGATATTTATCGAGCCGAATTCCACGCGCTCTCTAGCTCGCTCGCGCGCGCCGCTAAATCTCGGATTCTTCGAGGATTTACCCGGTGGCGCCAAACGCTTCGCCGATAAATTAACGCCCGATACGAGCGGACTCGAGTCCGTTATACTCCAGCCTCTCGTACGTGTCTGCCTGTGACGTGTATATATAAAGCTCTACCGATCGCACGAGCGCGCGCGCGTCCACGTGTTTATTATTATTATATATGAGTACCAATCGTCGTGTTTGATTTTTCAACAGTTTTAACCCGGCTCGCGGGCTCGGGGACCGTTATTAAACGCGAATTAAATCTCCCCGTGAATCATTACCACTTAAAACTCGCGACGAAGACGTACGCCCCAATCCCAAAGTGCTTCGGGAAGTAATGTCCGCCAGTGCTAAGATTAGCGAATGTATCCGCCGGTCAGCGGGTTAACAATAATAACTTTGCCGATGCCTGTGCGCGGTGAGGTTCGTCAACCGAGGGAAGAATCGCGTCTGTAAAACTGGCAGCGAGCTCGCGAGTCAAGATGAATCTGCTGTTCCCGCCGAGGAGATGTGCAACTCGCCGGCGGACCCCGTCCTCTTCTCGGTCCAGCTTCGACCGGCCGAGCTTGCGGCCACTCTCGAGTGGATCCGCGGAAAAGCTTCGAACGCGAGTCTTTCGTCGGGGCGATTCGTTAGGCTTGTTTACGCGCGCGACGCCCGGCTCACGGCTGACTTTTACGGCCGGCCGATTACGCCCGCTGCCGCGGGCCATATGCGAGCGATGACGACGATTCCGCGCCCCGGATGCGATTTAACGATTTAACAAGGGCAAGTGCGACGTTTACGAGCCGGGCCTCGCTCCCCGGCAATGAAGTCGCGGATCGACGACTCGGGTTGATTTGCAAGTGGACTCTTAAATCCCGTGGCCCTTACGGCCTCGCCGAGCTGCGCCGTTGCTCTTCCTCCGCCCCTCTCCTCCTCCTCCTCCTCGGCTCGTCAATTTTCCAGCTCATCGCGAGCGCGATTTTAGCTCGCTCCGTCTCCGACGCTCGCGCGTTTCGGGATATTTATGATTTCCTCCGCTGCTCGAGACCCGCGAACATCCGTCATCCCGCGGGCAATCGAGGAAATTAGGTGCTCCCGAAAGCGAACGCGGAACCGATGGCAAATCGAATTTCCGGGATGACAACTGGATTATCGAACGAGAGAGCCTGCCTCGAGAGTCGCGCGCGGCTCCTCTCGGAGAGCAACGGCCAACGAAAAGTCGACCGGACGAATTCTTCTTCCCGCGGGCAGGTCATTGTTATATATACACGAGTGTCCAGCCGGGGCATATTCGTCGTTCCATTGGTTGCGTATCAGCGAGCCCGAGTTCATGTCGAGAGCGAGAGAGGAATTGGGGAGGGACTGCAGAGAAAGGGGAAAAAAGAGCTACACAGGTCGGTGCGGTGCGCTCGCGCGCGAGCCAGAGAGCGCGGTATATACCCGCTAACGACCGCCGGCGAAAAGACTGATCGGTTCTCTAAATAAAATGACTCGGTTATTCATCGGAGTATTTGTAAGCGTCCGAACGCGGCTCCGAATATATATTTCTCTTGGCTCGCGAGCGCGACGCGAGAAAGGGAAGGAAAAAAAAAGCTCGGCAGGTTCATTCTTTCATTGGGCCGCTCTCATTCGCCTCGGCTTTGTCTGTGCGCGCGCGCGCGCGCGCTCGAGCCCGCGAGAGGGGGAGGGCGCTAAAGAGACGCGCGGCCGGCCGTCACGCTCGATCGGTCTTCTTCCCACAGAATTTTGTTGACTTAGCTTCGAGCGAACTTTGTGCTGGTGTGGATAATAAAAAAGGCGAGCCGAGGGGACAGAGCAGGCAAAAGCGAAATAATTACCGCGACCGAGCAGCGAGCGCGACGTAATAGGAAAGTTGGGTCACTTTGAATCCTTCTTTGTGCGCTATACTCATTAGCCATTGTCGTTCGAAAAAGAGCACACACACACGCGCGCGCGCGCGCGCTTTCTTTTTTCATCTCGTGCTCATTTTCTTTGGGCCGAAAAAGCGAAGCGAGAGAAGTAATCATCCGGGCGACAGAAGGAGATAGCAAGAGTGAGATAGAGAGAGAAAACGTGGCGAAAGCTATAAGGAATCCATCAGGCATCCCTGAGAACTTACAACGTTTGCCAGCGATATTTCCGGCTCAAAAGTATATGTGCTCCGAGGCTGCGGGCGATCGTCGCGAAGACGCTAATGCATCGGGAGACCCGCAGACGGAGATGGAGAGAAAGTGCGAGAGAGACAGAGAGGAAGGAGAAGAGGGAGGGGAAAAAAGCGAGTCAAAGTGGGGCTGGTTTACGAGGCGCGCACCCGGTAAGAATTCGCGCAATTTCGTAAACACGTCAGGCTGATCGGTATAGCGTCGCGCTGCCCGGCTCGGCCACCTGTCCGCGATAGATGTCGTTAACTATTAACGGACGCGTAATTACTCGGCCAGATCCTGCGGCAAATAAACGAGCTTAATTGACTCGGAAATAAACTCGGCCCGGTCGCCTCGACTCGTGTGGACCTCTGTCTTTCTCTCCAAGGCGCGACCGGGGCAAAAAGACCAGCGAGACGATGGACGAGACGAGAGGGACGGATGGGGGTGCCTCTCGCGCCCGCGGAAAGACTAGTGCTGGAATGGCGAGCGAGCGAGAGGGAGAAAAAGGAGGAGGAAGAGGAGAAAAAGGATTAGAGTCAACACGAGTGAGACGTCAAGTTTCAAAAGAGAATTGAAGCTGATCTCGAAGCGAATGGGTAGGTACACGCGTCCGTACGCTCATTGCCGCGCACTGTACAAAGGAGGTGTTCTTGAGAAATCAATAGGGTACAACGTTCAAAGCTGCGTCGCGCAGCTTCGTTCGGATTATTTTTCGAGCAAGTCGCATGCAAGACTTTAGGCATTGAAATAGACCTCGTTTGCTCTTTATTTGGGTTATCCGAACGACTTGGGTGTTTTCCAATCGGGGTCAATCAAGTCTTCACTGATGGTTAAACATCTACAAATGATCCGATTATCTCGTTTTGATTTTCAAACAAATTATATCGATTCAAATGCATACGAGTACTGATGAACCTCGCAGCTGTTGGCACGCCTGAAAAATCAAGTCGTTTTCAAAGCCATATTATACAAAAATTTGGGCAGTAACATTCTCTCTCGATAGAACTAATATATTGGTTCTTGGAAATAAACTTCGACAGCTCCATAAATAATATTCAAAAGCATATCGAACACTGAATTTCTGTTGAATCGAGTCTATAATATTCTGTACAGACACGCGGGAACTAAATTGTCCGAGAAATTTAATGTCTCTAATCTACTCTCAACACCCAACACACTGCCCACGTTTTATTTGGTCTCGGAAAATGTGGGTCTCGTTTGAAGAAGCCTCTCGCTCCCAACTGTATACCTATTTCCTGTGCAATAAACATAATGATTTCATTAGGAGTGATTGGATTTGCAATTATTCATAGGAACTGCCTCATTGGCATGTCTTGTTACCGAATCAATATTTGAGATTATTAAAAGTTGAGAGCGTCGGTATAATCATTCAACACCTGTATATACCCAAACAGTTCATTCGAGTTTATACTGGAAAAGTAAGAAGAGTATGAAAGAGAAAGAGCGAGAGAGGATATTTCCCTTTGGTAGAGAAAAATCAGTGCGTTCGCAAATAGTGGATGGATCTGGGAGCTTCATTAATAAACATAGCTGGGTACGTCAAAGTCGATCCCTCTTGAGCGAAGAGCCGGAGAAGAGGAAAAGAGTAGGAAAAAGAATGATAAACTGGCAGCGCAGAGAGCAAGACCGAGGCAAAAGGGCGGCAGTCGCGCCGCATGTGCTCTCGCGCATACGTATCCCCGAACGTTTTGACTTATGCCAAAACGATCCGGCTTTGTGTCTGGGCGCGCGGGCGCGCGAGCGGGCTCCCCGAGAATTCCCCGGAGCTGGCTCGTGCGCGCGCGCGCGGGAGAGAGAGAGAAAAAAAAGTAGCGCGAGCTTGGCGAGCTTATTTTGAAAACGCGAATTTCAAAGCCGGCGGCGCTAGCATTTCGGGCGCATCGAAATGAGCCATCGCTCCAGTCAAGTGTGCGCTCCATCTCTCTCCCTCTCTGTGTCGCGGATAAAAATACACAAATATAGTCGCGGCGGCGACGGCGGCGGGTGCAGCGGCTGGCCGGACTCGTGTCGAGCGGCCCGGCGCGTTGTCGCGACCCGCTAAATATATACGCGCGCGCGCAAATACAGTCGCTACTTACAAGATGGAAATATTCCGGGGCTGTGTCGAGTGCGCGCTCGCGGCTCGAGTCGTCGGTGCGCGGCGCGCTAGTCCATCAGTGGCCATTGTCGGGGGCTGCAGCGCCGAAGATCGTCGCCGCGGCCCCGAAAAATAGCCACCGCCGCCGAGCGCGCGACATTATTTATGATTTATCGTGACAGAGCTCCGTCTCGAAGCGTATAGCGACCCCTTGCTCTCTCTCTACTCGTTCGTCTCTCGCTACCCATGCGCGCACCGGAGGATGAGTCGCTCGCTCGACATCGTTCACGTCGAGCCGCGAGGGCCGCTCTCTCGCGTGTACACGGCCGCCGCGGCCGTTCGCCAAACCAGACTGGCTCGCGCGTCTCGCTTTTGTCACTCCAACGGAACAATAATAATTCTGCCCCGTTACACGGGATAAATCTCCCTTGACTGCTGCGCGATGGGATACACGCGGGATTTTGTCTTGCAGCTCGCGCGCGCGACCGCGACACTCGCGACTGAAACTAATCGGTGCAGCTCGTTCGGGATCAAGTGAAAATCGGCGAGGGCAGCTATGCCTTCTTTCCCCGAGGTCGAAGCACGAGTTGCGATCGGCCCGAGGCCGCGCGGTGTACACCCGGTCGATTCATCTCCGCAGATCAAAAGCCACTTCTTGGAAATCGCGCGTGCGAGTCGCCGGTCGGTAAGCCACAGACGCATTTGGAAATAGATTAATGACCTCGTGAATCATCTTGTCGATTCGAAGCGCAACCGCCCGTCCCTCGTCATATCGGCCGAACGTCCGTTTCCGTGCCAGCGCGAGCATATAATATAACGTTCGGAACTCGTAAAGGCTACTTACAAGTGTGCGTGCAAGTACCCTATCGAATATGGGCACCTCCTGCAGCGATGTGCAATGCCTTGATTTTCTTAGCTTCTACTTCACACGTAGATTCGTCAATCGTATATGCTAAATTTGTTATGAACTACGACGACAAAATACCATGATTCGAGTTCTCATATTACTCAATTTACGATCAGTCTGACCCATTGGCTGAATTTATAAGGTATACGTTTCGTTTAGTTTAAATCGAACACAAATGACACGAGATTAATAACAAAATACTGCGACGAAATTTTCTGTTTTAGCTGTCACGAATTCATTGTTATCGCAACTCGAACAGAATTAACCGTTCTCGGGATTCAACACAACAACCCACATCGCAAATCGATCAATCGTTTCGCCTACTTCGATTACTCTCTTTCCAATATTTTTTTGTCTAATTGAATCAAAACAAGCATTCCCATCATATCTCATAAATATCCGTATCTGCTGACACCTCATATCCAACATTCAAGGATATTATAAGCTGCTACGATGTACGATTGTAAAATCAAGAGCTCAACACTTGGAGAATCGCGGGAGAATTGATTATTTGTTTATATTTCCTTCAACGTGACAACTCGCATCGTCGGCAAAAGAAGGCCAAACGTACAACAGTCGGGATGAAGGCATTGCGAGTTCTCGAATCAAACGCTGCACCCGGGCTGGCTGCAACGCCGCGGCCGGATAGTCTCGCGGGAACCGCACGAGGAGGCAAAGCTGCGGGAGGATTTACTATCGTTTACGTACACAGCCGCGGCGGCCGATGCTGGCGTTGCTCCCCGGTCCCGACAACTCTTTCCGGAGACAAACGGCCGCCGCTATCGGAGTCTGCTCGGCGTAGCCCGAGAGCGAGAGAGAGAGACAAAGCTAGCGCAGCGTGGTCGATGCAAAAAGAAGCCGGAGCACCGCCCCGAGGACTTAGCCCCCAAGACCGAGGAGGGTAGCGGAATAATTCCCGCCGAGAGAGAGCAGCTTTGGGTAACAAAGCTCGCCTGCTGGCTCTTTTTTTTGTTCTCGGGTGGAAGTGGGTGGCGTGACCCGGTGCGGACCACGCGAAATAACTGCAGCGCCGAGGATTTGGACGATAATGCGCAAAACGAGGGGATCGCCGATAATAATAACGAGTCGCCTTTGAGCGGAGCCGCGCGAGTACGGCTCTGATTGGGTCGGACGTGTGCGCGGGCGAGGCCCAATTTAGCGGCAAAGGCTGCGCGCGCGCGCGGCCAGCCTCGAGGATCGAGATAGCGCTAAATTAGCCCAACGCAAGCGGCGTTTGATTAGATCGGCCGTGATGAGCGATTTGGTTTAGCGCTCCGTGGCTCCCGCCCGAGTCCGACCGGGCTCGTTTCACCGAATTGATTAGATTCAGTTATTAATATTCCCTTCTATCCCTCACTTCATTTCCGGCCCTCCCGTTAACTCGCCGCTAATAGCGTGACGACGAGCAGCAGCAGCAGCAGCTCTCGCCGCGCGCCGTCGGAAACTGCATCGCGAGCCTCCGATCGGCTGATTCTCCGGCTGCTGCAGCTCTGCACACTTGCCGCTCCGCCGACTGCTAAGTCGCTCGCCGTATTATCTCCTTCTAGCTCGCACTCGCTCACCGAGTGCATCCTAAATAGTTGCTCTGTCTGTCTGTCTCTCTCTCGGGATCGCACGCGCGGCCCATCGAGCAGGCTATTACTGGAGCGCGCCCCCGCGTGAATATTTCATCCGGCGACCGATATCTCTTCGACTTCTCACCGAATCATATCGCCGGAAATACAAATTGTTTCCTGCTCACCCGCGGCGAATCGCGGATACGCTTATACATGAAGATATACACGCTGCACCACTGCTCCGATCTATTTCTGCGCGACCCGTCGACTTGTCGCCAACTCTACCGCAGCAAATCCGTAATCGGGCTCGCTTATCCGTGGATACATCAGCGATCGCACGAGAGAAGAGAGAAAGACGGACAGAGAGAGAGAGAGAGAGAGAGAGAGTGAGGGACAGGGGGATGGGAGTGGGCAAGAAACGCGCGGCGAGCCGTGCGCGCGCGCTCGGTTTTTTGCCCGAATCGGAGTAATCGCCAAAAGGATTCCAGCGCTTGCGGCGGTGACGCCTGCGTCTCTCAAATATGGCGAGGCTATATGGCGAGATTGCCGCGGCCGCATCAGCTCGTCGCTCGGGCAAAGCTAACGCGATCCGCAGTAGCGCATGGTGTGCTCGAGTCGAGTCGGCGAAGCTCAGAGAGATCCGCCGCGAGCAGACCGGCAAAAAACCCCGGCGGGTCGCTCGAGCTCCGCGGCTATCGCGCCTGTGTATCCCACATGCTGCACCGCGCCGAGACTATATCTGCGGCATCCCGGACCCGCGCTTACTCCGCCAAATTACCCTTGTCCGATCGGCCCCGATATTACACGACGCCGCGGCTCATTTTTACAACTCTCGATTTCGTGCCGCCGTCGTGTATCCTTCTTCTATTCGCTGTAGAGGTCGATTTTTATTTGTGTATATAGAGTGACGCTCGCGCGCGGTTCCCCGCCGGATCGAAAACAATGTGACAAGAGAACGGAGGGGGCGAATATTAGCCGTGATTCATTGCGAGCGTGATATTTTCATCACTCATCAGCTGCATCCGTTTGGACGGATGAGAAAACATTATTTTGGAACTGTTCCAAAAATAATTCCAACAAGTTTTACACAAACATCGCGTACGCAGATCCGAACGGCTTCTAGTTTCGCCATCAACTGTCTATTTGCGTGTGATACCAGACACTACGGGCCGCATTGTTCGCTGCTAGTCAGATCTCTCTCTCTCTCTCTTTCTCGCGTGTCATATTGATTTCATAAATTCAACATTCGCAGCGCCGGAATAACTCTCTCGGCTATTTCGATACTAGATACCGTCGTTTTTGGCTCATCCGTGCATCGGTCGTTAACTTAATGGCTTATTTCGACAAGACATACACAGTTGCCTTCGGTCCAAAGTTCATGACCGAAGGTTGCTCGGACAAACTTTCTTTCGGGAGAAACATTATACGCCGCGGAGGAGATGCTTTTCTTTTGGAGCGCCGAGCCGTTAATCCGGCGCGCGGTACTTGAAATCCCACAAAATTCAATTATTACTCTTGACGAGATGTTTGGTCGCGGCGAGTGGCCGGAGGCAAGCTGATTTATTTTTAGTCCTCGTTTGCCGGCTGCCGGTCTTGAATAATTCGGGGATTCACGGGAAATTTGGTGGCTCTCAGTCCGTACTTTGTGCGGGCGTCCATTGTAAATCACGGGTTTACGATCGGGCCGGGAGAGTCAAAGAAGCAGTTCATTCGCGTCGCGCGAATTCCATCGCGCGTCTCCGCGGCGCGGATAAACGACCGGGACCCGCGAGCACCACTTGGTGGCGCGAGAAATCTCACCGGTCGCCGATGAATCATCGCCCGAGAAGCGTGCAAAACGACGCGGTGTCACCCACGATCGCCGTGCAGCTGATACTCACGGCGATAAACAATTGCCAAGAATTGCGCCGATTGAATAACGGCGAGCGTTAAAACGCTCCGCCCGATGATCGCTTAGCGATTAATGCCCGCGACTCGAAATTTAGAATCCCATATGCGGCCGCGACGAGAGCAATTTGAGCACGCGCTAGTTGTCCGTCAACGGCGACGCGATCGCGCGCGCGCGACCCCAACTTCTTTTGCAATTAGCTTTGGTTTTATATGGCAGCTGGAAAGAGTGGGAGAGACGCACGTGCGATGGCACTTTTTTCGATCCGCACCAATGTTTTTAGCCTTAATGAATTATGCAATAATCATGGAAACGTGTATCTGCCTGCTCGAAAGCATACGCTCCTGGAATTACAATCAAAGTCAGGCGTATACCCTTACATTTCGTAATTTGAATGAGAGCAAAAACTTTTGTCATATTTCCCGTCGTTGATTTTCAATCTCATTCAATCTCCATTAGAAGAATAATTCGCTAATTTACTTCCCATCAAAGCAGTTCAACCCCTGTACCGTTTGTGCCTGCTTTACAGTCATTATTATCCTGACCAAAATATCAAGTCATCGATGATTAGAAAAATGCGAACGATTAATTATTACCCTTCCGTCTTCAGTGCTATTTTCTTGCAAAAAGTGTCAATTCGCTTCAACTTGACTGGCTTCTATCGTGAGAAGATCGAGAAATCACTTTGTCAAACAATCCCACCCCACCGAACTCGTATGAGATACCCCAAGCTGGTTGTCAAAAAAAAGTAGCTCTGCAGCGATTGTTAATCGATACATCCTCTCGAGCTGGTTCCTCTTGGCGCGAACTCGACGAGGGGAAGTGTCCGCGTATTATCGGACACTCGCAGCCGGGAGGGGCGCGTTTGTTTGCGCAGTTCCGTAAGAGAGTTGGCGTAAGAGCCGGCACACATAAGAGTGTCGGTGTGTATCGGCGGTGCGGGCCTCCCTCCGTCGGCGCCGGCGCGCCGCGCGCGCGTCTCACTTTCATCTGGCCGCTCGCTCGCGCGCGCGCACATGTATCCGCGGAGAGAGTAAGAGCCGCGGTTGGATGCTGCAGTACGGAGGCGAGAGCGTATAGCCACCCCGGCGATATGTGTATATATATACGAGTGCAAGAGTAAATACAAGTCGAGGGGGCTGCTGCGTGTGTGTGTGTTTGCGCGCGCGTGTAAAGTAACGAGAAAGTTGGCTGCGGCGTGCACATGTATATGTACACTCGCGTCCGCGCGCAAAGAACGCAACTCCCACGCGCGCGTAACACACATATAATCATAATGAATTTCGCCTGGGCGTACGTGCTACCCGGGTTACACGTGTGTCTATATTTATATATATGTGCGCCAGATTATGTTTCGTCTCTGTTCCACGGCCGCCGCGGTTATTAACTAATGTCGCTAATTAATTGAAGCCGTCGATGGATTTGCATTAGCCAACGGCTCGTTACCCACGAACTCGGGGCGGCTATACACACGAGAATCATCCGTGGACTAGTCGAAAGCCCCGAGATACTCTTGGGTCCGAGTTTTCATTGGGTTCCGATATCGGGTGTGTTATTTCGGCGTTCTCGTCGAACGCGTGGGTGGGCGGTCGCGTCGTTGCGCGCCACTTTGACAGTAATTGAGAGTCACGCGCTCGAATCGCTCGAGCCGAATGCCAAAGCGAAATGCGACGTAACTCGCGCGGCGATGCTTCGCCTAGGCACGAATAGTCGGGGCTCGAGCTAACGAAGGGGACATCGGGCCATCGGGAGGCCCGGGGAGGCGGGAGAGTTCGGAAAAACGAGCAGTAGACGGGCGCGAGAAAACTTCTCTCGCGCTCTTCTCATTGTCGTCGAGGATTCCGATGCCAAGACACTCGGAGCTGCGTCTTCGCGGTTACGTATTGCGCCGCCTAGACGAAGCCCGAGAAACGGGCGGCAGAAGAGACGAGCGTTGGCTCGGTTCCAGTAAACATCTTAAGGGGTCTTCAAATTCCGATAAACATTTTCCCGCCCAATCATCGACGGCGAACACACGGCGAGACGCCGCGCGACGACTTATATATCTCGACTCCGCGGGTGAGCGCAACGTCCCGAAAGTGATTGCCCCGCGCGCCAGCCCGACAAGGGTACGTAACATTCGATTTGACGAAGCCCCGAGTTACTCACTGTTCCCACAATGAGCGAACAGTGGAACTTCGTTGATACTTCGCGCGAGCGACGTGTGTGTATTTTCACTCGCGAAACACGGCTCGTTTTCGAATCGCAACTCGAGAGAGCCCCTCGTGAATTACGACACTACGCGACGAGACCGAGTATAATCAGTGTCTTATGTTTATGCGAGTCGTATACTTTCATAACGTGTGCGTGTGCATACACACGCGTGCGCGCGTATTTAAATATCGTTCGTTGAATCTCCCACTTATATCAAACGTTTATTGAAATTCTCCGTATCATTTTCCAGAAATCTCGCGAGGTCCGCAATTTTTTCCCCATACTTGCTCTCTGCACGAGAGAGAGAGAGCGAGAGAAAGAACGATTTCTTTCCGGTTTCTGTTCAATATGCAGAGTGCGCGCACGCATATTCGCGTATAGAGCACGTCTCGGGTATAAAAAAGAGGAGGGAACAAAATAACGAGAAACATACCGGGACAGAGGAAAAAATGCCCGACAGAAAAATGGAAGAGGGAGTTTTTATATAAAAGCTAATAACGTGGGAGGACGGGATCGCTTGGAAGATCCGTCAGCCGTTCAGAGCTGTCCTTCGACTCTTATCTTTTTCGGCCATCGATCCTCCTCGCGAAGCTCGAGGCTATTCCGAACGTTATACCCGAGAGCGGCTCGGGTCGCCGCGAATGCTCTCGTGCACGCGCACGTACGAGTGATCGCGGGCCAATCCGCAGGAATGTGGAAGACGTACCCTCCGTTAAGTAGATGGCACACGATGAACGAATAAAAACGCGCGCACCGAGCTCGGTGAACGATCAAGTCGGTAGCATACGTATCCTTTGCCCCCCCGGGCCGAGCTTGGCCTGAAAGCTACCCAAATTCAATGGGAACTGAAGTTTGAATGTTTTTAACCACTTAATTTTTTTATGTCTAATCGACTGATAAGCGGTCCAAAAATATATTTTCACAGTCAGCATTATATTCCGTAAAGTTTTCCTTTACCGTTTCATATTTGCATGCTGAATGGGAATCCCGTTGTGACACTGTGGAAATCGAAATTTTGTAATTGGAATATATATCAATAAAGACGCCTGAGAGAGTGATTTTGTAAACAATAAGATAGTGATCTAAATGCATCAGAGAATAAATGCTATGCCCATTTTGATTTTGTTTTATTGAGCAATGGGTGACTTGAGTTAACCGTGGCATATGTTGTTTGATCGCAAATCCACCGCGGTCAACTTTTACTTTCAATCAGATTGAGCGGCTCGAGGCGACTCGGCGACAGATTTAATCATTCGTGGTTCTTTGAGTCAGCACGCCAATAATCGCATAATTCCCTCCTAGTGCATATGTGTAATTGCATAAGGATACCCAATCGACCCTGACAATTCCTGTATAGACACGAACGGAAACTACCTCTTTCGATCGAGCTAATCCACAAAATCATCCTTCATCCAATCCACAAGGTGGGTAATATCTGCGGATAGTTTATTTTGCCTCTTCCCGAAAAGAAAGAAAAAGGAGAAATACCTACACATATTTAATCACCAGATTCATTAGCCGCGGTATTCCGTCATATCCAGGGCGAATTCCCCGACTTATAATCGCGCGAGTAATTTCAGAACGGCATACCCGCGGCGACGTACACTTGACGTCTCTCCACTCGGGCGCGCTGATTTCGAATCGCTGAAAAATCCAGAGACTCGGCGCCCGGCATTGTGTATTTCGAATTTTCCTTTCGAGCGAACAACGAGTCTGGCGCGCACTGGAATCGCTCGACAATCATCAGCTGCAGCGTTAGGCGCGCGGGCTTGTATTTTCCTCGCGTTCCCCGCTGCGCACACGCGCGCTCGCGCGTAAGTGTGTGTGTGTGTATATACGTACACGGCCGTTTTTGCCATTCCCTGTCTTTACCTCGACTTTCATCCCTCTTTCTTCGCTCCCGCGTCTCGTTGTGTCGAGAGTGTAAAAAGAGACGGAGAGAGAGCAAAGGCGGTGAGCAAATAAAGAGACGCAAGAGAGAGAGCGAGAAAGAGAGCGTATAGAGTGAGCTAAGTATGCTGTAATTAAACGGTAGCTGAAGGAGAGTTTCGCTGATGAGGGCCTCGACGATTTAAGCCTACCCGAGCCGCGTGCAGCGGTACGAGAGCAGCGTGGCCTGGGGAACGCGTGTATTCGCACCCGAGCTACATACGCTATACACACCCATTCGCTCGCGTGCGCTCGCATACCGTCACACTTGACCCACGCGCGACTATACTACCAGCATCAAACCGTCACTCGATGGGGTGCACACACACACACACACACAAACACACACACACACACACACACACACACACACACACACACACACACACACACACACACACACACACACACACACACACACACACACACACACACACACACACACACCCACACACACTGGCTGCCGCACTCTTTAAACGTTATGACTTGGAACCCGTGATTTCATGCAACATTTAATTACAATATTGGTAAACACGAGCCTCGGCCGCCGGTACTAAAGCTATATATACGTACGCTACTCCCGTTGTCTGTCCCTCGCGCGGATGCCTTTCGAGCTCGACCGCGCAATCGGCCGCTCGAGCAGTCGCGGCGGCAATTAAACTCGGGGCATTTTTAATTCAATCTCGGCTCGCTTGTGCGCGCTCGATGTCTTGATTCCACCGGCGGAAAAACGCAGCCTCGCGACGACGACGCTCGTCTTCGATCGAGCTCCTTTCGTTATGTATATACGTGGGGAGGAACGATTGCGCTCCGAGATAGCGAGCGCGTGTATGTGGGCTAGTGTGTGGGTGTGTGTCCGGGGGTTAGGGACGGAGGGCGGGCGGGGGAGCACCAATTACCCGGACGACAATTGCCCGGCTCGCTCGCATTAAACGGCGCCAACGAATTCGATTACTTCTGCTTCGAAATTTCGTGGGTGGCGCGCGTCTATACACACACACACACACACTCACACGCGCGGAAGCGACATAAAGGCTGCGTTAGGCGTGCAGTATCGGGCGCGCTATATACGCGTATAAATAAGGCAGAGCGGGCCGGAGCTCGAGGCTTGGCAACAAACGGAGAAATGAGAGAGGGGCTGCTGCTGCTGCTGCTGCTGCTGGTGCTGGTGCTGCTGGTGCTGCTGGTGCTGCTGGTGCGCGCAGTGGCGCCGAGAGCATTTCGCCCGGGTCGCCGCCGCACACCAGCCGGATGCCCCGGCGAATTTATTTTACGGCTAAACAGAAAATTAGTGAACGTTTCGGGGTTTGCGGTGCGTTCGGTCCTCCCCCCTCCCTCCCTCCCTCACGCCCTTCCTCCCCCTCGGCAACCGCCGTTTGCTCTCTTATTCCAAAGGCAACGGAGCCGGGAGGGAGGCAGAGAGAGAGAAGCGCGAGGCACGCCCGGAATTCGCAGAGAGCCGAATCGCTTAGCCGCTCGCCGGCTTCATATCGCCCCCCAACCCACTCGTGCCGATTCCCAAATTAATCGAGGTGAAAAAGTCGCCGACGCGGCTCTGTTATACTCCCTCCATCCCCCTACCCTATAGTGTCTATGTTTATCTCGAGTTCCGACACTTTTCTCGATGCATGACCGTCGCGATGGCTCTGTGATACCGATGGGGATACCGAGATTCTCAATTGAATAACCTGGGTTCGGATAACACGACACGTGGAGGGAAGGGATATGATTTTTCCCGGTTAGACTTAACGAAACGGACCGCGACCGTTGGGCCGCGATTTACAATTTAATTTTCTGGTCGAGTAATTTTTAGCCGTTCGGGCCCGGGCATACATACGGCTGGCCAAAAATCGCAACGGCGAACGAGGGAGCAGTCCCCGTTAGCGCTAGCCGGCCATACAGCTGTAATTGTTATGCTCATCATTATCGCCTTGTCGCGTTAAGCTCGCATTACAGGCGTTTCCCTGTTCTGGCCCCTCCGGGAAATGCAGTCGCACACCTATACTACACACACACACACACACACAGGCGAGCAAATTTCGAAATAAAATATATCTAAGCAGCGCCAGCTCGCGACGCGTATCGTTTACACGGGCGATCGCAGTTAGGTTAGATGATACTCGCTATCCGCTCTCTAACGAAGCCATATCTGATAATCTGCCGTTTCCCGCCTTGCCCCGAGCCCAGCCTCGCGCTGCGCCAAATTCGAAATGCAAAATGTACCCGCTCGTTTTTAGAATGGAATAGCTCAATGGGACAGGGAGAATGATTATTTGCCCTTTTGATTCTCGAGTATACGCGTATCGTCGTGGGGCAGGGGGTAATGGGAGGACGCGCACGATTCGGAAGACACTCGCCCACCCCCCTCGGGGTTGGCTCGTCGCGGGAACACGTATGCAAGGAACGAAATTGTTGCTCGCCCGTCAAAATTGACTGCACCGGGAGCAGCCGAGCGTAGGATTATATTCTGAAGTAGTAAAAACTCGGCCCGTTTAATCGTGCACTACGGCGTTTAATTCGACGTTTGAGCTTGTGGGCAGCGGGGGGAGCAGCAGCAGCAGAGGAAAACTCGCGAACAAGTAGCTCATAAAAGGGTTTGAAACGGGGACAATCGTGAAAACAAGGCTATCGGGGCCTCGGCTGGGGTGTGTATTCGATGGCGTCCCGCGAAAAGTTTAATGACTTTTTGTTAATTAAAGGCCGACCCACGCGCGCTCGGCTTAACGGCGGTGGCGGCGGCGCATACATATACGAGTATACGGAACGGTCAGCCTCGCGACTCTGTGCGCGCACTGGCCGGTGCCATTTGCGTACGCACACGCGCAAGCACACACGAGAGCCCCGGCGCGCACGCGAAACAATTTGCCAGTCGATAAATTTTTATAGAAGGACGAGCGAGAGCCCGAGCGGCTTGTCTCTCTCTCTCGCTGGCCGCGGCGTGCGAGGGACACGCGGGGGCAAGGCGACGCGGAGCTGTGGGACGGGGGGGCCGGGGCGAGGCGACGCGTTCCAGCGGCCAAACGGAATTGAATCGATGTATTTATGTGGCGTTTACAGGCCGGAAGGGTTAGAGAGCCGACACTCCACGGTATAATCGGGCAGTATCGTTTGACGCTCGCCGGCTGCATCGGGCTCGGAAAATCGAGCCTGCACTTTACAGCTGCTGAATCGTAGCTCCCTCCCGCTCTGCTGCTGCCTCTTTTTTTTCGTTTCGTTTTTTTCCCAGCGCCCCAACCTCCCCGTGAGCTCGTCGTCCCTCCTCCGCTGTGTGTGTATGTATATACACACTGCACACCGTTCAGCCGCTCGGCCGCTTTCAACGTGTGTTTGACAAACAGGAAGCTTTGATTTTGCTGCTTTTTTTCCTGTTCGCCCGGCCTGTTTGCGTCCTCCCGCTCGCTTCGCGGCCTTTTCACGCTTTTTTTCACGGTTTATTTTAAAGATGACAATGCCAAATTTCGTTATCTTTGTTTTCCCCTTTGCTTGGCCCGTTGGGCTGTTTATCAAAAGCACCCGCGGCAAACAAATTAATTTCCCCAGCGTTATAATAAAAATTATTCATGCTCTGGTGGCAGGGGGCTGCTCCCGCTCAGCTTGTGCAACGCGCGAGCCTCGCGGTTTGGGTTATATTTTTATGGTCGGTAAATACATGGATTTCACTTCAATTCGGCATTACATTTTCAGAGATTCCATCGATGATCGAGCCATCACTCTCTGCCATTTGGTTTTCTCGAAGAGAAGGCTTTCTCGAAGTAAAGCTGATTTTCATCCGGCTATTCGAGTATCTGAATAGAAAAAAAATTAAGATCAGCTCGATTATACTTTTGGTGAAAAAAATGAATCACTTTTCTGCAGCAATAGCATCCTCGAGAATAAACAAATGAAAGATGATGAGCTCATTTGTAGATTTTTCTTAGTAAACAGAAGGAAAATGAAAATATTTTCATATTAGAGATCGTACTTGCAAAAATAATTAGGTTATATTTTTTATAGATCTCATCAGTATTCGAGCTAATACGAGTAGATTACATCGTTACTAACGATGTGATATCACTGATAATTGAATTAAATGTGTTTTCTGATGGAAAAATCTTCGAAAAAATGAATTTGAACTGAATTGATCAAATACTACGTGAGGGATCGAGAGGTGCACTGAAAAATGAAGCTTTCTTTGGAAATTTTTTTCTCGATCACTAATCAATTTATCCAAATGAAGTCTTAAGAATTTGTTTTATTCGTTTGAAGGTATGAAAAAACGTTTTTTATTTACATATATCAGATAATTGACGTATGATTTTTTTATCATAAACATCACAAACTATTTATTTTATTAATTTTTTTTTCATCAAAAAATCAACCTTCAAATGTTTATTGCAATTGTAATTTTCTATCAATCGTAGAAAGAAGCTGCAGCTAACATTTCAAGTCAATCGGATAAAAATATTACCGAGATATGCTCAGCGCCAGTTTGAAAAATGCAGTTTCGAGGAAAACCCTTTTAAAGTTTCATTTTAACGCATGAAACTATGAGAGAGTCCTCGGAAATGAACTATAAATTATTCATAAGTTTGCCCCCGAACCCAAATAGTTTTTAGTATAATTTTTTCAAGAGTTTATGCATCGTTTAAGCAATAATATAAAATGGAGAAAAAAAATTGCTGATTTTTGTAAACCTGATGTGAGAAATTCATTCTTCTATCCTTTTCCACAATATTTAGATTATCGGAAAATTTAATCAAATCATTTGAAATCACTTCTGGAGAATACATTGTTTGTAGCAGTTACTCAAATAGCCTTTTTCAGAAAGCATAAATTCGGTTTTGAGCAGTGTTTTAAAGACACCAAGGTTATCCCGATGAGGAAGTTTTTGATCAATTTTCGAGTAGTCTCGACGGAAACAACTTTTTTCAAATATGCGTGCAGCCTGGGGATCCGTAGTAGCGAAGTTTGCAAACAAAGTCCGAACAAGTTGGCAAAGTGGCATAATGACCCAGGCTGGCACTACTTATGAGTTGAAGTCTCGATCCGTGAGGTGATTTACCAGGTAAGACGCGTATATCCAAGAAGGAGGGGACGGGTCGAAATCTCGGCAGACAAGGTGTATCATGAAAGGCAGCCGAGTCGAGTCTCTGTTGACGCGAGGATCCGGCGAGCGCTAGCTGAGGAGCGCGTGTATATATACGTGCATCGGCGGCGAGGGGGGCGAGGGGGGGGGGGCGGGTGAGGTTGGAAAATGGAAGTAGGAAACAAGGGATGGGAAAGAAGGAGCTAGCGCGCGAGAGGGAGTTGCAGCACTTGGTGGAAGGCGGCGGTGGCGGTGGCGGGGCTGAAGAGGCAATATAGGAGAAAGCTTATTATTGGAGTTCGCCGCTCGGTGCACACAGAACAAAATACAGCAGCAGTGATTGCTGTTTCCAATTGAACCTCCGCCATGCGGCGCGCACGCTTCACCTGAATGAACGAGCTAGCGGAAAATAATCAAGCTGCGCCCGGAGCGCTTCTATATATCCACCCCGCCCCTGTCCCCGCCAACCGTCGACGACCAACCAACTGCTCTGTATATCGGGCCAACTCGGGCTCGCCGCAGCGCGCGAGCGAGACACCGCGAGAGAACGATAGCTTCTCCGTCTCTCTGCGCCCGCTATATACATATATATATATATATATATATACATTACCCGCGCGGAGCCTTCATTCTTCGCGGGCTCCTTATTGTCCCTATTGAACTTTTTTCTGCCCCCGCCGCCCACCTCGGCTTTTCTTCGAGTCGGCCGGGCGCTTTTCTCGTTTGCGGCCGAGCCACCCGCGCCCACGATGAATTCTCAACTGTGCGCACCGTACCGCGAGACCCGCCGGATACCCGAGAGCACGGCGATAAATTATGAATCGCGCTCGCTTCATTGAGCGATCAACGCGGCAAAACTTGCGACGCAACCAAAATAATCCCAGTCCGTGTCGTGCCCGTCTGATTAGGACGCATCTCTTATTGCGTGTTGTTGAACAATTCTGTATAGCCGGGGTAGCTGGAACAAGGGAACGAGCTAATTGAAAAATGTGGAACGATTGATTTTTCAATTGGTAAACATGAAATGTATTCGAAATCTCCCAAAGTAGAAAAAAAAGTGGTTGGATCTTTTAAGATTTTTCATCTACCCACGTTTCATAGCATGCATATATGACACTTATATGGCACGTATAATACGTCTGGATCAATTTCCACCCATAATATAGGAAATTTGCAGCAAAATTTGTTTATGTAAATATTTTTATTCAAGGCTTCTATGAGATGCTATGGAACATCAAAATGCCTAATTTGATAAAGGACCGCTTTATTTCCGTATAATTATATAGCACATTCCGTATAGTTAATAGCTTATCGTCTCAGAGATTCATCTATTGGAAGTTTATCTCATGACGAAAAGAATCTACTTCGTAGTATTCGCTGTCATAGAAAACTCGTTGGTTCAGATAGAGTGGGCAAAAACATCGATTCTGCCCAAGTGGGCGTCGATGGCTCGGTTGGTCAATTGGCACACGTATCTTTGAGCTGTTTCTGCACTGTGCAAGCAAGAGAAGGTCGTGAGTTCAACCCACATCGGGAAAGAATAATTTTTTAACCACGATTGTTTGCAAAACCGGAAGCCTTACAAGACTCGATAGAGGGTTTGGGTATAAAAGTAAAGTAAAGAGTAAAGAGAAAAAAGATTGCAGGCACGTTTACGGGAAGTTGTGGGGTAGAATTGCTGGCGCGACTCTGGAAGTGATGCGTAAGTACAATAGTAGCCCCCGGGATTCCCGACGGCTGTGAAGAAATACTCGAATCGTTGGGAGTAATTGTGATTCCTCGGGTGGATCGGTCTCGCCGAGACTCGTATCAATCGCGATCGGGAACGAGGCTGTAAATATACATACACACACGCGCGGTCGAGCATCTGCAAGAGTTGGGGACGTTTGGGGGTGTGGAGGGGCACGCGCGCGAATAAGAAGTGGCGCGGCTGCTCGAGTGCACGCGCTTCGACTGATGCGGATCTATATACACACGCGGGGCTTGCGACGAGGGAAAAAGAGAGACGGAGCGAGTGGCTGGAGCGCGAGAAGCACTCGAGAGCTGCAGCGTGCTGCAACTAATGAGGCATCGCTAAAGGGCACGGGCCGCTCTCGGCCCGGCCGCGCGGCGATACGTATGCGCGTACGTACGTACGTGGGCGTGCAGGCGGGCGCGCGCGACCCAGACGAGAGGGACGCGCGCGCACCTACGAGCGAGAGCACAATTAAAACTGACGCTCCTAATGGCAAGTCAAACGCCGACGGGCTCGAGAGATTCTTGACTTTCCAATGAAGCGATTGTTTCGTATTCTCCGCGCTGCGCCCGGCCTGCCAGCCTCCTCCCGACTCGGGGCGCGCGCACCACCCCATCCGAGGCCTCTTTCTCCCTCCCTCGCACGAGCGTCTCCGAGGACAGCCTCCGCCGCTTCTTTCTCCGTCCGTTCCATTTGCATTCGCCGCGCCGTCTCTATCGCGCCCCCACCTCTCAACCCCCGTGTCTATATGATTTACCCGTCGTCGTCGTAACTCGACGTGCGCGAGCGCGCCTACCTATTGCTGGGAAAATGAGATAGAGCACCGCGCTCGCACAAATGTGCCATGTACGTATATGATTACGCGCCGGCAGCTCTCGGCAGATACGTGTACACACCCGACGAAAGAACTCCGCCCGTCATTTACAGACTATTCGCTTCAATTACCACGCGACGACTTCTCTGTCTTCTTCCTTCAATGAATTCCCTCTCGCTACTGGCTCGCGAATACGCCCCACTTTTCTTGCTGTCCTTTTCGTGCGCCTAATTGAAAAACCCTATCGCTATGTACGAGCAACATCTGAATTTCCCCCGTTTCAGTGCCACGGTGGTTTTGGCCGCCGTCGTACCCGAGCCCGCGCAGCGCGCAATCAGCAGCGGGGAATAAAGGGGCACGCGGCTCGAGACGTATGAGAAATTTCAAGGGACGCAAAAAAAAATCGAGAAAAATGCAACGGAAGAAGCTGATGAGAGAAACAAAAAATCAAGCGAAAAAACGGGGGGTCGGTTGGCAGGGGAAACTCTCGGCCCTCTGGACTTTGCCCAAACAAAGCGCGGGCACGCGCAAGCAGTGGGCCAGTTTAGAATGCAGCCGTATTTCTTAATTGCAAAGGTATCGCTTTTGTACTTCCGCATAATAACCTCCTTGCCTGGCTCCGAACCATTACCTCCGGCAAATGAAGCTTGGGGAGGGGGGGGGCGAGGAGGGGCAAGAAGCCATCCTTGCCCGCCGCTGCGCTTTGCCTTTTTCTCCCGAGTCGCCGCCGCCGCCGTGTCGTCGGTTCGTCATCCCGTCATCGCTCGGGCAATGCGTATAATATACGGAGCCAGCAAAAAAAATACGTCCCGTGCGCGAGATACGAGCTCGTTTTGCGCGGGCGGTTGTTCTCCCATTTTTGTTTCCCCAGTCCAGCGCATCGCCGGCTCGCCCCGACTGCAGCTAATGAGCGGCGAATCTTGGGGATCGCCGCAAAAACCCGCGCTATTAATGCGCAAGACCCGACGGCCGAAACAAAAAGTACTCGGATACATTGTTTTCGCGCAGGCCAAAACGTCGCTGCTGAAGAAACCGACACCGAACCCAGTGTACATCGAGCTCTATGACAGTGTAAAAATAACTTCTTTGCAGATCTCGTTGAAAGATCAAGCTGTTCACACACGGCTCGGAAATTGCTCTAGTCTCGCCAATGGAATGAAAAAATCCCAATTATTTCTTATCCATTTACTCGAAAATTTCGAAGATCAGATTTTTTCGTTTAGCCTTTTTCTCTTGAAGTAGTTCTTCGTGTAGAGTATATTTTCGATAAAAGTCGTAAAAAAACAAATGCCAATCATCTCGTTAGTTTAATAATCCAGAACTTTGATTCGAAACACCGTCTTCACAAGATTCTTATCGTCAAACCTAATGACATGGAAAAAAAAATAGAATGAGGTATGTAAGAACATATTGTTGTTTACCTGTACTTCCCAGTGCGATATCTGAAAATATTGTTTGCAAGCGAAACTTCCTTGACTCACCCCACGAAGTCCTGTTCGCAACTCGATGTAAAAACGAAATAATAAATTAACTCTGAGTGTACTCGCTGCGGAACAATCATCGAGCGATGTTCCTTGTCCCTATTCGCCGTTGATTCTCCTGGCCGATTGATGCGCGAAATGGTTTATACATTCACAGATGTGGGCTGGACGGGAAAAACGCGCGGGCCAAGCGAGCGCGCGTCGTTTGATTCGCGGCCGGGCCGCGTCGCATCGTCGCAGTCCGATTACCAAGTTCAATTACGATATGGCGGGTCCATTTTCCACTTGGCTGGTGCGCGCACAGTTGGGCTCGACGACGGGCGGACGGGGTGGCGGGACGCGCGCGTCAATAACGCTCCTCGCACTTTTCGCGTGTGCGTATGTGTATATATATACACATAGTTTGGATCTCGCAGACTTCCGTCATCGCGAGCGCATTGTGCGGGCCGCCGCCGCCGCCGCCGCCGCTTCACAATTACTAAAGTCTGAAGTTGCCGAGTGCCCTCGACCGTGCGGTATTACCTCGGGCGACCTTCGCATTACTACTCTTCCCTCCCTCGCGAGTGCAGTACGCTTTTCCTTTCTTATTTTCTTCTTCATTCGCATTTGTTCTCTCTTTTGATTCTCCTCAGCTTCTATCTTTTCCCTCTCTGTCTCTCTGACTCTCTCTCGCTACCACCGCCGCCGCTGCTTCTTTCCTCTCGTTTTCGCCCGTCGACACCGCGACTTCTTTTTTTTTCCTGTCATCAAAGTAGCGCAAGACGTGACATTTCTCGCTTTCTCGCGGAGTATTTTTAGGAATACCAATTCCGTCAGCGCCACAAGATGCAACTCGAGCAATTCCTTAATCACGAATTGTGTCTCCACACGTAGGCCGTGCCCCGCGCCCATCAGGGTCGTCGCTACGTTGTGAGTGGATCTAAACGCGCGTTTAGATACGCCAATCCAACGGGACCAAATTGATCCGGCATCTCGCACTTTTTGAGAATCTTCAATTGCTCTGCTGGAAACCAGAGGACGATTCGCCGGAAGAGCCTCGGGAAAGCAGAGTAAAAAGCTGAAAGCACGCGCGTATACGTGGATTGGTGCGAGAACGAGCACCGAACTCGGGAGGCGCGGTCGACAGCTCCACCCGGTGCAGCGCGATACGAGTGTGCTCTTGTACTTAACAAGCTTTCTCCGGTATTGTGAGGAAAGTCATCTTAAAAGGAAACCAAAAATGGGAACAAGTAGCCGGGGGTCGGGGAGGGGGAAGTGGCGGGTTCCGTTGCAACCGTGCCTCTGAACGACGCTTCAAGAAGGGGCGCGCGCGGATGACAAGGCGCGAGGTGTGAGAATCAGCGGGATCAACGTGACACCTCCGGGCACCCTCGTGTATCGTGCTGTAGCTTCTTTTTTTCTTCTTCTTCTTTTTTCTTTTTTTTCGCTCTTCCCACCCGACCGCCGCGCGAGGCCCGTGAGTGTTGCGCAAACAATAACAAACAGCACTAATGAGACTCTTCAATACGCGAGCGCCCCCCGCGGAGTGTCCTCAAAATTTTTAGTCATCTTTTATTAGGAAGTCTTCAAATTGCTTTCTTCCCTTTGTATTGGCTCGAGACGCACGTACATTGTTGTACATACCTTGTTTCTAAATTAATATCTCTCCAAAGAAGCTTGACTTTTTTTATTCTAATTTTGTGTATACGTACCGTGTGCTTCTCCACCGCTGGATGGACCAGCCAATCTTTATGAACAGTCACAATTGTCAAAATGTAAAATTAGAAGAAAAAGACATTTTCAGAGGAAAGTGATGTAATGATTATCGTGCAAATCTGATATACTGTACATGCACACGCGCAAGTCAATTTTTACTTTGAGAAGATTATGTTAAACTTCTTAGAGGATCAGACGTTGATTATAATATATCACACGGTAGTTGCTTCTGTGTATTTACTGATCGTTCATCATAGAGATCAATATAATTCAATAATGAGTTTCTGAAATATTTTACGATTGAAGATGTCACTGCAGCCGCGAGCTACTGGGCGGAGAAGCTTCCACGGAGCACAACTCTTCTGCTGTTGGAGCGAGCTTATTATCGAGGTATATCTTGTAAAGATTGTTACGAGAAGAGCCCGAGCGGGGTAAGTTTTGAGACAAGTAAAGTCGGTAGGTTTCCTCGAAGGAAAAAGCAACTAATTGGTTGGCCGGAAGATGGGACTTTGGCGCAGCAAACAAGCCTACCGGGGGTCGCGGGGTGGCGCGGAGCGCAGGAGGGAAAACGAAGACGAGAAGAATCTTCTAGTATCTAGAATTCTGGAGCGGGCCGTTGCCATCGTGGCTGTGTATAGCTCGAGAGTCGAGTGTGTGCCGTGCTGCTGCTGCCGCTGCCTCTGCCTCTGCTCGGCAAAGATAGTTGGAGCACTCCAGAGATAAAAGGACAAGTTTCTTTTTTTAGAGAATGCAAACGAAGAAATTAGAGCATGTCGCGAAGATACATATACGAGCGAGCCGCACGTACGCCACTTCACTTTGTTTCGTTGTTTCCCCTCCCCCCCATCGTGGATTCGACAATTGTTTGTCCACGGGCGCGCGGGCCGGATCGAACGTTGAAACCGCGACGGGTGAGATCCCCGCAGGCCGTGACTCGGGGGGGTGGCGCAGGTGTATGTACGGCGCATCGTTGATTCATTAGCGCCGAGCCGAGGAGCAATTTGGAGCGATTTATCGGCGGAGAAGTAGCTGGGTTAAATTATGGATCGCTTAGCGCGGATGGACTTGACAATACACAAAGCCATAGTGGAAGGTGGAAGCCGCGGCTGGCGCGCACGCGTGTGTGTGTGCATCGGCAGTTGTGCGAAGAGAGCCGTGGCGCACAAAGAGAGGGTGGGAGTTAATAGGACCTCATTGTTACGGGGAGGAAATTCGATAATCGCTCGGCACACACCGAAGTGCGAGCGAGAGGGTGGCGGAGGAAAACGCCGCGGAGAGAGGGAGCCCAGCACCCGGCCGCCGCCGCCGCGCCGCCATGCAGCTATACACAAGCTGCGAGAACTTTGACTAAACGCCAGGCACGCTTCCTTAACCTCCCATTAATCAATATTATATCGCCTAAAACGCTCCTTTGTTTATTGACTCGGGCCACTAATAGCTTTTCAGCGGCCTGTCACTCCTCGGTTTTTCGCCATCGCTGATGAAAGCACCGACGCGACGCCCGCCGCCCCCCCGACCCCCGGCCACGGCTTATATACTCCAGACCGGCGCGCCGCACACAGATACGCCAGCGATTTTCACGCCATAACCGATCGACGCTAATTAGGTCTGAATAAAGCTGTTCGCGCTCCCCTAATACCTTTAATCACCTTGTCTGATTTTATCCGCATTCCCTGATATTCCACCTCGCCCGGCCCATAGGATTTTCCTCGATTAGTTTATGCGCGTGACGCGCTATTGTGTGTGTTGCGCGCAACATCCAAACAAATGGAAATTCTTCGGATGCACATTCGGAGGAGAGTTTTGATTGAGCATTTCGGCGCATCGAGGAGATTCCGAAAATTTACATTGCAAATGTGAGGAAAGGTCGTAAGTAGTAACAGACTCGCTACACCAAGACGGGCTGTTTTATTCAATAATGCTAATCAACTTGTTGATCAATTATGCGATGAAATTTCCCCCCTCCCACCCCTCGATTGCAAACTCAACGCAGAGTTTGTTAATCCGGCGAACTATAATAAGGCGCGTGAAGTGGCGAATCGATATTCCTAGAGAGTCGCGACAAAGAGATTAGACGGGGCGCGCCACGCATCTAGGCCGGCTGACTCGCGTGTCGCTCCCGCCGTCAGGCGATACATGTCGCGCCGCCAATTCGTAATTAGCCGAAGGCGGATATACGCGCGATTCGCGATTCGCTCACTGGAATCGCGGATACACGTATATATATATGAATAGCAAAAGGAGCGTGGGCAGAGCCGCGAGTGAGATTCCTCGGAATTAAAACGGTAGCAATTTGGCAAACAGCAGCGGTCGCGCGGCCGCGCCGTGGCTGTCGAAAGAAAGCAAAGGAACAATAAGCGAGTTGCGCGACTAGACGCGCTAATTGCAAATTAATTATTGCCCGGGCCGCGGGTTAATTGTGACGGCGTGCCGCTGCAGCTCCGCCACACCGCCGTGCCATTTAATGATTTTTCTCTATGCCTGTCCCCGAACGACTTTTACGTATATGCATATATATTCGCGGTGTGCGCATGTATATTCATGAGTCGCTCTTCCCCGAGCTCCGTGTAAGCGCGTACGCTCTTTTCAATTAGCAAATTGCGAGTTTTTTGACGCGCGCCCGGCCGAGTGCACAATGAAAATTGTGATTATCGCGATAGCCGAGGAATTTCGCGCGGCCCAACAGTCTGTGTGTGTGTGTGTGTGTGTGTGATTTCGGCTGTATTCCGTGGCCGCGCGCCCGCGCACCGCCGTGTCGAAAGGCAGCAGCCGCGAAGAGAGCGAGAGAAGGAAAATTAGATATTGCCAAATTCGGCATAGTTGCGCGCTCGCGCTCGCTCGCTGCGGATGTAAACGTACAATCTCGTATTTAATTATGCGCGAAGGCAGGCGCGAGCGCGACAGATTGAAGAGGGAGGCGGGGGAGGAGGGAAACGAAAGATGAGAGCAGCCGAGAGCAAAAGTGCAGCGCTAATGACAGTAATGCCGTTTTCCAGCGCGAACGCACCGGCGTACCGCAAAACGGCTCGCGCCCGAGAGCAATAATAAAATGCGCGCGCGAGTCTCTTTCCCTCTCGCTCCCCCCTCCTCTCTAGCATGGCCAACTGCCGCGACCGGAGCGGCGCTGATTATTCTTTATTTTTACAACGCTCCGCTCGCAACTCGATCGTTGCGCAACTAGGCCCGCGCGACTCTGACTTACTTCGAATTCTCCCCCGATCCCACACTTACAATCGCTATACCACTTCGTTCCGAAACTCCTATTGTCTCTCCACGGCTCATCTGTTTTTTTACCATCGGCTCGTTATCGCGTTCGCGCAACAGCTCGCGTTGCGATTCCTCCTTTCGCCGAGACTCCCATTCAATCATCTAGGAATTTAGGCGGGCTCTGACGTTTCCATCCGAGTGCAATTTCATGTATTGAGCGGTTCGCGGTCGAGCTCTGTTCGGCGGTCATCCGGATAGTCAATGTTTTCTCAACGATACGTTGTGACACCGCCATTTGAATTTCCCGATTCGAGCAACAAAGGTAAGGCGAGTACAGCCAATGTGCAACTGAAGGCAATGAGGGACTCATATATTTATTACTTGTGTTTTTGGCCACCACTGACGTTTGGATCATGTTGGTAGTATTAGAAGAAAATTTTTGGCCGCTCCAACGGTTATGTTGCACTCAAAACCACTTATCTACAACAGTTTAAATTTTGCTCTGCTAAATAAATTACACTAAATAAGTTTAATCATTCTTATTTATTCATATTCTCATTTCTTCATTCCTTATACTCTGTCTTCAGTAAAAACTTCTCATATTTCAATGAGCCACGTCAATTTTTCTTTAACTATTTTCTATCTTACTCAAAGAGTTTTTCTTGTCTAGCAATAAAAGCCAATGTGATAAATATTTATTTGACAGGCTTAGTGGACCACTCTAAATTATTGAAAACATGAGATTGTGAAAGAAAAAATTCACGTGAATAAATATTTATCGTTGAAACTTGTAGATGTATTATATTATTGAATTTTTAAAAGCCAATGTACCTCATGAAATCTTCGGAAATACCTCAAATATTTACAATCAATGGATAAGTATTAAATATATATGAGTATCTCGATAAGATTCGATTTGATATACGTATATACGTACGTCAGAAGGTGAAAATATGCAAATTGATGAAAGTGGTCCATTGATGAGAGTTGAATTATAAGGAGGACACATGGGTATAAATTGTACAATACCTGAGTACAATATTTGAGTTACTTTGGTGAGTTGACGTTTTGAATGGGTTAAATGGGTAAATGATGGCTATAGCGATGGTTTTTGATAAGTCTTGAATTACCCTTCAATACGACGTTTGCAAATTATATAATTGCAAATTTATCACGGCCGGATTTTCGAAAATGGCACTTCGGCTGCAGTTAGTTTATTCAAAGACGAGGCTGAAGTTTTCGAGTATGACGTACGTTCGCTGGGGCGTTGGGGGGTATAAATTTCGTCGGACGTAAGGAGGGATCGAGAGGAACGGGCGAATTGGGAATGGCGCGACGTACGTGTATATACGCGGGCGCGCTCGCGCGTGGAGAACGAAATGCACAATTTCTTTTTCGCGCGAAAACGCGCGTCGGGAAATTAGCATCAATAAATTTGCCCGTCGCGTCGCGGCAGCGGCAACTCGCGCGGCCGCGAAATGACACGATGATGAATGGCCGACTGCTCTAAGAATTATTTATTATTTATTGCGGCTAAGCATCCGAACGCGCCCGAACGTCCCGTGAATAAACGCGCCGCGGAAAAGAAGAGTCGTATCGTATATACGCGCGCAGAAGCTGGGGCGACGGGAAAACGCCGCATCCAAACGCAGTGGTAGTATAACGAACGTCGCCCGCGAGCCGTTGATATTTTGTAACCGAGTTAATTCATCAATTACAGCGAGTCCTGTCGGCGTCGGTGGGGGTGATTTCGTTTGAATAACGTAAGTGCAGTAGAGCGTGGCTCAATTCGGCGGCTATGGCGACACGCGTTTAGCTGCGCAATGCCGCATCATTAATAGTATATCGAGGTGAGCGAGACGCGGCGCGGCGGAGTTGGCCAATCCATGGCCGCGGATTCGTAGGTGCGCGCGGGGGCAGTTTGGCTAAGTGGAGTGGCAATTTCGCGGGACCGAACGCGCGCGACGTTCCCTCACGTCTCGCGCGCTCCCGATCCGCGCCAGCCGAAAAACCCGACGTTTTACCCGCGCGCAGTCCTCTCATTTTCGCCCCTGGCTGATGCCTCCGCCGCCGCCGCCGCCGCCGCAATTACGAGCGCCCGTCTCTCTGACGACACGATGGAAATAGTCATTATACGTGGCGGGGAGCGCGCGACAATTATCACGGCGATTGTAATTTTGCCCCGGCGCGGATTACTCAATGGATCGTAATCTCGTGAGTTTCAAGTACGCCGTCAGCGTGGCCAGCAGCGCAGCCGCCCGGCGGCCTCCTCGGATCGGCGTATCAGGCCCGACGACGAGAACGAGCAGCTTTTCCCCCGGCAAATCGTGACTCACCTTCGCGATCGCTTCCGAGGTGCTTCGCGGCCGCGCCCGGCCGGCGGGAGGGAGGAAGGCTACACGCGGCTGTCTGAGATTCGGCGCGCGGCTGTATACAGCTTGTTTTATTCACGGCGGAGCGGCCGGAGATGTACGGGGACGTAACGCATTTTGCTGATTGAAATTTTTGCTGTACTCGAGCTCGCCCCAGTAGCCGCCTCCATCCATCTCGAGCCGGCTCATTATTCATATATACCAACTCGGTTCGCCTCGTCGCGGAACGCTCGGATTTTTCCCGAGCACGTGCGCTACTCGGGCCCAAAGAACCGCGGGGAAAAACAATGTGCTTAACAATCCGCGAGGACTGATAGAGGTCAGAGTGGGAGGAGCAGCTCTGCCTCTCTCTTGCTGCAGCTCGAAACAATCCGTGAACTTACGCGTTATCAGGGGGCCTGCGCGCGCGGGCGTCGAGTTTCGCGCGGAATGCGCGAGCTCGTGAAAATCTCGTCTCCGCGCGCATCTGAGACGCTGAGCTTATTGCGCGCAAGCGAGCGAGCGAACGAGCGACGACGTGTATATGTGTATACAGGGATGTGTGTGTGTGTGTACGAGTGTAGACAGAGGAGGCCCAGCGTCCATTCGCGCGCAATAAACTACAATCGCAAATTATACGGACCAGAATAGTTGCGCCCCCGGAATGTCGCAATTCCGACTGGTTGGTAGACGGGGGCGCGACGGGGGCAAGAAGATAGTTTGCATCCGCGCGCGCGGAGCAGTACAGAAGCCGGTATAAGCCGGGAACGAGAGGAGAGAGAGGAGAGCGAGGGACGAGGAACGAGGCTGTGGGTGGCGCGCTCAAAGAAACGATGAGAGCCGCCTACGCGAGAGAGAGAACCGACGAGCCCGAACTCTAATGAACTTACAATAATTGCCAGCCATTGATCTATGGGCCGAGGCGCGTGTATACCATTATGCGCACCCTTCAGCCGCCCTCGCCATCCTCGTAATTCTGCGCGCAGCCCACTACGCCAAGACTCCGGGAGCACAGTTCCGCGCGCGCGCCAACGTGCGCGCTCAAACGAGATTTAGCCCCGATGAATTTACTACTCTTTCACCCTTCCGCCCCCCCTCCAGCTCCCTTACTCCCTCTCCCAGCCATCCAGCCGACTTTTCCAATGGCGAATTTGCTACGGGTAGATTTTTACATGGTAACAAATCCAAGCGTGGTGAGGAAGGTTTCGGCCTAACCGAGAGCTGTCCCGCGAAAATCGTTTCATACTCATTCATAGTTCCAATCCATATGTCTCGGCCCGGTTACTGGGTTCAATATACTAACCTGAAAAAAAAATACGATACAATCGTAACTCACCTTGAAGTTTCGTGATGATTTAAACTCGGACTCTTTTTCCAGGTAAAATCAAACGTGAAAATTCTCTAAACTTGGTATTTCAAATATTTCTTATCATTATAAGAGTATATTTAAAAATTAAAAAAACATATTAGCTTAGAATTACAACTTACTGGGAGACGTTATCAGCGCTTTTTGGGTACGGTAATAAGTCGAATACACAGTCTTTCAGTCAAACATTTTGATTTCTCAAATATATTCGATCAATAATATCTAATTCATTTCATTTACAGTATATACCTATATGTAAGTATATAATATACATGACTTATTCAGGTATTCAACCAGCTTTCCGGAGAGTTTCATCTCGATTGATCACCCAAAGTTGACAACTTCTCCCATCTAGAATCAATTCTTGATTGAGATTCTCGCCAATACGTTCTACGTGTATATAGTCCGCGGCGATAGCATATCGAGTAATGAGCATAATTGTATTTCATTATAGGTTAGAAGTGTAATGGAACAATTGAAAAATGGTGTGGAATCGAGTAGTTAGTATTTTTCATAGATCGTTGGGCTCACGCGTGCGGGAGTAATTAAAACGAGCGACTGTCACATCCGGCGATCCACGCAAGGAGGGTGCGGCCAAGTGTAATCGAGCTCTTTCTATTGGACGACAGTGGCCCCGCAGAGTCACGTCAATCTACTCGAGCGATTTTTTTCTTCTTTCTCATTTGTTATTGTTCCCGCGTCGATTCGACCAAGTAAAAAGTCTCCCCCCTTCGGTACAGTATATGTATATCCCACTCGGTCGCGATGGTCGTATAGTAGGCTCATTGTGTTTCAATCATTCAAAAAAGAAATACGCACTATCGAGAATATTTTTTTTTCATTTAGAGATCTTTTGTCGCGGATTATATTATTGTGTACAGAATTGTTCGAGAGTTACGAGGTGCTCTCGAGACGGTGAGACGCCGTTTCTTCCTCAAAGCTAATAAATAATTAAAACTTTGGTTGTGAAGGTGTCGCTGACGCGCGTAAAACGCGTAGCGCGCGCGAGCCGTTGAATAATCGCTCCTTGTGAATTAAGGTTATGCTCCACCTTAAAAGAGCCGCTCAGCATCTGTTTCTAATTGCCCGCTAATGGTTGTAACGCACTGCACGCCTGCGGGACATTCGTTATCATTAGCTATTCTCTCTCTATTTCTCCCGATGCCAAAACTCTTTTGCCGATCATTAATAATAATACTTTGTCCGGTGCCCGGAATTCGTAATTACCGACGCCAATCAGCATTCATCGAACATCCTCTACTAGTGATCCCGACAAATTTCATACTCTTGCTAGGATGGGAAGTGTCCCTTTCTCCCCGCTGGGCTGCAACGAGAAAAATCCATCAAGCAGAGTTGAATGTACAAATGGTACAGGAAAAAACATATCAAATTTCCAATATTTTCTTTTGCAATCATGACTGTTTTCATACCTAACATTTTAGACAGATTAATTAAGAACAATTCAATTCTTTACGTTGATCCAATTCTTCAGCATATTGATTATTCTACTGTATTATTAATTTGCTATGAAAGTGTTGAAAAGTGTTGTGAAAACGAAATTTCTGACTTACCAGGAAATTTGGCTCTTGGATCTCGCTGGACTTTTCGAGGTAGTTCATGGTTATCCAAGTAGATCATATCTTCAATCATTTACCCTAACGTTAACGTCATCTCTCTACACAAGCAGTATGTATATCTATGCGTAAAACTGATTTCAAATACACGGCTATACATTACATGTAGAAAACCATCAATGATTGGCCTGAACAAATCAAAGTGATGAGGCGAACGACTGTAAACAACTCCGACTTGAAAAGTTTCAGTTGGATTCGAAGCCCAGAGATGCAGGTTTCAGTATCACCTAAAATATCTGATGTAAAACTCGCACGACACCGGTACATCGCCCGGCCTGTACTGCGCACTACACAAGGACCACCCAAACGGGACAAAATGTTTTTGAATAAACGCAACTCGGAGCCGCGGAGTCCGTGTATAACTTGGCGAAGATCTCGCGATAGTCGGGAGGAGGGGAGGCGCGGCGGGAAAGAGGAAAAGTGAACGAGCAGGTGATCGAGGGCGAGCTGAAGAGCGCTTGAAGGAGGTAGCGGAGCGCGCAAAGGATGAATAGGTCAGCTTTGGCAGTAGTCGTTAAGTGCAAGCGCAGCTTGCGGACAGGGAGATGCTGCGAGCGAGCGAGCGAGCCTGCCGGGGCAGGAGAGAGCGGGAAAGAGAAGAGAGAGAGAGGAAAGAGGCGAAACGCCCGCGGTAAGCTCGCTTGTTAAGTCGGGGCTAAGAAGGGGTTCAAGCGTTATCTCGAGCTGCCCCCTCCTTCACCCCCCTCCCACCTCCCAAAGCGCGACCGTCGGTAAATCACGGATTTCTTTTAACGGGCATTAATCGTTTTTGCGATAGCGACAATTTCGCGAGCTTACCGATTTCCACGCGCTTTTGCTCCTCTCCCGCTCTCCCTCGGTCTTTGGCTCCGCTTTCTCGGCAACGGCAAACATACTCGTGCGCTCCAGCCCTGAGGGGCTGCTGCCCTTTATTCTGCCAACACTTGCACCGTCTTCGATTTAGGTCGGGGCGGGGGCGAGTATTTACGCGAGATTTTATCAGCGAGTATACACTCGTTTCCTTTTGTAATTTGTAGACGGAGCTCCTTGTAAATTACAGAGGCGTTTATCTTTGAGCTCGACGAAACAAAACGTTCGTTTGCTCTGGCGCATGAAAAATTCACGCGCGGAATGATCTTCCCATCGCTTCGCGCCGAGCGAAATCCGAGCGGCTCCGCTCGCCAACGGACTGCTCGAGTGGTATAAACGAGAGGAAAGAAAAAAAATATGCCGCCATACCGTCTCGCTCATTCGATATCCGCATGATCGAGTCGCTGCGTATAATGTGTACGCACACGTATTCATGTATGTATATAGAAGTAGATCGACGTTGAGAACAAAGTTGCGCGGCGGCGGTGGAATTGATTGTGAGGAGGCGCGAGGGGGATTCGGGTAATTGGGCCGGAATTATCGGAATATGTTTACCGCGACTGGTTGCCCATCCCAATATCCGTTATCCCGTTCGAACTTTGCGCGAGCGAGCTCTCCGAGCCCGAGAAGTCTTAATTCGGCAATTAGCCTAATGGAATGTATATAACAATTAGAAGTCGCGGGTGGGCGGGCGTGCACACCGGGCCGGCGTAAAAGTGAAAAGGAGGGTGGCGGGGGTGGGTTACTTACCCTCTTACGCTCCTCATTATAGGCGTCGGCTTGTAAGGATGGAAGGAACGAATGAAGGAAGCCCGGAGCCGGGGCCGGGCGACCGGCGCGCACAGCCGTATCTTGTAATTACCAGCTGATAATTTATGTTTATGCGGCGGCGGCGGCGGTGGATGGCTGCTCCTTACCCCTTTCGCTTCGAGCAAGAGAGTATACGTATAGTTCGAAAGGGGGCGAAGTGTATTACTACACATTCTTACGTGGCGGCTGGGCTGAATGAGGAGGGAAGGGACCGGGGGACCAGCCGCCGCGCCAGCCTCCTCGCCGTCGTCGTCGGTGCGGCGGTCTCGAGTCCTCGTCGTCGTCGTCGTCGTCGACGCGAGCGCGCGGGACTCTGTACATCCTTAAAGCCTCGCATCCATTACTTCCGTCCAAATTTACTGCCGTTTTCGCACGTTACCAGAAGTTAATGGCCCTGCGGGAACGACGCGACGAATTTTCAGGCGCGAGCGCAACGAGTTATTGCCCCTGGCCTGTGCCTCCGCCACCCCCGCGCACTTTCGATTATTTCGAGCCCTGGATTTAATATATTATGGCGCGGGCTATCTATACGGCTCGCCACCTATAGGGTGTAGTACGCGGACGCGCGGATCATCGACGTGGCGACGACTTTTCACAGCCTCGATGCAGATTTGCGATGCGTCGTCGAACAAGATAGTTTGCTGCGAGGGTGTTGTGCCTCGTTTGAGCCTCGTCGGTAGATTCATTTGTTCTACCAAGACTACTGGCGCCAACAAGAAGAGTCGCGTTTGAAAAAGCTACATGTGAGTAATATTAAAGGAGGAGATAATTTTCATTCCAGACGTGCCTACGTGGAAGCATATAAATTACTTGTTTGCGGATAGACGCACAACTCACGATTCTACGGGAAAACATCTAGGACAGAATCGCATGATGAGAATTTTCTTCTCTTTCTAAACTCTCGCGTAGAGGGGTATTCTCAAAAACTATTTTTCATGATCACATTCTTCTTGTTGATCCTAGTAATGACCGAACAGGTGAATTAGTGCACACAGAACTCAACCCATGCAGCCGAGTTACTAGATTATAAATTTATAAAAACTGCATCAACGAAAAATTATTCAGAGTCGTGGGACTAACGTTATTTCCTTCTCAAGTATTTTCTTATAATTTCTTTTATGAAACGAAATATTTACAAGTTATACACTCAAGAAAGTCGAATCTTGATTCGAGAAGAAAAATCAGCTTAACACTGTGACAAAAAGATTTCCTCCAGTCTCTTTTCTTGATCCTAAACGAGACTGTTTAGCAGGAGATCTTTTCTGTTCATAGCATTCAACTGATTTTTCAGCTTGCTGACCAGCAATTATAAATGCAGATGCGTAACAGCTGACAGATGAATGCGCTACACTCGTCACGGTCTACATGCTTGTATACAAAATTTCTAGCTAATTAATGTAAAAGTGTTTACGGCGAATGAGTTTAATCGCGGTAAACACACGAAATGAGAAACAACGTGACTCTGGAGAATCGAAGAAACGCTGGTATAATCGGTGGGAAAACGCGTGAACGTCGGGCCCCATAGTCGTTTGACTTTTCAACGCGGAGCCGCGTAAGTATAACGTTTGCTTCGGGGGGCTCTTCCTTCCCCGCGCAAGAAAACAAAAAGTGGTCGCGCGAGCGCGCGGCGACGGAACGAACGAGGCTCTATTAAGGGGATCTTGTCATGAGCTATGACCTTGGATTTCGCAAATTCGTTGGCATTTCAACAGTTTTGAATATTTTCCGACCAAAATTTGAGGGATGTATGACAAGGAGGTCTTGAATGTGGGAAGACAAAAAAATTTCCACATAATCAAAAAATATTACAAAATGAAGTTCCCGATTTTGCCGTTGGCGCTGCGATCCCAGCGCGCCAAACATGTTTTTCGCCCACAGGAAGAGTATCAATACGTTCAAGTGACTTTTGACGATCTTCCCACGATATACGTTACCTTAGGAAAGATGTGACAACAGTTTAACAGAGTTCCCTTCAAAATTGATTCAACGCGAACGAATTTCGCTGAGCGTTAATTTTTGAATTTTCTTGGTTGAACGGAGGATAAAACAGAGCAAAGAGCCGAAAATCGGGGAAAGGAGTATGAAAAAACCAGCAAAAAAAAGGGAGACGGGCGGCTTTTCCGGCCAGAGCCCAGAGATGTGAACCGCAGGTAGGCACACGTGTTCACAAGATCCGCACGCTTCTCCCGGCTCTCGAGCCTGCCGCTCGAAGGGTCGAGCAAGCGCCGTCCCTTTTTTTATTAGGGTCATTATACAATTTGACAAAATTTTAAAATGTTCACTTTTTTCGAATATAACATTAGTATCGATTTTTCTTAAAACAGCGTTATGAGGTGATAATAGCGAATTTCGATTCATAAAAATCGGACCATTTCTCCCATAAAGAATCAATCAAGCTCAGCAGATAAATTCAAATCAAATCAATTACCTTTTAACAAATGCTTTCTTACGACACTTCCGTCTGGAACTTAGATTATATCGAATACGTTTCATAGCTGATGGTTCCATTTCAAAGATACAGCCCCACACTTATTTAACCGTAATCTGAACAGACTGAACTTCTACGAGTGTTCTACGAGTGCTGGCGTACGAATGACATGTTTCCGAAGCAATGACTCAAGATCGCAATTCTCTTGCTAAGTATTCTACGAATTTTTCGAAGAATGAGTCAATTCGAAATAAAGTATAAGTTCATAATAGCCAGGGAGAAGGTGCTGACAGTCAACGAGAGGTATTCCGAAGTGGCTTGCGCATATTTGTTCGGAGTAGTCGTGTATCTCTTCTAAATGGCATATATATGGTATGTACGATAGGTCCAATGTTATGTGTCCCTTTGTTTTTCGGTTCGACTTTTCCAACGGCAGGCTCTGGGGTCGAGAGAGGAGGTATGAGCCGAGGGTGCTTACCTGCGAATTCGAATCTTCCAGATATAGACAGAAAACGCGCATCGCATGTTTTATAAAAGTTAATATCATCCGATTTTCATTATTCAAAATCGACTATCATCACTGATTAATGATGTTTCAGATAAGAACATTTTCAAGTATCGATTGAAAAATTTCAAACATTTCATAATTTTGGTGAAAGCTATAAATGACCGTAATAAAGGGATGCTCGACCCTTCGTTCAGGCTATGGAATCGAAATTCTAGGTGCGTCTAAATGAGTCTTACAACCCGAAGTATCACGAACGCAGATTCGTATCCAATTCTATAGGCAAGAAAAGGACAGACGCCTAGCTGAATATCTCATTGTAGAAATTTAGAAGCGAAGGCAGCCGGAATTTAGATTTCTGCGGACTCAAGTCCCCAAACGGCTAGCTCGGTGAGCGAGCCCGAGTGCGAGGCTCGACCCTTCCCGATCTCCACCGGCTGGCCAACATGTGTTGCGCCTGACCGCGGGGCAGAGGCCCGGACGGGTTCAGCGTGGTACTTAATTTTGACATACATCTATAGTTAGAAAAATGCACGCTTTATACTTTGAGAGGGCGTTACTAGTATATTTGACATACTTTTCGAATAACAATTTATTGCAAAATTGATCAATGCTCATTTGTTCTTCTAGAAATAAGAAAATCGGCTATTTTTTCAAAAATTCTCTATCTTTAATATGTAGCCCGTGAAAGAGAAAACTACAATTGAAATTTACCGACCTCCAATTCGGAGTTTTGGAGACCTGGGAGGATCCCCTTAAGTCGCGTAAGACGTACACACACTACACGTCGAAGGAGGGCCGGGCGTCGTTGCTCGTTGATCACTCGGCAAGCTGACAGCCGTCTTGGGAAAATCGACTTTTAATTTGAGCTAAATCGAAGCGTACATCACATTGACATGTCTCGAAAGCGGCCCAGTCAATTGTTCGCGTACGTACGAACGGGGAGAGGAGCGATCGGGCGCGCGCGAGCCCGGCGACTTCATCGTCCGGAACTAATGGCGACTGTCAATTAGGAGCCACCAGCCGAAACGAGCCGAAGTATTAATTATCGATGGGTGGTACCTGCTCCGGATATATCTCTCCGGGGCTCTTTTCAAGCGCGTCGAATGCCGCCGCCGCCGCCTGCCACACGCTCGATCCGTTCCTTCCTTCGCAAGCCAAGCGTGAACCCGCGCGCCACCGGCAACAGCCAGCCACGCAGCATTTGAATTTGATTTTTCCGAACGATAACCGTTATTGCCACCTGGTGCCCCGATACGCACTCGCACATACACACACATATATAGACTCTAAATGGATACTTTGGACGGATATTGAATAATTCCCATCTGATAGATAAGCAATCCATACAGCCGACTGGGCGCGCGCGCGCTCGCGCCCACCTATGATCTATTAGAGTGTGAATAAATTTCACTTTAATTGCACATAAATTAAGCATCGGAGGAAGTTGCTTCTTTATTGATGTACGCCTCGGCGAGAAAGCGGATATTGAAATGTTGAAACACTATAAATCCCATTGAATACCGAGGATGAATAATTTTATTTATTTTCATGAAAATCACATGTACGAAAGTTAATTATATTGATTAGCCAATAACTCAAACGTGTATATATATTTAACAAGTGTCAAGCTCAGTTGCAGCGCCATTCGTTCGAGATCCTCGTATATATATTTTGTCGCGCGTGAATCCTGCGAATCTTATAGAAGGCGCACCAGTAATAAACTCCGAGAAAACGATGTATTCGCGCGTAAAGAGTTTTTCAGCAGCAAGTTTCAATGTAAAAATAACTGTCCGTGGTTCACTGAGCGTATATATGCTCGAAACACCACTGGGGTTGTGAAAAAACTTTCGCTATTCGAAATAATAATGCAATCATTCGTATAAGTTACAGCTCAATCAGGTAGGAAGGAATTGTATAGGAGTGCGAAATTTCCAGGCCCCTCGCCAACATCGATGAATCCTCATTATACTCGAATTATCCAATCAATTAGAAGTTGGAAAGGCCAATAAAAAATGAACGGAACCGGAACAGCGGAGCATCGAATGCGTTTTTTGTTGTTTCTACTTTCAATTCGCCCGTAAAAGGGCGAGGATCAATGGGATCGGCTCGAAGGCTCGCAACACGTGCGCGCACGTATCCGCACCCGCGCGTCTGCCGGTCGTGCTCGCTGAGCCGCGACGGGGAAAGTGGAGTGTAACGCGCGCAAGTAGTCGCGCGCGCGAGTCATATCGAAGGAAGCGGCCGAGACGTCCGAGGATAAGTGGACAAGCCTATCCACTCTTGCCTCGTTGCCATTTGTGCTTTGCGTTCGCCCATAGAATTTCGATGCCCCCCGCTCCCTCTCTCCTTCTCTCTCTCTCTCGCGCGCCCGCGCAGCTGCAAATGGGCCCGTACGACACTTAACGTGTCGAACTGCTGCTCGTTATGTGTACATATACGTATATACTCGCACGCTTGCCAAACGCCGCGCCCGGCCGACTTGTGAGACTCCTTCGAGCGCCTGCTTTGACTTGCTTAAATAGCTGCGTTTTACTGTCTCTCTCTCTCTCTCACTCGGACGATCCATCTGCAGGAAATAGCGGTAAAAGTCGAGGAGCTTTGTTATAACGTGCGAGGGAATATCCAAATTCACCGGGCGCGGCTCGAGTTTTACGGGTATTTACAGGCCCTCGCAAAGTGCCCGATAGAATCAAACGTGCGATATTCTCGCGGCTGCAACGTACGTCTGTTTGGCCGCGTAACCGGCCTGCCGCAGCTGAGCTATACGACTCCGGTAATAAAATCGACTTTTCAAAGTTTCTTCTACAAATCATGGGATTAATTTGGCGGCCCTGTGTTATGTGTCTGGCGTCGGAGGAGCGCGGCTGCGGCGACAAAGTACACGCGATAGCGTCTCGCACCAACTAGAGAGAAATGGCAATAGAGCGAGAGAGGGACAGAGGGAGAACAGTGCAACCTGCCATTACTTTCCAATTAAGAGGCAGTAAAATTTCAATAATGGTCATTAAAGAGCGGACGTTACACGCATTAGAGCGTGGGGAGGGTGTAAGAAACGGTGACCCCAAAAAAGAAGGGGGAGCAAAAAAAAGGAGAGAAGAAGAAGAAGGCCGAACGCGAGAAGGGGGGGGGGGAGCGCGAGGGGGCTCGAAGGAGCTGAAAAAGTGAGAAGCGAGCGTCAGGTGCGGCAGATGCAGTCGCCTCGATACCAATCGTCCGTCCGATACGTATTCACCCCTGAGAACGAATTGCGACGTGCATCGCTCGCTCGTGTGAGTGTGTCTGATGTATATATATATCTTGTATCTGCATCTGCCTCAACATACTAGTGTACACTCGGAGCGATGGGTATCTGGCGAGCACGCGAGTCCGGCCCACGTGTGTGCTGGTTGTTGCGCTCGCGGTATATATAACGTTATTCCGCGCGCGCGCTCACTCGCCGCCGACGGGGAGCTTTGCGCTGTGTACGTTCTCGCATAAACGGTTTCCGCTTTGACTTTTCAATTTGCTCGGCGCGGCGCTGCCGTTTACGGCGGCCAGCACTGAAAAACTCGATAATTATAATATAATAACGCTCGCTCGCACTGCTCGACGTTGCCCGATGCTCGCTCAACTTTGCATTTTAAATGAGAGAGCGAGCGCGCTTCGGCAAGCCTCGAGCTTTATTGAAGACATTCAACAGCTCCGAGACGTCTTGTTCTCGCGCGGTAACGAAGGGAAAAAACCTCGTAAACTACACACGAGCGAGTTGCGCTGAACTGCACGAGCTCGTCAGCCACCATCAAATCGACGTTTGATTTTTCACGTGTACCATCGGTTAATCACCCGAGTCGAGCGGGCGATTCTTTCATTTGTGTATATATGTCCGTATACGCAAGTCCAGCGGCTGCAGAGCGAGAGCTGCGAGACTTAGAGGCGCACACGGGGGCGCGCTTGAGTCTGAATGCGCGAATCCGAGAGCCGCAGCGTTATAGCGCTGGAGCCGCTCGTGTTTATCTTGCGAATACGAAACAGGGCTAGGAGCGTTCGCGGCTGCGGCATTGTGTTATAATTTACTTACCGATGTTGAAATTACAATTTTGCTGGTGCGCCCGCCCGCCCGCCCGGTGCGCGCTTTACGTGTATATAGATACACGCGCGTATGCACGGGAGGGAGCCGGGGCGGCGCGGCGCAGGTAAGCGCGCGACTGTTCCCGCGCGCTCGTTCACTTAGCCCCGCCGGTGTGTTTACTCAGGTCGGCATAATATTCAATTCCAATTCGTCCAGTATTAAGCTTGCATGCGCGAGCGAGCGAGCGACTGGCTTCACCTTTGGCTGCACTCGGCGGCTATCAAACGGCGCGCCGTCGAGGCGCCCCCATCGAGTTTCCTTCGCGGCGGCCGCCGCCGCCGCGCCGCGAGACCGCAAATTTACGTACATGTTTTCAACCGGACTTTTGCTCCCCCCCCCCGCCTGGCCGCCCGAGGTCAGATCGTCATTCGCCGTGCTCCTGTATTTTCGAGCAATTTCAATTTATCCTCCAGCTCTCCGCTGAACTCGCGCGGCTATATACTCGCTCTCCCTGCGATAACTAACCGCGACCGCATTCGTCCCCCCTCCCCCGCGCCCTCCTGTAGCCAGCCTCTTTTTGCCCACTTTTTCATCCCGGATTGATATTTTCGGAAAGCGGCCGACGAGATTGGATGTGTATACGTATATATATACGTGTGCGCGCAGTATCCTACCAGAGAGCGCGTGCACATAATGATCGCGCTGCATCCCGCGACTAATCATCCCGCGCTCGCTCAGCCAATAAAAATTCAATTTGCATCCATCTCTACCCCCCCGCTCCTCCTCGTCAGAGTCGAAATTCAAATTGGCCGCGGATATATCGCTGCCCCGCTGGCTAATTGGCTAGATTCCTCGCCGCATCTCCCGATATCCTCGCGCGCCGTGCGTGTATATACCTATATATGTATACTGGATGCTTTTTCCCAAATAGCCCACACGCGCTTCTGGAGGTTCGGCGCGGGGCAACAAAAAGGGCCGAGTTCTCGCGCTGCCCCCATATACTTGGATTTCGTGTGAACACGGCCGCCGCGTCGGGAATTCTTCCTCTTTTTTTCTGCCGCCCCTCTCGCGCGCTCGCGCGCAGGCGAATGAGCAATAAAATTGAAAGAAGGGTTCGCCCGCGCTCGCGAGTGGCGGCGGCGGCGGCGGCGGCGGCGGCAATGATACCGAGCCTCAGGTGTAAATCATTACGGCCGACTCGGGCTGCAGCGTTGCTTTATTCAAGGCCGGCACAATATATCCGAATAACTTTGGTCTCGCTGCGGCCGCTCGCTCGCGCGCGCGCGAGAAACAAAGAGCTGCGAGTACACATATCGCCCGCGTGTATATACAATGTACACCCATAGCAGATTACCACTTTGAGTTATGATAATTTCCGAGAGGGAGGACGCTCCGCTGGTGCAATAATCAAACAGGGCTCGAGCGGCCCCCGGTGCCGCCGAGATCGCGCCAGCATCGTACCTCTATATACATATATGTACGTGTACGTCGCGCGAGCGCGCGCGGAAAACTTTCTTGCCGCCGCCGCCGCCGCGGCCGGCCTTGAACCTGCAGCGCACTGCACCACATTTAATTACTCGCGAAGCTTCACCACCGCGTAAGAGAGAGAGAGAGACGGGTAGTAAAACAATCAATTTGCACGTTGGTCTAACAACGTTGTATATACACATACACACAGCGCGTGACTATCAGCGGACGGGTTCAATAAAACGACGGATAAATAAGGCGGAGAAGGCGTATACGAGCTCGGGTGGGTCGAGTAAAAAGCGTCGCCGTCTCGAACGCAGCCAATTTCCAGGGCGCGGCGGCGACGGCGGGAATGGCAGCGGCGTCGTCGTAGTTCGATCGCGCCCCGCGCGGAAAAATAGCGTCCCCGGCTAGAGGGAAAGAGAGAGAGAAAACACAACGAGCTCGACGGGTTTTCCCACCGAGAAAGAGCGACGAGTCGGGAGGGGAGGCGGACTGCAGCGGGGCGAACGGCTCGATATATCGAGGCCGCGTGCGCAAGTGCAGCTCGACTCGCAGAGCGAGAGAGCGAGAGAGAGCGCGAGGGAAAGGAGAGCAAAGAAGGACGGACGAGAGGAAGGTGAGCTCGGGCTCGACGAGCCAATGGAGCCGATTGAACCAATGCGCGTGTTATTCGCGGCGGCCAATCGTGTTAAATCGTGCCCGCCCGGCCGGCCGCGCGTCCGACAAATAACCGAGAGGAGTCGATCAGCCCGAGCCCCAGCCGCCGGCGTTATTTTATCGGGAGGACGCGTATACGTGCGCGCGTACGTACGTATATACCTATACAGGAGGGCGGCTGCAACCATCAGCCTGCCCCCGCGGCCGCGAGCTCACGTATACATACACATGTGCACTGCTGCGGCCGATACACCCGTTGATTCGCGCTCGCATCAATCCTCGTCGAGACCGGCCCCACCGAGTCATCGATGCGATTGCGCAAAAAACACACGCCGCTGAGTCTTGGTGTTTTTACAACTCTTTTATCGTGATACTGCGCGCCCGACTTTTTGCTCCCGTGCTTTTTAACGCTTTTCTTCAGACCCAACCCCCCCTCCCATTCGTCATTCCTCGCTTTTACAATCTGCGCGATAAACGTTGTAAATATACGGACGAGGGAGTCTCTCGGGCGCGTATTAAAATATGCGAACGACGTGTAGAAACACGCTTAATTCGCGCGGATAAACGCCAGCCAAATCAGACGTGGAAAAGGCAATTACTCCTCTGCTAATTCAACAAATTCACGCGCGCGCGCACAGACCGCAATTTTCCCGCGCGTTGTAATACACCGAAACGCGCGCTCTCCTGTATATATACATGTATATACAAGCGCCTCGGCTGTGTAATAACGCGAGCGGCGCGCTCACTCGAAAAAGCCCGATTTTTTTTCCCCGTCCGCCCAGTTTGCCGGGCGCGTTCTCGGCGATACCCGCATACACACATCGCGCGTGCATTTTTCATCATCGAACGGCCGGGAGCCCACGTGTGTTCCTTCGTTTCCTTCGAAAAATTCGCGCTGATACACGGCCGAGCTTTGCGCAGCGGCCCACCCGTTAATTGGCAAATTTCTAGTTTCTTTTTTTTTTTCATTCGGCCAACAGGAGCTTTTAATAATTTGGCGCGTTATCCGAACGCGGACGAGAGAGAAGCCGCGCGGAGCCGTTCGATCCGACGCTCGTTATATCCCCGAGTATGGGCGATCCCCGCGCTGCGCGCCGGCCCAGATTGGCCGGGCTCGAGCGAGCACGTCGAACTGCAGTGTAAGAGCTGGGAACGAAAAAAAAGGCAAAAAAAAAGAGCAAACCGCGGAGAGGAGAGTTGATGTAGCGCGCGGCTCGAGGGAGGACCGACGAGAGAGGATCGAGCGAGACAGACTGCGTGTGTGTGTGAGTGTAGCCTCGGCGGAGTAATGGAAGCCGAGGTGGGTATACTGCGCGCCGGGGCATTACCAGCGCGAATTTTTCGCCGCTGCAGCCAACGATGCCCATCAGGGTTTCGACAGCCATTGGCTCTCTCTTTTACGCCGCTGGATTATTCGCACGCGCCGTGTGTATGTGCCGTGTGTATATACAGGTATAATACATGCACGACGGAACATTGCCGATGGGGCTCACGCGCGCGCACGCGATACCGCTTGACCTCGGATACGTGCGGCCGTATCGGCTCGCTCCTGATCCATCCAGCCGCGGATCGTTTCGAAAAGCAACAACAACGATACAACTTCCTGCCCGATTTGTATATCGCGCCTTCCCACGCGTCGCCCCAAATTAGCATGTACCAAAATGTTGGCCGGTAGGCGTCGCCACTGTCAACAACTCTACAGGCTAATTATATAACTATACATGTTGGTCACACGCGCGTATGGTTGCGTTGGGCACAGCGTGAGTGAGTATGCCTGAGTATACATAGTTATAGTCTACCATTCATTAGTAGATAGTGGCGACGCCTACCGACCAATATTTCGATACATCCTAATTCGCCGAGTTTCGTGGCCTCGTGAATCGGTGAAATTTATCCCTCAAATGTATGGAGCTATCTCGTGATTCCCGGTCAATTTGGAAACGAGCCGAAACGAGAGGCAGCATCGGCTCGGAATGGAGCCCACGGCGGCCGAGTTTGTGGACAAAAGAAAGCATTAATCCGGCGCGGATATAGAAATGGAACTGTCATTAGCGCGTCATACGAAGCGTAAAGTGTCGGCAAGTCGCGCGTGTCGCCATAGAAGCGGCTCGCCCGGGTTTGAATCGCGCGCATTGCCACATAGAGCCACGCTGCAGCCCATATTATACATATATGTGCGTACGTGTGTGTGTGTGTGTGTATGTGTGAGAGTGTGTATGTATATGAGCGCGCGCGCGAGGCGGGTATCGGCAGTGCATTACGCAGGCTGCTGGTTTCCAAGCCGCCTATCGCCTCTTTCCATTGTGTGTCCCATTGTTGCGGCCCGCTCGTTCGACTGTCAATACCCGCACGCACGTATTTAGTCGCGCGGCCCATTGTAAACGCGCCGCGTATATATAGATATCTGTGTATATGTATACCAGCTCGCGGAGCCGCTCGCGCTGATATCCATTTCCGCTCTTTCCGCCAGCTCGTTTTCTTCATCTCGCCAGTAGCGAGCTGCTGCAGCCACTCGGGAAAAATACCAACTCGAACTAGCTGCGCATTTTGCGATTCGCCAGTTATTGGGCAGATTTATGTCCCGCGAGAGACCATCAGTTTTCACTCGCTTTTATTGATGAACCTTCGAGTTTTTTAAACATTTCGCTAAATAACGAGGCACGAGTTTGAATCGATTTTCACAATGGCTTTTCCTGACGAGTGTACCAACAGTATTATTCTTTACCCGCGTGGAAAACAAGGCTGGCGTGAGCGTGAGAAATATGGCGCGAGTCTGGCGATATTTCATGCGAGACTTTAATTATTTTTATTATTATTCTAGACTCCTTTATACATTGAATATCTGGCGTAGATTTTTGTTCATTCAAGATTTTTGTTATATTAAAAATATATTTTTTGTCTTATTTTTTCATTATGTAGACTCACTAAATCTCGGAAAAATATTGTCACAAGAAAGTTTGCTAGATTTCCTAGCGAAAAATATGAGAAATCGAGTAGAAAAGTCGGCCAGAATATGACGATAGACTTTTCGAACAAGAAAATAAGAAGTCTGGCATGAAATCTTTTCAGACCTCCCGGGTCAAAATGTCATTCAAGCCTAGTAGGCTCTTGCCAAATTTCTCACACTCTCTAAAAAAACATTTGCAATTGTAGTCTTAAACAGATTATCACGATGATTTTCACCAATGTAACAAAAAAACAATGAAAACACTTTCACGCGAATGACTACGAAGAATAAAATACCTCTCCACAGACGAATGCGTCCTGAACGTCCCTTTGTAAAAGTGTGCATTTATAATTATGATTGTGAATAATGAAGAAAACTCTTATGATTTCACGAAAGAACGTCCAGGACATTTATGCGTGATGAAAATTATTTTTTGCTCCATAGTTATTCTTGTGAAAGTGTACTTGTAATTTTTTTTCTCGTTTTGTTCTAAAATGTTCAATTATTATCAAGAAAACACTGGTGATATTTGGATTATTTGTATAGCAAATATATGTTTGCCACAGAGCTTGACAGCTTGTTGATAGCCCAATCATTAATTTTTTTTTTCTTAGATTTTCAAAACTAGTTCTTACACATTACTCAGAAAGCAGAATTTTGATCGAAAAAATTAGATTCCTGAATAATTACAGTATTATTAAATCGTATCGCTGCATAAATAAGATAAAATTACATTGAACTCTCACTTCGACAACAGTTATAGAATTTTTACAAACAAATTGTTTCAAATAAATTACAAAAGTAATAAATTCATCAATACAACCCATGATTAGAATTCATCATGCAGATTGTCTCCTGCTTCAGCAACGCACATTCAAAGATGACCCGCATCCTATACCTTGAGCCAAGGAACAAAACAAGGTTGTGCGGCTCAAGGGCCCAAGCGCGACTACGGTTTGAAAAATACACCTGTGCATTGAACAAGTAACCTCCAAGATTTTTTTCACATGAACGATAGGTTCGTCAAAAACAAATCGTGCTCGGATTTTTTCTTGACTGGAAATTTTATTGAAAACTCATTCCAGAACATGGAAATTTATGCATGAAATTTTATTTTTATCGGAAAAAATTGATATCCATGTACATACTCGAGAAAAGTATCTGAATCATATTAGTTACGAAATTCCACTATATGTATCGTAAAACGAAGAATAAAAGTAGATAAATAAATAAATTTAAAAAAGAGCTAATTTTAGTCATCATACTATTGCCCAATTTCAATCGATGCGTCGTTAATTTTTAGCTCGCCAAGCCCGCATTAATCGTATCTAAAAATTTGCATAACTTGAAACGCACATGGAAAACAGTGAAAGGGAACTTTTCAACGCTCAAATTCGTCACTTTATTTAAAAAGTGTTGTGCATAAAGACGGAATGAATCAGTGACGCACAGGTGAAAGATCGTTGGATCCGGGAGGGGAGGCAGCGAGTCCGTTAATAATTTTCTAGTGAGCTATCGATATATATATCCTGCTGTCGGTTCCCCTCGCGCTCGGCCGCGATCCCCTTTTCCCGAGCACCTTTCCACGCGCGACAGTGTACAGGTGCACGGATGCACGTGTCCGCTGGATTCCGCACTCGCACGCGGCCCTGTATATGCCTATACACACACGCGTGAGTCCACACTCTCACCTGGGGCGCGCGCAGCTTGCGTCGAAATTTTGAAGTTTCATTAAAGAAACCTTTGCCCGCGCGCAGCCTTGGGGCCATTTAAAAGTCTTTTAAATTTCCCTTGTAATTCCTCTCGCTCGCTTTTGTGCTCGGCATGAAGAGTTCAACGGCGCAGCAAACGAACAATAAGAGCGGCGCAACGGCATGTAGCGCACGGCTCGGGGAAAAATCGGTGTATCGACCTTTGCTCTTTTTCTCTCTCCCTCGCGCGCGCGCGCAATCTTCGCAGAGTTTGAATTTTCAGAGGCAAGAGCTGCCAGGGAGGGAGGCAGAGAGGAGACGAGTGGGGCGTGTCGTCGGGTTTTTTCGCGTTTACGTGTGCTGGCGGTGCGCGCGCGCGCGGCACACTGCCGCCGCGACTGAAACAAGACGGTGGATCGTGACAACGCGACCGAGTCAACAACCTGCGGGCATTAACGGCCATTGTTTCCCCGGCTGTGCAGAACAGCGAGAAAGAGCGAACGGGACGATAAATTTCGAGCGGAAGCGACGGGCTGTTTCGGTTTGTCGCTCAGACTTTTCGTGGAAACGATAGCGAAGCAAAGCGCCTCGCTCTACGTGTGTATACGCGTACACACACACGTATAGACGTGGGACATCGATGGCTCGAGCCCACAGGGCAAACTCGCGTGGCCAATTCCCGAGAGCTGTATGGGCGAAACGCGGCGCGGGTATACACACAGACACACGCGCTCGCACAAAAATCGAGCGATCTCTATCTTCGCGCTTCATATAGCGTAATTGGGCGTTGTCGGGCGACCGAATTAATTTGCGATATATCGGTCAGGCAGGCTACCGGGCGATTACGCGTCTGCCGAGCTCTATACTTAATGAGCGGGAGCCTTGAGACCTTAAGGTCCCTCGGCATGCACCGAATCGCGCGAGAGCCGCGGCAAAGCGGCTCAATGGGCATCGTCAAATTTTATTATTAAATTAGCGAAAGGAAATTGCGTGTATATCGTTATACACGCGGGGGCACGCATCACCGCGCGGCTGATTTAACGCGCGTACGCGTACATCCCCGAGCCGCTCGTTAATGGAAAATTAACCGACGCGGAGAGCGCACGAAAAAGCCATCAGTGAGTCGCGCATCAAGTGCGCATAACTTATGCCGACGACGAAAAAGTGTGGAGGGAGAGAAAAAAAGGGAACAACAGCCGAAGGAGAGGAAGTCGAAGAGCGCACGATCGTAGCCCCGGCAAGTGGCGAGCAGTGTGGCCGGATCGTTAAAAATTCGATACGTAACACACTGGCCGCGACGGATCGCGAGCCGACGTGTATTCGGGGGCTGCGAAGAATGCGCTAATGACGAGGAAATCGCGCGAGTCTGCAGCAGCCGCCGCTCGCGGTGGATGGATACGCACACATGCCCCGTTCGCTGCGATCTTTTGCTTTGCGACTGTACGGTTGACTGTGCGCTCAAACATATATATACATTTGTACTCGTGTATACACGGGTGAGCGGGACAGAGAGAGAGCAAAGCCCGAACGTTTTAAGCTCTCAAAGCTCGCGAGCTTCTTTGCGCGCCGCGGCTGCTGGGCTCGATCGACGCTGCTCTGCTATGTCGCTGCACCGGGCGAATCGCGAGGCTTTTACCGGCACAACACACGGGGGAGGGCAGGGGCAAAAAAAAAGTGAGCCACGCAAAAGTACGCGCACTAGACGAGTCGAACTTTAATAGCGGAATAGCATTGTCATCCGCGTTCGAATTTCAGCCGCTCCGCTTTTTGCGCGCGCCCAAGTCACTTCACCGCGCCGCGTATTAGCGGACTTTTCCATTTGCCGGCTGTGTAGCGCCCGGGCGTATTGAGAAAAAGTAGTCGACGATTGTCGAGCCGAGCGCGACTATTAACATTTTTACCTTTCCCCTTCCGCCGGCTCATACTGCAGTATTTCCACGTGCAGCGAGATTTTAGAGCGAACGAGCGAATCAGCCGAAAGCTACGATTATTCGTTACGCGCCTCTCGTGCTCTGGGAAATTCAACTCGATGATCGGCATACGCATTTGATTGCGTATCGGGTTCGATTAGCGATACGTATTCAATTTGGAAACGGCTTGGATTCGTACGGGCAAACATCGAACGGGGATTTCGAAATTCGCCACTCTACGCGTTTGTGATAAAATATTTTCTCTTTTAAATGTGTATAAATACTCATATTGGTGTCGGTTACACATTTCACCGAGCTTATCGCACGAAAAGAGAAACTCTGTGGGTGTCTGTGTATTCCCTACTCAGCGGGAATAAAAGGAAAAAATAACGAAGAGGATTTGATCAATCGTGCATCGACATCGGGTGGAAAGTGATTCACACGTATGGTCAACAAGTATATCACGTTTCAGCCCCACGTCCATATCCGAACTGTATATGCATACACGCGCGAATAATCAAAAAAAAAAGCCTGAATAATCAACGGCGCGTCGAGCCAAACGCTCGTATAAATATATTGCGAATCGAGCATATTGGCGAGCCTATATATACACACGCGTCGGTTATAAAACGTATCGCGAGGCATCAGCTGCTCGGGGCGTGCGCGCAAATAACTAATGCGCTCTCTCACGCGCTTTATAATAATTTCCTGCGCCTCGGCACTTTTTCCCCCCCGCTCCTCGTTTGTCCCAGCTCGTCGTTTTTTTTTTCTCACTCGCTCGTCTATATATACACGCGCGCGTTCGACGACGTCGCGCGGCCACACAGCCGTGACACTGCGCGGCGGGGCGACGACGCGCACACATGCGCCGGGAAAACACGACAATTATCGCGCGAACATCGAATACGGCCCGAGCTGTTTCCCGAGGGCAAGTTCAAGGCGCACTGCAGACTCGGCCGTGTGTGTGTCTGTGTGTGTGAGCGCACGTTACAGATGGCATCTCGCGCTCGCTCGGCCGTATACACACACACACACACACTCACGGGGACTCTCTTGAGCTTTCTTGCGAGCGGCTTATTTTCATTTGGTTGCTTCCTTTCGATTATCTCGGCCCGTCCTCTATTAATCAGGCCGACAGTCGCTGCAGCGAGTCCGCGAGCGGCTCTTAATGACGCGGCCACGTCGCTCGGCTCGGCGCAATAAGATCGGCCATAAAGATCACGTCCGCCAGCTCGCGCTCGTCTGATTTCTCGGCGAAATCACGAAAGCCCATGTGTACGCGCGCAGCAGCAGCACGAGAGAGACCCACACACACACACGCGGCGCGCTCGCGAACAATGCCGGAATAATAAACGTGCAGCGCGATTCGCGCGCTGCGCGCCGATTGCGCGGCGAGGCTCCGCGCGGATATGCGCTCACGGTTCGCCACAGGCCGAATCGTAACTCGAGCCTGGGAGCCGACTCGAGCCGCGCTCGTGGAAAATCAAAGTCTCGATTTTGGAGCTCGAGTGAATTGCGAGTAGAGGCAAGGCGTCCGGTGCGGCTCGCCGGCGCGTGACGCGCGCGGCTCCCCTTTTGGGCGGACAGGTGCCGCGGCAGCACCTCGAGCCGCGCGAGTAATCGAACGCGGCGATCGATGGTCAGTGGATCGAGACGTTGGCCGCTCGTGTGTATAGCCAACGGCCGGGCCGAGCCGCGCGATCTGTATCGAGCATGAGCTCTTCCGTCTCGCAGGCGCCCCCATCTATCGAGCTAAGTGCGTATTCGCATACGCGAGGCCGCCGCAGCTCATTTGCATTCGCCCGCTCCGAACTGTTGACTCCCAGCCCATGTGGGACATTATACGCGTATACCCAGCGATCGATATAAACACGCGCGTTTTCCTTATTCCCGTCGAATGTGTGCGCTACCACTCGCGGCGCCCAGTTTTATTCTAGATTTGACGCTATTTTGCCATTCTACTCGCTTGACACGCTTTCTTTCTCTCTGCATAAAACGTCTGCGTGGTTGGAGCTTCGATTGTTTTGCTTCGTCGAATCCATGAACTCGTATAAAGATTGTTGATAATGTCTCGTTTCCATGTAGGATGAGCTGAATAACCCGTCAAATCGAGGAGTTTCTAACTCCAGTACTCTCAGAGGGAGTACTATCGAGTTCTTATATAGAGTACTGCAAGTTTATAGACGAACATTGCTTTCTATAATTCTTGGCAGTGTAAACCAAGAGCTATTAGCTCGGATTAGGACAAGATTTATCAAGCACGACAAGTTTGATATCAAATTTAGTACCATGGAGTACTGATAAACGACGGAAGTGCCTTTGAAATTTTCGGGGGAGTACCGGAGTAACAAGCCCCTCGCACCAAGTACTGCAATAATATTCGTATATTATTTTTCTTCTCCAAATCAACAAGTATCTATCGGTATATTTGTGGCTGATCTACTCAACAAATTTAAATTTATGGTTTATGATTATTGCCAAAGAATTTAACTTACGCCCGTGAATCGTATTGGGATATGAAACTTTCAAAAGATTTTCATGAACATTTTGGATCACGGCTTTTTGCCAGAGAATTGCGGTGCTTTTCTCGTTTCTTCGATTCTCGCTAATGATAAAAATCAATTGAATTCAGGATTAAGAATTCATGCGCCATGCGAAAAGAAGCTCGTTCTCAGGATACGCGTTCACGGAAAATATTCGCACTTTGTCTGCGCATTTCCCGCATGTTAAGAGGAAGTTTCTTCGAGAATAATAAAACTTTGCATCGGAGCGACTAATTGATATTATTTATGACGCGGAGGTCTATTGGAAGACAAAATGTCATAAACGTCGTGGCGTGCGTGATTCATTCCCAGGATCTAATATATATGCACGTTCTCTCGGACTGAATTGAAAATGCTGCATCACGAGTATACTTACATAGGATGTTGCTGCCCTATTATTGACTCGCGAAGCGTTCGAGCAAGTTGGCGACGTCCGTTTTTTATAAACTCGCGAGAGGTATAAATGCGCGCACTGAAGTTTCAATTGGTCATTCGCAAAAGTGTATTCGAGTCTTGCATTCGCGTTTTCGGAGTTTAGTGGCGTTTTATCAAAAATGAAGTTGCGACTAGTTGTTTTGGGCTGTTTTATATCTTATATGGTAGAGCAACTCCACTGTGGTTATAAAGGATGAAAGTGGTAGAAATACTCATTGAAAAATTTCATATTGTAGTCCGTCGTAAATGGAGCACCCAGACCGGAAAACTTGGAGGACGATGAGCTAGACGAGATTGTGAAATCATGTGCTGCTGAATTGGAATTGTCGGCCGGTAATAATTGTACATTGAAAATAGAATAAATAATTGAAATTTGGGTCATTAAAAATAAATTATCCCCATTGTCACAGCTGAAGCGTGGACGAGTTTGATCATGCCCGTCGATAGTCCTGGGAACTGCGTAGTAGCATGCGTATGGGACAAAGTGGGATTGGTAATGTTGTCAACGGATTTCTCAGAATATTATTTTATTATTGGTTGCCAAATATTGTTTCTCCGCGAATTCTCAAATTAATACGTACATATTTGAGCCTATACTGATATATGCGATGGTACATTGAATTAAATCAATCATCTCGTTTTGTTTACAGGTAGATTCAAATGGTAAAATTCTTCCCGAACAAATGGTAGAAAGTATTAGAGAAACCCTTCAAGAATATTTATCCAACAGTGATTCTGACGAAAAGAAGAGAGAATTCTTATCGAAAGGCAGGCACGTGTACCAGTGCATCGAAGAAGGTAAATTTTCTGGCAACTTTCTGAATCTTTCACATTTCACTATTTTACGAATAACTAATTTTTTTGCAGCAAATATTTTCGGGGAAAAATGCAGGATCGTCTCGGAATATTTCAAGTGTATGATTAGGGATTTCTTTGATTTTTGAGTACCAATAAAATGTTTATGTATTCATATTCACATCGATCTCTATAACCAACCGTGAAATTATTAGTTATTCACCGAAGGATTATGCTATTCAATGAGGTCCGCATCGAGCTCACGTTTGCGGCTCGGAATTTCAATTAGTCAGTGGGATAACAGATAGTTGGAGCATCTCTTTTCCATCTGGAGTGAATTCGTTCTCACGCGTTAACAACCCTTATGCTAATTTATCTACCTACGTGAATATCGCCGGCTATGTGCGCTTGACTCTGATCAGAAACAACAAGTCACAAACACTCATTGTGATCTAGTGTTTATTTCTCCGTGATTAATGTTGTTTGTACCTCATGAATGTGATATTTTGTATTATTAATTTTTCCACAAACTAATTTATTTTTCTCAAATATTATAACACAATTTGCATGCTACATTTAAATGTTATTTTCCCAAACGGATGAAGAAATTATTATCTAATTTCAGTCGGTCAACCTGTAAATTGAATTGGTTCAATAAAAAAATACTTATTTTCATATTGCACATAAAATGAGCCAGAAAAGTCGTGTGATTGTAGCAAGAATTATTATTTTTCTTCCTTTCTAAAAGAATTTGACTTGAATTTTAATTTACGATAACTGTATTACAAACAACGAGAGGAATGATCATTTCAAATGTTTGAAAATTATTACTGTACAACAACGCTCCCCCTCGATTAACATGTTGACCATTAATATCGATCTCGTTTCACATGCAATAAAGTTAAAATGCATCTGGCTTGGATGGTTCGATGTCGACCCCCTTCCAAATTATGTCGACGTGGAAAAATTAATGTGAATTTGAACATAATAATTTAGCATGAAAAAAAAATTAATCAGACGAAAGTCGGACGCGGGGATTAAAAGGTGTCGTTCAGAGAGAGAGCTGTCGAATATCGATGATCGTCAAATCCTCGGCTTCCGTTCACACAGTGGCCTCTTCTTTCTTCCTCGACTCTTAAATATATGAATATATATATATATATATATATACGGGCGTCTCGGCTCGGAGGAACCAATAAATCTGGATCGGTCGGGCCGCGCGTCACATGCGTGTGTGGTTACTAAGATGCTTACGTGCCGCGTACAGCTTCCTCCCTCTCTTTTCCCGCATTTCATCTGAGCTGCTGCTGCTGCTGCTGCTGCTGGCGATTTCTCTCTCTCTCTCTCTCTCACCTCTGTATATACGTATCCCAACCCTCTTTCTCACTCGAGCTTCGTACATGTATTATAGGTTCCCATCGAAGTTCCCGCCGCAACAAAACTCAAATCTAACTTATTTACATATCTGGCAATGGTGGCGCGCGCGAGCGAGCGAGCGAGCGGCCCATTACCATATTCCACGTGCCTACACACAACGCGCGCGCATATATACGTGCCAACGCATGCGAGCCCGAGAGTATATAGATGCGCGCGCCAGCCTGTACCACAGTGCTCTCGTGCACCAAGTGGGGGATGAAGACCCATACCGAGATGAGCCAAGGTTGTTACGTTACAAATAAAAAGAAAAAAAAAACCACGCGAGGGGGTGACTCCGCTCTCGCGTCGATATACACAATGTCGCGCGCGTAAATGTATATATTGTGCTATCGGCTAAACAGTTACACACGCGCGCGCATGTATTTAGCTCCCGCATCGGTGCAGTATCTGTTCGAGCGCGCCATTACTGTCACTGGCCTTTGTCCGGAGACCGCGCGAAGGACGAGTCGAGCAGAGGGAAAAAAAGTTTGATGCGTAAAAACGGGATCGGACAAAAAAGCGGGAGTGCGATTGGAGTATTGGAAGATTGGGGCTCCTCGGATTATTCCGTGCGTGAGGTGTGTGTGTGCGTACGAAAGCGAGAGAGTCGAGCGCGCATTAGTACACGGGTCGGCGGGAGAAGGGGAAGGGGCCCTTTTATTGAGCCAGGTGGAGGGACAGACCAAGGCCGCTTCTTCTCTGTCTTTCGATCGGGCCGCGGAGAAGAAAAGGGTTGCGGATCGATGAGTGCCGGTCGCCGGATTAGCATTGCTAGCTCTCGGATATCTCCACCCCGCTTTCTCTCTCTCGAGCGCGCGCGAGGTAATGCACGCGCATATATTTAAACAAATTCAGCAGCACTTCCGATATGTGAGAACCAACGCCCCGCGGAGGATCGGTGCGCGCGTGTGATACAGATCAAAAGGACGCGAATGCAGATGCGGCTCACGCCAGCGGGGAATGATGAATTTGCACATACGCGCGCGGCCAATGTGCTATTTTACCATTGCCCATTATGCGCCTCTTCCGAGCATGCGCCACGTTCGAAAGTTTATTGCGTTTGAAATCGCTTTCCCGTAACGAGGATCAATCGAGTTCCGAGTTACCGTGTATGTATCACCGCGGCTGGAATCCAGTGCTGTGTATGGAGAATCCAGGCTTGAATTGGTTTTATAACCGTTGAATCTTGCCCATCGTTGAATGTGCATCTGATTTTTGTTGTAAAAATGTATACTGTTGTATAGAAACTCGCGGTGATAGTCTCGTAGTTTTTTTTTGTAAAGGAATTACAAAATTCACTCCAATGAAATGCTCACAAGGTCATGATAAAACAAGTAACCTTTATAATTTATTCATCTATTTAAGAAATAACCACCTTAATATTCCTGTACAAAATTATTACATAATATTTGGTGACTACATACACTCAAGAGTGACTTTAGTTATGCATAAACAATATTCTTGACTTGACATTAATCCTGAAATAACAGAGAATAGAGTCATAAACTTTTAGATATTGATATTCGTTATGTATTCTATTGATCATCATCATTGATTAAATATTCTCTTTAGTCATTGATATTGGTCAGGAACCTATGAATTTGATATCCAGAAGGAGAAAAATCGAGAAATATTACGATTCATAAGATTATACAAACTATAGAGAACTATTAATTGTCTTGCATGATCTATATATATATGTATGGTGGATTTAAACTGACAATGAGAGGATGCTACCTCCAATCACGATGAAATTTTGTGAGATAGTTCATGGACAGCCCAATAGCTCGTATCTACAGCCTCGTAGTACAACATTTCATTTTCCAAAAGATATTCACGAATCATTATTGGTTTTAGACATGCACAGTATATCTATATAAATGGATTTTGGAATAAATAGATATACTGTACATGCCTAAAACCAATAATGATTCGTGAATATCTTCAGGAAAACGAAACGTTGGACTGCGTGGCTGCAGATATAAACAATTAGGCTACGCATGAGCCATCTCACAAAGTTTCATCGTGATTCGACACCCGGAGGTAGGTCGTCGCCTTGTGGGTATTATATTATTCGATGGTTCAAGTAATTATAGCAAGTAATTTCACCTTGGAACTCTGGAAGCAAATCTGAGGCATCAATCAGTTTATTTAAAACTTTATACAATAGCCACAGATCCTCGATATGGTCGTAATGATTAGAGTGAACGTAGCTCTGACTTTAAAGAAATGATAATATAGTCATGGTTGGTGAGCTTCATTCCAATAAGCATTTTATAAGATAACGATCTGAGAAATCTATGTTGAACCGAGTCAATTTTATCCCTGTGAGAGTTATAGTGAGGTAAGCATACCGATGCATATGTCAAGACTGTCAGGTTTATCAACAGACGAATATAACGTTATCAGAATTTCTGGTTTCACAATGTCTTTACCCTTCATTCTTGAAATGCAATACATCAGCTGTACGGCTGTATTTGACTCAATCAATATGGCATGTAAAAGATGATTCTTCATCATTATCATGCGAAACCTCTGATCTTGGGTAATCGAAATTAACACCGCATAAATATTTTCAACATTCGTTTGAGTAGACACGACAAAGAATCGACGGTAGGATCCAAGCAGAGGCATTTTCGAAGCTAACGCATCAATTATTATTCCCGTGGGAGTTGCCGATGCAACAATAAGTCGAGTAAACGAGTCAATTAGGCTAATAACCGTTGTCGGGCGGTGCATACACGCGCGACAATGCAGGCCCGTATGCGAGGGAGCAGCTCGCGAGGGATAAAAATTGATTCGCTCTTTTCCACAATCGGACGATCAGTTCAACGCTCCCAAAAGAGCTGGTGGAGCTCATCGTTTCTCATAAGCGATCGCCGGTTATATCCCGATGAACGTCAGAACCGTTGTATGGGTTGTTTGTAAGTAGACACACAGAGACACATATACAGGAAAAGTCAATGCTCCCTCGGTGGGTGTACACACAATACGCGAGGGCAGCGCGGGAGAAGGGCCTTATTGTCGGGGTCTACGTGACGCGGCCGCGCGATAGAAATCGAGAGCGGAAAAGTCAGGTAGAGCTTCCAGTTTCCATTGTCGCCGGGCTGAGTGTGTGTGTGTGTGCGTGAGTATATCTATGTGGATCAGGAGAAATGCAGGGCGCGTTTTGGACGAAAAGCGATATCCATTCAGCTCGCTGTCGTCGGCTGGCTGACGTCCGCGCGGACACGCCATCGTGGAATTGGAAACGTGAGACGATGCGGCGGCGGCGGCGGCGGCGGTGGTGGCGGCCGCGAGCTGTTCTAACAAAGCCGCGAGACAGGTAGAAACACTTCTAACACTCCTCCGCACGCGCGCGTGCAGATGGATATACCACAGAGCGGCTACGTATTTTTATATAAGTATATGTGTACATACACATGTGCGCGCGCGCTACTTGTATCTTGTATTTGCCGCCTCTCTTCAGCCTCGACGCCTCTATCTGCGTGGACGGCCCTCGACTCGTATACACGCGCGATATAATATCCACACTTCGCTCGTCATCTTCAGCCCAAGTAGCTCGGCTCGATTTTCCCCGCTCTTTGCGCCTTGTACTCGGCTAATTTCATTTTCGCTCGAGCTGATATTGTCGTCTCGAGCCTCCAATTCGTATGACATTCGTGGCACACGACGTGGAGTAGTGCCATTTGACGACAAAGTATCGTCGGCCGAAGAAATTTATCTTCTGTATAGACAAATTTTGAAATTCTACTTACAGATAAATGCAGAAATGGCATCTTCTTCCTCTCGGCCGACGATATACCATCAACTTCAATATACTCGTTCTCAATAGATTGACTCATTCCGAGTGGACATTCCTCTATACTCTTTGATTATTTATTATTTATGCGTCTATTCATTCGTCAAAATTTTATCAGGTAGGATATGAAAGTTTGCAACTTTGTACACAACTTGGCTAATTTCCAGGACGATTCGAAATATCTGGCAATAATTCCGATGTTGCTAATGTATTTTCCAGTAAATACTTTCATCCAAATTATCTCTTCTTTTATAACCTACTAACATCAATTGTTTTGAATGGATGCGTCATTCGCGAAATTAACCTCCAGGGAAGAAGATGAATAAAAAAAACTGTTCAAAGATACACCTGCACCAGAAGCCAACTGAAAAGTATAGAATAATTCCTTGGCATCTTCAAAATGTATCTCTAGCCTCTTCGGAAAAGCGTCGGGTATGTAGACAGTTTCTACTCTGTATCATCAAAATACATCGCGCACTTCTCTGTATACAGCTAAAAAGCTGCATTTCATATCTGTCGAGTGATTATTCTCTACTTTCCAGTTCTTCTCCCAAAAGTGTTGAAATGTTTTTATTTTCCTGTATCTTTCAAATTTCAAATTTTCCCATTTGAAATCCTCGAAAGAAACAACGACGCGTATCACTCTCCAATTGAGCTATAATTTAAAACGGAAAAATAGAGCCTATGCATCGACGAGTGACTGGGATAACAAATTTGGAGGCTATCAGAGTTGTCCCGACAATAGGTACTCGTATCCTGGCCGCGAGCCGATAATCCCTCATATAATTTTAATGAATCCCATCGAGCAGCCGTAATCTATCAATTGTGTTTTGGCCAGGAGCAACAGCAGCAGCAGAATCGGGGTCGGGTCGGGGACGAGAGGGACAGAGCAGCGCGTGTCATTGTAGCCGGAGCAGGCGATTACCGAACGGGGCCCGATCGATCGGGCCGCACACAATCGGCGGCCACTCGAGCACTGCGCCGCGGATCTTTGGTGAGAGTCGCGCTACGAAAATACATTAGCCCGCGTAAGTGTGCTCGTGTGTGTTGGGGCGCGTCTATCCGCGAGGCCCACTCGGCATCCCCTACGATGGCCCGGCGTATTATTCGAGAGGGCCCGATACATCGCGTGCGCCGCTCATCGGAAGACAGCAGCAGCAGCAGCAGCAGGCGCTAAGAGGTGAAAGCCGAGCGAGAATGCACGCACGATGCAAATTCGTTCGTATGCAAATTGGCCGGGAGGTATGCAAATCGGGCGTCCGCGGGGAGAGGGAGAGCATGTGTTGGCGCGAGCGGCGCGTCTTGGAACCCTTCTTCCGCGGGCGAGCTCGCCCTGCTCCCCCTGCAAGTATGTATAGATATATACGCGCGCGCGCCGCGAAAGAGGGCCAGCCTACCTACGCGCCCTTATTCCGAAGATCATCGGAATACGCACGCTCGGGGGGCTAGTTTGCATATCTCGGATATTTCCTCTCATTGTGTATCGGTGTGTGTATATACGTATATACGAGCGCGCATTGGGCGCCATTGTCGCGTCTCCGCCGCTTTCACGCTGCAGCACGCCCGATCGACTGCTCTCCGAGCCATTAATCCGAATCTTCTTTTATACATACATACGTATACACACATGCAAGCCACCAGCGACGGATTGACAGATAGCGAGCCGACAGTTCCCAGGATCTGTCGCGCATCCCGCAGTCGCCTCCGAGCTGCCTCCTCTCTCTCTTTCCCGAGAGACAGAGACGGAAAGATTTTCTGATATATGTCGGACGCGTGTGCGTAACTGCGTTTCCCCGTTTTTTCGCTCCGTATCGGCGCGATATATTCAAGTAGTTTTTTGCCGCGCGGGGACACTCGTTGTGGGAAGGGTCGATTTGGGTTTTCCGTTGGGCCGAACAATGAGTTGTATGTAACATGCTGGTTCGTTTTTTTCGCTATCACTCGTCAAAGGGTGCACCGTCGACATTTTTTCCCTTTTTTGATTGTCTAAACAAACAGTTATGATATTATCGAAGCGATGCCGTGTGCGCTGCGCGATCGGTGCGGTAGTTCCGTTTGAATTCTATTCGAATCGTCGAAGGGTCTCGCCCGTCGTGATTTGTTTTTTATCCAAACAGTTTTGTGACAGCGTCGCATACCGCTATATTGCACACGAATTAATGCAGTTGTTCCGTTGGAATCGTTCAAATTAGAATGTATGGTATTGGCGGAATTTTATTTCCGATTTTTTTTTTATTTATGAATTCATACAGTGAAATTGAAACATTTTTTTCAACGTCTCTTCGATTATTCATTATTTTTATCATTTCATAGGTCGCAATACATTTTGAATCGATTTGGATACTTGTGTCACGAACTTGGAATATGAGCATCGAATCAATTGATCCAGCTTGTCAAATAATTCTATTGCTGCATTCTATTGAAGAATTTCAGACTGTCACAATCGATCCTTCTAGAATATATAACGTCTAAAATTAAAATGGTAGAAATTACATAATTGATGAAAATAGTAAATATTCAACTGAAAATTATTATGATTTCACTAAAAATTAGTAGACTTTTATAAATTTTACTAATTTTCCTGTTGAATATTTACTATTTCATCAGTATTGCAACTTCTATTGATTAATAGTAGTTCAATATTTTAGAATTAAATTATGGCATAGCATTTTTCGATACAGTAGTAAAAACCGAATTCTAGGCCTGTGTGGCGTTTACCGCCCAAGCGAAGCGAGGCTGATAATCACACGAGCCGAGAATCAACTTTTGCTACTGTATCGATCATCTATTCTCATCATTGTGTGGAAAAATAACGTTCAAAGATCAAATTTTCCACACAGAGATGAGAAAATATGAAGAAAAAGTTTTTGGAACGTTAACTTATTGACAAATATTATAAGTAGAGGTTTATGCGGACAAAATGAATAGTGAGTGAATAATACTAGAATATATCTCGTGAGTCTTTTCGATCAAGTTCGCTTTGGGGTGATTTTCACGGTCACTGCCTGGTCTCCAAGTGAAAAGAGCTCGAACGTATAGAGACACACTTTGAAGAATTCGCCCATCGAGTGGATGTTGAAAAATCGTAGAACGAATACAACCAATCCATTCGTTTCTCATATTATCAAAATTCACAGGATGAGATTCAAATTTCATCATAAAACTACATGAATTTACCCAACGAGTAATCCATCGCAATGAAATAATGTGTATAGTTAGGTTGGACTTGACTTTCGAAGGAATAATTCGATTAGAACGGAAAGCCAATGCTTATCCGTGGAATCAGTGGTGAAATCGTTGAATTCAAAACAATCCAAACGCGGATTGCGCGGCAACGATCAAGCTTAGCGTTGATGGGCTAAGCCCATGGAAAACAAGTTGTTATACGGCGCGTCTCGCTGAGCGGCAGAGCTAGAGAGCAAACATGAAAGAGGCAAAAAGGCAGCGAGTCAAAGAGAACAAACGCAATATCGAATCGAGTTAACGAAGTTCGCGCGACTTAACGAAGCTTCGACCGGAAAGGAAAGACGAGCGAGCGAGCGAGCGAGACAGAAGAGTAGGTATACGTAGCAAAGTGAGTGAGAGAGAGAGAGACGGGGCAAAAGGGAGGAGGAACGTGAGAAAGCGCCTGAAACACAACCCTAATCCCGATGAAGCTCGTATTCGACTCGCGTCCCTCGCTCTGTCTCTCTCTCGCTTTTTTTTCCTCCGTGTCTCTGGGTGTGTTTTGCGCCGGGTGTGATTAGCATATCGAAATTGCGAAATAATCGAGCGCGAATCGAAGTACCCGGCGCTCCGAGAGGACGACTGGCCGGTGTATGTATGCCGCGGCGAGAGCGCGAGCGCACGTACACCTTATAGAGAACCAGTATTATGTATATATATAGCTGGTCGCATTGTTCGAGGAACCAGTTCACGCCCGAAAGAGGCTCTCTCTCGCGCGCGCTCCTCCTTTTAGCATACCCGCTCGCTCCGAGATTCATAATTATCGTGCGGCCACGCATTGATTATTAAACGTCTCTCGTGCGCATTATGACGATCTGGAGCAGATCGCGCAGCGTATATATCTGTATACACGTGTACGCCGTATAGATTGTAAGGAGCGAACGAGAGGGAGAGGGCCTGTCGAGGAGGACAAAGCGCCGCCTGCCAAACGGACAAACAGTCCCGAATAAAGGAGCATTTAATCCGTGTCTCTCGCGCTCGCATGATTGGGCCCGCTCGAGTAATTCCCTCTCGTTCCGTCTCTCGTCCACGCGCACGTCAGCTGCTGTATGGTATAGAGTGCTGTATCGCTCGAGCCAGCTACACGAGCGCGACTTACGCGAGCCAAACTGAATTAACACGTACATAATATACAGGTGAAACGACGGCGCGAACGAAATGAAAAAGAAGCAAATTACACAATTGCGAGCGCGCGCTCGCCCGTCTCGTGATTGTTTAGCGGCCACGGCAATGCTTATTTACGCGAAATCCTGCCCCCTCCCCCCCCCCCACTCGGGGAATGAGCAGTGGATCGTCGTCGTCGTCCAAGTCGCTGCTCCTGCTGCACTACTGCTGATGCTGAGTTTCGTCAGGTGAGGAGCAATTTGTTGAACCGCAACTCTCGTGCAAGCGCCAATTGTTTTGCAATGGCCCGACCGAATGATTGCCCCAAAACGCGCGCGCGCGCTGCCGCGAAACGCTCTACTGAACTTCGCTTAATCCCGTGCGCCAATCGCTGCAGCTCATTGCCACAGGCTGCGCGCACGCGCGAGTGTTCGCTTTTGCGCCGATGTTTTTCCACCGAATCTTCGTGAAAAGTCGGATTATCCACGATTTCTCCTATCTTTTCCTCTTTTTCCATCCCCTCCCCGAGGAAAGAGCGGAAGGAGAACAATCCACCGGGGACGCGTTGATTATGATTGAACCGAGGGAGACAGTATGGAGTTGCGAACGGATGGAGATCGATCGAGAGCAAGAGAACGCGGGTGACTCGCGTGGCCGTCGCCGAGCTCGCGCGCGCGCGCGCTTTAACAAGATTTATGTCGTTATCGCGTTTTTAATTAGCATAAGAAAAACTGAACGTCGATGAGGCTTTTAGCGAGCGCTGCCCAGTCGCCACGCACACGTCAGCCTGTATATATATACGCGCTAATATATACCAATGTGGAGCGGCTGATGCCCAGAGCCTGGGGAATTTTCACACATAACTCACTGTCGGCATCGCACGAAGGGGTGCAAGCACTCCGAGTAAAAGAGAGGACTAATGGGAGCGAGCCGCCGCCTAGGAAATCGCCTTCAAACGAGATATAGCCGCACATCACAATGACAATATATATACGTATACCTCGTATACATGTCACGCCACTCGATCGGCCGCGCGCGGCGCTATATCCCCAAACCGGATACGAGGCCTCGCGGATCCGCATGTATATATATGCGCTCCAGTCGATCTGCCCATCTGCGATTTTCGAACGACCTGCTGATGTTTATTAATAACCAGTTTTTTTCCCAGAGTTCAGCTGTGTTGACTCGAACGCGACGAGAAAACCGGATTTCGATCCGAGTGAAATTGGTATACTGCTTATTCCGATGAGACTTGTTACATCGCCTATTGATCCCGATGAGACTATGCACAGTCGTACATTGCATTTGTATACATACAATTTCCTCGGCAAGATCGTTTTGAGAATCGCAGAGTGGAAAATACGTGTCATTCAAAAATATTCATCGATTTAAAACGCGTGAAACGACTCATCTACTTGGATATATTCGCACGATCACACCTTGTATTGCGTATCAACAAAACTACTCAAAATTTTATGAATACTGTTGTTTGTTTAGTGTGTGAAAAGTATGAGTTTCCTAATTTATTTTTGATAACCCGATTATTAGGTGGCCAGATACTAGCTTCGTTTTTAGACAATATGGTAATTGACGATCTATGATCTGTCACCTTGTATTATTAGTTGAACAGACGTAATTTTCAAGACTGTAGATTTATTTAAATATTCATATTGACAGCTCTACAAATGTTATCACAATATTTCTTGGTAAATAATAATAATAATACTAACAACAACAACAGTGTCACCTAAATCTGCATTTCGTAAACTTTACGGAATTCTTTCAACTATAGATTATTCCTTTTATCGACTTTCATTTCCATCATCAGTACTTTATTCTAACTAAATCGATCACTTTATCGATTGTATAATACCATAAATCACTTGACCGTTACAGATATATGATGAGTCTCATTTTGTCCATTTCAAATCATATATGTTCCAAGTATTTATTCATTTATTTGTTTATCTATTCGTTAATTTTGGGACTCTTTGAATCGAATTGAATACTACGAAGGAAAAAAAAACAGACGGTTATTTGAATCTCTCAATTATTTATCAAAAAATTGGTGTAATAAATTTTGAAAAACTGACCATATGTGCCATCCGTTCAGTTAATAATACAAGTAACTCATTACAGATCGTCGATTACATATTGTTTAAATTTGTACATGAGTGATGAAATAGAGAGAGCCTTGTTTTCATTGCAACTGCATCGGGCGACTAATAAATTATAGTGACAACCCACTGTAACGACCAGCTCACATTTTTAGTAATTCAACGATAGACCAACACACTCCGCGGATGATGAGCAGGAGAAACCGTGAATCAGTTACACGATTCACTATACTATGTATATTGGATTACTGAATATGAACATAAAACTTCGCTATCTCGTTATTTTATTAGAATTCATTTTCAGAATCCATATACCGTTCATTTCTTTATTTTCAAATATTTTAAAGATAATCGAACTAGAATTATCCAATTTCATCTTCATTAAATATGAAATATTTCATTTGATTTTTTCACATCCCGATACAAAACAACAATGTTCTATTTTCATTAGTTTTCGAAAACACGTTCGAAAACCATTACGACGGAACAATAACATATTCACGTTGATTCAAAATCGATTTTGCCAACAAAAAGTTTTATTCGAATTGGAAAAAATTATTATTCATGCATTTTGTTTTCACGGATGCTCTTGAGTTTTTGTAAATATAAATTTTGAGCTAAATAGTTGCTTGGGCCTCGTAAAAGTTTCCTATTATCAAACTTATTCTGTAAAGTTTGATAATGCCAATACACATATATATCAATAACTATGCGCGTGCAGTATAATCTGAGAAAAAGGACGGATGCGAAATGTAAGTCCATTATCACTTCCACGTGATTTCCTGTTAAAGAACAAAAATTTTCATCAGCTCACATTCGAAGTATCAAACATTTTATGAGACACCGACAAAATCAATTACGATGCGAAAAACAGCGATGGATTGGCTCGAAAAAGGATGAAAAAAAATTCATTTCAGAACATCAAAGGCGAGAATGATGCGGGCCTCATAAAAATGCTATTGAAGTTTTTCACTCGGTCGAGTAGAATTGGCGAATCCACGTATTGTGACTGCTCGCACGCAATTGCAATCATCGACGAAACGCTGCGTGTGTTTACCAAAATTACGAGCAAGTGCACACACGCACATGTGCGTATGCTCGTTCCATTACGAAAGTCCCACTCGGTCAAATATGTTTATCATTCGGTTAGTCGAGTGCGACGCGCATACATTTTTAACGTATACTCACGTCCTCGATATACATGTATATATCGGATTAAATAATTCTTTCGAGTATCCAGTTCCTGATCCACGACGGAAGTGCGGTTTTTTCCCCCTTTATTCCGGCTGTGTATCAACGGGTTCGACTTGACAATATAATCACGGTATTCCGTACAGTCGGTTCGATCATAAAGAATCGGAAATTCACTGACCTATTTCGGGTAAAATTGCCGTTTGATGCTATCTAAAATAATGCCCAATTTGATAAGTCACTCGAGCATTTCAATGAAAGCCAGTGTAATAAAGTTGTGAGGCAACGCGCATAGTTTGATAAATCGAAATTATGTAATAACTTTGACGGGGAACTAAAAAAAAATACAATTAAGAAGCGTGACGAAATCGCGAACAATAGCTATGGAGAGTAAAATAAAGTTGATTCCCCCATAGCTATATGACGTGCATTCCGACATTACTGCAGCGGAGATTAGTCTAGTTCGCACGTGTATGGACATATGTGTCAATCTTCAAAATCAAACGCACACATGTCCACAGGTATACACAAGTCATTATTGTGTTACCTTGGATTCCATGAATATGAACTACCATCACTTGTAATCACCTATTCGTCTATACTCGGCTTGAACGGTGTTAAGTGTCGCGCGTAATGCGAAATATGATTCCATGGACATCCTGGCCTACATCGCCAGTCATTATGACAGTCGACTCGTGGATCAGTATATTTTACCACTATTTTTTTTTTCGTAACCGACAGAATATTTCGCGTCGTCGATTATAATTGCGTTTCGATCAGCTTCTGACGTGACCTGTGGGTTTTCGCTGTATAGCATAGTACATTCGCTCGCAACTACCACACATCCTATACGTATTCCACAAGTATACTTCCAGCAATCAGATTTGATATTTACAATCTCACAGAGCATTCCTGTATCAGAAATCAAACTGTTTTTCTCTCAAACAAATAACTTATCGTGCCTGCTTATTTGCTTTGTGTTTACCTCTTTAGATTGTACACTTGATTTACAAAACTTTTTCGAAAATTCTAAGAACTTTGCAGGCGGAAATCGAACGAACGTCCGAGAAAGGAAAATCAAGTGTGTAAAGAAATGAGACCTGTCATTTAGCAATAATTGCGCGGTCACGTTGTTGTTTCTTCTCGGCAAACGAGATCGAGGCAACAACTGCAAATCAGCGATAATCTTCAATAAAAATGTTGCTGTAGGCTACCGTCGAGTAGGCTCATGGAATAAAAGGAAAGGTGCCATTAAAAATAATCACTCGAAAGTGAGACATGAAAAACGCGTAGTATAGCAAACCCAAGAATCGCTCGAGGCTCGAGCGTTAATAAGCTGATGTAGAAAAAAATCCGCGTCTCCCATACCGAGTCGATAAATTTCTGGGAAATCGATCGGCAACAATAACAGATTGCCGGTTCGATATTGCGACATGTGCAGCGCGCAAACAGCCAAGCACACTCACACACACACAAGAGAGCTGCTCACGCGTGCAATGTCACTGCCGCGGTGCGCGTTTTGACCGTGAATATGCGCCGCTGCAGATCCTCCGCCCGCGTATACATGTCCTATATACCTATACGTATACAGACACTTGCGCGTGTAAGTGGCCACCGCGCACGCACACAAATGCGCGTGCAACTCGCGCCGCCGCCGCCGCCGCCGCCGCCTGCACCTAAGAGCCTCAATCTCGATTTAATCGTTGCCGCTACCCGCTTCCTCTCCGCCGCCCCCTACGTCGTCCTCGCGTACAGAATCCTAAGGGACTTAAGCCGGAAGTGCTTATGCGAGTGGATCACCCTCTCTCTCACTCGCTCACTCCTCGAGGACTGAATGCGAGTATCGGCCTTTTATTAAATGCGCGTATGGGCTTTCGATTATAAATACTAGCTGTCTTTCTATATCTGTCCCTCCCTCCGCGACCCAGGCGCTGTCTCCGTCTTCCGCTCGAGCGTCTGCGCCGCGTCCGTGTGTGTGTGTGCGCGCGCGTATGTGTCCCACTCAGGGTTACCATTTGAATCATAAAAGGATGGAGAGAATAAATCGATTCGTTATATGTGACGTTGCATTGATGCAACACATTACGTTCGGCCCCGCCAGCCCACTCGATCATATTTACTTTCGTTTCCCATCTGTACAAATATTAAATTTTTATCATCTCTCACGGATACAAAAAAATACCTTTTATATATATACATACATGATTTTATGCTCCATGGATGCATTCATTGATCGAGGGCACCAAAGGACTTTGTGTACAAACCAGTCAACTTGTACGAAAACAGTTTTTCGATCCGGATCGCGCTGATTATCGTGGCGACGATACTCTGTGACTCGGGAAAAATTTATTAAAAACAAAAATACGAACGACTGCACAGGAGCTGTCGTGGAAGGCTATACGATATTAAAGTTGAGATTGAGAGATGCGCGTAGGGAAGCCTGTTATGTATATATATGTCCTGCAGTGGCAGTGTATATAGGGGTGAAGGGCAACGTGGGGCAACGGAAACCTGTGCCCCCGAGTCTTCTGCTCTGGCTGCATGCACATGCTCACCCCTCCTATTCACCGCAATCCTCGCGCGGCTCCTATAACAGCTGACGGGCTCGCGCGAGCGCCACAGTCCATTCGCATATATACATATATATATATACAGCGTGCATTGATCCAATCTCTTGGGCGGACGGCTGCTTCGAAAACTGCTTCTCCTTCGTTTTATTCGCTGTTGCTGCTGCAGCTCATCGGCGCGGGCCAGCGATTATTTCCTTCGTAAACAAACGAAATCCACAATCGGCGATGGTTCGCTTGAGGCGCGAGTTCCGGAATTGTGCGATTCGTGTAATCGAGAAAATCCGTACGTGTGTTTTTACAATTGGATCGCAACAACAATTTACGTGTGGCTGCCGCGCGATAGCCGCGCATCAATATATAATCCGAACGATTGAACGTGTACACGTGTATATATATCTGGGCTCGCGGGCGCGAGAAACGCGATAATGCCGTTCCGCGAATTGATATATATTAAACCGATATTTGCGTCCGCGGGTTTTCGCGAGAACAGATTCAGTGGAAATGTGTAACAATAACACAGACACACACACACTGTGTTGAATAAATAATTGGGCGTTTGCAAAAACCCTTTTGTCATACGTATATACGTATCGCTTCTAATGCGCGCCACGGCCCGGTGTGGCTCGGAACTTATCGTATCGCTTCTTCCCACGGTGAAAGGGTGAATAAATAAGAAGGTTAATTTATGTCGTGAATTTATTATTTAGTTTGGCTGATGCGCGCGGGGCCACCTGATTCCTGAATAATAGATCATTTTACATAGAATTCACGCTCTCGACTCGGCCCGCCGATTTGCATAATGCCTTTTCCTAGCCCCGTGATTTTGCAATTTTCGCGGCCGCCCGAGTCCTCGGCTGCGGTCCGTCGGAGGCGATCGGATCGGGCGACGATCGATTGCCGGGACGAATCGCTGCGGATGATCGCGCGGCTCGGCCCCCCTCGGCGCGCTGCGGCATATGCCGGCGGGCGGGCGGGCGGGCGCGCACCCCCTTTTCCGATCACGTCCCGTTGAAGTCACCGATACTTCCAATACTGCAGCGGCGGCAGCATCCCCCGATCGGGGAGAGCGAGAGCGAGACAGCCCCGGGGGAGCGGAGGGGAGTCGCCACCCCCGCGCGGGCCGCGACTCGCGGCGCGGCCGCCGCGCGGCGCCACCGCACGGCCCGGCGCTCGGCTCTCCCTCGAAGCGCCGGCCGGCAAAGTGTTGTCGCGCGCGGGCGAGCCCCCCGGGGGCCCCCGGCCGGCCGGTGGGTCCGGGCCCCAAGGAGTTGGGCCCCTCGGCTCGGGGCGGCGACCCCTCGGCCCTCGGGCCGCCGGCCGGCCGGGCCGGGGGCCCCGGGGCCCCGGGGAAGGGACCGGGGGCCCGGCCCGCGGCCAATAGCTCCGCCGGCGCTCGGCCAGCACCGAGGGATGACTGGCGCGCGCGCGCGCGCGCCCGACCGACCGACCGAACGAGCGAGCGAGGGCTGCTGGCGCGAGCTTAGTTAGTCTCGGTCGGAGCAGAGGCGTAGCAGGAGCGAGGCACGCGCGGCTCCGCCGCGACCCACTCTCTCGTCGCTCGTCAGCTCGGCCGTGCGGGCCACTTTCGCCCCGCACACACGCACTGCGCGCTCGCACACCTGGCCGCCGCAGCGGATTCCCAGCCGATTGACACAGCAGTACGTATCGCTAACACACCGACACCACCACCACCACCACTCCCTGGGAAGTAATGCCCCAGACTCCCTAGCCGCAACACCCGCGCAAGTGCCGCGAGACAGTATATGTTCACATACATGCGACGCATATACGTACACGAGATAGTGCGCGCGACACCAGTGCAGCCGCGACACGAGTGCACCCCCCGGCCGACGCAATTCTTCTCTCGCGCAGTGACATGTGCTCAGTTAAAATACGTGTAAATACCTGCTGTATGCATATATCAATGCAATGACGAGAAATACACGTGTGCCGCGCGACGCAGTGCCACTTTTGCCGCCCGACTTTCCATCCTCGCCTTTCGCCTCCGGATGAACTTTGCACGAGCAAACACACCGCGAGTTGAAGGTTCCCCGTCAGCCTCTATACGTGTGCTCGCATGATTTACTCTCGTATGTTTCCGCGCGACGCTCGAAGCACCGCAGTTTTATGCTTGAGCTGATCCAAATCGCCGCGGCGTGCGTACGGCGCGAGCATTTTTCGTCAGTTAATTTTGCGAAATTTTTCGCAAATAACAAGCGCCTACTACAATCGAACAAACGCGAGTGAAAGTTTAGCCTGCGACTCGATAAACATCGTTGGATATATAAACGCACAATTTTCGTCCTAGCGAATATCAAAATCGCGGGTTCGCGGACAAAAAGTGACAAGGTGGATATCGTTTTGAATTGAACAAAAAATTAATTTTTTGCCCGTACATAGAATATTTACGGAACGCGGTATCGATTGTTCTATCGAAATAGTTTGCCGAAAATACGACGGTAACACTTGGCAAAAAGAAAAATGAAAAATTTCCCAGTGACTGATAATCTTCGAAGGAAAATATTGTTTGAAAAAATTGTGAACTCGCGTACGGAAACAACACGAAACATATTACTGATTGTTTTTTCAGTAATAATCTTTGAAAAAAAAAGTGACAATAACACACGAGGAATAAGCGAAATCCCAGTGACTGATAACCTTCGGCGGAAAATATTGTGTTGGAAAAAAAAATCGTGAACTCGCGTACGGGAATAATTCGAAACGCGTTACCGATTGTTTTATCACAACAATCTGTCGAAAAGGATGGAAGGAAAAAATTGACTGTGCCGTAACAATAGAAGTCGCGTTACAAAACCGTTGATTCATTCTTGATGAGTTATCAGAGCTATGGAAATATAATTTCCTCGAATTCAGTTCAGGGCAAAAACGCGTTAAACTCGCGGAGCACGAATAAATCGTCGCGTCCTCGTTGCACAGTCGGAAAAGTGTCGATTAGAAAGAAGGAAAAAAAGTCGGGCCGCAAATGAGCGAAAAGTCGGAGAGAAGAAGCGAAATCCGAAAAGTGACGCATTCGAGTGGAACTTTGGCGTAAAAAGAGGCGGGCATTCGAAAGTGATTCGTAGGCACACGGAGAGTGAGTATGGGCACCACATTACACGGGGCAAGTGATGTTTCGAGCTGCGGGTGAAAACAAGGTAGTGAGACGGCAAGAGAGAGAGAGGGAAGTGCTTGTAATATGTGGCTCACGTATACACGTCAGCGCGCGAGGACTGACGACGATCGGCCGGTGGCTTTGACTCGCGGGCAGCTCGAGCAGTGATGTTCGGTGCGGGACACGCGCATGATTACGGCCGCAGCCGCGGAGACGATCACTCGCGGACGTTTCAGGTAGATTCACGGGCGGCAGCGATGATTTTTATCGACTTTCGTGACTGGCAACGCAATCGCGATGAATCACGCGGTGGTTAGCCGACACGACAAATCCAGCTGGAAATCGGCCAGGATCAAAGGCCGCGGCGAGCTCGCGTACACAATGCCTCTTTAGTGTAACCCTTTTTAAAAATCAATTTTCTCCGATCCGCGCGAGAGGCGTACGACTCGTTGTTCCGTGCGCGCTCGCGCGGCCCTGTTGTTTTTTATGCTAATTGCCCGCGGCTGCCTCGCAGGCGCTTGTGCGTGTGACTGCTTTTCTTAACTAGCCGCTCCGCGAGTACACGCGCTCCGAAAATGTTTTCCCTCGCCACGGTATACAAATAAAAATGTCTCGCACTCGGGCAATTCGCCTCGTCGCGATATATACGTGCGTTTATTGCTCGGAATACGGCCGACTCGCGCGTGAGCATATAGCTCGGATTCTTGATTGTCTCGCGCTACTTGGGTATACATGCTCTAGCGATTATATCTCGTGTCACGCGGCTCCGAGGCGAGATGCGGAAAGTGAGAGAGGCGAGGGGGAGGGGAGGAGAGTCGACGGTCAACCAACTTCTCCCGTGCTACTCGCGCCAAGAGGCAAGAACCTTTGCACCGGCAGATAATTCCGCCGAGTTTGCAGTGCTTTGACTATACGCGACACCGGAATTGTTCGACTCTCGCCGGATCAACGAAGGCCAAACGTCAAGTCTTTCTCTTTTGCTCCTCGTTGCCAAGCGTCAATCGTCGTTTAGGAACGTATCGAAGACCAAACGTGATGAGTGGCAGTACCGAATAGGACGTACGGAGCGAGTGTGAAAAAAACAGAATGATCAAACTTGTACATAATGGTCGCGACTCGAGCTCGGCCGTGCAGTTTTGACGTGCACACATGGCTTGCTCTCTGATGGAAGTGGAACAATTAAACCGTTACTCGAAATTACACGATAATTCGTGCTCATTACTGGGGCGCGATACGATGGCGAGCGCGAGCCTCGGGAGCTGCGCAGCTTTATCGCCGAAACAATTAAAGAGAGGAGACGCGTAGCGGGGAGAAAAAGCATTGGCTCGCGCTCGCGCGCGCGTGCGGCTGCCCCTGTCGCTCTATCTTATCCGCGACTCTGAGAAAAATTCGCTTACGCCTGGCCGGCCGTGAGCGCGGCTCTTGAACTTGCGCGCATCCGAGATATTGTTACGCCTGGCTCGCGCTCGCGCCGCGGGCCCAAAGATTGCGCGCGCGCGCGAGTGAGCGAGGCTGCAGTTATCGCGAAAGGGTATATTGAGTAGCGTGGGACAGAGCCGAGCGCTGGGGAATTTTATTACGGCCCCTAATTGTTTCGCGTGCGAAAAATCACGCCGTCGTTCCGGGAATCGACGGCTGGATATGCGCGCGCGCTCTCGTTTCTGCGATAAAGCAAAGCCGGCTGACGCGATCTCCCTCCCTGCACCTCATCCTCCTGTCTCGGGTGTTCGAGAATAGTTTTTGTCCGATCGACAGAGAAGCGCTGCTGCTGCTGCTGCTCGGATTGTTGACTCGCGTTAACGAGACGAGCGCTGATAAAAATTCACGTGGCTCTCGCGCGCGCCTCGGGAGTTATTGTCTCTCGATCGCGCTTAATCAGCATGGGAAAGGCTAATTCGATCGCGACGAGCGCTGTACCGATTAGCCCGAGCTTCTATAATTACCGAACCAGATATACCCCGTACCTCGAAGTATGTTTCGTCGTATTTTTGTCGGGTTACACTCGTTGCCGGGGGGGGAAGGGGCAAACAAAACAATCGGACAAGCGCGGTGCAGTTCGCTAAGACGAACGCGACGGGGAATCGCGAACGAGCGGCCCGTTTACGACGGATAATTCGCGAGGCTACGCTAGGATACTTGAAATTTGAAGAACGAGTCTCTCTCTTGCTTGGAATAGACCAATTCGAACGCGGAGAAAGTCGCCGCAGACGTGTATGTATACGCGTTGACAAACTAATCCTCGCGCGGGGGTATATGTACCGGGTGATCGTAAAGCCGCTCCGACGACAGGCCGTTGTCGTGTAGTTTCGTGGGCGTCGCCCGGCCGGCGATAAATATCGGTCACGACGTATTCATAACGCGCGCGAGCGCGCGCGGATACCAATGCGCGCACACGCTTATTATATGCCGCGCGAGCCGGCGACGTGCCCCGAATCAATGAGCGCGCTTCTTTCGTTCCGGATATACATCTCCCTGCGCAGTACCACGCTCGAATCATCTTCTCGCCCGTCATCTCCCGTCGCCCAGCATCGAATAAAGTATTGCCCTTTGTTGATACACATATATATAAAATACGGGCCACGCACACAAACGCGCGAAGACGCATTCGATATGTATTTGCATCTTATTATCCGAGCCTCTTTCACCTCGACTCGTTGGAAAAAAGTTTCCGCTCGCGCACGTCCCGCGATATTACATACATTTGAATTTTCCACGGCGATCGCTCGACACTTGTATTCTTCGGCCGAGTCGCATCTCGTGTATAGGCTCGGCTATTCATCTCGTCCTCCCTATACACAGTATTCAATAGAGGAATTAGAATAAAAAATGAATTTCCCAGTATCGGGGAGTTCCGAAGCTCTTTCACGATTTTATTTGATCAGTTGTCTCGAATGGATGTTTACAAGCAATCGCACTCTGGGATTGATCGAAAACAGTTAAACATCGACGATCGACATTTACCGAGCTCGTCTATGCCCGCGTGTATAGCACGCAAATTTTTGCTCCCTGCATTATTTACTCTTTTTTTCCTGTGTATGTACAACGTGTGAAGTTGTCTGATTCTGATGGCAAAAGTAGTTATCCCGTCGATAGCCAACCCTTCTCGCACCGGTCATTATCTGCACGCATTCGCGGCTTTTTTTATTTTCATCGCGCCGTATATGTGTACAATGTAAGGGCAATATAACAATCGCGTAAACGGAAAATCTTGAGCTGTTTGCTCATTTGCATTCGCGAATACAATGTCCCATCAATAATTCTTTCCAACTGCACCTAGAAACACTGTACTGGGGTGGTGAAACAAATTACTCGACAATCACGCGAGCTTCGACAAAAGTTTTTCTCCATCGTGAAAATCTCGGATGATTTTCCTACTCGGATGATTTTCCCCATCGCTCGTCAAACCGAATTCGAAATTCGTGCGGAATTGCCTCTCGCTTCGAATCGCGATGGAAAGAAATAATGATTCGGGCAAATTTTTCCCGATCGTAGGATAAACAAACGGTCGTGCTCGGACTCACCGCAGCCGTGGGAATCTCGTGAATTTTCATTTCGAAAATCAATAGTCCGCGGGATGGTGGGGGGGGGGGGCGAGTAAAAAGTTAATTGTCCGGCCGAGAGAGCGAGAGACAGAGGTGGAACGTCGTTATCGGCGTGGCTGGGGGTTTTTGCGACGCGCGAGATTCCGCGCTGCAGGTATATACTCTCGGTGCGGAAAAAGCCGGGGGCGATCGCGGGCTTACGCGGCGCAAGACGCGCGCGTCTCTCTCTGGCTGGCCGAGCCGCAGTGTCTGTCTCTCGGGGAAGTCGGCGGCGATATATCGCGGGGGCTGGTCGGGAAAAAGTGGCGCGATTGGCAGGATGGGGTTGCGTAGTTGGGCGGGAGAGTGTCTTCTATCCGCGCGCTGGCGGCGAGTCGGTCTGCATCGTGGATCACAGCACGGGTGGCGCGGTGGCTCGGTTGCGCGCGCGCGCGTCCGCGGCCCCCCACCCTCGGGCCGGGGCCCCCCACCCGGCGGCGGGCGCCGGGCGTATTGGCCGGGCGCCGGGGGGGCAGCCGGCTCTCGGATTGGCGGGCCGGTGGGCTGGCTTACCCCCGCCCCGCGGCCCGCGGCCCCTCCCATCCCCTCCACCGCGCGCTTCGCCCTCCTCCAGTCAATGCATCGGTCCTCCGGTAGCTGTTAGTTTCAGGTTAGGAGCCTGGCCGGACGGGTCGTGCTCTCGCTCGCCGCTCGCCCGCCTCGCGGCTGCCGATGTGTCATCGCAGCCAGTGCCAGCCCGGTACGACGACGACGACGACCCACACGGGGCAGACAACGGAGTCGAGGCGGAGTTGCCGATGGATCCGGCGAGTGTCGAAGCGCAGCCGTGGCAGCAGCAGCAGCAGGCCAACCTAGACGAGCCTAGACGAGCAGCGTGAGCCGCTCAGTGCAGCAGTCAGCAAGCACGACGAAACAGTGACTTTTGGTCGCGCGAGCGCGACCGAGCGGACGCGCGACCGATGTAGCAGCGCGGCAAAGTGAAATTTGCGCGAGCCCGAGTGTCGTTCGTTCGTACGCATATACGCGCGAGAGTTGGTACGCCGGTGGGCGACACACGTTGATATACCCGCGAGTGACGAGTAGCCGCGCAGCTGCTGTTTATTTATAATAAATAGAGAAGCGGCGAGGAACAGTCTGCCGTGTGGCCATGTCCCGGCATCGGCTGCACTCGAGATACCGCGAGCTTACCCGGGCGTGAGTGGTTGAACAGTTGGAGTTGTTCTTGTTTTTGTTCTTGTTGTTCTTGTTCTTGTTGTTGTCGGGTTGTGCGCGCCCGGCCTCGCCAAGATAGTCGAGTTACGCGAGGAGGCGCTCGGCAAAGAGACTCTGGAGGCTCGCGCGGGCAGCAGCGTCGACGAGGCGAAGCGGCGTAGGAGTCAGCAGCAGCAGCGTCGGCGTCGACGGCAGCAGCAGCAGCAGCAGCAGCAGCAGCAGAGAAGCGGCTCGGCCGGGATTTCGGGCACTTTGGGTGAGCACGAAGCCGCCAAAGTGGCTTCGTCACTGGGGCTCCAGGGGCCTGCCGCGCCGATCGGAGCCCAGCTACTCCAGGCGACGGCCGCGGCGGCGGCGGCCGCCGGTGCAGCACCTCCCTCGGACGAGCATGGCTCGGCGACCGTTTACCACGCGAACCTGCTAGCCGGGACCAGCGGCAACGTGCACGCGGCCCTCGGCCAGCAGCTATCCGCAGCCCTCAACCCGGCAGCCGCGGCGGCCCTCGCCAGCATGCAAGCCTCCGCCGAGGCGTCCAACCTCGACCTCCAGGCCATGCAGTCCATGGAGTGGCTCTTCAAGAAGGAGCGCATCTACCTGCTCGCGCAGTTCTGGCAACAGGTAAGTCACCACACCCCTCCGCGTCAAATCTCAATTCCCCCCCGCGCCTACCCCCTTTAACGGCTGACTGACGGTAAAAACACGAGTTGGAGAGAAACACGTTCCCCGCGCGCGATTGAGCGATTCGAGTGCGTGCGAGCGCGTCACCGAGCCACCGAGCCAGCAAAAAAGTGTATATTATCGCGCGGCAAAGGGCCCTCGCTTCGTAATTGCGCCCGCGATCAACGAGGCTTTGGAAATTGGAAAAACACGCGGAGCGAGAATTCCGAGTGCCGGCGAGATTGACAGCTGATGGTGAGAAGGGATCGGTAACCGTGCCCGAGCTCTCCCCACCGGAATCGCGTGTGTGCGTACAAGCTCGTTTCACCGGCTAACCGAGCAGTTTTTACCAAGAAAAAACAAGTGCCTATATACGGTAGAAATTCGCGAGGGTCGCGAGCGGCAGTCGAAAAGTACAAGTTACACGTTTATCACGAGTACGTGTGGCTCGCGAGTATAGACGATTAATTGACGACTCGGGAGTGTGTGTGCAACGCGCTTGATCGGCCCGAGAACGCTTGACAAGGGTCGGACGAATCGTGCATGGGAGAGAAGGACGAGTACATCGGGGGAAAACGATCGAAGCGCGCGCGGGCGTTAATATTTTATGGGGCTTTGGTGTTTCGTCGCCGCGCGAGCCCTGTAATTCGGTGTTTACCTGGCTCATTTGATTCTCGCCGTCCGCCCCCCCCCCGGCCGATTTCGGCTCATCCCTCGTCGAGTAATTCGAACGATTAATCGCGCCGCTAATGCCGGAGAGTGTCGTTAACTTATCGCCCGCGAGACCTGTGTACGACTCTTCGCTGCTGTCTTGAGCGGGCGAGCGGCAACTCGATAAGAGTTCAATGAGATTAGCTCGAGGGAGAGAGGCCAAGTGACAAACCGAGTCGGGATACACTTAATTCTTCGAGCGTCGCTCTTCGATAATTCGATTTCACAAATAAATCCCTTTATTCGAGAGAGAGAGAGAGCGAGTGAGAGAGAGAGAGAGAGAGAGAAATCATTTGAATAATTGGCGCAAGCCGCGAGAGCCAGCTCGGCTCTTTTCGATCGTTGTAATTGACGCGAGCGCCTCGCAATTATCATTTCATTTCGTGATTGACGTTCTGACGGCGGACTGTCGCTTTTCCGCTCTGATTATTGAAAGCCGAGCCGCAAGAGAGACGCGCCCGTGTGACAAACGATCGAGCGAGTCGATGTGTCCGGATTGACGCGCGTATCACTGTCTCTCGCGCCCGTGTCGTTATATACCATGGCTTGGGGAAGACGCGAATCAAAGGAGCGATATAGCGCGTGCAAAAGGGTCTATATATATACGCACGCACGCACGCACGCACGCAAACAATATATATATGTATAAGATAGGTGAGGGGCCGCGCGTCGTTGGGTAATTGGTGGTCAGTCAGATTGTCGGTCAGTAGTCGAGCGATTGTGCGGGGGTTGATCTCGCGCCGAGGGTGAGCAAAGGCCAGCCCGAGAATCCGGCTTGGAAGTTTCTCTCTCTCTCCGTCTCTCGCCACTTGGCCGACGCCGCCACGGCTCCGAGGATAGTTGGAACAATTTTGGGGTGGCACGAGTCGACCGACTTGCGGCCAAGTGGCCGGCGTCTAGCGGCAACAATTGTCACGCCTCGACGTCTACGGTTTCTCGCTCGCCCGGCCCTTGGTAAACTATATCGCCCATCAACTGCCGGTCCCCGCGCTTCATAAAGCCCGGCTGTCTTCGGCGCGCACATCAAACGCTTCTCTCGATACAGCGACGGAAAATTACGCGGAGGCAGAGTTTGGTTGCGCATATATATCGTACATACGCGCATACACAGATGGATATAGGTGTATAGAGACGCGGGGTCGTTTGACGCGTCGGAAAGTGTCACGGGGGATAATTGAAGCGGGTCAGAATTTGCGGATGACAGAGCGTCAACTGGCTTATGACGCCTCGGCGGCATGTGTGCAGCGCGCGACGATATTAAGCGATATCGCGGCAACGCCGGCGTGCAAACACGTGCGTGCGTGCGAATATTGGCCGACTATACCTGTTTCCAATAAAATAAGCTCGGTTAATAACGCGCTCTCGCAAACTAGTCTCGCCGAGCTAGCGGGCGAGCGAGCGAGACAGAGCTTATGCTCGCTAAATAACTAGCGCTCGGGCCGCATTGCGCGCGCGGCCGTGCGCCGGTGCGCCGCGTATATACGCAAACGCCTCGTGCGCCTGCCACCCCGCATAGTTTCACAATTATCCCCGCGCGTTCGCTTGTGTGTGTGTGTGTGTGTGTGTGTGTGTGTGTAAGTGTATTGCAGCTGCTGTCGGTGACGTCGCGCCCGTTCAAATCCGAACGGCCAATTTATCAGCTGACGCGGGAGCGACCTTGCCGCGCGCCGCGCATCACGCGATATAACCGCTTCTGTCTCTCTCTCTTACTCTATACGCCCAAGACGAATCTTGATAGATCTACCAATACCAATCAGAGTATCCATAAATATAGACACAACGAGCCGAGCGCGAGTCGTGACAATGAAAAATTCGTACAATACGCCGGCCGCCCGGCCAATGATTCACTCTTTGATTCATATCGTCGGAAATACAAAAGCGAAAGAGAGAAAAACGACAGTCGAATCGACAGGAGAGGAGAAAGGAGAGCGAGAGAGAGAGACTGTGTTCTGCTGCGGGCGAGTCGATGCCCTGACGTCGCCGCCGCCGCCGACGCCGCACCGCGACACTGCTCTCTCTCTCTCTCTCTCTCTCAAGAGCGTATTGGTTTCTATAAATATTGCGACACCAAACGAATTCCCGGAAAGAAAAAGAGACGATCGGCGGCCGCGCGCCGCGTTGTCGCGCTCCCGCGAACACTGCTCCGACTCTGCGCGAGAAGAAGAGCTGAAGATCTCCGCGCGAGCGAGCGAGCGAGCGGACAAAATGAGAGAGTCATTGCTCCTCCGCGTCGTATTAGCACACACCAGCTGCTTGTGATGTTGCGCGTTTTATGCGCGCTGCAGAGGTGCGCGAGTCGCTGTTCTCGGTATCGACTCCGAGCTTCGTGAGGACGGTTCCACAAGCGAGCAGTGATAGACAGCCGACCAGGAGGTTAGACGCGTCCTCCTCGATTGATTTATGCCTCGTCGGTGATTTATTCGAGGTCAATCGGACGATCCGCGTACGAATTAGCCGGAATCGAGATGCTCGTCGATTATCAATCGAGTATATAGAGCGGGGAGGGAGTAGCACCACCTCGCTCCCATTTATCACTGCTCGCTCTCTCCCTCTCTCTCTCTCGCTGTCCCGCGTCTGTCTCCGTTTCGATAGATCGGAATAACAAGAGCCGAACTCAAAACTGACGAGTACACGACTCCCCTTCGATAGCTCATGATTTCTCTCATAAAAGTACACGCGCGTATATGCGGGTGAAATTTCCAAAGACCACAATATGCCACATGTCGATGAATGTATACGTTTAATAAGTGGCGAATGGGGGGAGCTCCAGAGAGCCCCGTGAATCATCCGAATTCCCGCGTTGGTCCGAGAAAAGTTGATATATAAAACCACGCGACAATGCGAGGGCGACGCGCGGGGATGCATCTCCCGTGTATATTCGTCACAAAGCCCACAGATATATATATATATATATATATATGCAAACGAGCGAATAATCACACGATCCGTGAGATTCGCGCCGGCTCGAACGATCTCGTCCGTCCGAGGACGGGATGATCGCGCGTCTAAAATTACGAGCCGTTGATCGCATCGATAAAAAGACTCTTTGGCTTCCGGTCTCTCGTTTTCTCGCTCGCGCTCGCACTGGTATACATACGCGTACGTATTCATATACGTGTGTACATGTGTGTCCCCGATGATTCGGCAAATGCGCGCTGGCGAGTCAGAAAAGATCATTCGTCGGTCGAGAGAGCGGACAAAAGTTTTGCCGGCTTCTCGAGCTCCAAGTGTGTGTGTGTGTGTGTGTGTTCGTGTGTGTGTGTGGCTCTCCCCACGACATTCCCCTGAAGGCGCGATCGCGGCGGGGAACCCCCCACTTCGCCGGGCACTCGAGAGCCAGGAGGAGGGGATCGCGCGGATGGTTGGCGTAACCCCCGCGTGGCGGCGGCACTTGCCGGCGCGCGATCCAGACGGCTTGAGTCACGAGGCAACAGCCAGACGGCAAGGGACGAGCTCGCGCATATTCAGCCCAATTACGAAAACAAACAGCTCGAGTAAGAGAGAGACGCTGTGCGCAGCGATGAGAAAAATCCCAGGGCTGCCGAACCGACCGATCGATGTTTGTTTGATAAATAAATCGAGATTATTGACTTGGCGGCGAGTGCTCGCTCGCTCCGATGTGCTCAATGATCATTATGAACTCCGTATCTTCCGACGACAAACACACGAGTCCGAGCCGATGATTTCTGCGTTATATCGCATATCCGTGAAATATTCCGATTGAGCCCATACATTTTTCTCGTCTCTTTTGATCAACGTGTAGGATGAATCGATACTGGCCACGAGCCAGGAATAGTCCGCCTCGAGATTTGGGTTCGACGTGACTCTTTTCCAGAATGATGGATTAGAAAAAATGAAAAGTAGCCGATCGGGAGGTAGGGCTTGAAATAGACCCGGTGTATCGGTTATTTCGGATGCGGGGACACCATCTCGCAGCCCGGCTTATAGTCCAGAGCCGGGCTAGACCTCCAGGCGAGACTGCAGCGTTTAGAGCTTTACGACGTGTGAGTGGATATGATTAGAGCCGCTCTCGGCGGGCCGAGTTTGGCCGAGTCAGCTGGAGTTGGAATTGAGTCGTGCACACACACACACACATACACGAGCGGCGGCGCTACTGCGCTCGCTCGGATCATGTGAGCCCACCTATATAGGTATATATGTATATACATGTATAATCGCCTCGGACTATCGCTGACTCGGCCGTTTAGATCGCTCTCGCGCCTCCGCGCGGTGTTTTGTATTTCTATACCTTTGTCCGCGCTCGCGCTGCACCCGGATAATAATAACACGCCTCGTGGCGACAGGGCAAAAAATGTGTAAACACGCCTCGTCATAAATAATGCATTCCCGCCGGGCCACTCACGAGCGCATCTTTTTTATATTTACAATAATAAATTCGAGCTGCTGATTGAATTCGTCGCGAAATTTTTCGCCGAGATAACACCTCGCCGCAGGCGAGTCAACCGCTGCACAAGCGAGGAGCCACGACGATTGTAATTCGACACCGCGTCGGGCGCGCGAGTTTCCGTAATTTATCCGGTCGTTCGCGAAAATTCCGAGGCCAAGAGAGAGAGAGAGAGAGACAGGGGGAAAATTGTTCGCGAGCGTATATACGTATATAGAGACGCACACGCGCGCGGACACAGCTCGCGCAGCAACAAAGACACTTTGTTCGGCCGGGTGTGCGGGTCCTTTGTCGTTTGGGTGTATCGCGGGCGCGCGCGAGGAAAAAACGAGACGCTCTCTCTGTCGCGCTCGCGCACGCGAGCTCGCGGGCACAAAGAGTCAAAGCAATATCGGGCTTTTGAGAGTTGGTCTCGCGGCGTGTCATATACTCGGTTGGACGTCTATTAATACATCCTCATTCCCTCCGTCTCTCTGGAGGTTTGTTTAAAGCGATCCTTGCCGCGTGCACATGTGGCCCGAGCGAGCGAGCGAGCGAACGAGCCAGTATCGAATCTCAAGATCGTTGGCAAGTGGGATTATGGCGATTTTAGTCATCCGCTCTTGTTTTGCTATTTGCTCGCTCGCGCGTCCGCTCGTCGCGCGGTGCCCTCCTCTCCCGATACGCATTCAGACGCGCAGAGCCGAGCCGAGCCGAGCCGAGGACACTTTTGGATGTAATATACCGACGTATAAGACGCGCGATTATTAATTCGTAGTCGGTCGGCGCGTTATTTCTGAAATAAGTGATTTAGCTGGCGGAGCACGGCTCCTTTCTCCTTTCTCTCTTTCTCCGTCTCGCTGCCGGCCCCAGACTCTGATTCACCCACGCTCCGAAAATATCCAAATACGCGAGCGAGAGGGATGAGCGCGTCTCGCTACTTAAGAGTCCATTTACCGGCGCGCCCGCGCAGAAATCAAATGTTGGCTGGGAGCGTCGTCGTCGGGTTTATGGGGCACGGGCGAAACGGGCCCCTCGCCGCGAGCGCGACGGAGTGATTACGCGCCGCCGCAGCCGCCGGGTCTATTCGCGGACGCCCGCCGACTCATTAGGCGCGATTATTGTAGCCGGCGGCGGCTCGTGCTTGGACAAGCCCCACTTGTCCACCTCGGCTTTGTTTACTTTGGCCGGCTGCGAGCTTTTTACGCTGCAGGCCCGACTAGCGGCTCGCCGCCGTTGCGCAACCCCGTCGAGCCAAATCGATTCGCGATGAGCCGCGATGACGAGTGAACAATGCCCGTTACGCAAAAGCCGCTCGTTCCGCGCCGCAAACGTCACTCACCGATCGAACTGTAGCGCGGCGCGTACACACTCGCACATTGGTGAAAGCCGTTGGACGCGCGAGCCCCGAGCTCGCTCCGATTCCCCGTTTCCACAAACTTTCCCCTCGAATCCATAACCAGCGCCGCGATCCATTCCCCAGCGAGCAAGCGGCTTTTATCCTAATCATTCTATCGAGGATATTCGGCTCTCTAACTCAGCCCGATCGAGGAGAAGCTGCAGTGTCTTGTCTCACCGTACCCGGCCGTATCTACTCACGAGCGCAAGTCAGTGAGCCGATTCATCGAAGAGTTCGATGAGCGAGACTTCAAGCGATGGGTTTTTCCACATCAAAATCCATCGATCATTCGACGTGTCGGTCTGTAGAACAAGCGTGTGCCGCTCTAGGAGCATCAATCGCGGGGACGCTAATTCGTGTTTGGTCTGGCGCGCGTCGACTGGACAAATTGGGCGGCGTGCGTGTCCGCCTGGCCGCAGTGCTCGACGAGATCAGCGGTTATAGGAGCGATCGGCTCTCCTGATCGCTGCACGGGGCTGTTCATTCCGGGATGGCAACGTAAATCGGGGGTGTCACACACACGTTTCGAGCCGAGGAATCGTCCGGACGAGTGCGAGCGCGGCATCGATGATCGTCAACGGGTGTCGCGTGGACGCGAGCCGAGTTTTGCGCACGCGAGAGCGAAAAATAGGCGAGCATCGGCGGGAAGAGGCGAGGCTCACCAGCCGCGCGTGCGTGAGTACATGCAGACACGCGGGTCGAGTCGGGAGCCGCACGCGCGTGTGTGCCGGCTGTGCGCAACAGATGCGCCCCAGGCACGCGAGCGAGCCACGGGTCGCGAACTCTTCCCGGACCCGCACACACACACACACACACACGTGCCTCCGCGGGTATTTGGCAGAGCCGACGGCCCCGGATTCCGCGCTTTCAAGGCCGCCGAGCCAGCCCATTGTACTCGGGAGCTCGGCCCGCGATTTTCGCGTACCTCGGTGAGCTTCCGCGCGCACCACTCGGGACTCGTCGCAACGGCCGTTCGATTAGTCCCGCGGGGTGACGTTGTTGGAGAAGAACCGACCATTTGAGGAAAAAAAAAAAGGAAGACGGACGATCGTCGGCGGCACGCATATACGGAGGGTCGAGTGTCCACGACTCGGGCCCGGCCGTCTCTCCCCCTTGGCGATTCGCCTCTGTTGCGCTGCCGGGCGAAGACTATTCAAAGGTCGCTTGGACCAGTTCCAAATATTCCCCGAGTCTCTGGGCGCGAGCACGAGATACTATGCGCTCGGGGCGCGCACTGCCGCTGCTGCTCGAGCCGGCCGGATGGAGCGTCCCGCGGCGATTTGTATTAGGCCGAGATATCCATCCGCCGCCGCTGCCACTCTCGTCTTTTTTTCCTGCCAGGAAAATTTCGCAGCCAGACGTTAACGTCGGCGCGTCTGAATAAACTCGCCGGCGGATATTTCGCCCCTCGTCAGCGCTCGCTCCGCGCGACAAACGGCTGCTCGGCTATTTCTTCGGGCTCGCCGCGACGATCCGTCGATGCGCGTATATTCGTGTGTAAACACACCGCCGCGCGCGACGTTCGCCGAAATTCATCCCTCTCGTCAAAACATCCTGGACACGCGAGTGTCGTCGAGGGGCTGAGATGCGCGTCGATCGATTTTTCCTCCTGCAACTGCTCGCCGTTCTTTTTTTCCCTTCCTCGAGTTGGCTTTTAATGAAGCACGGAATAATTTAAAAGTACCACTAGCCCAATGAAATTTTACAGCCCGTTGAACTAGGAAAATATTTTCAGCGATCGTTAGCTCTCTTTCTGCCTCCCTCTCAATGGCTATCTCGTGAGCCGCGGTATATTACTGCGCACGCAACGCACAAGTAGAAACGGTTAATGCAATCCGGGAGGAGGCCGTCGGCTGTTGCCACGAGAGAGAGAGACGTACAATGACTATTCGCTCGAACGTAACTCAAGCGCGTGGAGCGAGCGAGAGCAGCTGTATTAATGAAGACGAGACGGAGCAGCTGTCACGGGCTGGCACTTTCCATTTTTACGAGTCTCCGCGGCTCTGATACTGCGTCTACCAGCCCACCGATACACGCGTGTCCACGTACGAATGGGCGAATTTATATGGGCCTCGACAATGCGCAATTATGCCCCCGGGTATGGGTACACAAAGGCGCGCGCTCCCGGCTACTTTACATGATTAGCAGATACATATACACGAGGGCCGAAGGAGTTTAGTGAGACGTAGCCGCGAGAGCGCAATTATCCAGGAAACGCGCTGGCGCTCGCGCATCGAGCTCCTGCGTGTCTGCATATACACACATGCACACACCGGCGAGATCTCGTTATGGAGCCGTGTCAAGTATAGTGTGGCTATTGAAAATCGTTAAATCATGAATAGTCATCGTATATCGCCAATTAGCACTCTCTCTGGCGCGCCAGCCCGTGCTCAGCACACATACATCGCTGCCCCCACACCCCCCCCCCCCCGTGCGGATGAATATTCAAGCCTGCTCGCTCGCGCACACTCGCGCGCTCGTGTGTGTATGTGCAGTATATAGTGCACACGTACACGTCGGAATCGTCACGCGAGTTTCTGCTCGGCGGAGCCGCGGCCGCGTGTGCTAATATTATCGATAGATCCCATTTCCTGCTCGCGCGCGCGCGCAATTCCACGCGCGAGTCGCCGGTTAATTCTCTCCTTTTGCCGCACTTGTCCGCGCGCGAGAGAGCCGGGCTTTTGATCTCCGCGTCTATTTCCAGGCGCCCCTTTGCCTTTTTCGTCCTTTTCATTTCTCGCCGCGGCGATCGCGTGGCACGCGCGCGCGCGCGCGCAAGCATACATACACCAACGCGATATTCCGTTGTATCGACACCGCGCGCTCGCGCTATCGGTCGCTCTTTTTCTTTCGCCTTTTTCTCTTTTTCGGTGGCAGCGATTGTGCAGCTGACCGGACTTGCGCTTGTATGTATGCGTGCGTGTGTTTATGTACGGCGAGTAGCGCTGAAGTCGCGCGCGCGCGCGGCCAGATAGTGATTGCGCCGTAGCCGGGCCGTTGGGCAGCGCCGAAACAAACGCGAACGGAAGAGCGGATTGATAAGTCGCCGGATGTCGGCGGCTAACTATCCTTGTTTCCCTTCTGATAGCCCCCGCCGAGCGTTGTCGGATCTGAACGTAAATTATATCGATTTCTTTTTTTCCCGTTCCTCTCTCTCTTTTTTCCCCGTTCGCCGGTGATTTCGCCGCTCGCGAAATCGAAAAAGAAGGAAGGAACAAAGCGCCGCGTACTCGCCGCAGGCCTTCGACGCGCGGATTAATTCAATCTAGTTCGCGGGCCGAGCGGGTGCGGGAGTGAAAAAGAAGCGAGAAGATCCGTCAGGCCCCCCGAGACCCGTACACCCGACACGGCTCGTGTCACGAGCCGCGGGAAAGACAAGGAGGAAAAAAAGCCAAGCGTCCCTGTACAGTAGGCAGATCGGTAGCACTCGAGTGCGTGCGCGCGAAAGTGAAATATCGCCGTCGATCCACTCGGCCAGTGGCATCCGCGAAGAAAGTCGAGGCAAGCAGACGTGCGCGAGAGCGGCCGAGTGTGAGCGAGCGAGCGAGTCTTATTCATCAATCGAAGGCAGCCGGATCGTTCCGCATGAAATCGGCTCTGGAGAGCTCGGCGGAAAAGGAACTCGCTATCGGACTGGCTGGCGGCGTCGCTCCACCGGCTCGGTTTACATGTGTAAATTCGTCCGGATATGATGACCTGGGTATGATACACACACACACACTCACGCACACTCGTCCACTGCCCCCCGAGAGATTTTTGCACATGTTCGCCCCTGAAACGATGCGCGGGACAAAGAGGGAATGAAAAAAAAAAGAAGACGATCGACCTCGAGGGTCGGGGGGAAGGGGGGTGGTGTCCCCGGTGGCGGTGCGGGGAATCGACAGCTGTAGCTGGTGAGCACCGATGCTTGTGGGATTTTTAAATTGTATCTATTGGCTGGTAGCGATTGAAAGTAATTGAATGAAGCGGTCGGCCGGTTATTTACGAACGTTTAAGCCGCTCTCTGGCTCTCTCTCTCTCGGCGAGCAGCGGTGGCGGCGGCGGTGGCGGCCAACTATCTGTCCATTCATTCGTCTGTCCCTTCATTCATTCATCATTCACTCGGACCGCTGGTGTACGGGCGCTGCATGTATAGCAGTAGTAAAGGCCCATTCAATTGATCGGTGATTGTCTAAATTATAAGATTGCCATACAATGGCTCTCATCTCGACCTATTGGGGTCCCGCGTTCGACGGGTGCGCGAGCGCACGGCCAAGTTACGTCAGCGCACTTTGCACATTGCGGATCGCGAGCGCTATCGGTAATAGCCCACCTATACGAGCCATACGCCCGTGCTGTCGCGCGCGCGGCTCTCGAATCCCCTCGGCTGCAATTGGATCGGCGCGGCAGATTTTTCGCGCGCGCGCGCGGCTCTGCAGTGCGCCGTGCTCGAGTTAGCCCCGGGCTGATCCGCGGAACGGGCTTAATTCGCGCGCGGGGCCATCCAAATGGGATAACGCGTATATGGCCGTCCCTTGTCCGGCTAACTAAGGCCGGCGCCGCGAAATCGGTTTATGCCATTGCCAGCTGGCCGGAGCCAGCCCCCCGTATGTATCTCGCGCGCTGCAACTTTATCTCCATTGAAGCAGCGCCGGGACACGCGAGCTTAGCCCCGGCTGGCTACACATACGCCGCCGCGTCCACTTATAACAACACCATTAACGTCGCGTGTGCCTCGCCCACGCGCACCCGCGTGCACATACCTCCGGGACCAGACGCGGATTTTAGGGTCTCTATAACGAATCTCCCGACGCGTGCACTCTCGCCACCGCCGCCGCCGCCGACTGGATTATCTAAACTCTGCTACGCGCGAGAAGGAGCTGCTGCTGCCGGCTGCAAACTCGCCGCGGATAATTACTTTTGGAGGAAACGTCCAGTCTAATTGACTGGGAGGAAATGATGAATTACAGCGAAAAACTTATCAGAGTGTATCAATTAGCGAGCGTTATACGATATAGTGTGTGTATGTGTGGCTAAGCGCGTTTCTAATTGATCTATCGGTTGATGCACCGATCGCAATCACGGACAGATTCATCTAAATGGATTATTGTAATTGTTCTAATTCGTTCTCGGTACTCACCGAGCAAGCTACTCGCTTACAGAGGTAAACAGAGCTCGTATAATTCTCAAGACACTTCGTATCGCGAAGTGTTCAAGACAGAGAGAGAGAGAAAAAAGCAAATATGTAATCACGAGGCTGCGAAACAATTTCCAATGAAAATCGCGCCGGCCGAGCAGTTAACAGTGTTGCGCGGGACGAGTGTACTTTGTGTAGCTGCTCCTGCATATAATGCCCATGCATCGCTTGCAACGTAGCAATTACGGGCTGCGCGTCCGATTCCCGGCGCGTATATGCTGGGAAAACGTCGATTACACGGGGAACCGGACGAAAAGGGAGAGAAAAAAAATGTGCTGATGATTTTCACGGCTGTCGTTCGTCCGCGGGTCGAAATCCACTGAACATCCAGATGCGCCAGTAAATCGAGCCGACTCCACGAGGCCTTATGTAAGTTGGCCGGGGTGCGCGAGCAGCCCGTGCGTAAGTGAGCGAGCGAGCGTTGGATACGGTTATACCGCGCGCGGCCATTAGCTGCCGCGAGCCGTAAAGGATGCGCGCACTCGCGCCTCCTGCTTATACCACCGCACGCCAATGTCTTCGCCTCGATGCCGTCTCGAGCGTGGACGGTTATAACGCACCAGCTCGTAGCGATCGATCGATTTGGCGGCGGCGGCGATGAATTTTTACGAAACGAGACGTAGGGAATATAGAGGTGGAGTTGCGGTGGGCGACGTGACATCTTGCGGCCGGGCGAATCGGGCCGAGGCATAACAATTATCCGGAATGCCGGTGAGTAACGGGCCGCGCATTTGGCCGGCTGCGAGACAATGAGAAAGAGCAGCGCGGCGAGCGCTGTCGGTCGCGTCCGAGGCGGGGGCATTTGTCAGGCCAGGGGCGGCGTCAGCGTGTGTGCAGATGGCATCGGCGGCGGCGGCGGCTCCGTGGAAACAGGTGTATCGGCCGCGAGCCTGCCAAAACGCCATACCAAATATAAACCGTCTGCGGCTCGGGCCGTTTCTTTCGACCGCTCGCGCGCTCCTTTCTTTTTATCCGCAGCGTGTCGCCCGGCTCTCGATTGTCCGGCGCGTCGCGAATTCACGCCGTTTAACGAGAGCCGCGTGTTTTTACAATACCAATTAGGCCTAGCTGGTATGCGTGTATGGCGTTTCTCCTATTTTCCGACAAAACACACGCACGCGAAATTATGAAAACGCCAAAGAGAGAAAGAAATAAAAGAGGAGGTGGGAGAGGCTTATCGATCGATCACACGGGGGCCCCTGCCCGATTGTTCGCGGCTTGATTTTCCACTATAAATAATAAGGCTCGCAACGGATGGGTCCCACGCGCGTTGCGCGCCTTCGATACCCGTGTACCGCGGGGTGACGTCGTGCGAACGTCTCGCCCTCCTCGGTGCAGGCCGATTTTGCGCAAGTCCCCGCTCTTTCGGCCCCCAATGCTCCTCCTCTGGTGTACGGGCGCCATTTGCGAAATGCGCTTTCAATTAAAGCGCGCTTTCTATATACGTGCGCACACGTGTGAGCCGGCGTATATAGCACTAGCTCGAGCTCGCTCGCTGTAATTGGAATCGACCAATTTCGCGACTGCACGGCCGAGCGCGTGTGTGAGCGTTAAAATCGCTCTAGCCTCGATTTACTCCACTTCGGTGATTGAGATTCCACAAGACTCGCGCGCGCGCGCTATATGCCCGCGCGCTATTTGTTCGGCTATGTTTAGACGGCCCGATTGCATTTGCTCTTTCGCGATCCTGAATATCGTCGCTCGACGGAAACCGGCTATTGTCCCCCGGCCGTTGTAATCACACAATTGGGGCGCGGGAAGAGCAAAGGAAACGCGGAGAAAAACAGAAAGAAAACTAGCGCGTCGATGCTCGCAGCCGTGCGGTTCGAGAGTCGAGGCAACCTGTGGCGCGCGGGGCCGCGAGCGAAGAAACGAGAGCAGCCGAGGGTCAGCTCGAGCGTAAAGCAACATGGAGGAGGAAGCAATGAACGCACGAATCGGCGATACATAACTTGTGCCGGCCGGCCTTGGCCACTGCGTGTGCGTGTCCGTTTGGTGGATTGGGACGTGTACAATGGCGCAGCGGTCCCTGATAAGGAGCTCGAGCGTGCTTCCGCTCGCCCGCGGGACGACTTGAGCGAGTCTGGGGGGGGGGAGGTACCTCTTCCTCCTCCCGCCCGACGAGCGATTTATTGATTTCTGACGAAACGAGCCCGCGGGCGGGCGACCTTTGTTTTTATCACGCATGAGGAGAGCTCGGAATTTTTCGAGCGGCTTCCGGCGCGGGTGTATAGTTGCAAGTGGCAGCCCGCGCTATCTCGTATATGTGCCGATGTGCCGCGCGTGCAGCCTTGTTTTTCGGCTTCCGAAACGCGTAAACGTGCGCGCCTCTACCGTCACTCGTCGCGCTTCGTTATTATATTATACATACTTACACCCGAGCTCCGACAGATCTGCTCGTCCGTATACGTGCGCATGTATAGGGGCTGCGCCCGGCTGATTTATACTTCCCACGTTGTCCGGGCGTACGTGTGTGTGTGTGTGTGTGTGTGAGCGAGCCCGGACTAGAGAGCGGGGGAATAAAGATGATCGCATACCGAGGCCGTAAAGTGCTTTACGAGTTTTGAATTAACAAATTTATCACTCGCTCGTCTCTGTTGATTCTATTTCAATGACGGGGAGCAGCGCGGAGTCGAACAACGGGCCGCATCGGCTCTCTTTCTGTTGCTCTCGCTCGTCTACTTATTGTTGAAATGATTTAGATTCAAATGAGATTGAGGATCGCGCTCGGGAGTCGCCGATAAATCTTCCGGGCTGTCGCTTCTCCCTCAGCGAGCGAGCGAACGAGCGAGCGACCGCAGAACCAGAAAGTATCAATGAAATTCGCAACTGCGCGCCGCGGCGTAACGCTCGAAGCACGGATTAACAATTTACCTATGGCCGCTCGTCGACTCTCTCCCCTGCGCGAAGGGTGGAAATTCGAGCGAGGAAATCGACCAATCGGCGCCCGGGCGATACATCAAAACGAGCCCGAAGGGAGGATCCTTTTTCTCTTTCTCTCGCTCTCGCTCACGGCCCCGGCTCGAGGGGCGAACGCGTCTAATTTTAACGACACCCGATATGCAGATCGCGTGCAAGCCGAATCTATGCAAATTCCAAACGGTGCGCGACGACGCGCGTGTATGTATGTATGTATGTATCGCAAGGACCAACTGCGGCCGCGGGAATGGGAGAGAAAAACGCGGGCAACGATCGACTCGCGGTGCGCATAGACGGAGCGAGCGAAAATAAAAAAGAAAGAGGAGGGAACACGTGGGCTGGGAACACGTGGGAAAACTGGTTCCGCGTATGCTAAGCACACGCATCGACTCTCACGCGTACGCGCTCCCGCGTGGCCGCGTTGTAACGCGCGCTTTTTTTTTATTCCTTCTTCCCCGATCGCGCGGTGGCGCTTGCGTACGGAAACGCGCGCGGGCCGATAATAAATATCGGGCTCTCGGCGTTTTTGCGCGTTTTATCGGCTCTTTGTGCGCGGGTCCCGGTATTTTCGAGGGTCCGACAGCGCATGGACGAACGAAGAAGCGTCTCCCGTATGTGTATATATATACACAAGAGAGAGAGAGAGCGAGAGAGCAAGTCATTTAGCCACATGACGGATCGTCGTGGAATCCGCGTGTGAACCCCTCGATCCGGCACTCGTTAAGATCGGAGAAACAGGTTTGGTGGATTTTCCTCGGCGCGCGCGAGCTCATGTGTGCGCAGTGCGGCGGCTGCAGCGAGCGAGCGAGCGCCAATGACTCGAACCGTGCGCTTTGTCAGGCTGATACACGGGGAGAGAAGAAAAAAAACTTGATTAATCCAATATGCCCTCCCCGAAGAACCTGAAAGAGAATTCGTCGATCCAATTTATAACGTGTCCCTCATTTGAATGCTGCTGCGCCTCACTCACTCTCTTTCTCCTTGCTCTCTTGCTCTTCTCCGTTTCGATCCTTCGTTTTTTTCTCTCGTTTCCCTCGGCGTCTCGCGCGAGCATCTCCGGCGCTCTTTTTCTTCCTCCGCGACAGAAAAGAAAAAATGAAAATGACAATGGAGCGACAATTGATCGAGTCCACGAAGCCTCTTATTAATCCGATAGAATTATCGGGTCGAATCCAATTGTTTTAATTTCTCCCGGCCCGTCGATCGCGGGCACGGGCGCGGGGCAAAGTTATCGAAAGTGAAAAATCCCCATCGCCCCTTGACCGCGGGAGGGAAGCAAGGAGGTTAGCGGGACTCGGGCCGCACTCGAAAGTCGCGGTGCCGCGCGCTAATTGGATTCACAATGAGTCTCGCGCCCTGCGAACTTTGCGTCTCTCGCGCGGGCGAGATATTCGGTCCGAGGTGCCCCCCGGTGCCTGTCGAATGTAAAGAGCCTCGACCCCAGAGCGAGAGGAGGACGATTACGCGCGGCAGTTAAGTGACGCGGATTTTTTTTCCCTCCTTCTTCCTTCTTCTCGCCTGCACCGCCGCCGAGATTCGCGCGCGTGAACGCGTCCGCTTAAGGGCTCGGTTTCCTCCGGCGTGCGAGCGAGGGTCTTCTCTCGCTCGCCGCCGAGCGCACCCAGGCCCGAGGGTGAATATTGATGAAGCCTTCGACTTGGAGGGGCTGTAAGTCTATGTAAAACCGATAATCCCTGCCTCGTCTTTACGACGTTAAATTGATACTCGAGAAGCTCGCAGCTCGGCGAGACTCAAAATTTATCCGGCTGTATACACACCGGCTGTGCACCAACCGCGCGTGTACATACTCTTTGGCCCGATCGCGATCCCTAGTGTTCGCTCCTCCCGGGAATTCGCGTACTCGCTCGGCCAACGAGTTGAACGCGCGAGCCGAGCAGGTGTTTTAAAAGGCATTCGCGTGTCGAGCACCGACGGACAAATCGACGGAGGAATTACGGGAGAGCGAAAAGAGCAGCAAATCTCTCTCTGTCTCGCTCGGCGTTCGCAGCGGCGCGCGCTCTCGAAACACCATCTGCGCGCGCGCGCGAATGGACGCGAGCGAGCGCGCGGAAAGGGGCCCCGCTGCATTCTAACGCGTGATTATGCCTCGCGCGCACACAGACAGGGGACGGGCGGACGCGCACGCACACGAGCCGCGGCGGAGGTCAGAAAGGATCTACGCCTCACTGCACCGGCGTCATTACGGATGGATCCTCGTGCAGATCGCGAAAATGAACAGGTCGATAAGAGCTCGAGCTGTGTCAGCGCGTAATATCGCCGCTTCCTCTGGTTGCGCGGCCGGCGAGCGATCGCGAAAACACGGCGGAGGAGCTGCGAAACGGGGAAAAAGGAAGAAGGAGAAGAAAAAATAACAATCCGCGTCGAATTTTCTCAGACATCAATTTGCCTTATCGCCCGACGCGACGCTTCCGATCGGCGAATACCTCGGGCCGCAGGATACATATGTGAGGGACTCGAGCGAGCCGTTTGATCACGTGCCAATCGAACCGCGTGAGCCCGCCAGCGTGTATATCGGTCATCCGAGTGTGTGTGTGTGCCGACGCGATCCGCGCAATTATCATGGCCGGAGCTCGCGCGGTGTGGTACTGCAGCCGGCGGGGCACCAGTTGCACACACGAGTGGCGGGTTTTTTACGCGTAAGCGGCTGCGAAAGCGAGCTCGAGGGATGGGCTTTGCACACCCGATATATGCGCGGATATCCGCCGGCGAGCGAACGGGGCAGAGGGTGCATGGAAAATAGGGTGAAACGCGCGCTGCACCGCGGCCACGTGCTCTCGCGCCCGTACGTATGTATCCCACGTATACGCGTGTTTGCTCTGCTCCCACACGCTTGTTTCTCCGTTCGTCTCGTTCTCGTTTTTCTCGCCACGTTTTTCAATAATACCGCATCAGGTACGCGCGCGCGATCTCCCCGCCGGCCGGAGGATATGCAATCCCGCGCTTGCCATTCTCGATATATTGTTCGAACGGAAAAAAGCAAAGAGTCTCGCAAGCGGCCCGCCGGAGAACAAACAATTTTCATCAGCCGGGGGACCGCGCGACCGAGAGTGAAAGTGTATGCTCCGGTTCTCACCCTCCCCCCTCCGTTTTTCCCAACTTCCGCCGGGCCGGCTGTTGCGCCAAGGTCTTGCGGGCGTCGCGCGACTCGCGAGGGTTGCGATTTTCTGCGCAAATACCAGGCCACCCCTCTCTCTCTCCCGGCTATTGTCGCGCACCGGGTTGCGCGAGCGACTCGAACGCACTCGAGCCCCGAGTGGACACATGGCTCGTGATGCTCGAGTAGCCTACTGTGTGTACACACACGTACACTCGTTCGCTCCATCGGCTCGGCCGGCGCTGTTTTGCTTTCTTCAGCGTCGCGACTTTTCGCTTATTCCGTCCTTTCCCGCGCGCCCAACACCCGTTGCCCGAGAATCGCTCTCGATTGCACATTCCGAGCGACGCTCTTGTTTCAGCTGATGCCCATTCACTCGGAGCATCGTAATACTTGTCTTATGCAAACTGCACGATTCGACGTATGCACATCGTGTACTATAGCCTGTTTCCTGTCACGTTCGATTTTTCGAAATTTACCGGCCATCCCGAGGAGACAATTCCTTTGAAATATTACAGATCTATAAAATCGAAACATTCCTCGAGGCTCTTGCTTGGAATAAAACAGCCGATCGTATGATACGACGCGGCGGCGCAGTAGCTGCACAAATCATCGTTTTAAACCGGTGACTCGCTGGAAACGGATAATTTCACGTTCTTAGCGCGGTGTCATCTGCCAGTGGCGGCATTATTTTACGTAACTCGCCAGCCGAGCTACTGCTGCTATGTAGTCGTCATAGCGTCGACGTTTCAATCTGGCAATCGAGCGGCCGTAACAGCTCGCGTCTGCGTCGCTCCGAGCGATGTTTCTCGCTCGTTCGCACGACGCTCCGATTAAAGGACACGGCGAATGTATATTCCACCTCGCCTGCGACTCCTCCACGTGATCACACGCGGGGTAATGATCGCGCACGCGCCCGTGTGTACCCGTATTCTCCCAAAGAATTAGCACACGGCAGATATATCTATATACGTGAGTTCTTTCTCGATCTTTCGACTCGGGCGCCGCGAGGGTTTTGGGCGCGGAAGAAAAAAAATTGTGTAACGCAAAACTGAGGGAGTTATCTTTACGAGACGCGCGTATCAGTGTTCAAACATGGCTTACCAAATTTCCGAAAGCGCCGACGACTGCGCGACTTTTTTTCTCCATTCTTTTTTATCTCGCATAAGTTTGAGCCAGATATTTTTATTATTTTCAAATATGTGCCGGGATTTATAAATCGTCTCCCCGCGATTACGTGAACCTTACGAGAATTTGATTTGTTATCCAATCCCGTCGCCGAGAGGCGAAAAATAATTAATCATTGATATGATAACGAGCCGCGATGGAGAACTAACATTTTCTGCGGCTCGCTCGAATAGTATTGCTGATTCTTGAAAATGACCCAGTTTCACTTTACAACTTCTCAATCTTCTTTGTTGAGGATTAATGACTAATACTCACCTCGCGCCGCACCGTATATATACGTACACACTTTGAGGAAAAGAGTCGCTAATAATCGTGTGTGTGTATGTGTGAGTGTGTGTGTCGAGAGAGCGCGAGACACTTTGAATTCGATCGCGTGTTGGTGGCCGCGTAATTGCTCGCACACGCATATCTCGAACGAATCGATCGGGAATATTCGACGATACCAATGCGGAATAATCGCTCAGCTCGTTCCTCGGGCGTCTCGTTAAAGTGGGACGACAATAAAATGGCAAATGAGCTGTAGCGCAAAGCGTATCGAGCCGCCGCTATACGTCCGACGAACAATAAACACATGGTCGTTGGAAATAATCAATGGCTCGGGAGGCACGAGAGCAAGTAACGCGTGCGGCGTATAATCTGCTTGGCGCGCGCAAGCGCATATATACGAGACGAGACGAAGAGGAGGAAGAAGAAGAAGAAGACGAAGAAGAAGAAGAAGAAGAAGACGACGAGGAAGAATCAGCTCTGGGCAGGAAAGTGGCAGAAAGAGAGAGAGAGAGAGAGAGCAAATCTCGCTGATATCTGTACACGCGATGTATATAAGACGCGCGCGTATATCTGAGCGAGAGAGCGAGAGAGGCATCGAGTAGGCGTGGTTTAAAAAAGAAGGGCGGGGACGGCTGTGTGTCGCCCCACTCCGCCGAGAGCAATCTCTCGCTGTCCGTCTCTCTCGCTCTCTCGCTCTCCGGTATAGCTGTCTGTCGGCTAGCGCTGCAGCGGCCACAAGACGTCGAACTCGCGCTCGCGCGCGGCAATAGCACACACGAGGAGAGCTCGAGTCCTTTTGCCGCGGCGCGGGCTCGCGCTGCAGTGCAGCTGCTGCAGTCCGGCTCGAGCCGTCGCCCCGCGGTGGAAGGGAGCCGCGCAGCATCAATCGCGGCCGATACATGCGGGCGCGACCAATACATCGACGGGCGCGAGTCGTGTCGCAACCCAGCCATGGTAAGCGTCACCCCGAGACAATTTAGCTTTTCGAACGCGCGGCTCCTCGTCGGGGCCTTTTAAATTGTTGTGTTTACTCGTATACACTGCGCACACACGTGTAGACACCTAGAAAGTACCGCCAAGAGAGTCGATACGCAAAGCGATGTATATGCACAAGTCGTATACGCGATTATAGATCGCGCAGTCGTTTTAAATTGCAACGGAGCTCTACACGGCAGTCATTACCGCTAATCGCTGCGCATACAAGCGTAAACGGGCTCGCGGGCTCTCGCGGGGGCTGCATTGTCTTATGTGTTGCCCCCCACGTACGCGGCCACTTTTACTCCCGTCTCCCGTCTCCCGCGCGCGGCATCCGATGAGGTTGCGCAATCGACTCGGCGAATCAACTCGAATGATTGAAATTTAATCGCCAGGCCTAATGCCTTTGACATTGTTCACAAATTCAATCGCGGAAACGTCGATATTTTATGTACTCGACTTGTTCGGAGCCTCGAGCAAACTTTTGATCGGGCTCTATAGGCCGAGCATGTATACATACACACACACCGACGAGGGAATAAAAAGCGCCGAGTCGAGTGCGTGGAAAGGTCAAAAGTGGCGTATATGTATATTTCGAATTGTCGTTTGGTTTTTTTTTGTTCTTCTTCGCTTTCGAACGGCGTTTATTGACACACAACAAGACACATTTGAAAATTCCGCAGGCTCGTTTGAAACGCCGTAGCCACGGCGCGGAGTGACAAAACAAGTCGCCGACGTCGTTATCTCATTATTGTATCAAAAAGAAAAAAAGGTAAAAAAACAAAGAAGAGAAATATCAAGATCCACGCGCGGATCATTGAAATAATTGCTGGGCGTTAACGCGCGGGAGGAGAAAGGCGGAGGCATATCGCAAACGAGTTCGAAGCCGCGGCTGAATGGGCGCGCGAGAGACGCCAGTGCGGTATTGAATGCTCGCGCGGCGTTAACGAAGCGTCGAGCCAACGACGCCGCGGGTTTATAATGCACACGTGCGCCACACGTATTCGTGCGCATATCGAATCTGAAAGACAGCAGCCGTTCGTCATTTAGTTTTTCAGCCACGGGCAGACGGATTGAAGGAGCGGCGGCGGCGGCGGCTGCGCGACAGAGACACACGGATCGGCAGTTGGAACGGCAATCCGCCGGAAATATTATACATTTTGTCATTTAATGGCGGGGAGATCGCGAGCAGCGAGCGCTGCAGCGACGACGGATGCATTGAATCGTTCGGAACAGAGGCGCGCGCGCGGCTGCACCGGATCGCAGCGGGGGCGCCATAAAAATATTTTTAGATACCAAAACGTCGCGCGACTTTCTCTCTCTCTCTTTCTGTATATACCCTATACACATACATGTGTGTGTGTGCGTGCAGCGACGAAGAGCCGATGCGCAGGGAGAAAAAACAGACCAACTGGATTACACGGTGTGTGCGTGTGTGTGTGCGAGCGCGAGGGAGAAAAAAAGAAACGGAGTGAGGGTGGAGAGGAAATGGCTTAGACTCCACACGCCGAAAGCGATCGGAACGTCGAACCGATGCTCGCCCGGGCGGCCACGTGCAACCGATACGTCCCAGCAGCAGCAGCAGCAGCGCTGCACCCCCGCACGTGTCTATCCCGATTTATTTTTTCTCGCTCTCATACAGCTCCGTCATCGGCTCGCCCGAGCCGGCAGCTTTGTTTTTTCTAAATCACTCCTTTTTCGTTCGCGTATACACACACACGCACACTGACTCGCTCGCTCTTAACCTTGAACGCTCCCTGTTTTCTCATTCCCGAGACTGTAGGTCCACTCGTCCCACCGAAGACAACGTTTATCCAGCACAGAGTTTGGATTTCGAAAATAAATGCCGATGCGCCGTCGAACGCGTGTGCGATGTCCCCGCGTGTATATATATCTATTTCGAGGATATTGTCAACGTTGTTATTCTGTTTTTTTTTCCTCCATATCGACGTTCGGCATTCCATGATATAACGAGCGCCCATTTCCGCCCGGCCTCCCCCCCCCCCCCGAAATACGCGAGGCTCACGGATTTACGATAGCGCGCCGGGTATTTTTAGGCTCGACGAATACGCGTTTAAGGGAAATACTGTCAATACAAGTCCCGAAGATTGGTCGATAGCAACTGTTACACATCGCGTTTATTTTTATCCCCGATCGCGCGTTATATATATACACATACACATGTACCTAAGCGTGTGTGCTCGACGCTCGACTCGGGATTCAAACGCGCGTCAGTTACCCGAGCAGCGGCGGCAGTGGCGCTCGTTAACATTTTCGCGTGCACATCTCATTCGCAGATGTTCCCGCGAGAGAGTCCCTTTGGATGGTAAAAAACAGCGGCGGCGGCGGCGGCGGCGGCGGCAGCGTCACGAGAACTTTATCTCCCATCTGCCCTTCCGATTTTTGCCTCTACTTCTTTCTCTTTCTCTCGGCGACTTGAGTTCCGGCGCCCATCGTTCGATTCTGTCGCGCTCATTGTTTACAATTTTCACGCGCAATTGGCGCCGAATAGGCCGAGTTCATAGATCGATCACGAGGATCCTCGGCATATCTGTAGAGTAGAAGAGAGAGAGAGAGAGAGAATGAGAGACGGTGGAAACTAGGCAGGGGCTTTGTGCTTGGGTCTGGGGACGCAAGTGCCGAGTCACGCCTTGGCAAACAGGGATGTCAAACAGATGTCTCTCAAGAGAAAGAGAGAGAGAGAGAGGGACGTTACACTCGCTGCCGCCGCCGCTGCTGCTGCTGCTGCAGCCGCCGATCTCGTATAATGAGAATGTACAGTTAAAACTCTTCAATTATATCCACATTCTGTCCTGTTTATCGTTCCTTTCATCTTCCCAATATATATTATAAGATTATATTTTTAGTTCGCGTCGCGTTTTACACTCGAGTGGAACGTCCGAAATAGAGCATGCATCCGTTGAAAATAAAACTGCAAGTGTCAGTTCACTCGGTTTCAATTATATTCGACAATCCGCGACGCCGAGGAGCGAACGAAATCACGAAATCACTTTGCGCACGGCGAATCAATCGGAGCGAAAAACAAAAGCCGAAAATGTTTCAACAGGCGCTGGCGACCGAGTCAATATTCGATACACGCGCACAAGCGCACAAAGCTTATAATATACGCATATACGTGGAAGGGGGAAAAAATACAACGGCGCGTATCGCCTCTCCCTGTCAGTGCGTATGATTGGCTGTCGGCGTCGGTCGTGCTCGCGCCTGCAGGCTCCGGTCATTTCGCTCTGGGGTTTATGGGGGATTTGACACGCGACACATCGGAGCTTTGCACCTGACGCTAGTCGTCAGTGGTTTTCACGGTCAACGAAATAATAATGATGGAAAAAGGGAAAAATTGAACAAAAAAGAGCCATAGGTCGCCGCGCCGCTGTCGGATGCCTGCATTTCCCTCGGCTATTCTGCCCCTCTTCCATTGTCATTCGCTCGAGAATCTTGCAGTCGCTTAATAGAGTTGAATCGTCGCGCATTTTTCCTCCGCGCCGCTGAATTTAAACATTGAACCAGCGAGAGACAGCTAGATGGAAAGAGGCAGAGGGGGAGAAAGGGACGATTAATGCAACTTGCTTCTCCGCGTTTATATTTCGGCTCTTGAGCATTCGAGTGCACCAACCCTTTTACTTGATTACACAAGTCGGTAAAAAAGAAGAAATATTTACCCTTTGAAGGGTCGGGGGGGGGGGGAGGCAGAATGAAAAGTCGGTTCGAGCGACGTAGCTGCAGTGTAGGGGAAAAAAAATTTGAAGAAGCAGCGACGAAGCTCCGATCTCCGATCGAGCTGCAGCTGCTGAAAGAGGAATAGGGTATGCATACATTTATAAGAGACGAAATCGCCGTGTTTGTTTTAAAATTGAATCGGTGCATCCGCCCCGATGTGCTCTCCCTCCCCCGGCCGCCTCTCGTCCCTCTCGCACGGATCGTTTTTCACGATGCAACGCGTCCCGAGATAAGCGCTCGCGCGACCCTCTCGGATCGGTATGCGCGCGCTGCGAAAACAATATGCGCGCCCGGCGCACGAGCCGCCTGTGTTTACCGAGCGCGAGCGAGACGGAGAGCAGTGGGGCGAGACGTGGGAGGAAGGCATGTAATGTCCCGTGTCGATTGGATGTTGTGGTGTCGGCTCGATCGCGTCCGCCACCCAAGGGCAATATCGCGGATCTCCACTACTACTTATATGCGCACACGCACACACAGGCATATGTGGAGCCGCTCGCGCGCGCGCGCCAAGCGACAATCTAATCGAACGTATACGCGTTACATCCATTAATATTCCCTATCGCCGGCTCCCTCCCCCACCTCTCTCGCTCAGCCGAGAGCTGATTCATAATAAAAACGTGTTTGATAAATACTTCTCTTGCATTACACGCTCGTTAAGCGGGATCCTGGGCTCGAGCGCAGGAATTTCGATGCGAACATGATCGATTGACGAACCGAGACTGCGCGTATTATTTACGCCCGCGCCACTGACTGATTACGAAAGCCTCGAGTGGCTATTAATTTATCTCTCGCAATTCCTATTTATGGATTCCGATATACGCTTCGACACGGCGGGGCCGCCTCGAGTGTCCAATTGGCATACACCCATATATAACCAATTTTGCCCACCGGCGCGGCGCTCGATCTCGCGAAAACGCAGCGGGTATACGTCGTATATATAGATAAATCTGCCGAGCCGATAAAATTGTCCAACAGAGTAGGAGTCGCTGACAACGCCCAAGCTCGGGCGCGACTCGCCGGCGCAGATAGACTCGGTATCAATATACTGATAAGCCGGGCCGCGCGCCCGGCGCGATATATACTGTTACGCGCGGGTCCAGCGCGCAGCTCGAGACAAAACAGTCCAAGTGGATCGACCGGTCTCCCGCGGGCTTTCAAAACAATAATCTGCTCGCTCCCGCCTTTTGTGTGAATTGCCCCAGCAATTGTATAGCTTGTATACATATACCGATGCTCCCCCCGACCTACTCTCGAGCCACACGCACTTGCAAATACCCTAACGATGAATCGATTTTTTCTGTTCCAGGTGAGTGATAAGAAGCTGCGCCTCGGCGACTCGTCGATCGTCCACCGAGCGCGACAATCCCTCTACGTGAGTTGTCTCGTTCCCGTATAGTATACATTCATTCGCGCACTGGAGGAGCGAATGATCGAGATCTGCGGGGAATGTCGAACGGGCATATCAGGGGATGGGGGGGACGGAAAAAAAAGTTGCCGCTTCCGATGAACCAATTAACATATTTGAAACGCGAGCTCCATCCCCTGGTGGTGGTCGCCGCGCACAATGCGAGTGCGCGACACGTGTGAACTGGCCCGGGGTAAAAAACAAATTCCTCGGTCTGCCGAAGCAGCTTTTTTCGCCGGCGAATAAAAACAAGCCGAGGCAGTGCGTGTATATACACACACACACACAGGCAGGGAGAGGGAGTAAGAGAGTTAAGAATTCGCGTCTGCTCTTTAGCGGAGGCTCGCGCCGGCGACAAAGCGAGGGTATATATTGCACGACGGAGCGAGGGAAGGAAAAAAGAGAAAGAAGCAAGCAATCGGGAGAGTTCGCGCGCGCGCGCGCGTGTGTGTGCATACGTGAGATGCGCATGTCGTTCGCTCATTACCCCGTGGCGCGTTCGGCCACATACGTGTAGCTGCGCGCGTTTCACACATCCGCTTCCGGCCTCGCATAATATAATAATCGCTCGAGCAGCGGCGGCAGCAGCAGCAGCAGCCCCGGCAACTCACAATGGCCCGATACATATAACGCACGCTCTTTGGTGAGTATATGTATAGCTGCGAATCGGCAAAAGAATCCGCATACCGAGTCTCCGGGCCGCAAGCCCGCGAGCCTACATCTATAGCAATGGAAGGCAACGGAACACCGTAGGAATTCCATTAAAAAATGAGTCGCGCTCCGGATTTTTGGGGGCCAGCCCGAGAAAAGGATTGAACGCCGATGCGATTCGCGCACGAGCACAATGCCTGCGAGCGAGGGGAGCCCCGTGCGCGTATGGCTGAAAGCCGAGAAAAAAGGAGGAAAAAAAAGCGCGACGGGATGAAAAGACGCATGTATTTGTTTAATTATCAACGGTATACCAGCGCATTAACTCGTTAATTGAGCGTCAGATGGCGGGCATTGTTGCCCGTTTGACACGCTTTGTGGATCGATCTATAATACGTACGCGGGGGCCGCCGCGGCTGCTGCATGTGGGAGTCTGGCCTCTTTCTCTCTCTCTCTCGCTCTCCTCGTCATCACGTCTTCCTCCTGTGGCGCGCGCCGCTGTAGGCTCGTCGGCCGAATTCCGATCGCACGCGCGTATTGCGCGAGTACGCAAGTAAACAGTCGAGCCCGCGGGGTAATTTACACACGGGGTCTCTCTCTGTGGGGCGGGAAGGTGGAGGCGGCAGTGGCGGCACATGTCGCTCGTCGCGTTTGGCAGACAGCGGCGCGTTAATCGTATGCACAAATTAGAACAATGAGTGCGCGGCATTATGCCGCGCGAGCCAGGAACAACGCTGGCTTTGAATGACACTTGTATGGGGCCGCTGCTTTGTCGACGATTTAGTGGGAGACGTCGCGCGCCCGGATTTTCCATGCTCGCGAGCAGTCTGTCTCTGTGTGCAGGGGAATATATATAAGGAATTGCGCGCGCAGGGGGGTCAAACGAGTGAAATCCGAACTGTGCCTTTACAAAATCACGCGCTCTCTTGCGATCTCGATCTCTATGGCTCGCGCACTCTTTCATCGCTCGCATATGCTACATTCTCGCTTCTATATATACATAATTCCGAGCCGTCTCGCGGTGCTCGCTCCGATTGATTTCCGATTATTTTTCGCGCGCTCGTTGTGCCGCTGGCGCGTCTCGCTCCGCACCACTTCAGCATATTACCCGCGAGTTCTCTCTCCTCCTCGAGTGTCTTATTAAATGTGTGTGTATTTTTATATGGATACATTAGTGCATCGTAATTGCAAGATGCGATTGTAATCATCTGATAATTACTGTATCGGAGCGGCCTCGCCCGACTCGTTAATTAAAATACGCGCGCCGTTGTTTTCTTTTTCCCTTTGTGTGTACACAACCCAAACAGCGGCTTACACGTACACACGCACACACACGAGGCTCGCGTGTGGTTTTTCAATGAGGTAACGAGATGCGCGCGGGCGCCGGCTGATATACATGCCGTAAGAGCTGATATCGAAAGTCTCGGCCGATCTAACGGAAGTTTCCTCTCTCTCTCTCTCTCTCTCTCTCTCTCTTTGGCGCGAACTCGGCTGCTGCTGGTATATACACAGGCAGCGATCTCTCGTGACGGGAAACCCCTCTAACACTCGCTATGCTGACGATGGAAGTCTTCGATATTTACCGCGCACCGGCGCGAGCGAGCGAGCGAGGCGGCCCGGCTCATTAATTATCCTACCTCCCATTTCACTACTCGCCTCTTGATTAGCGACGAGCCTTCGTTATTTTCGTTACTTACGGATTTTTTCCCCCTAATTACTTTCCACCCCCTCCCTTCCGGGGGGACAGCCAACCCATCCTGCCCCCGCGACTCCTCTTACCTCGGCACGAGCAATTATCGCTGTTTAGGCATCGCAGCCCGACGCGCGCGCTGCCACGTCGGATTTTGCCCGTTTCGTTTTTCCTCGGTGGCGCGCGCGCGAAATGAGACGAAAGTGGGCGGGGGAGGTACCGAGCCCCGCGAGCACGGCGAGCATAGCCAAGGATATGGGTAAAAAGAGTACACCGGCTGAAAGTCGATCCTATCGAGAGAGAGAGAGAGAGCAAGAGGGAGAGCTGAGCAAGACCGGAGAAGGAAAGCGGCCCGACGCGGCCGAGATCCGAGCGGTAATCGAACGAGCCCGCGGCCCGCGCGTCGGAGGGATTCCTTTGTGATCGGGGGACACGCCGTGCGCAGGGGTGGAAATTAGACGCTCGCGGCCGAGGTAAAATAATTAAAATGTCCCGGGATTAAGGGGAGACAAAAGCCGCGGCCGGCCGGCCGACCGGCCACGCCGTGCGGGTGGCCCCGCGCGACCTAAGGGTCGGAAAAGAAGGGCGGACGAGATGAAAATCGCGAGGCGGAGGCGGGCTCCGATAGAGGCGAGCCAAGAAAAACACGTCGAGTTGATCAAAGCGAAATACGCATTGCCAGCCATGTGGGTAATTATCGCGGACCTTTACCCGACTGCCACCCCCGCCCCCTCTACCCCACCGGCTCCCGCGAACATCTCCTTGCCTCTGCCTCCCGCGCGCGTGTATACCCTCGCTCGCCTCCAGCCCGCCTTCGCATGCATATATTCGGATGTCTGTGCTTTTTTTCACCTTTCACCCCCTCGGGGCTTTTCATAAGAACGAAAATTCGAGAAAGAGCGAGAGACGGGGAGCATTGGCGTTCAATCATATCGTGGCCGTTAAATGCCCACCCTCCTGCCGGTGCGCGGCTCTTTAAATTAGTATTTATTAGCATCCAGATTCACTTCTCTCGATTCGTTAATGTCAATCTTGCGCGGCGCTTCCACCCCCCAGCCCCGCTGGCTGTCGTTCGCTCTTTGACAAGAGAGCCAAACCCATCCGAAAACTCGCGACCCCGCCTCTCCTCCGCTCTGGCTCTATCTCTCTATCCTTTCGCCCCCGCGCCCGGCAAAATAATTTAATTAATCTGATTGAGAAATGTTAATGCCACCGTCGTCTCGCGCAAAATAATATCCAAATGAATTAATACCCCTCCGCTTCGGCTTCGCCGAGAGGCGGGTTAAGAAAGACAGGGGGGCAGAGGCAGGCAAGGGGGGGGGGGAGTACACGCCACATCGACGTAGCAGAGATGAGCCAGCGGTCGGATATATAGAATCCGCTCGGGGCGGGGGCGGCAGAGGAGTACCGCGCGAAAGAGAGAAAGAGGGGCCTAATTAGCTAAGTAAAGCCCAAGCATTATCGCTTATTTTCAAGCCCTTCCGCACCGTTCGCTCACCCTCTCTCCTCTCCTGCTCATCCCCACGCCACGGCTTTCTCTCTACGCTTCGTCCTCCGACACCGATTCTTTCGCTCGCTTTTGCTCGATCGTTTACTCTCTTTCTCTCTGGCTCTCTTTCATCCGACCTGCAGCCCCCCGCCCGCGTGTATGTATCTTTCATCCGATCTTGCTCGAGAGCCGTTGTGGCTGTTCACCGACTCTGGGTGCATAGCGTCGCGCGCATTCCCAATTGGAAAATCTCGCGTGCATACGCTCTCGATCCCTTTATATCGCACTGGCGCGCGCGTGTTTTCTCGCACCCTCCCGCGGGAGCTTCAATCGCGCGCGATACATCGGGCCCGGAGAGGATGCGCACAGGGGCTCGTGACGCGTCGCCCGGCCGAAGAGAGGGAAAAAAAGCGTCGATCCGCGGGGGCCGTTTGCGAAATATTGAAATCCACCTTTTGTGCGCGGCGAAGGGACGAGCAAAGGGATGGTGAACTGCTGATAAACACACAGGCCGCCGCGAGAGCGAGAGAGAGGATGCGCGGAGAGGCGCGAAAGTGAGAGAGGGTGTAGGTACATTGCGTACACATTTTTACCGCGAGTAATTTTGTAAAAGCGTTATCGAACGCGCGAGCGAGTTCTTTGAAGTTCCCGCGGCCGGGGGCATATCGGCGTTTTTCAGCTCCTGCAAAATTCTTCAATTCGAATGAAAAGCGCGAGGTTGATTTTTTGTTTTTGTTGTTGTTGTTGAGGGCGAGAAGAAAAAAACCACACCTTTTTGCTCCCTGTCGCTGCTGCTCTTCGCGGCAAGAGTTTCTCCTCCGCTGAATGGATAGGGATGAACCGCGCCGCCGCATCCCCCTTCTCCACGTGGAAGCAATAAAAACGCGCGCATTCGAGAGAGGGAGGGAGCCAGGAGAACCTTTGACGAATGGATTTCTAATAATTTATAGAGATAATTAACCGAGTTTTCATCGGATTCGTGGGCGGCGGCGGCGGCGGAGGCGGCTCTTCTCTCTCTCCGCCGCGCCGTCTGACGAGCGAACCTTTGATTTGCAGCGACGATCCCTCTCAATCCATGAAGGTTTAACCGGGGGAATTTCAAATTCTCCTTCGTTTTTTCGCCCCGATATTCCAATTGCTTTCATTAATAAGACTGCACTCGGCTCTTTCGCTCTTTCGCATCGCCGGGGAGCGGGAGAGAGAGAGAGCGAGACATAGCCATTTCAAAATAAACGTCCCGGGCACATCAATTATAGCCCGCGCGCGCCGGCGACCGGTCCTTATTATATGGATTGAATGAAGTACTAATAACAATACGTCAAATAAATCTAATTGAAATTCCATTATCTTCGATAAATATGCATCGGCGGCGCTGGTATATATCGGCCCGCTCGCCCCGTCTCTTTCACGCGGGCGTATGAAAAGAAGAGTCGCCAATCCGCGACGAGCCGTTAATGCCTCTCGTCGGCTCCACTTCTCCAGCTGTCGCTCCGGTTCCCTTTCTTCCACTCTGTACACATTATCAAAAACTCGTTAAAAATTCATACGAAAATCGGGCGCGTATAACCAAGAGCGAGCGAGAGCTGCCATTAGAGCAGGAGCGCGTGTGTGTTTGCGCGGGCTCGCGTCGCTAATAGCCCAGTGTTTCGCTCGCGCGCGCGCCGCTCCGTAGATGGGAATCTTTTCGTTGCAGGCCTGGCTGCACCGGCCATGTCGCCCCTCGCGCGCGCGCGCGTCTTTGTGGAGCGCGACCCTCCGCCGGGGCGCCGCTCGCTCGAACAATACACACACCGGGTAATAATTTAAAACGCGGATAAAATCGATAGCTGCCAAGCCCTTCTCGGCCCCCGGATACATCGGCTCGGCACACATTTTCGCGTGTTGGTACACACACGCGCACGTGCGGCGGCCGCGGCGGTGCAACACACAAGACTAGCCTTCGTCACGTGCGTCCATGCGCTTACGTAAGTGCACGTCTCTCTCTCTCTCTCTCTCTCTCGATATCCGCGCACAACCCCGATATGTATATACGCCTTCCCCTCCAACGGCCGATCGAATCACACGTCGCGCATACATACGCCAGACTGCACTGCAGCGGCAGCAGCAGCACATGTGCGCAACTATCGCTCGCGCTGCTGACTCATTGATTCGCCGAGAGAGCGTGAGTGTGCGCGCGTGCGAGTTCTATTCTTTGTCTCGCGCGTCGCTCTCGGCGAATTTCGTCGTCGCCGTCGCCGGATTATTTCCCCCTCGCTCGATCCGGAGCTATAACGCGCTGCACTCGGCATCGCGAGCTCGCGCCTATGCGCACCACTTGATTTTTCGACCATATCTTATGGATTGAGTTTGCCCCGAGAAATCGCGCTGGCTCTGATCGATGCTCTCGCGTCTTCCCCGCGAATCGCACGCTCATTTTTCCCATCACTCCTTTGCTGGCCGTCTTCAAATCGTCCGTCCGTTCGTTTTTGTGCTTGTGTGTACGCGAACGAGGTAATTTATTTCGCGTCGAAGGCTTCTTTTAGCGTCACAATTGCTCTCGAGACTTCTTATCGGTCCTGCTCGTAAATCATCGAGCTCGCGGTAGCGAAGTGGCGCGCGCTGCACCGACACGAGCTTCTTTGTCGTCCTTGTAAATCCACAAATCAGTTTTCGCGTCTCGATACACTCACTGTGTGCACGTGTGTGTGCCACTCGGCGCTTTTTCCCCCCTACTCTTTCGCGCTCGCGATAATCTGGAAATTTCTATTGTTACAACGATTCGCTTACTATCTAATCGTGATCATGCTGGTTGAGAGAGAGAGAGACTCGTGACACATGCTCGTTAATTTTTTTTCCTCGTACGAATGTAATAATCGAATGGTATCAAGGGAGATTACACCGTTCGATTATCGAATGAGTGGTGCGAATCGAACGAGAATCCACGTTTTCACCGATCGATTATCCTACGAGGTAGAGAGAACAAGTGGCAAGAGGACAAATGATCCGATTGACCGGTTAATTACGGAGGGAGAGACTGGCTGCGGCGCGGCCGGTGGGGCTCGAGACACCGGCATCACGGCCACGAGCGTGAGAGAAAGAGTCCGGGGCAAAAAGGGCAACGAAGACGGGGAAAAAGAGAGAGGGCCGGAGGAAGATTGAATGACTATCGAGAGAAAGTAGCTACTTTGGCTCGCGGACAATCCCTTTGAAGAGTACCGTGTGTTGCGTGCGTATGTATATATGTATACACACACACACGCAGATGGGCGCGCGTATAGGACGGGGGAAAAGAAGGCGAGGGCCAGCGAAGCCTGGCCGGTTCGATTGGCCGCGGCCCACTACGCCGGCACGCCACGACCCGGGGACAATTAATTTTTATTATCGGCCCAAGAATTCACGCGCTAATTGCGAGACAATGCGTCTCACAGCCCGCGCTCCACCGCTTCCTCCTCCTCCTCCCGTCTCTGTGTACACACGCGCACACACACGCGCGTTACAATTATCTTTTAGTTGCGCTCGTTGATCAAGTCGCTACTCCTTTTTCCCTCTCGTTACGCGCATTTTTATCCTCCGAATGGAAAATATAATAATCTCGGTTGCACACGAGGAATTCGCTTCCATTTCCCTCCCCCCCCACCCCTCTCTCGTCTCTTTCTCCGGAATTTTCGCGCTCGAAGCGGGAATTTGACAAGACGGAGATTGTATCGGGTACACGGGCGTTCGCGTGTTACGGAAACACATTCGACGTGGCGGCGCCAATGATATATTCATATACGAACGTGCGATTTTGGCATCACATACACGTACGATGTTCACTTCAGTGTATGTATATATGTACGTAAGCAAAAAGCCCCGGAACTTGTCGTAATCGCTAGAAACGCGCCGCATAATGAAGAATTCAACCCTGTCGCATTGCGAATTCATCGCTGCCGAAGACAGTATAAAACGATATCGCTCTTGTTTGCGTCGCGCGCGTGGCGTTGGTGTGTCGAGCTTGGCGCGCGCTGTATCGTATCACTTATTCATCGCGGTGCTTTTAGCGCGGGAGCTGTGCTCCGGCCGTGTGTGCGAGCGTGCACGCGAGCGCCGTGAAAAACAAGAACCGATTAGCGAATTTATCGGAGAGCACCGGAGGCACGTCGACACTCTTTTTTTTCCTTTCTTTCTTCGATCTGGCTGACGCTGCGGAGCGATGGGAGGAGGAGGAGGAAAAGTAACAACAGCAGCAGCAGCCCAGACGCGAGTCAGGTGGAATGGATTGCCGCGCCGATAGCGTGTATACATGTGTATATACGCATAGAGGAGAGAGAGAGAGAGCACGAGCGCATTAGTATTGGCGGCACGGCGCGCTTCTGCCGCCGAGTTTGACGTTGCAGTGAGCGGCAGCAACACGTATACACACACACAGCCACGCACCTCTCGCTGGCCCGCTCGGCTCATTCAACATTCAGCATCCCCCCTCGATATCACACAAGTTCTGATTAGACGTGGAATTAATGATTCGAAAATCAATACGCGCCCCCGCAAGCAGCGGCTCACTTCCCCTCGGGTATTAAGACACTCGAGGCGAAGCCCAATCAGATGGAGAATGGGACCCTCCGCGTCGCCCAATACAGCAACACACAGACTGCGTGTACAAGAGACTGTGACGGGGATCGAAGACGCTACTGCTGCTGCTGCTGCTGCTGCTGCTACTGTAGCCCGGAACCAGCGTTACGAGACACGCGACAATAACTGATATTTCATTAGAACTGTCGCCCGAGCTCTCTATCATCTTCCCCCGCCCTCCCTCCTTCTCCCGCGAATCTGGACCATTGGAGAAAGCACCTATCGATCTGCACTTCGACTTTCAATTCATCATTGTTTGCGCTGGAAATCGTCCCGGCCAATTCCTTATCTGCGACCGAGTTGTCAAACTCGCGGGCCCGCGAGTCTCTCGATACCGACGGAGAACGAGGAGAAAAATTGCGAGGCCAGAGGGACGAACGTCATCAAGCAAAGTACCAACGAAGCGGTGGGGATGACGGAGAAGTCGAAGACAGAGCTGTCGAGTCGAGAAGGAGAAGGAGGAGGAGGAGGTTTTTCTGGTGCGCCAGCGAGGCGGGCGATAGTAGATCGAGAGCGAAAGGGGGCGGCTAGAAGCCTGCGGAGGAAAGGTAGCGCGCGGCTCGAGAGAGAGCGAGACGTGGCCCGACTATTTTGTCACCAAACCCCTTCGTTCGCTCTTTGATAACTAATTAGTGTTTCACCCCCCTTCCCTCTTCCCCGCTCCCCGACGGGCTCTTTTATCGTCCCAATCAGGGGGATCGCCGTTACGACGACAGAAGGAGACAGCTACGCGCCCGCGCGCCAGATGAGGATGAAGCGAAAAAGATGCAGAGGGAGAGAGAGAGAGAAGGGCGAGGGTGGAGCCCGGTTCGAGCTCGCGGAAGGAACCCTTTCACGGCCGGCGCACATCGACGTTTTCGAGCTCGCAAGCCCCCATCGAAAAGACGGGGAATCAAAGGATTTCCCTCTGCGGAACGTTGTGGCAGGGCCGGTGGGAGGGGGGGGGCAGAGGAAGCGCGTCAAGAGTGTATGCGACTGGTGGCTGCAACGAAGACGTCGAACGGCCGCGGCTCGTCGATACCGCTCGATGATTTTTTCCCCCCACCCCCCGGGGGGGTCTGTACGTGCCGTACACGTATAATACAGGCGAGCCGCGCGTCGGTGGAGCGCGAGCGTGACAGCGACGGGTCCGGGGTAATTAACGCCAATTCAGCTGACTAACAAGGATCGTTATTCTTTTCAGCACTTGTTTAATTACGCGAGGCTGCCCCGTGCCGCCGTCTCTCCGCTCCCGTTTGCCCGATCAAATATTCAACCCTTTGTGAGAGGCCGGAAAAACTTTTGCGGTTCTTGTTTCGTGCTAAATAAAAAATGAGCCGCGGCCGGGAGGAGAAAAAAACGCCGGCCTCTCGCCGGGCGAGCGGCGTACTCGCCCGAATAACAATGCCCGAAGATTTCAATGTGCCCCGTACCCAGTCAAAGCAAACGAAGACAAAGATATCGGCATATTTCACGGGCTGTGGGGTGTATAAGCCTCCGCCGCCACCGCCGCGCCGCCGCCGTTGCGTTCCTCATGTTTCCCTAACGAACGAGTGATGTAGCCAAATGAAATATCGAGGAAGGCTTGGGGGGGCCGCTACTTGTATCGGGAATACCTGGGCGGGCCTGCGCGAGCGCGGAAAGGGGTAGACACGCGCGCAGCGTCCTCGTAAATATCCGCGCGATCTTATATTTTCATCACGGGCCCCATCGCATTGAAATTTATGTCGCGATCAGAGAGGCGGCGGCGGCGATATTGTAATCTATGCGCGTGTAAGAAGCAGCGCGTGAAAAAGTGGCCTCGACGCGCGCGCGAGATATGGCAAGGGTGTCGAACGGGGCGGGCGGCGCCCCGCAAAACAATGACGGCTACACACCCAATATCCCAATGTCCCATTCCGTTTTTTCTTCTTCTTTTTTCTCCCTTCCCTCGGCGCTCGTAGCGCGCGCGGGGTGCCATCACGGCCCCGCGCTCGCGGGCGTCGCGGAAATAAAAGCCGCGGCTATTGTCGTCGGGCCGAGGGAGTTCGGGGCGCCGCGTACGTGTGTGTGTGTGTGTGTGTCGATGACGCGCTGGATCGTTCGACGCCGGAGGCGAGCGAAAGGGAGGCTACGAGCAGCTTACCTGTCGCTTCCACTTGGCGATGCTCTCTCTCTCTCTCCGGCGCGCGTTGTTCCCGCGATCGCATCGACTTCTCGGCGGCGTGCCACGTCGCCCCTGATTCCCGGTGAAATATTAAAACGCGCCGAGCCGCAGGTATCAATATTTACTCGCGACGTGTGGTGCGGCTCCTCGCATCCCCCCCGCGGTATCATACTTGTGTGGATGTATACTTCTTGCCGCGAATACTGTCGGTCCGGTGCCGGTGAAAAATACCCGCCCCTTCGACAAAGCGACGACCCAATGATCCGGACAGCTCTGAAATTGAGTGTTCCAAGCTCGATCATGAGCGCAGGCCCCTCGGATTCTTTGTTCGAATCCGAGCGGGTATAATCGCATCGCCGTATACACGTACACACATACATTGGATGATCGTAATCGCGAAATTGCGAAAGCTCCCGGCTACCAGCGGGCCGACCGCGAGCACGAATCATTAGCCCGACGTCCGTGTGTTGGCATACGCGCGCACGGGGCCGAACAATCGCCGCGCATCGACTCGAGCGAGATGGAATATGCCGAGCTCGGCAAACACGGCTCCCTCGATTATACTCTTTCGCCAAGATCAAAGTGCTCCTTTGTCGTCGTCTACGTCGTCGTCGTCGTCGTCGTCGTCGTCGTCAAATTCATCGCCGGGGGTATTAGGGCGGCCGGGGCTGCGCGTGTGTATATATCAAGCTCGCGCGAGACGCTCGCTCCGAGCCGTTTTGGTGCGCGAGCGTGGACTGTCCCCTGCGAAGCTCGCCGGCGCGCAAAGATCATCATCGGCTGCACGCGCGCTTATTTCCGTCCGCGTATAGCGCCTCTCTTTCCTCGTTCGCTCTCGGGGAGGCGTCCCAACTGATTTATCGTCGCACGGCCTGGCGTGAGAATAAGCCTGCGCACCAGCAGCACCAGCCGGAAGTGTCGCGCGTCTCTCTCTCTCTCTCTCGCTTCGATAGGCTGCCGGCTATACATCTCGAGATCGAGTGTATTAGCCGTGGCTGGCTGGGGGGGAAAGCCGGGCCGAGAGCCGAAACGACTCGTCTGATGATGTTTAAGTTGGGGCTTTAATTTTTCATTAGCCACATCAAACGAGGCTCGGTCCTTTTGATTTTTCGGGGTAGGGCGCCTTATATATTGTCCGCGTTGTGCGCGACCGAGAGACACTTGCCTCTCGACGCATATTGACATTTCTTAAATATTGCCCGGCATACTACTCCGGGAGAGGGGCTTTATCGCTCGGGCGAGAGAGCACTCGTGCTCCGCGGTGGGCTGCTGCCTCTCTCGCGCGCTGTGTCTACACTGCGCTAGTGCGAGCGCACATGCACGTGGGAACACGTGTCGCGTAGACTCGCGCGCACCGATCGGGGTATATAGAGTGCGCGCGCCCGAGGAGAGCCTCGGTCGATGAACCTCGGATTTGCTTCCCCTCGTTAAAATCGAGAAACACATGTCTTTCTTTCGCTCTCTTTCTCTCCTCTCGACACGTGGATCAATTGCCCTTTCTCTCTCTCTCTCTCTCTCCTTCTATGCCTCCTTCCCTCGAGCAACCAACTAATTGATTATCGTCATTTACATCTGGCGGGCCCTCGAAAAAGCAAGGAAACGGCCCCGAACAAATGTCCCTCGAGTGCCTCCGCCGGCGATAAATATTGTGTGTGTGCGCGGGCACGAGAGAGTCGCTCTCTCGAGATACACACTGCACCCGTCGTCCGCTCTTGAGCGTCAAGATTTTTCCGAAGGGCCCCGAACTTTGCCGCGAGGAAAAATTCCTCGGGCGAGAATTGCACGGGCGCGCATGAATACTTGATTCCCTGAGCCCGTTATAATATTGAGAATGCGCGCCTGTTTATATACCCGGGCCATGATGAATACTGCGGGGCGGGATAGAGCGATTGAGAGGCAGACGGAGCGAGAGAGCGTACAGGCAAACATCGTAGCCGGCCGCCACCGGTCGATATCTTAATAATAAATACGCCGGGGGTGGGGGCCGCGTGATGGCTGCTTGGTGCGAGATTGAACGGGGGGCTCGTGGGGCTCGTGGGGGGGAGGTGTGATTGGTGGCGTCGCGGGGAAGATCATTCGCACCTCGCGCGCCCGGCGTAATGAGAAAATTTGAAATATCGCGGCCTCCGCTCGAGCTGCGGCGCGGGGCAAAAAAGTAAGAGCTCAGCCAGTAGCGGCGCGGTGGTGTGTGCCCGGGCCCGGGAGCACAGTCATAACCGGCTGATCCTTTAGACTCCCTCCCACGGGAGATTATAAGAGGGTGGCTCGCGCGCTCGCTTCCCTTTGCTCGTCTCCGCTCGCGTCCCTAACGTCGCATTTTCGTGGCGAGCCGCCAACGATACTTTTGCATATCTTGGCGCTTGTGTGTGCGCGTGTATATATATACACGGGCACGCATTTCGAATCAGCTCTCCTCTCTCTCGCTCTCTGTGCGCCGACGCCTGAGTTATTGTCGTTTCCCGAAGGCTTCTTTGTGCTCGGCAATGCACGACGCAAACACGGAGCTCGTATAGTATTTTTGATAATCACTCTGGGCGCCAGAGTACTTTTCTCGTCGTTCGCGTGTGTAGGTATGGCTCGGTGCCGATCAACCGGAGGGGCGGGTATTTGAAATTCAAACGATCAAGCAGCCCATCCCGATTAAATGTAGAGAGCTTGCAATTTCGCGGTGGCTTCTGATCAATCAATCGATTGCCGGTAATGACCGTGTAAAGAAGACGCTCGCTCGAGCTATAGGATCCTCGGGCCGACACATACACACTTGTACACACACGGGCACACGTGAACGGGCCAGTGCTCGGGAGATATAGAGTCAAGGTTGAGGATTTCCCACCGTTGGGGCGCGGTCGCTCTCGTGTGGCCGTTTTTTTACTTTCTTCGCTCTCCCCCGTCCGCAGTGCCCCTCACGCGTCTTTCTCCCGCGAGCTTCTCTCCGGGGCCAACAAAAATAATAAGACTCGCTCGGCTATTTCTACAGATGCTGTCCCTAGTAGCTCCTCGACGTTTTTCTCTCTCTCTTTTTCTCTGTCCGTCTTTCTCTTTCGATGCGCTGCCTCGACTCGGCTTCTAGTCGCTTGTGCAACAGACTGGCGCGAGGTGAGCGCGATCGAGCGGAATCCGATGCGAAATTAATATCCTCTCGAATGCGCTGCGGCGGCCGTTAATTATCCGGCGCGCGTTTATCCGTAGAGCCGGTGCCGGCGATTGCCGTTCGGAAAACACATCAGAAGTCGACATTCGCCACAGCGCCGGGCCAGCGTTTTTTTTCCCCCCCAACGACAAACGGCCCATTGCTTGCCGATCGCGACTGGTGCGGAACGCCGATGGAAATTCACATGCGCGAAAACGCGAACGGGGGGAGAGAGAGATAGCTGACGAGGCGAGGGACGAGCTCCGAATCGCGGCACCGCATAATCATTATAATTGATATTCGCTCGGCCGTGCCCTTGAGCGCCGATCACACGCACACGCGCTCGCGCGCTCGTGTATGTCTCAGGCAGAGAGAAAGAGACGCGTGTGCGGCGAGCTCGAGTCCTGCTCAGCATGCGAGTAACAGCTGGCATCGCTGCCGTGCGTATGTGTATGTTTGTATGAGTGTATACGCGGCGAGCAGGCCGTTGTGGAAGAAGCAATTCAGCGATCTTTATATACGAAACGCGCATAACGGCCCCGCTGATTTTTACGCTGTATCCGCCACCTCCCCTGCTCTCTGTCCGCCAGGAGAGGAAGCGATCACGGATAGCGTATACGTGTGTATGCAAATGGAATAAATGTCGGGGGTTTCGCGAAAGAGTCCGCCTATGACTGCGCCGGCTATTACGGAGAATCGCGCGCGGCGAAAAAGGAGCAGACCGATAGCGAGAGATAAATTGATTTTGACCATCGGCCGCGGCTCGGCCGTCAAAGAGATGACGAATCGCTCGCTGTGGCCTGCAGTAGCTCTCGCGGACTCTCTCTCTCTCCCTCCTAATGACAGCTGGCTTCGTTCGCCGGCCGACCTTCGCTTTGGTCGTTACCACCAGAGGTAAGACCGGCGGCGATCGGTAATGATCCTCGTCACGGAATCGGCCGATCCGCTACGTGTCCCGTCCGCTTTTCTCGAAAACGCTTCGGGTTATTATTGCGGTATATCTCATACTCGGGCTCCTCCATGTGCTCTTGAGTGTGATCAAACGAGCATTGGAACGAGTGTCGGCTCGGTGGCGAACGGACTGAAATTTCGTAAAAATAATAATAGCCAAAGGTGGCCGTGCAGCCCCCACCCTTGGCTCCGGGGCGAAGTGATTAATCGGCGGCCGGGGCGATTCGATGCCGGGGGGCACCTTTACAATCGTTCAATCTGTCGGTTTATTCCCGCTGGACGCCCGCGCGTTTGTAGCTCGTCGCGCGCGAGCAAAGCCCCGCGATAACATCATCGCGCGCGCGCGAGCGAGCCGAGTATGTAATGACAAACACATGCGCGCACGACTGACGCCGCGTGTACCCTTTCCCTCTTTCCGACCAGCTCCTATCGGCTTTTAATCTTCGCGAGCGGCATATGTTCGAGTAGTTAATTAGCATGTGGAAGCAATTAAACTAATTACGAATTCGGCAGTAAAATATCGCCGGGCGATCGCGAGCCTCCGGCTTGATCCCGCATCGATATACGCGAGTGTGTTATACGCGTCCGCGTACGGTAGGTCAAGAACTCGATAAAAGATTTTTCGATCCTGTAACCAATTCTTCGATGACGCGGTTCTCGTGCGATACGATTTCGCGAGACACGCGAGTATAACTAGGAGAATTGGTGGCGTCGCGGAGATTTCCGGCCCGCGCGCACACTCGCGCACAACTTGTGGTTGGAAGGAGGAAAACGTATAGGCGCGCACACACTGTAGCAGGTCGCTCGTCGTAAAGATAAATCGGCTCGCGCACGAGCTGTCGGAGCTGGCTTACGTCTCGATCTCGGTCTCTCGCGGCGGGCCACGTGACAAATATTACACCGGATGCGGGGCTCGAGCGGCTCCTCTATCGATACACGTACGCCTCCGCGGAGAGAGAACGTGTATTAGCGCGGGCGCGCGCGCGGATATGTATTTACGCTTTCCGTATCATTTGGTAATTATCGATAACATCGTCAAGGCTGTTCGCAGGAAACAATGGGTCATTACTGCGCGGCCGCATTGACACGATGATTTCCAGCCCGCGAGTACGTGCGCGCTTATGTATACCCGCGCGCGCGCGACTCTCTGCCCTGCTCGCAACACACACGAGCGCGTTTTTTATTTTTCCTCCCGGCCATCGCTCGCGATCCGATCGTACGCGCGACGTGCCACATATTTGTATGATTCATGGCGCCAACTGTCCGGCCGTCGGCGCGAAAGCGAGGGATCGATCCGCCAGCGCCTCGTGAAAGCCCCTCGATCGAATCAAACTTCTCCGGCTCGCGTGTGTGCCCGTGCCCGTGTGTGTGTGTATCCGCGGCCGGGCGCACACGTGTGCGCAGTGAGCACGCGCGACACGCGACTCGACGCTGCTTTTTGAATTATGCCGCATTAATTTATCCCCTGAATTATTCACCATTTTATCAGCTCGCCCGGCCCTCGCCCTTTTCCTTTTTCGGCCTCGGCCCGGCTGATTGCCGAAGCCCGATAACACCCAGGTGTAAATCAATTTCGTGATTAGCCGACGCACCGGCTCGAATCGATCCCCTTTATTAAAAAAGCGAACGAGAAAAAAACGGGGAACAGAGCCGCGGTCGGGCCGCATGCAAATGAGCCGTACACGCTCGTACGGCCGGACGCGCGCACAACTATCCGTTTTGATATCATTCCAAATGGCCTGGTCGCAATTAATTAAGAACATGACCGCCGCCGCCGCCGCCGCCGCCTTACTCGCCGTTGCTCGGTCTAGCGAGCCGTATATTTCTCGGTATGCTGATCTGTCCTCGTGCGAGCGCGCGCGTCAATCAAAATACGCGAATTGACGAATCGATCCCTGGGAATCGAATGAATCACACTGGCTTCGCGGCTAGAAGCCGGCAAACAGTCGAAGTGACATAATCCCGCAGCTAATCGAGCCGCTCAATTATCCTCATTACGAATTCCGATAAGAAGCACGATCGCGCCGTCCGGCTCGCTTCTCTTTCTCATTTGAATGGCTAATTGTCCGGGCTTAACGTGTATTCCCTGGTACATATACAGCAGATTCAGCGCGACAGACGCGGAGAGCGAGAGCCGGCAGATTTAAACGGCGACTCGGCATTTACGAGCGTCGACAGGTGTATCAGCAAACTCATCCGGACGATTGCGCGAGCGAGCGAGAGAGAGGAGAGGAAAAAAAAGGTGGCGCTCTTTGGATCCGCGAAAGCATCTATAATTAATATTCGCGGCCGGGCGGAACAGGGAAGGAGGGCCGCACGGCGCGAGCAATATTTATAAGATACTTTATGGGCAAAGTTTAAAAAGGTAATGCCCGGTTGCGCGCGCGCCTTTGGTGGGGCGCCGGGCTTTCTCGCTATCTTTGCTCCCTTTCTCCGCTGGTTCTGGCCAACGTAGACAAAGCTCGGCGGGCTCGGGGCTCGTAACGAAAGGGGAGGCCGTCGCGCGTTGGCCAAGCAAAAAAGCTGCATAATTATAGGACGTAGATTTTCAAATTCCCTTTCATGTCTCTCGTTTCTCTTTCTCTCCCTTGCTCTCTTCTTTCGCGATAAAATTGATACTTCCTATTGGGGGGGTAGGCGGCAGAGCAGCTCGCCAACGCCGCGGTTTGTCAGGGTTTTTCCTCTCGGCTCGCGACTCGATACACGAGAGCGGCGGCGGCGGCGGCGGCCACCCCCATTGTTTTATTCATCGCGTCGTTCCTCGCCCGCCGCCGCGCTCGCCTGTATTTATTCCATTGTTTGATTTTTCCGAGCCGCTTATACCGGGCGACGAGCAAAGAGTCGAGCCCGGCATGTGAAAGTTTTATTGGTCATTTCAATTGCAGAGTGCGCGCCCGCGACGGGCAAGGACTATACATCGATATAGATTATGACCAACTTCGCCTCTATTTGTCGCCTCTTCATAAAGCTCATCGACGCGAAAAAACAAATGGCAATTGGGTACACAAAAGCTACACACAACCAAGATCCTTTGCGTCCCGCTCGAGCTTTTTCAATCGGCCCCTCCCCCGCTTTATAGCTTATTCATTTGTGCTGCGCGCGGCGATCCTCTTTGCGGCGCTCGCGCTCGCGCGCGCCCCGGTGATTTGCAAATATTTCCCAACGCTCACGACCCACTTGCCTCTCTCTCTCAATCTCTCTTTCTCTGTCTGTCGTATACACCGATAGAAGAAATTCCTTCGAATTCATTCGAATGAGAAATTTGGACGGACGGACACACAAGTATAAATAGTCCGAATCTATTTTCACGGCTTACTCATTTACACACGCGAAAACGAATCTCTCAAGATAGATTGACTGATTCGGTAGCGCTGCTTATGTGCACGCTCGCTTCCCCCACAGCTGCCAATTCCGCCGATCCGCTCGAGAGGTGCGCCGAGCCGTTAGCCGCGCGCTGATTGAACACCCATATATCGGGAGAACGCGTCGATTAGGTGCGTGCAACAATAACACGCGAATCGGTTGGCGCACGGCGGCTATTTCAGGCGGCCGACCTGCCGCGGGCAGGCAGCTTTTGATCTCGAACGAGGCCGCGGGGCGGTTAATTTATCGTGTCGTATGAAAAATTATTTCCCCCCTAATTCATTCTCGTCCGATGATCGAGGAGACTAATCGACGGTTGTTTTTGCAGAGGGCCACGCTGGCGGAGAAGGAGGTCTCGACGCTGAAGGAGCAGCTCGCAGCGGCGAGCGATGGCAACTCAAAGACTGAGGGACAAGCGTCCCAGAACTCGGCTAGCGCCGACCAAGACGCCAACAATCCTAGGCGGACGCCCAACAGCAATCACGAGCAGGAGCTGCAGGCCAAGGACAGAGAGGTGCGTACGACTGAGCGAGATCGCATAAGCGAGCACATATATTATTATACCAGCACGCGGCGACGCTGGCGAGACAGTCATTTGTCCGATCCCCCCATTAGCGCCAGTCTAATTCCGACTCGCCGATCAAACACGACCTGACTGATTTTATATGTCCGCGCGCGCGCGCGCGACACTCGCACCGCGAAACATGGATATTTTCCAAGATTCATCCATTCAATTTCGACGCCATTTCGCCTCAATGAATCATCGGCCCGGGTAATCGCGAGGAGGAACACATACCCGATGGGCAACAACTAGATACATGCAACGTGGCGGAAATAATCGATGAGTAGTGGAATGGTGATCGGATATATATAGGTAAACGATGGCTCGACGTATGTAGTCGCAGTGTTGGGGCTTAATCGCAGGCGCCGGCTCGCGGGACGCCCCGGCCGGCGAAAGCCCGGCTTACACGTGTATATCACTCTAACCGACGAGTAAACGCGCGTGTTTCCGGCTTGTTCCACACACCGCGGCCGGCTGCAATCGGAAGCGCCGTGACACGCTCCCGGCTCGGGTCGAAAAATCAGAGCATCGATCAGATCCCTCGAGCCAAATATAAACACGGGCCCGAATCATCAGCCCCTGGAATCCCGCCCAAATAAGTACTTTGATTCGAAGCTTTGATCATACTCGAGTACTGCGAGTACTGCGAGCGTCTAGAAGGATTGGAGGGTTCGCGAGTCGCGAGTCGCTATGAATGAGCAAAACCCGATCGCTGGGAGCAAGGGGAGAGGGGGAGAGCGAAACGACGCTTTTTCGCTTAACGCGCCGTTCATTAATCTTTAGCCGAAGCTGGTAGCCGCGCGGGGCCCCCACTCCCGGGACGCGGTGTATATTTAGTCGCGGCCGCGGCGCGCACTCGCCGCGGCATCTCAAACTTTCGGACCGTACGGGCCGTTAAAGCGGCGGAACGCTCGTCTCGCGTCTCGCGGAGGGTATATACTCTCTCCACCCGCAGCTCGAGCCCGGCTGCAGCTCGAGCCGGCCGCGTGTGTGTGTATATGGATGTTTGCGAGAGAGAGAGCGAGCGAATTAACGCGACGCACTCGTTACGACTCGGTCGCGGCGCGCGCGATAACATTATCGTATATTTATCGGCAGGGTAAATAACCCGGCGGGCGTTTATGCGCTCGCCGAGAGCCAAGCCAATTTGCCTTTGCGCGCGCTCAAAAATAACCGACGCGCCACCAGAGAGAGCTACCGCTGCAAGCTCGCGCCCGTCCGTGTGCGCACGTGTATGCGTATATATACACACACGGACGTACGGCACCGCGGAGAAAACGACGAGGGACGCGTGACAAAGAGGACGGCGCGAGGGCGGCGCGTAACGACGTCGTCTTTGCCAATTTGAACGCGGCCGCGCACTCGATTGGGATTCGAAAGAGAGAAGAGGAGAAAAAAAAAAGAGTCGAACGCCACCTACTGCGGCTGTATCATATCTCGCGCGCCGGCAGGATTATTACCCCCGCGGCTCGCCTTCCTCGGATTAACTCTCGGCTAGCCGAGCGCAGCTGCACAATGGGAATAAAGCGAGCTCGACGCTCTGGAGCGCGTCGGTCGCGGGCAACGATTAGCTGTGTATAGCTTTGCGAGCTCGGCAGAGAGAGTCTTGAACAAAGCCGAAAACACTCGAGGCGCGCGATAAAGGAGCGATAAAAAGCGGCGCTAAGAGTTCAATAAGTATCCTCGTCGGAGCCAATACAACGCAGCGGCCCCCCCACCCCGATCGTCGCCGCGCGAGAAGCCGATAATCGCTCGGCCTCCGCTACCCACCCCCGCCCCCCCCCCCTGTCAACCCCTTGAAGGCGCGACGGATAAGCATTTGCTGCTTGCGGATATAATAATGTCCTTATTGGCAACGCCGCCCTTCGAGAGCGGCTCAAAGTCGTTAGCGCTCATTGTTCGACGCCGCTCGAGCATCAAAGCTCGCGCTCTCTCTCTCTCTCTCGCTCCCCCGGCGTCGAGGATGAAAAAGTTTCCTCTCTCGCTCAAGAGAGATCGAGCGAACGACGGCCGCTGCCGCCGACGCCTCGTGCCAAAGCTAACTTTATTGTCGCGTTCGGCTTCGATCGCCTCTTAATTGACACGACACCGAGCGTTCGCTCGACAATGAGCCCTGCTCGCCTCCAGCATTCGGCGATTCTTCAACGAGTGTATCGGCATCTTATCTCTTTGCACCTTCCTCGTGGTATATTAGTCGGATTCAGCGTGATTAGCGAGGCAATCATTAGCTGCGTCGCGGTGTTGTCGTCGCGAGCGCGGAACCGCCCCCGGGCGACGCGAGCCGGACAATGTCTGGCTCGTAAGTATCAAAAGCTCGGAAATCAAAATTAGCCCGGCAGTTGACGGACGAGCCGGAGGCGCTTAACGCCGGCGAATCCATCGCGAGAGCTGAGCGGAGCTTTTTGCCCGCTCAGCTAAGAAGGCCCCGGGACCGACTTACACATGTATGCGTACGTATACACCGGGGCAAACAGACGAGAGCGGCTCGTCGGTCGTCGGGGAGGCGCCGCGCCAAGCCAAATACGCTCGGCGAGTGTTTGAAAACACGCGCGCCGGCTAATGTGCGCGGCTGGCTATATACACACGCCCGCTATACCGCCCCGCTGCACCGGCAGATCGAGAAATAGCAGTCTGCAGCGTGGGTTATCGATGCTTCTCGCCCACGGGCAGATCGCCTCTCTCGTCGCGCGCGGTTAACGCTCGCCGCGCGAAAAATAATATTGACTCGCGCGCGTGTCCCCGGCGAGGTAAATCACGCACTTTTACGTAAGCCGTGTCGTGGCGCGAGAGCCGCTCTCGAAGGCTAGTATAGCGGCCATATTGGCGCGAGCGAGCGCCGATGTATTATCAGGCCCGCGAGTGTTTGTTCTGATACGAGCGAGATTCGAGCTGATAATTCGCGGCGCGCGCGCGCGCGATAACGCGCAATCGACTCTCGGGCCGCGCTTCTCCTCTCGGGCCCATAAATACGCCGCAATAAAGGGATGAGGAAAAAAAATAAGAGGAATAAAAGAAGATTGCGCGCGCTCGAGTGACAATTTAGATTAGGAGCCGCTAGAAAACGGCCCGGGCACTTCTGGCCGGGCTGCCGCGAGTGGCCGTCGATCCCAAGCGAATGTGTATGTATTGACGGGAGCCGTGGATGCGCGCCGAGGGCGCCTGCCGCGCCATAAAGTCGATTAGTCGGCCGGCCGAGTGGGTATTTATTGCCCGTCGATAAGTGGCTGCACGAGAGCCACTAATGTCCCTCCCCCTCCCGACTCGCGGCTCTCGCGAATCCCGACGAGATCGTTCGGGCCGCCGCCGCCGCCGCCGGATAATAATACAGCCGCTGGCCGCTTTCTCGTTCATCAATGCGCGCCCGCGAATCAGACTATGTACGTAGCGACGCGACACACAAAATACACAGCTCTTTGGAATACACTCGCGACGCGACGGAATGGCGGTTGCAAGTCGTCGTCGTCGTCGTGGTGTTATCGCCGCGCCGATAAACAAACCGGGTGAAAATCGAACGGCGCATCAGGGGCGTCGGGAGGAGCAGATAACGACGTCTCTGTCGCGGTGCAGCATCAGCAGCACACGAGATCGATCGGAGGTCTGGCTTGGAGCAGTCGCCCGCGATGCCGGCGTTATTGTGTCGCGCATTCGCGGAACTTTGTTCCGACTCTGGCTTTGCTCTCGTTTAATTTGAGATTTCGCGCATGCCGCGAGCGTCATGAGAACGCGCGAGCTTTGCGCGGCCCCGCGGGGTGGGGGTAAGGAGACAAAGCCGACCCAGATTCCGCGCGTCTGACTCGCTGCTGCTGCTGCTGCTGTTCCTTGGTCGGGCGCGCGGGCAATCCCCAACGACGACGTCTTCGACGATTTTTAGAACGAGCGATTGACGGAACGAGCAGCCGTCGCGCGCTCGCGCGCTGCAGCCCGGCTCTATTTATAGGATAGCGAGCGCGAGTCTCTCTTGGCCCATTGTGTCGAACGACAGACTAACGGCCGCTATGTTTTATCCGGCTCTCCTCTTTATCTCTTCCCTTTTTGTCTCAGTCGCGCGCTCGCGAGCGCGATATTGGCAGCGGCGCTGCCTAATTTCACGCGCATCTCCCGGGCGTTACTCATTCGGAAAGGACCATTTTCTCGAGCCGACTCGAGATCTGGCCGATATTCGGGATGGCGCCGTTACCCTCGATAGATAGCCCAAAATTATCCGACGAATGATAAAACGAGAAGGAGAAAAAGGAAAAAGGCTTATTCGGGTCGCGGTCGTAAGATCGAACCCGACTCTTTTCCCCGTGGATATACGTGAAAAGTACACGGGACGTACATTGGGACGAGGAAGGGAAGGACGGTTGAAAAACAAAGCAGACGTGGCCGCGGCAGGAATATTTACCCACGCCGCCTTCCTCCGTTTTTATTTTCGACCCATCTCTCGAAGGCTGCAAAATTACTCGAGCGTACGTATATTATATTCACGTGGGCGCTGCGCAGTTTACAGATTCCTCGTCGGCGCGGCCCGGGCCAATATCATTAGATATTCATTTCGTAAGTTTGAAGTAGAACAAAATATAGAGAGCCCGGATAACTCTGGCGTGCAAGCCCTCCTCGTTTGCGCGGATTTCTCTCTCTCGCTCTCGGCCGCCCCGGCATATTCGCAGGCTCATCGCGCGCGCGCGCGCGGAGCCACTTTTTCCCTCCTATATCCCTCGCTCGCGCGCCCCGGCTTCCTCCGGCGCGTCAGACGAGCTCCGCGGCTTTTTCCCTGCGCGGCCGCCGCTCTCTTCTTTTTATACCTGCAGTAATCCGGTGCGGAAGGTCCGGCTCTCGGGTGTGTGTAACCTCCGAAATTGCGTCTGTTGCGATGATGCACGCACGTATATACACACACACACACACACACACACACACAGTGAGTCGAGTGCGGCCGAGCGCTTCAATAGGGTCTCCTGCGTCTCCCGGCCATCGCCAACTGCCCCCCGCCAACCCGAAAGACCGACGGCGAATTTCGCTTCTGCTCTGCGAGTGGAGAGGAAAAAAATAAAAAATTTTCCATTTCGAGTGTAACGGAGTTTGGATAGAATTTTTCGAGGAAAAAAGAGGAGAGGAAACTCAGCGCTATATCTCGTTATCTTTGCCGGCTGTCTGATTCAATATTTCTGATGAGTTGTTGGGTGTTGATTGGAGCCAGATCGCGCGCTGCGTCTGAGCGCGCGCCACGTGAACAAGAAGACACTGGCGAGATTTTTCGTCATCTTTTTTTTTCGCCTCTTTATTGCGTGTATTTATTTTGTAACAGCTGAAACCGTACTCTCGTTTCCTTATCATTTTTTCAACATTTAGTTAATGCTGATCCTCCCGTGTCACATTTACGCTTATCATTGATTCACTGACTGGTATTCAGTGTACGTATGTACACGCTCTCGCGCACCTATCGCACCTTCTCGGAACGTCGTTTTTTTTTACGATTGTAAAATAATAGTTTTGTCACCTAAATACGTGGACGCTCGCTCCTCGATCGCCGTCCTTATCAGACAGATGAAAGAGAAAGAGAGAGAAAGAGCCTTTACCGAGTTATACAGTCGAGAGCAGGGTTATTTTTTCCGCGACACTGCGTTCAATCTGCCCGATAATTTCCATTTATCCCACTTAGCGCGACATCAAAGCCGATCAACTTCAAAATCTGCAACGGATGAAATTCGCTCTGCGGCATACCGTCAATATACACCCCCTTGAATTAAAGGGAAGCGCGCGCAAATTTCTCTTATTCCTCTTTTTTTTGTATCCCATTAGCCGGTGCGCTGCATCGATAACTCGGCGCTGCAGTTCAAAATACTCTTTCGAGCGATTCGTTTTCGCGAATCTCCAAAAGTACGGCTCTACCGCCTGCCCCCCCCCCCACCCCTCTCGAGGGCCGCGCTCCGAAGCGGAGACGAGGAAGATGAGGCAAAAGGGCGAGAGCACACACACACACACACACGTACTCGCGTGAGCATACACACATAGAGGCGCTCCATCATCCTCGGCCGAAGCGTTAATTAGAAAATCTGAATAATTAGAAAGTTACTTTTACGGATTCCGTGGCCCGTCGCCCTCCTCCCTCGCTTGCTCCTCCGCTCGCGGCCGCGTGTACGTGATTTCGCACACGCGCTCGCCTCTTTGCCCGGGCCGCTTGAAAAACGAACGCCGCTCCGAGAGTTCGAACACGTGTTTTTTTTTTGGCCCCCTCACCAACTTTACGCAGCCCATCGACGCCCGAGTATACGGCCGCGCGAAACGAGCTACCCCGGATCGTTCGATTCAATTTTCCATTTTAGGATCCCCGACTAGCGGCAGTGCCGAGGAGCACAGTACGTAGCCTCTGTTCTCTCGGGCGTCCGCGAATAGCCGCAACGAGCCGTTTAAAAATCAAATACATGCGCATAATATTTCGCCGCGGGAGAGATAGCATCTGTAACAATCGGCTCGCCGAGTAATTTGGTACCGCAACACACGCGTGCCCGGTACGAGCGTCACACGAGCTCTCCGATACGGAGGGGGGTTAGGGATTGGGTGGCAAAAAATCTTTGGCAATCGAAAGTAATTTGTGCAAAGACGTCAGCCGCGGACGTATTCGCGAAAGAATCAGGGCCAAGCTCGGCCGCGGCGTCGACGGCTATGCGATTTTGCATGCATTATATTGCGCCCCCTCGACTCCCGCGCGCTCTATGCTCGCTAAATTACAGAGTCGCGCGGGGCCGATAAATCACGGCGCGTTTTAAAAAGTGCAGCCTACCCTCGGCACGACCTCGCCTCTCTCTCTCCCTCTGCCAGTATATACCCGAGCTCCCAACGTCTTTAATAGAAAAGTCGCGTGGCCGAAGGTTCGCTTTTGATTCGTCGCTCATCGATATTTGCAATCTAACGCTGGGGGGGTAATGGGCGAGCGGCGGAATGAGGCTCGCCCCGCCGGTGGCAGTGGGGGGAGGGAGAAAAAATGTCGCGCGTGTTGCCGTTTGCGACGCGGGCGCGATCGGAGGGAAAACCGTGATTCAGCCGTATATGCATCGCGGAGCACGCAACGATCGGGAATCGTTGAGCACCGCGAGCAGCACCGGCAGGCGAGAGTGGACGCGTTTACACACATCGCGGCAGAGATGGTCGGGCCTCGATAGCACGCGCTCGCCAATCCGCTTTTCGCCGTACGTGCTACGCGTGTGCGCGCACGTATGCACCGGCGCGGTGGTCGAGTAGGGGGGCTGGCGCGCGGCATCGTCGATAATCACGATAATAACAACACGACGACGAGTGTTCGAGCCGCTCGATAAAATGGAAACGAGGCCGTCTTATATTATTCCGCTAATTCTTTTTTATGCGCGCACGAAAGTGAAGCGAGCTCGCGAGGCTCGTAAAGATTAAACAGAGAGCGACCGACCTCCCCTCCTCTCCCCCGCCACTCGTCATTACACCCGTTTCTTCGATACGCGGCTGGGTGTGTGTGCATATACACGTTTGATTATCAGCCCGAGTGTGTACACACACACGCACACACGAACACGCGGCGAAAAGTTGCAAGTTGCTAATTATTAATTATCGCGTGCGCGTGCGAGTGTCTTGAGCCGTGAAAAAGCGCGGGTATCCTCGCATCGGTCCGTACGGCCAAATTATTCCTCGCAACTGCGGCGGCGGCGGCGCCCTAACGAAGGCGGCAAAAAAGGAAGACGATCGCGCGGGCGGGGAAGAACAAGCGGGGAGGATATGCGAGGCCGGTTCGAAAATTAGATTCATAACTTTCGAGCGAGTTGGCCGGGGTTGGCGAGGGGCGCGAGAGAGCGAGAGAGTCTGCTAGTTAAAAATTCCGTGTGCCCGCGAATATCAATCCGCCGGGCCGTTTTATTTTTCGCCTCTGCTACTTGATCCCGCTCGCGCGCCCGAATCGCTGCTCTTTCTATACGGCGGACGCGCCGAGCGACGAGGAGCCCGGATTATCTCGGTTTTTCCGCAAACCCGATTAAACCGAAACTCTTGCTCTCAGCCGCTGCTGCTGCTGCTGCTGCTGCCAAGCCTTTTACTCCGATAATTCGCAGCTAGCGTCGTGCGTGTGTCGCGCCTCCCCCTATTACCTGCATTGATTCTCCGTCCGTCGCTCCCCTTCTGCTGCTGCTGCTGCTGTCCTCTTTCGCTCGTGGACCTCCGCTCGCTTGACTTATGACTCGCGTAATTGTTTGCTGAATCCCTAAGTTATACATGGTATACGTATGCGCAGCTGCGGGGGCGTTTTATCGCGCACGTTAGAGGGGCAGTCGCACTTGTTTTTTCGCGTCAATCTTCCGAATTTTTCTTTTATACGGAAGATGCGATATTCCCGCGTAATTGCAAAACGAGCGAGAGACAGGGAGAAATTACGAGCTCGAAAGGCATCGCGAACGAGTACGAACGAGAGTACTTGGCAAACCGACGACCAAGACTACTACGATACGTCCACGCATTTTCCAGATGCGCATGAAATTCTTCCGATATATCCCAATTGGACGCGATTCATCGAAGCGAATACGGCCGATTGAAGGAGCGCCGCATCGAGTCCGTGGATCGGAGTCGCGTATCGGACGAGCTGAATCTCGTAAGCCGGGCGCGTATGTAAAAAGTTCGGGCGGAGCGCGGCAATATCGCCTTACACAATGGTATAAGTTGGCGAGCCAAGAGACATTTGATTATCGGTCGGTCTGGCGGGCTCGGAGCTTTCGGCTCTCTCGTGTCTCTGTGTATACGTGTGTGTGTGCGCGCGCGCGCGCGATATTTAAAATTAATCCGTCCTTTGTGCTTTGGGCCGGGCGCCTCCTCGTTCCGTCGCTCTCCCGCTTGGCTGTCTGTCTTTTTATCGTGCGCCGATATGGAGTCGTATAAATTTTACTCCATTATATTCGCGGGGCGGGAGATGCAAAACCGGGGGCGGAGGGGTCGCGCGCAAGCTCTCCGCCAGTATATAGGCTTCCTCTTTTTGTCTCTCGCGCCGCGGCTTCGATCCGCACACACATACACGCGCACGGGCTCGGGCTTTCATTTCGAATCCTCAATCACCGCCGGTGATCAATCACAATTGAACTCGGGGGGAAGAAAAAAGGAAACGTCGGAGAGAGAGCGAGAGAGTGTGTAGGGTGGCGAGTCGCGTCGCCGCCGCCGCCGCCGAGGAGAAATAGAGCGCACTCGTGCACGTGTGCGAGAGCTCTTCAGCGGTTGCATGGCAGCGTGAAAGACAAAATCAAGCCCGCGCCGCGGCTGAATCATTCGCGCGCGCGCGCGCGCGAGTCTCCATTCGCCGTGGCAGCCTTTTCGCTTGGCTGCCCCCGAATACTCATTACGGATAGATTAATCATATATCTGGAAGGGATTGATTTTAGATTGAAACTCGCGGGACCGCCCGCCGCGGCGCTTGTTATATCACATACGCGACGGCGCTGCTGTAACGATCGCGCGCTCGATCGGATATCCGACAAATCGTCATTAAAGTCAAGGCCCTCAAGGTAACGACGAGTATAATTATGCCCAGACAATCTGAAATTCATCAAAGTTGCAATTTACAAAAGCTGCTGCGCAGAGTCGTCCCGGCCAACCAGACAGACAGCATATAGTTCGCGCAACGGCAAGTAGCAGAGGTGCGGGGCTAGTCAGACACACACACACACACGCACACACACCGGGGAGAGAGCAGCGGGAGATTCGCGCGCGAACGAAAAGACCGAGCGAAAGGCTGAGGAGGATGGGGGGGGGGAGCGTCGAGGCACAGCGATGCCGAGAGTTGGCTTTTGATGCTCCCACCCACCAACCCCTCTGCCCCCGAAGCCACCGAGCTCCGAGGATAATGCACAAACCAAAGGATAATTCCCGATACGGGGACGAAATCCCGACGAGCACGAGGGCAAAAAACTCTTATTTAAAAATGTATTTACCGTCTGCGCGGCCGCGCGCGAGGGCAAGGATCGCAGTCCAGCCGCCTGGAAAGCTCGCTTTGCCGCAGCGACGCGGAGAGAAAGCCCTGCCGGCCGGGAGGGGGGTGAGGCCTGATCCGCGCGCACGCACACGCGTGTAACTGGCTGTTGCGGGGCTGGCGCGTCGTTTGGACCACATTTAATGAATTACGCGGCTTGTCGGTCGAAAAAAAGAGGCAAAATAAAGAACAGTCCATCGAGAGCTCGTGGACAAGCGAGGAGACGCGCGTATACCGAGAGAGAGGGGACGGATTCGGTATCCCGCGCATATTGTACGCCCGGCTCCGGCAAACTATACGGCTGCAATTGTATTTGACCAGCTTCGGCTAGCTCGTGGCGCGCAACCTTGGATCGTAATAATTGAGGCAAAGTTTGCACAGCGATGCGCAGCTGCGCCGGCCCGACAATACGCGTGTACATATACGCCCGCTGCCCCCGCCCGTCGATTCGCGAATAGAGCGCGAGCCCACGCCACCTCCCGATAACGCCCGAATCTCTCGCGCTTCGCTTTTAACTTTTCATTTTTCCCCCCACTCGTCTCGTTACCGCGCTCTCGCGGATCGCGCGCGGTCGGCCGTAAACTGTACTCTTCTTTTGTCAAATTCACCGATTCCCGACACCTATACCCGAAATCTCGCGTTCTTCTGCCTCTCCCGGTTGTTCGGCGGATCGAAAAACACTCGGTTCGTCGATCGGACTGATGCGAAGTTTGTCGACGTGCGCGTGTTCCTGCCGCCGACCGGAAATCTACGGATTCATCCGGTGTTTCGCCAACTCATTAGTATCCGAGAGAGCAGATGCCATTAACGAAAATATTAATGCATCGAGCGGAGCTGGAGAGGCGAGGAGAGTATACGGGATAGATAGAGAGGCGGACGGGCGGGCGGGCGGGCGTATGATTCATGGTGGCGTCGTTAGGCGATTCGAACTCTGTAAAGCACGTCGACCGCATTGTAGACGAACGTATCTCGGATAGATGGATGGAATGTAACTATCAAAGTTGGCAATCGCGTCCCTCTCTCTCTCTCTCTCTCTCCCCCCCTTCTTTGCCCCCCTCCCCCCACTTCTCCTTCTCTCCTCATCCCCCGCTTCCTTTCGTTTCCTCTCTCATTTCCTTCTACTCGACTCCTCGCGACTCGGCGCGCGAGCTCACAATTTATATTATGGACGCGGACTGCGCATATAATTAATTTAATTAAACGCTCGCCATCGTGGCGGGCGCGGAAAATCGTCCTATTAGTTGGGCAACTTTTGCCCGCTCCCCCCCCCCTCGCTCCGTCGCAGGACGGCTCTTGTACGCGTACCCTCGGCGGGGCCGAATCGAGGGACCGCGGATCTCGCGCCTGTACACGCGCTCGCGTCCCTTCCTCGTTTCTCGTTTTCGCGTCTCGTTTGTCGCCCACTCGTCACGTACGTATTCGAAAAAGTTCGTCCCCGGATGATCCTTCCCTCGGCGGGCAACTTTGCCTCGTGGCCCGCGCTCCGCGTATACGCAGCCTCGTTACGCATTCAATCGGCGAGCGTTAATTCGCCCTTCGCCGCCCGTTCGATATCGCGTTCATTGTTCCCACGCACAGAAAGAGAGGCTAACGTGGCGTAGAAAAAAAAGAATCATTGGAAACTTTGTTTGTTTTAATTGGCACGCGATTGTCCGAGTTGGTCGCTCGGCGCGGGGTATAGAGACGTCGCGGTGTAGTCGATCGAGTCGTGTGGGGTCTCCCGCTCCAAGTAGCCAACGGCAAACGCCTCCGATGTGTGTGCTCACCGCGAGGGGGAAAACACGAGGCGGCAGAGGGAGCAGCGCCGAGATGTCGTGGACAGGAAAGCATCGTGTCTCCGCTAAACGAAACCGGACAGCGGAAGATTTAGCTGCGTACGACGAACCCGCGCCTCTCTGCTTGAATTTCACACCAACTCGTGCGAGGGGCTCATGTGGCTGCAGTACTGGCCCGGAGGGAGTACCATACAGTTCTTACTGTGGATTTACGGAACAATATTCGCGACAACATTAATCAAGAGCTCGCGAGATAAAAACGTCGAATGCCATTAAACTTAGTACCACAGAGTAGCAAAAAACAATGGGAGTACCTTCGAAAAATACCGAAGCATTTGATTTTCGACAAATTTCTCCGGTCCCGATCGTTGATATTGTTTTTCGCTGAAATAAATAGAAAACGGCCTTGAGCAGACCGTAGGGTAATCCGAGGTCAGGGCGATCGTGCAATTCGTCGACGGATCATTCGCGACGAGAAAACGAGAGGAGGCGAAGCGCGAGGGGGCATTGAGAGTCGCTGCGGCCGAGCGATAGATGCGGGATTCGAGTTGTTTTCCGGCTCGCTCGGCGGCCGATAGCGCGCGCCGTACGGAACGATCGTCGTATCGCTGCGGCTCGGCTGAGCTCGAAAGGGCCTCGCGCGCTCCGGATTCCCGAGGCTTGAATGCGCCGGACGGACGTTTGGACGGGCAGAGATTGCGACTCGATCCGTGAAGACCCGCCCCCCGCAAATCGCGCACGGCTCTTTCACCGCCGAGCCGTGTCTTTGTCGCGTGCGCGCCTGCCGCGGTCCGAGAGCCAATATATGCAGGCAGGCGACCGGTGGCTCTATCCTCCCTCTCCCGTGATTCGCGTGATTTTGTTTTTCGGCCAGGGCGTCTCAATTGAGCTTGATGGGCGAACGAGCGAGCGAGCCAGCCGAGCTATTATCCTCCTCTTCGAATCTTCGATCAATTGCGCAAGCTGCGGGCACGCGTGATTGAAAAGAAACAGATGCCCAATGAATGAGCCGCGTTCACTGTATCGGCTATACATATACATGTGTATGTATGTGGCGCTCGGCTTACGTCACGCACGCGGCACTGTTCGAACGGGCCGATAAGTTCGTAACGTATTTTTCGGCCATATATTACAATCTCGTCGCTCGGTGCTAGATCAGCTTATTGGTGTATGGGACTTCAGACGGAGAGAAGCAGAGAGAGAGAGAGAGAGATGAATCTTTATCGCCGCGATACGATATAGAATCGTTGAAACATCCGCGCCGATGGTGTTTGTGGGGGGGAAAGAGAAAAAAACGGGAAGAACAAGTTGACGAGTGACGCGCGGCTTTTGACCCTTCGACGAAACATCGATCGATTATCTGGTGGAAAAGTTCGAATGACTTTTTTCGCTTCTGTACACATCTAATCGCGCGGTTGGTCAATCGTGTATAGCTAGACCAATTCACTAGCGTCGTGGTAGGTTTTTTTTCTCTTGACACGGTCCGCGTGCGTCGCGTTTGAATGATTAAATTTCTCGTCAAAACCACGGATCGGTTTATCGATGCGATGTTAATTGTGACTCCCAAACACGGCCAATCCCAACGTCGCAGTTCTCGTTTCGCTTTTTTTACTCAAATTTACATCGTACATTTCTAGTAAATAGAAATAATCTTCGTATTCTCGAGCCACGCGAGACAATCAATTAAATTGGAAAAAATCGAGGGAAAAAATCGAGGGAAAAAAAAGGAACGCTCCAGCGAATGTGAAGACTTATCGGTACTGTAGTAAATAAGTTCACGCATCTTTGGCTAATCACGCGAGTATAGCACTATCGCGTTCACTCCTACTCTCGGCTTCCGAATTCATGAAATGACTTACTGTCTTGGGCTGTCCAATAAAATTCGGAGACATCGGCGATAAACGATTTGGCGATCGTCGCCCGTTTCATTCGCCGCTTGGCTACTCGGCGCCTAAGGTCGAAAAGTGACGCGAGGAAAAAAAAGACTGAGTTCTCGATCCTCGATGAGTTTCCCGCTGGATTTTGCAATTTCCAACGCGCCTCCATGAGTCTGCGAACTGTGAGACCTGTACGCCCGATGAAACGCAGCCAAAGCGTCGAGGAATCGTGCGACCATACGCGGCCCGACGGTTCTTGCCTAAAACGAGTAAGTTGTCGAATTTAATTACACGGCAATTATTGCGCAAAAGTTTTGCAGCCGAATCCCGAAGCCGCGGAGCCACGTCGAAGCTCGTGCTCGATCAATCGGATCGAGGTACCTACTACCTCCCCCCTCCCTTCCCGAGGCCATTTGCTCCGCGCGCTCCCGCCACTGATTGACAGAAAAACTTTTCAATCACATCTCTGGCGCTGCTTCAAGCCGCGTCGTTTTCCCTCGATCCGGGCAGATTAACTTGCCCTCTCCTCCGCGGAATCAAATCGTCTTTGCGACGAGGCCAAAAATCTCATATTCCATCGAGCAATTCGAGCAATTAGCGAATGGCCCGGCTCGGTCGGATGGAAAATCACTTTCCACCCTCGATCGTCGTCTCGCCCGATTGCACCATACCGTCGCCCCTTCTTCTCGTGTCCAGAGATTGGTAAACTCGAAGAAATGTTTTTTTTTTCGAGAAACGATTTTTCGAGTCACCTGGGCGTTCGAGTGGGGAGAGGGAAAACAAAACAAAACGCACGCGCGTGCATGTATATTTATTCGACGCTGTTTCGCGCGTCTGATTGATTTACTCGCTGTATATCGAGAGAGTAGGGGCAGCCGGCGTGTATCGATGGACGAGACGCGAACACGTGTACCGTGCGGGTATAGACGCGCGAGGGTATCGCGGCTCTCGGAGCCGTTTTTACGTGTACGTGTCTCGCGTGTGCATACGTATCGCGCGAGCCCACGCGAATGCGAATGAGACACGTCCGCTCGGCGGTCGCGCGGGCACCGATCGAATCCGAGCCCGAGGAATCTCGGGTTTGCCAATCATAAATCACGATTTGACGCTGGCGCTTCTCCGCGCGAATTCCTGCGCGCCTCGAGTCGGCTCCCGATCTTTCGTCCCACTCCCCCGCGCAGTGGTTTTCGGCTGATTATTCCCTAGCTGCTTAACCATTCAGCCGGCGGTCTTGGGCCAGATTGAGCCTTCAATTTTTCCGAACCTCGTACGCACGCGTGAATATACAAGGAGAAGACGAGAAGGAGAGAGAGAGAGAGAGAGAGCTGTTGTCGCGATCGACTTGGCCATATACCCCGGCAACTTTCTTGCAGCGGCGTTTAAATAAACATGGGCGAGCGGCCACGTCACTGTGAGCATTAAACGGCGTGTACAAAAGGAATAGACAGACAGACAGAGAGAAGTAACTTATGCTGGTGCCCGCGTTATACGCTCTATCGAGCGTTATTATAACGGATTGTGTCTACTGGCGTACGCCAAGTATATGTACACATACATACACACTCGTGCTGGCTATACTTTACTTGCCGAGAGCGGAGGGGGTTACAGCTTATAGGTCGCGAGCCGGGCCGATTGTACCGGCTCTCTCGTATCAATATACTTACCCGCGCACGCCGTCGAGCCCCGATCGAGTCGCGCGTCAAATTTCACTTCCGAACCGATAAATTGATGAATCACGGGAATGTAAGCCCTTGTAGCAAAGCCGGCGGGGACCGGGAGCCGAATGAACATGAAAATAATCTTCGGAGGAGAAAAAAAAACAGGAGGACGACCCTAATTGTAATCGCGATTCACGCTCTCCTGCCCGCGCGCGCGCAGTTATCTAGAGTGGATGAGATAGATGCCCGCGCTCCACAGCCCACACAGATAAAGTCGAGCTCCCTCCAAACCGTATACAGACCTTGTTATTACCCGCTTATATATGTCTTCCGGGGACAGGCGACGCGAACCTACTCAAAATAATCGGCCCGATGAATCTACTCTGAATAATTAAGCCGCGTGCCACTGTATGAGTGTGTCGGGAAACAAAGCCAGCCCTAATCTGCCGTGCGGCTCGAGGAGCAGGGACAAGAGAAAAAGAAGGCGCGCACGCGTGAGGGAGAGAGAGAACAAGTCGCGCGCAGGTGGAGCCGGGTATCGCGTGACCCTGTGCTTCGGCCGCGTTGTGTATTGTCGCGTTATCGAGCCACACGGTGCACCGTTCATTAAAATTGAGCGCGTCGGTCGACGGGGGAATATCGAAACCGGAGAGAGTCTGGCCGATCGGCGCCAATTAAAGATCCGCCGCTCGAGCCGATCGACAAGACACAACGTGAGACGCCGCACCGCGAGAAACGAGCTCGCGCCCACCCCCGCGCACGGGGCCGGTGTAACGTTGCGGAAAATTAATCGTGTCCAATATACCGGAGGGTAGGTATGCTATCTAAGTTGGAGCCTCCGGTGTGTATATATCGCGCGGCGGCTGAACGAGAGGAGAGCCGCCACCGCCGCCTCCCCGAAGGCTCCTCGGCGTCCGCGCGGCTAGCGATCAGCCCTGAATTTCAGCCTGAGGAGCAGCCGGTGATTCTCGCGTGATTTTATGGGAATTTAAGAATAATTCAATTAGGGCCCGGGGATCACTCGGCGAGATATGCTAATTCCGGGCGGAGAAGCTATGGAGGGGGGCAGAGGGAAAAAAAAGGAAAGAAAAGAGTGTGGAGCGGGAGTCGGTTCCGATAGCGAGCGGCGGCCGCACTAACTGCGGGTTATAGGTCGGCGGAGGGGCAGGAGCGCGGGCGAGGCGTTCGTTCGGCTCGGCTCTTCAATTTAAAAATCCAATCTTCAATAATCGTTTGCGCAGTGCCCACCCCGGCCCAGCGCGAAGGGAGATCTTGGGCAAATACACGACTCGAGGCCTCGGCCTCATTTTCATTCGGTCTGATTAAATTCATTAGTTTAATAGCCGGGTATCAATATCAAGCGAGCCGAGTGATTTCTCCGTCTCAGCCGCTGCGCCCCGGCGCGTTATTCTTTCTTCCTTTTTGCCCCCTTCCCTCTCGGGTTCCCCGCGAAATCACCCTTGGGGACAAGCGCGCTCGAGACACGGGCCAGGCATAAAGGAGAGATTGCGCGACCGAGAGAGACTCCTAATAAAATTCAAGAAAAATCACTTGTTTAACCAAGCGACTCGGGCCGCCCCCCGATGCCGAGACACGGGCAGAGTCGTTCGCTGTTTCCAAACCAATCGCCCGCTCGCCCTGCTCCGTTAATTTGCCCGTGGAATATTGATATTGCGCGCGAATGAGTTTTGCACGCGCGAGCCACGGAGAAATTCGAGATCCACGGTACGACGGAACGGACGCGCCGTGTAATAAACGGGAAAAACGAGCGGGATAACGCAGGGTTGTGGGGGGAAAGAGCGAGGGAAAAAAAGGATAGAACGCGAGGAATGAAGAAAAGCTCGGTGGGAGCAGAGAAAGCGAGCTCGATAAGGCCGAGGTAAACATTGGCTAGTCGGATTAAACGGAGATGTTGTAATTGGCGAGCGGCGGCGCGAGTGAGAGAGCAGAGGCCCCCGGGGTGCCGTGACGCTTGTATCGGGCCTCCGTATCTTACCGGGAACTAATGCCTCGAGCCTGTAAAACTCGGCCCATAAAAATGTATATTCCCGCTTGGCCAATAGGCGCTGGCGGCGGGCGGAGGGTCTGGCCGGTCGCGCAAATTCGATTGCTCCGAGATCGAGTGTATGCAAATCGGGGTTTCCTTGCCGACGACGCGGCAATTAAACAACCACGCGGCACACACGCCATCCCCGAGCCCCACAGCCGTTTGCCCGATTCAAATTCGTCGCGGCCGGACAGAAAAAAGCCCGTGGGAGAGATCCGGGTCCCGTTAACGACGAGCGTATCGCGGCGAAAGGGCCGCATTCCCGTTGTTTTCACGCGCATCATTATCGGCCGCGGGAAGATTCGAAGTTGGCGTGAGCACAGGGAAGTTCGAAGATCGTCCGCGAGTCACCTGTCGCTTGACGACGTCGATAAAGAGCCAGTGGCGACGAGGACGAGGACGACGACGAGGAGGACGGCCCGGCGATGCGCGTTGGGATGCCGGGCGGCATGGCGCGTGTGAGTCGCTCGCCGAACAAGGGGCCGCGCGCGACTCTCTCAGCCGGCAAAAAATCCCTCGGCGCATTCTCCAAATGACACTAATCGCCTTCCTTTATCTTCCCACGGTTCCGCGCGGCCGGATAAAAAGCGCTCGCGAGTCCTCCTGCCGCCGCCGCTGCCGCCGCTGCGTTACGCCCGAGCGAGAAACAGCGACGCGCCCATCGCGCGTCAAGCGACGATTCGATAATTATTTCTACATTTCTCTAATAACTTCTTGTCCTTTGGCCGAAGCCCGACCGATCCCACTTTGATCTTGGCTCTCTCGCTCGCGGCTTTTTGCCCGCGGTCTGTCCCCCCCAGCCCACCCCACCCCAGCTCCCCGTGCGTACACACAAGCACACCGCGAGTCCGGTGTACATCGCCGCGAGAGGATTCCCTCACTGTCTCACACGCGGACGATTATTCGGGCGCTTTTTCAACTCTTAATCACTCGCAAATCATCCGGCTGATGACTTGATCGCACAGCCCGCGTGTACGTGAAAATTCGATCGTTCCGCCCATTGGACGGCGGATAAACGCTGGCTGTAATCTCTCGCCGAGTGGAATATCACGTATTATATATTCACACACTGGCGTGCACACTCGGTATACCTATAGAGAGGCCTGCGCGCGTGATGGAAGAAGGGCCGATCGGCCAACGAGGATATTGGTAATTTGGTTGGCCGAGGGGTCATTGTAACCGATCGTCGCCCGCATACGCCGCGCGGCTTCTAATAGCTGCAGCGCACCAGCGTCTCGCGCGACCCGGCGCTTCTCAAGTGTCCAACCCGCTGAACACGCGAGCGCGCGGTATTGAATGTATCCGGGCGGCGGCGCGGCGCGCTGGTATATCGATGACGTCGCGGCGGCGGCGGCGGCGGCCGGGCATAAACGAGAGCATTATGTCAGGAAGCCGAGAGTGCGGCCCCCGAAGTGCGATCAATCACTCGCTGCCGAGCGCTAACGCTCCCCTCCAGCCCGCACCCACACACACACGCACGCGCCGATCGATGCTACACTTGGGCCTCCGATCTGGTGCGCTCCGATTGCCCGTGTATTGCTAGCCCGATATACTCGAGGCTGACTTCTCTTCGTGTAATGTTCATCCGTTCGCTCTCTATCCTCGGGATATCGTCGAAAGTGACTCTTTTCGTTGGATACATCTTCGAGAGAGAGAGAGAAAAACAGCCGGCAATAAAATTGAAACGTTGATATTGACGCTTTTTTGCCTGCCGCCCCCCACGCGACGACTCCTTTGTCCCGTGGCCGCTAATAAAGGAGATTGCCCGATTAGCGTGCAATAAACCGAGCCGGCGCGAGGCTTTCTATTTAAATTTTTCCAATTCACGCCCGACTGCCGACTAGTATACACACACATATGTATAGAGGCGCTCGCGTACACCGAGCTCCCCGAGCCACTAAATCGTGTATGTTCTTGCCGATCGCCGCCGCGGCCTCGTCGTCGTCTCTCTGTCTCTCTCTCTCGCGCCAGCGCGCGATCGTAAAACCGTATTTATCCGCGTGCTCGCTTTTGTTTAGTTTTCTCGTTTACACGCTCGGCTGTTCTCTTCGCGCGATCCTCTGGCCCGCGCGCAAGCACACCCACACGCGCGGGAGCAAGTGAGAGAGAGAGAGGGGGAGAAAGTGCGCGCGCGCGAATATGATGGGACGCGTCGCTTCTTCGCCGCATTCCCTTTTTACGAGCCGCGTACGTGGCATTGTAAATCCGAGCGATACGGCTCGCCCCATTGGCTGATGAGAACACACGATATACGCCCTTCCCCGGCCACCGCTCTCTATTTATTATCAAATTTCTTTATGGCTTTACGGGCGGCGCTCCGGATGAGCTGCTGCCGCCGTCGCTCGCGCCTCCTCGGCTGCGTACAGGAGTAGTCTGAGCTGCCGATGTTGCCTCGACGTTCGCCAAATCGTAAACTGTCTTATACCCGATTGTTTGCCAAAATTTGCGACCACACAGCTCCGCTGTAGGCTGTACCTGGGAGATTTTCACGAGGATGGCCCGCGTGAATAGAGAGACGGAGAGAGAAGGGAGGCGCGTGCGAGAGGCGATAAAACGAGACGCTCTTGTTCGCGCAAGATTAACGTCTGCGCGTGAACCGCGCTCTCGAGCATGCCGTGCTGGTGGTGAGACGCGGGAGGGACGAGGCGGCGTCGGCTTCATTAGTCCCCTTGTATATCTGCCTTCTCTCTCTCTCTTGCCGAGTCGCGGTTCCATTGTGTATCGAACCGCGGCTTCGATTTTCTCATCCCCCAATTACGAGGTAGCCGCGAGTCGGCTAATGGCCCACTCGATGATGCACACGGGACGGCTCGAGTCCCCGCGCACCAATTGCTCCTTCTCTCGCTCTCTCGTTCTTCCGCCTGGCGCGCCGACGATGCCGCAGCCGACGCGAAAATTATTCGGCGTGACTCGATGGTATACACGTATATCAAAGCGAATGAAAAATCGTCGATACTCGATGGCGCTCGCCGCCCCCTCCGTTCGCTTTTCCGACGCGCGCCCACACACACAAACACACACACACACAGCTCGAACAATGCGCGCACGAGTGGCGCGCTAATTAAGCGGATCGGCAAAGGGAAAGAGGGAGAAAGAGAGAAGAACAAAAAGCCTCGAGTGCCATTAAAATGCATCAGTTTTCAATAATCGAGAGTCGAGCTTGCTCGCGGCAACAACGGCGAAGCCAATTGATTCGGCCCAATTACAATCGGTGAAGCGACTCGAGCTCCGAACACAGGACAGATGACAATTGATGCGAAGGGCCGATCGTCGCTCGAGAAACACCTCGTTTCCCTTGCATATTCATTCGGCCTGTGTATGTATACGCGTGAACTCGAAGGAGTGATTTATATAGACCGATAACGCTCGTGGCAGAGAGAGAGGAAAAGCGAGCCAGCGAGTGCAGCCCCCTATCGATAATCGATGCGACGAAAATTTCATTATCGGTGTTTTATAATGATATAAAAGCGCGGCGACACCCGACGACACTCCTTTGACCTGTCGATTATAATTTCGTTAATTATTCGCCAAAGTTCGCTTTTTCCCGCGCAATATGAGCCTCCGTGTGAATCGCCCCCGATATAGATACATATATATGCGTGTATAGCCAATCGGATTTCAATAATTGCTCGTTCGCTCGTCTCTATTTCAAATTTTGTGTACATCCGAGGTATACTTTCACGCGAGCCCAAGTCGATGGTGTTTTATGTTGCGAGCATTGCCTAGGTCCCTCAGAGACGAAATGATTCGGTGATGTGAACATGTCGAACTCGATGAATTTGCCCAGACATCAGCAATCGTTCGGGCCTTCAATTACGATTCGTGGGCAGACGAAGGAGGATTAATAGTGAACCGGATGCGAGCGTCTGCCTATTAATATTGTGACAGGTGTTTACTGTCAGGACGTGTGCGCGGGGGGTCATTTATTCAGAATGAAAAGTCTGGCTGATCGGTCTCGTCGTTGCGAACACGAGATATCGGCAAAAAATAACGTCATCATGAATTTGTCTGGCCTCGATGCGCGGGGGGATCAAATTAATATAAATATACGTATGTGCGACGCTATCGACATTAATTATCCAACGACGAATGAGACTAATGATATATTTTGCTTTTTATGTTTCAGGTGAGTTGCAAACTTCGACAAGTACATACACGACCTCTCTCCCCCCCTCTCTACTCCTCCATTTAATAGACGCTAAGGATCGGCGAAGTGTGTTTGGTGGGTAAGATACTTTTCGGAATTACAAATTCATACCGAAGCCGGCTCTCGCCGCGCGCTCGGCTTCCCGTCAGTCTCGATAATAATTAATACCGCAATTACCTATCGGCGAACGCGTTAGCCGGGAGTGAGCGAGAGAGAAGCAAACTTTAAGGGCATCTTGTTAAACATTAAAACCAGTGGATTTCAGAGAGCGAGAGAGCGGCCGTGGAGCTGCAGTCCCCGCGCGATTGAAAAAAAAAGCAGCTGGCGCAGTTTGAAACAAACGCGGAAAAGTGTGGCGCGGAGCTGCAGGTAGGGTAAACTCGCGGATCAATAGGGGCGTTAATTAAAGATGCGCGATAGGTGCTGCGGTAACATAATTTAATAGCTGCGCGCGGGCATCTATCCCGACAACAGAAATATATGAAAATCGAGCGCCCGGTTAATTGACACCCGATCTGACACGGCCGAGCCGTCAAACCGGGCGGAAAACGAATTAGAATCGATTGTTCGTCGCGGCCGTGGTAAAACATCGGCTGATAATAATTCACGGGTTAATTAGCGGCCGAAGAACGCTCGTGTATCGTATCGCGCAGGTACTCGGAGCCGAGGATCCGCGTCCGATCAGACCGCACGGATTCAAACTATACACGCGAGACGGAAGTTGGTGGAATGGGGTGGCGGTGGAGGGGTTCCGATCGGCAATGCACTGATCAAGAGGGCGTTCGCGTCGAAAACCGCCGGTGGATACAGCAAAAACACAGGCATGGGCGTATAGCGCAAGAAAGGGCCGCGGGAGGGGCGCTGGGCGAAGGGCGAGGAGTCCCTCGGGGGGGCTCGGACCGACGATGGACGCGTTAACGAACGCGCCGCATCTGTTCAGCTCCTCTGCCGCGCGCGTCAATTTTCATGCGATATCCCCCGTTATCGGCATCCGCCGTCGCGATTAATCAACCAGGTGCCTTCTCAAGTGACGACCTCGCGCGAGATCCTTCCTCTGTTTTTCCGTTGCCCCTTTTCCCCCGTCCCAGCGAGTAAAATCAGGCGTTTACCGCGAATGTAAATTCGCGAGCTCCGTCTGGGCAGCGGCGGAATCAAATCAATATGGGCAGGGGTTGGGGGCACAGCCGTACGTCGGTATCAGTCGTCGAATTGTTAGTGTGTGGTGCAGGGGGGCAAGCGAGAAGGAGGCCGCGCAGCAGCGCGCGGGACGGAAGCGGCGGGAGCGAGTATATAGGCCGGCGGCACTGTACGCCCGTATATATGCGCGCGCGCGGCATATAGCTTAATCACCCTTCTTCAAGCCGGCTGCCGAACGCGCGCGCGGCCCCTCCGCGCTCGAGCCGGCCAATCCTGAGCCTCTTGCTCCGCTAATCAATAATTATACACACACACACACACAGGGGCTGGCGCGGTCTCGCGAGCCCCGACGCCCGAGCGATTCGTCGATCTGATCGCGTCAATGGGTCAAGCGAGGCCCGCGATCGATACGTGTACGGCCGCGACGCCCGCGACGATCGGCATTAACTTTGAGCTACGGCCTCTTGCCGCTCGTACGCGAGCGAGCGAGTGTGTGCGTGCGTGCTACGTACGCGCGGGGGGAGGAATAATTAATTTTTCATAGCCGCGCGCACGAGACGCGGCAGCCGCGTGATTCCTTTAATTAATCCGTATAATTAGTGCCCCGCGGGTCGCAGTTGCAGCTGGGGAATATGCGCAATGAGTATAAATCATCGGATCGCGCGGCGGCGGCGGTGTGTGCATGGGGCCAAACAAAAGAATGGCCGGCGGCGGCGGCCGGGGGGGTAATACGCGAGGAGTTCGGCTCGCGCGCGCGCGGATAAGAAGGTGGGGTTGATCGATGCAAAAGCCGCTGAAAGTCGCGTGTCGCGCCGTCCTCCCCGGCTAATTAATCACCCTACTATCCAATATGGCCAGCTATAGGCTGCAGCCTTCTCTCTCGCTCTCTCTCTTTGCCGCTCGTTCGCTCCCGACACGACACGTTTCCTTCCCCTTATATCTATACTGAACGAAAATAAATCGCGCTATCTAAATCAAGCTCGACGACGACATTGAACAACGACCCCGATCGATCCGAGCTGCTTCTCTGCGCCTCTATCCCTTTATCTTGTTCCCGTTGCCCCCGTCGCCCGCTCTCTCCCTTTCCCTGCACTGTTGTCTTCCCGACCATTATTACCAATTTATTTTTAACGTTAGCAAGCTCACGGCCGGCCCGCCGAGCCCGGCTACTATCCCGGGAATATAATATGCACGGCCAATCCGCGCCCCGGCTCTATTTATCCTCGAGCTTCGCACGTGTGTCGCGCCCTCCCTAAACTTCGACCCGCCGCTACTCGTACTTTAATCACGCGGTAATTGACACGTCCTCCGCGAGCTAACACACAAGCTCACGCCCAAAGGATATCAGTTTAGGCGGGTATTACCGAGGTGCGTTAATCGGAGCACACACGAGCCGCGAGCTTGGAGGGGCAGCCGCATGAAGGGGTAAACAAAACGCTTCTCTTTCTCGGCTGGTAGTCTTTGGTTTCTCGGCGGGAGCGCGGCAAGAAAGTGGCACGACGACTCGACGGCACACTGAACGAGTCGAGCGGCTGAGGGTGCCACGCGGCACTTGGGCCAACTCTCTCTCTCTCTCGTGAAGTAGCGCCAATTCCGCGCGATCCCCGTAAGCGGGTCAGAAACTTCTTTCGACCCTTCCTTCCTTCCTTCCTTCCTTCCTTCGAGCCACCCCTCCGCTCGAGAGCGGCTCCGTGCGTCTGCTTCTTATTGCCCGGCTTTTCTCGCGTCCCACTGTAACGCGGCCCGATGCTCACTTCTTCCCGCAAAAGACAGCTCCCCCCCCCCAACCCAGTCCGCCCGCGCACCAGATGAAAGTCACCGCACTGGGGTGCGCGGTGGATTACTCTGTTGTGGCTTTTTTTTCCCCCGACTCGAGGGGGCCGATTGCCGGGGCGAACGCCGACCCGACCACTGCTTCTTTCGCCCCGGCCGCGTGCATCGGACGCAGGTGCAAACGGGTCGTTATGCAAATCCAGCCGGATTGATTTGGAGCTCGCGTGCCGGTGTGTATATGCACGAGCCGCCGCCGCCGCCGGCGGAGGAGGAATCAATCTGCTGTCAAAACGCCGTTGTGCCATTCGATGTTAACGAGCGATTGGCGCGGGCCGGCTCTCCTGTTCCGAAGCAATTTGCCGATTACCGATCTGCTCCCGATTGCTCCTCGAGCCCATTCGCTCCCGTCATTCGCCACGTTACATGCCACGCGTCTTCCGTTACCCTGCGGCGCACACGTCGAAGCGTCTATCGCGTGGCTCTTCACTTCTGTGTATATACACATAAACGTTCGATCCTTTGTGAAATTGGCATTGGGCTTTGGTATGATAATAGTTGCTCGTCGAGGACGGCCCATTTGTCGGGTGCAGCCGACGAACGAACCAAACGCGCGTTTTTTTTTCACCCGCTTGAGCATCCGTCCGATGGGCGGGGGACGGTTTTATTGGAGGCGGCTGCTGCTGCTGCTCGTATATCGGACACGGAAGCCCCGCCGCTCCGGAATCGTATATCGACAGACTCTCGCGTCCACGGGGACTCGCATTGTCGACGGGGCGGTAAGGCCGAGAGGCGGAAACACGTGACGATGCATAGCGGGTGCGTAGAGAGGACAGTTGATTCGATCGCTCGGGCGGAAGCGCGCACGTGTGCGCGTTTGAAAAGCCGCCGGATCGATGGGCACTCGATACATTATCCCGGGGGCGAGCAGTGCGCGACAACTCACCCGCGAGATATCGACTCGCGTGAGCTGCAGGAACTATCCCCCTCGAGTTGCCGCCGCTCCTTTACGCAATATGTCTGCCCCTTGCCGCGGCGAATGCACTTTTAACCAACTTTGCCCCCTCCATTGTCTTGACTGTCTATAAGACTCTGCTCGGCCGGCTCGAGTGTATAAAGCTCATCAATATTAACTTTGCCCGATACAAATATTGAATGAAACACACGGCGGCGCTCGTTCTCGCGGCTTTGTCGTTATCCGTGTGCAGCGCTGGGTCGCGCGCGAGTCCGCGTGTGCGTATCGCTCCGCGAAATCACTATCGAGTATACTAAGCGCCTATGGGCAAAGTCGGACGCAACGAATATTTCATGCGGGCTCGGAATGAATTTTGAATTTTTGATCAGTTGCTAAGAGTCGCACTGGTGCGTGTATATGTAGCGACGACGACGACGGAAAGTACATGAAAAGTCGTAATAAACGCGGAGCGAGGCGTGGGGGGATCGATAAGGCGCGGGGGGAGAGAGAGAGCCCCGAAAAATCCGGTCCATAAGCCGGCGAGATCACGTTCCAGCCCCCGAGAGCTCGAGAGCCGTTCCTCAAAGGGTTGGTGGGCGCACGCGGCAATCGCATTCTCCGTCCCCTTAACGAGTCCACTCGAGCCCGCTGTGGAAAGCCGAACTGGAGCGATATTAAAATTAGGGGCGCAGGTACGGACACGCACACGCGGCGAGGATATGACTCGAGGGAGGGTTGCGGGGGCAGCAGCCGCGGCGATAACCGGGCAGGGGGGAAGCCGCCGCCAACAGTCTGAGACGGCGCTGCCGGCTGATCAATGCCACCCCACCACCCAACGAAAGGGTTGCGAAAACTGCGCGCCTCCGAGGGGATCGACGCCAGTCGAACTGCGATCGCCGATAGGCAAATTTTGCCCCCCTCTTGCGCCGTCTGCGTGTTTGTGGGTGTGTGTATGTGTGGAGCCCGCGATACAGCATCCACTCATACACCCAGCGACCCCTCGGCCGATGTATGCGTCACGCCGACGTACTCGTATACTACTCGCGACGTTAAATCTCGTTGCAGACAACTCGCCATTAGCCCGTGAAACGAGCGAGACGAGACGACCGCTTTTCAGTATTTATTATTGCAAAGCGGTCAGGATATACGTATACCGCGGGCGTAGCCTGCGCAATTCGTTTAGCGGGAAAAATGAAATTGCCCCCCGTCGTCGTCGTCGTCGTCGTCTTATTCCCCCGATAATGCACGAGTGAAAATTTTATACTCGTACATATTGATCAGCGTTCGAAGTGGAACATCGCTGTCGCGTGAATATTTCAGTAATCCGGCTCATTAATCCACCGATCGCTTTTCTTACCCCGCACATAACTAAACGGCTCGCGGCATCTTTCCGCGCGCGGCCGCTCGCTCGGCGAATTGACCCGTCGCGCACGTGTCTCTCTCTCACTCTGGGCCAAGTAAACAAACGAGCGAGTATAGCCCCCCGTTGAATGCCGGAAAAACGCGCGACGACGCGAGTATTTTTTTTTTCCACTGAAGCGCGAGTTTCGCCCTACGACGAGAAAATTAGATTAGAACGCGGCGCGGACGGGTATAATCACGAGGGAATATCAGGCCGCTCGCACGCTTCGATTCTTCGATCGGCAACCCGGGGGTGGGAGGGCTGCATTATTCAAGGCGCAAATGCGCGGGTAAAAACGACAAAAGAGCGCGCGAATAAAAAGCAGCCAGCTCGCGCAGCGGCTATATGGAAAAAGGGTTATCGTTCTCCTCGTTCTCGTGTGTGTGACTGTATAACTCGGCGAAAGCGAAAGAGAATTCTCGCGGCGGTGGTGGCAGCGGCGGCGCACACACGTCAGAGTATTAACGAAATTTCAACCAATCAATGAGAAGTTCATTAGCCCGATATATATACGCCGTAGCCCTGGCGGATCCGCTTTTCCCCCCTCTGGGCCGCCGCGGCCCCTTGTTCTCTCGAGGCGCCCCCGACGAACCACCTCGCGCGCGCGCGCCCAGCTGTAAACGCAGTCTTATACCACGCGGATAACGCAAACACCGCAGTCCAACTGCTGCGCCGATGGATTCCCTTCTTTTCCTTTTTTTCCCCCCGTCTCCCTCCACCCTTTGGCTCGTTAAGCGCTCTTTAGCCTCGCGGCGCGGCCGGATTTTTTTCGGCAATTAACAAAATTTTGCGCGGCGGTATATTTCGAGTGGGAGGAAAATTCACGCGGGCTTCGGGAAAATTCATCGAGTGGGCCGATGCAGATTTTTGTGCGAAACAAGCCTCGACGGTACGAGTGGTGTAGCTCCGGGGCGAACAATCCGGCGAGCACTTGGTCGAAACAAATATATTAATAAATCCGATTCTCTCTCGGCTCCTCGTCTCGGCTTGCCAATACACAGAAAGACGCAGCGGAGCTCGACTGACGTTTGGCGTCTTGTTCAGCCCGGTTGGCACTGGTTGGCATACGAGCGAACGGGGTAAAACGAAGGGAAAAAGCCGGATCGATCGAGAGGATAATAATACATTAAAAATGGCAAACCAACCCGTCCCCCCGCGGTCGAGGCTCGCCCGTGTCTCCTGCGGAGAGTTGGCCGTGTGGGGCTGTCGAAAGAAGCTCTGTTTCTCTTTCTCTCTCAGTCTCTCTATGCTGCCTCGTCGCATTAGTTATTCCCTCGGCCGCGGCGCGCTGCGGGATTCTCACGAGTGCGTTTTTTGCGCTGTCATTTGTCTCCAATATCTCTCGGGCGCGCTCTCCGACGTCCGGGGGAGGCCCCTACTCCTCGCCGGCTCCCGCACACGGCCGCTCGGTATCGAGCTCTGCAGCCGCGGCGCAAAAACAGCCCGCCGAAGGGTCGGAGAAGCCGAGCGAAGCGCGCAAGTGTCGTCGCAAGTGTATATACCCATTGGCAGGGGCTCGCCGCGTTGCCAATTCGTCGCTCGCTCGCAGATGTTGCCCGCGAACTGTGAACCCCTCCCCCTCCCCCTGCTCTTGGATCGAAGAATCGGCCGCGAAAAGCTGCGCCAATTATCGGGCCAACATACCACGCGCGAATCAGGCCGGCGCGGTTAGCCGTGCGTGTGTGTATACGCGCACGCAGAGGCGGGGGATGGGGTGAAAAAAGGAGACGTGCTTTGGAGTAACCGCGCAGCGGCCGCAGGAACGATGCTTTGTTGCTCCCGTCGCTCGGGGGATGCGAATTACGAGATTCGTCTCGTGCGCGTGTACAACGCACGGGAAAAAAGATTAGCCGTGAGGCGAGCTACCCTCCGCTTCTGCTCGGTTACGTACATACGTACGTATATAAAATTAAAATACAAAGATGCGAAAAAAGCACGAGAGATACTTTTCGGTGCGAGAGGGGGTGGAGAAAAAGTTTACTCGCCCGGTTTCGAGCTCTCGCGAGAGAGCTTCTTGAAAAGCTGCCCTGCTGCTGCTGATGCGGCATATCATTATATTCCACAGGAATATCCGTCGGCGATTCCCGATGTATCCTTCGCTACTCGACTGGTGCGGGCCGGTAATTATAGAAAAGTGTTAATTAATTCACGTGCTTGGGGAGAATTTTCGACGCGGCCGTGCCGACGAGCTGCCTACGCACAATGGGCGCATCGCGATCGATGCGATTTTTTAATTAGCCCGGGCTCCGGGCCCCCACACCCCTCCTGGCCCCGGCGCGGCTGCTGGGAAAAACTTGTAAATAAGCCGGGCAGGAAAGTTGGCGGCAGGGCCAGGGGGCTCAAGCGCCGCCTCGAATAATAATATATAAGCCGACAATGGAGCCGCGAGCATTCGATCAGCGGATAATTAACGCTATCGCGGGCGCGTGCACACTGGAACGCTGCCATCAGTTCGCGCGGCTCACTGTACTTTTGCCCGCGCTGCTCCGTTAGCCGGGCGCTCCAGGAGCGATCCAACTTTCTCATTAGCCGGGCGACAATGCGGCACAACGTTAGCGCGCGCCGCTGTATCTGCAGCAACCCAGTGACAATACGACGCGCGTGGGCGTCTATGTATATATATACACACGTACACGACAGACTGGCTCCAGACGCCGATATCGTAGTGTATATTCATTCTTCCCGAGGCGCTGGCGCGCAATATCGCGCGGCATAAACGTCGGATTATCGGTGGCTCTCGCGTTAACTCATGCACCCGCCAATAGGCGCAGCGGCGATACTGCAGCGCCAGCTGCTGATCTGATTGCCGCGGACGTGAACCGCTGACGCGCCCCGTCATTGAATCTCGCGTGTATCCGCGAGCCGCGGTTTCGATTTTTCAATGGAGCGTGGGACAAGTGTTCAGCTACGCACGACTTTTCGGCGAACGCACGCGCGGCTGTCTCATTGTTTCCCTGGCTCGCCGCCACCGCCGCCGCCGCAATTTTTGCCCCCCTCTTTGCCTTGGTTGTCTGAAAAAAAGCAATATAGGTGAAGCTCGCGCGACCGAGCGGGTAAAGGGTAAAACAAGACGAGCCGACGCGTGCTCGGAGCGAGCAAGGGGGGAGAGAGAGAGACAGCCGGGGCGGCGGCACCGCAAATTTCACCCAATATTACGCGCGCACGACCGGATGAATGTCTCGATGGCCGCCGCCGCCGCCGCCGGCCGCGCGCGAGCCCAGCTTCTGCCCTCTCCGCTTTTCCTTCTGGCGCGTTTCTCTCGTTTTAATATTTCTCCGGGCGAATGCCTCGGCTAATATATGGCTTCGGCTTCGGAGCAGCCGCTCGGACACGCGCGCGCCCACACACACACACGGACGCATAGCACAAAGCGTTGTGTGGAGCCGGGCGGAGCGTATTCATATATACGCTCCTCTCGTGATGCAAATCAGCCGCGGTGATACGTATAGGTATTTGTGCGGTTAATATTAATTCTCGGGCTCGTCCGATCGAGTTTGCCTGCCGCGCGTTCTCGCAAGTCGGATATATGCAATCGCGGGGCCGGGGAATTCGAGGCTGTGCTGCTGGGGCTCCCCCACCGCCTCCCCCCCGGGCCAATTCTCACGTCCATATCGGGGCGCGCTCGAGCCAATGCATTTCCTCGCTCTTCCCTTGTTTCTCCGCGGGCTCGCTCGAGTGCAAGCGCCGGTCGCCCCGGACTTTTATGAGGCTTCCGTTATGTCAGTGCGCTCGTGTGTGCATGCGTATGTACACTCGTTGCATTTGCATTGGCGCGCACTCCGCGAAACGTATAGGCCGGTTACAAAATAAAAATAAGTCGAGCCGCGGAGGGGGAGGATCGATCAATCGAGCGTATGAAACACGTAGCGCTGCGCTGCGCGTGTGCTTCGTATCGCGAGTTTCGTAAAAAAAGTGACGTGTTCATCGATGCGCTCGTACATATATACATCCACACACTGCACACCGGACGGGGCTCGAGGAAACGCGTATAGGCTACTTATGTCCATTCATGTATATATACATAAACGCAAAAGTGGGTGAAGCGACGTTGGCCACGTGTCCGATCGATGCCGCGGCGATATCGTTTGATTGCGCTTTAATACACGGGTGTACACGGGCGTACACTTGGCCCGCTGGTCTCGGGCGGAGTCGGGGGCGCGTCCGAGCCCGGTAAAATGATCGCGCGGCGCGTATAATCACGAGTCCGCCACGTAGTCTGCCAGCTCCCCCTTCTCTAACATCCATCGATCCGGGCGAGAGCAATGGCTGATAAGCTCGAAAGAAAGGTCCGCGGCGACGCTCGTAATTAACGAAAAATATTTCGGATCAGCGGGAAATAATTCAGGGGGTGGCGGTGGCGGTTTCCATTATAAAGGCAATATAACGGCGGCCCGAGTCGAATCTCCCCGGCGTTACAAGTGCGCCTCTCATAATCTGATGTGTATTATACGAGTGAGCGCTCGCGGGGCAAAAGAAGCAGAGGAACCGGCCTCCCTCAGCTGGTAATAAGCATAAATCCTCGGGGGCTTATCTCGAGTCGGCCAGAAGAACGCCAAAATAAAATATCATACATTGTGTACCCTTCGGCGCGCAACACCCAGCAACCGCTCGTATATACTCCATGTGTGTGTGTGTGTGTGTGTGTGTGTGTGTTTTTGTATAGCTACTCGCAGTGCCGCACAGTCGCACCTTTTTCTCGACTGGCTCGCGTTCCCTGGGCGATGCGCATTGTTACATGTACACACGTGTACGCGTCTATATACGTACCTGCTCGCGGGCGCGTGCGGAGCTCCTTTCTTTCGCTGGCGCGCGAGCGCGTACAAGTGCGAACTGTGCCGATCGCGGCGCGCGGCTATTGTGCGCCCTTTAACGTATTGAGCCCTTTCGCCGCGCTGTATATACGTACGCGTGTTCGTTGAAGCCGCGGCGCGTTTTTCCTCCTCCAGCAACCCGTGGCTATTTCACTATTGAATCGCTGCTCGGCTCTAGCAACACTTTCAAGGGCTCGGCGAATTGGCCGACACACGTTTCGAGCCGGCTCGAGCCGCACCTGTTACGTGCTCGCGCTTTCTAACGCGGGGTTCCGTTTGAAAAGCTGTCGCGCTGTGACGGGCATCGTTCGTTCGCCAAGCCTCGACGGAATCATCCGAGGCTCGGCGTGAATTTTTCTTGGTGTACAGGACCAGTCGGTGGGTTGTAATAGGAAGACGGGTAGGACCGGTGGTGATTACAGCGGCGAGCTCGCTGGTGTAATGAGGCGAGATGCGAAAGGGCTGGCGCCGTCGGGTGACTCTGTCGCGCGCGCGCGTCGGGGGTCGGCAGAATAAAAGGAGCCGGGCAAAATCCGGGGCTCGTGCCCACGGGGGTCCCCGAGGCTCACCCGGTGCAGAGTCGAGGAGGAGAAGGCGGCGGAAGGGTTCGCCGCCGCCGCCGCGGCGGTCCGATCAGTCATTAGACAAGTGGGTATTCGCGCGCGCTCACATATATATCGGGTTATAAAATCGATAGGGGTACGTCGGTTGAGGAAGGCTCGGGGATGAGCAGTTATATACAGCGCGCGCCCCTTGGCCCGGCGGCGGCAAAGCGCTCACGTACGTGTATATATACACACACACGTACGTGTAAGGACCCCCCCTTTGTTGCTGGTCTCTCCCACCCGTCAAGCCTCGCGCGTCTCTCGCTCCTTTTCGGCAGCGGCGCTTTGGCGGCGGGCATCCTCCGCGGCGCGGCGGCTCTCTGCAGTATCCAGTCCTTGCATATTAATCCTACCCATAATTCCCACTTCCAGTTTGGGGGCAACCCTTCGGCCGCGCCGCGCCACCGCTATCGATTGGCCTTTCTTTCCGGCGGGCCGGCCTTTTAATTGGCATTCTCCCGGCCGCGACGAAGCTGCCCGCCAGAGGGAGACGCGCGTCCGGAGAAATGAGATTAAGAGCGGGTGGGGCGGCCCCTCCTGCCCCCCTCCCCTGGCCGAAAGGGTTGCCCTCCCCCCGTGTGCTTGCTTCCCAACGCTGCAGAACGTACTCTCCCGCCTGTATCTGCGCGGCGATTTTCTTCCTCCCCCGCTCTCTCTCTCTCCTTCCTTCCGACTCACTTTTTGTTGCCCGCTCTCCTTTTATCTTCGCGCGTTTTTTACCCTCCCATTATGTATCCGCCGCAGCGCGAGAGAGAGGGACGGAAAGCGACTCGTCCAGCCGCCCTTATTATTCGCCCTTGTCGCGCTGTTGCTGCTGACCAGGCCGGATAAAACCCCGGCGAGCCGCGCGACGCCCGAACAAAAAAGCACCCGCCAGATATGTTGTGTGTACGCGCGTATGCCCGCCCTCCCGACCTTTTTTGCCCCCCCTGCCCCCTTTTTGTTTCCTCGCGTCTTTTTCTCCCCCGTGCGCGCGTGAATTATAATGTCGCTACACTTGGCCTTTGTGCGCGTCTCGCGGGAAGAATTTGCGCGAGCTCGCGGATGCCAATAAACGTCAGGCGGCTGCGGGGAGAGAAAGACGGAGAGAGTTTGACGGGAGCGCGCGCCAACCGCACGGGGGCTGGGGGGTTGAGGCATCGCGAGCGAGCCTCGAATTAAGATTGACGCCTGTCGCCGTGTTTCCTTGGGAATAATCGATCCGCGAATTTGACGCCCGCGTTATGTAGGCTACGTGGCGTTTGCCGGTATATTGAATTTTCCTCTCCCTCTCGTATACAACGAAATATATATATATGGATAAATGTGTGTATGTTTTGATTAAAAGGAGCGAGCGAGATTGAGAGGAAAGAAAAGTGTTGGTGCGCCGGGGCCGCAGTCGGGTGGAATTGATCGGTCGGAAGGACGAGACGGGAGGGGGAAGTCGGGCGAGAACGTTAAAAACAACGGGCCACGGATTGGCAAGCTCGCGTCGTAAAATTAACGGCGCGTCGGGTCGGCCAGCGGTGGCAGCAGATCGTTGGCCAACGTAAGGGGGCGAGAGATGCTAACGTGGCCGCCGAGGCGAACGGGTGGAAGGAGGGAGCCAGCGAGAGAGAGAGCAGCAGCAGCGCTTTTACATGTGCGCCAGCGCGAGCTCAAGCTCAAGCTCGCTTGGCCGCGTGTGCGTGAAGATTGATTATGCCGCGCGCGCGCGGCGGAGAAAATGTGATCAATAGCCGGGGGAGCCGCGGCCGCCGGCTCGGCCGGCCAAACAAAGCCGGTCCAATGCAAATAGCAAAAATCACCGCGGCGAGGATTAGGCGATCCTTTCGGCCGCGTCTCGCGCGCGCTCCAGCACCGACTCATTATGCCCGCGCGCATTTTTTCCCCACAAAGCCCGGCCGACGATCAATCGCGACTTCCGCTTCTCGGTCACCTTGCCCCCGCGAACCTACACACACACACACACACACACACACACACGTCGGCTCTTTGTTTATCCGCGCACGCACGCACAATCGATTGTGTCCGGCGGGGCGAGTGGGCTTTTTCAGCCTCGCACAATTGAGCCCGCGGCTCCCATTCACCTTCCGCTCGTAGCTCGGCGTGTTTTTTTCCTCCCTCCCGGGCCTCGCAGCCCTCGCGCGCGCCCATTAAATCGGCCGTAATCGAATTAAGATCGCGTCCGAAAAAAACGCGAGCCCCGAGTTATGCGCGTCGCTCGACACTTCGCTCCTCGCGGCCCGGGTCATTGTGCGCGGGGCGCATTCCTCGGGGGGGCTTTGAAGCGTGCGTGTACACAATAGAGCGCGTCCGCTAATGACGAATAAAATAATGCGCCGGGCCGCGCGGTAACCTTATATACCTTTTGCCGGAGCGAACTGGCGAGACACGTGAAGTACGAATGCGAGCTGCCCGGTGCCAAGCTCTCGAGCGACGCCACGTGTACATATATGTACCGGAGCTCGCGGATGCGTGACCAACGATGGGACAATCGGTAGTGTGGGGCTCGAGCCTTCCGTCCTCCGCGTACATGCATATGCGAGCGCGAAGACATTAAAGCTAACTGCGATGGTCACGCCTTCGGGCGAGCTCCGATCGCGGCACGACAGCTCGCGGCTCATATCAATTCCGTGTACATAGATGTACGTATCGACGTTAACGCGTCGCCGGAACGATTCGCGCGAATCGCTCCCGATCCCCCCTACCTCTCGACCTCTGTCCTCAGCGCTGCGGAGCGAACATATACACTTCGTTCATTATTCACGTAAACCATATTCGAGCTCGCGACCTTCGGCTCTTTAAATTCAATCTCGCACCGTATCGTTCCATCGCGCGCTAGCCCGCGTGTATAAGTGTATCCATAAGAAAATCAGCGCCTCGCGATGAACTCGATGTATATAAATCCATTCCGCGACGTCGATTATTGTCCCAGGGAATCGGGCCAGCGGAGTCGCGAGCGATATATAAGCATGTAGGGGTACACGCGAAGTGGAAAGTCCATTGAAAATTGAGGTTATGCCTGTGTAATCGTCAAATCTATTAATCATCTGTAACTAATCAAATTCATACGGCGGCCCTGCAAAAACTCAGCCATCATCTATACGTTATATTTTCTCGCCCGAAAGAGAATGGCTCGATTTTTAATGGACTTTCCACTCCGGGTATACGTATGTGGGACGCGGCCCTCTTTGTGGACGAGCTCGTCAAAAGTGCGTTCTCGATGCGAATACATATGAAAAAAAAGAAGACCGAATGTCGGAGGCGCGCATGAATGATTCAACGAGGATCGATGAATTATTGAGGGTGAATTTTCCGCGAGCCAGCTGGAGAGTTGGATAATAGCGTGCGAGCGATATTTGCGTGTACACGCGTCGCGTATCGATTTTGCAATTATTAATTGCAGCCTGAAGTTCTAGACAATCATCAAAGGGGTAGAGGGAGTAGGGCGTGAGACGATTACGCGCGAGTACAGCGTTGATCGAGGCTCGCGGCGGCGGCGGCGGCGACGGCGGCGGCATTATCGGAGGGTCGTCGAACGACGAGGGTGTTAACTCCACCTGTCCTTTACTCGTCTCGGGGATCCCTTAACGATACTCAGTCGTCGTCGCCGGTCTCTCTGTCTCTCTTGTGCGCGCGCGCGCGACCGACCGACGCTAATGGCGGACGCGATTACGCCCAATCGCACCCGACAACTTTGGAAATTCGACCTACCTAGAGGTGCGCCCCCCCCCTCGTCCCTCCACCCGCGCACCCACACGGAAGCGAGGATATCACTCGGCTATCGAACAATCGGTGCAGCTCGTCGAGAGCCACCTTTGCTCGAGTATAATATACACAAGTGCGCTTTGATTGAAACCGCCTCTCGAAACTGGCTCGTGCGCGCCCGCACACGGCGCTCGTGTATTATATCGATTGTAACGAGGTGGGGAGGGGGAGCGAAAAAAAAAGTGTCGCGCGCGTCGAAACCAGTTCGATTGCCGGGGCGCCCGATGAATAAAATAACGACGGGAGCCAAGGGCTGGCTGGCGGGGGAGGGGAGGGGGGGAGCCGAGAGGATACTCGATTACTCTCGGAGGGATCGGCGCGTGCCGCTCTCTCTCTCTGGCGGGGGGGGGGGGCAGACCGCGTCGCGCTTAATTGCCAGCGCTGATTCGCGTTAATTTCGCGAGCGCGACGTAAACGCTCCCGGCCCGACACCTGGGCGCACGCACGCGTGCGAGCACGCCGCCGCGCGAACAGGGCAAAAAGAGGAGAGCCCCGATTAACCTGTTTGCCGCGGCGCACTTGTACGTACACGCGCGCCTGCAGAAAAACAAGCGATCCTGGATACACACACGTAGGAGCCGGGCGCGCGCACTGCATTCCCAAAGCAATTACACACCCGATACCCGTGTATGTGGCCGAGTGCTCGATATCCCGATTGATCCGCACCCGCCTGCTGCAGTCGCAGGAGAGAACGCAAACCACACCGTCGCCTCGCGTTGATGCATAGCGGCTTTTTAGCCGCGACAGTCGGGTGGAGTAGAAAAAAAAGCGCTGGTTCATTGATGAGCGGAGCGACGTTAATTGATTGCTATGCCCCGGGACGGGGGCATGATTAATCCGCGAGAGAGTCTAGACTCGAATCGACACTTTCTTTTTTTTTTTCAATCCTCGCGCGGTACACGTGAAATATTCCGCGGGTGACTCTTCGGCCGCGATCGAACATTTCATATATGTGTGGGAGCAGGCGAGGCGGAGGTGTGCCGCCAATTAATTCGCCGCGAGGGATATTTGGTATTTCGCTCGTATCGGCGGGGCGCCGCCACCCGTCCGCCCCCCAAACAAATGATGAACACCGGCAACGAGTGTGTCGGACGCGTTATTGAAAGGCGACTGGCAATCGATAACCGAAGCCCGAGCGATTGGATTCCAATAGCCCGCCCAATTGAACGCGACACCCCTCGCGCGCAATTACTACGAGGCGTCGAGTTTAATATTGTTCCGTTCTTTTTTGTGCAGATAAGCCAGCTGGTGGACGAGGTGTCGAGGCTGCAGCTGAGCCTGCAGCGGCTGCAGGAGACCTCGGCCGCGGCGACGGCGAGGCTCGAGGAGGAGCTGGAGGCGCGGCGGCAGCACATCGGCCGGCTCGAGGCGAAGCTCGACCGGCAGAAGGACTACGACGAGCTGAAGCGCGAGATAAGCGTGCTGAGGTCGGTCGACCTGTCGCAGATTCCCACCGGCGAGCCCGGCAAGAGCCTCGAGCAGGTGCTCATGGAGCGCTCCAAGGCGCTCCAGCAGGCCGAGAACCTCAAGCCGCCCAGCACGCCCGATACTCTCGGTAAGTCCCCATCCGTCCATACGTACTATAGCCAACATCCACGCGTGTGTATATATACAGCTATTGACGAGCGCCGGACGGGCCCCGTCAAGCCAGTGTATATGTATATATGTATGTATATATATGCCTGTTTGGATTCGAGAGCTTGCGGGCTACTCGACTTTTGCCAGTTCTCCATTGCACTTGTGTCCCCGTACTTGGGCGCAATTTTTTCAGTATTTTTCTTCCTTCCTTCTTTGCCTACCAAGTAGAGCAAACTCAATTGTAGATTTGAAATTAATACATATATTTATATACATATATACATGTAGTACGTAAGACACGCACGCGAGATTTAATCATATTGAAATTGTGGATATGGGTAAGGAAGCTTTGCTAATAACTGTGCTGCTGCTCTGATCTTCGGCCCTGACTCTCTCTCCGAGGCTCCATCGTGGCGGCCGACTTGCGCCATCTCGGGCCAAGTCGAAACCTTACACGAAAATTCATTTATATATACTTTTATCATCATATTACTACTATTATTATGCTCATTTGTTGTTTTTTTTTGTTTTCCTCCCCCCCTATATGATTTGCATTATGATTTTTTTTTACCTCGCAACTGTTCTGTATAAAAACTGAATGACTAACTGAGGAAAAAGCTTTAATTACTCGAAAATAACCCCGCTTGCGGTTCAACATATTCGCACTGACTTCCTTCGCGGATTTCTGTTATTCTCTCTTATACGCCAGCTCTTTCTTTCTCTAATTGCTTATTTCTGTTAACGTCATGTTATACACTCTGATGTTGAATCTGTCTTTTTGTAACATCTCATCATCTTCTCATTCACTCATTATCTGCCCGGCTGCCTCTCGGTCTTTACCTCTGTCTGTTTCCCTCGCTCTCTTTCTGTATCTTTCTCTCTTTATACATATATATCTCTTTGCCCGCCTCACATCGGACTCTAGCGCTTTATCTCGCTGAATTTTTCGCTCCCTCCTCTCTATACATCTGTATATATACGTATATGTACGCGTGTATGTGTATATACATGTATACGTATATAACATACTCGCATACCGTCGACTCCGCAGCTTAGGCTGCGATTTTTTTCTCTCTAACTCTTTCTCCCGCTCGCTCCTTCTCCGACTCGTTTATTGACTTCTCGAAAAGCCCCGCTGCTCGCTCCGCAGGATTTAACTTTTGCGCAGCGTATATTTTTCGTGTGTGTACATATTACCTGCGCGAGGCGCACGATCGCGCAGCCAAACACACGCAAAATCTCACTTTCATCCTCCGCGTTATATGTCTGTCTGTCTCATTCTCTCTCTCCATCTCCCCCCCCCCTCACTTTCTCTGTGTGTTTCTCTCTCTCTCTATCTCTCTGTGTCTCTTGTCTGTGAGAGCCCATCCACATACAGTCCCGGAACGCTCCCAACCAAGCCCCGCCAACCCCCCCGACCACCCCCCGCCCCCCCCCTACCCCAGACCCGAACGGCGCATCATCACCAGCACCGAGTCGCTAGCGTGCGCGGGCGTACCCCCAAGCAAACTTTCGTGCACGCAAATTTGCGGACGATACTCGCGACAATATTTGGCCCGGGCCATTGTTTCGGGGTCGGGCCGAGTTTATTATGAATTGATCCGCGGGGGAGACGCATACTGCAGCGTCACTCCGTTACACGTATATATACTCACACACGTATAGACGCGCGTGCGGAGAGCAAAGTGAAGCGCAGTCGTTGCGCGCCGTTGTCGAATTCGATATACCCCATCGCGGTCGTCCTCTCGCGTCGAGTGGCCCACCGCGCGGCGGTTCGGCATCGCCCCCGGCCGGGCCTCTATGTATGATTTGCTCTCGAGAACGCAAACTTTTCGTTGGATTGCCAGCGCGGAGGGGAGGGCTCGCGACTATCGTCGAATCGCTCCGGAACCGCGCGAGGTTGCATCCTTCAGTTCTGACTTTTTGTTTGGCACGTGTAAATACATATATAGATGTGAGATTTAGTTGCAAATTATCAACATTTGTTTTTCATTTGAGTTCTGACACACAAACTGCGCTGGCTGTTTATATGTACACAAGAGCTGCGCTCTCGATGCGCTTCGACTGCACCGCGGGAGAGAGTGTCGGGCCCGTATGAGTGGTCGGGCTGTAAATGTTAACGACGAAGCGAGCCAGAGAAAATGGAAAGGAAAAGTAAAAAAGAAAAAGAAAAAGTAAGGGAGTAGGTGTGAGTTAAAATTGGGTGTCGTGTTGACGGGTTTGTCGTTCTGTTTGTAAACTTGCAGGTGGACTATCGTCACCCCTGCAACGGGCCGCGAGCGCATCGCCGGCGGTGATCGCACCTCCATCTTCTGCCTCTCTCGTGTCTACGTCCCAGTCCGTGCCCTCCTCGGCCGCGTCCACGCTCCTGTTCCCCCCGCCCCTGCAGAACGTCGAGACGTTCGGCTTCTCGCTCGGCGAGGAAATCGTTGCCAACTGGAGGCGCTCCCTCGAGAGGTCGATAATGAGTCAGCAGCAGCAGCAGCAACAGCAACATCAGCATCAGACGATGGGCGGCCAGCCGTCCACGTGCCACCCGGGCCACAGTCTAAACCAGCTTCCGTCGCCTACAGATGGAGCCCGCATCTCGAGCTCGCCCAAGGCCGCCGGGCCGGAGGAGTCCGCGAGGCAGACCCCGGCGACGCCGCTGCTGGGCCTCGAGGCCCCCGCCCCGGCGACGCCCTCGTCCACCGCGACCCTCCAGTCGCCGCCGCCTCCTCCGCTCGCCAACCTCCAGCAGCAGCAGCAGCAGCAGCAGCAGCAGGCAGTGGAGCTGCAGGCGAGCAACGGGCCCCTGCCAGCCAAGAGCCCCGCCGACGAGCCGGCGCCGCACAACAACAACAACCACCACCTGGCGAACAACAACATCGGCGCGCTCTCGGTGCTCGACAGCCTCAAGTCGCCGTTCCGCTTCGACGAGCGCACCCACCCGTTCAGATTCGGCGACGAGTTCGGCGCGGCGGGCATGGCCGGCCGGCTCGGCGAGTCGCTCATACCCAAGGGCGACCCGATGGAGGCCCGGCTCCAGGAGATGCTGCGCTACAACATGGACAAGTACGCCTCGCAGAACCTCGACACGCTGCACATCGCGAGGCGGGTGCGCGAGCTCCTCTCCATCCACAACATCGGCCAGCGGCTGTTCGCCAAGTACGTGCTCGGCCTCAGCCAGGGCACCGTGTCCGAGCTGCTCAGCAAGCCCAAGCCCTGGGACAAGCTGACCGAGAAGGGCCGCGACAGCTATAGAAAAATGCACGGCTGGGCCTGCGACGACAACGCCGTACTGCTGCTCAAATCCCTCATACCCAAGAAAGGTGAGTCAGCCGACAAAGCTCTGCCTCTCGACTCACTCTCTCACTCTCTCTTCTCTCTCTCTCTCTCTCTCTCTCTCTCTCTCTCTCTCTCTCTCTACTCTCTACCTCTCACTCTTTCTCACCATCTCTCACTCAGTGTTGTGTCGTTGGTATTTCTCGTTCTGTGTCATATACCGTATGCGTCTCGTCGTCGTCGTCGTCGATTCTCGATCTCGTCCCGTCCCCCCAAATCGAGTATCATCCCCCCAAACTCGATCTCTCATACCTCTTTCTCTCTCTCTCTCTCTCTCTCTCTCTCTCAATCTCTCTCCCCCCTCGCTCACTCACTCACTCACTCTCTCGCCAAGCACTGCTAATCACTAACAATATGCGCCGAAACTAGTACTAACAGAACCGCATTAACGCTATAGTACACTCAGACACACACACATATAGACAATATAATATATATTGTGTATGAATATCCTCTGTCGCAATCAATCTAGCTGCAAATTAATCAGATAGTTTGGACTGCAGTGGGTCGGGAGGGTAGCCACGTAAGACACGACGAGCAGAGCAACTGCTCGGATTGGATAAAAGTGTAAATCGAGTTAGCCAAGTGCAAAATCAGATCTAGCCAATCAGTATTGAAAACAGAAGCGGTGGCGCGCGAGAAGCGAAACAGTACACAGAGAGAGATGTATATACAGAGAGAAGAGAGAGAGAGAGAAAGAGAGAGAGTGAGAGAGAGAGGGAGAGCCGAGGAACAGTAGGGAAAGGAAGACATCGCTCTCGGTTTCTCAATCCAATCAGTCTATCGGCCGGCGCGTCTGCCTATTGATTGCAGCAGCAGTAGCAGCAGCAGCAGCAGCAGCGTCGGCGGCGGCGGCGGCAGCGCATTTGTCAGCCGTATAGTTTAGTCTAATAGCTCCTGGGAAATAGTCGACGAGGCGGGGGTTTATTATCGTAGAAGGGTGGATCGCCGAGCCGTCGATGCTGCGCGTCAGGATGGATTCCTCCGAGATTCCTCTCAGGGGGGGGGGGAGGAGTAGGGGGCGAGGGGGGTGGCAACCGGCAGCGCCGGCAGAGAGAAAGACAAAGACGACGAGAGAGTGAGAGAGACGCGCGGCCGGTCTGTAGTTATGCGCGAGAGCTGACACGGAGACGGCGAGAGACACAAGTAATTTACACTTTTGGCTGATTGCGCGCTCGCGCCCGCGCCGAGATTATTGCCCTTGCAGCTGGCTCGCGCGCATCCGCAACTCCCACGGCCCGTCTCTTCCTCTGTCAACGCCGCCGTCGCTCCTGCACTCCTGCATACACACACAAAAGCCCCGTTCCATCTCGATAATCTCGCGCTGGACTTGCGATCGAACAATTGCCCCGTGTCGAGTCTTGTGGGCGAAGTGGCGCGCGTCGGCGGAGCGGCCGTCGCAGGCACGAGCCAGCGGAACTGGGTCGCGCTCGGCCGACTCCTCCCTCTCGTCGCCCAACGTATCGCACGTGCAACGCGCTCTCCTCCTATCCGTCCCTCTCTCTCTCTCTCTGTCTCCCGATCGATCGATGTCGCGAATACACGATCGCCCTCCGCGTCATTAGCGGCTCGTCGCCGACTATCTCGCCGTGGCCGGGACTTTCTTTTTTTTCCTCCCTCGCCAAACGTTTTCGAGAGCTTCGAGGGAGGAGGAGGAGGAGGAAAGTTTTATCCCCCCCCCCAGGCCGCGAACGCTCCCTCCGAGTTTGAATTGTCGGAGCTGCCGGATTGAAAATCGTTCGAGCTAACGAGTTTCGTATATATGCGCGTTCGAATCCGCCGGGGGAAAATCGCGGGAGGGCGGGCGTTACGTGTACGGACGGCTTACGTGTGGGAAAGCCAAAGTTGTGAAGAGGGTCAAGGAGGGCAGGAAGGAAGGAGCGTAATGAGAGACCTCGGCTCGCGATTCGGGGGCTTTAGCTGCACGATATATCGACCCCGCGGCGGACGCGCGCGCGCGCAGATCCTATCTGTCCGTTGGATGTACACGCTCGGTACAACCGCGCCGGGGGGAGGGTTCCGGCGTTTTTACCCCGTCCGATCACCCTCCCCCCCCCCGCCAAGTATCCGAAACTTTCGTGGGCGAGTTTTCAAGGGCAACGTGTTGGCAAACTCGAACGCGTCTATGTGCCAGCCCCGGTATTACCCCGCAAAACTCGGGTCGCTAATTATGTTGCGCGCACTTTTTGTCCGCCTCGGGCTGCTGTGCGCCTCCACAAAAGACCGCCGCGACACCGTTCGACGGGATAAACGTGTACACCGAGCCGAGGAACTTTACCTTGGAACTTGGCTAATCAGTGAAGATTTATGAGGCGCGAGCGCGCGCGAATCGTCCGACTCTTGCATCCCTCAGTCTGCCGCGCGCATACAAAGCAAGCCCGATCGTCAGCTTTCACCCTGATGCCCCGAGAGACGCAACGCAGCAGCTTCTTTCGTCAGCCACTCGCTGTGCGCCTAACGACTTGACTCGCGATGCAGACGCGATCCAGCTCACTGTCCTTCTTCTTTTCTGTCGGGGTTCATCCGATGGACCACAGCTTATTCAGTTCATGGTCAATCGTATCGAAAACATACATTCGAACAACACGAGCGCGCTCCGATTTCAATTATCATACCCTGGGACGCTGGAGGCGCTCAATAGAGCTCGTGGTATCATTGTGTATCCGTGTTTTTGGTCATGCGCGCGCGTTTCTCTCAGCCCCGTCGAGAAATGATTCGAGTGTGAGCGACAGCGACGAGGCGCGCGTCCGACGTATAAAGCCCGCGCCGCAGCCGAGGCTAGCCGCTACAGCGCGACCGACAAACGATTCGCCTTAATTGCGCCGGCGAGTATCGGTCGCTCTCGTGTCGCTCGCACATATGCGGGGAGGGGCAGCGATGCCCCCCGCGCAAGACGCGCGAAACGCGTGTTTCAGCGTCAATTACCGCGCGAGCGCAGCGCAACCGCGCAAAAGCGCGCGAACGAGTTTCGCCTCGCTCGTTCATTAGCCGCGCGTATCTTCCCCGCGCGATTTCATCGCGCCGCCGATCTATATACCGCGCCGCGGACTCCGTGTATGTTTTCTCTCGGTGTCTGTGTGTGCGTACGGCAACAATCGTGAAACGCCTCTTTCTTAATCGCATTCCCACGCGTTCCGTAACGCCGCGGCCCATTGTCGGCTTCGGCCCGGCGACGATTTTACGACAATATAATTGTCGCGAAACGCGATTTCCTCCGATGTCGCTGCTCCTTCTGCCGCGCGCCGTTTCTTCGCGCCCGTCCGAGACGCACAACGAAAAGAAGAGGAAAAAAACCCAGAGACGCGGCCATTGTTTCCTGGGCGATCGACTGATTGCTCCTTTCTTTCCTTTTTAACTCCTTTTTATTGTTGCCAACGACGCTATAAGGTAATGACATAATTGTGCTCATTGTGCGGGAGCTTTTTTTTTGTCATTTTTCTCCTCTCTCTCTCTCTCGCACGACCCGCGGCCGAGATCCGAAAACGAGATTCTAGAAAGTCTAGCCCGCTTCGCGGGGATTCGATATGTACCTATGGAGCAGCTCGCTGTCCGGCTGATCCAGTTCTGAATGGCTCAAAGGCTCTCTCTCTCTCTCCGCGCGCCCGGGTCTCCATTGTGAGCTCGTAATGAATGAAGATTGCGCGTGCGCGAACATTCTCACGGCCGAAAAAAAAATCAACTATCGCAATATAACTCTTTTTTATCCTTCCCCTCCCGGTTCACATGTATTTACACGGGCGCGCGCGCGCGCGATCGTAATGCGCGGACGATATAATCACGGCATAATTATCGGCCGAGGTTTTGCGGCCGATGGAAATCACCGCTGTTCTTGGCCCCCACTCCCTCATGCCCCGTGTGTTCTTCTCTCCCATTTTTGCCCCTCACTCTCCTTTTCGGCTGGGCGCTCGATTCGGCGGGCTAAACGAACCGTGACTCTCGTTAATAATTGCGTTATTAATAATCGTTTCGTCATCCTGCGGAAATGAAAATCGGGCCCTGAATCATCGGAGCGCTCGCTCGCTCGCTCGCAATCAGCCAAGCGTGATTTTCGCTTCCATTCGCTCGTGAACGCCGCGGCCGCCAGCCAAAGACAAATAAATCCGGAGGCCGCTTCTCCGCGCACACCTTTCTCCGCGGCGCGATGTACGACCGGCCGCGCGTGCCCCGTCATACCGCGAGAAATGCGTGAGAACCGCGAGAGCCGCGAGAAAGAGGCCGATAAAACATCGGCGATACGCAATAGACGGTGAGCCATTGTTGCGAGGAAGGAACGAAAAGAAAGACGTTTCCCCCGTCGTCCGGTATTGAAATCATTCGCCAACTTTTTACGAAACTTCCTTCGAATCGAAGTTCATTTCGCGATTGCGCGTTTGCCATCTGTATTGGCGATGGGTCATTTGTCCGTGAGACGAACCCGATGTAGCGAGGGATCAGCGAGTGGCGAGGAGAAAAAAAACATAACGACGGGAGCAAATCGAGCCGAATGAGGAAAGTAGCGCTCGAGTATATACGAAGAGTGAATCGCGCTCTAACGCTCGCACGCACGTGTTGAAACGCAGAAAGGAGTATACCCGCGGCTGGTGCAATCGCGAATCGAAGGTCGATTGTTTTCGATACGCTGGCGGAGTGACGGGGCTCTGGCAGCGTTTCAAGCGTTGCGACAATGCGACTAGCGCTCGCTATCGGCGAGCCCGAGCTTTCGCAGAGTTTATCCGGGGCGGCCGGCGCTTTATAGCTCGAGAGCAGCTTCTGGCAGAGCCACCCGCCTAATATCACACGTCCAATTATCCGCGAAATCAGACTGCGCGCCTAAACTCTCAATTTCGCTCTCGGGGCGACGGTAGCGGCGGCGACGCCGCCCTTAGTATGACCCATATTGTCAGGCCGGAGCAATTTTCAAAAGCAGAAAGGCCTCTTGCGCAATAAGGAGGTCGATTATTTCGGATTTTCCAATTTGGAGTGCGCGCCACTTTGTCTCTTGACGCTCGCGCGCTTTATAATAGGCGGCTCGGCGTGATTTTGCCCCGGCTCCGCTCGCGTAAACAAATTCGAGCTGTTCCGAAAGCGCGTGTAAGAAGCGCCAATTGCTAATTCGCAACGAGCGTGTGGGGGAGAAAGCGAAGGGGGGAAAAAAGAGAGAATTGTAACGAAAGCTAATGAGGTCGATCGAGACTCATCGAGTTGGTGCAGGAGCCACTCGTGGCGAGACTCCTGCAGGCACTTCTCTTTCTCTCTTACTCTCTATATATACGTATGTCTTTTGGAGATTCGTAGCGGGGGCGAGTCACGTTCTGAAGAGCAATCAAAGGCGGCCGATTGATGGCTGATTTGTCTGAGACTCGCGGTTGATTGGTCAATTAGATGGGAAACACGTAGGAGTGAAAGAGGAAGAGAGGGAGAGAGAGAGAGAGAGAGAGAGAGAGAAGGTACTCGTGCGTCCAATGTAAGGGACGATCGCGGGGGATCGTCGGAGAGGAAGGCGCACGGAGAAGCTTGAGAGAGAGAGAGAGAGAGAGGAGGAAGAGCCTGTGGCAAGAGGATATTTTAATTATCGCGAACGGGATACTCGCGCGCGAGAGAGCGTCGTCGCGTTCGTCTATGTCGATTTTCGCCCCGCGTTAATTGCTATCGACTTCGATTTCGAACCCAATCCTCAATCCATTAGCTGTAAACAAACACGGTCGCGAGGCTGGAGACCAAAGCCCCTATACACGTCACACAACTCTCCCACTCTCTTCCTCTTGCAACACTCTATGCTAGTCATATTTTCTCGAGCCTCGAAATCTCGCTCCGAGACATTCGACATCGCAAACGAGCTGCAGTATCGAGAATACCGAGATAGATCGCCCAATTAATCGACGAGAATCGTCGCAGGTCCGTTGCAAAGTCGAATTTGTCGGAGTGACGCGAGAGAAACTCTGAATAAGTTATTGTTAACTTTGCGAAACTGCTCGAGCGTGTACACGCGACACACAAACACCGAGCTATTTTGGATATGAAAAAATGATCGGTCAAAAACTGAGCCAATGCCAATTCCACGGACAAGTGGCGATCCGAGAGAGAAATCACATTTGGCGACAGGGACGACGCGTTAATATTAATTCGCGTGCGCGTACATGTTGTTTTTTTTTCATCTTTCTTTTTTTACGTAGCGATGTAATTGGTGTACGCACGCCTAGTAAGATAAGGATTAATCGATAAGGAAAGCTATTGAAAGAACGCACCGCAAGTCGTGCCTCACGTGTAGAGTATGTTTCAGGCAAGGAGCAGGGAATGGCGGCGTTCGGCCGAGGGCCCGGCGCCGAGGGCGGCGGGCCCGGGGCCAACAGCAACAGCAACAGCGGCGCCCCCAACACGCCGCAGGACTCGAGCGACGAGCGCATGGCGCACATACTGTCGGACTCGGTGCACGGGGTCGACGCCGCGTCCAACGACGCCGACAGCAAGAGCCCGAGCAGGCTCAACTGCCCGAGCCCGTTCGGCAAGGACCGACAGGCGGCCGACCGCAGGCTGAAGAAGTACGAGAACGACGACATTCCCCAGGAGAAGGTCGCCAGGATCTACCAGGAGGAGCTCGCCAAGATCATGGGCCGGCGCGTCGACGACCTCCGCGGACCCCGCGACTTCCCCGCCAGGTAACTACCAACTCCTCCCCGACTCCCCCCCCCCACCATCAACCCCCTCTTCGAGCTTCTCGCCAAATCGCGTGCCAGTTGTGACGAATCGAATTTGGACTAGTGTCAATACTGACTGTTGAGAAATCGCCCGCGCTGAATTCGAACTAATTTAACCGCGTCTCCCGACTATTGCCTTTCGATCAAAGCCAAAATATCGTCGCCCCGAGATCTCCCGGCAAAGTTTCGATTTTTGCCGGGTCGCTGTTGTACTATAACCAGTTGACCGGATGAATTTTAGAGGGATCAAATTATCGTGGAATAAAACTGCGTCGGGGATATTTCATTGATCTCATAATGACGTTTGAGAGACATTATTTCCTTAAATCCTTACGGTGGAAAACCACTATTTGAAAAAGTAAAATCCACTCGAGTTCTGTAACTTTGGATTTAAAAAATGTTGAATGAATATCCACAGGTATTAGAGTGAAAATTCTCCGCAGTTCCATTAAATCATTCATGAGAGTATGCGCGGTTAAAGTGGAATTGTAGCGAGCGGGTATGATACGCGCGACGACAATAATGAATAAAGAGGACAGCAGTGAATCCGATTGATCGTAGCGCGATGTTTCCGCAATTTTTCAGCGGGCAGAACCTGCAAGGGATGGAGCGAACGCAAGAGGAGATCCGCATGGCCCTGGACGCGTACCACCGGGAGCTGCAGAAGCTGAACGTGGCTCAGGGTCTCCCCTACCCGCCGCAGATCTCGGGCCTGCTGGCCCTGCAGCAGCACGCGATCCAGCAGCACCACCTGGCGACCAACGGTGGCGCCGGTGCCGCGGCAGCAGCTGCGGCGGCTGCAGCGGCGGCCGCGGCCGCCCAGGACCTCAGCCTCGGCAACATCCTGAGGAACAAGATGATGAACGGCGTCTCGGAGGAGGACAAGGACAAGATGGAGGAGGCGATGCGACACGCGGGCAGCGCGTTCTCGCTGGTGAAGCCGAAGCAGGAGGCCCCGAGCGGCAGCCAGTCGACGCCCGGCGGCTCGAGCGCCAGCTCGCCCCTCGGCAACTCGATCCTGCCCCCGGCCATGACGCCCAACGAGGAGTTCGCCGGCGCCGCGGCGGCCAGCCCCCTCCAGAGGATGGCCTCCATCACCAACAGCCTGATCAGCCAGCCGTCCACGCCGACCCACCACTCGGCGAACCAGCGGCCCCTCAAGGCCGTCCTGCCGCCCATCACCCAGCAGCAGTTCGACATATACAACAACCTCAACACCGAGGACATTGTCAAGAGGGTCAGTTATCTTGTACATAAACTTTCTATCTATGCACCGCCAAACCGAGACCCGAGGGAGGGCCAGACATTTTACTAACGCGGCCGCTTGGCCCGATTGCTCGTTACAGGTCAAGGAGCAGCTGTCGCAGTACTCGATCTCGCAGCGGCTCTTCGGCGAGTCGGTCCTCGGGCTGTCGCAGGGCTCCGTCTCGGACCTGCTCGCCCGGCCGAAGCCCTGGCACATGCTCACGCAGAAGGGCCGCGAGCCCTTCATCCGCATGAAGATGTTCCTCGAGGACGACAACGCCGTCCACAAGCTCGTAGCCAGCCAGTACAAGATTGCTCCGGAGAAGCTAATGAGGACCGGCGGCTACGGCGGCCTGCCTCGTAAGTTTAACTCAGGTCGATATAGATGTTTTGTTACTTTATTCATACCTAGCTCGGCAGCTCTCGCTCGGCATATGTACGTATACTTATACATATGTATGCCTGGCGTATAAATGTTATTGCTCGATTTATGTGTGCTCGTCCGACTGTTCTACATATGATTGTTCTCAAAATACACGTTGCTGGTACGAAAACTTGACGGTACGCAGAAAACAAAAGTTTGAAGCTTCCCAGCATGCAACCGTCACTCGACTCATCGTCCGCGAGCTGACTGGTCGTTTTGATGTTTTCGTGATTTAACTCTTCAAACTATCTTCAAAGTCGATACGCCCGCCTATTGCAGGGGCAATCGAGCACAGATAACTCGGCGCTTGATATAAGAGCTTCTGAACTATGTCCAGTCCCACGCGCAATTCAGCTTACTCAATGAAGATCTATTTATATTGCAGCATGCGGAACGCCGATGAAGCCGATGCCACCGACGAAGCTCGTTCAGGAGCAGCTGCAGAACGCGGCGAAAGCCCAGGCGGCCGCTCAGTCCGCCGCAGCGGCGGCGGCGGCAGCGGCAGCCGCGGCTCAACAGCAGCAGCAACAGCAACAGCAGCAGGAGATGCAGCTCGGACCTCCACAGCCGAGCCCGCAGAACCCGTCGCTGCCCCAGTCGATGATGCTGAGCCCGCCCGGCTCGCTCCTGTCCCACCCGCTCAACATCCAGGAGCTGCACAAGAAGCAACAACAGGTGCAACAGCAGCAGCAGCAGCAGCAGCAGCAGCAGGTGCAGCAGCAGCAGCAAGTCCAGCAACAGCAAGTCCAGCAGCAGCAAGTGCAGCAGCAGCAGATCAGCCTGCAGTCGCCGCACCACCAAATAGCCTCGTCGGCGCTGCGCAGCCTGCACCCGCACATCTCGCCGAGCGTGTACGAGATGGCGGCGCTGACGCAGGACCTCGACACCCAGACGATAACGACGAAGATAAAGGAGTCGCTGCTGGCGAACAACATAGGTCAGAAGATCTTCGGGGAGGCGGTGCTGGGCCTGTCGCAGGGCTCGGTGAGCGAGCTGCTGAGCAAGCCCAAGCCGTGGCACATGCTGAGCATAAAGGGCCGCGAGCCGTTCATCCGGATGCAGCTGTGGCTGTCCGACCCGAACAACGTCGACAGGCTGCAGACGCTGAAGAACGAGCGGCGCGAGGCGAACAAGAAGCGCCGCAGCAGCGGCCCCGGCCACGACAACAGCTCCGACACGTCGAGCAACGACACGGCCGAGTTCTACCACGCGGCCTCGCCCGGGCCCACCTCCGCCAAGAAGCAGCGCGTCCTGTTCAGCGAGGAGCAGAAGGAGGCGCTGCGGCTGGCGTTCGCCCTCGACCCCTACCCCAACGTCGCGACGATCGAGTTCCTGGCGAGCGAGCTGGGCCTCTCCTCGCGGACCATCACCAACTGGTTCCACAACCACCGCATGAGACTGAAGCAGCAGCCGCCCCACGGCCAGCCGGAGCCGCAGTCGGCGAGCCGCGAGCCCAACCAGCCCTTCGACCCCGTGCAGTTCCGCCTGCTGCTCAACCAAAGACTGCTCGACATCCAGAAGGAGCGGCTCGGCCTGGGCCTGGGCGGCGTGCCCCTCGCCTACCCGCCCTACTTCAACCCCAACCTCGCGGCCCTCGTCGGCAACGCCCTCAAGGAGCAGTGCTCCGGCCTCGACCTGTCGATGGGCTCGCTCAAGCGCGAGCCCAGCCACGAGTTCGACGACGACGACGGCGAGGACGCGATGAGCAACCTCGGCAGCGACGACTCGGACGGCTCGGCCGCCAGCATAAAGCGCGAGCCCGCCGAGGCGCCGATCCCCGCGAGCGGAAGCGGCGGCGTCGGAGGCGCTGGCGGCGCTGCAGGTGGTGGCGGCGGCGGCGGCGGCGGCGGCGGCGGCTCAAGATCGAACCGACGCAAGCCCGCCGCGCCGCAGTGGGTCAACCCCGAGTGGCAGGAGCCCGCGGCGAGGACCGGCGACGAGGTCATCATCAACGGCGTCTGCGTCATGCAAACGACCGACGACTACGGGGTGAAGCGCGAGACCGAGGAGACGGTGCGCGTCGAGCCGACCCCCGTCCACGACAGGTTCGACGACGACGCCCACAGCGACGTCTCCTCCGTCTCGGGGGGGAACGCGCCGGACCGCGAGAGCCCCTCGGCCAGCCCCAAGTCGGGGCGCGACAGCCCCGCGGCCGCGGCGGCCGCCTCGCCCCGGCCGGCCTCCTCCGGCCCGGCCGCAGCCGCCGCCCAGCTGGCACAGCCCGTCCAGCTGCAGCAGGCCCAGCCCGCCCCGTCCGACAGCCCCAAGCCCGTGAAGAACGAGCCCGACGACAGCTGGCCCGACTACTAGGCCCCGCGTCGCCCGCTCCGCACCTATATATTCCAGACACCGCTGTGAGCAGCTCAGTTGTCGCTCGATCAAAGACTGAGCGTCCGCGCAAGCACCTCGTCTTTATACATCATTCTTAGTTTACTCGGCTTTTTTCTACCCTTTTCGTTTTCCTTTTCATCATTCTATTGTAATACCGAACGCCAGCAATAGGATTCGGCGCGAGCCGAGACCTGCCTATGGTTAGGGCATTAACGTATGGATACGTGAGCGTGTTAGCGAGTATGGAGCGTAGACGGTGACGCAACTTCGAAACTCACCGAGAGCAAAATCAAAAAATTTTCAGAAGCTACTTCGAAGTTTTTTTCGAAGCCAAGACTATCGTCGCGCGCGGCGCGTTGGAAGCGCCCGCGGCGAACCAGTGCGACATAGGCAAAAGCGTTAGCGCGCGCGCGATCGCGATTTTTAAGAAAAAATCGTAATTTAGTGTAGTGAGAATATTCGAAATTTCGAGGGAATCCCTTTCTCCTTCGCTCCCCGATGAACTGATTATAATATTAGGGGACCGGGAGGCGCGGGATGGATCCCCTCGGCAAACAGTGCAATCTCTACGTAACCGGTTGTTAGATTGATTTTTAAATGAATGATAGGAAAGAATGATGAGATATAGATAGAGAGAGAGAGAGAGAGAGAGAGAGAAAGAAAGAAAGAAAGAAAGAAAATAAACTCGCACTATGAGCGAGTGCGAGAAATTGCATAATTGTGATTCATGTTATCGTTTATATCGATCCTAATTCCCCATGCGAAAAAACCTCCTCCTTAGCCCTTAAGCTGTTGACGTTATTGCATATATTTCACTCTCGAGTTGCGTATGTAAAAGTATAAAAAGTATATGTATATTATATATACAAGCGTCGATTTTTACGTTGTAAAAATGGAATAACATGAGTGTGTCCAGCCTTCTTTCCACTTCCCCTTTTGCTTGCCCGCTATTTATGTCGCGAGAGAGAAGAAGACGAATCGATCAGATCGATCGGATAGACACCGTTACCAATGTTAATTATTATATCATTATTATTACTATTACTATTATTATCTATAATATTATTGTCATTATTATTATTATTATTATTATTATTATTATTATTATCATTATTATTATCATTATTACGATTATTATTATTATTATCATTACTACTATTAATACTATTATACTATTGAGTTTTGATTATAATCATTACTATTATTACTATTTTATTGCAAAAGCAAAATTGTACAGTAATTATTAGAGTTTTATTGATTATTTTATCTGCGATAAGCAAAAGGGCTTAGCCAAAATAAAAGAAGTTAGACAACTCGTTGATGTCTTAGTTTCGTTTTTGTATTTTTCTCAAAGAAAAAAAAATGAGCGAATGAAAATCGAGTCGATGAACGACGAAAAAGCAAAAATAATGCAAATGCGAGCAATCGAAATGTTGTATAAAATAAAATTATACTGTAGAAATCTGTATCGAAAATTCTGAAATTTCATTATTATCATTGTCACCAGACCATATTATAATTATATTATGCATTATAGATTATTATTAATTATCATCATTGTAAGGTAAATAAGGAAACGCAAAATATAACGAAACGGCTTCTGAAGCCAATGTGATAGAGCTTACGCGCTAAGAGAAAAATGAACAGCGCAGCGGTTCTCAACCGCATTGATTTTGTAGATTCACGAGGGCAAAAAGAACTGGCACCATTGAAGAAATGGGAAAACACAAAAACTCTTAAAACGCGAAAGCAGTTTTCTTTGCGAAAACTCCAACATTGTAAATAAATTGTACATAAAGCTGGAGATGAGAATACAAATAAGAAATACACACAGACTTGTAAAAATAAATATTACTCTCTTATTGCAATTAACTCCGTAATATCTTATGTGTGCGCACGATCTATGAAAGCAGCAGTAAGGATTGATTGTTGCGACAAACTCGATCGAGAAATTTAGAGCCACTTTTAGCTGCATCGCGATCGGAAACTTTGCAAGCTGCGTTTGATTGGATAATAGCCTACGAATATATACAGATGATGGGTCGAAAATTTCAGTGTACGCGAGACAACGGTTAGTATAACTGATCGAGGAGAGCCAAAATCGTAACCCCAATATTAAAAATCAAACTAGAGTCTACCAATTTAAGCTACGTTTTATCGTTAATTAAATTCTAGTCTGCAGATGAAAAAAAAATTCAAAGTAAAAGAGTGGAAGAGATATTTTTTTTCACTAAAGAGTGACGAGTCCAAGTAAATTTGATATGATATGGGCATTCAGAGTTTGGAATTTGATTATTGAATTATTTCTCATTAGTTTTGCTGCAAAGAGACATTTGAAATTAGTTGTCGTACATAATTCATAAGTCAAGCGCACATGATAATTTTACCTTCGATTGAAACAAAACGAATAAAAGAAATCAACGCAACTGTGCTTGAGAAATTTTGATCTCTTAATTATTTTCATAATCATTGAACAAATCAAACTGTAAGAAAGTATTATCTTGTTTTCTTATTGATAATCACAAAACCGAACGTCGTTCAAAATGTCGACGGTACGAGAAGCATTCCAAGCAATTGTAAAAGAAAAATAAATTCGACAAAATAAGTGATCATTATTAGTGACGATTCTTATTCAGACAAAAACTATTGACTACGTTAAAACGATAGAGAAGCTTTAGCAGCTCGTACTATCGACAACCTTCACGAGAAGTGAGTTAGTCTTGCTCCGGAAGTATTCGATCAGCGGCGGACGATGGCCTATGATTTCTCATTTATCGAATCAGTATAACTAGGTTCTTTGTAGATACCGGAATAGATCATAAATAGCAAATAGCTTTAATTATTTCAAATGAGAGACAGAGAGAAAGGAACGAGACAAGGACATGAAAAAGGTACTGCATAGCGAGGCATGTAAAATAAATAATGATGAGTGATTGAGAAAATCTAACGTTATCGTGAAATTTGCAATGCATTAAGATATGAACACAAATAGATTAGTAGCACATGCAAATTTCGCTGACTGTGAGTGAAAGTGACTGGAGAAAAACCATATCGTACGATGAATATTTTACAGTATGAAAATTATAGTTAGGACATTGAAAAAAAAAATTATCGAAGCGCCTCGTTTCCTGGACTTACTCCTTCAATTCTGTCTGTCGTTATAACGACAAGAAACCGCTAGAAAAGAAAACGATCAATACGTATATGATCGGGAAAAAACGAAGAGAATAAGAGACAAGCGTAATGTCATCTTTTCCAGTAGTGAAAATAATGTATCAAAGAAAAATCGAGAGCGATATACCTGCAGTAATGAATAGTTTAAACATTTGTATTTCATTTTAAATTGTATCATATAGCTTTAAAGTTATCCTGTACATTACGTAAACACTATTGCACTATTGTTTTAGAATTGTACGTTTATGATTATTATACGAAGATTAAAAGAAAAATAAATGAGGTATACAAAATATTAAAATCAAGAGAGATTTATTGTCTTTAGCTTATAATGCTCTTTGGAAATTCAAAACACAAGAGAGAAACGAGAATTAATACAGGAAACGAGACAAAATGCAATCATATCCTATCATAGCATGGAACAAAATGAAAAATCATCTATGGAAGCTTATTTGTGCTTACTGCAAGTATGTTTCTATCTACAATCGAAATATGAAAGATCAAATATTTGAGGATCTTTTCATTGTATATACATATACACGAATATGATATTCATATCACTGTCTTCATTAAAAATTTCTAAATTAAAAGCCTGTATTAAAAATTTAAATCTCTTCATTTATTGAAAGTCCTATCCTTTGTTCAAGATTATTATTTCAAAGATAAAAAAAATCGTCCAGATATCAAGACCGCTGGAACTAAATATGTTCCAAAACAGTTGAATTTGCCGTAATTAATTATACATATAATATATATACATATATATTAGAAATATAGAGACCAATGTTACCATCAGTTGGTAAGAATAGTTTATGCTATGTCATTACCAGCAAATAATACTTCATTGATAATGCATATGATAGGACCAGTATCTATTCGGCCTTTAGATGAGAAAAAAAGTTATACACGAAAGTTCAAATTAATAACAATAACTTGGCGAAAAAATTGAAACAACTTCAAAATCACGCCGAGTACGTAGTGAAGATTCAAAACATTTTTCAAGACGTTTACAGAAAGATTAGTACAGTCAAAGTAAATAAGGAAAAGATGATTTTACAATAAGTTAAAACTATATTTTAAAATTCAATTGACATCAATAAAATGTAAACAAAATTGTAATTAAACTTTTTTCTAGTAATTACAAACCAAAATAATCATGACGCACTGCACAGTATTTTAAAATACTCACTTCTATTGAGATTTCAAATATTTAGATACACAATCCAAATTGCTTACAGAGATTAAACTCAATTTAACTATATATGTATATCATTTCCAATTTCCCGTTCGCATTGATTCAAGTCCACTACAGTGATCGCTTTTCATTTTCACTCCAATTTTATTTTGGCATCTTGTGAATTGGAATAAATATTGATAAAGCCAAGTTCAATACGTGAGAACGCAAATTTTTATTGGTTGCTATTGAATGCATTGCAAATTTCTACAGAAAAATATAAAAATAATGTCTTAATTTACTATTCTTCATATGTTTCTGTAGAAATTTTTCTCACAAACGGAAAGTTTTATAAATTCTGTTACAAAAAATATTCCTGCGTGCTGCCGCTTATCAATCATGCATGATTATAATGTATGCTCCTCAAGCTAAGTTTTCAAGTAAGTATCATTCCTATGAAATACTTTCATTAAGAACTTCACGAAAAACTTGAGCATATTCATGTTCAAAGAATGATAAATCGGCGTAGACATAATATTCGTGTTCATCGGTATCGTTAAATTGTAATTCGTAGGTAATTGTTCTATTACTGGAATTACATTCAACAATTATTATTCCCATCTCTTCATTCTTTCGAGTTTACAAAAATTTATTTATTTTATACGAAAGTAAGAAAATACGAAACGACTCTAAGGAATTATCATAGAGTAATAAACGGAAACGAATCATTTGTTTTAAATTACATGATAAAACGTGGTTTCACAGGTGATGAATACAGGAATAATTTTTGGACGAATATTGTGGAAAATAGCAAATGGGATTTGATAAATGGAGGGACGATAAGTTTACAATAACTATTAATATTAGATAGCATTCGTACAGATGAAATTTTATATTATGAATAATCGTAAATTAGTTCTTATCTGTTTTAGCAATTTTCTTTTAAAAAGTGAGCTTTATGTGACCTTTTATTTTCCGTTTCCTAGTCGAAGGGATATCAATACGTTGGATAATTACAATCCAGAGCATTCGACAGTATCACGCAAGCTCTCGGCTTCTCTTAGCATAAAAAAGTGTCAGGCTTCATCCATGGTTTTAGTGGCACTGTTGCATGTTAGCTTGTTGCTCTTCAATCTGGCTTTACAGTGCGTATGGCTCCCCTGGAACATAAAAATAATTACAGAATTCAATTAAAAATTTCAAATTATTTAATTTTATATCGTAGTTTCAAAATGATTGCGGAATCATACACAAGTAATTGCACGTTTTGATTGGAAAGTACTTTGATAGAGAGGATTTCTATCTCCTCCATCTCTTATAACCAAAGTTCATTTTGTAGATAAATTTGGCTACTCTTCAGTTTTGAAATGGAATATATAAATCACGAGTGTCTTTATTGAATCTGAGATTGTAATTCTTTATAAAACATTCTAATTTTTATACATGTGTTATTGAGAAGTAATTAGAGAGAAACATTTGTTTAGATTCATTATTATTTATAAACACGCAATTGCAAACTTAGCAAGACTGATTGTTATCAATTTTAAATTCTATTTCAATATTATTTATAAGAGAAACCCGTAAAATATTAATTGTTCATCACAGTTGAGAATAGTCTTTGTCTTAATAACATCAAGCAACAGAAACTTATTTTATTAAAATTGAAACTCACCAGAATTAAATAAGTCTTTCCACGTAAACATTTCTTCATACCCTACATACATTCTTCTTGACTTTTTCTGACACACCTTGCTACTTTTCTTTTGAATTCTGTATAACTTTCCCTCCACTCTTTCTGCAATTGTAATAGATTCAAATGAGAACCATTATTCATTTTTAAATAATATTTCATATCGAATGATTTTTCAATGTTTGAATAATTCAACACTTACGGCGGCATCAACATTTGCTGGACTTTCATCATTTGGATCTGCAAGCATACTAATCACACTGATCAGAATCGTTTCTACAGTGTGAACTGGCAGCCATCGTTCAGATGCTTTCTCATACCCCCATTTGTCATCACCAGGTTCGTGTAAGATGGATATACATACATCGCCATTTTTCTCAACTGCAGAATTATAGAATGATAGAATGATAAAATTGATAGATGGAAATGACAGACATCAACTAAAATACTTACTGTTTGGATGCCATATTTCTGTGATGAATTTCATCCGAGGTGGCCTTAGTGGATATTCCTTAGGGAACTGTAAGTGAGCTTTGAAAAATCCACCCTCGCTGTAAGATTATTTTCATGAAAAATCAATGTTATTTAGATTATCATTCTCATTCCAAATTTATACTCACTATAGTGTGTCCGGAGGTCCAATAATGAGCACTTCCCATCGATAAATATCATTGTCGTCTATAAGACCTGCTGAAAACCCTTCGACTGGGTTTTTATTCAATTCTGAAAAATTCATTACTTCCATGAGTCTCTAAATATTTTCAAGTTATAGATGTTGTTATAATTGATTAAAAACAAAAAATATTGATTCTGAATGACTATCTTGGAATCCAATTTGATGGGTTGAAAATTACACCAGCAAATAGTAGAATACGTCTTTTGAAAATCTCCTGTTACTCAGAAAGGGGGAGTGTACCTGATTTAGCGTGGAATTGTTGAAAAAACAATTTGTAGCTTGTAAGCAAAATATAAATCTCACACAATCATCGTGCATTTCGTCATGTAGCATGTGTATTGAATTTATTCACAGCCGCTTGTTCGAAACTAAAACTAAGTCCAATGCAGAATAAGTATGTATATTTTGTTGGAATAAGTGATGATTGAATAGGAAGTACAAAAAAAGGTATCTATAAGCAATGCGGTGATTCTTTTGTTCAACACAGTGAGATCAGTATCACTCGACTCACTGTTATGTGGAAAGAGAGGTGTGTGTGCAATGATAATTAACAGCCATGGGACATGACATAAACATTGTACAGAGTGAAAGTTGTTGGAGAGTCGGCTGGAGTGTGTATGTGTGTGTGAGTCACGTAAGTGTAGCCGGAGAACAACAACTAAATTTGGCAACGATCCGAACAATGCCGGGGTGCTCATGCAAAAGTTCAATGGCCCGCGTGTGCAAGGGCCGGAGCCGTTTTTCCGTCCCAACGGAGTGAGTGCATGCATACACACACAGGGACAAGCAGCCGTTGTCGGGGCTGGAAAAAGCGGGTCAGAGCAGAGCAGGCGTGCGTTTTTGATCGGGCGCAAGAAGCGCGAGCCGTGAGCTCTCCGACACATATAGGTATACAGACACGAGTTGGCCCCGCACGCTCATGCATACATGAGCAGCTAGTTCGCAGCATCATCGTCCGTCTCTGTCTGGGGCTTTGGAGGTTATGTTCATGTCGGCGGCGTTGGGGGCTCGGGGAGTCGGGCCAGGGCGTCGGGCCCGGCGGGCCCCGGCGCCGCGGAGGAGCGAGCGGCCGCAGGGCCAGGGGAGCGCGGCACCGCCGACGAGCCTCGGTGGAGCCGAGAGGCGCCGTGGCGCCGCTAAAAATACGCTGGCGCAACGGCGCGGCCGAGGACGGGCGCATTGTTCTCGGGCTGGCGCGCTCGGAGAGCCGGCCAGGTCGGGGCGCCGGGCTCGTCCGGGCGAGGGGGCACGACCGGGCGAGGACGAGGCGCCGGGGCCGGGACGGGAGGCTAACGCGGCGAGGGGCCAACGCGGCGAGGGGCCCGCGGCGCGTATCGATTTTCGGGGGCCTGCGGGAGGCTGGCCTCGGGGGCCGGGTCGCCGGAGCGCGGGGACGCGCGCGAGGCGAGGCGGGCCGGCCGCGGGTGCACGTGGGGCAGCGGGCGCGGGGCCGGCCGCGGGCCAGGGGATCCCCGTGGCGAAACGTGCTCGGCCGAGCCGTACGTGTAAGCATTGGGAGAGCGAGAGAGCGAGGCCGAGGTCGGCCGTCTCGGGGACGGCTTGTGCCCGTGTCCGCCGCCTCGGGCTCGGCCACTGTACCTGCGAGCTGTTTCCGTAGTAGAAGCGCGGACTGTGGTTCTGACATTAATAAAAGTTCCTTCAATTAACACAGGCTGATGACAAACAACAATCACTTTTGGCTCGACTCTGGGAAGATGGCTAGGCCGCACACTACTCGACTCGCGGCACTGGCAGTAACGTCGCGGCCTCGCGCGGAAACTTTCACTGCGCCTGCGCCACCTGCTTTAAAACATATGTTCTTCCGTCGCGCAGCTCGAGCCGCGTTTGCTCTCTCTCGCGCGCGCGCTCGAGGCCCGGCCCGGTGGCCCCGCGGCCCTAACCTGCCGCGCCGCAGCCGCGCCTGAAATCCTGCCGTCCGATCTACACTCCAACCACGGGCCCAAATATAAAAGTATACTCGGCGATGGGTACATCTCCATGTGAGGATAACCTCTGGAAGTAAAAAAAAAAAAGTATACTCGGCTTTACTTACATTTGGCCTCCACTCTTTCGCCTTTGCCCGATCTCTCCGTTTACGGATTGCGTGGCCCATCCATTTATAGCGATCCGCGCGAAATGTTCCAAACATCTCTCATGTAAAAAACGAGGATACTTATTCGATCGATGATGCAGTATTCAATGATTCATGTCGTTAAATCGAATCCGTGATTTATTTACTGAATAATTTGCGTAACAATTAGTCTTTTTCTCATATATACTAATGAAAGTATTTTATTTTCATTACTTATCTCAAAATTGAAGCACAATGGCCATTGGATTCATAAATTGAAATTTAATCGGTTTTCACGAAGATGTTCCAATCGGTATCATTCAAATTCGTAAACTATGATCTCGAACAAAATTTACATAACACTATTTGAAACTGGCAGTTTTGTCCATGTTTTTTGCCCAATATTTATCTCGATCAATGTATCTATGCAGTTTTTGAAAATTTAGCAGAGCCTATTTTCAACAGATCAATTGGTGAGGTGAAAGTTTATAATCTCTACATTTGAGCCCACGTATTTTCTCACAAGCATATCAATACACACTTTTTTGTATGTTTTTTTTTTATTTTAGCCTACCCGAATCCTTTTGCGAGTCTTACGCAGCTTTCGGGCTTGAGCACGATCTTCGTTGAAAAATGAATCTCACCCGGCGGGGATCGAACCCACGACCTGCCGGTCGCCTTGTTCCCGCTGAGCAGGGACTGTTCGGAAGTATGTGGGTTTTGACCGATTTCGTATATTTCAATAGTTTTTTTTTCAAATCTCATTTAGTCACCCCATCAACAAGTACAAGCTATTGATAATTGGTAGTTTCAAATATTGTTATTAAATTATTGATATTCTTAGAAGTAAAATTTTCGAATTTTTTAAAAGCTCACTTTCGCTATGATCAATCTTTCGCTGTAATAGGAATGATGGAATCCAAACATACCATGATTCGAAAGCTAATTTTCTGACGCATATTTAAAAATAAATAATGTAGAAAAAAATATCAAACTCCATACGGATCTCTAAATCTACACGGTCATTCTCCACTCAAGTATCATTATCCTAATACGCTTGCAACCATACATTCACGAGTGTAAACTATGTAAAAATCGACACACTCTTGTTGTTCTCCCGTGCAGAGGACAAGGGGCAAAACGAACGGTCGTCGCGCTCTACGCTATGCGCTATATCTCACCTCGAATTCAATTTGATTGTTTGTCGTGAGGGCGATCGCAAACAAGGATCGTGGGTCAGCGGAGGGCCCAATATGTATACTTGGCCGCGAGGATGGGATGGGGGGGGGGGGCAATTGTCGAAGGAGCAGCTGGCCGGAAACACGGCGAGCCGCGTACGCGATTTGCGCTGCGGGAATCGAAAGAAAACGGCCAGTGGAAGGAAGTACGCAAGCGGGCTGGGCCGGCGGGTCGGGTCGGAGGGGTGGGGTGGGCAGGGACGAGCGATCGATGGGGTGGCGGACTGGTGGTGCGCGCGCTGACTCGCGGCCGCTCGCGCGTGCTGGCTCTCCCCGCGCGCCGAGCAGTAGCTTCGATCGGCCTCCGGACGCGCGCGGCTGCAGTGAGTGCGCGGAGCCCGAGACAGCAGCTGCACCGGGGAATGGAGCTTGTGGGCCGCGCTGACCGACTGCCGCCCTGACTCCGTCATGCTCCGGCTCCTGCTGGCGCTGCTGCTCGCCGCGACCGCCGCCTCCGCCCTGGCCAAGACCGACGACAATGTCCTGCACATCGGTGGCATCTTCCCGATCGCGGGCGAGGGTGGCTGGCAGGGCGGCCAGGTGAACGAAACATCCCCCTCCTCCCCTACCCTACCCTCCCCCGTCCGATCCCCCGGGTATTCGCACAGCTTCCCACGGCCGAATTCGGGCGGATCTTGCGGATACTCGAGTGATGCGTGTTAGCTGCCCCGCGGCAGGGGCGGCCGACTTCTCCCCTCATAACTATCGCGATGCTCACATGGAATAACTGCGCATGTGTTTATGACCGACAGGCGTGTATGCCCGCTGCCAACCTCGCGCTCGAGGACGTCAACAAGGAGAAGTACTTGCTGCCGAGTTTCACATTGAAACTGCACTCGAACGACAGCGAGGTACGTTTCCCTCACTCCCATACATATATACATGGGTATGCATATTTTATTCGCGACGACACGTGACAGTTTGACTCGTTTCTCGTGACCCGCAGTGCGAGCCCGGGCTTGGGGCAGCGGTGATGTACAACTTGCTCTACAATCCGCCCCAGAAACTCATGCTGTTGGCAGGATGCAGCACGGTTTGCACGACAGTTGCCGAGGCTGCGAAAATGTGGAACCTAGTTGTGGTAAGCTCGGGTGTATCTTCATTCTCACACTCGACTGACATGTGTGTCTATTTGTCTATTTTGCAACATTCCAACGTGTATATTGTTTGAGCAAACAGCTGTGTTACGGCGCGTCATCGCCAGCGTTGTCCGATCGAAATCGCTTCCCGACCCTGTTCAGGACTCACCCATCAGCGACCGTTCACAACCCGACGAGAATCAAGCTGTTGCAAAAGTTCGGCTGGTCCCGGGTGGCCATCCTCCAGCAGGCCGAAGAGGTTTTCATCTCGGTACGCTATACGATTTATCCGTGTATCCCCTGTTTATATAGCTTGTTGGAATATATCGCAATGAGAAAGTAACGGGAAAATTCGGGACAGACGGTGGAGGACCTGGAGGCCCGCTGCAAGGAAGCCGGCATCGAGATAGTGACCAGGCAGAGCTTCCTGTCCGACCCGTCCGACGCGGTGCGCAACCTGCGCCGCCAGGACGCCCGCATAATCGTCGGCCTGTTCTACGTCGTCGCGGCCCGGCGCGTCCTCTGCGAGATCTACCAGAACGGCCTCTACGGCAAGTCGTACGTGTGGTTCTTCATCGGCTGGTACGAGGACAACTGGTTCGAGCTCAACCTCGAGAAGGAGGGCATCAGCTGCACCAAGGAGCAGATGAGGCTCGCCGCCGAGGGCCACCTCACCACCGAGGCCCTCATGTGGAACCAGAACAACGACACCACCATCAGCGGCATGACCTCCGAGGACTTCCGCAAGAGGCTCAACCAGATGCTCAAGAAGGAGGGCTACGACATCGATAACAACAGGTATCCCGAGGGATACCAGGAGGCACCCCTCGCCTACGACGCCATCTGGTCCGTTGCCTTGGGTGAGTAGTTCGCTTCTCCCAAACGTCTTTTCCAGCGCGATCGCCAACTCGCATGATGAATAATTCAGCCGCGCGTCTGACCGAACCCTGACTCTGTCTACTGATTTTCGTTTTTCATTCGTTCGAACGTGTATAGATATTCCTATCGCTTTTTCGAGAATGCCTCTGAATGAATAATGGATATTACAATTCTCCGAAAGTTATTCAACCTCAATGACAGTTATTTGCTATCGTGGATTTTTATAAAAATTTTAGCGAGACTTCTCACGTTGATACAAGAATAAGAGGTTTGAGAAAATAAATTATTAGAAAGGAGATAATCTTGTCAACAGCGTTTAACAAGACCATGGAAAAGCTGAGCAGACAGGGTAGAAGCTTGAAGAACTTTACATACAACGACAAGGAGATGGCGGACGAGATCTACTCAGCTATAAACTCTACCCAGTTCATCGGTGTATCGGTAAGTTAATAATCAGAATGAGAAACGACATAGTCTCTGACTTCTTCCGTCGAGTCACAAAAATCGATTGGATTGATCGATGCTTGGTTGAATGTCGCAGGGGTACGTGGCCTTCAGCTCGCAAGGCGACCGTATCGCCCTGACCCAGATCGAGCAGGTCGTCGACGGCAAGTACGTCAAATTGGGCTACTACGACACGCAGATGGACAACCTGACCTGGCGCAACATGGAGCGCTGGATCGGTGGCAAAGTGCCCCAAGACCGGACCATAATCAAGACGGTCCTCAGGACCGTTTCCCTCCCGATATTCATCGGCATGTGCTCCATATCGGTCCTCGGGATATTCGCTGCCTTCATGCTCATCATTTTCAACATTTGCAACAGACATCGAAGGTACAAGTCTCGCGAACCTCGATTGAAACTCTATCGCTCTGCAGTTGATACTTACACAGCGAGTTCACTTTCCTTTCCACAGGGTTATTATATCGTCGCATCCCGTATGCAATACTATAATGCTGGTGGGCGTGATAGCCTGCTTCATCTCGGTATTTTTGCTGGGCGTAGATGGTCGCTTTCTCGAGTCTTGGGAGTACCCGTACATTTGCCAGGCTAGAGCGTGGGTACTGACGATGGGTTTCACCTTAGCTTTCGGTGCCATGTTCAGCAAAGTTTGGCGGGTTCATCGATTGAACACGAAAACAAAAGCTGATCACGCCAAGGTAAATACACTTTCTCTCGAATACATTGCATTGCAATATTCGCGTAACAAATTTATTTAATCGTAACGCTTGATTTCACGACTGTTTCAACAGCTTTTCATTGCCAAGCAAAAGTCATCCTCAATCCAGAAGAAAGTCCAGCCTTGGAAATTGTACTCGATGGTTGTTGCCCTCGTGGTGATTGATTTTATCCTGTTAACCACCTGGCAGATAGTGGATCCCTTACACCGGGTGATCGAGGTTTTCCCCTTGGAGGCATCCACGCACGGCGACGACGATGCCAGAATAAGACCAGAGCTAGAACACTGCGAAAGCGAGCACAATAGCATTTGGATTGGTGAGTGAATTTTCGTTTGATTCATTTTAACGCAATTTCTTCGTCTTATTCGTGCAATGATGCGAGTATATTTTATATATATATTATGTTCGAAGGTATAATTTACGGCTACAAGGGTGTCATACTAATATTCGGCCTGTTCCTCGCTTACGAGACTCGCAGCATCAAAGTGAAACAGATAAACGACTCGCGCTACGTGGGCATGTCAATTTACAACGTGGTGGTGCTTTGCCTTATAACGGCCCCCGTCACCATGGTAATCGCCAGCCAGCAGGACGCGAGCTTCGTGTTCGTCTCGCTGGCCATTATATTCTGCTGCTTCCTCAGCATGGCCCTGATTTTCGTGCCCAAGGTCATCGAGGTGATCAGGCATCCCATGGACAAAGCCGAGTCGAAGTACAACCCGGACATGGGCCCTTCGAAGGAGGACGAGGAGAAGTACCAGAAGCTGCTGAACGAGAACGACGAGCTTCAGAAGCTGATTGCTCAGGTAGGGGCTGGATCAGCGAGGCTCGCGAGAGAGTCCGGCGGATTTATTCCATTCGAGGTGGTTCACGCATTCGTTCGAATCCGCAGAAGGAGGAGAAGATACGGGCGGTGAAGGCGAAGCTGGCCGAGCGAGACGCGCTGAAGGGCGGCGGGGGCGGCAGCAGCGGGGGCAGCACCGGGGGCAGCGTACCCAAGGACTCGCTGATCGTTGCGGACTTTGTGACCGGCGAGGGCACCAGCGACAGCGCTATCGGTGGGGGCATTTCCGTTTACACAAGATCCTCTCGAGCATCCGGTTCTGATTTTGAATTTTCAGAGTCGTACTTGTAAGCTCGCCCGCGGGACAGAGCCCGTCGATCCTCTAGTACAAACATTTTGGGACCTACCTACCTACCTACCTACCTGCCTGCCACACGTCTCTGCGCTATTAAACTAACTAACTCGTTGCCGATTAGGATGCTAACATGTGCAGAGATACGGCGCGCTCCGACCAGACGTTCGGTCTGTCATTCTTCACTGTCTCCGTATTTATACTTTTCTTCGCTGTCGTGTGAGACATTACTTACGTCCAAGTAGAATCGGGAGCATTGTACATAATTACATATACACAAACACGATTGTCAGCACTCGTAGGCCCGCACACTCACAGAAAATCAGGCCTGCATCCGGTTCCCACATCCTATTCCCTCTTCCGGCGCGATCTACTTCATCATCTCTTCAGTCGTCGTGGTATCTTACAATTGTCTTCTATAATAATGATCCAATGAGTGGAGAGGGTATTTTTTTCGATTTATACTTTAAGAAAAAGTTGGAAGATATGGAAAAGTTCAGAGCTTGCAATGAAAATTTTACGTTCATTCGATTTCTCGGGACAATTTTTCCCTCCGTCTTCTTCAAATCAGACGAGGCATTCCAACTTATCAAGATTTTAATAATCAAATGTATCTTTCTCGAATGTACAATATTATCAGACCAAACTGCATGACTAACTGAGTGAAATAGTTATTAATAGATACATCTGCACTTACAGACAATAAATAGATTTTATTTCGTACGAAGATTTTGTCTTGTAATGTGAATACATTCCAGATTATTGCGCACAAAACTATATGGGGAACACAAGAATGCATTAAAGAATTTGCACGAGGAATTTATTATAGAAATTTAAGAAATATCAATGCGAAATTGTATAGTTATGAAATATAAATATTTTAGAGAATCGACCAATTATGCATGGATAATTCATATGGAAAAGGATTGATTATTTTAATATAGATTCAACAAGGGTCCAAACTCATAATATCACCCATAGTATTTACGAAAGTATCATAACAAAAATGAAATTTTTTATTCTTACATGAATTCGTTTGTACCAATACAAGGCCTAAACAGTTTCTGATTAAAAAACAAAACTATCAGCCGGTGGATTCCAATAAACAAGAATTAACAAAAGTTTGGACATATTGCCTGTCAAAAAAAAAAAATATTTAATGTATTTATCTCAAGCATGCTCGGATATTGTGGTGAAAGATATATATTTGGTTGAAATGAAAGATTTATGAGTACAAACAATTTTTATCTCCAATATGCACTGCCATTTGCGGGATGCAATCACCGAATCTTGGAAATTGCAATTAAATCTCGTTAGACGTAACAACTGTTTTCCACGTGATTTAAAGGATGTGAACCTCATGAAGCCTGCTCCCAAATTTCATGAAACAAATTCAAAAATAATATTTTTCAATCGACTTTGACTACAACTGTTTTTTTATGAAGATGAACGAAAAGAAAGCAACAAAGTTTTCTAACGAGATTTAAAAGCTAACGTCTAAGGGAGTCATTCAAACAACAGAATTTGGGAGTCTTGATGAGGTATTGTTGCATTTATATCTTCCATATTTTACACTTTAATATCTAATATTGATCGATTTTCAATAACACCTCTCTTATTCATAGAAAACCTTAGAACATATGTACAGAATCAGAAAGCGTATAAAAGACAGATTTTATTGGAGGTGTCACTGAGAATAAATGAATATCCATTGTTAACGCTTTATCAGATTGAAGAGAGTTTAAATGATTGTTGAATGTTGAAATCTATAGCCGTTTTGAATAATCTTTATGTTCTTCATTATCTGTTAGACATAACTAAAATCGATTGATGTTTAAATATTCAATAAAGTATTAAAAGTATATGATAAAAAAACTTATTAAAGACTCCAAATTTACTGACGAATGACTTCCTCGTATGCTCACCGAACACGTGCACACCCAACAATTGCATTCGTGCACAATTCTGTTTTTCTAACAGAAACGTATCTTGGTATTTTCTGATTGCAGAAGCGGCGCACAACATTGCCGGATGACAAAGGGACAGTGGAAAACGTGTCAAGTACGCGTTTTAGAATCAATTATTCGAATTTGCTCAGCTTTACTGAGTATTAATCTTCTTTGATGAAAGATATTAGAACTGAGGAAACTTTTTAATCAAGAAATTTGGATCTCGACTCGATGAGAAAAAAAGACGATTGAACTATTCACGTGTGAACGGAAGTTATGGACAAATATGATTGATCCAAGAGGATAAGTACGTTATTCCTGACGAGGCACAGGAAAAAAAATCAACCAATATCGTGCACCAAATGTTCAAATTGAATTAGCTTATATGTTGAGTGGTATATTGAATTATACGCAAACTGAATCTAATTGAGTCGTGCTGTGATCTTTGTTTAAAAAAAAAATTGACTACTTTTTATGCTAATTAATATAATATAAAACTATGATTGTGAACGCGAGTGTTCAACGCACGAAAATCCATGGTGGGTATAAGAAGTGAATTTTGAAAAAGGCAATTCTCCGGTTAACGCAAAAACGATAGAAAATAAAGTCGCTAATGGTGCAAATAGAATATATAAATCGTAGTTCGTTGAAAAAATGTAAAGAAATATACAAAAAACTTCGTGTAGTCTATATATACGCAATAGAAAAAAAAACATAAGTATAATAAAAAGAAGACGTGAGTAAGCGAAATAGATGCATGTCCGAGTATGAAGTGGCGCTGATTTTTTAGAAAATATTATACTCTACATTTAAGTCATGCATCGCACGAGATGTAACTTTGATCTCTAATAATGTAGGAATATAAAAGTGTGATCGGTATAGCTGATTGTGTTATGTTTGAATCATATATATTTCATTATGATGTGAAAAAAAAATGAAATCGGGTTCACGACAACATTCACTTTTATGAAAGCGTCAATTGTTTAAGCGTAATTGTATAAGCATGCGCAATTATTCTATACGGGTATGCGAAAACGTATAACCAAAAAGGATATTGATGATTTTACGAAGAAAGTATTTGGAGAAACTTAAATTATCTTCGTTAAGCGGTGATAAATATTTATCCGGTTATTTTTAAATTGATATAAAATAAGTTGAGAGGAAATTATAAAATTATGGGTAATTGATTAGTGAGTCTTGAAAATAATTGAGTCTTGATTGTTATTCTTCTTATCATCAAAATGTGAAATTGGACTAACAGTCAATTCCAGAATATATAATCAACTTGGATATTTCTAAAACCAAGGGCATAGAACTACATTTGAAATGACTTGAATATTGGCTTTAAATTGAGCGGTAATTTTGCATTGCCTCTTCTGAAGAAAAAATATCTTTCTAAAACTTTGTATGGAGTTGAAATGGAACACGTAGCATTTCACTGACTGAGTAGTTTGGAACTTACACCCATTTCTTAAAAATGTATTAAACTAAAATGTCAATTGTAATTTTTTATTCGTATTCTTTAAGTTGTATTTTCAAAATACAGTATTTTTAATCATTATAATCTCGATTCGTACTCTTCAATCTTTTCATTGACCCAGTCGTAGAAAGAATACGTTCTTGTGTATACGTCGGGAAAGCCGACAGCGCATGGCCTGCCGAAAGAAACGATACCTATTTGTACACCATCAGCCACAAGTGGACCTCCAGAGTCACCCTGCAAAATTTCAAATATATATTACAATTCCGTGCAATCTTCCTATTTTTTCCTTTTTGTCCTTTTATATTATTCAGACTTACGTTGCATGCACCTTCACCATACTTTGTCAATGTGCATATGTGAGAACTCGCTACTACAGAGCCCATCATGTTTTTACACGAGTTCTGACTAATAACCTTAAGACTAATTTCCTGTAAATCATTTGGAATCTGTCCACCCGCCTGTGAAAATGGAGAAATATGTTATGAATGTTCACAGCAATTTAATTGTATCGTTATCATATGATCTGATGGGATACTAATAATAAATCTATGACTGATTTTTGTTAATTTCTCAGAATAAATATTACCTGTATCCTACCCCATCCAGTTAAAGTAGCTGGATACTCAAATTTCGTAAAATCTTCACTCGAAGTTCGTACTGATTTTATTTTGTCATTGAATTCGATATCTCGATTCACCCGAATGAGTCCGACATCATTCAAGAACTTTGAACTGCTGTATTCTTCATGGTAAATAATATATTCGGACTTGTATACTTGCTCATTTCCATCACTGGCCAGTTTGTTAGTACCCGCAACGACGTTAACTCCATCGTCACTACGACTAAATATCAATATGAGTATTTAATTCGGAGTACGAGTTGAATATGTTCATTTTTTTATTCATTTGATGAAATGATGAATAAGTTTTAGAGTGTGTTTGACGAATAACTTCATTATTGGTTCAAATATGAAGCTTTTTAAAATTATTATGATATTTAAAATTGACATTGTTCATTTTTGTTGGTCGAAGCTAAGGGAAATTCAGCAAGAAATATTTTCATTTACCCGGTGACACAATGCGCTGCAGTTAAAATCCATCGTTTATTCAAGATCGAGCCACCGCAAAAATGTGTCGGAGCTCTGAGCGAGACCTGATAGGGATATTTGCCATCTGGAGCTGGCTCACCTCCTACTATTCGCGGAGCAGCTGAAATTGCATAGATCATATATTAAAATTGATATTATCCAATTGTTACTGACTAGAAGGGTTCAAGGCACAACCTTTGGATCACCAATAGCACGATTAAATTTCGTGAGATGATTTTCAGATAATCGCAGTCTACGACCTTACAGTCTTTTTTTTTATTTATAGTCTCTTGTTCAAATAGATATACTGGAAATGTATGTACATACATAGAATCGAATGATCTACGAATATCTCTGAGAAATCGAATCATTAGATTTTGTAATGTAGATGTGACCCTAATTATTCGATTGCTAAAAACTATTACACAAAGTTTCGTCATAATTAATGAAGGTTAGTGAGTAATTATTTGTCAACAAAATGAATTTGATAGGGCTAGTTTTATAATGTGTTTTCACGATGGGAGACTGAAAACTTCAGTAACCTGGCAATGAGTGCACTAGCACGTTTCACATCATATTTTCATCAGCTTTGTTTTTCGCGTTACCGAATAAATACATAGTAACACTGAGATTGAGGAACTAACTATGCACTTCACATTTGGGTCTTAAATTCCACTGAAACTTTTGTAGGAAGTTGTTTGATTCTCAATCATGCGATATTTGCAGTCCTCCGCTCTAACGTTTTCATAATCCAGAGATAATGACCGATCATTACTGATTTTGTCGAGGGGCGACTCACTAAAATTTTCCGTCAGGGAATACTAAAGAATACCGGGGAGTACCATGGAGTACGAGGGAATACCGTGGAGTACTGAGGAATACTAAGGAATACTAAGGAGTATCAGGGAATACCAAGTGTATATATATGCGCCACCCAGAGACATACTTTTTTTCATTCGGTTTCTTTTTGTAGTTCTGTGGTAGAAATCCTATGACGTGGTAAGAACTAAAGAAGTCGACTTAATACCTTCAGAATGAGATAACTAAGAATAGGCACAACCTTTGGGAAACCAATCACGATGAAACTTTGTGAGATGGTTATAGGGTATATTAATAACTTATATTTCGATTCATTGAGTCTAACGTTTTTTTTTCCCGAAGATATCCTGTCATCCTGTCAAACATATTGAATTTTGAGCATAAACAGTATATCTATATATACGAAAATCCATAAATATAGATATACTGTAAATGTATAAAATCGAATGAATTGACAGAATATCTCCTGCAAATTGAAACGTTAGACTTTATGGTTTGAGATATAAGCTATTAGAGAATCCATGAACCATCTCACAAAGTTTCATCGTGATCAGTGACCGATAGGGTGTGCATCTCCTAGTAAGCCACATAAAATCGAGACAAAAACCAATGGTTGATGATTCGGGGGTGGCGCATTTGAGAAAAAAAAAGGAAAACCTATCGGAACGACTGATAAACACGACGTATGACGAAAAAAAAAATTAGGTGATGTAGATGGAATGCCAAGGAATCTAATGGTATGTCGCTCGATTTTGTTGGCCTAGTCTAAGCGTATTAAAAAATTCGCGCTCACTTGAGCCAAATTAGCTTAATAATCGGAATTGGTGAAAAAAATGGAGAAAACGAGCTGTAACAAGTTGGTGTGAGCGTTGGCGATCGGGCAAAATATTTTTTTCTCTCATTATTCTGTATTGCCGACAAGATTTTGTGCTGCGGAGCTGCTCTAGACCCGCGAATATATATAATTTCAAAGGGAGTACTATTATTAATATGGAGTACCTGGGAATACCAGGGAATACCAAAAAGTGAAATTGGGAGTACTGCAGTGAGTCGCCCCTCGAATTTTGTGCATGAAATTTATATTTTATTGTACAGCAGATATAATCTATTTGGGTTATCATAAAACGCCTCAAATATGTTTCAGCGAAATCCGAGACTCAAATACCAAGCGGTCTCCTGGTAAGCATTGAATTACAAGATGATTCTCAATAGCAAAACTTCATGCTTATAAGTAGCTCCAAAAATGCAAATAGCCATTGATAAATATGCTAGTTTTCGTCCCAATAGTATATTATGCACCTGAGCGAGGTTAGGCGATTTCGGCACGCAAAACGTTTGCGACCCGAGCGTAGCGAGGGTGGTAAGTTTGCGCGTGCCGAAATAGCCTAGATGAGCGAGGTGCATATGCTATTTCGGCACGCGCAAACCTACCACCTTTACTACGCTCAGGTCGCAAACGTTTTGCGTGCCGAGATCGCCTAACCTCGCTCAGATGCATAATATATACTATTATTCGCCGCAAAATTTCGAATTGTCTAAATCTTCAAAGGAGTGAATGAATTTTACTTTCAAGCATTGTTTCAGCATATATGTATATGGTGTATAATTGTGGGATAATATTTTTAATATATTTTATAAATATTCAATGTTTATAAAACAACTATTGTTGCAATGAGGGTATCAGGTTTTGTAATCACCAATAGCGATGAAACTCCCCGACACATAGTTTTTAGATATTTAAATAGGTGATACCTACAGCTGTTCAGTCTAACATTTTGATTGTCCGGAGATGTTCATGAATCACTGATGATTTAATATTTTTGCAATGAATCCATAGGCTTTCTGTATTCTTAAGTATACTGTACTTATACGCAACGCATGAAATCAATGGTGATCCACTTAGGTCTACCGGCCGAACATAATGATTTAAGTATTTAGACACTCAAAAGCCGTATCACAAAATTTAATCGTCAAAATAATAGTTAAAATAAATATTATAAGTCACCATATGTAGCTACTGCGCAACACAAAATAACCACAGCGACAATCAAATTCATCTTACACCTCTCGATACATTGATTCAAGTAAATAAGAAAAAGAGGATTTATATACTCACAATCATTTTGATGATGCCATTTATGTCTGATAACACAAAAAGATTATCAGTATAAAAAAAATGAATGATCAAGTATCAAACCAGATAAAAAAATAAATAATCAATCATCAAACTTTCAAGTTAATAATGGAATCGTCTTATGAGAATAGTGATATTTTTATCTTGATATCTTTTTTAACTTTTATACATCAACCTAAACTTATGTAATTGTAATTTCTATGCAATTTTCTTTTTATTCATTGGTATTACTTTGTAGGTACTGTTGATTCAACATTTCATGAATAATGTATGTATGTACATACGTCGCTGATGTACAAATTGTCATATCTCCCAGAAGAATTAGATGAATTAGAAAATTTCATACATTTTTGTCTAATCATTTTTAATAATCTTAATGGTTAATAAAAAAACTTGTGTTTTGTGACTTATTTTGCACTGAATATAAATTAACGTGTGATTTTGTAATATATTCACTATTAATAGTTAATTGATTGATGCATTAACGGAACCTAATGATTTTAGTCAAAGATATAAGAAAAGATTGAAATCTTGATTAATTTAAGCAGATGTATATATGTAAAAATTATCATGCAATTTGATTACAATTTTTAAATGACAGAAGTATTATCAAACCCAAGCTCAATGGATTTATGAAGCTCTCAATTGTTTATACTTTAGAAATTTCTTTTGTTTCCGTTTCACTCTACAATCAATCAAAACAAGCTCTACTGAACATTTTGATTGAAATCTCATACGAGAACGAATTGTGAAAGATCATCATCATAACTGATTCTATCGGCCTTTTCAGAGTGACGCATTCCTAGTTGATTAGATAATCAAGCTAGCTTGCACAAGTATCTCAATCACTTGATATCGAGACAAAGTCAAGATTTATTGATTGAAATAATCTTTTTCTTATATTTCTGATGAATATTCTACTTCATATTTAGAAAATCCAACACTATGAAGTAATTTCCCTGTGGATACCCATTAATAATGCTAGTTCGATTGCCTTGGTATAAAGTATAATATTCAAAAGCCCTCAAAAAGAGAGTGCAAAATGATATGTTGAATTGATGAACTTTGTGAAATGAGAATAAGTTATGTATGTATGGTACCCAATAAGCGCCACCTAAGCGAGAAAGATCACTACACCTCGTGAAGTATGAATTTTCTAATGTGGCTGATAGCATATTGAAGGTATACTCAATACCTTCAAAATGAGCCAAGCCGTATTTATTTTGTACTCTTCTACGCTGAGATATAGAACTTTCAACAAAAAAAAAATTTGGGGAAAAAAATCTGAGTCTACCCAATATGCGACACCCACAAATGAGTTTTTTTTTCATCGGGTCTGTTCTTGTAAGTTCCTGGTGCAAATCCTATCAAATTTCTTGAACTAGAAAGGTCTAATAAATACCTTCAAAATGAGCCAAGACGCATCTGGCTCCGACTTTTCTACGCTGAATAATGGCATTTTAAACAAATTTTTCTTTCTCGGTCATTAGGCGCGTAGAATTGAGAGAAAAAACAATAATCTATGCTTTGGGGGGGGGGGTGCATATTAGGTACACTTGACAAAAATAATGAAGACCTATCCAAACGGTTGATAAACAGGACGTACACTCACAAAAATAAAGTCTTGGTTCAAGAAGAAAAATCGGTTTGACGCTATAGCAAGAAGATTTCTTCTAGAATTGAGACTATATTCTGGATTCTAGATGAATCTGTTCAGTACAAAAATGAATCTTCTTGCTATAGCGTCAAACCGATTTTTCTTCTTGAGCCAAGACTTTATTTTTGTGAGTGTATGCCGAAAAAAAATTGGATGATGTAAATGGAATGACAAGGAATTGAATGGTATATTGCGCGATTTTTTCGGCCTAGCTTAAAAGAGTCTTAAGGAAATTCGCACTCGCTTGAGCGAAATTAGATGAAGAATCGGAATTGGTGAAAAATGGAGAAAATGAGCTGTAACAAATTGGTCTAAGCATTCGCAACCGTTCAAAATGTTTTCTTTCCTTATTACTTTGTATTGTCGACAAACTTCTGTGTCGCAGAATATATTGGGTATACCTATACCTTATATGATCATTAGTAGTTAAAGTTCAAAGATAATTAATGGTAAAGTTCTAATTATGTAATCGTATTAATTACATATAATTATAAATATTTTATAATATCTTTAGTGAAACGAAATAAGAAATAGTCTAAAAACGATTTGTCGTAGATCCACTTGATAGGACTCAGGGTTTACAGAGGAATCCAACCAAACGCTTATCTAATTCAACTAATAACTAAGGGTTGTCTACTATCAAGTTAGTACAAAACACCTTAAATAATATTATTTAGTAATTATTAGTCATTAATATCTTTAGAATAGTGTGTAGGAAATTAATCCTTGTTTCCTAAGAACACAGTTGCACTTCACGCGAGAAGGCACAATGGAAGGTGCAGCTGCGTCTTCGGTGATTTGAGGCAAGAGAAATGCAGTGAAAGTAAAAATTGTTCTTCAATCTCGTATCCATGATGTAAAACAGTTACATATTGTCATTTCTTGCATCCATAACATTTTTTATGCTGCTGCAGCAGCTATTTACCTTCATCCCGCAAGTGGTAGCTCCGTGCGCGACTCCCGAATATTTATTTATGATAGCTAAAAAATGTCATAAATGAATGAAGAAAAATTTTTACACTCGCTGCATTGACAATTATGCAAAATTAATTATGTAAAATCTGTTTGAAAATTGCAAAATTAGCGTTTTTCGAATCTTCAGCATTTTTTTTTCAAAGAAAATATCAATTTTACGGAAAAATTAATGGAATTATCTTTGATTTTAAATTAGCTGAAGAATATGAAAAAAAATTCAGATCAAAATAGCGTATTTTTATGAACTTGTTACTATTTTTGTTATTAACAATTGACTCGACCACTTTCGGGTGTTCTACCCAAGAAAATTCTTTTCAGGTGGTCAAAATACGTCAAAAAAACTTGGGTACGCCCATAATGCCTCGATAAGTGCTACGACGAAATTGGACGAAATGCAGGTCACGCGCTTAGTCTATGGACTATTTGTTTAAGAAATTCATTCGTTCTTTTTAACTTTGTATCTATCGTGTTATGAATTAACTTGTTGTAATATCGCTGGACAAACACGTTTTGGTGGTGAACATCGTTTGTAAGTGTAAATAGTAACATAAGTACTTGAATCGTGAATCAAGATTCAAAAGACATAGGAAATGAAGTGCGCAAGCGCTGAGAGCAGAAGGAAAACATAATGGTCCTATGCCTCAGCTTTCATCGCACCGGCCCACGTTGTGCGAGCCTGCGTGAGCCTGCGCCTTGTGCACATATATCAGCAAACCATATATAATACCTACATCTTAGCATCTATTGTGGATCAGTGTCGAGAGCAGAGCGCAATGCTTTGTGCGAGGACGAGCTCGCACCGAGCCAATAACGAGCAACAGGACTGATCATGATCATTGTATTGTTTCACTTGTTCTATTTGTTGGGCAAGCTCGTGTACCGCCGGTACAGCGCGGTCGACATGGGCGGAAAGGACGACAAACAAGATGACGAGCCCCACGTGGACGTGGGCGCGAACTCGGAGCCTGCACCCAGACGCGGCTTCCCGCCAAACTTCAACGATGACTCCGACGAGGAGTCGGGAGCCGTGATCAGATTCAGGCCGCCGGCCTACGTTCAGCGCTACCAGACGGTCAGCGATGTCCTCGCCAACCCTCCTTACGGTGGCAAACTCAAGAAGGTACACTTGTAAAAGGCTGCTCCTGGCGTTTCGGCTGGCGTTACTCACTCCTCCTGTTTGTTTTAGATTGTCGATTTTGGCTGCTCTGAACTGGGCTTCTGCAACTACTTGAAAAAACTGGTTGGCGTGGAAGAGCTGCTGTTTGTTGACATTGACAGACCCACCCTGGACAGGTACAAGGACAAGGCCAAGCCTCTACACGTTGACTTTCTGCACAGGAGGGAAACTCCTCTAGTTATGAAAATATTTGAGGGCAGCGTTACACAATCAGACAAGGCTTTGGAGGGCTGCGATGCAGTTGTCGCAATAGAGTTGTGAGTTTTTGGCTTTGCTTTGAAATTCCTTTGTTCTCAGCCTATATCAAAATGCATCACATGCTTCATATTACAGAGTTGAACATCTTTATCGAGACACGCTAGCAGATTTGCCATACAATATATTTGGTTTTATAAAGCCAAAGGTTGCCATAATAACAACTCCAAATGCTGATTTTAATGTACTTTTCACAAACCTGACAGGCTTTAGACATCCAGATCATAAATTTGAGTGGACAAGAAAGGAGTTTGAAGATTGGTATTTATAATCTATTATGGTTTTCATAATTTCATAATTCCAACTACAGACATAAATCTGTAAATATTTAAAATATCATCAATCGGAGATTTTTTTATCAATTTTCTTACATTTCACAGGGCACATTGTATTGTTAGGAAATTTCCAGAATACAGAGTTACATTTCATGGGATTTGTAATGGACCTCCGGGATCTGAAAATCTTGGGGCTTGTTCACAAATGGCTGTCTTCCATAAAAGTTATGATTTGAAATCCTTACCAGAACCAGGCACTGAAGGCCTCTTCAAATCTGTAGAAACTTATGAATATCCATTTGAAGTAGATAACAGATCAGATGAAGAAAAAATTCTCTGTGATGCTGTTTATTACATACGCCTATTTTCTGGGAGGCTAGACGAAGACGATCAAGAAGAGGTTGCATTAGATAAACTATTAAGGAATATGAAAAATTTTTATATTTCATCAGATCAGTTGAAAGAAATATTACAAAACGCAAATTGGTCAGTCGTTGATCGAGAAAATGGACCAGTAGTGTTGGTTCCTCCTCCATCAACTTCATCTGATCACAGTTTTCATAGTAGTATGTTTGATGATCATGAATATCCACCCAGATATGATGAATGGGACGACGATCCTGGTCCACCAGCAGATTATTTTTATCAACGTGCAAATAATGATAATGATGATAATAATGATAATAATGATATTGCTTATGTTACTGAAAGCTGGGATTCTGATGATGAATCACATATCCATGTACCTGTGGAATCTGAAGATAATGCTGCACAAAATAACAGTTTTGATACAGAAGTAGCAAATAGTACCACATCCATTTGCCCAGATGACGTATGTTTGGATGATATAGAGACTGAAAGTCGATCAAATGAATTAGACAATTCTGCTCTAGGTGACTCTATAATTATCTCTAGTTTTTCTGATACTAAAGATTCTGATAATTCAGAAACCACAAGAAATTCATGTTCACAAGTACAAGATTCATTTGTACAAGTTGATGAAACAAATACTGAGAAGGATACAAGTATTTTACAATCAGACAATATTTCTGACCAACTTGGGTCTAGAAAACATTCTAGTATCTGTAGTATGTTTTTAGAACCGTCTAAAATGAGTCAAGACTTACAATTAGACAGCTCAATAGATCAATCATTAGATTCCAGCATAGCTAGTCCTCTAGAAAAGAAAAATATTGAAAAATTAAAGTTCAATACTAGCGAGTATCTGGGCAATGTGAAAGAAAATATTTTCGAAAAACCAAAGTACTCAAGTTCCCCTCATGTTCTGCTGACTGCTATAAGTAAAAAAAGAAAGCTTGCTGGAAATACAGATAAACAAGCTAGTTCTAGTGCCTCTAGCAGTAGCAACGAAGATTTGATGTTACGCATAAAAGATGAATTAAAAGATATAATTAAAACGGTTAATCATAAATCTGAACAGACAAACTCATATTCTGAAGGCTCTCCAGCAGCAAAAGTGGTCAGGTAATTTAATCGATTATCATACTTGAAAGGCATGATACTGCCATTTGTACCATCTTTTGTAATTTTGAATTTGTTAATAAACTTGCAGAATTGGATATTTGTCTAAACCTAATGACCAAGGAAGTCCAGACGAACAAAGACATTATACTGGTACAATCCCAAAGTATTCTAATGACAAGTCTCTCAATTTAAATGTAAATACCCCTAAAGAATCAAAAGCAGAAAGAATATCTCCAGTATCATCAGAGAGCCCACCAAATAGTTGGTCTCCAGAAGTTATGGATTCTGGTTATCCAAATTCGAATTCTCCCCCTGACCTGTCTCCTGAATATGACCTATCAAGTATAGCACAAGATCATACATCTGATTCTGAATCCTTAAGCATTGCTGATGAGCCAAGAGTTGATTTTATTGATTTAGCAGAAGTGGAAAATAGAGATCTTGCTAATAACAATCTTGATAATGAAGGGAATAATATGAGAGCTGAAATGAATCAAAATATCAATGATCTCAGACCACTCATGAACGTTTTAGAGAATGATTTGGAAAACGAAAATGACATTTATGTTATGCGTAATGGTTTCCCTATATGGCTCTTAGGAATATTGGAAAGAGCCAATGCTGATAATAATGGAGGGAATTTACCTATGCTTCAGCCTCCTAATGAGAACTTTGGTGAGTATTTAGAAAAATGTCGATCGCTGTTTGCTAATTCTTTTTTTTCTATATAATAATTTTTCCAGGTGAATAATAAATCTTCGTTTTATGGAGAAAAAACCTACTTCACAGTTTATTTTTTATGAAGGACTTAACGACGTAAATCAAGTGTTCGTTAAAGCGTGACATTTTAGCATTTAAAATGCTAAGTAGAAATATTTATCATTCTTAAAAGTGTTCTTTAGTTGAATACTTGTCGTCGGTGGTGCTATCATGCCAGCTGATATGTAATTATAAAAAACTACTGTGACAAATGTGATATTTGATGAATAATGACGGATGCCACCGAAAGAAACTTGAACGCTGTTTAAAACTTCGACGTTTGTTCTTGTTGACGTTTGATAACTGTAAGCTACAAGTAACTAAAACATATTAATAGTAGAAAAATCCTTTCAATTTAGCTCAATATAAATAGTAGAAAATAGAAATTATTTTTTTTCCGTGAAAAATATTATGACGAGAGATTTCAAATAATTACATGTTGATAACATTTGATAATTATAGTATTATAATACGAAAATTCTTTTTTAGACTCGACGTAGAAAAAAGCCAAACTAGTTCCTAATAATATTTTTTTTTTATTTTATTCATCAGTTATAGAGCAATAATGACATTCTGCATATTTTTATAATTTCAAAGCATGCGCCAAATATTTAGAATATATAGAATATAAAAAGTAAAAATGAATTTGTTTTCCATTTATAGATTGAAAAAATTTACTCAAATCTTGAAATCAGTTGCAAGATTTTTATTTTTAGTATTAAATACAGGTCATAGATCGATCTTTCAATTTTATTTTCATCTTCGTTATCACTATTCAACAATAAAAGTAAGGACCATAACATGGAATGTTGTTAATTTTTTTTTTCAATGAGTTATTGACAGTTTGTTGAAGAAAAAAGCAGATTATATGCATTACGATTTGTGTAATTAAATCTTGTACAAAGCGATAGCGTATCTTAAGTTTATACTGATACTCAATTTGAGACTGATGTATTTTACATATCATTTTATGTTATTGAATAATATGGAATTATAGTTACACTGTAGTATGTTTAATTTGAAAAGAGAATAGTATAAAGTTCTTAGACTATAAACTGAAGAAGAATGATCTTTGTTACGATCGGCATTTTCAATAAAAAACATTATGTACAATAATTTTCTTTATTACTTTGTTAAGTCCCATTACACAATAGTTTCCGTAATATTTACACAGGTTCATATAATCATCTGTTTGTGTAGTTAAACTAAACGTGGTAATTAGGTGATTGCAGATATATTTTCAACTTTTTGAGTCATTAATTAATATTCGCATCGATTTTGAGAATTCCCATCCATCATAGTTGATCTATAATATGTTTAGCTTTAAAATTCTGAGATCGGAATCGTGAGTGTAGACCCAGAAAATATATAATGAATACACGGCCTTCATTGTTTCAATGATATTACTTTTTTCCACACTAATTCGTTTATAACAATTACATTATACAAGCAATAAAAACTATCGATCTCATAGAAATTATCAAGCGTATTTGCTATATATTTCGAATCATCAAACAATTTGGTCTGGAATTATATGTTGAAAGTAATTAAAAAAAGTTTCAAAAATCAATTGAAGTAGACGTAAGTATTCTAAATTCATGAAAAATAAATAAAACAGTTAACGAGCATTCACGTATTTATACCAATAGAAAGAATATTTTAAAATAACCATATCGAGTAAAAACCATGCTTTTTACTTGGGAAAAATTCGCTTTGCTATGTGTAAATCGTATATAATATTTTCCTAATATTTTCTTTAAAAATAAATCCAAAAATTATGGCACGAAATATAATTTACAAATAAATTTTGAATGGAAATATATTTTGATTCTTTTTTTGATAACTATTTACACGAAGGTAATATTAACGAATTAGTACATATTTTGTTGACTATTTTAGTATAACATGAAATCCATGTTACATTACATGAAAATAAATTTGCGATATTAATAGTAATTTACTATGATCACATGTTAAAATTAACAACAAAATATATTTTAAAAATAAGTATTGTGAAGGCTGCCAATGTGATTAATGGTGAAGTGAAAATTTATTTTTAGCTTCTTTAGACTCAATGATATAATTTTTTACTTCATTTTCTACTCATCAAAAATACATTAAATTTGCATATCTACATACATAACAGTTCTCGGATATAGTTCTTAAATAGAAGTTCATAACTGTCGATTGAAAAACTTTTATACTAATACAAAAATAAGAAACACGAGTTCAGCACACTCAAAAAGAAAGAATACACTGAAAATAAAATCATAAGTGATATAATTCGTCTTTTGTGTATGGAATGTTAACTTTGAAATTGTTTCTTATTTCACATACCTTTATAGGAATGGATACTGGACTTTCGTCTAAAAATTATTCTATAAAATATAATATTCTTCGACTTTTAATCACATCTCGAAATTTTACATTTTTCTCTCAATTCTTATTATTTAAGAAACATTTAATTGTTCTTCGGACGATACTGGAAACAGTTTTTTTCCCAAGTGCTATAGGTTTATCTTTTCTTAATATTTAAAAACCTTGTCCATAAAAGACTATTTATAAATCTTGGATTAAAATAATGAACGAGTAGCTATCAGAATGAATTAATTCTTTTTCAGAAAATTCGGAAAGTCTTTTATCCCATCTTGATATACGTACATAAACAAATTCAACAAATTAATTCTAACTTTACGAAATAAATTCAAAAGTAAAGTTTTCCAAGACTGCATAAGTGAAAAATAGTAACAAAACCTTATCTAAGAAGAACATGAAGTTATTCGGTTATCCCAAGAAAAATAATTTTCGATAATCATTTTTGTATGACTTTATAACATAATGTGAGCAATAATGGATGATTAATCGAGAAGCTAATCGGTATTTGATAAATTTTGTCAAAATGTATCATGAATGAATTATTTCTTCAATTTCTTTTATAAAAAAGATAAAAAATGTTCAATATTCAATTATTGCACGTTCTAGTAATGGCAATTCTAGTTACACCGAATATGCTGAAACCATCATTACGTTAGAACACACAATCAGTTTTGTAAGTTATTAGAAAAGCTTATTGCTATGTATATTTTGAGACTAAAAAAGGTTTGAACAAAAAATTTGCGTTTTTATTATTCCAAAGGGAACTTAATTTTTTATCAAATCTTTTCGAAACCCATAAAAAAATCGCAGGGAAACCACCATATCATGCGATAAACCTCGAGTTCTCTTTTATTGTTGCACGTTAGTTTTCACTTCCAGCAAGCACATTGAACGTCGAACTTTGAGTGCACAATCTACTGCATACGTTGCAGAGTAAATTTTTTCTTATAACCTTAAGTATTTTATGTTTGTGTATATAGTATTTCAGGATTGGAACTATTCACTGTCGTCAAATTGCTGTTAATTTAAACAGTCAAATAACAGAGCTATCATTTAAAAATATCATTTGGTTTTTCAGAGCTTGAATGTCACTCCGATCACGATCACACTGCCACCAGATACGAATTCTCATATTTTAAAAATAACGAATAACCAATGAAATGATATTACATGAATTTATGTATATGTTCCACCTATTGGTCACTTCAAAATCAAGTTTCTCATATTGTTTCCACCTTTCGAAATATCACGAAGGAAAAACCAAAAAAATCACGCACATGCAAACCATGAAAAGTTTCATTCAAATAAAAAACACTGAGTTATCATTTGGATAGAAAAGTATCCCCAACAAATGAATAATATCAATCTTCCGCGCACTCTGCGCCACGTTCATCATCCCGTTTTCTCCAGTCAGTCTTGACGGCAGCATGCAACGACCGATCAACAGCATCAGTGGCACCCGGTCGCCGACGAACTTCCGTCACGGCCGGGTCAAGCTGTTTTCAGAAGTCCCGAAATAGTCCCATCCCTGTGACTAGTGATTGGTGGACAAGTAGTTGTTCGCTGTATCACACAGCTTCCTTGAAGGAGTCGCGTCTCAGAGACGTGTGGCGCATATCCGAGGCGCTGGGTGCACTATCCCGTCTGAGTACGCCCCCGATCGAGTTGCCGGCCATCTCGCGCTTGTTAGTCGCCTCCTTGATGCTCGACAACGTCTTGCTCAGCCAGGGCCAGCTGTTGCGAGCTGCTTGAAGCTCCGAGGCCGCTGCGTTCAGCTGGTGCGTCAGGTCCTGTGTACGTTATTTTCATGTTAATTGGCTCGGTGACACCACAACGAAGTGAAAGTATAAGAATTTTATATAATGTAATCGTCATTTTTTCTGATGCTGTACAGATATTGAACGGGTTTGAAGATATGCAAAATAAACATTACTTGATTTCTACACTCGGCTTCAACATGTGCCAATTTTGTTTGCGCTAACTCCAACTCGAGCTCTCGCACTCTCTCCTGAGCCCTGCTTAGAATAGGGTCCATTCGATTTTCAAGTGGATGCGACACATTAGCTGTTTCATCGCTGGGTTCTGTTGTTTTGTTGCACTTCTCACAGTTGGAGATCATTGTCTGGAAAAGTATACCCGTTAAACGATACATTGCAATTTGCAGAGCAAGCGCGATGAAATCACTTTGAAGCGACCAAGTTCCGCTTGACCTCTTTTTTTGTTTTATATTCAATTGCAATTTTTTCGGTTAGCAATGAAATCGTCATGATGAAAGTGATCATTGTGCCAATTTGTTTCAATCATGAAATAATGTGGATACGATCTAAGTAATGTAAATATTCCATCATTTTAATTATTTATTCATCATTATTCAAGATGTAGAAACCATCATTGTATGTACAAGTGAAAAAATAAATAAAATTTCGGAATTAAAAAATTGTTCAAAAATATCGTGAAGAATAAAATATATTTTTGACAAATTGGGATTAATGGAGCTATATTATATTATGCAACTAGTGCGTGAATTGCGATTTCACGTATTGCATTCGATAATTCATGGTAGTGATCGAACTCGAATTTTACGCAATGATTTGAGTGCGTAAAATCCGATTGTACGAACTAGTGCGTGAAATTGCATTTTCGGCACAAAAATCGATGGGTAAAATGAGCGTTCATGACCACGTATATCATAAAATATATTATAGAATGTATATTTATAATTTATAATATATAAATATAATTTTTCCATAAAATCGCAATTGTGCGAATTTTTTTTGTCGGATGATGAATAAGTTTAAATAACTTACGCGTAAATCGCTCACAGACGCCTTGGCAGTATTGTAATCATCTTCGAGACGCTGGCAGATCTGTACACGAAAATAGCAATAAAATAATAAGTAGCGGAAACAACAAGTATATTGTATAAAGAAGTGTAACGAAGATAAAATGCTTCCATTCCGATTATTGCTCACATGGTCTTTCAACGTTCGTTGGATTTATCGTTTCGAAGGATTGTAAACAGAAGACTATATTCATATATGTATATATATGTATATGAGGAAGTTCAAGAGAACATTTAACATGTACAGTGTAAAAGTAACGAGTCAAGTTCATGACAGGTGATAATGAACTTATGCGGAGTACTTGCCAATTGGCTCTCTTAAACGTTTGAGAATGTCGAAACATAACTTAAATTTGAAATTCCGACTTTTGGAAATTCATTTTAGAATATCGGAAAGTATTGACTATTCTAAGCTGACAAAATTCGGTTTTTGGAGCATATTGAATCTGGTAGATATTTTTATGCATCAGGCAGTGGCTGGAAGTAATGAATTCCATGCTCGAGTTGATAAAGAAAAACGTAAATCAATCGCAGCCAACAATCTGATCGATAAAGGAATAAAAAAAGACGAAGCAAAGAAGACAAGCTTACATCATATGAATGAGATATAGAGAGATAATTCGATATGTTCCTTTCTTGTACACTATATTGTACAAACAGTTGAATTTTTCGTTGATTTTTAACATTTATATAGAATTTGGCTATGATAATAACTTAGCATCTAATTGTAATGATTCATTAACTCATGAGAGGCAGAGGGAGAGAGAGAGAGAGAGGGGAGTGAGCGGGGGCGGGGCATAGATAGGTGTACCTGTTTATACTCGGCGATGATGACGGCGTTCCTCTTGCTCTCGGCGTCGGCTCGGCCGACCTCGCGCTGCAGCATCTCCTTGACCTGGGCGAGCTCGGCCTCGAGCCGGGTCTTCTCCTCGTCGCTCCTGGTGACGGCGGCGCGCAGCTTCTCCACCTCGTTGCCGTACTCGTCCGCGTTCTCCTGCGCCTCTGCATTTTTGCCCATACAACAGAAATGATCAGCACGCTGTGGACCCGCCTTTCGTATACATATCGCGCGAGAGCCGCACACGTGCCGTCACCCAAGCGGAGTAATCGCCATCACACACACACACACACATATATACACGCCACGAGAGCATACCAAAGCGTGCAGAGAGTTGCCGCGCAAAAACAACGATTTTGCAATTGATCCCCGCGGAGCGCGCAACAGCTGCGGGCTAATTCGAAAATCGACGCGCGCCCGCTCCGCGCGCGAGAGCTGCGCGCTTCCGCTCCGAGATTCAAAGCCGTCGTCCCCAAAGTGTGCGCGCGTGTGCTGCGGAACCGTCGCGATCCCGAGCCATACGTACTTATGCATAGACGATTTCGATCTTACGCGGTACAAACGCAGCAGCCGCAAGCGCGACCGATGCGCGGGGTAACGCGCGGTGCAGCGGCAAAACATCGGCACGCGGGCGTGCGCGCGCGCGTGCTGGCCGGGATCGGTATGCTTAATGATACAGAGACGCGTGCAGTGGGCTTACTCATGGAGAACCTCCTGTTGGGCATGGTGTCGGGCTGCCGCGCGCCGAGCAATGGCCGATCGCTATACTAACGCTCACGCAGCTGCCACCAGCTGCGACAGAGGCTCAGAGGGGACTGCGCTCGCCTGCGCGCTGCTGCACCTCCTTCTCACTCTGTCTCTGTCCCGCTCTCGCGCGCGCACGCTCGCTCTCTTCTTTGCGTAATTGTCTACCTGCACGAGGAGCGCTTGTGTATATACGCACAAGTATAGATATACCGCGGCAGGTATACCTACAGGCGAGCTGCGCAGCGCGCGGGACGAGGCCGGATCGGCATGTGTGTACACACGCTCGTATCGCACCCACAGCCACTGTCATTCCTTATCGTTATCAAGACGAATCGCAGCTGGCTGCGCGCCACTTGTACTTATATACCTATATATGTAGTGCTCGAAACCGATAACGTATATGGACCTCGTTCGGCTGCACCGCGTACGTTACGATTCGCGGCAAATTACTTTATAACGAGTATAATCGCGCTGTGTGACGAGGCGAGCCCGAATTCTTCGGGTTCGCATATGTATATATAGCTCGATCAGGTGTATCTGATGCTGATCATTTCGATTTATTCCTTATAATGAGTACGAGCTTCTTTGTTTCATTCGTTCCAACCTTGTGCGTTGGTGCGTTACATCTAGATTCGATTGGGATTAATTGGGCACTCTCTTCAATCTTCGACGTTAATATTGAATGTTGATTCAGCAGGAGAATTAGTAGCCAGTGCCAATTTCAATCATTTCGAGTAGTTACATAAAAAATAGCCGAATCGCACTATATAGTTAGGGTGAACGCAGTTTCATATTTTGCTCGTCTCGATCGTTGTTGGCATCGATCCACAATTTATTTTAATTAGTAAAGCAATATTCGTGTCCTGCCGCATGGCATATGTGCACAAATAAAACATTGAAAGCTCATTCAATCGTTGATTAGTAGAATTGCAATTCGTACGAGACTCAGTTTCTTTCTTCCCTCACAATTGAATACCTTATATCATGAGTTATTTTGCCAAGCCAAAATAGTTATACGAAAAATAACCCAATTGTACTTATAGTTAATGAACATGCAGTTCAATATTTTTCTCGTCTAGATCGTTATTGGCATCAATCCACAATTCATTTTAATTAGTAAAGCAATATTATTCATACGAGTCCTGTCGCATGTCATAAGTCCACAAATTAAACATTCAAAGCTCATTCAATCGTTGATTAGTAGAATTGAAATTCGTTCGAGTCTCAGGTCATTTCCTCGCTCAAAAATGTAATTCACTATAAATTCGAGGATTATTTACTAAGCCAAACAAGTTATTCTCTATGATACTAGCTTACATGCCTATATTAATATCCTATATTAGAGTTCGAGATACCACACGTTTACAACAGACACATCATTTGGATAACAAACCATTATTATCCCCATTAGACAATATCACAAGTGTAATTAATAGCGAAACATCACACTGCAAATGCAGTTAGTAACTACGTATGTACATATATGAATTTATGATGCAGTGATAATGAAAGAGAAAAATCAAGAGAAAAAAAAACGTACATAGAAATTCCCAAAAGCATTTGTTGTCAAGAAATGGTCGTGGATTGAAGGGAATTTTAAGGAAACGAAATGAAAACTAAAAGACTTTCAAGGGGTCTTTTATTATCAACAAATCTTTAAATGAGTAATCCTATACCAAAATAAGGAAAAAAACATGTACAAGATATCATTTAACAAAAGGATCTCTTATTATACTTCTCGCGTTAAATTTGTTTGTTCGTTTATAATATTGATTTGTTCTCTCCTTATATACCTACAGACTAACATAGTAGAGTGCATTTGGCTCAAAGCTTTTGTTCAAGACTGCAATACTATATCTACATTTTTACTGCCGCGCACAACTCAAAGCTAACTTGAAAACACTCGAACGATCAGTTGAAATTCGTATGCACACATATGTGCACGTACATTAAAACAAATAAATAAATAAATAAATAAATAAACAAATAAATATTCAAAAAATAAATGGGCAGATCACGCATTGTTGTCAGTCAAAAAAAAATATCAAACTAACTTTTCAAATGTCAAACGATAAAAATGAAAACAAACGAAAACTCAACTCGACCCACGGCGAGATTGACTTAGTCACTGAAAGAATTGAAGATCTTCGAGATTCTGACAGGGAAGCTCAATTAGACTGAAGTTTTTGCTAAGGTATTCATTAAACCTACTGCCGTACTTTTCTATTTTTGCTAAGCGCTTTTTAACCGCCAGTTCTGCTCTCTTCTTGCCGCTTCCGGAATCGTGTTCTGCAAATAATATATAGCCATGGTTTTTGCTCGGTTTTCTACCATAAAGGAGATGAAGATCGTCTCGATAATATGAGCCGTGAAAACAATGATGCTGAAACATTGACATAACTATACGATGCTCTAGCGACGCGACTTTATTTTTCTACTTTCTTTTTTCTCAAGTGAGCATTTTTTCCCGTGAAACATTCGTTAAACGGAAACCGTCACCTCAACACAAAGCAACAGCGTTTGTCAAGCAGGATTAGAAGCTCATTAATTAATATTAAGGTACGAGGGGGGGGGGGGTAAGCGTGACAACTTAGTTTTGACTTATCGTACTCAGGCACTGGTTCGCTACTTCACAAGACATAGACATGCAATGTACCATTAACTGATTTTTTTCCACATTATATGGAGTTCCAATTGGAAAGTAAAATGGCAAGGATGGATGGAACGATGTTGGAATCTAAAGGTAATAAAAAGAACAAATCGATAAAATATAGCTTCTTAGAAAAATGCCGATATCAACTCCAAACAATTATTGATGAAGATTATCAAACGTTTAGATTTTCGAGACGTTGTGAATAGAAATTAAATATTGCATAGGACCATAACAAGTTTGATTTTAGACATTTTTCTTCAAACTTATTTCTATAGGACAAATAAATCAACACAAGCAACTACTAACATGAATACTACTTCAACATATATAATACATTTAACTACATTATTCATATACATTTTTTTCCGTCAGATGCATTGATCATGGTCTACGTGAAAAACGAACAAAGTAACTTTTGTAAACCTGCAATCTTATTTTCCGTACGAGATATTTAATATACAAGTATTATATAGACGATTCATTTCCCAAGCATCTTTGAAAGAACAACTAGAAACGTATTTGAAAAACCATTTGTTTCTCAAGATTATCTGTCACTGTCATATCTATCGCAGTATTAGAAATATTCTTTGACCTATCTAATTCATTTTTAATCTATTTTCTATCACATATTTCTTTGGATTAGTAACAAGTTTAAAAAAAATGGCTGTACCTATACTACTTAATCATAAAAAATACTCTCTTATCTACTATAGGGACTACTGAACCAAAGAAGCACCACATTAATAATAAAACCAATGGAGTGTATGGCTTGTTTAGAATTTTGAATGAGAAAAATGACTCCCATCTGTTGCTTCAAAGGAGCAAACACAAGTTAAACATAGAAGATAAAATTACCTTTCAATGTCATGAATTCAGCTTCATACTTCTTTAACTTTTTTAACGTTATCGAACAGGCAAGTTTCATGATGTAACGAGAAACTTCTTCATTACGGCATCGCTTGGGCAAGTGTACTCGAAAATATTTGAGAGTGCTCTCAAAGTCCAGCTGTAGAAGTTCTTTTTTCGAAAACTAAAAGAACACATGATGATGAACATAAACGTTGATGCATTAAACCAAGTTGTAACCAAGTTTTACTTACAGTTAAGAGAGCTAGTGCTACTTGAAATAGCGTGTCAAGTCCTTGCAACAGAAAAACATCTAAAATATGAAAAACGAGATAAAGAGGAAACCTCGCGGTGAACAATGTTAGAAACCATTGTGCGGCAAACATGTGCGTCTCTATGCCGCGATCACAGAAGTGCTTGTAGAGTTCAGGCAACTGATCCTGAAATTGAACGAAAATGTTATGATGTTTTAAATGGTGAAATCATTGAGTATGGTTTGAATTCGAACCTCCATTAGACGATTCAACTGATAAAACTTCATGTGAAGATTATCAAATCTGTCTTTATACAAGTCCCGTAAGCCATAATCGTACATTAATTTCACCAAAACACAAAACGCTTGCTCTTCGGGCATCTGCAAAGAGTGTAAAACAGATTTATCATGTATATATTTTTTCTGTAAAAATATATTACAAAACATTCATACCAAGTACTTACATGTAAAAGTAGACTAGCAACTAGGAAGCTAAGACCTTGACAATAACCAATTTCTTCGTCGTATACTGCGTATGCTTTACTTATCCTGTACAGAGAATCTTGACCTAAGCCACCAGTTTCTTTGAAAAAATCGTGAGCAGGAAATGTTCTGTTTATGTCTCGTAGAATAACGCCTTCGCAACTACTCTCCTGTTGAAAACCCATGATATTCAATTTCCATTTGATATATGATTGAAAGTAATCGCATATTCCAGGGACTTCAATAGAAACCTTTCAATTTACCTTAGTGATAAGCATTCGATATTTTTCCATCATTTCTTGAGAGTTATCACAATTGCTAAGTCTTTGCCATACTTCACCTCTGAGAGCTTCAGGTATACCTTGCTTCACTAGTTTCGGGAGAAGCTTTGGACGTTGTTCATTAACCTGCCAACTATCTAATACTTCTTTCCAACTAAGAAGTTCATCTGCTGAGCAGTCTTTTGAAACTTCTCCAGTACCACTCAACATTGGTTCATCTCCATCTATTAAATTCAAATTTATTATGATAACTTCTTATAGAATGTTTTATTCAATAATTGTTTCTTACCTGAATCAAAATCTTCTTTAGGAGTCAGAGTATCTATACTTGTTAAAGAAGATGACCGAATTAATGCAGCCAAATTCAGAGCTAAGTTTAGTCTATTTCGGTCTATCTCTCCAGAGGTTTCAATACTTTGTACTTCATAATGAATTTCGTTCCCGTCGTTTAATATGATCTGCAAATACGGACATTATGAATCAACATTATGAATTCATATTCATATTAATGTTTGTGTAAATATATATTGAAAGTTCTAGGAAAGTTGAATACCTCTTTCGAGTTCAGGAAAAACTGTTGCACAAGATTTCTTCTATTAAAATACCAAAACCTTTCGTTTTGTGGAAAAATTCGAACTGCAGTCTCAATAACAAATCGTACAGGTTCTCTTATACCTCTTATCACTAAATCTACAGCAACTGTCATGAAAATTTTTTCTTCTTTAGTTTCCATGTTCAACGGTTCTAAAGCAGGATCAGCAGGATCCCATCTTCCAGAAACACTGTAACACTGTTTTTCTGATACAACTGGTGTGTTACTCAATTGCTGTAAACAAATAAAATTTTTTTTCTCTCTCTGACGATTACTTTTTAAAAGATGAATTGGGTATTTCCTAATAATGTTAAACTTACCATTTCTAATAATCTCATATCACTATGCTTAACATTACGACCAGGACTGACTAAAACTCCAAAACATCTTTCTATTTCCAACGTGATCCCTCCTTCTTTGACTTGTTGTATGCTCAAACATACCAACTTTGGGACATTGCTACGCAACTTAAAACAACTTCTATCTTTGTAAACTCCATTATAAGCACCCTTTCCATCTTCTTCTTTTATCTCCATAGTAACTTCAAAAATAAACATCCTGGAATTGACTTTATCTCCAGTAAAATTAAAACCATAGTTAAAATCACTGCCTGTTAGAGAATTAGTCATTGATCGTGGAAACTTCTGAAAAGCTTTTGCAAAGCATGAAGAAACTTGCCTAATCTGTAATGTTGAGATTGATTTTTTGTTGTCATCAAAAAATATCTTGGACTAATGTTAAATTACATTTATCTTAAGCCAACTTACAGCTTCTGGTATATCACAGCGGAAAACGTGACATTGGAATATAGCCGATTCTTGTGTATCTCCATGAGACCAAGTAAAAGCAAAACATGCTGCACAAGGTCCTGTACTCTCACCTCTTGCATAGAATAAAATGCGTTGAACTTCAAAACTCTTCATAGGTTGTTGTGTTGCAGAATCATATAGTCTGCAGTAATAATAATATATAATATATAATGTATGGAAATTCCAAACAATTTTAGATAAGAAATGATTTATTTAATTACTCACATGACACTTCCTTGAGAACAGCTTGGCACCGAAATAGACACTTTTATTGGAACAGAATTCATTGCTTGCTCAGCCATTATTTTCATGTTCCGCTGAATTTCAGCTTCTGACTTAGGGGCGTTTATTTGAGCTGCTCCAAGATAGGTGACTGCATCAAACTTTGTGTAATCTTGTTGATTTTCAAGCGAAAACATTGCTTCTAATTCTGTAATATATTATATTTCCATAGTTCATTTAATATCTTGCTTAAAAATTAGTTTACAATGAATTTCACAAATATTTACCATCATCTACATAATCTTCTGGTTTCATTTGATCTTGCTTCTCTGGTGTTACTACTGGCGGAGCAATGTCATAGAATTTACTTTGACCAATTATTTTTGTTCTTTGTACAGTGGAAGAATTGCTTGATGATATTTTCAAATCTGTATCTTCGTTCATTTTGGATTCCTCTGATAATAGCTGAATACAGAAGATAGCAACATGATGTGAGAACAAAAATGAAATCGGGATGCCTGACAAGAAAAGCACTCCTCACCTCTTGTAAGTTATTCTGAAGGTCATCTAAATTACCATTGTTGGCAATTTTCAGCATAGGCGACTCGAGCAGCGACTGTTTGATAGTTTCCCTTTCGCTTACAAACTCGTATTCATCGCTAGTCGCCACTGATTCAGTAGATTTGACGCTCACACTATCCTCCATTACGGAGCCTGCAACCCATCACAAAAGAACATAAACGAGAGGGCCAGTCGACAAGTAGTAAACATCAGGAGCAGCTGCATCAGCAGCAGCAGCAACAGTCAGCACACATACAGAGATAAGATACAGAAGAAAAACAAAACACAGAGAGGGAAGTGACAGGCAAGCGCAGAGAGCTTGCTGCTTGTTCCTCATCAAACAATCCCGTGCTGCACTGGCTGCACATTACATAACAAAACCCATGGCAAGGGGTCCTTTGTACCGACGAGCATCCCACACGGAGCTTTGACAAGCATGAAAAACAGCGAGTCGCACGCCCATCGGAGGCGCGCCAACCGTATAGGTGTGCTTATGTGTGTAATTGTTGGCGCGCCGCCCACTCACCTGGTCTGGAGCGAGCGAACGACGTCCTAGGCCGAGGCCGCACCGCTCATCGGATCATCGTCCTGCAGCCGAGTCCCTCGTTCGCCTGACGGCGTCGACTATGTCGAGCAGCAGCCGGACGCACCCACTCCTCCTCGCGCTTTTGTTGTGATTACGCCGCTACTGCTACACTGCTGCTGCTGCTGCTGCTGCTGCTGTATGGGGCTCCGAGGATTCACATGACCCGGAGAGGCAGCCATTCGCCGCCGCATACGCCCGCGCTCTCCCGCACACCTATATGTCCTACAACTCCTATATATATGTATCTTTATATATGTATATATATAGATCACGACTACGCGACAATCCGCAAAAAACGCGCCCTACTAAAGCTGCCGTCGTCCACAGCAACCCATTTGTTATGTGTGCGTGCTGTGCTCTCGCGCGCTATGCCTACTGCAGCACCAGCTCGCTCGCACTCGCAGATCTCGAGACTTGATATCGCACCCGTTGTTGCACCGTCGCGCATGCACTAACTGTTCGCAAGTCGCGACTTGCGACTCGACTTCCACACTCGTGAGCACTGGTGAGCACTCGAGAGCGCACTCGTGTGTGTGCAGTCAGCAGCAGTCAGCAGTGTGCACTAGTGTGCACGTGTATAAGCATGACACTGCGTATGCGTGTGTCTGGCCGCATGTGTGTGTGTGTGTGTGTGCGGTGTTTAACCGAATATTCATATATATACTTTCGCATTCTCGAGCTTGATCAGCCCTTGTGGTGATTCCACGCGAGAACGCGATATAGAGAAGTGGCATTTCGGTTCTTATAACTGTCTGTACAAACTAATCCAATTCTCGCTTACACATAATTGTTTTATGTATACCATATGGAAATGCAATATTTTCGTGCATTGTCAACATTGGTGACAATTGAATTTTGCCGCGAGCGACAGACGAGAACACGTGAGTCAAGTGCCGGAGAATGATTTGACTAGCAATTCTTATACGTTTCCGGCTAGTTCGGATCAACTCGTGGTGTTTCGAATTCGACTCTCGGTCGTCGGAACGGTGTCGCCCTCTCTGGCCCTCTATTCTTTTCTCTTTGCTACCCAGAATCTAGCAAAATGGTTAGTTTGTCAAACTCGTATAAAATCTGTTTTTATTCAAGTCATCCGTCAAATTCGATTGAAAATAAAATCATCAATTTAAATATCAGTGTTTCAACTTTCGTAGTTTGTGAAAAGTTGTGACCGATTGCTTGATGAGATAATAAATAAATGCTATAACCGCAGACCGTCTGCCCGGCTGTTCAGTGCCTACAGATTTTTATTTTTACTGTTAATCCTGAACTATTTTCATTGTTTGATATGTGGTTATAGTGTTTCGGAGTTCTATCGAAAATGTTAAATTTCAAAATTTTGATGCAAAGTGTTTTGAGAAAAACTTTACAACTCAATACTTTGGACTGTGATAACCTCAACTACATAATTCCTTTATATTGCAGGGTAAGGTCAAGTGTTCGGAGTTGCGGATGAAGGACAAGAAGGAGCTGCTTAAGCAGATGGATGAGCTCAAAACTGAGCTCATGAGTCTGCGAGTGGCCAAAGTGACCGGAGGAGCAGCATCAAAGCTATCCAAAATGTAAGTTGTTTGATAAGTTACACTGGTTAATAGGAAGTTCAAATCATTTAAAACCTACCTGTCATTATTCTAGCCGGGTGGTCCGTAAAGCTATTGCTCGTGTGTACATTATTATGCACCAGAAGCAGAAGGAGAACCTCCGTCTATTGTACAAGAACAAAAAGTACAAGCCCCTGGACTTGAGGCCCAAGAAGACCAGAGCCATCCGCAGGAAACTCACACCCCACCAGGCCAGTCGCAAAACACTCAAGGAAATCAGAAAGAAGTCTGCATTCCCTCAAAGGAAGTATGCTTTGAAAGTTTGAATGGACATTTGCGTTTAATAAAGTTAATTCTTAAATAAACCTTCTTGTTTAGCTTTTCAAACTGAAATCCTTCATTTTTATTTTCATATATACTACACTCAATTCTGTGTAAACAATGATTGATTTACCATATTGTTTTGAGGTCAATTCATTCTTGCTATAGACAATTTAAAAGTGTACTTTGAAAGATTTTAGTTTCTGTCCATTTCAATACAAATTATGAATGGAATGATTGCAACATCATTCTATGAAAAGTTGAGAATCAATATTACAAATGTTGAATGGTTAAATAAGTATAGAATATACACCAATATTCGTTGTACCATAGTTATATTTGAGAAAAATCTTATCAATAACTTGGAACTTATTTGTATCGTTCAACATTTGAGTAGTTTTTGTACATTATGTGTAAAATGGGTTGCATGAATAGTTAAATATTAGAAAATGGCATACATATACATCAATGTTTACACATATTTGACAAAAATTTCCAAAGCCAAAAGTGGGTGAAGAGTAATGTCATATAAAAATTAAAATCATGAATTTTACTCTCGAGTTTGGTGTATTTTGAATATTTGTAATAGTAATAACTATAAGACTAAATATTCAGTTAACCTTAACTTGAATGTGAAAAAATCAATACAGTTCTAATTATCCATAAATCTTTCAATTGAACATAATCTATTAACAAGCATATTATACCTGAATCAGCATTAAAAATATTGAGTTTTATAAATTATCCATATCAATTTTTTTTAATAATTTGAACAAGAACACGTGAAATATTAGACAGCTGGATACCTGTTGAGTTTGACATTAAGACACGATTCATATACCCCTTTACTTTCATTCTTTATTGAGCTTTTATTGAGCGTTTCATGATTTTTTATGGTTTCTTTCAAAAATATTTCGTGATTTCAGTTCTATTATTTGAAGCTGATGGAACTCAGAAACTTGAAGTTTGGTCGAAATGATCACAATATAGATTTAACTTCGTCATGAATGTGTAAAGATGACTTTGATAAAGGGTTTGTTTTATACATCACTCTCTATCGGCGATTCCACATCAATCTTAATTTTATTAATATGGTGAAACGAATGTGTACTGTCATCCCATAGTATTTGCCAAGTTTTTCAGATTTATTAATGACCATGTACAGAATTTGCACAGAGATTGAATTTGGTACTTTTTATTATCTTTACTTTAGCTTTTAAATGGCTCAATCGATTTCTCCTAGCAAGCAAATCTGCAAAATGAGTTATTATATTACGATATACTGCTTGTCCTAGGGCCAGAGTTATGCTTGGTTTAGCCATCAAAAAATGTTCACATGTACGTTTCTAATGTCAATGTTGGGTTCTAGAGGAAAAAATCATTGTATGATAACACATATTGAAGCCCTTGGTAAAGGTAGTTGTTAAGTCACATGAAAAAGTGGAAAATTTGGACAAAGTTGACGAAAATTGGTCAAACGTGCTGAATCAATCAAAAACGACGGATTTCGAAGTCAAAAATTTTTTTTCGAGTTATGCGCAAAATTTACACGAAAGTTGGATGGTATATTTTTTTTATGTGTTGTCTCCCTTTTTATATAATGATGATGATCCTGAACTCATATTCTTTCGGCCATCGAACTTTCCGGATCATGTAGAATCAAATGAGTATTAAGTCGAAGTAAAGAGCAATGTTACGTTCTAATTTACTGTGGCAGAAACAAATTGCAGAAAGTAATGTTTTCAAAATAAGATTACGGGTCAAGAAGATGAAACGACAAATGAATGACTTCTTTTGTGGATACGAGCAGAATGTCTGAGCAAATATTTGTGCATTAAGAAAAAACGCAAAATTTTTCCGCAAGTTTATTATCAACGTAATAAATATAAAGTCAATTGAACTCGCTGGAACTTGATACAAAATATCAAATCCGTGAAATTCATGAAAATTTGTTACGATTGATTGTAAATTTTTGAAAATATATATACAAATGAACTGTATGCTTTCGATGCATATTTGAACAGCTCCGTTGTGGATATTATTATGCTTAAGCTGAAAATTACGCACGCAACAACAAGGTAATTGATCTATATTGCTAAAACGGATACTTGTGATCGTATAGCCGAGATACGAGAATCCGCAAAAAATACGTATCTACGTACTAGCGAAGATTGCAGCTATTTATAACTCGCTCACGCAAAACGCACATAGATTTTTACCAGGTATAACCGGGCAGAGCATCTGACCCGACCGCTACTAGAGCTGGCTGGGGCGAGGGGGGGGGGTCGATTGTTAGTTTCTGATCTATGTGGCTATGACCTAGTTCATCCCAATTTTCTTACAGCGCAAGGTCGTCGTTTTTGGTTGGAAACTTGAAACTCGAAATTGTTCTCTGAGTTTTTCCCATGGCTCATTTTAAAAATATAGACTATCGATCTGAATTACTTTCTATAATTTCATGTAAGGTAACTGTACCCAATGTGCCCCCCCCTAAGGGTTTTTCGCGAATTTGACTATGATAGACTTCGAATTTTAAAATTCTGTGAATGGCATCTCAAAGCTTAGCTCAATACCTATTAGAAACCATCTTCATAATCATCATTCGACTACTTTAACCTATCGAAAATCGCAATTTAAAAAAAAACGCAAAAAGGCTAAATGCACAAAACGTGTACCCAATTTGGCACAATTTTTTAATCATTAGCTACAGCCTATATAGGCCTACAGGGACGATCCAATTGGCATTGAAATAAACTCTCAATTATGTTCCCAGTGATATTTATACAAAATTTTTAACATACAACTCAAAAATACGCGTCTAAATCATCGTAATATGTCTATACAAATATTCAATGATTTCACTCAATCTTCCCATTTAAAAACGCGTAGAGGGGCACATTGGGTACACTTTTTTTTGATGCGAAAAACAGCAATTTGAGTAGGATAAAAAATAATTTTAGGAAAACTGATGAGACCAATCGAAAGCTGAGATGTTTTTACACAAAAAAGAGTAATGACACTTTGAGAGATAAAAATTATTGACACCTGATTTTTGAGGTTGAGTGTGAAAAGTGAAATAAGAAAATGGTGAAAAAATCAGTAAGTGAAACTTCAAAGTGTTGTAGGAGAGTGGTTTTAAGGGCTAAATGGGCGGGGAAGATACCGAAAATTTTCTTTTAATTCCCCCAACATAACCCAAGAGCGACTGATGCTCAGAGAGCACCGGAAATACGAAATCTGACGATTGTGCCAAATTGGGTACAGTGCCAAATTGGGTACAGTTACCTTAATATTTGAAAGCAAGCGATATCGTGAAAGAGGTAACTGACAATCACTTTGAAAATCCTTCCCCTAAACGAAAATTTATTTTCAAAGTTTCATAATATATTATTATGGTATTATAGTGATCAAATGCGAATTTCACGCATCGATTTGAATGCGTCAAATCTGATCTTACGCACTGGACTATAATAATGGAGCAAAAGCACTAATGCGTAAAATCGCATTTAAGGTACAAAAATCGATGCGTAAAATGAGCGATTATGACCACCATATACCATAAAAGTTCCTAAAGCTGTGAGTGCGAGTTGAAGTTGAAAATGAAGCATTATAGCAATTTTGTTTCGTCGCTCCGTAAATACGAAGTCCTTTCGTTGAGTTGTTTACAGTGTTGAACCCGGCAGAATACTAAAAAACGCCAAGTCAACAAACAACAAAACCGAGGACTTCCATAGTCTATTATCGTTTACGCAATCGTAAAATCGAGTGTCAGAATAGAGAATCGCACTAAGTATAGTGCGACTAGACCGTAAACAGCGCGCAAGCTCATGAATCGCGAATACAATCGAAGGCCGCACGGCGGCGAGGAAGCGATCGCGGCACAACAAGCACAATTTCTAACGGGGACACGCGTGTTGTATTTTATGCAATAAATTCGCAGTGCAAACGTGAGGATGTACACGCGGACATTATCCGCTCATTCGTGCTAATCATTCCAAATACATATGACTGCACTGTTGTCCCAAGCTCATCAATGTTTATCAGTGTATCACAATTTTAGAGTTGCGCCCAGTTGCGCCCGGCAGACGAAACATCGCAAAAACGCAGTTGCAAAAACTGCTGCAGGGGCTCGATGGGGGTATTGAAGTATACGGCCGCGGCGCTGTATATATACAGGCTGTGGACGTGCTTAGGATCACGCCGCTCTCTTATTCGCATATATACATATATATATGTATATATATACGGTTCTACGCGGCGACCGATGAGGGGCGATGAGTCGCGTGCGACACGTGCAGCGAACAAAGCTCCCGCGCGCAGGAGCACGATAACCCGCCATGTATAAGTACTTGCTCCAAAACTCCGTTGGATATGCCTATATGTTTATGCAATATATAGGTATATCTACCTATATGATATGCGCGTCTTCCGTAATACCGCGCAAGTTCCCGATCAAAACAAGAGCGCGAGGTGGGAGCGCGCGTTGCAATTGCAAGCGAAAGGAGGCCGGTCGTGCACGCGCGGAGTCAATGCACCGCAGCGCGCATAATATTGCACGCCCCTCGCGGCTCTCGCGTGTGCCCCCGCGAGGATCGCGGATGTCGGGCCCCGCATGCGTCTGCACAAGATAACAACGCTGAAGAACAATAACGCCGGGCAGTGCACGCGATCTGAGAGAACGCACGTAGCAATATGTACATACGTACAGCACAGCCGCAAGTCGCGGGGGGACGAATGAAGGGTCGCCGATGGAGACGGCTCGCGGAGGTGGGGGCCGAGCCGGCAACGCCGCCGCTGCTTTGTGTATATGGGCCCGCGTCAGGCCTCCCGAGCAGCCAGTATCACTCACGATCGCCGAAGCTTTAGCTGCGCACTCGCGTTGCAATTTTCAACTCTTTATACAGTTACAATTGCCCAGCACAGTTTCTTTCTCGTTTGTATTGGCCACTCGACTTTCGCAGCATCTACATAACACGAGTGTGCTGCACGCCAGCGTAACAACGCAAGCTCAAGAGCCTGAGAGAGACAGAGAGAGAAAGAAAGAGTTATCGTCGGCGGCTTAAGAATATAAGGAGAAAAGGAGAAAAAACAGGATGGCAACAGCTCTGATGCGTATGGGCTTACGCCCGGCGCTGGGCCTCGTCGAGAGGAAGTTTGGCCCGAGCATATGCTGCGGCCTCCTGGACGTCGAGCCGACCAAAGCCCAACAACTGTGCGACGCCCCCATGGTAAATTGAGACCAGCGCATTTCTACCACTTCCGCGAGTTTTGCTAAAGTTGCTTACGTAAACAAGTATACAAGGCGGGCGAGCTGCATGTGCAGCACGTGCCGAAAAAAATTGCTCGCGTGGGCGGGTCGTTCAACTTTTTGTTTTCCCGTCCGAGCTGCTCATTTGCGTGTGCACATATTCTGTATAGGTGTATATATATGCCGGAAAAAATATCAATCAAGGACATGGCCTTCGGTTCTCCATGGGATGGGTGTTTTGCACGCTTGTGAGCTGCGTGTGTTTACGACCGTATGGAATACCACATGTATCCGGCCCTGTCTTTGGTGTTTTTCATGTTTTTTTTTTCTCCGTCGTCTCTCTGTGTGATGTTGGGGGGAGGGAAGCTATACTGAGCAGGTTACCAGGTAGAAAATAACAGTATAACCTATGGGGCGCCGATTCTCTCTCTCTCTCTCTCTCTATATATATATGCATGGTGAAAAGAGTCGCGGCCTTGGGTATGGATTTGTGGCGGTACATTGCGCCGTTCTCTTCCTCCGCGCACCGAAGCCACAGACTTGGCTGCTCATTGCACGCGACTTTATTTCTTAGATAATGTCACTTACACGGCTCGTTGTTTATGGTCGACTTTTCACACGGGCTGTCGTGCCCATGCGAGGGTTTCGATTTATTTATTGAGAGAATTGCCGGTTGCGGAACGAATAAACATGCGTGTATTTTCAGCTGATCATCAGCTGATTGTTGTTTGGTCGCTTGGACAATTGCGTTTGTTCTGCATGCATGTTTCTCGTGCCTTGACATAGATTACTTCGATTGGCTCGTCGTATGATCAAGCATAGGAGGCCAGTGGGAATTCTAACGAACATTTACTCGTTCACTCGTTTATAACGAATAAAACAGCCTCAAGCTCTGGTGAAATTCTTATACGCTCGTTGAACGAGCTCCATTTCCGAGGATCTTTTACCTGAGACCTTTGTTAACTGTTTCGTTAATTTTCACCGTTATTCTCATCGATCGGCGGTTGAATTCGTGCGAATAAATTTGACAAGAGTTGGATAACCGGAGTATTTCAGTTGAATACATCTACAACATAACAATGTTGAATTATTCTATTCATAAAGATTCCTTGCAGGAAGATGCATTCTTAACAAGTATGACTTTTGTCCATCCTATTAGATCCATCCTGCGTAATCTCGCGAAAGCTCAAACTGTAAATTGGTTAAAGTTACGCATGGTTTCTTCTATATATTTTTTGCCACTATACTACGTATACGTGTTTTCACTGTGGCTTAGGAGCAGTTTACTTTCCCGAGGCTCAATTCGCGAAGAATCGTGCAAACTTCGCGCGCGCGTGTGTTTGTGTGTGTGTGAGTATAATGTTTATGATCGAAATGCACGAGAAATGTTGATTTTTCTTTACATCATTGAGCTGTTTTACAATATGTTAATGGATTTCACCGACGACAAATGTTAATTAAAAACCCTCTTCGTATTTCGTTTGGTCTGAAACGAAGTTATATACCACTTTTATGATAACCTACTTTGAGCACACTATTTGAAGAACTAAAAATATTCGCCAGTCTCATGATAAGACGGCTTGATCCGAATCCTCTCAATGAATTATCTTAATAAGATATAATAATCGGCATACTTTACCGAACAAATGATAACTATCCATCCACCTATCATAAACACTCGACGTTGACGCCAATATTGTTTTTCTCTCAAATAAAACAAGAGATCTACTCTCATTCAAGACACCCTTTTAGACGCGCGCTCGTAATCAACATTCAACAATTCTACAAATATTTTACCATAGATTTACATACATTCGTACATTAATACCATTGACATCTCGATTACGATTGACGCCTCTACGGAAAAACAATAAGACATCATTTTCTGTTGAAACATTCTTCCGCGTGACCTCCGAATTTAAAATCAAATGTGAAGTTGGAGGATAATGGTATGCGCGATATACAATCAACAGACGTTTCGTTTGCTTCATTTCGTAAACTTGAAAATTATGCAATCTGAATACAACGTATCCGTACATGCTATCCTATGCATCTCCCTCGGAATAAATGTCGTTCAATACCAGGATAAAACTTTCGAGTGGCCGTTGCAAGGTATACCCTTTCCTTTGCGCAGCAACAGCATTATACATCTGCAATACCTGCTCGTGCGTTCTCAATTCAATTTCTATCGTGCATTTTATTTCTCTTTACAGTTTCAGAATGCTGCAATCCGCCAAATGAGCAGCAAGAGGAATGTACATCACACGAGAATCACCTCAGCGTCGCTCGAGCAGGAGCGAAAACTCGACGTCGAGAGCGACTCCGAAAGCGACAGCGACGACGAGAAAGCGTCGCGAAAGGCATCTAACAGGGTATGAAATAATAATTATTAGCGGGCTCGTGGTTAATACTCGCTCAAACGCAGTTCTTGACTGCTCAGTCTGTTGATTTTTGTTCACTTACAGACCCGGTTTTGCTGCCATCTTTTTCTCTTAGTAAAGTAATGTCACTGTAATTATACCGGGGAAGTAGGATTTTCAGTTCACGAAAAAGATTTGGTTACGATGCAATTCTCTTTATCATTGTAATTCAAGTTTCTGTAGGTATGTAGCGGGTTTTCGATTACGCTTTGTCCGTGCAACGCTCGAACAATGGAAAAATCGAAACGTTGTTCAATTGGAAACGTTTCAAATCGCGTTGTGTAAATATTTTGCTTTGGCTTATATAAAAATGGGGATGTCAAAATAAACACGGATACGAGTCGAAAAATATGCAAAAGGATAAATTATATCATTGTCAACGAATTCTGAATCAGAAGCTCGTGTACTCGATGTACACTTTATAAGTTCCTATATACGAAATTTGTTTATCTTTAAGTACACATACTGTATTCGTTGTTTTTTTTTCTCGTCCGTTTGTACAAAAAGTCTTAGCCAACCGAAAAATAATTCTTTTGACTTACGGGCACAAATGCGCCTATTCACGATATCGTCGGTATGGAACAGAGAGATAGAGATGAGAGACGAGCAAAAAAGCATCGACGCTCGAAGGTTATCGGCTCCGCCACTCTCCGCGCTTATATTATTTATTTCTTATTTCTCGTTTTGTTTTCATTAATGGGTGCTTCGCAGGGCTCACATAATCAACATCGTGAAATAACGCACATCCTTGGCACGAATTCGAAATCTTTCATTATACATAAAAATGCTCAATTATCTTCCGTACTCTCATGATAATTTTCCAATGCATTTGTTTGATTGCAATTTGACTTGTATTGTGAATATTTTTTGCAGGTCGAATCTCACTTCTGGAGACGGAAAATGAGGACGTTACACAGCCATTTGGACGTTAACAAGGACGGAGTTCTCAGCTACGACGATTTCATGCTTCTCGGTGAGAGATTCGCTAAACTGGGACACCTCACCGACGAACAGAAAGAAGAGTTCCAAGCGGTGTTACGTGTGAGTTTTCAAACCAATTTATTAAAATCATTCGGTAATAAGCACATTTTTCATCATTAGTGTAAAATATAAAAGTATCAACAGAGTGAGAAATTATATCGTCATCTATAGAGTAAGGTACTTTAGAAAGCAGTAATCTGACGCTTCGATTTCCTCTAGAATAAATCAAGATTGGTTCTTGATAGCCTATTTCAAAAGTAGATGACCAAGAACAATATAGAACATAGGCTGCTTTTTGAGTAGTATTTGGAAAAATATCGAAATCTGCTGAGTGTATCTTTGTACGCTTTTCGACAGTAAAAGTCTGAAAAGAGGATACAAACTTGTATACAAACGTGTATATATATATATCTCTCTTTTTTTTTACGTATCAAATATTCTATTGAACAATTCGTGGCGTAATATTGAAAATACCTTTATCGCAAAGTACAGCTGAATCATACATTCCTAAATTTGTTGTTGACCAAATAATGATAAGAACTATATAAAACTTATAAACATTGTCTACTTCCTGCACCAGTCTTAACTGATTCTGCAACAACAAAAACATCATGTTTCATTTGAGTCATAGAATTGGATATCAATGTTTATCAAAATCGTAAGAAACGTAATATACTGTGTATCTTGTTCCTTTCCAACTCTATACCGCATGATATATCATTTATCTTGAAAAAATTAAATACTCGTGAAATCATAATAAGAAACAACTTTTACTTTGATTTTCCCACAGAAGTTAAGATGCTTGAAAATAATTAAAACTAGATGACTAAACATTTCATTAGATTATTATATTTTAGTTACAATCTAATATTATAGTTTCAGAATGATCTATTCGGAATTACACATCGTTTTGACTCCACTTCAATTTACGTTTCAGGATATACAGCCATACACAGTATCATGAAAATTTAACATAAAATGTTATCATAAAACTTATTTTACATGACCTCAGTCAAGATAATCACTTGAATCATTTAGAAAATACAACCAATTGTAGCACTGAACCTGTTGAGATAATTTCATCAAATAATAAAAAAAAAAAAAAAAATTTCATCAAAGAGGAAATTTACAGATTTTAATCAAATAAGTATGATATATAGGTGAAAATATCTTGCAAAAATGTATTCTTTTTGTTAGTTCAGACTTTGTAAGTTCAGCTTATCTGGCACAGAAGATATTGATTATTTCACAGGAATCACATTAAGAAATATTTACTAATTTCTCTTGCAATCGCACTTTTTCAAGTAATTGTATCGTTCACTAAGCTCGATAAATCAATTATTTATCGTAAAAATTTGTGAACGTATAAAATATAATTATTCACTTAATCTGTTATATGAGAGAATACGTATTTCCTTTTACAAATTTATAAAATTATAAGAATTCGATCACTAGTTTCAAGACACGTCTATTTAAGTCAATACCTAGAAAGGAATTGGAGATGAAAAATATTGAATTTACTGATTGATTCTGGTCTCTGGTGTACAATGCAAATATTTAAGCAATAAAGAATTCGTTAGAAAATTGAAAAATATGCTTCAAAAATTCATGCGTGAAAATCTACAGATGTATGGTTGTTTTGTAAAATTTCAGGATAATAAAAATTTATTCTGTTTTCAGCAAATGTGGGAAGAACAATGGGGCGAAATCAGTCCATACAACCTAGTTGACGTTGAGAAATATCTTGCTGAGATGCATCACGTTCTAGAAGACGAATCTCTAAGGCAGAAAGTTCATCATTTTTTGCCGTACCTATTTAAAGTAAGTAACGCGTGAAAGAATATGGCTTGAAATATGTGGAAAATGTTTATTGGACTTAATACGAATCATCAATCGTTTTTACAGGCTGTTGACAAAGATAACAGTGGGGAAATTTCAGTTCAGGAATTCAAGCTTTTCTTCAAATGCTTAGGTTTAGATAACGATGTGAGTATTCCTTTTTACAAAACATATTTATTCATATAATTGATACATTTATCTGGTTGTTAATGCCTAATTGTTTCGTTTCATTTTGTTACTTTTATAGCATGCAGTGGTTAGCTTTAGTTATATTGATACCAATGAAGATGGAAAAATCAGTCTGAAAGAGTTCATCAAACTTGGACGTGATTTCTTCCTTACTGAAAACCACACAAAGCCCAGCAAGCACTTTTGGGGACCATTAGTCGATTAATACGCTACGACCGCAAATTGTTAGTCATTCTCAGTGATATTGTTTACTCTCGTTTGACGAGACTCATTTTCAACATTTTCATCCATTTTGACCACAGTACCCATAGGTACTTTGGAAACTTATCTTTATATTTTTTTATACTTAGGCGTATATTTATATTTACACAATAAGAAAATACATATTGTATCTCTTGATGCGCCTGTAACATGGTGCTTGATACCTGAGTACCATGCGCTGTGTCACACACAATGTTTTTGAAAAATGTATTGTTTTTCCTAATAAAATTAACGAAAAATAAATACGACTCTTGAAAATTTCAATCATTACAAAAATTCCGTGTACCATCAATATATTTATATTATTAACTAACTATCAATTAACTATTATAAAAATTCATACGTTTAAAATTTAAATCTTTAGTATAATCACTTTCGTGATTTTCGCAACGAAAACCCTTCGCCTCCAAATGCTTTAAATTCATCTTGATCTTTTACCTGGAAATGAAATTGAAATTAAATTCAGAAATAATGATTAAGCTAGTTAGTACAGAAAAGATAAGATAAGGACAGATCTCAGATATTTTAAAATTTAATTTACAGTTAAACTGAGGCTTCATCTTCTGCCAAAATAGGGCAAAATATCAAAATATAAATTTTGCAAATTTTTCAAAATTCTAAAGAAAATCAGTCAAGTATTTTTGCTTCATTAATTCATTGACGAGTGATTTGGGTGACAAGTATTTTATCAATATTTTCAAAAGCTAATCTTTCTCAACTATTTGTTATGCTAAAATACCATTCCCAATGAAACCTGATTGTCTTGATGAAATGTAATAACCTCACCATTGATCTATTAGTTGATGTAATAATTGTGAATAACTTTTCTATTTAGCAATTTACATTAAAATTTAATCAGAGCACACTGCTAGACCTGATTTATAGGAATGCATCAATTTTCATCTACATCTGGTAGTTGATTCCTTTACTAACAGAACTACCTTAAAAATTGATTATTATAAAAACTATTTACCTCTTTATTATTTGTTGGCTTGACGTAACGTAAGAATTTCATAGTTCCTATTTTATAATCATAATCTGGTATTCCTCTTATGTAAACTGGTTTCTCTATTGCTGTATCAATTTGTGTTGAGTCCTTCCTCTTCTTACCATCCAAACGATTTCCTTGACCTTTAAATGCAACAAAGCCTGTTGGTTCGGGCATCAAATCAACAGGATTAACTTGATCCTCTTCCTTTCTTATAGGTTTTTCTGGTTCTTTATAGCCAACAGGCGGAGCAAATTCAACATTCATATCACATTCAATAATTGTGACAGCTGAACTTGGCTTTGCTTCTAGAACGCACATTTCATATATACGCCCATTGTATTTGATTGCAATAATGTCACCCGTTGTCAGGCAAGCAAAATTCCTGAGACCATTTTCAAGCACAGCCTTGGGATTTGAAATGTCTAAAAAATCTTCTGATTGTGGTTGAAAACGAGCATATTCGGCAACTGGCAGTGAGACACTCTCAACATTTATAAGCTCTCCTTCTTGCAGCAGTAAATTATGCATCATCTTGAGGGTAAATAAAAGATACTTTATCCTGATAGTCCTCATTATAATTAAATGTCAAATAATTATTAGTAGTATTGTATTTTTTGTTCAAACTTACCCAGTAAGGAAGATAAACTTTACCTTCATCAGCTACAAATTCAAGTACACCACAATGGGTTATTCTATTGGTTTTTTTATTTGTCAGCTTGAATAACATTGGGTAAACAATGTTCAATCTAGTCAATGTGTCTAGAGCTGAAGGTGGCATGATGACTGAAATCAAAATTTAGTAACAGTTAATGAATGAATGAATAAAATGCATTGTAATCTTAATTTTGGGACATACTTTTTCCACCACGTTCAACATCCTGACGCTCATTACCAGGAAACATAGACACAGAGAAACATTTGTATTGAGTATTAAAAGGCCGAGGTATTTCTGGAAACACGTTGAAACCAAACTGAAAAAGTTAATATCATGATGATGAAATTCAAGCCACTTTTTGCTTTCTATTTTGTACTATGAAAAGAAATCCATTACCATTTTTTAAAGCTGTTCTTGTAAGTTCACTGTATTACTCAAAATTTCAACAAATTCAAATGTTTGCTAGTCTTTGCAAAATGAACGATGACAAAGACAATGACTCTACGTCCGTAGCTCGTATAGAATATATATACCTATATTGTATCACGTTTTTTGCCTTGGTTTGTCTCAGTTTGTCTGACAAGACAAGAGCAGACAATATTCTAGGTGCCATTTATTTGACGCTCGACGCTCGATTCTGGGGATATTTGTTTAGGGGAGGGGATAGACGCAGCGTCAATTATTCTGGCGGCGTTTTGAATAATTTAAAAGTTATTTCGGAAGAAAGTATAATAACTTGTGGGATCATGAAATATGAAATGATCGTATTCAATAATAAACTTGACTTATGAATTATATTACGATTGAAATACCAATTTCCATTTTTATAAAAGAACAACTATGTTGGAGTGCATAGATATTAAGAATTCTCCTGACTTCTCAAATAATTTCTATAGTTGATAAAAATGATCAAGCTACGAAAAAAAATGCATCTTCATGAAAAAAAACTCTAATTTTGATTCTAAACCGAGTGAAAAAAAATCAATTAATATACGTATTATATATATAACCGCGCTTTGTCCCACTTCGTCCCTCTCCGCTCCATAGAGGTATTTCAGATAATCTGTAATACCTCTATGCTCCGCTCTCGCCGCGCCGTTGGCGCAGACAACACCAAAAATATCCCCAGAATCTGTAGCGTCGAGCGTCAATGACGCCGAACCATGGAATGGCACCTTAAGCCACCTTTAATCAGCAATCATCAGCTGATCTGCATTTGAGAGACTGACACATATACTCAGCGCGATGTTTTTTTTATAGCACAGAGAACAGTGAATTAGAATTAGTGAACTCGAAGCTTCTGTTTGTATGCTACCTGCATTTGAACTGACGTGACAATGCGTACATGTGTTTTTCACGTGGTGATAGTGAACTATTCAAAAACGACTAAAATGAGTTCGGAGCGAAATAAACTTTGTATATAATTCAAAGCTCAGTGATCCTGCCTGTTGAAATTTCAGTCATAAAAATGGCACTGTATGACAATCCGCATTGGCTTCTTTCTCATATAAGAGATAGCTTTATTTCAACTGACGATACAGGTTAATTTTCATACAATTATGAGAGGTTTTATTGTCGTTCAACTACTTTAAAATTGTTTCGTTCTATTTCAAGGTATGTGTGAGATAGTCATGGCAAAAGACGATATCCCTAAAGATATGCAAAACAATGGAACCCTTCAAGCTTATCCAGGAACAGAAGACAGTGATGAAGAAGATCTTGATGCTTTGTCAGATTCGTATGATGTTCAAATGGGTAAAAGTCAATGCACTATCCATTCTCTAGCTCTTTTACTATTCATTCCTTAGTTCTTCAACACAAACAGAAATTGTAGTTATTTCTAGAGTAGTTGTAATCACACTTTGTTAATGCATGTAATAATTTATCTTGGATGTAGATATGGAGTTTAGTCATAGACAGCGAACAAATACAGCTCAGCGCTTAGAGAAAATGGATCAAGAAAGAAAGAAAGCTGCAAAAATAAAACATATTAAATGGGAATATAATCCAAATAATATATCTTTGGAAGAACAGCAGGAATTATTCAAAAGCAAAGATTTCAGGAAAGGAAATCAGTCTATCAAGTTGCGATCATTGTTCTCAGAACAATTAGAAAAATGTCCTGATCTCCCACGAAATCCATTTGTAGATTATGCAAGATTTGATGGGAATGTTAGTATCAAAATTTTCTAATAATAAGTTTTGAAAATTAATGAACTTAATGTGTTTTTTTCAATCTAGATACAAATAGGAGCTCCTGTTAGAAAATATAAAATATTTATGTGCATGCTTCCTAAAAACCAAAGACTGTACCCTATGCAAATTGTTGTTCTTGCAAATGCCAAAGTTCAAGAGTTTATAGGGCTCATATGCTGTAAATATATTAGTGAGCATCCTGATCAACATCTTCAGTAAGTATTTTTGTCTTGATACATTGTAGTAGATACTTTTGTAATGTTTAAAAAAAATTCATTCTAATTTACAGAGAAGATATCAGTAAATATGGATTATACATCACAGAAGATGATGGAGAAGTCGATTGGGATTTTCCTTGTTTGGACCCAATTGAAACTATTGCTAAATTTGAATTTACCACATTAGGTCTCGTTGAAATGAAGCCAAGTGACAGAGCTAGGCATAGTACAGTCAAAACAATAACAGAAAAAAAAGAGGAAAATGAACAGTTGGAAAAAACTCAAGAAGAAGTAGCCCAAGACCTTGCTAAAATGGAAGTTCATACAACTGCCATGGAAGCTCCTCTATACCAGTTATATAGGTTTGAGCTCATTACTTTTTACTTTTCAACAACTATTTTGATGAAAATAATTTCAACTTTAATTTTCATTTTAACAGAGTTTATATGATAAATAAAGTTAGATCTAAAACTGAAGTTCATCTTGGAATCTCCGGTGATAAAATAGAAATTAATCCTGTAGTTACTGGAAAAGGAGCAAGTAGGTTTTGGCCTAGACAACGTGCTGTTAGTTATCACATGGATAATGTTGCATGGTGTGAGTCAACAGAGAACAAAGGGTCCAAAACAATTTTCACACTAGTTTACACACCTCATACTTCAATCACGCTTGAAGGTTTGAATGGTATGAATGATCAATCCTTAGATGACGAATGATATTTTTCATGTAATACATACAATATGATTTTCTACAGTCTCTATAGGACATTCTCAATCTCTTCGACGATCAGCCTCATTTAAAAACCATGACTTTGAAGCAGAATCTTCTATGGCTGAAGAAATAGTGAGAAAAATAAATTACATCTTAGAATTAAGAAATAGTTCTTCAAGGAAAGAATATCTGGCTCAGAAAGAACGCAAAGCTGCCAGACGGAAAAGTTTTCATATTCATAGATGACCGCTTCATCAATTTTTGTGTACTTTTGTTGTAGAGTTCTTAAAAAAAGCTCTTATTTAAACTGGTGATAATCAAGGATAGTTATTGAAATTTAAATTTATAATGAACTAAAGGACCTTGTGTCGATAAATTACATTAAATAATTAATATTTATTTAATTTTAATATTAACTTATAAATAATTTATTGATTTTTGTTAAGTAATGATACAAGGCATCTATAACTTAATATAATAATGCATATGTACAAAGAATTTGATAAACCTATAAACCATTATATATACATAAATCAGTCAATGAGTTGAATAATTCTATCCCGAGCATTGTTTAATTGATTTTGTGTCTTTAATGTTATTTTTTCATGAAAATTGGCATTGCATAAACCAAAGTATGTTACTTTTGTTGCCATTGCCTGCAATTGGAAGAGATTTTTATTGAACTGTTCATAATTTGGTCTGGCCGCCAGAAAAGCCCTTTCTGAATCTGACAAACATGAGGGGTCCAGAGCTAATCCATCTGGATTCTGTTCTTGCTTCAGTTTCAAGTCTCGTCCACAAATTTTTCTTTTAGCATATTCCTCGCGCCATTTCTTGTCTTCATACTCTAATTGTTCAATATACTTTTTAACATCAAATGATTCTTGATCACTTTTGGTCAGGAGTTTTAACTTTTTACATTCATGAATTACTTCTGAAGTGCTTGTACTATCAAGATCTGAAATAAAACATGTCATTACATATTTATTTTTAAATTCAAATATGATTCAATCTAGTTTGCATCTTCAAACATGTATATATAAATGAGATAATATCAGATGATAACTAAACTATTTTATCAAACCTTGTTCTTGTGGTACAATTGACTGCCTCTGGAAAAGTGATGACCTACGTTTGGTAACTTTTTTTTCGTTGGACGAATCCAGAGAATTCTCAGCTAGAACAATCTGAGCCTCCATAATTTTGGGATATAAAATAAACTTTTACTACTAAAAATGAAAAATGATATGCCATCGTCGTTTCATAGTGTCAACAATGCGCCTGAGTAAGTCTCAGTAACACTCAGTAAGTCTGAGTGTAAACAAATATACAGCTGTATACAGCGAAATGGCGGTTATGAAAATCAACCGGTGTAGTGTCATCAATAGTATGTGTGTGGACAAATGTACCTCACGCATCTAACACATGTATAAATGCATCGTGTAATTCTACACTTGTGCTAGATGGCGACACTAATCGAACTCTGGTGAAGTGTGTGAACTGGCGCTTTCCAGAAATTTCTTCAACCAGAGTCTGGTTACTTGCAGCAGACCATCAGACAATATAGCCGAAGTAATTGCAAAGTAGAAGCATTTTGCCGGTCAAAATTTTGGAACTTAATTACTTGACAAAGCACAAAAAAGTTCGCGTATTGTTTGTTGTTTATCTCAAGCCATAGAGGGTGAAAAGCTTGTGGAGCTTTATTATCCTTGGAATCGTTGTTATTTAACTACTTATTTACAAATTTGTACAATACTTTGGGCCCCATCACTTTTTATATAAGGATTTCGTACATCAGTTGAAACATTGTACCTATAAGAATTACAGTTTTTCATTCTTGACGTACCTCATCCAATAGGAAGAGTTGGAACCATGTCGATAAACGCACGAGTTAATGAGGTGAAATGTTGTTTATTCTACTGCTTTTTTTGTTAGTGTAATTATTCATGTATAGTTAAGCTCTTGATAGCAAATTGAAATTGTATATTTACAACTTTTTTTGATACTAATACAAGTGCATGATTAATTTTTAAAGTAGACGTATTCTTCGATACAGTATTTGAGTATAAACAAAATTATTAGTGTAGAATTTTTATGAGATATCTTTTGAATCTTGGTGAATATTTACTCAAGCTTTATTGGCTATCACTATTATTATCTGTGTGTAAAGTAATTATTTGATGGCAATCTTTTCTTCTGTAGATCAAACTGGATCTGGAAGATATGAATTCTCTACTGGAGAAATCTTCACGTCAAAAGTCTAAAGATGTTTTGTCTATTGAAATCAGAAAATTACAAACGGAACTAATAAATCTTCAGAACCAAATTAAATCAACTGCTGATGGCAACCAATCAAAACCAATCTCTACTTCTGGTCCTAGACGATATGATATTAAGCTTAATAACTATGCATGGGATCAGACAAATGAACTCATCAAAATTTATGTCACTTTGTCAAATGTACATTCTCTCCCAAAAGAAGCAGTGTACTGTAACTTCTCCGAGAGGTCTATGGATTTACATGTTATTGGACTTGATAACAAAAATTATGAGCTACCAATTAATAACTTATGTGAAAGTATTGACTCATCTAGGAGTAATTTTAAAGTCAAAACTGACATGATTGTAGTCAATCTAGCAAAGAAAGTAAATAAAAATTGGGCTTGTGTTACAAGTATTGAAAAAAAAATAAAAGATGCAAAGATAGCCACGCCAAGTACCAATGATAGTGAAGATTCAAGTGACGGTTTGATGAGTTTGATGAAAAAAATGTATCAAGATGGAGACGACGAGATGAAGAAAACTATTGCAAAGGCATGGACTGAAAGTCAGGAAAAAAAAGGCAATAATTTAGGATCATTCCCTAATTTTTAAGATGATTATTTTAGAAATATCACATGTGCCACCTTGAATAGTCATCTAAATGTTCATGCATTTATTAATTTTAAGATGTAAATCATTATTGTTTAAGATAATAAACATTTTTTAAGTTATGCATACTTTTTATTGATACCTTCAAAATTGTACATCCTTTTCATTTTAAAACTTTTTTTTCATTATACATAATTAATAAATTGGAAAAAACGTCTTTTTGATGGAATGTAAATATTAAATTTAAAACAATTGGAATTATCAAGACACTATTTGCAAAATAGTATCTGTATACTGGTGGAAGTATTTTACACAATAGTAATGCAGCTTGTAACTGATGATGAAAACTTAATAAAAAAGTAAATGCTGAACAATAGCTGTAAGAACTGGTCTCACGGATTGGATTAATCTCATTGGTATATATTATCATGTTTGAAGTTTAATACATAAAGTAATCTTAATTCTTGAGTCTATACTGGATGAAACTTTGGTCTTTCTTATACTGATTTTAATTCATTCTTCAACTATGGAAACTTAACACTGAAATTACACAATCAAAGTTTCAATGAATATTAACAAGGGACTAGAGATTCACTTTTTAACTCATTTTCATTTTTTCAATTCAAATAATTTTCTTTGAACATACAGACGCTCCATACAAAGACTATTCTTGTAGAGAATAACATAATAATTTAGTATTTTCCACAAAGAGTAGCACTATTGAATTTCTATCGCAAAGACTAATATTATTCAACTTTTTATTTTTACTGTCTTTTCAAGAATCGACTATTTTTGACTAATGTTCTCAAAGACTATTTCATACTCTGCTCTGCATCATAGTTAGACAGAAACTTAACTGAAATCCTATACAGATTAATAACTAGAAGATTACATTCTCCTCCTCGTGTCTTCAAGTTCATCAAATTACAAACTGATCTGACCAAATTTTACCGAAAGCAGTTAAAATAAATTCATTTTCTTACTAGTCTTCATTGGGAGTTTTGAAACGTGATACTAAGTATTGGTCGTGCATGGAAGCTTAATTCTAAATAGTGCTACTCATTGTACAGAGCATTATTTGTACAAAAAAGTTATTTAACTCAAATATACATACTCAACGCTTCATCATAATCATTCTTCATTTACTGACTAGCAGTGCTCTGTACAACATCAAGTGCACTGTCGCTTTCGCAATTTCATTAAATTGTACAATAACGTGAAGTATCAGATCAATCATCATTTGTAGAGTTTAATAATTGTTCACTGAAGTTCCTTTTAATTTCTGAGGCTTATGCAGGTAACAATAGATTGAAAATATCTACAAATGGAGAATTTATACTTTACCTAAGAGTATTCAAATAGTTGTTAAGGCATTTCTGTTCAATATTAAATTAGACTAGAGATAAGACTATAAAATCAGGTAATTGAGTCTAGAAAAACTTACTTAAAAAAATAAAACAAGTTATAAAAAGTCAATGCTAATACATGTTTCTAATGGATCATAGCTAGAACAATGTAAAAAATTCATCTAATAAAAATTCTCTACAATTTCTCTAGATTGTATGACATTTTTTCAACGTATAATACAATTTTTTTTTTCTCAAGTTAATGAGAACTGAGATAAATGTGAATTGCACATTTTTGAAATTCTGAAATTTCTCTATAAATTCTAATGATATAAAGTCAGACTCTTCAAAATTGAAAATTCTATGAAGAGGCACAAATTGTCACTCCTTCAAGAACATGGAATTAGAGTTCATATATGAATACGTATGAATTTATGGCTAATTATTAGTAACTCCAAAAATAATTGTTACCAATAACACATAACCATGTACTAATATTTTTTTTTCCTATCGCACATCTTGACTGTTAGATGTGAATGTTGATTGTATTTCTCGATTAGTTGATTGGAATACTTCAGTCATCATTGTCCTAGTTTTTTCCATTAATTCTGGGACATCCTTAACTTCTAATCCTTTGGTAGAGATTGGTGGCAGCGCAGTAACTATTACTTGTCCTGGAAAAAACGTATCTTGATAGGGAAAATTGTAGAATGAGCAGTAATACAAATTTCAATTTTAATACCTGAATCCAATCGCTTTTCTGACTTAGACATAAAATAATACGAAGAATACACTACTGGTAGAATGGGTAATTGAGCATTAATTGCAACATGGAAGGCACCCTTCTTGAAAGAGTGAATTTCGCCCGTATTACGTCTTGTGCCTTCTGGAAATATCCATAATTTTATCTGGAATAATTCAATTTTATTAATTAGAAATTCAACAAATGTATATGTGAAAGATTCTCACAAAAATTGAATATGTAATCACCTTGTTCTCTTTCAGATTTTCAATAGCTGTATTGATGGTGGACCTAGCTTTTTCAGAATTCATCCTATCAATAAAAATGAGTCCACACAGCCAAGCAGCCAAGCCAAAGGGCCAGGCATAAAAAATTTCTTTTTTAGCGACAACTGTACACTTATCCATAACAGGCCAGAGATCAAACATTCCTAAGATATCTAATGAGCTTTGATGATTGGAAACTATAATGCATGCCCGCTCCTTTTCTAAATGTTCACGTCCTCTGATGTGCCATTTGAGCCCTAATAAACTGCTCACATGATGGCACACTGATGAAGCTAGTCTATAATGATAGAAAAATGTGTTTTTGGTATCTTTGAGACAGTCAGTAATGAAATCTCATCAAATCAGAGGAATAATTATAGTAATGCAAATAGTGCTTGATACTTACAACAAATTTTTAACATTGCCAGGATGGAACAGCATAATTGGTATAAGTAAAACAGCATTGAACATGATAATGCCATAGTAAACGAAGAACTTGAAGTAGTAACGAAAGGTTCTACTGGTTTCGTACAGGAATGGTAAGATGAGTATGAATGCTACAAGTATCACCTCTAATAAGAAAGAGGGTGCCATTATTTTGATTTTAAGAGTATAATACTATGATGAAATTGACAGATTCAATAGTAAAAACAAGAGCAGCAGCTAATGCACTTGCATGAAAATACACTTATGAATTGGCCGGGGCCCCGTCGAATCGTATATACTTCAGAGTATAATATGCAGAGAACGCGGGCGAGCAATCAAACGATAAACAAGTGGTGGCTTCCGTCAGAGCGAATTCGGATGATGCTAATAGAGATCGCCGACGAAACACTGCCACAATTATTGAAGATCCGGCTCATCGTAATTGAAGCCCAGAGTATGCTTTGACTAGAAGAAAAATACTGCGTGTATCGGGGAGGATGAGGATGAGCTCGTGGTGTTTGTACTCCCCGCGGACGTGATATTACGCCCAATATATAATGTTTCTATATGAGCGTATTACGCTACGTAGCAGAATCTTATGGGAGCTGCAAGTACTGCGGCTCCCAGCCCGCAGCTCGGCATTTTCTCCGCCGAATCCCCGGGTCAGTCGGAAAAGTATTATTATGTTCTCGCTCGGATGCAGTGAGCAGCAGTGAGCAGTCGCGACTGACAGCGACTGACAGCGACTGAGCTCAACTGAGCTGAGCTGCTGCTGCACAACTGCACAGTGCACAACTGCACAGTGCACACCAGCGCACACTTGCACAGTTTATAGTGCATCACACGGACGCGGGAGACGACCCCCCGCCAACTCCGCCACGGCCCACACACTAACGCACAGCTGCCCTTCCGCATCCGCTTCCCCCTCATACGCGCGTCAATTCCACCCCAACTTATATTATTATGTGATAGTGACGCGAATTCTCGCATTTACTCGGACATATCTCTGCTATTCTCTGTACTGTGTATATTGTACATCTGTGTTGTACTGGACAATTATATATCGATTCATCCTTGCAACGGAAAACGTCAGACTCACTGTTCTATTTTAACTATCGACTCAAGTTTTTTCATAAGCGAACCGCGCTTTTATATGGCTTCGGATTGCGAGTACTGCAGCGGGCTTAGCTTTTGAATTGAAGGCCATATATAGCACCGCTGCGACGGATGTGGATCGCGCATATATGTATGTATATATACTATCCGAAAAAAATATGTCGATATTATCGATACATAGACGCGCATTAGTTATTAACGAGGTTCCTCGGAGATAAAGAATTCATATAGTAATGATGATTGCAGTAAAAATTAAACTATAGCCGGAAATAATACTGAAATATATAATCTAGCAATTAGGTTTTTCTCAACGCTTATATAATATCACCAACAAGATTTTTATTTCTAGTATAAAAACTATATACTTTCTTAGCTCACACGCGCTTATAAATTCGTTTGTTCAATTTTTTACTTTTTAATAATGTTCTCGGAAGAAAAAAATGAGTGAAAAGAATGTGTATACACATACTCTGCAAACATATTCTCACAAATATATAGCTATATTATAGCATTTATAATTAAGATTTCCATGAGAAGTATGACGCTGTATTATTTACATCTATATACTTGATAGCGCTTCCCGCAAAAAGACTTCGAAGACTATAATCTTCAGTTCAATAATCAGCCAGTACGTGCCATTGTCGCTGTAGTATTAGTAGAAGAGAATTTCGAATATTGCTATATTCTTCGTGATACTTAATTCTGAAATAATAATAATAATCCGTAAGGAGCATAGACTGTCCGCACTTTTCTCTGGACTATCTGACAACATATATTATAACCTAATCAATAAATCTTGAAAATAAGACAGCCGAAAGGTTAAATTATCTCCCTTAAGGATTGATGACAATCCATACTAAGAGCTATATCAGTATATTGAATAAGGCTCGAACTCTTCTATAACTTAATATTCTCTAAGTTAGAGTACCCCAGCAATCCCGTCTGCAAAATTATATACATTTATGAAACACATGCCCCTATACAGAAACACTTTTGAATGGCTTAGGACAATTGTTATAATATAGATATAATTATTTGAGTTTCCGTATATCATTACAATGTGTATGTGTAATTTAACATATTTTGCTTATACAGAATGTAACATTTCAAGCCCAGCAGATTTGGTACACAAGACGCATTTTTCCCAGTTTAATAATTTTTTTATAAGGAGAAATCACACAGGCAATTCGCATTATCAAAACTGCTGCACCATGAGCTAAAATATATAAATTTTTCACTAAAAGTTAAGATACTCTTTCAAATCCTTACAGTTAAAAACCATTGCATTGCAGTGAAAAATCACTGTAAGAAGGCGGATGAAAAATTCACTGGATTTTAGTGAATTTCTTATATGACAAAAGTGAATTTTCACTTTAGTTCCATGAATTTTCATAGCAAACATTTTTTCATAAAATTCACAGTAACTAGAATGAAAATTCACTTTACACTCTACTTATAAGTAGGGTGATGTATACTGCGAATTTTATGTAAAAATGTTTGCTATCAAAACTTATGGAACTAAAGTGAAAATTCATAAAAGTAGTTGTAACATAAGAAATTCTCTATAATCCAGTGAATTTTTCATCAACCTTCTTACAGTGTTTTTTCACTGCAATGGAGTGGTTTCTCACTGCAAGGATTTAAGGGAGTACGTATTTTTGCGTTTTGTTAGTCTTTTTTGTCGGGTTTTGTGCGTTCATTCTTACAGTGATTTCCTTATTTTGAACTTACAATAATTCTCAAATCAAAATCGAAGCATTTCCGAAAAAAATTATGTAGGAAAGAGTTACTTGTTTTGAATAAATCTAAATGAAACAACACATTATGGATCTCGGAGATTACATCGAGTATTTCAATTTTATTTTCTGATACGTTATTTCAATTTTTGCTGAAACAACTTTTCTTGCTCCAGAAACCGAGTCACTTGTTATTTTTTCCAAAACAAATACATTTGGAAGAAACTTTTGCACATCGTGTCTCACCATAACCAGGTGTATACTACTTATACTTGAGAACCGCGGATCGCAGATCCGTCCATACAGGTTGCGGTATTTTACCCGTAGGGCCTTTAATTCTATTGTTATTTTTACGTATAGTTATATTAAATTGTAGTATATATTATGTAATATATTTGAACCCTTTGAGTATGATTTCACCCTCATGGTAAAATCACATAACATGATCAGCTTCTACAAGAAAAAAAAGCTCACGAGCATGAAAGTATTGCGCGTCTTTTGCATCAGCGGTGCTTACAAAATATATTTGAATTATTATCCCGAAAATTGTATGTTACATGATCAAAGTTATTATATTTTAGGTATACTGGCACCTAAAAAAAACCAAAATGCAATTGACGTATATCAATAGTAGAGCGCGGAAAGTTGCCAATTGCACACGCGGGCGCGTTGGTGCACGAGCGCAGCGAGTGCGACATGTCGCCCAAGTATGCTATTGGCAACTATACCCTGCGAGTTGCTCATAATTTTTCATCACGGGCATAAAAAATGACGTATCGCGTGGTAGTTTCGTGGATGCAAAATGGGTGATTGTGCACTCCGTTGCGATAGTGTCATTTTGTAACGCTATAGAGCGTCATGCAATGACGCGAGAGCCGAGAGCGTGACAAAATGACACTATGGCAACGGAGTACACAATCGCTCATTTTGCATCCCCGAAACTGCTACGCAATATGTCAGTTTTCGTGCACCCGTGATGAAAACTCTATTTATTATCTGTCAGCTGTCTAATACTCCAAGAACGTGAAATTACCGTAAAAACTTAAAAACTATGAAAGCAGAAATTGACGGGAATAAAATATATATTTTGACGACTAAAAAGAGTTTTAGCTTTTTTGGTACAAAGAAACGTTAACAATAGAGAAAAAATTCCAGGATGATGAATTAGATATTTCTATTTTTGCTAGCGAAAAATTACGTTTTCGTGAGAATGATCCATGTAGTATAGTATAAACAGGTTATAATATATACCAGAGATGAGATATATATAGGAATACTCATATATACATATGTGTGGAAATGTCGACAACATACGGCTCGTCAACAAGACTCATATGTGCAACACATGTGTATATGTATATCTATACTATATGTATATAATCTCTCTTAGTCAGTTCTCGCTCTGCGGCAGCAGACAGTGCGCGCTATAAGTAATCAGTGTACGTAAAATGGCGCTGGATGACTCGAGCGAAGAGACAGTCTCGAAGGTCATTCATCAGTAGCTCCCTGTATGCCACTGATGCCACTGTATGCTTCCGTAGACTGCAGTTCAGCGGCTCCAAATGAGCATTGATAAGACGTCCGTTTTGGCCCTTGTCGCTTTTAGTGGACTACTCCTTGGTCCCAGAAGACATGCCTGTCCGTCATGGAGGTGGGTGCAATCTACACTTACTCATATATACGTAACGCCGTGCTTGGTATACGTCGGTTATTGAGCAACAACTGTACTCGTGTTCTCGAGCCTTGTGGAGAGCACCACTGATAATACCACTAAATCGAGGGCCGCCATCGTGGGCCTCGATCAAATTTTAATCGGTTCACATTCGCCGGTATTTCTTCCATTCTGACGTGCATCAATCACTCTTGTTGATGATTCACATTATGACATACTTAGGTGAACTCCGTTTTTTGTGTCTTGCACTCGTATTTTTAAGCAATGACAGGCTTTTTTGCTGTCTCGTTAGTTGCCTGGAGTTCTTGTTTGAGCTACCGTTTACTTATTGCAAGTAGTAGACCACTCGAGTAAACAACATGGTAAACAAAATAGAAATTTCAGCTGTGTATACAGCTATACAATGTGCATTTCCGTCTCTCAAAAGTTTTGTTTTGACAATCAATCTACATCTTTTTACACACAATGAGTACATAGATCCCATAAATTTAAATTAACTTGAATCCTCATCTATCTCTGAAAGCTTGTAAAAAGATCGGCAATAGCAAATAAATAATTTCTGTAGTCTATAACTCGAAATTTAGCAGTGATTATTAAAATATTCTGAACACAGGGCTAGATATATACAAATGCATGCAAATACAAAGAACATCATCTCGATAGTAATGCAAAAATGATGAAATAACTTTTTTTCCTTACAGGTCGTGGAGCTAATGAACAAATTTAATGATAGCCTTGGTTCTTACGCATTTTCAAGATGGATAGAACACTTGATTATAAAGTACCAAACTTCAAAAATACTGCTAATTGTGTCCGTAGGATTCATTTTATTGATTTTAGCAATATCTCTCTACATCCTACGGAAATGGAAAAACAAAGAACTTCTGCCACAAGTCAAAGAGCTTGTAGGTGTAGGTACAGGCAGACCAAGGTTCAGAAAACGAGACAAAGTCTTGTTTTATGGCAGGAAAATGTTGCGAAAGGTAAAGTCGATAGGAGGCCAAGTGCATGGCACAGGGCAAGGAAAAAAGAGAAGAGCAGTCATGCGATTTGCTAGAAGACTTTTGCAGCTGAGGAAAGAGAATGCTCCACAGCAATTGAAAGTACTAGAACCTCCTGCTGAGTATCTTGAAGAGGATGTTGGGCTTGGAGACAGAATGCCACCAGATGCTCTCTACATTTTACAAAGCATCAGAGTGTTTGGTCATTTTGATAAACCAGTGTTTCTAAAGTTATGTAAACACACAGAAATTATCAATTTTCCAGCTGGTACTCCTTTGTTCAAAATTGGAGACCCTGATGAGAATGTGTTTATTGTTCAGCAAGGTTTAGTTAATGTTTATATAACAGGTCCTGACGGATCTCAGATTTCACTCAAATTGGTGAAAACTGGAGAATCTGTTACTAGTCTTTTAAGTTTTACTGATGTATTAATTGGTCATACAAGCACATACAAAACAGTAGCAGCACGAGCTGTTGAAGACTCTGTAGTTGTGAAATTGCCTATGAGCGCCTTCCAAGAAGTAAGAATATTTTTATAATTGAATCAATTGAAATAAGTCAATGCATTCAGATAATTCATGAAAAAATATTTTAGACATGGTTCTCCTGTATGTAGAAATAATAGCCACTATTTTATGCAATTGATAACTAGAAAAATTATAGTCAAACGTGAATAGATGGTATGACACCCTTATACTAAACTGACTGCATTGAAATTATTCTAATGATTGACCAATGTAATGAGTATATATAATATATATTGACTGTATAACATTCCAAATTTCTAGGTTTTTCAAGATCATCCTGATGCATTTGTTCGAGTCATCCAGGTTATCATGGTTAGATTGCAACGTGTAACATTTACAGCCTTACATCAATACTTAGGTCTCTCTGCAGAATTAGTTAATCAAGGATCGTACAAAAAAAAACATAGTTCAGTCGTGGGCTCCCCTGTAAGATCAAGGACGCGTGAAAATTTTTCCTTGCCCGGTGTAGAAAGTATAGTTAGTTCTTATTCTGGAGCTCCCGATGTACAACAACTCGACATTCCTCAAAAAGAATATAATGTTAATGCGTCACAACCAGTACCTATTATGTCTAGCCGCAGGTGAGAATCAACTATTTTTCAATAAATGTAAAATCATTTCAAATTCTACAATGAAAAATACGCATAAACCTATCTTCCAACATAGATCGAAGAGCAGTCTTGAATGGAAGTCAACCAGTTCAGGAACCCAGCTGAGTCAGCACACACCAGATATGGTACCCGAATGCGATTCGCACTGGCCGGGTTCGGGGGTATCGACACAACCCTCTTCGCAGCCCGGCGAGTCGTCTGATGGTGGCGGTGGTGGCATCCACTCAGGCAGTGCGAGCCGCAAGCACTCGAAGATAGAAGGCTTGCAACAACCACTCGACGAAGCCCAAGTTGTTCAAATAGCTACCGACGCCTTCGTAAAAGAGCTTGGCTTGGAGGATGACACTTTGTTGAAGGGGGGCAAGGTTCAGTTCAGAGAAGTACCGGCGGGTACTTACCTTATGAAAGAGGAATCTCACAAGGTTGGCTTTATTTTTTCATGGAAACAATCATTTCCAATTCAGCATACGTTGTTTTCATTGAATTTGGAAGTAGGGGTGTGCGGGGATCGGAGAAACGTAGGTCAGGTTGGCTGCCGTATTTTCAGAAACCAAAATTCATTCGGTTCACCCAAGAATAGTGCTTATCTTCTTATTCCGTATTTCTACATAGATTGATGATTTGTAATTTTTATCTTATCTATGCCGTCCGGGGAATAACATATTTTAAATCTCTTACTGAAGAAAAGCACATCCCAGAATATATCGTAAAAGAAAAGCAACATCGGAGAATTGCCCAGTGATGATAAGCACATTCCGTGGTATATTTTTCAGAGAAACCAGATAAATATTCGATAGATAACTAACTCAATTTATTTTTCATATATTGTACTATTCTCTCAGCTTCAAGTTTCATAAATATGAAACGAATTATTCTATAGATACCACGAAACAATGACCTTCATGAATTTTGTAAAGTCTAGTATAACGACAATCTGCTTGATCGAGAATAAAAAATATCTTGGACCATTCTGCTAGTGAGATGTGCTTTTCTTCTTCAGGAAATATGAAATACGCTTGTTGAAATTGTTAAAACTCATTTTGAAAAAAATCTATGAGTATTGGTTCCTTCAATGGATGATAAAACATCCCAGAAAGCCCAATAATCTCTCCTAATCCGATGGTCGGACTCGCCACCCCTAATTGAAAAATGTTTCATCGTGAATTGTCTTTAAAGATGATTAGATCAATAATCAACTCAAAAGGTTCAACCTTTGCGCGATTAAAAAAGTTAACAATTTACTAATGTAACGGCTTTCAGGATGTGGCGCTGATTTATGTTGTGTCCGGATCTCTGACGATTAGTCAGCGATCTTCCGAAGCACGTGAAGTAGGCGAAGATGTACATATGTTCAGCGCTCATCAAGGAGAAATAGTAGGAGGATTAGCTGTATTGACAGGCGAACCATCTTTCTACACAATCAGAGCAAAACATTTGAGCCGCATAGCTTTACTCAGTAAATCAACGTTCTTCTCTATCATGCGAGAAAAACCTACCGTTGTATTACACATTGCGAAGACTGTTATCAGACGGTTAAGTCCATTTGTAAGACAGGTGAGAAATTACATATTTTAATCCGATTGTACGTTCCGAAAGTTATTCATCATCGTCGTATAGATCATCTATTTTAAATTTATCAAAATTTAGTAAGAGCTAAAGCTTAGCAATATTCCAAGTAATAGTTTCAGTATGAAAGAATTCACAAGAAATATATCTTCTACAGAACAAATTCAATTTTGTTTAATCTTCAATCTTCATTATTCTAGGTGGATTTTGCGCTAGATTGGCTGTTTCTTGAAAGTGGAAGAGCCGTTTACCGCCAAGGCGATGAATCTGATTCCACATTCATCGTCCTTAGTGGCCGCTTAAGATCGGTAATTACGTACGAGAACGGAAAGAAAGAACTGGTTGCTGAATATGGTAAAGGAGATCTTGTTGGGATCGTCGAAATGGTGACACAAACTCCAAGATCAACGACGGTCATGGCTGTACGTGACTCTGAACTGGCAAAACTCCCGGAGGGTCTTTTCAACGTTATAAAACTCAGATTTCCTATTGTTGTTACAAGACTGATTAATTTACTTGGACATCGCTTGCTCGGGACGTGGAAGCAAGCGGGTTCTAAAAGTGGGGCTCGTGAAGCAAGGTATAAATTTCATTTAGATAAGCTTTCTCCTCTATAACTCTCAATCGTGTTCGATTCATTAAATATATTGATATGTAGACGAACAGCAACTGTAGACGCGCGACCATCACAAGTTAATTTTTCAACCGTGGCAATTGTACCAGTGTCAGATGATGTTCCCTTGACGGCATTCACTTACGAACTATACCATTCTCTGTGTGCCATTGGTCCTTGTTTACGCCTAACATCTGACGTTATCCGAAAAGTAAGTCTTCAAATAACTCACATAAAGAAATCAAAAAATTAAAAATCAAAACAAAGTTGTAAATAAAAATATTGATATTGTCCTTTACAGACTTTAGGTATTTCGATGATGGAACCAGCCAACGAGTACCGCTTGACTTCTTGGCTTGCGCAACGGGAAGATCAACATCGCATCTCACTATACCAATGTGACTCCAGCTACACTCAGTGGACTCAGCGCTGCGTTCGCCAGGCTGACTGTATCCTGATAGTGGGCCTGGGTGACCGGCCTCCTTCTCTGGGTCGTATGGAGCGCGAAGTCGAGAGGCTCGCAATGCGCACACAGAAGGAGCTTGTATTGCTGCATAAAGAGCAAGGGGGACAGCGGCCCACCAATACTGTACAGTGGCTCAACATGAGATCGTGGGTTTCTAGTCACCACCATATTCAGTGTCCCAAACGCATGTTCACGAGAAAGTCGCAATATCGAATTGTTAGTTGGTCTCAAAATTGATCATTCAAATCAATGTTTAATGATTGATTAATCAACAGATTTTCTTTACGTAGAATGAGCTGTACTCAAAAGTACTCATGTCAGAACCAAACGTGCATAGTGACTTCAGCAGATTGGCGCGCTGGTTGACAGGAACATCAGTCGGTCTGGTCCTTGGGGGCGGTGGAGCCAAGGGTGCAGCCCACGTAGGTATGCTGAAATCCATTCAGGAAGCTGGAATACCAATCGATATGGTCGGTGGAGTTAGTATCGGCGCTTTCGTTGGGGCACTGTGGTGTATGGAAAAAAATATCACTACCACTACGCAAAAAGCACGAGAATGGTCTAAGGTACGTTTTAGCTTTTCAAATGGGAATAATTAAAACATTATATGTATATATATTCAATGTATAAAAGTTTAGATTCGTATCGATCGGTCCATTCATATTTTTATTGTTGATTACATATTTTTAACCAATAATCTTAAAAGTTTATAATGGAACGCAAAATTATTTTTTAATACAGAAAATGACACAGTGGTGGAGGCAGATTCTGGATCTGACGTACCCAATGACTTCGATGTTTTCCGGGAAAGATTTCAATAATACAATTCAAGGCACTTTTGGGGAAGTGTACATCGAAGACTTATGGCTCCCCTTTTTCACGATAACCACTGACATAACTGCTTCTAGTATGCGCACGCACACACACGGTCTGTACACAATCCATTGGCTCATCATTGCTTAGATTATCATTCATTGAATAAGTTGTTCATTGAAAATATAGAAAAAATGTTCAATTGCAAGGATTCGGTAAACGTCATATTACCGACTCTTTGTATATTCTGGAAAAAAATTAATACCCACGTTTATTGTTTTCATAGTTTCATTTATTTATTGTTTGGCACTAATCCGTAGACATTACGATCGCAAGTTTTCTTCTCATAAAGGGTCGCTTCATAGCGGGAGTGAGCTGTGGGAACAAAAAAGTTATTGACGTACTCTCCGTTTATGTATCGTTCAGTCTCATACAGCGGCGAGGCACTAAATTGATTGGTTTTTTTCTATTACAAATTATAATTAGTTTATGGCTTCTTTCAAATCATTATTGGGCATAAGCAAATGCAAAATTTTACCTTCCGAAGTATGAATCGGTGATTAGTGCGACAGAAAGAAAATCGTGGGTTGAATCGTATCTACATGAACGAAGAAGAGTACAAAAATATCGAAGAGCAGAAGAAATGTTGGCTAATGGAATGTCAACGTGTTTAGGATCGCTTTGGCGGTACGTACGTGCTTCGATGTCATTGTCCGGTTATATGCCTCCTATGTGCGACCCGACCGATGGACACCTACTCCTCGACGGCGGGTACGTCAATAACCTCCCAGGTAATTTGACTTGTACAGAACACCTCGCACACTTTGGAAACTTATTGCTTAATGCTTAACTCTTGTTTTCGTTACATTTCATTGTGTTTAGTCTAATAATTTCAATGTTGTAGTTGAAGTACATATGGCACTAAATATTATTCATCATCTCAAGCTCAAATGGTACTTAGTATCTTTTCATGTCCATCATATTATGATTGCAACATTTCTACATTTCAAACTAAATATAATGAAAAATTCACGTACAAAGTTAATTACCATAAAAACTATTCGATTTCTATTCAAATTAACATCACTATAACATATATTTCATAGAACACTTGAATTATTTTAAGAATTCACTAATGGCTAGAAGTATGTAAAAAATCAAAATTAAAATATTTCTCGGAGTATAAATTTAATAAATTTATTTTTTATTTTGGTACTGTCTCGGTAAAATAGCGAGCTTCGGCATCATGATCGTTTCTTCCGAAATTCGGAGTGGAGTTGTGAATATTCAAATTGCGAATATGATATTGTTAAAAAGATATACTTCCTGCCTCCTAGTGCAAATGTCAAGCTCGCTCCCGTTGGTGAAAAGACTCTCTTTTCATAAAAATTGCTATTCTAAAACATGAAAGTATGCCTAAAATAGGCTTACTTTGGAAGTACATACGAGCCAGCATGACGTTCGCCGGTGTTTATCCACCAATGTGTGATCCCATTGATGGGCATCTTTTAATCGACGGATGTTACGTTAATAATGTACCAGGTATGCGCTTTTCGTGATTTAGTATTTCTACATTTTTTCCTCTATTACCATTTAGTTCTGTCATTACAATCACAGATTCATGATGGAGTAGCTCGCAACTCTTGAATTTTATTTAAAATCAGTATCTTCCGATGTTTAGTGTAGAAGATAATCAAATACCATAATTATATCTTTATTGAAACAATAAGTTCATATGTTTGTTAGTTCATGTGATTATCATTGTATGATGGCTGGGATGTGGTTCAATGTTTACTTGAAACAACGTGGAATTTAAAATATCTTGTACTCATGTAGTATGTGTTACACGTCAGAAGAATCGATTACTTAGATTGGTTACGGAAACAAACAAAATTTAGCTTCAAAGCACTTTTTGAAATTTCTTGAGAATAATTCAACTTGGTATTGTGTATTATCGTCGATTGGAAAAAAAATTTCAAAACTTGCCACAGCTAAAATGAAAGCTCGAGGGATTGCGTTCAAGGGGTCAACTCACATGAACATTTATTCACTTGAAACCATACTCACTCTTCAGCACGGCTGAGTACGTGCTTTTTGATAAATCCATTCGGATGATCATAGCTAGCCAGGCGACTGTAAATGAAATCTTCGTATCTCGTATACCTTCACACTGTGTTTTCTTTTGGCTCGACGAAGCTGACGAGATGCTGAGGCAAGGTGCGCACCACATTCTCGCGATCGACGTCGGGTCGCAGGAGGACACCGATCTCACCAACTACGGCGATTCTCTCTCCGGTTGGTGGCTGCTGTGGAAACGGTGGAACCCCTTCGCCGAGCCAGTAAAAGTGCCCAATCTACCGGACATACAGTCGCGGCTGGCCTACGTCAGTTGCGTGAGGCAGCTCGAGGAAGTCAAGAGCTCTGACTACTGCGAGTATATCAGGCCCCCCATTGACAAGTACAGGACGCTGCAGTTCGCTAATTTCGACGAGATCAAAGAAGTCGGATACATACACGGTAAGTTATTTTTTTTCCTTCCAGGGGTTATCTTCATAAGAAGATGTACCCATACGGTAAGTTATTGATTCGATTCGATCTTACAACTGTTTGTGAGAAGAAAAGAGCAACTTTTCGAACGAAAGAATTCATATATATACATAAAAAGTTGAAGTTGCATTGAAAGTCATAAGGACATTCTTTTAATCCTATATTAATGTTCTATTTTAATCTTGAATCAAATTGAATTGTTTTCAAAAAATCTTGGATTCTTAATTATTTATGCATTATCTACTCGAAACGCTTTGGAAGAAGTGGTTTTTATAAGAACTCGACTCAAAAAACAAGATTCAAGAAACTAGCAAATAGCTTTTGAGGATTAAGCAAATCAAATTTTCGCATTACTTTGACATTCATCCAACGTAATCATACTATTTCCGTATGCCAAATCTCATTTCTTATAACGTCATTTTAAAAGTTTCTCCACTTTTGTGTTTGATCTTGGTAGGAAAAACTTATTTCGAAGGACAGACAAAAGTTGGTATCCTACCACGCTTCAACGCGGACCGTGAGATCGCGAGAGCAATGAGAGCCAAAACTCAAGCCTCCAGTCAACCAGGCCCTTCGTCCTACACGTTTACCGACTTAGCACAAATGGTCTGCCAAGTATCTCGTGGCAATCGCTATGCCGATCTCGATTCAGATTCCGACGAGATGGAAGAATACGAAGCAGATCTCGAAGAAGACGCACAAGAAGTTGGATATGCATCAGAACCCACTGTAGGCGTTTCAGATCAGGTAATGCAGTTCGCAAATGTTGAAAATGAAATTTTTTCATCATGTATTAACCTTTAATTCGCAGAGTCCAGATGACAATCGGTTGAGGAGAAGAGCTGGAGTTGTGAGTCTCTCCGATACCGAAGCAGACGCTGAATTAGATTATCGTTTAAGCGGCAGGAATACTCCTCACCAAAAATTCTTCAAGTATGAAAGTTCCAATCTTGAGATATGACGTTTAAATAATAGATTTTTTTAAATATATAAGAATATGAGAATAAAAGAAATTATCTTTATTATTTAAAATGAAACCAATTTGTTCTGCATTTTATTTTTAATCCTCAATTATTCTTAGTAATTCGCGAAAATTGATAGCTCGAGTAAAAAAGATAGAAATTCATAGAACTAACACTATTTCTAATAGTGAAGGATTATGTTATCATAACAGTATAAATTTATCTTCTAAAACAAAATGTTTTCATGTTATCACGACGCGCTTCAAAAAGTATGTACATACATGCGTGTAAACATGATTTGAAATCACTTACAAAAATATTGACTATTCTAGTATCATTTTCAATCATTTTTTTAATTCTTTACCACTTGTAATGCTCATTTTCTTGATAAAAAACGTTTTCTATAAAATTAATAACCGATATACCGATATGTACATACGTTTACTATAAATAACCATCAGTTTCGAAAAAATAACTAAGATAATGATAGCATTTACAATAACCATATTCCACTTGTGTCACCTTACTGAATAAGAATTTCAGTAAGGTGAATTAACAACTTACATTTTCTGGATTTAAATTTTTCATCACTTGTATCGAAAACTTGATTATTAAATCTTAGTTTTGTACATTCGTTAGATACTAGATCCAAAGACGATTTCTAGGCTCAAGTGATTATCATCCTCACTTCGCTCTGATGGCAAATCTCACACGTGCCTAGAATTCGTCTTTTGGTCTAGTATTGAAAAGTGCTATTTCAAAACTTCGTAGACATGGTTAAATGAGGATCTATAATTGATAAAAGAGCTCCTACTAAATGTAAAGATCCCGTGACCAATACTTGTGGCTTACTAAGTTCACAACTTGAACTGAACGTTTTCATTTCTTTTCGAATCAATGTAAGGGCTTCATAAACGTTATCAGCTAATACTGCATTTTCTCCCCATATTTCGGCATGCCGACGGCATTTTTCCATTTGATTTCCCACTGGAGAATTGAAATTTTCTTGATCAATCGTTGAGACTAGACCAGCAACATTAGGCACAAAAAAAGCTTTGTTGAATTCTAGTTCTTTCAAAAGATTCAACAACTTGATGGAATCTCTATCGCCCGTAGCGTTGAAGACTAGATACTTGTTTCTCTTTTCCCTGAGAAGAAAGATGATTCGATATTAGCTAAGGTATGCTATAATTACGATGAAAAAAGACTATTGACGTTTTTGAATGAAATACACAGTAATGGAATGTCAAAATGAAGACTCTTGAATTACTTTTGAATTCTGAGCTAACAAATTCATGAAAAATGTCTTGGTTATACTCAGGACACACTCCGTAAGTAGGACAGGTTGTTAAATCATGTTGAACATTAGTCATATATGACCTACTTGGAATTTTGTATGATCTCGCGAAACCATGAAATACAGCATTTGATGCTCTCTTCAGTGTGCGCACCATCGATGAAGAAGTTGATCGTCCTTCCAAAGAGAATTTGCGTTCGGCCGGGCCACTTGCAAGACTCAAGCGCGCTCGCGATCTTGTCAAAACAGAGAAATGTCTTCTTCGTATCGCTACTAATTTTGAGTCCTCCCACGTCGATCCTGTTCTCAGTGCTCTCAAAGATATTCGATCTCTTGTTCCTGCTGCTGTTATGTCTCGCCATCCACGTCGAGGCGAGTTGGATCGCCAGAGAAGCGTTCTCCTTCTGCACGCTGCTCTTAATACCTGACAAGAGGAATAGAAGGTTAAGATGTTCTAAAGATGCTCAATGAGTCAGTTTGTTTACAGAAAAAATTTACATCTCAATGAGCAAAAACAGTAGGCAAGTACTCAAAGTTCGAAAAAGAAATATACTTTAAACAAATAATCAGCAGGAATCTTAACAGAATTATTTTTATAGATACCTAGAGAAGGCACGGATTTCCTCCAGGGGTAGGTTTCTATGCTAGGTACAATATTTAAGGGACAATTCTTCTGAATCGCCCGACTTTGCAGAACCGACATTGCGTCGTTGGGCTGATTGACAGTGAAAGCTGGCGTTCCAGGCTTAAAGATGCCGGACTTTTGGTACGCTATAGCCTCGAGGTTGTTGCCCAGTAATGACGTGTGGTCCAGCCCAAGACTCGTGATCCCAGTGCATACACTCGTTTTTATTATGTTAGTGCAGTCGTACTCGCCGCCTATTCCCACCTGCAAAAGTCACACATTCAGTTTCCACAACAACTTCCGCAAGGGACGATTTTAGTTTTAACCTCTCTTGAAATTTATTCATCAGTGTCAATATTAACTTGTAGCTGTTCAAATTATCTATGTACATATCTGATAATACGGGGGAATGAATTAGGATCACATTTTTTACTTCATCCTTGGAATCACGAGAATATGTATATTATACCTCAATGATAGCGACGTCAATGTTAGCCTTGAGAAACACATGAAACATGAGTATAGTGAGGAATTTGAAGTACTGCGGCATGTCGTTTTCGCTCTCCCTGGCATTGTAAAGGACGTTATACACGTTCCAGAAGTGCCGGGAAAACTCCATCTGGCTTATTGGTCTTCCGTTGATGCAGAATCGCTCGCACACCGAGATCAAGTGAGGCGAGCTGTAAAAGCCCGTGCGAAAACCATGATTCCGCAGAATCGACTCCGTGAACGCACATACTGAGCCCTTGCCCTTCGTACCGGCCACGTGGATCACCGAAAGCTCGTCGAGCTGGTCCAATCCTATACCCGAACTGAAATCACATTAGGTGTTTCTTATTATACCTCATTCAGTTTGTATTCATCGTGGACTAAAAGCAGTCCAGAATGATTGGACTCGTTTGAAAAAGTTTAATGGTGTTTATAAGAGTCACTCAACATTGTTGAATGAATGAATAACAATTATTGGCTAAAAAAATCAGCTTGATTTAGAAGAGTAAGAAAAAAAGGTTTAACAAAAATTGAACAAAAGTTTATTTGAATAATTACTTCAAGATGTTATCCAAAAATAATACTGTCAACTTTTAAATGTTAATAATGACATTTTTATCAACACATATGAATCTTTACTTCATTTTAATCAAGCTGATTCTAGTAAATAAACAACATTTATCGAGAAATAAATTCAATTCTCTACTTATATCTACCATTATTATTGGTTTAATTCGCAGAAATGTTGTTTAATCATCGCGCAGTTATTTAGATTGACACTTATAGTTAGAATCGATCGCATTATTTACTTGGATCTTCTGGTTAACATCAACTGCAATGACTCGCAATATTTTTAATAAATTTTATTCAATCAGATGTCTTACTTTAAACACAGATTGCGATTTTTTTATTCATTTTTGAGTTTCAATATATAATTATAAAATTACTGTCAGGCAATTATATGCATTACTCATCGTTTATCTGTACCCTTGAACGCTCATCAATTATTATTTTAAAAATGGCGAATGTTACTCACCGTTGTAAATACTTCTTTGTATCTGGTAAAGTATTTTTAGTTGGATTCCGTCGTCTAGCACTAACATACGCTGCATTGCTTTGTAAACTATTCAAAGTTCTTACTGCCTCCTGAGATAAAAGAAAGAAATGATTTCATTTGCGCTAATAAATAGGAAAATAGTTTAAAAAGATTCATAAAAAATGAATTTAGCATATATTGGGAGGCTTCTTCCAATTTTTAAAATTATAACGCTTGAATATTTTAGATTTTTTCATCGTATGTTCTTTATGGTAGTCATATTGCCACATGTATTGTAAGAATGCGATTCACAAGACACTAATCTACTCATCCGAAAGTCTTAATGAATTGTTGGTAACGAAAATACAAAAAGAAATAAATAGCTCTACCCAAGAAATTACTTAAACGAAACTATGATTAAAATAGTCAAATACACGGGAAATATTATAGTATGCACCTGAGCGAAGTGCATATATATTATTTTTCGTCTCCAGTAGGAGAAAAGGGCAATCCTTTGCGGATGCCAGAGAGAAAAAGTGGCATTCATGTAAGAAAAAGTGTCATTTTTCTCCGGCTGTGACGAAAAAGAAAAGTTTCGCAAGCTTTCCTCACTAGGCACTCGACGAATGCAAACGACTTTCCAAAGCACTATCTCACTTTCACTAAATCACAATTTTTCCACATGTTTAAACCCACCTCGTAGTTGGTGGAGGAGACCGACCGTCCGTTCGGTGCACTTTGGATCATCTTCTTCGCTATAGTAAACATGAAAATGTAATTTATTATGCAAGTTGGTCGAGATTTCACCCCCTCTCCTCTCTCCTCCCCCCTTCCCTCGTAAGGCCACCAGTGCGGCGATAAAACCGGTTCGTTTGAAAAATCACTCGGATCGATAGCTGGATCTGCACGTCGTTTTATTACATTCTGCTTGAATGAAACTAGTTTTGTGGTACAGAAAGGAGAGGGACTCGAGCGTGTGACTACCGACGTAGTTCTATTACGTATATAAGCAGGAACCGAACGCATATGCGACTTCGGATGTGAACATGTGGCTGACCCTTGCTTCGCGGCATAGATAAGGAAAAAAGTTGAAAGATCACTCGCTCGTATCTGTTACGGATTACGACAAGATGATTTCTGATACAGATTTGGGGCCCAAAAAGAAACGTATGTTTGCCTGGAAAACAGGCCGATTGATTAAAGTGATTTTTTTTTCGAATTCAAATCAATCAAGGGAAGAATGATTGGACCGGTAGAACTATCTTGGCGATTGGGCATATATAATGCGCCAATTAAATGTTGGAGTCCGAAAGATGATCTCCAATCTAATTCCTTATCGAGTAACAAACACGATAATGAAAATCGCAAATGGTCCCTTTCAGTGCAAAGCAATATATTTTCCCGTGTCATAGTGTTTTCATCAGTAAAACGACGATTATTTAACTGATACTCGTCTGATAATTATGTGAATTGCACTCTTATCGAAAATCAATAAATATATCAATGACGAGAAAAATAAATACTTTTATCAGATAAACGTATAGGTTCACCATGTTGGTCCTTGTTTCAGATAACGTGAAGCTATATTTTCAACTTATAGCGATATAAATTAAAATTTTCGTCTCCGCAAGGAAGTTTGATTCTTCAGAAAGAACATTTTCACTCACATGAAGACAACTTATTTGTTCGAAAATTTTTTTTCGAAGCTCGTTTTTTTTGCAAGCTTACACGTATACTCTATCGCAGACTAGATTCTATGCTAAATTATATCTGCTAAGAAGTAGAAATTACTACACGCGAACCCCGGCATCAGCTCCGAAACAGCAATTGCGTTGAACAGCTTGACGACGAACCATTCATAGTTTAGAGATGTAGCCCAAACAATCCTAACAACTTTATTTCAACATCAAAGCTACATTAACAGTCTCAGAATTTCCACAAGACAATACTTTTATATTCTTTCTCAAGCCAAGTGTTCGGATACTTATGAAAACACTTTGACAATTTCTATCAATCAATCTATATTCAACTATCATCAATTTCTATGTTCAAACTATCACAATTTCTTTTTACGAGCAGACCTGGGCAAGATCCATCAAAGTGTTGACTAGACCTGGAGAGAAACGTTATAATGACTTCCAAAAGGTGTTAGCTAAGGGAATAAGAGGGACAGAATTTAAAAATCTATCAATTTCTAAATTATCGTACTCAAATGATTCGGATGTCTTATTTAGGGCAGATACTGATTCCTGATTACCAATAATTTCGAATGAAGGTATCGGAAACTTTGTAAAAATAAAACCAAAAGGTATATAATAAACAAAAGAGATCAAGATAATTGTGGTAAATCGAAGTAGAACAAAACGTTTCTTATCGAACTTCGATATCAAGTTCTAATTAGGAAAGGTTCAACTGAGCTAAATCTTTACCAGTACTGTTTTGGGAATATTGCATCAGGATTTCAATTTCAGGCACGAAATCAACACCTCGAATAGATACCATCAAACCCAAAACCGATTGAAGTCTGATGGAATATGTTTTCAATAGAAACTTGGAAATTTCCATCAATTAATAAATAAAATCTGTTCATAGAAGAGCTTCGTATTTGAATTGAAAGTGAGCTTTGCACGTTTGCACTATTTGAAGTATTCATCCACAATAGAAAATGGTAAGAATGTGTAATCAATTGCCTTTAGACATACGCGAAAGTTTATGCAAGTTGAGTTTACAATGTTCCTGTGCCAGTATTATCAGATGAGGCTAAAAAATATTAATCGTACGTATAGTTGTGATAACCTCATTGAAGTTTAGGAATGTGTATACACGTATAGGATATATTCTCATAGGTATATCGAAGTGTACGAAAGTGATTGGTTTTCATGTCGGTAGAATTATCGATATTTTATTATGTGCTAGAGTTAACTCTATAAACCTATGAAATATGATGTATGAAGTAAAGCACCCTCGTTTCATCACGTACTCGGGTTATAATATGAAAGTTATAGCATAATTTTTCAACGGTTTAAACTTTAACAATGTTTTCTATCGAGATACGCATGATGATATCTATGATAATGATACCAATTGTAAAATGTTGATGTTATATAGAACCTTAGCCAGCGCCCACTTATAGGGATAAGACACCCATTGGCAATCCCTACTTTTTGACTTTAACTTTTTCATATGTATAATATATGTTGTGCCTATATATCTCTGAAATACCATTCCCTTCTGAATAACTTATAGCACTAACTCAATGGCACGTTTTAAATATCGCTCAGTCAAGTACTCATACGACAAAGAAAACAAGCCCAAACATTTACGCTAAAATTGAAGTTTATTTATCATTATGAAATGTTAAACAATTCATAGAACTATTATATTTTTGTACAACATATGTATAATGAATAAAGTTTGTGTATTCATCTATCTAATCTATCTATCTATCTCCGCCTCTTGCATTTGAGTTTGCGCTTTTTCGCGGACTGGTAGGCACTGGTATCCATCTGTACACTTTGGTGAACGTCAGTGACACTGCAGGTTGCTCGGGAAACCCGACGCGGGCTCATAAGATATAATATTATACATTATACACAAAACCGCGTTGACGTTGCCGCCTCTGCCCTCATCTCCGCGAGCCGTCTTCATCGGAGACATAACAGTTCAAAGCCGCGGTGGCTCCGCGGATGATACTTTTGACTCTCGCCCAAAACGGTCGAAGGTCCGATTCCCGGCGTGCGCCTCTGATTTTTTCAAGTGCATTGAATTTCACACTATGGCTCGGTGGTTCGGAACCCACCTAAAACGGTAGGGCTAGATGTGATGAACACATACATTGCAGCTATATTAGGGACACTGCAGAAATAAAGATACGCTCCGCCGTGAGCATTACTTATGAATCGTAGCTAGATAGTTTCTTGAGTGTAAATAGAAGCCAATAACAAGAACAAATTAAAGGTCATTCACTCGTCCTGCTGCGTCGAGTCTAATACTTAATAGCTACGTGAGTTTTTTCAGATAGAAAAATCGATGGTGAATCACAAATAACCCGACAGTTTAAAGAAAAAGCTGACGGGAACAAAGGCAATCCAGTCGGGATTAACTAACGAACATCCCTGTTCCACAAATGAATTGGCTTGATACCAAACTGATGAAATAGGAGGACTAAATACTCAGAACCGGGATTGTCATTACTAGCCAGAGGATTATTAGCTATTCTGAAACTCCAACCTACAATTGTAGGATTAGCATTACCGATGTGGTATTCCTCCTTTAGAGCGCACCAAGCAAGAAGCTTAATTTTCTTTAGTGTATCTGTTCATAATTAATCAATTCGTTAAACTTTGAACTCTTTGAAGAACCCTGCACCACTTGCTCTTGAGCTGTTCTCTAGGCTCGCAACTCTGTTTTGTTGCACAAGTTGAGACTAAAAGGCAAATCTGCAAATTTGAATGTATATTTTTTTTTTTTTATTTTCAAGCAGCTTTAATCTCTTGCAAGATTATCCTGCGTTGAATGTATATTGATATGCATAATAGCACAACTAAAATGCGGTCTGCATCAAAGGTCCGAAACCCAAAATATTTTTTTTAGAAAATGCAAAAATAATAAAAAAAAAATGAACAAAAGCTAAAGAAAAATTCCAGAAATCTCGTAACAGAAAAAAAGTTCAGCCAATAAATAACAATAGTCAGCAGAAGTCACAGCTCGAATAAAATTATCAGCGCGTGCTTTCAAACTTGAAGCCAATCCATGTTAATCATTTAGGATGTATTATCTTGTACTTGTTCTTCCGGTGACAAAAAGGAATACCTTACACCTGTAGAGTGAGACACGGAAATTCACGTGTTTTCCAAATAACGTAGCGTGACAGTAGCCCATAGCTACTAATGGACAAAAATTGCACTGAAGTTTTTTTACTATATATGTTCATATAGTAAGCGCGACAGATTTAAACATGATAAAATTAATTAGCAAAGAGCTGCAGAAACGTACTCTTGTGCTATAACAATCTTTTTTGGTAATATTTTACTCAAATTCAAAAAAAGCACCAATTACGCAGACCAAAAATAACAAAAGTACTTTCCAGTGGCCAACATGACCGTCTCCATGTGCAAATTCTTATTTTGTTAAAACTTCGCGGACTATACTCTCCGGAGTATGTTGCGGTGAGGTACACACGTGAACTGAAGGAAAACGCGGGAAAGAACGAGTAACAGCTGTTATACGTCTATATATATATTCGATGCTCCAGCTGCTGCCATAAATTTAAATTAGTATTGGAAATAAACCAGTCATAGGAACATAAGTACAGATGTATATATATGTATATATATATATATATATATATATATATGTATAAATAATAAAAAATATAATCCCATATTTTTGCAAGATTCATTTTGGGGATTGTAATGTGAAATCCCCACTTTCACATTATACGAACGAGCCTCAGAGTATACATATATATCTATATCTATAGGTATACACGTATATAATTATAGCACGTGCAGCTGCTTCCGTATAGTAGTGTGCTGTATGAGATGGTGAACAGCTGCTGAGATTAGAATCACCGGTGTTTCATACAAATTATAAATAGATTCAAATGTACTGGTTAACTGTGATTTTATTCATTAATTTGATGACTCCTATTAATCTTTCTTATTTCTTGTCAGGACATAAAGAACCCAATCTTCCATCGTGAGTTAAATGATAAAACATAACCTGTACTTGCGCTGTTTTTATTGTTATATATAGCTTGTTTCTTGCGATATCTATTCTACACGATAAAAATGATTGTGATTTCGCGTTGCGTGGTTACTGTTCCAATTCAGGAATCTGAGGATACATGAATTATTTGTTAACGTCCTGTATTTTCATACTGTGCTTCAGATGCCTGTTTGTTTTTCAATTTATTTGTTAGATATAACGTTACCTGTTTGAACAAAGCTTAAGTTTTGAACTGGATTCAGCTGTTTGTTATTATTACAAGGTGCAGTCAGATCAGCATTATTCATTGGCACTATTAAAAACTACCTTAGCAGAGACTACTTATTCAATTTTTCTCTACTAAAATAATAAAACTAGCACTATTCGACTTTCACTCGCAGAAATGAATGTTTTTACTTATTTTGCGACAGACTCCGGTCACATTGGTTTCACTTGATGGAATCGTAAACAGCTTAGCTTATTAAAATAAACCGAAGCAGAAATGAAATCGTCCTTGTAAGCATTAGTCGAATATTCTCAGCTACTGTGGAAAAAAAAATCGAAATTGGCTGAGCAGTGCTACTCTTCATAGGAATCTAAATATATATTCTAGCTAGAAGAAATTACGACCTTTGGGTCATTAAGTCGGCTGATCCTAAAATATACAATTCCTTACACCGAAAATAGAAAATCGTGTTTTGAGGTTATTTTTTAACGACCCTTTTCAAACTTCGGCTTTGTTGATGCGTTGATTACATTAATTTCAAACTTTCAATTTTAGCTAATTGGTAGAGTGAAAACAGTGTTTCCCAAAAAAACAGTAAAGGAAAAAGTTACTTGTAGGACAAAAACCGGAGAATTCATAAGAATATCAATAAGATAATTGAAAATTTAGGGTAACCACGTATATCGGGTGGCTCTGGCTAGTAGGTAAACGAGTACCCCGGTCACCCCTGTATGAAGGATATTTCTGCCATAATGATGTTTCAAAGATCCAGTTAGATTTCGAAAAATTTGAAAAATTACGTTTTTTTTACTTTTTTATTGTAAAAGTAAGCTTATTGAAAAACTGACGAATGCAACCGAAAAAACAAAAAATTATACGTGAATTAAATAAAATATATGAGAAAAAACTGGGTATGTGTGATTCTGAACACAAAAAGCTTAATTATTCGATCTTTGGATATTAATAACTCTCCTGAAACGGCTTTCACAAGAAAATAACAGAACAGTATTTACGCACTTTTATGTATCTATCAAATTAAAAAATTTTCTATGTATAAATATACATTCTTTGTATAGAAAAGATGAGAATATCTCCGAAAAATCGTAGGATTAAAGATTTCAAATTTTATCAGTAAGAATTTATAAGTAACTTTAAATCACCTCAAAAAGTTTCGAAGGGATCGGAGACTCAAATGCCAAATGGTCTTAGGGAGTTGACACGCACCAATTCTAGCGCCTCATCGAACAGTCGCTTTTGACGATAGCAATGATATAGGTAATCGTCAATAAAAAATGTTTTACCGATGGACTTATTGTTTCAGACGAGAATGAACGAATTAAGGTTGAAGGATAAATTGATAGGACACAAGGGTAGAGTGTTGTGTGTTCGTTGGCATTACAAAGGGAATAAATTGGCTTCGAGTGGTGAAGATAAAATAATCCGGATTTGGACGAGAAACGAATTGAAGTGGTCGATCGAAAGCGAGCTGAAAGACGGCCACGCGAGTATGATAAAGGAAGTGTCTTGGTCCCCTTGCGATTTGATCGCGTCCGTCAGTATCGATGGCATTATGGTGGTGTGGGAAGCTACGTCTGGCGAGTTCAAGAAGTATTGCACGTCGAAAGAACCGGTCACGAGTGCCAGCTGGGCATTGAACAGCCAACTATTAACGTGCCACGACAAAACGGTCCAGGTCCACCTGCAGAACGAGTCATCGCACGACTTCCAACGAGTCTTCGCTGTCGCGAACTCGCACAAAGACGTGATCAACAAGGTAAGCACATAAAAGCGTCAATTGTCAGTTGACCATGACAGTGGGCGAGCGAGCGCGCGCGTAAATCAACTACTTAAATGGCCCAATGGGTGGCGGTTGAGAGCTGATTCGCACGACGTGACGCGCAGGTCAAGTTCCACCCGCACGAGGATTCGTTCGTGACGGCGAGCGATGACAAAACGGCGAGGGTGTTCGAGCCGGGCGAGGACGGGATGTCTTGGCGGTGCGGGGCGAGCCTCGAGGGCCACAGGACGCCGGTGCGGGGCATGTCGTTCAACGGCCGGGGCGACCGGCTCGTGACGTGGAGCGACGACCGGAGCATCAGGCTGTGGCGGTGCTACGGGCCCGGGAACGAGGCGGGCGTGAAGACGCCCGGCAACCGGCCGGTCTGGCGCTGCGTCGGCAGCCTCGACAGCCCGCACTCGCAGAGCCTCCGCGACGTCGACCTGTGCAAGCGCTCGGACCTCGTCGCCACCGCCGGCGCCGACGGAAGGATCAAGGTGATCCAGCAGCGGCCCAATCAGTTCGACGACGACGTGCGCCTCGAGCTGGTGTGCCGGAAGGACGACGCGCACGAGAGCGGCGGCGTCAACTGCGTGCACTGGAGCCCGAGGCACGTCGGCGAGCTCGCCTCCGCCGGGGACGACGGCCACGTCAACATCTGGTCTTTCCATGATTGACCGGCACGTTTGATTGAGCCTTTGTACGCGCGCGTTTTTATTCTTCCTATGTACGTACCATCGATCCATCACGTACGCATATGAGCGATTCCACGGAACTTTAGCATTTCATGTTATTCGCATTTTTCATTGCTGTTTGACCAAGTGTACACAAGCGCAATGTTTGCCAAATATCACGAAGTTTAAGGATTTTCAGTCATCATTCTTATACAACATCAGGTAGTGTACGTGAAACATCATAACATACAGTATTTTCATTGATTTGCGTTGTTACCAACTTCATTTTTCTGATTTATTAGGGATCTGTATGAAAAAAACTTTCATCAAAAAACATTTGCATGACCTTTGACAGTCACAGAATATAACACAAGCTATCCCAAATGGGTGCCTTACTTAAGAATCGGTTAATTGATTCACTTGATACCTGTTACTGGTTTCAGAACAAAATTGAATTCTTTTGCTTTTACCTTTGTTGAATAAAATGTGTTTACAATGAAATACATTTTTATTCTTTGTTTTATATTTTCGTTTGCCAACATTGTGACGACGAGAAAATCCTATTTTAAGAGAGAATCATCATTGCAATTATCTTAATGGAAAAGATCTTTTTTCTCATTAAAAAATTGTTGGTTTTTTTTTAAAAAACATTCGAATGAAATGAGAGGCCCTAAATTTTCATATTATCATGGCCACTCAAAAGCTATGAACCAAGTTCCAGTGGTGTGCTTTTAAAATAAATTTACTATTTTTATTTCACCCGAAATCCTAAAGTTCCGTGGAATCACTCGTATATGTATATACTTGTGAATAAATTGTTTGGAGGGAAAATTTACGAGAGTTTGATTGTAAACGAGCATTGAGAGACATTTCATCGAAATTTAAAATATATCAATCTACACGTTGGAAAGAGCACGTTAACGAGTGCGAAAAGTTGGGGAAGTTTGTTGACACGAGAGCGGCAATGACACGTGTGCACGAATTATTACTTATATATTACATTCCTGAACGAGATGCAAAACCTAATTTCTTGAGGCGAAGGAAAATATTAATTATCATGTACAACAAAAGAATTTGTTTGATAAGGGTTTATTCTTGACATTGTACAACAGTATAATATAATGAAGAAAACCAATCACCAATAATATACATACTGCATGGAAACATACTGCAAAAAGGTTTCCTGAGCATTTAACAGAACTGTAACAGAAATAAATGATAAAGTTAGTCTCTCATACTGAAAGATTTATAATGATTGGAAAATTGATAAATGACCCACTGAGCATGATACATGCAAGTGGAATATTTCTTTTCAAGATACACTTTCAAATTTTCTACCCATACAATAACATTTTTTATTAATTCTACGTAAAATTTTCATCTGAAAATATCATATTTATGAATTACATGATTATTACATCAATATTTTTAAGAATATTTTTATATTTTATACAGCACATTAAATCCAAAGACTGCAGAGAAAACTGATATGAATCTTTCAAACATATATTGTATAATATAGTGAAATTTCATTAATGATTCGTTACAATATTCACGATAAGATACATAATTTCATATTCCTTTCCAAAATGCATGAATAATGCACAATAAAAGAATCTTGCAGTTTAAATGACATGTAAATAGATAACGTAAGAACTTACCAAAGGGCGCTTCCGATATTGAGAAGATATTGTAAATCTTCGGTTAATCCGTGGTATCAGCAACGGACGAAGTCTTCCAAAACCAGTAAGTGAGGGGCGAGGAAAGTATGGCCGAGGTGAATAGTACGATACAGGTGAAGAGTATGATACAACTGGAGAGTAAGATACACGGGGAGACGATGGTACAGACGAAGAGAATGATACAGGTGGAGGGTATGCTACTAGGGGAGAGTATGATACAACGGGAGAGGATGGTACAGAGGAGGAGGATGGTACAGGTGGGGAGTATACTACTGGGGGGGAGTAAGATACAACGGGAGAGGATGGTACAGGTGCAGAGTATGATACAACGGGAGAGGATGGTACAGGTGCAGAGTATGATACAACGGGAGAGTATGATACAGCGGGAGACGATGGTACAGATGAAGAGTATGATACAGGTCCAGAGTATGATAAAACGGGAGAGTATGATACAGCGGGAGACGATGGTACAGATGAAGAGTATGATACAGAGGAGGAGGATGGTACAGGCGGGGAGTATGATACAACGAGAGAGGATGGTACAGATACAGAATTTTGCTGAGCTGTAGAATGTGATACTTGTGGAGCGTTCGATTTAGGCAGATTATCTGGCGTCTGAGGAGAGCGTGATCTTGATCGAGGGCAAAGTCTACCTAGCAGTCTACATGCCAGTCGTGTTCCCAGTCCATTATACCCGTCTGAATCACACAATCTACACGCTTGACCAAAGTCGAGGCTGGCCACAACGAGCAAAGCCACGAGGGACCAGACGCGAATCGATCCCATTTTGCTTTTTACTTAATATGTTTTCGATTGGTAACAACTGAATCAACTAATTACTTCGTCGTTGGAAAATGGACTTTTATACTCTGTTCCATACCAATAAAATTTCCTGGTGTCTCAAAATATTTGCTTTTGTTTAATCAGTCGAGCACGAAACTAACGAGGAAGTTGACCACTGACTCGCTTCTTTTCATCACTTAATCAGAATTGCACAAGCAACGTGCGTGTCGGAAATTTCGCATGTTTCTTCATTGATTATACGATAAATGTATTCTTCACATCCATCACGAAATATGTCATCTGGGAAAGAGACACGCGAGGTACGTAAAGTCTCGATACAAATAAATAGGTATATCTCTGGAACCAGTTCACTCGTCGAAGCCGATTGAGCACTCAACCTGGAACTTGCTATTTTCATGTATTTTGACCTTTTGAAACAACATTTTTCAAACAAATTCTGCGAACGGCATCTTAAAGAGTAGCTTAATACCAGAAACCATCTCTATAGTTATTACCCGGCCATTTTAACATATTCAAAATGTCGATTTCAAAAAAACGAAAAAGGCCCAAATTGATTACACGTGCAGTCAATTTAGCACGATTTCATAATCACGTGTTACAGCCTCTATACGCCTACAACGACGATCAATTTCATGTTTTCTTTGATATTTATTCAAAACTCCTGACATTCAATTCAAAAATGACCATTTTAGCGATTGATTGACGAAAAAAAAGTTATGAACAATCAAAGTTGAATCAAACAATCAAAAATTTTTTTTTTTCAAACCGTCGCCATTTTGCGAGAAAAAATTCTAAAAATATAATGATGTGTACTTCACTAGATAATCTAATGAAGAAACTACAGTTGAAATTTCAAGTCAATCGGATGTAAACTTTTCCAGTTCTACTGCTCACCGCGGAAGAACTTTTTAAAAAAGCGGTTTACGGCAATCGCTGCACAGCCGCCATTTTGTAAAAAAGCTAACAAAAAAAATTTTTTTCCATTCTCCAAGAGTTGCTTAATCCAGTGATATATTATTTATGTACATTACATCTCAAATGTCGTTTAAAAAAAATCATGAAAAAAGCCTTGTTTTTTTAAGCATTTGGTGGATATTACCCCTTAAGATCTCTGCAAAGGTATTGCAATAAAGTCAGCTATGATCAAGAGCCATGATTTTATGGGAGCATACTTTACAGACAGAGAATGTCTCCCAAAATTCACTGAAAAACTTATCGACAATGTCCATACTGTAGCTACTGAGAGTTCAAGTTGTGAGAAAAGTACTGGAATTGGAGGTAATAGTCATAATTTAATATTAAATACCTGAGAAAACCACGTAGCGGAGGTTATACCACTTTTTAAGGCAAGCGTTTGGAAAAAAAATACGAATGGAGGAAGAAAACATCAACTATTCTGGCTGATTCTCCAGTGAGAAATATAAACTTGCTGAGGTGATGATAATTTGTGACAGTAATAAGCAATCCAAAAGAAAAAAATCAGATGCTTTAAAAACAAAACCTGCTGCAAAAAAAAGTAAACTCCAAACCAAAAAGAAAGTTGGGCAGAAAATGTGTTAAGAAAACAAGAGTTGAATTGGAAGGAAACGAATCATCTTGCTCAGTTTGTGAAGAACTTTTTTCTGAAATCCACAGGGAATCGTGGATTCAATGTTTAATGTGTAAAAAATGGGCACATGAAAAGTGCATCAAAGTGACAAAACTATATGTTTGCAAGTGTCAAAATAGTTGAAGATTTTGTAAATATGTCTGTTCATTGTTATTTATTTGGGAAATTATTGATAATAATTTAAAACTGTTATGAAAAGTATTGTATTTGGTTAATAATATTGATATTCTTTCAGAAAATATAGTTCATATTAATTGTATGAAGTTTAATTTCATGTGAACTAATGAACGCCAACTTGTCCCGACATAGACGTCAATATACCCCGTACACGGGGTAAGTTGACCAAAAAATTATTCCATGAAAAATAAATTATTTTAAAAGAATTCCTTATTAGATCTCAGTTAACTCAATTTTAACATAATCTGTAACTGAAGTACTATCAGTTGATATATTTAGATTTTTATTTCTACTGTGTGGGTGGAAGCTACGAGCATAATTGTAAAAAAGCGCCAACTAGCCCCGGTCTCCCCTAATCATACTTTGAGAGATAAGAATTTATTAATACCTAATTTTTATAGATTAAGTGAGAATAGTAAAATAAGGAAAGGGAGAAAAAATCTGTGAAACTTCAAAGTGTTATAAAAGAGTGGTTTTAAGGGCTAAATGAGCGGAGAGTAGACCAAAATCTTTCTTCCCAACATAACCCGAAGGCGACTGATCCTCAGAAAGCACCGGAAATCTGAAATCTGACTAACGTGTCAAATTGGCTGCAGTGCCAAATTGGCTGTACGTTTTATTTCCGCGATTATCGTGAATGATCAAGGTATCCCTGGAATCTTCAGTTCCATAACGAGCCGCGAATAGTCCTACTTTTGGAGTGCGTAGCTCTGAATCGCCATAATCGAGTCAGCAGGACGAGCCATAGCTGTACTTATTTCTCGTAGCATTTTGTGAATACTCAAATTTCTTATAAAAATGAAGTTCTAGTCGATAAATATTTATTATAGGCAGCCGCGAATACTTGAATCATCTTCGATATGTAAATACATTTTTTGTAAAATGCAAAATACATCCAACGTCATCTGATCTGATCCAACGTCAAAGTAGATATGACCCCCTCTTAAACAGTAACAAGTTACAAGTTATTATTTAGGATGTTGAAGATGACCAGAACAGGCCAAAATCGTCATAGATAAACGTGTCCCGCACTCAAATTTTCACCTTCTCACTAGCTTAGATGCTATCATTCACTCTTCAATAATTACAAAAATTTGTTCCCCACAATTGAAATTTGCAACTTCAAGTTTCTCTATTGCAATCTACTTTTTTTGCATTTTTTTGCGAATTTGAGCCACTTACTTTGTGTCCACGAATTTTCCCTATTTTTATCTTAAATCCACTCGAAAAATAAGTTTGAATCAGTGCTTAAATCGCGCTACTCGATCAGTTCTTTTACCAATGATCCCAACCATCGAATAGTAATAATAAAAGTTGTGCACCTTGCCATCGAATCCATAGCTCTCATCGAATTTAGCTGCCATCGAAAAATATGCTGTCATAGGGTAAACTCTACTGTGTCATCAGCTAGATTTATTCACAAGTGGGGTTGAGTAATTCTAGTTAGTTATAATAGAAGTTATAATAGTCTAGTCTAGTTAGTTATAATAGTCTGTTAGTTATAATAGAATCTATAGTACATACACGCGGACACCTTTCAGAGTTGCTTATGGGTCCTGCAATTAATGATTATGTTCGAATTGTTATTTACCCATACGCCACCTTTTCTGAAACACTTTTTTACAATTTCGAAAGTAGTTTTTATTCGATTTATACGGGTTCTTTTCTCTTCTTTTATAAAGCTATGATCTGCACATGTTGGCATCGCGGAGGGAATAAATTATTAGTCTTTAGAGGGGAAGATAAAATTATCCGAATTTGGATGAAAAACGAATTGAAATGGTCGATTAGACACGAGCTGAAAGACAGTCGCTCAAGCATAATAAAGGAAGTCTCTTGGTCTCCTTGTGCCATGCCATTTTCACTTTGAAGAGACCAAATTTTTTCAACGCATGAATTTGGGTTTGAATCTCCAGAATACGATTTCTGACGATAGATTGTTAGCAACGTAATGGTAACTGAGTTGTTCGTAACAATTTTTGTCAACAAATAAAATTTTCAAACTTTTAGCTCTACAATAATATTTGCCTCGTATTCTTTTGGAAAAAAGTCTCAAGCAATAAGATACAAGTTAATATATTCCGTAGCAACATTGTGGAGTTTGAAATGTCAGGCAGAAAAGACAGCGCGCACGAAATGACCGACTTGAGTTTAATATACATTGGAATTTTTATTTTTACTACACCTATCGACCATGTACGAATATGGGTCATTCTCATGATATTTTCATGCTGCATACGCGTAGATGCCATCCGAATTAGCTTTTTGGGTCCACGATCAATGATTATATTGGTTCGATTTGATAGCTATTACTGTAACTAGATTTTCGTTCTGAATTTTTAATGATAATTATCGATTAGAACCATTCATAAGGTAACCAAAATCATGTAAGGAAAACGGTAGATGAAAAATTCACTTGCTGTGGGTAGTTGTATCGTGAAAAAAAAAATATTTCGGGTACACAGGTCAATCAGTAAGTAAAAAACCGCTGCCAAGTGCCTTAGCAGTATGCTTTCTCAAAGAGGCTTTAACATCACCCACAAACGCATCCCAAACCTGTATTTTCACCTTTCCACTAGCGTAGATACTATCATCTATTTTTCAAAAATTACAAAAAAATTATTTAATCAATTCAATTCGTATCTTTGTGACTGTGTAAAGTGTCGTTCTTTTTCAATTGACCAAACTATGTTGCGAGTGTTGATGTCTGCCCGGGCTCTCTTATTATTTGATCAAATGCAACAAAGCAAACGGTTCTAGGTTCTACACGATGCGAGACATTTGGACCTGCATAATTTTTCGATCAATTCATCTTGTGACTGTCATACGGTTTAATGGTGGTCAAAATCGATCCGGTCCGTATTTAGCACACTTGAAGACTCATTTTGATCATTTTCGACGGCAAAAGACACCAAATTTTCCCAATTTTCTCTATAGTACGTTGAAAATACTGGAAACGAAACTTACATCAATTTTTTTCCCCATTAGCAACGGTTGCTAGGGCGGTGAACAACGGTTGCTAAGGAGCTAATTGGGAAGATTTTGTGTCCTTTGCCGTCGAAAATGACGGAAATAGGTCTTAAATTATTAATTTCCAACCTTCATAACGGTTGCTAGGGAAGTAAACAATGGTTGCTATGAAGAAAATAGAACAATTCAGTGTCCTTGGCCATCGAGTGTGACTTAAAACTGATTTTCCGGCTTGCCCCAATGAGCACTCATAAGGATTTGTGAGAAAACACGTTAGAAACGGTTGCTAAGGAAATAACCAACGGATTTTGCTGAAAATTGAACTCGTGATAGATCTTGCCACAACTAACCGGTGTGCGAAATTTCAGCAAGATCGGACGATTCCTTCGAAAGTTATCCTAGACAAAAGAAACGAAAAATTTTACACCTTAGCAACGGTTGCTAGAGAAATAAACAACGGATTTTGCTGAAAATTGAACTCGGCCGAGATTTTGCCGCGACTAACCTGTGTGCAAAATTTCAAGAAGATCGGACCATTTCTTCGAGAGTTATCGTGGACGAAAAAAAACGTTACACACATACATACACACACACACACACACACACACACACACACACACACATACATACATACAGACATTTTTGGATTTCCATGTTTTTCGACCCGTAGACCACGAAAATCGAGGTCCCGAGGTCCGATTCGGTGGGTCGATTTTTGCCCCATTACAAAGCTTTCTCTTTGAGAAAGCAAAACAAAGAGAAATATAAAAAAAAAGATTTAATTCAATTTTCAGTTTCATTTCACTTTAGAGTGCATTTTTCGTATATCCAATGAAATAATTAGAAAAATCGATGAAAAATGGATAAGTTTTGTTTCTATAATTTTTGCTTTCTCAAAGAGAAAGCTTTGTAATGGGGCAAAAATCGACCCACCGAATCAGACCTCGGGACCTCGATTTTCGTGATCTACGGGTCGAAAAACATGGAAATCCAAAAGTGTCTGTATGTATGTGTGTGTGTGTGTGTGTGTGTGTGTGTGTGTGTGTGTGTGTGTGTGTGTGTGTGTGTGTGTGTGTGTGTGTGTGTGTGTGTGTGTGTGCGCGTCCCGTTTTTTTGCTTTCTTAAAGAGAAAGCTTTGTAATGGGGCAAAAATCGACCCACCGAATCAGACCTCGGGACCTCGATTTTCGTGATCTACGGGTCGAAAAACATGGAAATCCAAAAGTGTCTGTATGTATGTATGTGTGTGTGTGTGTGTGTGTGTGTGTGTGTGTGCGTCCCGTTTTTTTTTCGTCCACGATAACTCTCGAAGGAATGGTCCGATCGTCCTGAAATTTTGCACACAGGTTAATCGCGGCAAAATCTCGGGCGAGTTCAATTTTCAGCGAAATCCGTTGTTTATTTCCTTAGCAACCGTTGTTAAGGTGTCTATTTTTTCGTTTCTTTCGTCCACGATAACTCCCGAAGGAATGATCCGATCGTCTTGAAATTTTGCACACCGGTTAGTTGTGACAAGATCTAGTCCGAGTTAAATTTTCAGCAAAATCCGTTGGTTATTTCCCTAGCAACCGTTCCTAACGTGTTTTCTCACAAATCCTTATGAGTGCTCATTGGAGCAAGCTGGAAAATCAGTTTAAGTCACACTCGATGGCCAAGGACACTGAATTGTTGTATTTGCTCCATAGCAACGGTTGTTTACCTCCCTAGCAACAGTTACGAAGGTTGGAAATCATTAATTTATGACCCATTTCCATCATTTTCGACGGCAAAGGACACAAAATCTTCCCAATTAGCTCCTTAGCAACCGTTGTTTACCGCCCTAGCAACCGTTGCTAAGGGAACGAAAAATTCATGTAAGTTTCGTTTTCAGTATTTTCAACGTGCTATAGATAAAATTGGGAAAATTTGGTGTCTTTTGCCGTCGAAAATGATCAAAATAGATTTTGAATTGATCATTTCCAACCTCAGCCGCCGAAAATGATCAAAATGAGTCTTCAAGTTTGCTAAATAAAGACTTAAGGGCAGGATGGATCGATTTTAACCACCATTAAACCGTATGACAGTCACAAGATGAATTGATCGAAAAATTAAGCAGGTCCAGATGTCTCGCATCGTGTATAACCTAGAACCGTTTGCTTTGTTGCATTTGATCAAATAATAAGAGAGCCCGGGCAGACATCAACAGTCGCGACAAAGTTTGGTCAATTGAAAAAGAACGACACTTTACACAGTCACGAAGATACGAATTGAACTGATTAAATAATATTTTTGTAATTTTTGAAAAATAAATGATAGTATCTACGCTAGTGGAATGGTGAAAAAACAGGTTTGGGATGCGTTTGTGGGTGATGTTGAAGCCTCTTTGAGAAAGCATACTGCTAAGGCACTTGGCAGCGGTTTTTTCGTCCACGATAACTCTCGAAGGAATGGTCCGATCGTCTTGAAATTTTGCACACAGGTTAATCGCGGCAAAATCTCGGGCGAGTTCAATTTTCAGCGAAATCCGTTGTTTATTTCCTTAGCAACCGTTGTTAAGGTGTCTATTTTTTCGTTTCTTTCGTCCACGATAACTCCTGAAGGAATGATCCGATCGTCTTGAAATTTTGCACACCGGTTAGTTGTGACAAGATCTAGTCCGAGTTAAATTTTCAGCAAAATCCGTTGGTTATTTCCTTAGCAACCGTTTCTAACGTGTTTTCTCACAAATCCTTATGAGTGCTCATTGGGGCAAGCCGGAAAATCAGTTTTAAGTCACACTCGATGGCCAAGGACACTGAATTGTTGTATTTGCTCCATAGCAACGGTTGTTTACCTCCCTAGCAACAGTTACGAAGGTTGGAAATCATTAATTTATGACCCATTTCCATCATTTTCGACGGCAAAGGACATAAAATCTTCCCAATTAGCTCCTTAGCAACCGTTGTTTACCGCCCTAGCAACCGTTGCTAAGGGAAAGAAAAATTCATGTAAGTTTCGTTTCCAGTATTTTCAACGTGCTATAGAGAAAATTGGGAAAATTTGGTGTCTTTTGCCGTCGAAAATGATCAAAATAGATTTTGAATTGATCATTTCCAACCTCAGCCGTCGAAAATGATCAAAATGAGTCTTCGAGTTTGCTAAATACGGACTTAAGGGCAGGACGGATCGATTTTAACCACTATTAAACCGTATGACAGTCACAAGATGAATTGATCGAAAAATTAAGCAGGTCTAAATGTCTCGCATCGTGTATAACCTAGAACCGTTTGCTTTGTTGCATTTGATCAAATAATAAGAGAGCCCGGGCAGACATCAACAGTCGCGACAAAGTTTGGTCAATTGAAAAAGAACGACACTTTACACAGTCACAAAGATACGAATTGAACTGATTAAATAATATTTTTGTAATTTTTGAAAAATAAATGATAGTATCTACGCTAGTGGAATGGTTAAAATACAGGTTTGGGATGCGTTTGTGGGTGATGTTGAAGCCTCTTTGAGAAAGCATACTGCTAAGGCACTTGGCAGCGGTTTTTTTTCGTAAGTATGTATGTATGTATGTATGTACAATACCTACAGACCTTTGAATGTTTGTAACTCTGTTTAAGGGCACAGAAAATAAAACATAATCAACGGATAGAAAAAAATTTCAAGTTGAATAATTAGATATTTTCATTTTCGTTAGCAAAGTATGAACATACCATTCCCGTGAGAATCACCTACGAACGTGTAAATAAATATTTTGGCAAAATAACTTTCTACTATATGACTTGCATATAGTGAACAAGTATTGAAAAGCATTTTATTGAAACTGAAATGATAATGTTATTTTTCACTCAATAACAAGAGACAATGTATGTATATAGTGTTATGAATTGACTTGAAACATCTGAAATTGGCTGATACAATTCCGTTGTTTCCTCTAAATAGAAAGTATATAAGTACTTGATCTGGTTATGCAGACATTTCACAATTTCTCTTCAAAATCTAATATTATATATATATATATATATATATATATATATATATATATATATATATATATATATAACGCAGTGTTTTCGCTGATGGTAAGGACGATCTCTTTTACCGCCGCGGTATCAGCTGATCCGGTCGCACACATATACCTATAGACACGCAAGCGGCAAATTCTCGGCAAAAGCTCTATGACCATAAGAATAAATGCGCACTCACACAAAACAACCCATCGCTTGTGAAAATTCTCCGAGAATACTTGCATGTGTCCACCGACCATCGGACAAAACCGCCGCATCAGCTCGAGTGACGCAATTACGGCAATTACGCGCTATATGCTTGAACTAGTATATTTTAGCAGAAGGCGCACTCACTCGCGCGAGCTTCTTCTACTCAACACGTGATCGGGAGGCGATAAGGGGATACGTACTCTGCTGGTGCAGTGCGCGGTAGGCAGGAGCTGCCGCAGCAGCAACGCTAATGCGCACCATTCCCTCGCCAATTGCTCGAGCCCCACGTGGCCCTGGCCGCACGTATATAGTTTGATATAGTTATAAACAGCCCACTGCACCCCCGGCAGGTATAGCTATATACTGTGAATTTGCCGTCTCGGATCGATTCGAACTGTTGATATATATACACGCTGAGGGCCGCAGTGCTGCTCCGCGGCGCGAGCCGAGCGATGGCCGACGTCGGCCTCTGTCTGGGTTCGCGCAAGATGTCCTTCGGCTACAACGGCAAGCTCAACGGCGCCGAGGACAAGAGCCCCTTCCTCATTGGCGTATCTGGTGGCACCGCCTCTGGCAAGGTTCGTCCTTAGTTACTCGAAAATTCACCTACACAACCACGTGCTACAGCACATGCACGGCCTCGGGCACGCGTTAATTGTATACCTATGTATATGCGTACTCCGTTCTGCAGTGTGCATCAGCCGTTACCTGATATACCTATTCGTCATTCGCTGTTTTGCTTTATCTTTTTCACCCTTAATTGGCTGTCAATCCGTGTACTTGTACGGATCAAAGGGAAAACTCATACATGCTTCCCGGACAATCTATTTCTATCAAAGTTTTAATTCTCAATAGTGAGTCTCGTTTTGAATTCCAAATTTCGATAATCGCTCGGAGACACGGTCGGGAGACGGTTATCAGTCTTTATAGTGTGACGTTTGACTAGTGCCTCGTTATCTACTTTGTTTTGGCAATTGTTCTACAATCATCGATCATTTGTTTTTTCTGAGAGTTTTGCAAGTGGGCCAAGATCATTTTATTAACTGTTTCGAAACCGCTCTGCTTGTAACAAGAGTATAAACATTTTGGTTTTCATTCAATGTTTCAGATACCAATTATGGGTTCCTAATGTTTTTATAGAGACTAAATTAATCAAGACGAAATTTCTTATTTTCATTTTCTCAATAGATTGAGCTATAAAAACCTGCCTTGTCATTGATTTCAATGATCATGAACTTTTTTGCTTATGAAAATATTTAAAAATCTAGAATACCTCTTCAAGTTACATTTGTATCATATTCTTATTTTGCAATATTTTTGTGAATCTAAATTCTCAGATAAAAATATATTGAAAAACTTATCCGATACAGATTACAATATGGTATCAAAAGTTCTATCAGGTAAAACATGTTTTTTAATAATTCTATTTTTCATTTTTCAGTCAACAGTATGTAAAAGAATAATGGAAAAACTTGATCAAGTTGACAAGGATCACACAGAAAGACAAGTGGTATGCATATCACAAGATAGTTTCTATAGAGATTTGACTCCTGCTGAAAAAATCAAAGCTGAAAAAGGACAATTCAACTTTGATCATCCAGATGCTTTTGACAATGATTTGATTTTACAAACCCTCAAAGACATACTAGCAGGAAACAAGTGTGAGATTCCTGTTTATGATTACAGGTCTAACAGTATGTAAGTATTTAATTTTTGGAGTTGGAATGTGTATTATCATAAGAAACTAGAAAATTAATTTCATAAGAGTTTATTTTTGACATTGTATAAGGTAATAAGGAGAGAATAAGAATATTTTTTTTCCTTGGTAGTTAACAAACCTGCAATAGAAAAAGAAACATTGAAAATTAGCAAATCTCTCATTCTTTGTGATTAATAATAATTCATCAATTGGTATAAGACACAATTTCAGAGCATTCAATATTTTCATGAAATATGGCACAAAGCTTGAAAGAAAATGTCCTTACTGAGAATGGATAGAAATCATAATAATTTCAACACATCAATTTTTAATGTGCACAATGAAATCGTTCATGAAATCTCACATGAGGTATAATAATGAATACATTTAATGAATATTTTTCATAAATGATATTTGAATGAATAATATGAAAACTCACACATTGGACTTGAGGTTGTTTGTGTCCGAGACCAGCTCTCAGTCCAAGATGCAAAGCAAGTCCTCCACTCGAAGGGGGAGGATTGTGTTGGCTAGGAGGTTGAAGTTGGATATATGATGCAGATGGAGAGCTTGGTACGGACAGATGGTATGATAAAGGGGCAGACACAGGTACAGGTGGAGAGTATGATCGAAGTTGAACATTTGATACAGGTGGAGTGAGTGATACAAGAGAGCTTGGTGGAGAACTTGGTATGGATTGGAGGTACAATACATATGGAGAGCTTGATACAAGAGAGGATTTTGGTTGAGGTTGAGGATTTGATTTGGGGGGAGAGTATGATACAGGTATAGAGTATGATAAATGTGGAGAGTATGATACAACGGGAGAGGATCGTACAGGTGGAGAGTATGCTACTAGGGGAGAGTATGATACAACGGGAGAGGATGGTACAGGTGCAGAGTATGATACAACGGGAGAGGATGGTACAGGTGCAGAGTATGATACAGAGGAGGAGGATGGTACAGGTGCAGAGTATGATACAGAGGAGGAGGATGGTACAGGTGGGGAGTATACTACTGGGGGAGAGTAAGATACAACGGGAGAGGATGGTACAGGTGCAGAGTATGATAAAACGGGAGAGGATGGTACAGGTGCAGAGTATGATACAGAGGAGGAGGATGGTACAGGTGCAGAGTATGATACAGAGGAGGAGGATGGTACAGGTGGGGAGTATACTACTGGGGGAGAGTAAGATACAACGGGAGAGGATGGTACAGGTGCAGAGTATGATACAACGGGAGAGGATGGTACAGGTGCAGAGTATGATACAACGGGAGAGTATGATACAGCGGGAGACGATGGTACAGATGAAGAGTATGATACAGAGGAGGAGGATGGTACAGGCGGGGAGTATGATACAACGAGAGAGGATGGTACAGATACAGAATTTTGCTGAGCTGTAGAATGTGATACTTGTGGAGCGTTCGATTTAGGCAGATTATCTGGCGTCTGAGGAGAGCGTGATCTTGATCGAGGGCAAAGTCTACCTAGCAGTCTACATGCCAGTCGTGTTCCCAGTCCATTATACCCGTCTGAATCACACAATCTACACGCTTGACCAAAGTCGAGGCTGGCCACAACGAGCAAAGCCACGAGGGACCAGACGCGAATCGATCCCATTTTGCTTTTTACTTAATATGTTTTCGATTGGTAACAACTGAATCAACTAATTACTTCGTCGTTGGAAAATGGACTTTTATACTCTGTTCCATACCAATAAAATTTCCTGGTGTCTCAAAATATTTGCTTTTGTTTAATCAGTCGAGCACGAAACTAACGAGGAAGTTGACCACTGACTCGCTTCTTTTCATCACTTAATCAGAATTGCACAAGCAACGTGCGTGTCGGAAATTTCGCATGTTTCTTCATTGATTATACGATAAATGTATTCTTCACATCCATCACGAAATATGTCATCTGGGAAAGAGACACGCGAGGTGCGTAAAGTCTCGATACAAATAAATAGATATATCTCTGGAACCAGTTCACTCGTCGAAGCCGATTGAGCTCTCAACCTGGAACTTGCTATTTTCATGTATTTTGACCTTTTGAAACAACATTTTTCGGGTAAAATACTGAAACAAATGGGAAAGGATGATTCTTCACAGAGAACATCCTCTCCCATTTCATTTCTTCGATAGTAAATTTATAAGAATGTAAAATCTGAGCAATTCAGAACTCAATATCAATACCCCATCATAGTACTATTATTTGCTAGAACAAGTTTATAAGGTCTAACAAAAACTGCACATGATAGAATTCTCTATCAAAAAAACAAACTTTATAATCAAATCTAACCAAACCAAATCAAAGCAAATTTCATAAGACCATTAAATACTGTACTGTTCTGTCAATAAGGTTCTATTTCGAAAAACTTACCATTATACTGTATAGTAAGACACAGCTATACTTTTTCTATTGAGCGAATACTTTTCTTTTTAATGCTGTGAAATAGATCTTCACCAAAACGATATTTTTATGAAATAGGATCTTAGTAATGGATTCTCCGAATAGTCTATAGCTACAAGCTATCAAATAATATTCTGCAATAATTTGGCATGGATCTTGGAGTTAAATAAATTTAATAATATTGCAATAAATATACTGACAACTATTGACGAGAAAAATGTGAGTCCTCTGTAAACAAATTTTTAGTTTCCTGATCTAGTTTTCATACCACTGAAATGTCGAATATAAATAAAACGCATTTTCACCTGGCGTGTTTTCAAATTCCTCAGCCGATCTTCCGTGTTCGATACTTTTTCTGGAATATACGATTGCATAGATATTTAGTTGATCGTAATAACGACTTAAAGCATTGGGTATCTAGAATATCTAGAATATCGCAGAATCCCCAGAAACAAGGCTTGAAAACCAACAGTGTTCGTTGATGTTTTCAATACATTATCTGGTTAAAATCATTGAAGATAAGTGAATTTAAATAGTTGAGTTGTTGTTCTGATTCAGTTTGAAACTGTTTCTACGGAGTTAACGACAACAGCAACAAACAACACTGAAGCTGAGAACCCCGTTTCGATAAGTTAGGTCACAAGAGAATCAACATCATCGGTTTCATGAATTCGAAGAACAAACATTGGCCGCTATCCGCTCAGTTGTTACTTTCGTTGATAGTATACAAATTTTATTTTCTATTATTTCACGCATTAATTTGTACAATAATAACATAAAGGATTTTAATACGTTCGCGAATGTCAGAAAAATTTCTTGATGCCTCAAAATATTTTCTATTGTTTAATCATTCGAGCACGAAACTGAGAAGGAAGTTTGATGAGTCGCTTATTTTCACCACTCAATTGGGATTGCAAAAGTATTCGTGCGATGTTAAACATTTCTCACGTTTCTTTAAAAAGTTTGATATATTACAAACTTTTTCATTATGAATATCCACGTGTGTAGCTTTGATCTCAATTTCCTGAAAGAGATATTCTCTATATTTTTTTTGAAAATTCCAAAAGAATTTATAATTTATTTTTATGTTGCAGAATTAGAGGTCAGACCACCACGATTTATCCAGCTGATGTCGTGTTATTTGAAGGAATATTGGTGTTTTATTATCCTAAAATAAGGGATCTTTTTCATATGAAGCTGTTCGTTGACACAGATTCAGATACTAGATTGGCCAGAAGAGGTATACATCTTTAGATTAGGTTTACTTTGTGGATTGAAAAATGTCTATGCCTAGAATTAAATTTCAAACATGAAAGTTCGATTTGTATAACGAGCTACAAAACTCATTTCAAACATACAAAAATAAGTTCATTATTCTGAAACTATTAAATAATACAAATTTGGACCAAATTAGGTCTTGGAGAGTAATTAATTGTTTTCCATAACTAACTTTAACTTTGATTCTTGTTTGAGAGTAAGTAAATTTATCTTAAAAATTTTTTTCCACTTTACGTAGTACCACGAGATATAAATGAAAGAGGAAGAGATCTAGACACTGTACTCAATCAGTACATGAATTATGTAAAGCCAGCATTTGAAGAATTTTGTTTGCCTACAAAGAAATTTGCTGATGTGATTATTCCTCGAGGAGCAGACAATACAGGTATGATTTTATCTCTCATTTTTATTCATAAATAATAAAGTTTAAGTATCAAATAAGTAGAACTAAAGTAATCCAATTTTCGTTTGATTCTTAAATTTAATTTGAACAAATATTAATTTTCGCATGATCAATAACTTCATATTCTTCATTTAATAACTTAGCTTTATTTTTAGTGATTTAAGAAAAATTGGGAATCATAAATTTCTGTCATACTAATATGTACACTTTCTCCAGCCTGCTTCGTACTCAAAAAAGCTTCTTAACAGAAAATTCTTATTCAAAAATGTTTTGTAATTCAAAGTATTTATTTGTTAATATAGCTGGAAATCGGGGTTTATGGATGAACTGTCTCATATTATACAAAATCATCTTTGAATTGCCATTTCTTTCTTGTAGGAAGTATTCACGCCGGCTGGGACTAATCGGTTACATTTCGAAATTGCATAAGTAGGGCATAATTACAAAAATCACCTGTATAGAAGCCGCCATTTACAAATTTATTCTATAAAAAGTGTTATTTCAGATTTAACTTTATAAAATTTGTGCGTGTGTGTTATACATGTTCCTTTGAAAGTTAACAGATTCATTCATATTTTATAAAGTTTCTTCGTAATCAGTATAACGCATTCAAATAATCACGGATTTCATTGAATCTACAGTGAATCAATTCATTTACAACAGTATTTACAACATTCATTAACAGTAATTTTTTATTACTTTTCCGCAACGGACTAACCCATTGTTTAAAATTTGTTGCTTATTGTGTCAATAAGTCAAAAATTTACATCTCAGTTTTCTTTACCTGAGTAACTGATGTGTACTTTTCTTCGCCCGTGAAGATATGCTTTTCCCCGTCTGAGAAACTGAGATGTATTTTTCTCCACGGTAGATACAAAATGTCTTTATTTTCGTAAGGGCTGTAGATATATTTTTGAATTAACTAATTTCTTTTAGAATCCCAGAAAGAAACCTAAGGATAAGAGATCACTATACCAATGGATTACCAAATCTGCTGAACCTGATATATTATACTTCTCATACTGATCAATGTGACAAATATATTAGCGTTTAGTTTAATTCATTTAGCCTGGTTCAGTGGATGCGTTGATTGCATTGATTTTTCAATCTTTAAATGCGAATAATGTATCAAGTATTATTATATATTTTTCATTTCATACTGTCAGCACTGAAATTTCATTTTGTGAATACCTCATATAATTACATCTGAGATTTCGTCTATTTTCTAATAATTTTGTTGGATACTATTATTTAGGGTTTAACCCAATAAGGCCCAAGCCAAATCTGGAGCAGGTAGCATTAAACTAACTATCGCATCCGTAGCATAGTCGAAAAAAAATACTCATATTTTTTCTTTTGTCATTTGCAATTGTTTATAACAAATTATTTGAATAACATGCTGAAATACAATATTTCGGAAAACTGAGTACGCCATTATATTCTACGCAAAAAATTGCGACGTAAATCTATGAAGCATTTTTTTCTCAAAGTTCAATTTGTTAGTGTAAAATGGTTATGAACAAATCGACCCGTCAAACCCCGTCTGAGCCCAAGCAAATGAAAAAAAAACAGGTAGTTTTTTCTCGACTATGCCACAGATCCAATAGTTAATTTGACACTACCCATTCCAGATTTAGCTTGGGCTCTGACGAGGATCTGACGAGTCCATTTGTTCATAATCATTTCACATTAACAAATTGGACTCTAAGGAATAAATGCTTCATAGGTTTTAGTTGTAATTTTTTGCGTAGAATATAATGGTGTAGTTAGTTTTCCGAAATATCGTAGTTCAGTACAACTTATTCAAATAATTTGTTATAAACAATTGCAAATGACAAAAGGAAAAACAAGGGTATTTTTTTCGGCTATGCCACAGATCCAATAGTTAGTTTAACGCTACCTGTTTCAGATTTGGCTTGAGCCTTAATGGGTTAATGGATACTTACGAATTGTACAATAAAAATGTATACTGTGATAATAACGTACATATAACAATGAACGAATTCGAAGTACAAGCTGTATTTAATCCGAGTACATTTTTAACTAGTTTATGGAACTCTTTACTCGTTCATGGATTTAAAAAATTTTAAAAATCTGAAAAAATATTCGTTAACGTATGTACAAACGTTAATATAATATTACTTTAATAAGATATTTGATTTAATGAGATATTGAAACGAACGTGCACATACCCATACATGCGCGCGCATGCGTCACATCATTCATAAAGTTAAATCTGAAATGGCATATTCTAAAAAGTTAATTTTGAAATAATTCATTCTTTAAGCATGTTGGAAATAAAATATTTTTCCTCTCAGCCGACGATTTTATATCACAGGACCCTCATTTTTTGAACCAAGAAATTGATTAATAGTATGCATTTGGAACATTTTAAGATTGTATATTTTAGTTTTATTATTCTTAGCGTTTGGAATACTTTTTATTTTCCAAACCAAAAATCTTCACAATTCAAAAGCTTTGATCAACATTTTGAAAATTATAAAATCTCAAAATACATTTATGAATTTCTTTGTGGCTGCTGCCCGGCATTCGTGGACTTATATACTATAGCTGTGAACACTGTATGTAATTTTTTTACTATGATTTGAATTCCCAAAATATCAAATGAATTTACATTTTCTGGTACGTACGTCGTTAGTATGCACCTGCTATGATTTTAGAGCATTAAAGATTAAATTAGTTATATTAAATCAATTCTTCTACTACTTCTATTACTATTACTACTTGAAAGAATATTTTATTTCATATGAGAACCATCATTTTGAAATTCAAATCATACATACTTTGGTTTATTCTTGAAAGATTTTAGTTTTTAAACTTCAAAAACAATTTGAAAAAGAAAGCAAACATACATAGTTTTGGTTGTTGTGTGTTTACAGTGGCAATAGATCTTATAGTGCATCACATCTGGGACATTTTGCATTCTAAAAAGGGTGATTCCACGTCCGGGCAGCATTCACAGAAGGAGAGTAGGCGAACGTCAACGTCGTAAAACACCTCAACCGAGAAATTACATTGCATTATGAGGCTCATTCATTTGCATGAATAATTTTTCTTCCTATAAAACTATGTTTTACATATTATTATAATTTAGCTATTTTTATACTACTCTATCCAGGATTTTCATTAAGGTTGAAAATTTATTGCACACATTTACAAACATAAAAGAGTAACCAGTCTAAGTATCATAGAGACACAAATCATATGATAGCAGTAATTGTTTTGATACGTCACTTTTGACCATTTTTTTTTATGAATACATTGGTTTTTTTATTAATTCTAGTAAGGTTTGAGAAACTTAAGATTCCATAGCATAATATTTTTCTGCTTTGCGAAGAATGTGCAATTTTTTTAGAAATAAGTTCTTTCTAAGTATCGTTTTGAATTCTTGAAACATGCAAAGAATACATGATTCATTTTTCAAGAAATACAATTTCACAATCATCCACAAACTTTTTTATACTTACGAATTTTACAATGAAAATTTATATTGTGAGAATAACGTACATATAACAATAAATGAATTTAAAGTTTAGGCTGTGTTCAACGCGAGTGAGTTTTTTATTCATGAATTTGTAAATACCTTCTATAATACCGATATTTAACGCGTAATTATAATACTTGCATTAACAATTTTTAATGTTAAAATTTAGATGAGCTCGAATTTATGCTAACAAACTGAAATAACATTCATCTCTAACTATGCTTTACAAATTGCTTTACAATTAATTTCTCATATATGTATGCCTATTTATTACACTAGGAGAGAATTATTCATCCAGATAGCTACAGTGAAATGAGCAAAGTCATAGATATGAAAAAAAAATTTATTCTGTAATGAAAATTTATAAAATATACTTTTTCATCAATTATAAAGTAATGATAAGAATTTTCTCCTTTTCTCCTTTCTGTTTCAGTGGCCATTGACTTAATTGTTCAGCACATAAAGGATTTTTTGAGCAACTGTGGTAGAGTTATTGTAGAACCTGAGAATCCCATTAGCCGTGCTGATGGACACTTGAAAAGACCTCATTAATACTTCATAGATGTCATAATATAAAAATGATTTATTACTAGATAGAAGCTCACACTGGTTGATAAATACAGTGCAGGATTTACATATGAGAAATTGAGCTTCAGAAGATATTTTTAGAAGCAGAATATACACTAATATATTTCAAAATAAAGCGCAACACCAATTATTTTTTATTAAAAGGAAGGTGTTGATAATATGAAAATAAGATTCAATGAGCTTGAAGCCAAAGATTTGTTTGTGAAAGCTAATGAAGACAATTTCTATTTTCTTGACAAGAGATCAAAAATTCACCTATTGGAGATTTTATTTGCTTGATATAGTTCAACTCATAACTTAAACCTCACAGAATATATTTTGTCTTTCACCCACTGAAGTTTATTGAGATTTTAAACAATGTATCTTTGAGAGTTCCATTTTTCAATACTATGAAAGTATATTTAAAAAAATGAAACACCTTTTCATAAAAAAATTGTACAACATCAGACGAATGAGTACTTTGAGTATTCAAAACTCTTCCATTTTCCATCAAATTTTATTGTTTCTGTTCTTATTCTCTCTTTTACTCATCAATTTATCTGAAGGTTCATTACAAGAATTTGTGAAATAAATGTAAAATTCAAGGAAAAATGAAAAAGTTTAGAACTGCTAAGTAGAATTTTTTTATGTAATTAGAGAACAAAACTTCTAACAATATAATTGAAAATCTCAAGAAGTCTCTTGAGGTAAGAGAAAGAAGTAAATTCCAAAGAATCTAAATACAGCAACATTGTTACCAATGTTTTATTATTGATTTTTGTAGGTGAATGATGAGAATATCAAAAGCGAGTTATGCAAGATTGTGATTGTGATCTCGCAGAGTGATAAATTTACTAATGTGAACAAATGACGCATTTAACAAATTATTTTAAACGGCAACAGTAGGATAAGTGTAAAGATGATGTTATATTTTTCTTAAATTAATGACTAAAGAACTGATTTTCCAACTGTTATATTTGCAAATGTAGTTTGGAGAAACGTTACAAAATATATAATTTGCTTACATAAAATCTTAAGTTTAATCCTCCCATAATTATCTGCTGCCTATTGATAGTAAAGTTCTAAATTCATACCATCATGAATTTCATCTGTGAGATGAAGTTAAGGATATCTCTTTTCTTCATGATAATTAGATGTTTTTCATAATTCATTCAAAAGGATACAATCTTGTAGTTTTATGTGGTCCTTGAAAATTGTGTACCACTTTTTCAGTATAATTTTTTCCCAATGTGTTCCAGTTTGGGCTGCTATCAATTTTTTGAGATCTCCAACTGTATCATCTGGATTACATTTCACTCTGACCTTCTTCCCAAGTCGATCATTACAAGTTATTTCTATCATTTTCTTTCAAATGAGAAGAAATAACCAATTCCTCTGCGAAAAAATTCAAATCATTAAGTAATTCAGTATAAAAGCTTGGATATGGTCAAGATGCAATTGTAATCATAGCATTCCATTGAGTAATGAATATTGGTTAAATTGGTCTTAATTGAAATGAATATAACTATTGAGACTGAGAATCGCAACAATTCATCTATTATGAGAAAATTTCAGAAGATAACCAATGTCTTCGTGCTGATCTCAAAACTCTGATTGAAATGAAAATTAGGTGTGACATTTTTAAGACTAACTGATTTCTAAAATAATTTATATCATTTTTATTCATCTCAATATCTCAAGAAAAATGTATAACCTCCTAGAAGTTCTGACCAATTATAAGAAATAAGTATTGTCCCAAGATACTTGAGTACTTGAATCACATAGGCTGATTGGAACAAACATTTAGAGCAGCATTATCTCATCAAAGTTTATCCTATATAATGGGTGAGAAAATGGAATGAAATTAGCATTACTCAAACTATAATGCAGTGATATATTGATAAGCATTATAGAAAACGGTTTACCTCTTACACAAAAAAATATAATTGAATAATATGAAGTTTTTGAATATTTAGATTAGCAACACAGAAACAATTGCTTTCCTTTACTGTAAAATATTTTTTTCGAAAATTGCAACTATCATTTATTTATTAAGTATACATAAACATCACAAATGCAAACAACATGCAACAGACCAGACAACAATAGAAATAAGCATGGAATAGGATTCTGAATGCCGGATACCTATATATCCATCAGGGTGCAAACTTTTCACAGAAGGTGGCGCCCAAACATTTCGAAAATCGAAATTAGTTGTTCGTTAAATATTAATTACGATATTGAAAATTGAAAAATATAGTAATTAAAATTATTTGTTGGTGGCGCTGACGTACCACCTGCAGATATGAGATACTGCACGTTTAGCAGAATTCAGAACATTTTTGTACATACTCATTCGAGCGGGAAACCACGTTTGAAACAACAAAAATAGCAGATTCATCTTTATCTTTCTAGTATACCGATGAGTCAATGACCGAAGGACGAAGGGCGAAGATCTCTCTCTGCCAACCGCGAAGATAGACGCACGTTTATTATTATTATACATATATATATATTTTTTCCCTATGACATATGGTCTATGGACATATCACATAAAATCTCAAAATTGTATACTTTAACTTACGAAGGTTTAACGACGGTTTCTTATCACCAACGAACAATCCTCTATATTCTGTAGGTATGAATGAATATATATATATATATATATATATATTTCCTAGTCGTATGGGAATTCGGAATATCTTATATTGCCGGCTTCATCAAAAACTCGCATGGAACAATGTGTTTATACATTTTCTGAAATAAGTAATACTTATTTGTCGCATTTGCAAACATGTTTGAAAAAAAAATCTCGATCACGTAGAGTCTACCATGCATATATATACTTATAAGAATTGGTCATAACGATTGAGAAGGTGATAGCATAATTATCAAATATTCGTTGGCATGATGAAAAAAAAATTCAGAAATGTTTGTTTTGAGACGATCTTCCTCTATTATGTCAATTAAATCATTGCACATTCATAGATTAAATATAAGGTTGAATAATTGCTTCATTCTAAGGGTTGTCTTTTTTTCTCGTAAAATCTCGTCCACAGATTTTCGTAAATCAGTTACAATATATATAGAACTTAGAAGTCGACGCTATCATGCCGCCAAAAAGAGGACGTGGACGTCAACCCAAGGTTTGATATTTTTCAACTCTTTTTTTTTTTCTTTCAGTTTTTCATTCAATCACGAGATCAATTTTGAATTATCTACTTTGTTTTTCGAACAATCTCACGTACTTTTTAGAGTTTTTCCTAATGAGATAATCATTATTAATTTTTTGTCTGATACAAATTTCAATATTTCAAGAATAATAAATCATATACGTCAACTAGTTGAGTTGATCAGTATAAAAAATCGAAATTTTGAAATATTGAAAGGAAGAACTTTTATACTTTCCATCAATTTCTATTGAACAAGAACTTCTTTTCTAGTCTTAGTAGATTCTAAATAATAAATTCTATTCTATTCTATTCTAACTTCTTCTCTCTATTGAAAATAAGTTTTTGTTGTCATTGAACGCAATCAATTTAATAAATTTGGTCAGGCAAAAAATTCTGAAAGAGAGGATGAAATTGATTCTGAAAATGGAACAAGCCAACTTGTTCCAAAGCTAAAGGAACTGCCTAAATCAAGAAAGAATAAACAAACTGAAAAAAGAGATGAAGATAGCAGTGAGAATGAGATAAATGAGGATAGCAGTGAGAATGAGATAGATGAGCCTGCACCAAAGCGAACCAAAGGGGAGGAGCCAAAAAAAGATTCAAAAGAGCCAAAAAAATTAATGAATCAAACAGAAACTAATCTTGATGAAATCAATTTTAATTGCGAAAAAGTTAATGCTGACGGAGAGAAACCAAACATTAAAATTTGTATATGGAATGTTTCTGGAATTAGAGCTATGATAAAGGTAAACTAAAAACGTTTCTGAAAAATGTATATTTTATTATAACCATTCATATTGATCCAATTTTTTTTTTCTAGAAAGATGGCATGGATTATCTGAAGAGAGAAGATGCTGATATTGTAGCGTTACAAGAGACAAAATGTGAAACCAAAAAAATTCCTGATGAATCAAAATTAGAAGGATATACACGTTACTTACTTGAAAGTAAGTTAAACTTTGTGATTTGATTTCACCGAATAAAAAAGAATATCTAATTTGTTTAACTTCTTATAGGCAAGAGATCAGGATATTGCGGACTTGCTTTGTATTCCAAAAAAAAACCCTTAAAAGTTTCATATGGGCTCAATGAAGGAGAATTAGATGATGAGGGAAGAGTGATAACTGCTGAATATGATACATTTTATTTAGTTACTGTTTGTAAGTAAATTTATAGTTTTTACATGTTTTACTTGTAAATAAAACATGTGTATCCATTTTTAGAATGAATTTTATAATATAGAATACTTTCTCTATTTAAGATGTTCCTAATGCTGGGAATAAATTGGTAACATTACCAAAACGTTTGAAATGGAATGCAGTATTTAAAAAATATGTTCAGGAGCTGGACAAAAATAAGCCTGTAGTGATATGTGGAGATATGAATGTAGCTCATCAAGAGATTGGTAACTTTATATTGATGGATCATATACAGTTGTTGAACTTGATGTGAATCAAGCTAATGTAAGTGAGTTCTGTTTCCAGATTTGACAAACCCTAAAACAAATGAAAAAAAGGCAGGTTTTACTCAAGAAGAACGAAATGGAATGACTGATTTCTTGAAATCAGGATTCACTGATACTTTCCGGAATCTTTATCCTCAAAGAACTGGGGCTTACACATTCTGGTCATATTTCAAGAGTGCAAGGAGCAAGAATATTGGCTGGTAATTATATTTCTAATTCAATAATATTAGTATTTTATTGATAAACATATTTTATTGGAAATAATTACCATATTTCAGGAGATTAGATTACTTCATTGTCTCAGAAAGGATCAAAAATAAAGTATGTGATGTCGTAAACAGAGATAAAGTTTTTGGAAGTGACCATTGTCCTGTTGTATTTTATGGAAACTTGTGAGGAGTAAACTTTTTTGTGAATAAATGTAAAACTTGATTTGTGTCCTAAAGAATCATTTTATTTTTGAAATCTTTTTTTTCTGAATTAATGTTTATAATATACTTAAAATTGAAAGTAATACATTATGTTATAACTAAATCTCCATACCTTGTTCATAACAAAAGTATTAACATTTATAATAAAGAATACTTATGCTACATAGAGAGCACTAACTAGATTAGTCTTCACCTACAGGAATGGCATCTTCTAACCTTTTGATAAACTTCACTCTCAGTTCAGTTACATTATCATTTTTTAATTGATCCTGAACAAACCATGTAGCAACTTCCATTTGTACCATTTCACAAGCTCCCCTCAATACTCCTGGTAATATATTACAGTACTTGAGATTCAAGCAATGATCTGGCAATTCGACAAATTCAGTTAGAGGGTTTGTGTCAAAACACAGTGAGAATTCGTCACCAGTGGCACTCCAATTAGTGATCGTTGGTGTGATACCCAAAAATATTTTGAATGCAGTTTGTACTTTATCTGCAGTATCTTTGAAGTCATAACATCTACCTGAGCCGGTTCGAGCTAAAAAATCTTCTATTAGCCGAATACCCATGTTGTATCCCATTCTCTCTAACTGCTTGTTGACATCATCTACATTTTCATAGTCCTTCAATAACTGAGCTACCAATGCTCCATATGTAAGTGTAAAAAGTTCTGAATTCTGAAATAATATTTATATTCAATTATGACGTGATACATATAAAAATGGTTTATTTGGAATTGGGTCATTTCATGTTTATAGATGTCATATTTATGCTTATAGTTAAACTTACAACTTTCTTTGCATCTAGTCTTGTTCCTGTTCTTGACATCGTTTCTAACTTTTTTTTGTTCAATTGGAAAAAAGACAAACACTACTAAACCACGGATTATTTTCCACGATTGTTGTTATTATTACAAAGTACAGTTTAGGGGTTCTATCATTCTGTTTTCGTTTACATGTAGAACATAACCAAATTGCAGGTGTGCGCATCTATTTTGCGCATTCAGTGTTGCGACGTCGACCATATATACATATCACGATATCACGGATGTATATACTAAGTCCGTGATACATATATATGCACTATGCATGAGTATACTATATATAGTCTGTGGAACCTAGGGTACAGTTGGGTACAGTCACGGATGTAGTACTTATATACTAAGTCCGTGGGTACAGTATAGTATAATATAAGGTATGCAGCAGACTTTTTTTTTTTTTCTTCCTAGGCTATAACCGCCGGGGCATGTGCCTAATGCAGCAGACTTATCAGTGCAATATATATAGCGTCTAAATGTTTGGCAACAAGAAAACTATCCTGCCACCTCGACCGAAACCACCTAATGTTGAGGAGATCTTGGAAGATATGAAAAACTCAGTCAACAAGGATGATATAGCATTTAAACTTTTAGCCAGAGGTACTTGAGTTTTCATTAGTTGATGCAATATAAACATATGTATCCTTCAGCTGAAGCAATCAGTGAATTGTTCTGTGATTCTGCGTATTCTAGATATATTTTCAATGAAGGGATATAATTATGGTCATAGTAAAGAAACCGATTTTAAAAATTACTTTCTTTTATAGAGTCAGCTTACAGTGATAGTGCTACCTCAGCAGAATCAAATGAATTAAACAATGTTTATGAAAAAGTTAAAATTTACATTGACATTAACAAAAAGTTGAAGGTTTTGAAGGAGTTTCTCAGTGAAAATGAAGAACAGTTACAATCAAGTGTAAAGAACATGATAGAATTGACGGAAGAAATCAAAGAGCAAGCACAAGCAGCATTAGTTCAGTAATATTTTTATTAACAATACAACATTTTTCTTTTATAAGTAAGTGATCTTTAGTTACAGAATGTAATTTAAATAAAATATATTGATATCTTGCAATATTTCATATTCTTGTAAATAAATATCAAAGTAAATAAAAATATTAAAAAATCATTTGATTTCTTATACTCTCATAAAAATTTGTGTTCTAAGATTATTAATTACTTTTCATGAAATACTGGATGAAAGTCAATGTAGATAGGTGTGATATTCATGTGTTGGTACATCAAATCTCATCGCTGGATCAGTAAGATAAGCACACCATGTGAAGCCAGGAGGATAGCCTGTAATAAAGTTGTATATTTTTTTCAATATGTGTTACTCTCATTGATACACTTACTTGTTAACATATAGTTTAAAAAAAGTTAAAAGTTCACAATTTTTCTATTAATCCTAGATTACTTGAAGAACATAATTTTCATTCTATAAAAGAAGATATTTTTAGTATAATGTGAGTGATTGAACGATAACTTTCTATCCATTGATACTCACGTTAATTGAACATTAATGAACTTTTATGCATTCAAAGTGTATGAGTTGTAGATAAATAAATCTCGTGCCACCATCTTTGTCCAGCTGTGTGCAACCAGTTGTTAGTTTCTTCGCAGAACATAAACCACATTAAAATTGATCCAAAGCCAATAGTTGCATAGAATTTCCAGAAAAAAGCTCATCACTATTGTTTTACTGATCAAGCTATCAAAAAAATATTGTTGACTTTTACATCTAGGTTTTAGAAGGATTATGTATAGGTAAAGCAAACTTCTTTGGAAATTTCAACACTACTGAAGTGTACATACATGGATTTACTACACAATATAGTAGTAATAGATGTGTAGGATATCAATTTTAATGTTTGAATAAAAATAAGTCTCATCTACTTTTCAATGACTCAGTATATTTTTATAGATATACATGGACAAATATAATAACTAGCATAATTATAACAGTATTTCGATATTATCGATTAAACAATAACAAATTTTCATAAAACGTATGAACATGTGCATTCACAGGTATACAAGTCAGTTCAAAAATAAAATACGTTATCTTAGTTTTTCTGCTGTTAGAATACATATACATTCATATTCAGTACAATAATTCATTCATTTGCAGTCATCTTAAGTAAACAAATATATGTATAAATCTAAGTACAAACATTAATTATGGATGTGTATATTGATTATGAAAAACTTCTAAGGACGGATTTTATAGTTTCGAGAAAGAATCTTGTTGGACGAGAATAGTACAAATTATTCACATACAAAGCGTTTTCTCAGTATTCAAAACTATATTCAATCAAAACATTTATCGAAAATTGAGATAGGATATAGAAATAATATTTGAATTCGATGCTGATTCAAAAAAAATTTGATAGTAATGTCCATGTTTTCTTTCTCTTGAGGTTGTTAATTTTATTTTGATTTTATTTATTTCATATATATAAACTTCATCCACAAACCTGTCAATTTTAATGCAAGTCTGAGAATAATTTCATGACAATAAATGAATTGCAAACTCTCATGATTTGTATCACACTATTTCATAGTAAAGTATTGTCTACATCCATGTAATGGATAGTTATTAGAAAAATGAGAAAAAAATTGTAGAAGAAACTAATGAATTCATATAATCTGAGAATCGTGAAAATGTTCTCACACTTTATTGAACTTGTATATATTTTCTCATAACAAATAATTATTTTTAACGTCAACGCGTTTTCAAACGATGAATAATAGTTCTATCGGGCTTGGTGGATATTATTTTCTCATGTTTTGATGAATTATTTTTCAGTATTTTAAATTTGATCAGATTCAGATAAAGTTAAAAATGAAAAAGCAATACAAGTGTGAGAACAGTTTGCTCCGCTTTTTGTTGATATTGGTATTATTTTCAGTCTGTTAGTAAGATAATTAGTTTGACTTTGTCAATCAGATCATGCATTTTTGTTAATTTTGAATATTGTTACTAAAAATGTGAAGTATTGATTTGTTAATAAGAAGCTTATCAATGGTACCTAACTCAGTCCCATTCCGGAGAACCCTCTCAAATAAGATTCTACTTTACGGATTTGTAAAAAAGTATCAATTCAGTAGATACAAGTACTATAGCTGACCATAATCATGAATTTCCATTTCAGAGAATCTACTAGTAAGGTACTATTATTCTACTATTACAGTATTACTTTATTTCAGAAAATGATTCCTAGAATATAAGATATAAAAAAAATGGTTACCTATAGTTTTTTTGAAAAAAGACTATCATTTGATTTTCTGAGATAGGACCTTACTTACTATGTTTTTACAGGATCTCATTAACGGGTTTTCAGAAACAGGACTATACGGTTAGGGGTCATTGATATAAATTATTCCACTACATGGAAAAGAATGATCTTGAAAATATGCACAGTGTCTATTAAGCCATTAAATTATAGCATAACATCTACAGCAGGGGCGCAAAATTAGTATTTTTCGCAACAAGCGAATATTCCAAACACAGAAGGAAAAGTCGCACTTTTCGCATCTTGTTAGGAAGTAGTACATTTCAATACAAGAGCAAAAAAGATGATTATTGACGCTTCTGTTCTGTTATTACACTCGCTCCACTCGCCTGAGCAAAGCGAGAGCAATAACATCTTCTTTCGTACGCGCATTCAACACAATTTTTCCTGGCAAAATTTCATACATATTAGAAACTTATGTAATTTTGTTATGTTGATTCTATTCAATCATCATGTTTCAATTATCATGTTTTGAGATTTATTCGGTCTTTGTTAAGGAAGCTTATCATCATAATAAACTCTAGTATATATACTTACTTACATCATGCAACAATTTTCAGTATACCCCAAAAATGATCTTTCCCCGTTATAATAATTAGTATGAAAAGTATATAAAAAAAGAAAATTTAGATAATCGGGATGTCTGTGTCTGCATGGGAAATATTGGAAAATTATAGGTAGATGATGTTAATTACTAAAGTTTCTGGAATGGACATAAGCATTGGTTTAGTATTAGGCTTGATAAAATTATTCTACGTTCAGTCCAACGTTTTAAAATGAATTGAATCATCAATAACTGTTTATCTTAATTAATGATTCAACATTTCTTTCACTTACATTGGATAGCGAATGTAAGATTCAGTTGGTCAAGGAACTATAAACGTCCCAATAGAATATAAAATTGAGGCACAGTTTGAACATTCTTACTTTAAGAAAATATATAGTTTTGAGTAAAGCTACGTGTGATTGTAAATATTTCATATTTATCCAGTAGCGATGATTCATTATCGGAAATATTGAGATTCTGCGTAAAAATTAGCAAGTAATTTTGTATTTTCTGAAGTTCATTTTGGAACTGCATAATTCATATCTTTCTATATATATTTTTAATATTAAAAAACCTATAGTGTCTATTTTAAATGATAAATAATGGCAGAGCCATTGCATAACTTGACCAAAAATACGAAAATAGACCAAGCAAAGTTGGTTGATTTTGTCAACGGCCTTAATAAAGTATAGCAGATTTTCATGTTATTCTTTCACATTTTATTTCCAAAGCGGCTACCGGTATTGTGCTTGGAGATCAGCATCTATCAAAATCTAAGTAATTAAATCTAAGTAACATTTAAAGTATCAAATTGCTGGATGGGTTTTTTCAAAATCACTTAATTTTTAATCGTGCTAATCTCAGAAGAAACCATTGATTTCACATATTTATAATCAAATCCAGAAAAAAATATTAAAGGTCATAAGACGTTGAATTTATAGAAAAATATAGTCAGGTAGAACACATATCCTTGGAAAACCCCTACGATTTAATTTATGCTGTCAATATCTTAATCATAATAAGAAATTTGTTTCAGATTATAAAGAAGATTGTAAATTGGAAGTATTGTGAATTTTTAAACAGTCATTTCATGTACGCTTGGTATGAATTCAGGATCAATTTGAGTACTATACAAAGAAACAATAATCTCATATACCATCTGAAAACCATTATAATGGTAAAATAATCACTCGCAAAGTAGAAAACTTCAATTCCATAAGTCATTTAAGAAACATAACAGAAATGTAACTGTGCGAGTGGTACAGTTCGGTGAATCACCATTCAGAAAAACGTTTTTATATATTGTTCTGGTAGATTTCAACCGAGTATCAGAATTGCGTTTGATTAAGTACAAAATTCAATTTATACCTACATTAAGCCAATCGAAATTTATTACTCTGTCATCGGGCTTATTTTTTTATATAAAAATGATCGAAATTCCTTTACCAAATTTGAAGTTACCCATGAGCCGGGTCGTCGCTTAACTTGTCAAACAGTGAATATTTCTTTGAATGCTATAACTCTTCACTAGCTTGCAGTAACGACTACTTGGACGTATATCGAGCCGTCCTATCGTGATATGTAATGGACCAAATATTAAAGTAGCATTTGAAATAGAAGATATACGCATTTGAACGAGCTGCAAGTGGTGCAATGGTTCAAGATCTAGCCTGCATTTACAGAGCGTCGTTGTGCGCTGTTACTGGAAACCAAAGTTTGGCATTTTGAAAAAGTTACGCAGAGTCAACTTGCCTTTGGGCTTGTACTTGAGATGTTCTTCGATGAATTGGCAAGGGCAGCGCGCGGAGATACAGTGGCGAGGGGGCTGGATTGAGTTTTGAGCGGCGGGCCCCGTGCGCTCCTGTGAGTCAACAGCCAGGTCGAGCCTGTGCCGCACGAAGTGCTGAGACCAGCGCGACGAATACCTCAGCAGCAGCAACTCCGCCCGCTCCTGCCAACACACACATCAGACACTCAGCTTAGCCACAAAACAGCAATTGACATCCATCACATTGATGTTGTGGCTTTTTACACTGCAGGCGTTTCTTTATATACATGTATGTAATTTCTTCTGGTCGAGGTGATTTTTTAAAACGGTCTGGAGCAAAACAACACACTCGCCGTATAAGCACAGGACGGATGATTGCAATTTTTCACAAGGGTTATTTTTACCAGGAGGCCTATACCTAAAGTTGTTATTTCGACATCAAAATATGCGAATGATTCGATGACGTTTGAAATTCTCAAATGGTCCATAATTCTGAACATGTAATTTTTTGGCACATAAGTATGCATTCTATGATGCACCAATTAAATAATCTAAGTGGTGACAATATTATCACTTTACAATAAATTTGAGCACGAATCGTTGATTCAAAATGTCGAGCATTTCTAACTGATAAACGCAATATGAAGTGAATCAGACCGGCGAAATTTTTGTTAATCAAAAAGAAAAGAACTAATTTCACCAATCATAAAGAAATTGTTTACAATAGAGCATTCACTTTTTCATGCGAGAAAAAGGCACGATACATCGACAATTCGTGAAATATTTCACCAGGTTGCTAGATACCTCATCCGACATCTATTGCGTAATCAGATGAATAGTTGACAATTATTACGGATAACATCAGTGCGAACTCATCACTTTAGATTAGCTCTTCCTTTCACCTAACAAACAAATTGGATTGAAAGTGGATTATCTCAAATCGAGTGTACAGTTTGCAATGGATACGCTATTATAGTCGTGTTTAAGGGCAGAGGAACTTATTGAATAATACAATATTGTGGTACTATAATAGAGAAATAAAAATTCTTTATTATCATCGGTTTTATAGTTTTCTATCAATCATTTTCTAAAATTTACAGGAATGTTTTTAATTTTACCTGCTGACTCAGTTTTGGGAGAAAGCATGTATACACTTCTTCATACTATTTAACTTTTACCCGTTCATAAATTTTCGTTAACATTGGTTAAAATTATATTACCGATTTAACAATATTTTTCTATTTCAGTCACTTATTCAAGAGACATATTTTCCCATTTCAAAAATAACAAGATAGCAGAGTATATATTAAATTTATCCAAAAATACTACACTGTAATGGACGGAAGATTATACAGTTCTTATCAATGAAAACGATTCTCGAAACACTAAAAATCATCTTCATAACTAATTTAAAAAATATAGTTTTTTACTTGTAAATTAACAATTAATTTAAAAGTTATAGCCTGATAAGCCCATGAGATTTTAAATCTAGGAACAATAAAAATCTTATTATAAATTCTGTAATAATTCAATTGATATGTTTATATTTTTAGATGTATTCGGAAATCTTTATTGCGAAATTAAAAAAAAATGGACTATGTCTTCAACGATACGGTATCAACAGCTCTTTAAGTGGAGACTTACATAAATACATGAGACATTTCATTTTACACGAGTCGGATATAATAATAATAATAGTGTTAATCACTATAAATTTGAGAACTATTTGGAAATAAGTACTTTCAAATATTAGTTTTGATTAAGAGTATATTCTAAAAATATCCATCACCTTGGAAACTTTTAAAAATTTTATTCGTTAAAATAAAATTTGTGCAAGTGCTTTGCGGTAAATGTAAAATGCATCATTAGAACTTCAAATGAATGTCTCATTTCTCACTTATAAAAATAAAAGTACTAAGTTCAACATATTCATTGGAATCTCGAAAAATACCACAGAAAGTGCTAAAGTAAAACTATTTATGGTATACGTGATCATAAACGCTCATTTTACGCATCGATTTTCGTGCCTTAAATGCGATTTTACGCACCGGTGTTTTTGCCTAATTATTATAGCACTAGTGCGTAAAATTCGCGTTTGATCACTATGCCATAAAATATTGTATGCAACTCGTGAAATACGATTCCACGCACTCGTGTGACCATCTAGCCCTTGTCGCCGGCTTCGCCGACGACTCGTGCCAGCTTGTCACACTGGTGCGTAAAATCGCATTTAACGCACTAGTTGCATAAGATACTATTGAAGTACGCTGCACGTATAATATATGAAACTACACAACAATGTTAAAATTTCAGTAGATGAACACAATTTTTTAGAAAGAAAGTAATGTTTCAGATTTAAAGCGCTATACCAGTAGCGTGAGAAAAATTATCTGTGAGTTTTTCCAGTAGATATAAGTATACTTGTGTGTATATATACGACGTATGTAAGATGGCTTCTGTCGATAATGCGATCAACTTAAATCCCGACAAGGTTACTTTCACTTTTATACAGAAGAACTCATTGAAGAAAAACGTAGTTCCGTAGTCAGAAATGTATGTACTATGAAGTACATAACTGCATCATCGAACAAATACTCTTTATTAATCTCGGTCTTTCGCCATGAGACAAGACAGGTCATCGTCGCATTTTTCATTGCGATTTAACGATAATAGACGCTTAGAAAAATACGCAAATACACCTCCAACCTTCTACAAGTATCCCCAGTGCAAAGAGTCTTATTTGATTGCCCTAAAAACATTCTTTGCCGCCAGTGCGATAAACTCTACAAACAATTGGAACATTCCTTTCCCACAAGATACAATCCAAATATAACTGTATCAAACATGAGAGCAAGATTACTGCTTAAGGAAATACAACTTGCCGATTTGAAATCAAATTCGAAAAGATTACACTCTGTTTGAGTTTGTTACAAGTATCTGAATAGCCTGGGTGCTAAAACTAATTGTGCGATATTCCCTAAGCGTCTAGAATCATGCTAGAGTTTGGACGTTACATGCCCCTGTCTCTGAGGAAGTTACTCCATTGGGGACAGAAGTCGCGACCCTGCATGTGGCTCTTATTGCGCAGCCACTCCTCAATGTACTGGCAGGGACAGAGAGCGGAGGACAAGTGCCTGGGCGAGCAGGGGTTGCCGCCCTCCTCGTCGACCGTCCAGTCCAGACGTCGGCGCAGGTAGTCCTTCGCCCAGCGTTGCGTGTACCGGCAGAACACTTGCTCGCTTTTGCTCTATTCCAGGGACGTCAATCAATCAGATCATGCCATATCGCACGCTTTCAAGTTTTTTTTTTATTTAATTTTTTTCAGTGGACTTACTTTGAAAATTACCTTTTTTATGCATTCAAATCTCGCTTCAAGCTCATATTTAGAACTTTTCATTGACTCAATCGATTTTCAATCAATTTTAAAATTTCACTCAAACACATCAAGATCTGTGCAGCTTTGAATAGAAGTTCATTCATTTACAGCACCGATACATTGTTTAACCACAATAACGATTATAATTTACAAATAACTCTGAACAGACACACATAATACATAAAAAATATGTACATACATAATAAAGTTTATTTTCAAAGTATCTCATGCGGATCTCCATGCATTAAAATGAATAATCCAATAAATAAATGTATATACGACAATTAATGATAATTCCAAGCGTTATTATAAAAATCTTGCATAAAAATAAATCCCACCACGAAGATCACCGAAATCTATAGTCAGGTAGTAATATCTATAGATTTTTTTAAGCTATCTCTGAATCTTTATTATAGAAGTATATAATTCTCAGTTAAAATTAAACCGTACGAACTTGAAAAAATATTTACGTAAATTGAAAATCAGATTATAACTCATCTTTCAGTAAATATTGACGCTTCTTACGTATTTACGATTTACGAGTAGTACGATTTAGAGCAAAGATTATTGCTAGCGAAGATTAGACCGTTTCGACATGTTGAGTTTCATACCTTCCAGTTCATCTCACGATCGACTAATGGGACCAGATTTTACAATGGAAATTAGGAAAACATACATTCGTTTTCACGTGAAAAAGCCACGTGCTATTTTACGATGGGATTTTTTTCTCCCAGAAGTTATCCGCACTAGAACGCGTACCCAACGATGGGAATTTTGAAATGTTCTACTCTTCACCAAAACTTCAAAGTGAGTGCTACTCTTCGTAAGAAGCGCCGAAATATCATTGCGAAACATCTTGTATCAACGTTCAATAACAATCGATTCAGTCAACAAAAATAGAAAGAGCCGAGAATAGCTTAGTATGCTTATGATTAGTATGAGACAAGAGAATGAAGCAGTGAATTTTTATATATTCACTAACCTGTTTACGGGACACTCGCGTAGTAGTGGCGCCTTGAATGACGATGTCACTATCGTCGATATCCATGCGTTGCTGCAACTCGTGCTGACGTCGCGATCTCGAGTTCTCATCGTTACTGATTACTCTTCCTTGCCGTTCTTCTCGCTCAATTACTTCTTGTAACTTTTTCTAAAAAATATCGTTGAATCATTACGAAAACCGCTATGATACTTTACATTTTTTTCTTACTATTTTTACTTTTATGTTTTTCAGTAACTAAAGTAATAAAACATTGAAAATATAATTTTTAAAAGTTTAAAAAATTTTGAATATGACATTTTTCATGAAAATTCTAACTGTGAGTTAATACACTTATTTATGTTGCAGAACTGATTAAAATATAAGAAAATGACAAGCATTATCTGATCATCCATTACAGTTGATTAATATATACACATCTAAGTACTGAGTAATTTTCAATTTGTTCAAAATTGAGAGTGTGACAAAAAATTTATAAAATTGTCTACTCACAATGCAATCAGTGGTGTCAAAATATATAAAGCATAAATTGACTTTGTGGCATGATATATTTCCTCTGTCATCAAGGCCTAGTAAAATTTTGTGTCTAAGTAGATGTTTATTGACACCAGCCATACACCTTTCAAGGTTGTGGTTCAATTTGATTTTAATAAACATGCAAAGAAATATGGCAGCAGCGTTCAGGAACAGCCACATCACTCCTAAACCAAATAATGTAAGTCCCGTTACCCCTGAGAATAGTAGTCCTAGTAAGACTACAAATGCAGTGAATATCCAAACTACAAGGATCCTCTTGTAGCAAATATTGTACATATTAAATCGAACATCGTTAACAAGGAGCTCCATTATGTACACATAATCTTCAACTGTGAGCTGTAAGAACAAATATTTAATCAGTAATGGAAAATATATTTCTTGATGACAATTTTGAGAAACATTGTAACAAATAGTGAAGAGACAATTTACATTTCCTATTTTAAAATTTTACATAAGCTTATTTGAATGTTTATGAGTAAGTGGAGAGATACTAACCGTCAGTCCTTGAGCCATTAATTCTTCAGGTACAAGTTCTGGACGAAACCTAGCTGGAGTTATCCAAGGCCACTTAGTGTTAACTGGTAAGAGGGTAACAATGGTGTCGCCATTAGCAAAACCTTGCCTAATGTTACCAATAGGAGTACTAATGACATTCCTGCCATTGGAGGCATCTCTCAAATCAATTGTTTTCAATGAGGCACTTTTTGGATTGTTAAAACCTGTAGTGGAGGAGGGCAGGTTATGTTCTGGAGCTTCATTAGTCATAGAACGACTTAGCCCAGCTCTGTCCAGATTGATCTGAACAGAATTAGTAGCGAGCACAGCTCCACTGTAGCTCTCAATCTTCTTGTGTTCTCCATCGGCTGCATCTAAGGACTTGCTGATTTTACTAACATCTACTGTAACGGACTCTGGCTTGATGAAGGCTGGAGGGCTTGCTTCAGACTTGTCCAGTTGGTCAGGTTTCTTGGGGGTGGAGGAGGCAGCGGGACCAGCTTCCTCCTCGAACTTGACCCACTCCTTGGTCTGAACAGCTGGGCAAACTGCATCCTTGGCAGTGTCACTTGGTGTTGGCAGGCTCATGGTTCACACCTCTGTAACAACAACAACAACCACACTCCATCAAATACACGCAGTAGCGAAGCTCCGAGGTGAGAGATACCCTAAAAAATCTCGTGGATGGTCAACTCGAGCGCCGGCAGCGAATCGATAAAAAGTGGGCGCAATCCCGCGGTGCTAAGGTAAACAGTTCTAGGGCAAACGCGGCTAAAAATCAATTGGCCTCGCGGGCACGCGTCTCGACTCTCGCGACTGCACAACAGGCTGTTAACGAGTCGCGCGCGAGCGCGATCAGCTATAATCAGAGCCGCCGATTGAGGCTGACCAAGTCGCGCGTGCCGATCTCGGGTGAGGTATTTAGCTTATGTATATATAGGTGGGTATTAGCAATGCAGCTACACAATAATTTACCTGTGATGGGCCGAGTCTCATGACAGGGAGGCGCAGCAAAGCGGTCGCGGTGCTCACGATATATAGGGGAACTCGCACTGGCTCCCACGTACGGCGCAGCGGCCAGGCGCGGCTCGCTAATACATACATACATATATATATATGTATATATACATATATATAAGTCTCTCCGTCTCTTACCTGCATGCAGCGCGTGCTCCGAAATGGAGGAGCGGCACCACACGCGCAGGTTGTTGGTTCACTATATATATATATACATATGTATACTTATACATGTTTTGACGATCGGCCGGCGCTAGCCTCCACGTCACGGTTATAAGTATAATATATATATATATGTTGCTTTGGCTACGCAGTTCAATCAGACACCTGCAGTGCGCGCTTCACAATCAACAATATCGGCTTCGAGTCGACGAAAGACGAACGACCCCATATACTCATTTTTTCTTGCCGATTTTCTTATCGTCTCTGCTAGCCGATATCGGCTGATTCGACCATTGCGGAGCCTCAAGTCTATTGACTTTTTACCAGAAATACTATTTTACTCAATTCTATTGTGATTTATAATTTACTACTGCGATGATTTTATCTATTACATGAGAATTATCTCTTGCAATTCTCTTGAAAGAATAATATTTATTGAACCTTTTGCCGGGGTAACGCTTTAAACTAGAATACATTTTTTCAATATAATATTCGAATATGAAGAATTACTTACAATTTAATCCATAACATTTTTTCCATAACTTTCCAACTTCTCAAACTTGGAATTAGAAAATCTCTCCTTTAATGCACAAAATTTAGTGTTCAAAGTTTCATCGAAGAATATTATCTTGGTATTAAATCACGGAAAAAAATCCAAGTAGACCTACAAACGTGGGTCGCGGTTTAGCAAATTTTCATTGATTTCCGAGCGTTTGAGAGATATGAGCTACGCATTAAAGATTTCAATGCCGGCTGAAAAAAAATAAGCAAGATGGTTAGCCACATTTTGTGGCCATTGGTAGCAGTTTTTTAGAAATACTTTTCAGCAAAGAAGAACTTCTGAACAAACTACTGCGTAATTTCAAGAAGTACAATAGAAAATCAATAGAAAAATCTTAACCATCCAGCCAAATAATAGACTGAAAAGAATTTTCAACAAGTCAGCTATGATTATTGTATGCGAAATAAAAAATCAAATATATGATATACATTTTTATGTGTTTTTTTATTTCTTTTTTTCTAAAATCATCTAATCAATTAGAAATTCATCATCTTTTTACATTCTCAGATTCTTCTGTTCTCTTTTTTTATAATAATTATTAATTACATTTTCCGCGCCGAAAGTATACATCATAAGAATAATTGTCTTAAATATTGAATTAATTGATACGAGTTTCAATATATTCTCTATGAAATAAAAATCGAGAACTGGGAAATATAAAGATATTTAAAGCTAAACGATGATAGTTCATACAAATAAAAATATACTAGATCTTACAATAAATTCGTTGAAATGTTTTACATTAATCAATCAATTAATTAATTTTACATCTATGTAACAGAAATTTCAATAAAATATGAATTACAAAAAATAAATCTCATCAGTGAAAGCGTCTGAAAGCGTCACGTTCGGACGTGAAGCAAAATGCTTAATCTTCTCCATAAAACAATGATCATAAATAAGCACAACATATATTCAAGAGAAATTCATCTGACCATATAGATTCATATACTCTTCCCAAATATTTAGTTGGTCACAATCACCTTCCAAATTTTTTAGTATTTTTCATTATTTTATACAGCTTTATGAAACATTTCTCAAAGGCTCTTTACGATTGCAGGAATCCCCAACTTATTCAACAATAATATATGCGACATGAATGATCAGGTGCATTTACATGTCATTGGAATGGAACCTATTTTATAAGGACTTATCGCGAAGATACTTTCTTATAATGGCGAAACATCATTATAGTTCAACATATTTTACATGTTTCTTTATATCAGTTCAATGGTTTCGATATATATATATATAATATTTATGTTAAAAAATTTGTTACTTCTACAGCAAAAATATGCCAATGTTAATTTTTTCCCCTTTAAAAATGATGTTAAGATTTCTTATCTAATTAACCAAAATAAAGATCTGCTTCATTAGTATTTTCATGCAAACATTTTTGATATCTCATCAAGAATTCCTAGGAGTATGGGATGGTTGTCACTTTTTCCTTCTATTACTAATGTGTTTGATGATGGCTGGAAATAAATAAATCAAATTAATTCAAAGCGTAATTGTTTGAAGGCGATGAGTTAATCATTATTGTTCTATATCATAAAAATACTCATTCAGTTTTGTAAATGGTCAAGTAATAAAATGAAACGTTAATTATTTTTTTTTCATGTCACGAAAAGATATTTTTTGGGGTCATAACTCATGATTTTTTTGCATCTTGGGGTCATTTTGGTGTCAACGTGTATAATGAACTTTGTAATCAGGAAATCTTTTAATAAAAGTGATATAAAACTTACGTTCAGTTTGAACAGAAGACAGACGTGATGACCCTTAAGAGATTGTCCATACAAGGAAGCCGAGTCATCTATATGTTCAACGAGCGTAAGATTACATTCACTGCAGATATTTTTCAGGACGCCATTAAAATTTTTACACGCAGTTACTTCGTTTCTCAATTTGTGTAGAAGTTGTCCGCTTTTCAATAATTCCGTGAGAATGTCATTGTGCGAAATCCGACCAACGATAAAACTACTACAAGGTAAATGCAATGTAAAATCGAGTTTCTCCTGTACGGTGTTGTTAGAACTTTGCATCATGTACGTCAAAGTACCCCGAAGCTTTTGAGCAAAAGTTACATCAGACACCAAAATAGAAATATGCGCTTCATTAGAGCATGAAGGAAGTAACTGGAAATTCATTTTGATCCCATCTTCGTCTCTTGGCTAAGAAATATAATATTTTATTAAAATTGTTAAAAAAATTAATGTTCTTTTCACTAGTAGATTAATGAAAAAAAAGTTGCTCACCCTCCGCTCTAGTTGTAAAGTTGTTGTATCCAAAACGTTAAAAACCAATTCCTTGACTATATCCTGCGATTTGTTAGTGAATGAAACTAATAAAATGATTTTACTAGTGTCATGTTCGAATTGTTTGATTTCATAAAGCACTTTTACAGTCTTGTCTTGAGCTAACTCTTTGTGAGAAACTAGTGGTTGGTTAGAAATATTAGATTCAGTATCAAAGTTAAGATCTTTACTAGGCAAGATTTCTTTAGAAGGCGTAGAAATGCCGGCAGTTTCTTCATAATCTTGATTTTCTTTATTTTTCTTACTTTTAGTTTTTTTCGACTTCTTACCAATTTTTTCATAACTAGTTTTATCTTCTTTTTCTTTACTCTCAGATTTATCTTTCTTGCGTTTCGTCTTCTTCATTTCTACATGCTTAACTGGTTCTTGTATTTCTTTCTCTTCTAATCGAAGATCATCTACTTTCAGTAAATCTACATCATCGTGACTATTTTTCGACTCACTCTTTTTTTTTGTCTCTTTAGAACTATGTTTCTTTTTCTGTTTTTTATGGATCTATTTGAAAAGATGGAAAATGATTAATAAATGGAGGAATTTTGTTCAATACTCTTCACGATTTTGAGTTTTACTTACTTTTTCGGATTTATCGGCAGTTTTATCAGATGCGGAAACACGAGTCTCTTGAATTCGACGTTGAACAACAGGCAAACGTTCTTCATCGCGTAGAGGCAAGTCAAGATCAATATTGAGAGCTCGATGAGGATCATTGACATCTTTTGTATCACTTTCGTTGCTGTCACTCAATGCGGCTCCAGGTGGCAATTCTCCTACTCCTTTATTCACCATTTGAGCTGGGAAAACTTCATCATTGTCTTCCGAGCTACTGGAATTTTTATCTAGAAATTTTACAAGATTAATATATTTTTATATAAATAAAATAATTTTGGAAGAATTTTTTTGTATTCAAAAGTTAAATTACTCTTTTTAGACTTTTTCTTTTTGCCAGTTTTCTTGTGACGCTTGCGGTTTGACTCTTCACTTTTGTACATGTGATAAAATTTGTTTGAGTGCACGGAATCAGAAACTTTCAATGATACTGGAATATCCAATTCTGCAATAGGAATATTCTCATAGTCTTCATCTTTGCCAGATTTATCATAAAATGAAATTTTCTTCTGCGCTTTAGAGGAATTTTTTAAATAATGTGGATTGTTTTGCTGTTCTAATTTTCTTGCTTCACGCATTGATTCTAATTCTTCTGCTGTTGGTTCATGGGTTTGACGCTTATTATCATTGTCATTGATTTTTTCGGTTTTGATGAATATTTCATTCATATCCATATCTTCAGAATCTGAACTTTCAGAAGGAGGATCATTAATCCATGAATCAAGATCCAAATCTTCTGGTATTGGCACCTATAATATGAAAAGATTATGAGACATTTTTCTTATAGATTCATTGAAAGGATGACGCTTATCATTATGTTTTAAATGATTTTTTCATTCCAAGACCAAAAGTTATATTGTTTTGGAATGAGGGTGACATTTTATTACCTTTCTTTGAGCTTTAGGAGCTACTGGATTTAGTTCGCCTACAAATGCTTCAGATACTTCTTTGCATAAAATTGGATTCTCTATTAAACACTCAAGCAGAGCTACAGCAGAGCTTGACCTTTCTTGAACTTCTAAATCACTACTACAAATAAATGTTGATAGTTTTTCTTTCAGATCAACAATCTAAAAATAATATATTAATAATAAATAATAATATTTATAATTAATCATATTTTATGTATTAATAATATAACATAGATATATTTGAGAAGTAATGATGTTACAAGAGTAATACTACCTGCTGCACAGTATTTACATCAGTCTCGTCAGCTCTATTCAAAATAGCAGCAATCAATTTTAAAATATTATGAACATAAACAGCTTGTATATGACCAGGCAAACTTGATGCTTGAGGCTTGAGCATTGATTGCAATGTCGTCATTGGATCATCTAATTCGCTGTAATAAAAAAATGGATCAATGTAAAGAAATGAACATTTCATGCAAGATTTCAAGCGTTTATTTATAAATGAAAAATCTTATTTTTACGAAAATAGTATATTATGCAACTAGTGCGTGAAATTTTGAAGACGTGTGTGAACGTGTAACATTCGTCGCCGGCTTTGTCGGACACTCGTGAACACGTCCGCACTGGTCTTAAAAATTTCACGCACTAGTTGCATAATATACTATTTTAAATCCAATTTACCTGGAAAATTCACCACATATCCATGCAGCTGCGTAAAGCACCTCAGACATGGTGGCTCTAGGCTGTCCTGTTAGGAGACCTGCATTTTCAAGGAGAATTGAACATTGTTGAGCTGAAAATTTCCTTATAGCTTGAACACGTATTGTTACATCCAATAACTGCATCGCTATTAATTTGCCGTGTTTAGTTCCTTCCATACGCGTCAGTTCCACAAGAACAGATATATACCTGTGATAAAATATTTAAAAAGGGAAACGTAAATAAATTTTTAAAAATATTTCGTGAATAATTCAATGTAAGAATCTTACCATTCGAAATATGTAATAAATTGATAATTGTTTTGAGAACAAATTTGAATAATCTTAGATAGTAACTCATCTCTGTACATTGTACCCTCTGCTTTGTCCATATGCACCATTAACTTTTTAACAATTTCCATTAAATTCTTCTTAGACACCATGCCATACAGTAAATCTAGTGCTCTTAATCTTATACTTTCATCTTTGTCATCTAGACATTGCATTATAAGATCTTTATGTGCTTGTACACTCTTTGGATGAGTTTTCAAGATCTTTGACATAGCCAACAACCCCAAATACTTGAGGTTTTGATCAGAGTCTTCAATGAGTATTCGCAATTTTTGTACACATAACTGAATAGAGTCGGAGTGATTTGGCATACCAGATGATATTGAAATTAAAACAGCTATCACAGTATTTATACACTCATACAGCAGAGACATTGCTGATGTGCTAAAAATGTCAATTTAATAATTATTTTAATTCAAATCGTTTCTTCATTTTATCTGAGTGTAAAACTGTTCTAATTATAAAGTCTGAAATTATCTATGTAACATATACTTGAATACAAGAACAAAAATAATGAATTCATTAATAATAAGTATCATCATAGAGTGAATTTGAAATGTAAAAGTTGGATAGTAAAAAAAATTTGAATAATATTAAAGCAAGGTTCAACTATTCTATGAAACAAATTTACTTGTTTGAAATGTTACTTCAACAAAATAATAGTTTATAGCTAGGCTAATGATAAGTTAAAAATACCTGTGAATTAAATTTGTTAGCGGTTCTATCAATTTTTTGCCAAGCCTAGGTTCTAGAGGTGTCAATGCGCCAAACTGTAAATTTTAAAAGTAATCTATACAATAACTAGTATACAGAACTTTTCTTATACACAAAATATTGGCTGGTTTATATGAGTGAAAAATGAGTAGTAGCCTCTATAAAAAAGCTACTATAAACTGATTGACTAGTATGGAAAATAACAAAACTACTCTATTTATCAATCATTTAACACTAAAACCTTGATATCAGGTCAATAAGAGGCTGAGTCAATCGGCGGCCCATTTTTGGCTCGATCAGCGTTATAGTTGAGAACTAAGCACGCAAAAAAGGAATATTTCATTTATCTTAATTTTTGTAATAATTGAAATGGAGTCATGATTTTATGAATTCTTAAATTCCCATTATTGGATAGTGAACGATTAAAATTGATTTTTGAATAATTTTACCTGTTTTACATTAAAATTTTCTACGACAGTGAAATCATGAATTATAAAACCATAGTCATCTCACCAATTTGATGATCTTGATGAGCATCCAATTGTTTGTAGATGTTGTCATTAGTTTGAAAAATACTGGTGCTAAACTGAGGTAATTTTTTGGATTTTTCCTAGCTAATTCACAAACAACATTCACTGCTGCAGATTGTACTCCACTATCAGGATCTTCTAATCTTTCTTTCAATCTAGGAAAAGCAGGCCTGAGAGCTTCTGGGAATCGAAGAAATACTTTGTACATCATCAAAACTGCTTTTTTTCTCAGATAGGGTTTAGTAGAAGTTAACAAAGTCATTATATCATTGACTAAATCCCTAGCTAAGTCTTGGTTAACAAAACATGATAAACCACTTAGCGCCAGTCCAGCATCATACTGATTGGAGCTATTCAAATCTTTACGAATCATATTGGTAGTTAACATGAGCAACTGTAAAAATAATTCCAATATTAGTATTGGATAACCAGATTGAAACCATAAGATAATAGTGCAGATTAGGAGTACAGACCTCTGATTCCATATGAAAACTCTGGCTAGCAGCTAAGTATCCAATCCTTTTAAATGTAAATTTTGATGAAGACATAACTTCTATAACATTAAACCCAGCCCAGCTAATATCATAGCCCAACATTTGAAGCTAAAAATTGATAAAAAAAATTTCGAAATTAATCATAATTTTGTAACAGCTGATTTATAGTATCGAAATGAATAATGTTATACTTACATATGTAAGTTTGGCAATGGCATTCGCTTTGACTGCAATGTTGTCTTGCCTCAACTCTTGCTTTATTTCTTCCATACATTGTGTTATGTATTTGGACTGAAAATCATGGAATACTGATGAGTAACTTAATATTTATTTTCTTTGGTACATAAAATGATTCCAAAGAGAGCTGCATCTTTTTTAATGATGTTTCAATCTTATAGCAGAAGATAAATAATACCCTTTCAACCAGACACTCTAATCTGATTAGTTGTACATCAAAATGAAACCAGTCTAGGATTTGTTCTACTTTATACATCAAAGAAGCCCAACTATATAAAATCATCAACATAAGCTTTTTCAGCATAGCAGAAGATACTCTCCAGAACAGATTGCACGAAGATTGGCCACTCATATAAGTATATAAATGAGTCCAAAAACAAGAAGTCAAGCACATGCAAATACCGAGCTTTAGAATATGAATAGGTCGCGAAAAAATTTCGGAGAAGTGCGCGACTATTTTGGAGTTAGCAAGCCCCAAGCAGAAGGGGAGAAGCAAATGTCCTATACCTCGTTCTCCTTGTTGTTCCTGATACCGCGCACGAGGTCGGTGAGGTTCTTGTCGAACAGGCGCTCGAAGTTTCCCTTGACCTTGCGGAGGGCCATTTGGACGGGTAGCTCGGCGCTGCCGAGGCTCTGCAGTCTCTCTCTCTTGAGGGCAAAACAAAACCAACTGCTTCACCTAACGTCACCTAATCAGATAGCCATCGCTCTCTCGCCGAGCAGCGCTGCTGCACCGCACTCGCAGACCTGCACACACCGCTCTGCAGATCACTGACTATGTATGTATTATGTATGTATATATATATATATATATATATAGAGCTGCGCGAGGCCGCGCTGGCGCGGGCGGCGGGGTGGACTTTTTTGCGAGGCGCGTGCGCGCCGACTCGCGCCGCGATATGCGTTCCCGCACAGTTTTCGAACTCTCCTCTCGCGCACCAACTCGCCTCATATATGTTACATATTCTCTCCTCTTTTCGACAATATACAATACATACACTGTAAAGGAGTCCTGGAACTTGCATTTACCCTTGGATATAGCTTTTCTGGCTGTAAACCGACATGAGGATGAAATTGTTGTAAAAAGTTGGGCAAGAAAAGCCCAAATACTCGCGGTGAGGTTCTTGATCACTTGGCTGCAGTTCTCGGCTAGTAACGTTAGTAGTGACCTTGCCAACTCGCACTGCTGCAGCGCTATTTATGTACCAAATACCATCTGCAATACCACATTTTTCGAAAACGCGAACGGCATTTTCTCGAATTCACGATCAAAAGCCTTGCTCAATCTATCGGGCGTCGAGTTGTTAATGCGTAATTCGCGGATTGCTGATGGGGATAAGCTAGCTTTTTCCTCGCAGGGACATGCGTATACTTATTATAGGAAATTTCGAGGCGTGCACTTTTGAACAGCTATATCTATATATGTAGCGTACATTATAAATATATGTATATATATATTATGCGTGCTACCCGGTGGTGGCGCTGGGACGCGCGCTTTTACATTGGTGTGCGTGCCGCCGCGGCTTGACCGTTATTATGTGACGGCGCGCCGCCGGTCTCGTCCAAGTCGAAAGAGAGGAACGGAGAGCCAGACGAGAGAGAAAGAGCGAGAGAGCGAGAGAGTAAGAGAGAGAGAGCTGCTCACGCGTTGGCTCCAGGAAGCTGTAAACCGCGCGAGACCGACGAGAGCTGCGAAGAGGAATTATGCGCTTGGCCGGGGACCAGTGGAGCGAGCCGCGCGAGGCAGCCTGATACCCGCCGGCACCCGGTGAGTACAACACCACGCGCGCCAAAGACCGGGCGAGGCTTCGCCGGGCGAGAGCTCCGTACTCTCCTCTGCATGCATCGCTCGCCTGCACTCGCCAGCCGCGCTCTTCCCTATGCCCGCAGCGGTTCGGCTACATGCTTTGAGCCGAGAAACCTCCAGCTCCCTTCGTTTTTGAGTATACGACTCTCGCGCTCTTTGCACTCGAGAACTCACAAACGATATACTGCGCGCTTGCTGCTGGTGTGTGGTGAGGCTAGGACGTGTGCTCGTTCGATACGCTAACTTGTAATGTTTGTTGGTAATAGGAGAACAAGAGTGATTACGCACACGTGAACTCAGTGAGAGCATAGGCTGGACAAGGGCCCCGGGCTCCTAAATATTTGCACACAATTTGAACAGACTTGCTGCCGCCAACATGTCCATAGAAGCACTCAGCGACGCTGAGCTGCGGACAAAGCTCTCAGAGTATGGCTACCCAGCTGGACCCGTTACCCAGACCACCAGGAAAATTCTCATCAAGAAGCTGAAGAACCTAATGGAGTCACGTAGTTCTGGTGGTCGACATTCCATGGCTGCAAGGTAGGACCAAAATTCTTACATAGCAGTGGCCTATATCTTTGTAAATTACTGCTCTTCCACTCAAAACATTGATAAACTAGACTTGAGATTGAACAATTCAAATAAGGTCACATTTCTGTCTGCTTGCAAGACCCCCTGTTTATGGAGCAACACTGATATCTATCCATATGCGAATTATTATTGCAGGTTCAGCAGTGATGATACAGATGATGACTCTTCAGCAACTACTAAAAAAAAGAAGAAAACTCCTCTCAACACACGAAGACAAACTTTGGCAAACCCCATGCCTCCTCCAGCCACAGCCCCAGTTGCTTCTCCCAGTATATCTAAGAGTCCATCAAGAAAACGTGTGTCAAAGAATGTCAATGCAGAAACCGATGGTTCAGATTATAATAACTCCGTACCAAACACAACAAAGCGCTCGCCATCAAAGACTGATAGAACTTTTGTCAAAAATAACAAATCATCTAATGATAATGATGGTCTAGAAACTGGTTCCGACTCTGATGCTGTTGAGGAAATTTCTCAACCATCCGTTGTTGTCACTAAATTTGGTGATGGTATAGCAAAACCGTACAATGTTAGAACCACTGGTATAACAGCATTCGATGTAAACTCACCAAAACCTTATGATTCCAATTGGAGAAGAACATTGCGAGATTCTCATGATACTAGCTTGCGAACTAATACTACTCCAAGTACAACATCTAAAGATGGAAGATATTCAGTGAATTTACTGAAGCCCAGTACACTACTAGATTCTTCTATAAATGATTCTCTATTGTCAAGAGATACATCTAAGAAAGACGATATCCTTTCTAATTTTGAAACGCCTTATTTGTCTGAATTCACTAGACGACTCAGCGTCCAAGCATCTGTTAATTTACCTTCATTGTCTAAAACATCTCTGAAAGGTAAGCCAATTTCTCTTGCATTTGAATTTTGAACACATAGATTTTTTATCTAATTGACAAACGTTTCTTGTATGAATATTTCAATTAAAATAAAATTGGCTACATTATATAATTAAAATTTTACAGGGACAAAATATCGCTTGTCGAATTTAGCAAACACACCTGAAGTGAAAGAATCTGATTCTAATGGTCACTTTAATTCACCCCTCAGAACAACATATCCTACAAGCTCAAGGTAGATTACTTTTTCAAAGTGATTATTTGAATTTTATTTTTATTATATTACTTATTTATGACATGAAACATTTATCTTTTGTCAGTATGACGTATGTCACATCTTCTTTGGATAAAACTCGAGATATTAACAAAGCATTTAAACCATCACCTACATCTCGAGAAGAAGTTAAGAACAATCAGAATTTCATATCAATGGTCCTTGTAGTTGTCCTGGCTCTATTCTTCATAGGTTTGGCAATAGTGTACCTTGGACTTGAAGGGAAGCCTGAGTTGCCTCTACTCCCAGGTGGTATGTCAGAAACTTTCAGGCTTTAATATTTTATTTTATGTTGATTAATTACTGATGCTGTACTCATTATTTTATCAAACCATTTTGATAGAATAATTCATTTAACATACTTGATTGCATATTAATATGCATATACTATAATAATGACCTATTGATATTAAAAAATGTCATTTTCAATGTAGAAATTGTGAAAGTTATTTTCACACATGCTTATTATTATTGCAGATTTAGAAATGATTGACATTTAATTTTAAGAATTTACACTGATGCAAATATTTCGATCAAGTCGTAATAGAGAGTACTAATATTTTAAAAAAAATATTATAAATTTTCATGTTTGACTCGTGGATTGTTGATTTAGAAATAAAATATGGTATTTCATTTTGAGAGAATAATTAAAGTCATACATCAAGTTATTGTGCTAAAAGAATCTGTTAATGTATAATCATTGTAGAGAAAAGATATATTCCTTCTAGAATTTAATTTTTACAGCTGTCCTTTATTTGAAAATGAATTAAATTTATAAAATGTTGTATAGGCGATCAAATTTAATCATCCGATAACTATACTGAAAATACAAAAACAAATTTATTTTAAACAATATAATGAAAGTTTTCAATCGAGATGAAATCTTGTTATTTCGAGTATGTATAGGGCACTATTGAATTTAGAAACTATCACTTGTGAGAATCTGTGTTTTGATCGCCTATGCTATTATTAAAATAATAAAATACTTTCATGAAACATGCATAACTTTTTTATTTCTTATTTTCCTTGCCGTTTTTAGATAGTGATATACCAATCTGCTTTGTTGAAAATTATGACCAAAACAAGCCTGGCTCAAATTGTATACCTGAAGACAACGTTAAAGATACATTAAATTTTGTCAAAAGACTTCATACTATTTTATTGAGAAGAGCTATAGCATCAGAATGTGATGGTGCGAAAGAACCACCTTATCTGAATAACAAGGATATCATTCAAGTGTTTGCAAGTTCAGAATCAGTAGGTTCAATGTTTCTTACTAAGTATTTTTTTAAATTTCGTTTTAAATTATTCCTAAAGATTTTGCTCTTGTTCAACTTTCAGGCAGATAGAGCTTTGAGAGTAAAGGAAATATCTCATATGGCTCATTTACTTGTATTCAAAAATCCTAAGTGGGGAATGTCTCTTGTAGATGTTTCAGACGAAGATGAAAAACCTAAAATCCTTGAAACAATGGTAAGGACATTCGCAATTTTTATAACAAGTTTTATATTATTTATTTTTTTAAATGAAATCTTGCAATAACAGAATAAATGTGTTTTTTTCCAGGACGAAGTATACTTGACGAGATTAGATGGAAGATTAAGTGTATTAATACCAGAACCAGATTTACCTTTACCGTGTCTTGCAAAAAAACGAATTTATACAGTTGTTTGGTCTCTTCTGATTGCAGCTTTTGGTAAATTTCTGACTGATGTTACATTTGATTCTGTCAGCGATGTTTGTTGAAAAATCTTCTAATTATTCAATTTTACGATTTTCCAAAATTCACAAGATTATCGCATGTTTGTGCTACGATTAACTTGTTTGACAAATTAGTTTTTATTACGTTTAGAGTTAATTTTGAAGTTGTATTTCTATCAAGAAATACATGATGAATAAATAGAATTAATTAATTGAAAATTATTGAAGCTGTAATTATTGTATGAATATATGAAACTTGTTAGAATATCAGTGACAAGTAAGTTAGTTGAAACAATTGATGTGGAAAGAATACAATTTTACCAAGATTGATGAGTTTTTTAATATTAAAATAAAAATACTCAACTCGCTAAGAATCATAAGGTTATTAATATTTGTGTTTCAATATCTATTAGTGTTTTCCAACTTATCTTAAACTTACGGAAAAATCGTTTGTTATTTGTTAATTGCGAGTTTTCATTAAATAAGCACATGAGGAAAGTCTTACCTTTTGTTTTGAAAATTTTAATAAATCTTCTAATTTTAGGTGCACTAGCAGTGATAGGATGTCAAAAGCTGTTTATGTTATACTGGGAGTATAAGAAGAATACGGAAAGAGAAGTATTTAATTTAGTCAGTGAAATTATAAACATGCTAGAACTTCACCATCAAAACTTTGCAACTACTAGTCCTGGTGGTACGCAAGAAAGTTATCTAGCTATAAATCATATAAGAGATAATCTTATACCGCCGAAAGATAGAAAAAAATTGGCTGGATTATGGGAAAGAGCTGTCAAATTTTTAGATGAAAATGAGTCAAGGTAGTAATTGCATTTTATGATTTTCTGTCTAATGAACATATTAAGTTATTGTAATTAGTGAAATACAACTTTCATAAATTTACAGAATTCGAAGAGAAGTTCAATTAGTTTCTGGAGAAGAATTCCAAGTTTGGAGATGGCTGCCAAGCAATTCAGCGTCATCTAATTCTCCAGGTTCTAGTCCAACTCCGAAAATGTCAAAAGTTTGGCAAGGTAGTGCATTTGAAACTATGGATGGTTCTGTGAACAGTCCAGCATGTTCACCAACTCCTTGCCTGAAAATAAGGCATATGTTTGATCCAGATGTGTAAGTTTTGAACCATACATGAGAAACAACTTTAATTTTTGGAACTCAGCACTTGACTAAGATATATACATATTTTAGGGAATTTGAAGAAGATTGGGAAATCAAAGTCAAAGATGCCATACTTGAAAAATGCGGTGAGAGCGTTAAGATTCTACACATTAAAGTTGACCGTGGAAGTCGTGAAGGATGTGTCTACATGAAGTGCATGTCCCAAGAAGATGCTGGTAAAGCTTACAAAGCCTTACATGGATGTTGGTTTGACGGTAATGATAAATACTAGGTATTATATCATTTTTATGAGATCAACTTTTAAGTAATGAATTTCTATTTTTAGGGCATCTAGTTACTGTTAAATACTTAAGACTGGAACGTTATCATGAACGATTCCCAGAAGCTGTACATTTTACAACTCCTCTGAAACCAAGTAACAATCAACGACTTTCTATGCAAGCGCATTATTGGACAAATTCGTCAGAAGCAAATTGAGCTCTTTTCTTACACTTGAAAAGTTTTTTCTCTTATTTCAATTGATTTACTTCATATCAAACAGCGAGATACATAATACATCATCGAACATTTAAGATACTTTCGTTAATAGTTCTTTCGTTTTTGTGTATAATTGTAGTCTTGTTGAGCAAAAGTGGTAATGTTTTGATCATTTGCAAATAATTTTTTTTATATTCTTTTAATTTTGAATAACTGAGTTTCGTTTTTATCATTGTACTGACTACTAAGAAAACACAAACTCACATCGAAGATTGTCTGTAACAAGTTTGTGTTTATACAATAATATATGAGCATATTTCACCTTTGAAAATTTAAAATTATTATCAATGTTTCGATAGGATCTATTGAGATTTAAAAACATGACTCATAATTATTAATTGATGTAGTTTAAGGTAAGATAATCTCCATTGTAAAAATGTTATGAAATATTGTTTACGTTGAAATAGCGTTCACAAATTTTTTATAATTATATAACCGAAAAAAAATTAGCTTTTTTATAAAACGATTTCATTTTTTCCACCAACCCTGCTTCTTACAGCTGAAATCTTTAGAAGAAAGAATTATTTTTATAGTGTGTGATCACGATAAAAGTTGGAACGTTATAAGAAAAATATTAGATTCTCTAATTTTAAATTATTTTAGTGCACTTCTACTTAATTACTTTTACTTCAACTAATTGCTCTTAAGAAATGTAATATTTGAATAAATAATTTTGTAAATACTCTATGAATTATAATAAACAATATTTTCATTCTATAAAATTGATATTGTGTACAATTATTCATTACAAACATGAATATTTATATATTCATCGTTTCATCATAATATGAGTCTCGTTCATAACATGGTATACGATTATAGCATAATACGATTTTCAAATAACGGAAGTACGGAATCCATTTTGACTCACGTTGTGGCCGATCGTTGTGGCGCTTGATATTCCTTTTCATGTGCCACTTCCTCGTTGTCTGTCTCTCGTTCGCTAACCTGCGAAGATGGTGAGTGCGGTGGGATTCTCTCGCCAACAAATAAACTCTTTTTGATGTTTGTATCGAACATATTCATTGAATTTTGAGATTATAAATGGTGCGGTGGTGTAGATATCTGAAATATATTGATTTAGTTTCATTTAGTTTCATTTCGTTGACGAAAATAACTACTGTCGGCCAACACCATGCGGTTCGGTTTACTTAGGTTATGAATTAGTGTTTCAATTAGACAGTGAACACGTATTGAAATTAATTCGGTAGTTATATAGAAAAAAAATATGTGAAAGAATTTCATTCTATTCGTGTAATATTCTTAGTCAATATATATTTGTTGGCTGTGAGTTATTATTGTTTCAAGTCGTGGTTCTTGTGAACTAGCTGGAACCTAGACCATTCAACGTTTCAATAATTTTGTGACATATTTTAACAAACCATTTCGCTTTCTAATAAAAATGTTTGTTTTCAGACTCGGAAGCGTAGGAACGCGGGGCGTGCCAAAAATGGCCGTGGGCACGTGAAGCCGGTTCGTTGCACAAACTGTGCTCGTTGTGTCCCTAAAGACAAGGCTATCAAGAAATTTGTTATTCGTAACATTGTTGAAGCCGCTGCTGTTCGAGATATCACAGATGCAAGTGTGTATTCTCCGTACCAGCTTCCTAAGCTCTACGCCAAGCTGCACTACTGTGTATCCTGCGCAATTCACTCCAAGGTAGTCCGTAATAGGTCTAAGGCTGACAGACGCATCAGGACACCACCAGTTCGCAACTTCCCCAGGGTAATTATAATTATTGATTCATAAAGTTGTAATTTCCCAAAAGAAACCATAAATCATTGATTGCCTGAAAGTATTTTCAATTTGTGATAGATGATTGAATAAATAGTTGAATGGTATTCTTTAATATTTTGACAAATTGTAGCTCAAGTTACTTTCTAATTGGTTCATGACAATAATTCAGATATTATATTTCTACAAGAATTCTTTCCATTCAAAATACTCATACTTTGTTTAAGAATGTTATTTCCCACTAAGAATTGATAATTTGACTAGCCAAAAAATTTCAATCTTTGAGCATAATTATGAATTCAATTATAATTTTTTAAAACATTTTTTGAGAATAATTTTTTGTTTCAGGATATGCGTCAGGGTCAACAAAACAGAAAGTGAACACTGTATGTTTGGAATTTTACAAATAAAAGATAGCTAAAACATTTTATTGGTTAAATTTATAAAACCTCATCCAACAGTATAACCCATGTGAAGTTCTTTAGAACATTTATTTGATTCTTATGTTTTTGACATATTTCGTTGAATTTTTTTATTCATTTTATTTCTTTTGATAACTCAAAATAAAATATTCTTTTAAACAGTTCATTTGCATGATAGTTTCCTAAGAATAATCAATTGATCTAGATACTTTTTAATGATAATACATTATTGATCAAATAAACTACTGACAACATATTGATCACATAGACAATGTAGGGTGCCACAATGTATAATTAGGATAGTATTTTAGATTGGCAAGCAATTGTTCTACAAGGTTGAACTTCTGCAAAACACATGGTAGAATGAAAATTAATTCAAATATTTATATTTACTTGAGTAAATTCAGTAAAGAAATTGGAAAGATTTAAAATCCATGTGGTTTCAATTATATATAGTTACACTAGATAAAAATTATGAATTCTCAATAACTCTGATGAAATCATCTACTTCAATGATTAACTATTTTCAATAAATTCAGAATCATTTATTTGCTTCTTCCATAGCTTTTTTCAAAGATCGTTCAAAAATTTTCTTAGAATCACAGAAGCCTTGTTTTGTCTTTCCAAAAGAGTTTGGTCCTGCAGATGTAGGTGTATCTCTGCCAATATTTCTCATTCGCATTTTGGCTTCTGCAGGCATTTCTTCGGGTTCATCATCATCATCATTGTTGAACACTGAAGCTATTGTATGTTTTTTTGATGGAGCTGGCTTTTGAAACTTCTAAAACAAGAAAAGTTATATAAATTCAAATCATTCGAAATAAATAAGAAATGAAGTGTTTGTTTAGTCTCAATACTAACCGATCCACTATCTAATTTCATCTGAATACCACTTTTCTTTGATTCAACAACACCTTTCTTGTCGAAGCCAAAAGCGAGTTTCTGAGATTTGCTGCTCTGAGGCTGATACGGACTGTTTGACAGTTCATCTTGGTCATTTGTCCGGTGGGGTGAACGCGATCTGGATCTGGAGTCATCATCCTCCTGCCGCCTGTCCTCAGCTCTGTAGGCACTTGACCCTGACAACGTCAAACACTGGCAAATTCAGATCAAGTTAAAAACAAAGCAAACTAATCAACCGAAAGCTTTTTGAATGGCACTAAGTGTGCCATTCTCCACACTGAACGAGTATCCGAACGCGAGCCATGATTTATCTGTCCAGGAGAAATTATGATTAGAAAATATTGAATGCATCAATGGTGTGCATTAATTGCAATTGAAAACATTGATTCAGCTATAGCTATGCTCGAGTGAAAACGAGTATTGCAGTAGAGAGTATAGAAACCAATGTCATTTTGTATTGCTTAATGAGTATTCATGTAATCGAGTAGGTGCTTAGTGAGTTGCATGAAATTCTACAGGGCACCCACCATTATACCATTCAACAAACGGACGCGGAAACGAGGCGATAAGAAGCAAAGATTGAGAGTGAACCTTTTCTGTAGTCGTCCCTGTCGTAATTGCTCCTGTCGTAGCCACGCCTGCCGTAGTCGTCGTCCCTTCTGCTGTAGTCACCGTTTCTGCGGCCGTAGTCGTCGTCGTTCCTCCTAGCGTAGTCGTCCCTACGCTTGTAGTCGTCACTGCGGTTCGACATGTTGGGTCTCGGATCGATTTTTGCTCTGGCTTGGCAATCTGTGCGATGGCTTCGCGGTAATTATAATTTCACCTTACTCCCATAAAGTTTCAATGGAAAAGATAAATAATGACGCGTGCTATGTATTCAGTGTTGGCACTTCGCAGCGTCATTTATGCGCTATACGTTTATACCAGAGAGAGTACTAGGGCAAGATGTTTCGTGCGCGACTGTGATGCGTGCTGCTAAGTATATGATGGGAGTTTCGGAGCGCCTCTCCTGGTCTCTTTCGTAAACTCCAATACTTTATACCTTAAATTCACTCTTGATGCAAAATGGGCCAGTATTATTTATATTTTTTCTAATTTGAAATTTTTTTCTTAGCGTTTCAAAGAAAAAATAGAAAAAAATAACATAACATGGTAAAATTTCATTTTTTTTGCAGATTTTGTGTGTATATAACGTGTGTAAAATGTCCATTATAAACTGAATGATAAAAAAATATTTCAACTATAATCTATGTTTTATTTTTCTCTCTTTTGTCTATATATAAGATAATGAAAAAAAAATTTAGTATGTGTATAGTAAATATAGGCATGTAATATATAGTATATGTATAGTAAATATAAGTATGTAATATATAGTATGTGTATAGTAAATATAAGTGTTAGTTTGCTGGCGCTGATGCAAGTGATGCAAGCCACCACAAGCCACTACTACCCATCAGGTTGATACTTATCCTCATGAAGTAACCTGTAGGGGAAAAAAATTATAGGAAAAGACTGTGTATACATATTATAAAGGTATAATTGAAAATGTTCTTGTGCATTTTGATTGCGCACGCTTGGTTTTTGAGTAAATTGATCAACAAATTTGGGTGCTGAAAAAACAAAGATTTGCATCCTACTCGTTGGATGTTGATTACTTTCGTTTCATCAGGTGTTCAATTGGTTCAAAATCGTTAGCGCATGCAGCACCCGTTGACCAAAATTGTAAAAATAAGATTATTTATGTGAAAAAATGCGACTGATAGTTACGGTATTTAAACGCCCCCCACCCCTCCTTGCCAACGGCGAGTCGGCGGATCCTGAGTCAGCTGAGTGCGCGGCATAGCAACTGTGAACCATTGTGAACAGTCCATTATCTGGATTCGATCGACATTTTGGAGCATCCGAAGCAATCCAGAATAGACGTTATAATCGGAGCGATTATTAATGGTCATCAGATGCTAATAAGCCAAGAATACCTGTGTCATTGATTCATTGAGATGGTTGTACTCAGAGATGCTATCAACAAAAGGTGAGTGATATTGTATAAATAGTTTAATTTCAATATTCTAACCTCTAAATTTCCCCAACATTTTTATTATGCTTAAACTTAAAGTAAACAGATTAAAAATGGATATAAACAATCACTAATCCATTTGGACTTATTTTTATCAAAGCTTTAGACTTCTGAAAACATATCAAGAACTCCTATGGGCAAATTGAAGATCTTAGTTGGGCGTACAAGGAGAGTATTGGACCTTTGGATCTCAGATTATGCTGGAACTTTGAGAGACAGTTTTCGGGCAGCCAAACAGGTGTTGTGTGCAGCCATGAAGCCCATCGCTTTATTTTCCTTCAGACATTTGCGAATAATTTATGTTTTGTATTTCAGTGACGACAGTGATTGAGTAACACCACAAGCACTAACTATGGACGTCAGTTGTTATTGCTCCTTTCAATGGGTCAAAGATGGGGGAATTGGTATCCACGCGGAAGTAATAATTGGCCTGGAGACTGAGATTGATGCGGCCATTGAGAAAGTGGTAGGAGCATGCAAAATAGTAGCAGTTGGACAGACGGATCAACTCAAACATCAGGTTTCCACCCACGTCACTGGCAATCTGGTTTCACAATCAATCCATTTGGAATTCATAAGAGACCAAGGCCATGAGTATCAGAATATCCAGGTCACTGAAGTAGCTATCGCAGAGAATTGGGATAGAGTGGGTCCTGATGATGAGTGAGTTTTCTTTAATTGGTTCAGGGTAAAGAAAAGTATCGCATTATGATCTATTGGAACATAATGCTATGGAATTACTCTGGCTGATATTTTAAAGATTCTGTAATATTATCTTAAATTAATTTCATCAGTCCCATTATTTCTATAAGTTTATTAGAATCAAAACTTGAAGAAATTTTTGTTTACTGTATATTATCTATCCTGTATATTATCTATCCTGTATAATTGGCATAAAAGTAAGTTGATGTTTTTATCTCATGAACATTGCAGAATATTGTTGAAAATGTTCTCCCTATTAGTTAAAAAACATATTGAAGTGTGCTTTGATACAATGATGTTTTGTTTATAAATTTAGATTGAACACATTACTTTTTTGTCAAAGATTTCTAATTGTGAAAAAAATTTTGGACTGTCTGACAATAACTCCAAACAATTTTTAGAGATAAAAGATTTCACTGTACATCCAAGCCATTTGAAAATTCTTCCACAGTGTTTTAAAACTTCTTATAAAATACGTATGGAGTAATTAACACATCAGATGCTATCCATTTACTCAATAATATACTTTTTTTTTAGGATAAACCATCTCGACAAGACAGTCAAGTGAAGCACTGATCTAGGAGCACTAGGCATAGAGATAAAGAATAGGAGGCTATAAAGAGAGCAGCGAAAGGCAACGCAGTGCGTGGGTTTTTTTTCTTCAGGCCACCCCAGGCAAGACAGGTATAATGATGTCTGAATCAAATTCATGCTTCTTACATTATCATTGCATTCTTTTTTTTGTTCTGAACAGTATTGTATCAATCACGAGATCATTTTTCATGTGCTTGAAATGTTTGGCATAAAGCATTGCTTGAAAGTACTTGGTACTTTAATCATTTTTTCTGTCATCAGGTAATGCTTCAGACTTCGGAAATAATAATTTTAAACTATCAAAATTCGTCGAATTAAGGACTTTCCATCAGTAGCTGTGAGCTCAACGCACAAATGTCAAGACTTCAGATGTAAATGTTAATTTATGTGTGAGTTCAGCCCCAATAATTATTTCTATACTCACTGACATTGCACATCAATGAAAGCATAAGTTTTTGGTTATTGCAGATTGTTATAGTTTTTGATCGCTCTCCATTTCAGGTAGCACCATAATAGCAATATCAATCATCTATCAAAAGAAGTAGCTGTTACATTTGAGATCATCAAACAACTGTAAAAATAGCATAGTTGGATGTGATGTACATTTTTGTTCATATGTGCGTATTAGTAGATGAAAATGTTGAAGTTTGATATTAGAATAGATGGGGACGATTGGGAAACAATCAAACCAAGTCCAAAATTAGAAAAAGATAGGGTGGAAATGAGGATGAATGATCCTTGGACAACTATTGTGTCTGATAAAATATTCAAAGCAAAAAACATACCATGTGGATTTGTTTTCAAAAAACAGAAAATATTCAAGAGATCTGGTTATCCTTATTTGAAATTTTTTGGAAAATGTAATTGGCATAAATGTCGAGCAAAAATTGAGGGATTATGTTTAAAACCTGATGAGAATGGTATTACTGTTCAAATAACTTGTCGCGACACGACCGGTTTAAAACATTGTAAAAAGAGACCCTTGAAGGGCAAAAAAAGATGCGAAGCCAAACTTGAACTATTGTCAAAAAAGCCTATTGAATATGAAAGCCACACAGCAGATAAGTTTCTCAATGACTCAGGAGGAGATTGTCCGTTAGTTCAAAAAAAAAGTGTATTTGCAACCGCTCGAGAAGAAGCTCGTGATGAGGCCATCGAATTACATAAGTATCCTGGTGATACAATTACATCCTTGATGAGTTTCATGGAACATCAGCCGGCCATAAGATTATTGCAAACGGTTCCATTTATAGTGTATTATTGGTCGAATAATCAAATAAAACTATGGAATGAGGCTAACGAATTAGGGAAAGTATTATCGATTGACGCTTCAGGTAGTTTTGTAAAGAGACCCAACATTTTTGATAGAAACAAAAGTTCAGATATATTTTTATATAATGCTGTTACAGATGTTTCAAATAGAATTTATAGTGTAAGTCAATGTTTATCTAGTGTGTGATATATGTGAACGATTACCAAATGGATAGTCCAATATCTGTCAATAGATTTATAATAACTATGATGAAAGATTTAACAGGAGCAACTAAATTAGGTCGTACCGACACGAATCTCGACTTGAAATCGAACGGACAAATCAAATCAAACAATTCTAATAGAATACTTAAAGAATCTAAGGATTTTCTGAATAAACCGATTATTGTAAAGACAAATAGTAAAATCCATCAAAACAATTTTCGTGGAGAAAATGTTCAACCTAATATTAAACAAACTATGCAATTATATTTCAAGCCTTTCAAATACGAATTTTGTGTTGCGCATTATGACAGTTCCGAAATTGATAATAGTTTCAATTTGATACACACACAAAGTTCTAGTATTTCTATTTTACGATCTCACGAGTTCATATCACTTAGTGGAAAGCACTATATAAACGGAGGCGTGATTGATTGCTTCATGCTTTGCAATTGTGTTCAAGATTGGAATGTAAATTATATTCCAACTAGCCATACAAATTATATATTTGGTTCATCTTGGGATAAGGAAAAATGTGAAAAATGGTGTATGTATCAATTGAATTATCATTTTGAAGGATTATTATTTGCCCCATACTGCTTCAGAGATCATTGGTGTGCTGTAATTCTAGATATCAAAAATGAAACGTTTATGCATATCGATCCGTTAGATGCAAGCGGAAAAGATGAGAGGGGAAAACGTGCTTTCTGTGCTTTCAAAAAATATTTGAATGACTGTCGAGTTTTACCTGGAACAAAATCACATAACTTGTGTTATATCGAATGGAAACGTATATTTGCTACTCTAGACCGCCCTAAACAAACTGATCATTATAACTGCGGCGTATATATCATGTTTTATTTAGATAAACTAGCCAGAGGAGAGATGTTACAAGATTTGCATTTCAATCCTGATGAATATCGGTTAAAAATAGCTGGATATTTACTGGAAAATTCGAAGGATATACATTTAATATGTTTATATTGTGGGAGTACAGACAAAAGGAATCATCAAATTTGCGAAAAATGTAATAGATGGGCTCATCTCGAATGTATTAGACATAGAATGATTAGTGATACAGATACTCTCTTTACCTCGCAAATCTGTTTGCTTTGTTATTAAAATATGATAAAAATAAATATGACTCTCATGATACAGATATCAAATGTGTTATAAATTATATCAGTTATTCGTATATGCTACCGTAATCCATCGAATACCCCTTTTTCCATCCATTTTAGGCCTACCCGGACCCGGTTCTTAGGAGGAGACTACACAGTCATAAGGGTTGCTACAATCTACATTAACCAAGTCATGCTCACTTTCACGACGCCCGATTTTCCTGTAACGTGCCCCATAAAACGGTTCTATTCTAATAGCGAGAAAAGAGTACTTGCTCTCTTACAGACTCAGAATTGGCTTAAATTCTGAGGTGGGCATGTGGAATCAGTTCCGCTCCTGCAGGTACGACCAGATTAGGTGGTTGGTTCTATCACGTACTTCCCTTCACTCGGTATCAAATAAAATGTAATGAATAAGATAAAATTGATCGAATACAATATCATGTATATAATTTTCATTATTGTAGTTCAAGCATGAGATCGCTTCTTTGAATTATCGTTGAAAATTGATCTAAAACAATGAAGAACCATGGAAATAAATATGAAAATCGATCATTTCAATACATTTGAAAGATTTTATTGCATATATGTTACACTTACTTTTATACATAAAATTTCATATGATAAATAATGTTGTGTTTCGATAACTTATCCATAAAGCTATATCACATCAAAAGCTTAATCTATAAATTGTTTTGAAATAAGTATACATTTCTGTAGATACTAGGATATCAAATATATCAACTTTGGTAGAAAAAATATTCTATACAATCAATTTTATATAAAATATGGTTGCTATACGAATTTGAGATATTTTGTATAACTTTTCTTCTTTTGTTTTTATACTTTGACGTTTCGTCCATTCACCATTCATTTTTCGTGAGTACGCCACGTATGTTTTACTTTCTTCGGTCTTTTCTACACCTATTATGCCAATTAATATAAATGTATGATTTCCAAACTCCACCAAACATGGTACTAATTGGATAAAAGTTGAATTATCTGAAAATTCTAAGTCCACAGCTATATAATTACCCATTACCAATTCTGGATTGACAACATTACCACAATCTCTACAATATTTAGATTGTTTCATGATAAGATTGAATTCTGTTTGCAAATTTTTTATACTAACTTTTTTTTCAACGAAGACTTTAACAAAATAGCGTATATTACTGTAATTAGATGTACATTTTGTACATTTAATTTTTTCCTCATAACTGTAGTGATTTTCCAGAATTTTCGTATGAAATGAGTGACACATTTCGTTGACGAAGATAGTCTCACCCGTTTTCTGTCCATGCTCAAAAAATAGCATAGCTCTTGACTTATAGAATGACTCCAAATTTGTAGCTTTCGCTAAGTTCGTAATGATTTTTAAAAAGCAGTATTTATCACGGCACAAACAATTTGAATCATCTAGATATGTTTGGAAATCTTTGAAAAATTTATATCCAAAAACGAAAATCTCTACTAAACTGTCGAATATTGACGTATCATCTACGTAATATTTTAATTTCCCTCGAGTTATTTTTGATTTTTGACCTTTCCCATTTTTCACAAAAAGGTTTTTAGGTCCTCTTTTTTTAGTAGCTTGTTGGTGACGAATAGTTAAATCTGGACATGCGTTAGTGTAAATTCCACCTTTTTTAGTTTTTGAAGAGGATAACGAATAATTATGATCACTGTTTACACTATCAATACTAACATTGGCTGAACTTATATTACATTGATTACCTAGTTCAGTAGACTCAGTATCTACTCTTTCATTTAGGATTTGAAAATTGTCAACATTTGAGTTCAAATAACCGTCCTTGATGCTGAAGGCATTACATTTCAGATCATTTGACAATAATGACAACTGTAACCTATCGTCCAATTCAGAATTGACTTGAAAATTATGTAGATTTGCATTTATCTCTTTACTGATAGAAGTTACATGTTTATTTTTGTTCTTCCAGTTTTCTTGCGCATGTAAATACGTATGATCAATTTCGATACGATGGGTTTGTTTTATTTGTACGTATTTAGTATCAAATAAAATAGACCTTACTTCTTGAGCAAGGATTCTATTTCGGTTAACATCTATTTTTATAGCATTATCAGGTTTCATGGGTGTAACTACATCTTGAAACGTGTAAAAATAGTTCCGAGCACAATTAATCATTATAAAAGCGTCACATTTTTCCACTATTTGTGTCCAGCAAAGAAAATAGGCCAAGATTGGTTTCAAGTACTTGTTGTACCACGTTAAACAGTATAACGTATTAGCTTCTTTAATCCCAGAATGATTTTTCTCATTATAATTCGCAACTGTTTGTAATGATCTATTCTCCACATGATCGATCAATATTCTTGTCAAGCTGGTACGTTTTTCTTTTTCCCCACTATCAGCGTTAAGTTCAGTTATGTTTTGTTCCAAATGTGAAAAAACTCGCACAAAATCATTATCTTTTTGAAAATCTTTGAAAAATGTATATTTTTCTTTAACAAAATTGTTATTGATAGCATCTTTCAATTTTTGTTTATGGTTTTCCATGAACGAATTTTCAAATGGGCTTAAAATTACAATAAATAAATTAAAAATGGCTTCTTCAAAATCATTTAGACTTCGCAGACTACTCAAATAAATTAAAAATTGGAGCAAAAAAAAATGCGCTGGTTTTGCTATTTCTGAATTTTTATCAAATTCTATAGCCAGAAAAGACAGAATACTCATTATATCAATTTGTATAAGGACTGCTGGCAAATATTTAGCCTGGCCAATCAAATATTTATAGCACTGTACATTGTATTCCTCAAAAGAATAACAATTGAATACAAGGCATGTTTTCTGGAGTAAATCAATTCTGTATGAAATAATAATTATTGGCGGCGGTTTACACGTCAAAACGAAATTATCGAAAAACTTGAGAATGAACCAATCGTTAATACCTTCAATCAATGCTTGCATGACATTTACGAATACTTTTGCATTGATTTTACTAGCAAGTACAAACGAGTAAATATTGCTGACTTTGTGATTTTTCATTTTTATATTCTGAACGATATTATTTAAGATTAGCAAAACAAAAGGAGAATCAGTTCTCTTGAATATTTTCTGTTTTTTGAAAACAAATCCACATGGTATGTTTTTTGCTTTGAATATTTTATCAGACACAATAGTTGTCCAAGGATCATTCATCCTCATTTCCACCCTATCTTTTTCTAATTTTGGACTTGGTTTGATTGTTTCCCAATCGTCCCCATCTATTCTAATATCAAACTTCAACATTTTCATCTACTAATACGCACATATGAACAAAAATGTACATCACATCCAACTATGCTATTTTTACAGTTGTTTGATGATCTCAAATGTAACAGCTACTTCTTTTGATAGATGATTGATATTGCTATTATGGTGCTACCTGGAATCAAATGGAGAGCGATTAAAAACTGTAATAATCTGCAATAACCAAAAACTTATGCTTTCATTGATGTGCAATGTCAGTGAGTATAGAAATAATTATTGGGGCTGAACTCACCATAAATTAACATGTACATCTGAAGTCTTGACAGTTGTGCGTTGAGCTCACAGCTACTGATGGAAAGTCCTGGATTCATTAAGATTTTTTTTTTTCGACGAATTTTGATAGTTCAAAATTATTATTTCCGAAGTCTGAAGCATTACCTGATGACAGAAAAAATGATTAAAGTACCAAGTACTTTCAAGCAATGCTTTATGCCAAACATTTCAAGCACATGAAAAATGATCTCGTGATTGATACAATACTGTTCAGAACAAAAAAAAGAATGCAATGATAATGTAAGAAGCATGAATTTGATTCAGACATCATTATACCTGTCTTGCCTGGGGTGGCCTGAAGAAAAAAAACCCACGCACTGCGTTGCCTTTCGCTGCTCTCTTTATAGCCTCCTATTCTTTATCTCTATGCCTACTGCTCCTAGATCAGTACTTCACTTGACTGTCTTGTCGAGATGGTTTATCCTAAAAAAAAGTATATTATTGAGTAAATGTATAGCATCTGATGTGTTAATTACTCCATACGTATTTTATAAGAAGTTTTAAAACACTGTGGAAGAATTTTCAAATGGCTTGGATGTACAGTGAAATCTTGTATCTCTAAAAATTGTTTGGAGTTATTGTCAGACAGTCCAAAATTTTTTTCACAATTAGAAATCTTTGACAAAAAAGTAATGTGTTCAATCTAAATTTATAAACAAAACATCATTGTATCAAAGCACACTTCAATATGTTTTTTAACTAATAGGGAGAACATTTTCAACAATATTCTGCAATGTTCATGAGATAAAAACATCAACTTACTTTTATGCCAATTATACAGGATAGATAATATACAGGATAGATAATATACAGTAAACAAAAATTTCTTCAAGTTTTGATTCTAATAAACTTATAGAAATAATGGGACTGATGAAATTAATCTAAGATAATATTACAGAATCTTAAAAATATCAGCCAGAGTAATTCCATAGCATTATGTTCCAATAGATCATAATGCGATACTTTTCTTTACCCTGAACCAATTAAAGAAAACTCACCCATCATCAGGACCCACTCTATCCCAATTCTCTGCGATAGCTTCTTCAGTGACTTGGATATTTTGATACTCATGGTCTTGGTCTCTTATGAATTCCAAATGGATTGATTGTGGAACCAGATTGCCAGTGACGTGGGTGGAAACCTGATGTTTGAGTTGATCCGTCTGTCCAACTGCTACTATTTTGCATGCTCCTACCACTTTCTCAATGGCCGCATCAATCTCAGTCTCCAGGCCAATTATTACTTCTGCGTGGATACCAATTCCCCCATCTTTGACCCATTGAAAGGAGCGATAACGACTGACGTCCATATTTAGGGCTTGTGGTGTTACTCAATCACTGTCGTCACTGAAATACAAAACATAAATTATTCGCAAATGTCTGAAGGAAAATAAAGCGATGGGCTTCATGGCTGCACACAACACCTGTTTGGCTGCCCGAAAACTGTCTCTCAAAGTTCCAGCATAATCTGAGATCCAAAGGTCCAATACTCTCCTTGTACGCCCAACTAAGATCTTCAATTTGCCCATAGGAGTTCTTGATATGTTTTCAGAAGTCTAAAGCTTTGATAAAAATAAGTCCAAATGGATTAGTGATTGTTTATATCCATTTTTAATCTGTTTACTTCAAGTTTAAGCATAATAAAAATGTTGGGGAAATTTAGAGGTTAGAATATTGAAATTAAACTATTTATACAATATCACTCACCTTTTGTTGATAGCATCTCTGAGTACAACCATCTCAATGAATCAATGACACAGGTATTCTTGGCTTATTAGCATCTGATGACCATTAATAATCGCTCCGATTATAACGTCTATTCTGGATTGCTTCGGATGCTCCAAAATGTCGATCGAATCCAGATAATGGACTGTTCACAATGGTTCACAGTTGCTATGCCGCGCACTCAGCTGACTCAGGATCCGCCGACTCGCCGTTGGCAAGGAGGGGTGGGGGGCGTTTAAATACCGTAACTATCAGTCGCATTTTTTCACATAAATAATCTTATTTTACAATTTTGGTCAACGGGTGCTGCATGCGCTAACGATTTTGAACCAATTGAACACCTGATGAAACGAAAGTAATCAACATCCAACGAGTAGGATGCAAATCTTTGTTTTTTCAGCACCCAAATTTGTTGATCAATTTACTCAAAAACCAAGCGTGCGCAATCAAAATGCACAAGAACATTTTCAATTTTATTTTTGATGCGCGATCGATCTGTGTATTCAAATATTAACATTTACGTCTCATGGGTGCTAACTTTTAAGAGCTGTAGGGGAAAAAAAATTCTATAGGAAAAGACTGTGTATACATATTATAAAGGTATACCTAACTATCAGTCATTTTTATTAGCTCGTACTATTACAGCTTTTGCTGTTCAGTTATAAATATGATATTATGGTATATACTTATTACTTATACACTATAGTTACGCCACCTATGCTATAGTTTGTGGCACGTCAATTCACATGGAATATTTTGTAAACAAACTTATTCCGGGCGAACAATAATGTTCTCAAAAATATTGATTTTGGTTCGTCAATTCACGTTTGACTACGGCTCTGTGGCTGTTAAATTATATTCATAAACCAAAATTTATTCATTCTCAATGAGTTCAATACAAAATTATATATTGTCTAGAGAAGGGAGAAAGTTAGGGTTTTCTTTCCGCATATAATATGCTTTAATGTTTCAATAGCTGAATTTTATTTGTAGCTCATACATACAAGTAAAACAGAATGGTGGAGGAAATTATCACAAATAATAAATCAAAGGTAAAGTAACAATACTCATTCACGTTCTAATGATTTGATGAATTTGTTTCAATTCTCATTCCATTCCATCAATGTGTTTTCTATTGTGTATCAGAATCGAACTGCTCGACCTCGTCCAGTTTATTTGTGGAATGTATTAGATGTTCAGAAATGGCTTCGAAGACACTGCAGTGACTATTATCAATCATATCACGAAAAGTTTTTATATGTAAGTATTTTCTCAAGTTTTGCAAAGTTTCTCTGTACTAAACTTGATTTATTCATTTTTTAAATCATTTTTCAAGCACGACATTACAGGACGGGCTCTGTTGAGATTAAATGAAAATATTTTAATGCGATTAGGAATTGAAGATAAGGAACATAGAATGGATATTTGGAGAGAAATAATGAAGCTACATCTAAAAACTGATATCTTAGAAATAAGAGATATAGAAAGAAGGAATAATATGAACTATGATTAGTAATTGTACATTTTGCATACATAATATTCATTTATTTTTATAACAACTATATAAGTATAATATAAAATATGTAACATATATATTTAAGACTAAATCTTAAAGAGAAAAAAAGAGGCTACGTAAAATTTTAAGATGTCAGTTAACACATGTTAACATATGTACAAATATAATTTTAGAAATTTCTTGATACTTCTAATTGAAATAAAGAGATTCATTGATATGATTATTGATTTTGAGACATTCATCAAAAATATAATATAAATAATACTGTCTTTATGCAGAAACTAATAAAAATGTTTCATACAACTCTAAGTGTTCTGATCCATCAATCGACCATCTGCCAATGAAAAATTCATTATTAAAATAATCAAGTTTATCTTGATGAATTTCGTTTGATTCAACTTTGGTCTTCTAAAACTATGTGATTTACAGAATTCATCAAGAATTTACAAGGACTAGATGAGTAATAACTTATAACATTATCCTCTCTTAAAATGCTTCTTTGATATTCTGGAATTGCTGAACTGCCAAATCTATTGGCAAATCAAATTTATATTTTGTTAGTCTATCCAAGGTATGGAAGGCATCTTGAAAGCCTGAAATATGAGAAAGAAATTGTGTTCAAATGCAGAGTATGCTCAAAAATCATGAATTTCCTAACAATTTTGACATACCAGTCTTGATAACATAACTCCAGGGCATATAATAGTTTTCTAGCAAATACTGGCATTGAAGTATAAGTTTGAGCCACATCACCAACTTATTGGCGCTGAAACATCAGTAAAAAATATAACATTCGAAATCAATTCTATCAAGTAACTAGATGATTAACATGACCAAAAACTCACTTTAAAGCAGCACATACAAAGGCTTTGAAATTAGAGTCCATACTTCTCTTGTAAGGTGAATGTAAACTAATGATATTTCCAATAGTGACTAGGAGATTCTGGAAATTTTGAAATTTACGAAATAGAGTGATTAACGTGTTGAATAATTATATTGTTGAGAACGCCCATTATCATTTTGAAATTAGACAGAAGGTCGATCTTTGAGAGCTATTTCAGTGGAATGTGGAGAATAAAAATTACAAACTCCCCCACATGGATGGTATGTAAGACCACTGCTGTTAAGTCGCGTTATTCAGTGATATAAAAATATGACGTTATTATTATATATATTAGTAAGAGTATGAGTATTTATTATTTATTCCGTGATTTTAGTAATAAATTTAGCCTGATGAGGCCAGTAAACCTTGCTGGCAAAATGTTGCTAATTATGTGGTGGAATTTGTAATTTTCATTCTCAACATTCTACTGGATTGGCCCTCAAAGATCAACCTTTTGTCTAAACGTTGAATAATAATTTGGTTATTTTCACAATGTTCTACCTGTTTTGAAGATGACATCTGACCTCCATTCAAATCTAAATTGAAGCTCTGAGACAGTTTCTGAGCCGGACTAGAATTGTAGCGATGGCCATTCTTTATCTCGTAATACTTGAGAATGATTTCCCACACATGCATGGAGCTACTTGCATTATATGTTCTTTGCGCAAAGCATCCAACAAAAGGAACGACGCTATTTGCAGTTGCATCCGTCGTTGTGCCGTGCTGCATCAGATCTCTGATGCGAATTGCGAGATGTTTTCTAATAGCTTGCGTTACTTTTGCATTGTACTGACTAACAGCCGAATCTGAATCTGAATTATAAGCCATGTCTTCATGCATACTACTTCTGCTGCTGCAGTACTCGCTTTCTGCAAGGGTATGAAGTACATGCTCTACAGCAATGTCTAAGCGAGTTCTGAGATCACGCCACCCATATAATGAATCTTTTTTCCGGATCTTTTGAGAATGTTGACCACCGCAGCCCATCTGCGACATCATGTACATGTGTAATAGGGCTACAACTTTTCTAACTGTGCTTAAACTAGCACTATTTGTCTCTTCTCTTGAAATATTTTGAAATGATGCTTTTTTTGAATTGTAACTTTTAGTTGGCCCATTAGTGTGAACTGGACAAGCACAAGTACAGGCTAGTGTTTCAGGACTGACTTCTCCTTGAAGATAATGTATAAATCTTTCCAAGTCAGTGATCTGAGTTTTTAACTGGGTGATGAGTTGCTCTTTCATTTTCAAAGGGCTAACAATCTAAATAAAAATAATTTCATGTTGATAATACATTTTACAATTAAATTAGTCGTTAGAGTATCTAGTAATTTTTCATTTGTGAAATACGTTTTTAAAAAATTATTCACCTGATTTATAGCACAATCTACTTGCCACCTTAAATCATCCGCAGAAAGTTTAGAGAAATCTTCGACATCAAAATTCAATTTTTCTTTGAGATGGTCTAGAAAAACACAATATATGTTACACACAGAAAATTCTCATCTTTATCATATTTAAGTAAATGTACTTACTGATGATTAGATTTTGTCTTTCCAACACAACACTTTGAGGTAAGTCTGCATCACCAGTTTCATATGCAAATTTTTCCAAGTCTTCTAATTGTGATTTTAGTTGGCAAATTAATTCTTTCTGCTTCTGCCTCTGCATTTCCATTTTCAACTCTGATTCCTTATCATCCAGTTCACTTGGCTATAAAAAAAGTGAAAAGAATTGCTTACTTGTGATTACGCTTGACTATTTGTGAATCAGATATATTGTTATAACTCACAATATGATCATGAGAAGGACTCATAGGTGATGATGATCTGGTATTAAAAATAAGATTGCTCTGGATATCAGGGATCCCTCTAAATGCAAACTCTTCTAATTCTTTTAATAATTCTTCTTTCTTATTTGTCGGTGCATCACATATTTGTTTCAATCGAAATTGTACCTTTAATGAAATGGGAACATAACACATCAATATAATTAACATATATGGGTGAGTCAAGAGTTTTAGAAGTATTATTAAAAAAGCATACCTGTGCAAAATGAGTTGTTAATGCTATGAGAGATGAATTAAGCATTTCTTGCTCTTCTTCCAGAACTCTAAGTTTTTCCGTTTCACTGCAGTGACTGAAAATAAAAAGAATTTATTGATCCCCCTTGAGAAGTTTATTTTGCAAGTGATGCATCTTATTATCTTCATGATAATAACTAAACAATAGGATAAATAGTATAAAAAAAATGAGATAAAATCATATTCAAACGTTTGTTGTAAATTCTCAAATTTAATAATGGAGTTCCCAAATTAATAAAGTGTTAAGAGAATAAAGGCTCGCAGCTGGGCTATATAGTGATAACAAATAAAATTAGATACCTCTCATGGTCATGCTGATGTTTGTACTCAAGGGCGAAATAGTCATCACCGTTGTTAGCGCCTACCGGGTCCCAGCGCTCCCCGGATGGGCTGTCGTTGTCCTCGGAGACGTCCAGCTCGCTCATCGCTCTCTCAAGCTCGACCGAATGCTCGCCCATTTTTTGTTCTTGTTCTTCCTCATAAAACGTGGCCCCGACTCCCGTTTAACGCCAGTATGTAATATATATATCTTATCGCGCTTCCGGCCCGAGTCACCGATAAAATTTGCTGTCCCTCGTCATCAGTCCCAGGAGCTCGACCCCAAGTCCCCGAGGAAATTTTAAATCACGTACATGTCGAGCGACTATCTGCTTGCGATTTGCTAGAATATCGATCTCAGCATCAGTGCAGAGCGCAGGCTCGAGCCGCGCCATCTGTCAACCTGCTTTTCACTTTTTCGCTTTTTGCGGGACTATTAAAATAGTGTGCAGACTGGAAAAACTTTCTTCTTCATTATTAATTCCGTTGAGCTTAATTTCTGGTGAATTGGGGACTGTTATTAAACTCCTCGCGAATGTATACGGTATACTTATGAGTTTGAGCGTTTTGAGAAAGTGCAGACTACAGAGCATGCAAAACGCGTCGTCTGCACTTGGTCACGTGGTCTATCGTTTTTTCAGAGGATGTAAATAGTAAATATTGGATGACGTGCATCAAGTGATGATGTTTCAACCTGTTTCACGTTTCAACAGATGAATCAATGAATATCCTTCAACTATTTCCCATAGTTATTAGAAGATTAACAACTCCATGGGCTGTTTTGAAGGAGAACCTTAATTTTTTATGAAATCTCAATAATTTTTTCCTTCTAAAACATGATGGATCTTAAGGTTAAAGTAATGAAAAAGTTCAATGAAGAACTAGGATCTGGTTTAGATAATCTAAAGGGAATTGAGCAAATGCACATGAAATTAGAATGTGACAAAAAGCATGTTGAGGAATGTGTGAGTATATTTTTTCTAAAATATCCATTATATAATTAATGTTTATCAAATTAATTCTGTTCTCAGCTATCCTTAGTTTCTTCAGAAGCACCTTCTAAAATCAAAGAAGCTGTAGGAGAAGTCAATCAAATTATTGATTGTATAGATGAAATACGAGTTAGTTGTGAATCAACATGCAAAGATATTGAAGACCGAATGCATCAGGAGAATAAAACTACAGACTTACAAACTGTGATTGATGATATTTCTTACTTGGAAAAATCTTCTTTGTATTTACAGTTTGTTAAATTTGTTGAAGATCTAAGGTTAATTGAAGAAATGAAACTATCGAATGATGTGAATGCAAAAACCATCCAATTTCTCAATTTTTCCCTTTTTACAGCACAGAGTTGGAAATATCTTTACTATCTGGGAATGATGAAGCATGTATTTCATCTTATGTAATATTAAAAGAAACTTGTCAGAATCTGGAAAATTCATCATGTACAAACTTGAAAAAGTATACAACAGATACCTTAAAATTCTGGTATGATGAAATAAAAAAGAAATTTTTAAGGTATGTTCTATCAAGTCTTGTATATGGATTGTATGTTGATAAACATTTTTACTAATTTTTTATTGAAAAAATGTTAAGTGAATACAATGAAGTTTTGAAAGTTCTCAAGTGGCCTTTCTGTGGAAATAATGTAACAGTTACAGGCTCACACAGTCATGAATCTATTGCCAAATTCAAAATCATAACAGAGCATTTATTTCATCTGCAGTTACCGTATCCTTTTATACAATTTTAAAAGAATTTTAAAATTCAATTGTTGGATAATTTTTATTAGAAAATATTTTCTCCTTACATCAATTTACTTGACAGTAATTATATGATAGAATATAGTTCTTCTGGATTGTCAAGTAGCTTCTCACCTGTATGTTTACCAGTTTCTCTACTTGTTCATCCATTAAAACAAAGATTTTTATATCATTTCTATGGGATAAGAAAAACTAATAGAAGAGATAAACCAGAATGGTTCTTCACACAAGTGATAAATTGGATCAAAGATCATTCTGAATGGGTTGAAAAAATGGTTCAACCAGTGGCTTATGCTGCTGGTTTTTATAAAATTAAAGTAAAAGTAGAATTCATGAGAGCACTGGTTCAAATGGCTGTTGAGAAACTAAATTCTGAATTGACTATCGTGCAATATGACGATGCATTGTTTGCTCATACAGTCGACGAAGCTCTTGGTTTTGAAAGAGAACTGAGAGAATCACTTCTATATCCTGCTTCAGAACCTGGCACTGTATTCGTACTCACTCAAGCCCAAATTTTTGTTAAATGGATTACTATGGAAAAGAAGTGTAAGTTATAAAAGAAATAATATTGTAATATCTTATCAATTTTTCATGTGAATTTTAATATTATTGAAGAATTTTCCATAGTGGCGTATAAAAATACAGTCTAAAACCATCTAATTGAATTACAAATCTAATTACTAATGCAATTTCAAATTTATTAGATGCTACAGAAAAAATGGATGCCATTCTTAGTTCTGAAACAGCCTGGTCAAGATTAGTTGGTTTTGAAGTAGATGATATGAAAGTAACTGAATGTGCTGAAGCTTTCCTTGCACTTCTGGGTACAATATCTGACAGATACAACCATCTACCTCAACCTGGTCATAGGTAAAACAAGGCAAATAATCTTGCTGTCTAAATTTAATAATATCAGAATGAAACTCAACATCTTAAATTTTGATAGGCTGCAGTTTTTAGATTTACAATTGGAACTCATTGATGACTGGAGGGTTCGTCTACTACAATTGTTACATGAAGATCATGGAGATCCTCTCTTATCTTTTATGCCTTCCATTTTAAATACGTTGCATTATGTTAGTAGTGTACTTCAAGAATGGGGAGTTTCTGTGGTGAGTTTTTAGTTTCTAACATTGTAAATTCTTTTCACAGCTAATGCTTCCAGTCAAATAATCAATTGAAAATTTCTTTTCAGCCATTTTTGAAGCTGTACTTCTTTAAAAAACAATTTGATGATGCTGAAACAATAATGCTCAATGATTCAGTGTCAGAATCTTTTTTAGAGGAAAACGAAAGTGATGTAACTGTTTTTGATGAAGCTGTGAGTCTCTTACAGCGATTGGAGAAAAAGCTTATAGTAGAAATTGGAGATTCTGTGTTCATGGAGATAAAAATCAAAAGTAGACCATTTTGCAATGAGAAGTATGTTTTACTATTATTTTGAAAAAGGTACAGTTCTGCTTATAAAAATGGAAACTTGATTGATTTTTCTAGGTGGTTTGCTATGCCATCAGAGAAAGAAACTTCATTGTCTGTAACTCCAAATGGATGTCCAATGTTCCAAGAGATAGCTAACAGACTGCATGCTCTCAATAATGCCCTGGCCTTATCTTTATTTGACCAGTCTTGGAAAAACTTAGCAGCACGATTAGACAAAGTAATAAAGTTTGTGAATATGTATTTGAATATTTTTTAAAAACTTTATTGCATGTTAAAGATACAAATTGTTTAATGATGGAATCATTAACTTCTATTTGCTAATGTTTGAAATAACTTATTTATAACCTTTCAAACATTTAATTATGTTCTTCAGGCTAGCTTAAAAATTTCTTATAGACATTGTTTGTGCTAAGAGAATGCCAGAGAACAACATCTTGTCTGCCCTTTGAAAACTAAAAGACTTAACAAACCTTTAACAAAAGAAGACAAGAGAAATTCTGTCAAAACAAAATTTTGTGTAACACTTCAAGAAATAGTAGTTTTCTGCTGAAGAGTCTGAAGAGAATAATTTAATCCTCAATACGTTGTGAATAGATTATTCGAAACATTAGCATATTTTGGTTGATAAGTTTTTCATTCACGAGGATATATTTAATTATTTAAATTTATTTTGAATCTAATAACATTTTCATAATTCTCAGTATCTGTTAGATGAACTTATCCTTCGAAACCAGTTCAATGTTGGTGGTGCTTCTCAATTGCAATTTGATTTCAAAAGAAATTTATTTCCACTCTTTGGTTTGTACACAAAGGAACCAGAATCATATTTTCCTCTGTGAGTACATTCAATTAAATTTTGAATCTAAATAATTAATGGATTTTTCAACAGATTTTTCTTCTAGTATTGGAGAGGCTTGCATTTTATTGAATATGCTATTAGGATCAGCGATTCTTCTGATTGAAGCTTTAGACAATGAAGAAGAAAACATTACAAAAGAAGTATTAGCAGACGTTAACATTCATCGACTTTCTCCGCGCTTAGCATTCAAAATTTTGAAAGCGAGAATGGATATAAGTACTAGATGACAAAGACTGAGATCACTTGAAATCGACTAATTTTTTTTTATGTTCTGAATAAATTTCACAATATATAAGATTGATCTAAATTTCGCTTATAACATGTATTTACATTCAATATACAATTTTTTATTAAAATTTCAGCATATCAAATTAATATTGCCATTATCAGCTCCCAATAATAACAATCTGTTCAAAGGAAGAAGAGCCATAGCAGTTAGTACTCCTTTAAAAGCGTCTTGTCGAAGTTTCGAAAACGAAAACGACGCGGAGGCTTCCATTGCCGAATGCACACCGATCCGATTGGCCGTCGTACCAGATATAAGTTGTTGTTCATAAACTGCCATGCAATGTATCGGCTCAGTTACGCCTCTGAAATAATAAATACCGAACATTGATTTCACTGTCGACACTTATATAGTGTTGATATTGGAAAGTATATCAATTAATAGGATTTAGTAACATCTAACTTACTTTAGATGGAACTTCAGTTTTCCATCAATTGAACTCCATACTGCAATAGTTTGATCAAGAGAGGAACTAATAATGGTAGTTTCATTCACAGCCTCTAATTGAAGAATCTAAAGAGATAAATATTTTTGAAAATTTATACGAAAATTTATTTTTTATAATTATCTTTTATGAAATTTATAGAATTTATACACATAAATACGGATTGTTGAACAAATAATAATTTATAAATAATCTGTACCTCACACTCGTGTCCCTTCCAAGAAGCAACTATTAAACCAGTACGGACGTCTAAAATAGTTAGAAAACCTGTTGCTTGACCAAGTGCTACCCAGTGACCACTAGGTGCTACTGCTATACACCTGACTAATCCAGTAGGATTCATAGATACCTATGAATTGAACGTTTTCTTTTTAGTACCAGTATTGAGTTGAAGGGATGTACAAGTATTGATAAAAATCTAGTTTCAACAGCAAGAGTCATATAATCGCAAACCTTCATTTCATTAACGTATTGGAATGTTCGACAGTCGATGACCCTCAAAGTTATATCGGCAGTAGCGACAAGAATCGTTGTTGATGGAGCTGGACTAGCCACAAGTACATTAACGGGCGCTGATCGTTGTGATTCGGGACAGCCAAGGAACGAGCCCATAAATGGATCCCAACAATGGATCGTACCATCACATGTGACAGCGTATCTCAGAGACTCCAAAAATGTCGTGGCGATGATAGATTTTTTGTGTCCAGAGTAGGTATGTTGACATGAAGATACGACGTTTCCATCTCCCTGCGAATTTTTATCATAAAAGATAATGTGAATAAAAGTTTCAGTTGCAATGGGTCAAGCTTTTTGGATTCAAAAATGTCCATACTTGACTCCTCAAACTCCATAACTTTACAGTACGATCTCGAGCTCCACTCATAAAACTATTTTCATTGTCCAAAACATACAAACATCTAACACTGTTTGTATGACCAGAAAAGGTTTGTAGCTTTATTTGTTTGATGTTGAATTTTGTGTCCTTGTCTGATCGACCGATTTCGTGTTCCCAATATGCCAACCAATTACCCCTGAGCTGACGCCCTGCGGATGAAAACGGGCTCGATTCTCGAACAGATGGAGATTCGTTTTCCGTTGATTGAGAACGGGTAGTCATGCAATCCTGTGTCGAAAAGAAGTTTAAAATTTATTAGAATTTGAAAAGATTCTTCAAAAACGAAATCACCTTTCAAATTTGTGTGATACCTGAACTTTAATCTTGTTTCCAATAGTAGATATTTTCCCGAAACCCTTAGCATTGCAATCTAAAAATTTCTTATTTTCTGAAGCTGAAAAGATTGCAAGTTTGTAAGATATTACAATGATATAACATTGACAATGTACTTTTAAGGTAAGTAACAATGAAAGAATTGGAGAAACAACTCACGGATGCTAGATGAAGCAGGAAATAGTAACTCTTGCTCAAATTCATGGAATAAATCTCGTACTAGCTGATGATTCTTGATCAGTTCGTCCATAATTACATCACTTAGAAGGCGATATAATGCTACATAAGTCTTGTGAGCAAGTGATGCTGAAAAAACTTCTTTTAATTCTTCAAGAGCCTGAAATGAAATGAACTTACTGCAAAACTATCCAGATAATATCTCAACGAGTTCAAAACTAGATATATTGTAAGAGTGTGCCAAATTGAGCTGTCGCCAGTGTTTTTTCGATTTAACTCGGAAAATATACTTACTCCAGCATAAAAATTTTTCGATACTCCCCGAGATTCTCGAGTACCCAGAACCGACTAGTCGTGAAAGTTTGTTCATTTTGATAAAATATTCATTTGAAGAATAAATAAATAAATATACAAGTGAATAATCAAATGATTGAGCGTATTTAAATATGATTATGCAAATAAAAGCTTATAAACAAATTTTCCATACAAAATTTGACTCTTATTTCTAATTTTTTCATTCTTTTCTCCAATTTGTAGGTGAGAAGTGGTTGAAATAGTTTATGTGATTAAGGATTTGTGAATTTGCAAATAATCTGAATCGGGGATTTGCATACGCATAGAGGAGTCTTTTTGGTTTTAGCTTAGCAATATATATTTGTCTTTTTAAATATATGATAATGCAAAGTAACATTCATACCTTCGATTTTTTAGGATCTGTCGTATCTTGTACCGTGGATGGTGAAATCGAATCGTCAACAGTCAGATCTGTTCTGGATCTTGATTGAGAACTATTAGAATAAAGTTTCAATAAAAATGTTCAAACTATTTTATAATACTACATTGCTAACAAGTTAATGATTTTTTACCTCAATCGATTATCTTCTTTCATAAAATCTTCGTCAGTTTTGTCGGATTTTTCAGTATTGAAAGCTTTTTCGAAAGCAATAAAAAATCGTTGAATGGGCACAGTGAGATGATTTTTTGCCATAACATTACCCAAACGCACTATTAGAATGAATAATGTTTCGATGTACTTATTTGCTAGAACAAAACGAGCCATTGGTCCATTGGGAAACGTGAACTTGGTCGTCGACAATATTCGGACGGTTGGCAGTAATATCGACTTGACGATTCCTTCCTGCAATCGTGTAAAAATTCAAATTAGCAAGTTGTTGACCTACGAGGAGTTATCGACAGACTACGATTTACTGACATGAATCACATCCATCAAGGAAGAATCGCTCAAATATGGAATGACATGAATCAATAAAACGAGACATGATACGAGCCCTCCTTCCAGATTCGGCGTTAATTTTCGTTTGCACTGGGCCACGAGTTCCGTCATATGAGAAAAATACTGTAAAACAATAGTATGTTCCCCATATAAACCTGTAAACAATCATGATCTTTTAGAATTGCATCTATACGAAATCCGTTAAAAATTGTATGGGTCAAGACTTTTCAAGGTTGCTCCTTACCAACGATAGAGCTAAGGCACTCAAGAACTTTAATCGCATTAGTGTCACCCGTAAGCTTGAGTCTATTAGACTCAAAGTCGTCAGATTTTTCGGCTGTAGCATCGAAAATCGGTGTCAGGTTCTCTCTGGCGAAGTAGCAGAGCGTGAGCATTCGCAGGAGGTTGCGCGAAAGGTAGCGGGAAGTGAGCACGGGTCCGAGACGGTGCGACAACCAGATCACTGACTCGGCACTCATCTCCGAAGCCGAGCACTCGCTGTAGGTGAACCGACGTTCCTGATGCTGTTGTCTTCGCTTTAGCTCGTCATCTCTCTTACCCGACGTCATCAGATCGTTGTCCTTTTGCACGTAAACGAACGACGACTCGGGCTCTGCCGAGCTGCTGCCTTCTTCTTGTGTATAGCCGTCAATGCTATAATTGATAACCATGGTTGATATAATATAATATGAACTCTGTAGAAGAATGATTGAGTAGAATCGCAATTAGGAAGTTTGGGGTATGATAGGGATTGTACCTCAGTTCGCTTTTGGAAGGTCTATTCGTTCCTGTGAAAGATTCTGAGAAGATTAAATCTTCGCTGGTAGTCGTACTGCCTACTTTACAGCATATACTGTTGAATTCCGGTACAGACTTCCCGGATGTAATATCGAGAGTTTTTGGTATGGGGATCACAGGTGATCTGGCACTACTGGAGAGAGGAGTTTTCACGTCACTTGAAAAGTCCTCAATCTCTAAGTTAAAATCAAAGTTCAAACTTTGAGGAGTCTCGACGTTGGAAGATGGAGAAAGTACGTCTTCCGTTTCCATTACGAAAACACCTGACCAAAGCATTGAAAAATTACATCCGATTGTATCAATGATATATGCATTGGCAAATACAACAATTGAACGTACTTACCATCATTGTTTTCAGAAATACTAGCACCTTTCTTCAATGGAGCTGCCATTGCTCTCAACTTTGAAATCACAATGTCGACAGATTCGACGGAAGAATCTTCATCGAGTGGCGAGAGAATAAGATCAATGTCGGTGTTACTTCCACTTAAATCACAGTCTCTGAAATCCAAGCTCTATTCGTGAAAGTAGAACATCTCGAAATACATACATTTGAATTAAACAATGTGGCTCACTTCAAAATTCCTGATGTGTCGAGATTTGAGTTCGAAAATCCAGATAGGTGATTTCTATAACCACCGACGGCTTCCACGAGGGGAGTGGTAACATTTTCCAAGAAACATCTCAGACCGAGGCGCACCATCAATTTTAATAGAAAACTTCTGTGGTAAAGTCTTACAGTTTTGAATTTGGTAACCAAATTTCCTGGCAACGCACTTGCGAAGGGTAATTTATCAATGAGTGAGCCTCTATCATACAAATTCATTAATGGAAGCAAAAATACATTGGCAGTTTCTCGAGGACCTAGCGCTCTATAATCATGAGAATTAAAAATGGATTGAATGAGATTATCGAAGATTCTTTTAACAAATTAATGAGAAACAAAGAAGCCATTTACCTCGCGATGGGGTCAAATAAATGCCAAGCAGCGAGTACGGCACTGAGCGGCTGCTCGAAAATCTGCTTCACATGAGGAACAATGAGCTGCATGCTCGTTTCAGCAGCTATACTCGCGTGGGGCAGCAATTTTTCCAACTCGTTTGCGATGGCTTTCACCTTGCACTCGTTTATTTTACAAAGAAAAATAATCTTTGTTTTTTCGAGATTGCCGTCGTCTTCCAAGACTTGGCAAACTTGGTCCAACTCGCGACTCAAGTTGTTATACTCCTGAATCATCTCAACCACACTGTATAAGTATTGCAAATACCTAGAGGCGGGATAAAGCAATGCGGACAGCACGGGCTGGAGGATCTGATGCGCCGAAGGTGGAGGTAGACCCATGTACGTGACCATAGGATACCGGCACACGTTGCCGTTTGCACTTTCGGTCTGACAGGAAGTTAATCTTTTATCTGTAATAAATCAAGATTTGTTTTTCATTTTTGTTAGAAGAAAACATGAAGAAGAAATCTACAGATTATTGGATCAACTGATTACCTTCGGTAATTCCAGCCTCTGCAAAATCAATATTGTAACTCTTGGGAATCGCATCGATTCTCAATAGAAGCAATACGGCGCTTTGAATGCACTTGGGCAAGAGATTTGATGATGTCTTGATCAAGTTCAAGCTGGTCATTAAACGATTGGTAAAAGATATTTTCTCAACTTTCCAAATAGCGCGAAATTTCTCGGCCAGAAAAATTTCTACTATTAAGCAGCCTAAAATTTGCTGTTCCTTCATTCTTGCGGCTACTAGAACCTGTCTTTGGTTATTCACACCATCGACGGTAGACATCTTTGGCTTGTACACGTCGTGGCTCACTTTATTGATGAATGCGTGGATAGTTTCGACTTGTATCAAGGCCGAAGCAGGATTGTAATCTTTAGGTAGAATAATGGGCTGTTCGTTGACTTTTTCTTGTTTGACATTATCGTCGACGAGGGGCAAAGAACTGCGTGATCGGCTGAGAAGTCGACTGAACGTCAAGGGCGAAGATCGCGTAGCATTGGATATTGTGGCTGCGTGTGAATCCTCTTCTTCTTCGCCCGAACTCCGATGCTCGTCGTTTCCACTTTTATTAATAGGATCGTCGCTACCTAAAATTATAAATAGAAACATTTTTTTCTTTTCTCTCACAGACTTTTTCAGTAACAAATAGCATGTTGATAAAATTTATTTCAACTAACTTGATATCAATTTTTCATCTGCGAAATTGCGCAATCGAGGAGGGATTTTATTCCAATACGGAGATTGTACGATCTTCTGTGGATGAGGATTCGTGAAGAGCTGTACTACTCCCGAATTTGAAAGATTTTTATGGTTGTCGACAAGATGCAGGCATACATTTTTGGACTTGACTGCAGCAACACCTGAAAGTCTACAGAAAAATAATGTGGTTAATTTTTAACGTTGAATTACTGCCCTGTTTACTAAAAGTTATTATTATTTACTTGTAGCCGAAAGTTAAATCAATCCAATGATGTAATCTTTCAGAAACATAAGCACTTTCTAACGCCTCACGATGTTTTTCAATAAAATCTTCTGGAGATGTAGCCCAACTAGGTATTTCTAGATCAGGTAGATCTTCATGGATGGACTGTAAGTGATTAATCAAAATTGATTTTCATATATTTTGAGTCGCCAAGTGTCAAACTTGGAAGTAATTTACCTTAAATACACTTGGATCAGTAAAAAATTGAGGTATACACTCATCCGGACTCCAGTCAAACAATCTTTGAATTGAAGCTGGATATTCACCTGGTACCCATAGTGGTCGCACGTGTTTACACAAAATAGATCTTGAATATCGTCTTGAAAGATAAACGTAATATGTTATTTCCGACAATACATCTGAGACGTGATATCCGACCTTGAAAAATATATTTGAATTAATATCAAAATACCAATTAAATATTATGTAGTATCAAAAAGAATTACTTCGGTGGATTCAGAATCAAACGTAAGATCAAGTTGCCGATCGCCTTTGTTCAATCTAAATTTTGACTTGGTGAAATCTCTCCAATTTCCACCATTTCTAGAAGTAAAATCTGTCACCCATGGCATCACGTGATGACAACTGGGGTCTCCATATCGTCTGCCAGCCAAATCATTTAGTGCAGACAAATAATTGAAGTTGCTCAGCCGTCCATGAACCCACATTTCACAAAGTTCATTGATACTTAGATTTGTATTGTCCTTCGACTCAACTTTTTCATTTGACTTATTTTCATTATCCATTGCATACTGTATCAAGTGTATATTGTCTTCTAAGTTTGGTAATACCTAAACATATGTATCTTTAAGATATTTGAAAATCATTTTATTGAACATCTTTTTTCAAGAATAACTTTTGTACAAACCTGTATATTAAGATTATTCATAATTAAAATGTCACTAAGAGTAATTTCCCCTAACAATAGACCACAGTCATGCAAATCCCTAGACAATCGTAAGAGTTGATAAGACAAGAAAAGTGGTTTTGCATAACTTGTTGAGATTGCAGCAGGACTGTATGTAACACACCTGAAAAGGTTTGAAAAAATTTGAAAGCTTGATCAATCTTAGGAGAATGTAAAAAATGATTATGAAAAAGATGTTCTTACTCTCTGAGAGAATATTTTGCAGTTTGCTCATAAAATATTATAAATGCAGATTCAGTTTCCATTACTAGAATAGCTGGTAATAAATTACAATGACTTCGATTGGCTACTGCACTCTTCACCAGTGTCAGATTATTTTCCTGAAATTGGACAATAGTACAACCGTACATGCGTATCACTATTTCTCTCAATAATTCTACATCGCTAGTGCACCCTATTACATTCATTTGTTCCCGATGATCCAAAATAGTCCATGGTGCTACAATTAGAGATTTATGTATTAGAATTTTCAACTTTGTTCAGAATAGACTAAGATCATAAAGATTACCATAGTATTTTTTATAAAAATCTTTCCATGAATTCTGATAATTTGTTTTCGCTACATAATGTAATACTTGAGAAAATGTTAACTCGGTTTCCCCTCTTGAACTGGTCAATGAACATCTTTCTCTTGGTAAATTGAATACATTTTTGTACTTCTTTTTATACACCTATAATAAAAAATATAGAATGTATACTTCTAAAGAATTATTAATTGAGGTAAAAAATAAATGTTAAATACCTTAATGTACACTCTACACCAGCCTGGACCTAATTCATCTACTGAAGGCTGTGCTGCTATTTCATCTGGGTTAAAATAATCATGGATAATAAAGTCAATTGGATTGAGATTAAGAAAACCTGCTATCCATTTTTTGTGTATGGTAGCACAAAACTTTTCTTCGGTATAGACTAAATACTTCTCGGGAATTTTTAATTCCTTCTGAAGGATATCCATTTTTACACTTCATCCAGATCTACAATATCAAATAAATATGTTTGATCTTATTAAATATAATCTGCCATCACCTAATTATCACAAATAATCTAAGATTCATCACTTATTTCGTTCTTTAAAAATCCATGATCGTTATTGTTCAGATTTCTGTTTGTTTCTATACCAGCACAGTGTTCACACTTGCAATTGTTTGGCCTGTCACTGTTATGTTTCATTCTTATATCTAATAATTGTCGAATAGTTTCTTTGGAATGACGTTAATACTGTTTATTGTTTAGGAGAACGAGCAGCAGATAACAAATAGACAGCTCATTTTTCCGTATACATAACACGTAAATTGACGTAAATAACATATTGTAACCCTAACCTCTACTCAATGACAGCTTTAGATGCGCCTGCGTGATATGCATCCTGATATACCCCGAGGATCAAAAGAAAGCAAACTACATAGGCGACATATATATATATATATATATATATACACACACGCATATATTTATAATAAATATACAGAAAAGAAGCAGACTATTAGGAATATATTTATTTAGAAGTGTAGTTTACCGATGAGAAAACTTTTTGGGATGGTATTAGTATTTTTTAGTACAGTAGCAAAAAACGAATTTTCTTTTGCTATAGTATACTTTATCGAACAATACTTTTCATCGCGTGTGTGGAAAAACAACGTCCTAAAATTAACTTTTCCGCACACAGTGATAATAAAAAGATAATTTTGAACATAATGAATAACTATCAGATTGAGTTCGGATCAACTTTAGTCATTCACAGTTTGAGTGAATTTTTCCTCCGATCCGTCGCCGCCTTGTATCGGGTCCGTGATTTGAGCGAATAGTATGTTGTATGTATTGTACATACATACATCATACAAAATTTTTGTATGATTTGTCATTTATAAAGGAATTTATTTGTCTTAAAACTTTAGAAAAATATACATTTAACAAGATTCATTGATTGAAAATTTATTTGGATTTATATCCTTATATTTAATATATATTTGAATATATGATCCCACCAAGACCCACTCTATATAATTCAACGCATTATATGAATCAGACGAATGTGCGGAAAAATTTAAAATACATTTTATTCTAAGGATTTATCATTGTCCTTGACGAACATTTTCCGGGATACCATAGTATTTTGGAAATTAAAAAGAAATTTTTCGCTTTTAGTTGCTTATAATTTTGGCTGTTTTGGAAAATCGTAGTTCCATAGATGGCGCATCATGCGATGTATATATATAGTTATACGGGTGTACAGTACAGAACAGATGTATACGATCGCGTTTGGCTCGTTGCTTCGCCTGCAGGCTTGGCGTTGCACCATCGCACATTTCAGCACATTGCATTGCAGTCTGCGTGAGTAACCCGAGAGGATCGTAGTGTTTTGTGTGTTTCGGTGCAATCTTTCATTTACATAGTGAGCTGGACCCAAGACACATCGGAATCCAAGGGTGTAACTCGCGTCTGAGTAGATTCCCACGGCTCCAGGATGCCGAAGAGGAAGGGTCAGGCACTTATCGATTCGGACAGCAGTAGAAGTTCGGAGGAGAGCGGTTCAGATTTGGATAACGTAAGCAACTTTTCTGTTACTCGTTTGTCTTCCTGGCTCTCAATGAACATTTCATTGAGATTCGATCGAGGAAAGCTATTGAATTTTCGGCCTATAAGCTTTCGTCAAGAAGTGCAAATGTCAGACACCTAACCTCTTCGTAGAACATTGTTTTTCACCCACTGACACGAGCATTTTGGGAAAATGATGTAAGGAAATCATGTCTATGCATATAATATTGAACGTTATTTGAATATGATAACTATGGGCTATTCTTTTGCTGAAAAACACCAGGTGTTTTTACTTTTTCTCACCCTCTAATACATGTGTGTTCAGTTTTGAATTTGTACTTTGGACAACAACCTCATTAATCTCAAATTTTTATTGAGCTGTTCATGAAATTATTTATCAATTTTTGTATCTTATTTTGACACCATATTGTTTGAATCAGACTTTTTAATGGATTATTTAATTCTCTTGGAAAAAATTATGGTAAAGCAAACTCGACTCAAACACTCAATAGTCTCAGTAATCAGAATGTTATTGACAATAATCATCTTCACGTATGTTTTCAGGAGTTACTGACCTTAGCCAAAAAGAAAAAGAGGAAGTCCACTGATGACAGCTCTAGTGATAAAGACAGTGGATCAAACAAACAAGACAACAAAGTTTTTGATTCTGAGACGTCAGACTCTGATGATGAATGGAACGCCAAGAGTGGAAAAGTTAAAAAGAAGAAATCATCATCTAAAAAGAGTAATAGAAAAATGACAAAATCTAGCAGTGGAGAAAGTGAAAGTGAAGATGAAGAACCTGAAAAAGTTTCAGAACCTGAGGAAGGTAATATTTACAATTCTTGGAAGTTTGGTATTTAAATCATAATTTAAAATTTGTCTAGGAAAATTTAAGTAACATTACAGAGTTGATTTTAAAAAGTGAATAAAAATTAGCAATTAGAAATCTACAAGTTGGATATATTTTCTTTTTCAGGTGAAGTATCAGATTCAGATGCCAGTGATTCTGATTCGAGCCAAGAAGAGTTTAATGATGGGTATGATGACAAACTCATGGGTGATGCGGAAGATCAAGCAAGATTAGCTCAAATGACTGAAAAAGAGCGCGAACAAGAGATTTTCAAACGAATTGAGCAACGAGAAATTATGAGAACAAGATTCGAAATTGAGAAGAAACTCAGAATGGCTAAGAAACAAGAGATGAAAAAACAAAAAGAATCCAAAAAGAAAGAGAAGGGAGGAGATGAAAAGAAAGTTGACAGAGCACCCGATCCTAAAGAAAGAAGCAAGGACCGTAAGAAAACAATAGAAGAAAAACAAGATAAAAAATCGAATGCAATGGCTATGCTGAAAGCAAGACGTGAAGAAAAAAGAGAACGAGGTATTGATTGTTTGTTCTGTTTTGTTTATCAAGATCCGAATTGAAGCTCGAAATTGTTTTTAAAATTTTATTGTTAAATCTTACATCTTCTTTCAGAGGAGAAAGAGAAACAACGAATGGAAGAACAAAAACAAGCGTCAAAAGACGACGAAGAAGAATTGGAAGGAGATCACAAGGGTGGGTCAAAAACGAAGCTCAAAGCATCTGATATTTATTCAGATGACAGTGGTTCATCGGACAGTGCAGAAGAAGATGAATCAAGCAAGTCACCTTCCAAGAGGCAAAGATCTTCTTCAAGTTCTTCTAGGGATTCACAATCTGATTCAGACAAAAAATCTGAAGCTAGTTTGAAGCTCAAGCCAAAAAAACTAGTTTATGTCAATACAAAGGAAGATTTGAATAAAATAAGATTATCTCGATATAAAATGGAAAGGTTCGTGCATCTTCCTTTCTTTGAAAGAGTAGCACATGGTTGTTTTGTCAGAATCAATATCGGAAACAACAACGGCAGAGCGATTTACAGGGTCGCAGAAATAAGTGGTGTTTGTGAAACGACTAAAATATATCAATTAGGGGGCACGAAAACGAACAAGGGCCTAAAACTAAGACATGGAGCGCAGGAGCGAGTCTTCCGATTAGAGTTTGTATCGAACCAAGAGTTTACAGAATCAGAGTTCTTCAAATGGAAAGAAACTTGTGCACTCCAAGGTATATCAATGCCCACATCAGATGAGATTGATCAAAAACTCCAAGACATAAAGGAAGCTATGGTTTACGAATTCAAGGAAGAAGACGTTGAAAAAATCGTCAGAGAAAAAACTCGATTCAAAGGCACGCCTTATAACTATGCCATGAAAAAGGCCGAACTGATGCGTGAAAGAGATGCTGCCAATTGTAGGGGAGACGATGAAACTGCAAGTCGTCTTGTCGTCGAAATAGGTGAATTAGAAGAACGTGCCTCTGATTTAGATAAAAAACGATCTGCTACTATTTCTAGTATATCTTATATAAATGACAGAAATCGAAAGAAAAATGTTGAAGAAGCGGAAAAGGCCATTTTGGTAAGTTGAGTTCTTCTCATTTAGTTTCTTGAGATCAGACATTGACGAAAAACTATCCGATATTCAAGAAATCGATTTTAAATTTTGTTGATTTGAATTATTATAGGAAGAAATTAAACAAAATAGAGGAAGAGTTATAGAAGATCCATTCACAAGGCGAAGTACTAGACCAACAATGTTTACAAAACAAGAAGACAAAGAGTCAAAACTACTCACTCCTGTGATTCAGACTACAAGTGACACTCCAAAGCCAATAAAAAAAGAGAAGGAACCAGCTCCAGAAGTTAAAAAGAAACAAAATACGGACTTATTTAATGCCCACAATTTCGATATTATGATCGACTTGGAAGTTCCACTTACAAGTATGAATTAATTTTTAAATTATGAAATAATTAACATTTTGCATCATAGAGTGACAATGATTCATTTTTCAACTATTTCAGATAACCCAGTGAATGTACTTCCAAAGCCTATGAACAATATCAAAGATTCGGGACCTCGACGATCTTTGAATTTGGAAGATTACAAGAAAAAACGAGGCTTAATCTAATGTTTTAAAATCATAGGTACAACTGAGTAGCGTATGACTGAGTGATGTGAATCATGATATGTTTGTTGAATAACAAATGAATTTAATTTAAATGCAAATGATGACGAAAATGTCATCAATCGAGGACAAGTCGACAAAGTTTATGTACTGCATTCTCGCAATACTAATCGATCCATCCAGTTCGATTTATCCAAAATTAATAACTTCAATTCACGAATCTGTGAGTAAGTGTTCTACTCTACCTACACAAACATCATTGAAAACCTAAAAATACTGTTTACTTTTAATGTAACTTATGTAGTATAAAGTTACTAGTCCGACAAAGGATGTAGTTGACGATCCAGACTGTCGATTTAAGAAAATCGCTGTTTAAAGTGATTCGAGATCTTGCGTCTCAAATGCGTATATTTAATGTTAAACTTTGTGAACTCATTGTAAGATTGAATAAAGAAAATGGGCAACAAAAGTGATTGTCCGCAATTTCAAAATGCAGGTTATAATTTTTCTATATAAGTGAACACACTTTTTCATCATTTTAGATATTTCACTGCTTACTTTTATTTATCAACTATTAATTAATTATAATGCGTATATTTTAGAATTTTACATTTTTACTAATTCTCTAAATTATTTTATAACTTTTTCTTGCCGTGAATGAAAATAGCTATTCGAATATTAGTCTTCTATTAGATTTTTTCCACGATTGCCACACAAGAATATTTCTAATATTTTTGTTTTGTAATATAATATGAATCAATGATTTGAAAATCTTTCTTATTCATTATCGTAAGCCTGCATTTTGAAATTGAAAAATTTAATTTTACAATTTATGTTTGTACGACTTTGTTATGGTGAATAGTCATTGTGCCGAAAAGTAAAAATCTTGATTTGATTTTGAAGATAAGACGATTGTTTTATAATCAGTGCTAGGCTATGGAAAATATATTATGAAAAAGTAGGTTCATTTGATGATGAAAACAGGTCATTTAAGCACTTGTTTATTTGACCTGAATTCAAAAACGTGCATTTCAATATTTTGAAATGTTCAAATAAGCCTATATTTTTGTCTGTACCTTGGGATGGTGATAAAACATGAAAACGAAATGATGAGTAAAACCAATGTTAAAAACTTGAACCGATCATGTATGTTATGATAAGTATATAAGAGAAATGCAACTTTTCCATAGCAACATTTATACAGTATTCTAATGTATATAAGGTGTATATTTCACAAATATCCATAGTAGGGTTGTATATACTCTTACAATGCTATACAAAATACATGACAAGATTCATGAAGAATTCTCGTTCCAAATTTTATTTGTCTCAATCAAACATATACAGAATAAATTTGTGAGCCTTGTATTATTGTTAGATGTCCAAGTGATCCAGCAAAAATTGGACTAAAATTTGACCAATTTAATTTTGAAAATTTCGAAACTGTTTCAGTATTCACGCTAGTGTGCAGCAATACTTGGTTTGAATAAAATGTCGATCGGATAGATCAATTTATTTTTTAAATTGAAATTGTCAAATTTTAAGATTCTTCTCCAGTTGTAATCAATAATTTATTAAAAAAGATAAGCTACAAAATTATTCAATAAGAAGGTGAAATTCGCACAGAGCAAGCAATCCTCTAGGGAAAAGAAGCAAATAACTCGATCTCTCTGCAAGAAATTACCAAAATGGAGAGATCTGCGATACTTTCAAAGTGCGCGCTTTCGGCTCGATAATGCAGATCTCCGTCACGCATACCCGATCTATATATATGCGTATATGTAATCTGAAAATTTAAAGATCTGCAGGCAGAATCGGACTTTGGTCGTTGAAAGTTCATCCCCCAAGTGAATCATGGATGTATAGATGGGTTCGACCGATTGTGTCGCGCATCTTCGTGGTGCAATTGGTTTGCAGCGCGAGGGAGGCTGGCTGGTGGGGTGGCCTGCGAGATACACGCCGCTGCCCATATAAGGCAATTTCCCCACGTCCTTAGTGGCGATTGGTTCGTGCTGCCAAGAGAGACAAGGATGGAGCGAGTCTCCCAAGAGCGCAGCGCGCCGCACACCATAGAGTCAACATGTGTTGTGCCGTATATCCAAAGAGGCATTATTCATTATCTTCTGTCCGTTTTATATACCAAACTCCCCTCCGCTGCAATTTGCTCTAGCTTTCTCGTTTAATCAGTATTGAACGGATCAAATGAGTGATTTTGATTCAATGGGATTCACCTTGAAATATTGATTTAATCAGATTAAAATCATTCATTTCGATTGTGATAAAGTATATATATATGGGATGTAAATTCAACTGAGAATTTTTTTAATATGTATGCTCATATATAGTCAGTATGTATATAATTCACAATCATTTTCCTTAAACAATAATGCATCGCTCTTACCATTATTGCAAGGTGTATACTTCTTCGTGATATTTCAAGCTAATAGCTCGCGAATGGCCAATTGTTTCATTGACATATTGCTGTTCTTACTGGAATCTTTGTCGTAACTTAATTATTTCAATAACCAAAATGATAATCGTTTTCATATATGCTTCTCTTTTGCAATTAAGCATATAGAATCTGATATTTAACGCACCCCAAATATATCGGCTGAATGTGACAGATTCATATACGCTATATTCAGCCTTATCGTGTATTCCTAAAGTATATAGCCTTCATATATATTACATTATAAATTTCGGTGAGAATACGAGACATAATTCCAATTCCTGTACTCATGCACCTCTCTCGAGAACTAACTTTCCATTCTAATATACACAATGTTTGTGACATGAATCTAATCTGAATCATCTTTTCCGGAAAATGAGTTGTGAGCTGTCGAGCTATTATATGTAGATCTAATGAAGAGCAAAGCCGTATGATTATATACTTTCGATAAAAATCTCCGCGCACTAAAAGATTACAGAGAAAATCACGTTTGATATGTTATATGTGACGATGCTGTTAGAACTTTATCAAGGTCTCGGCCAAATTATTTTCGTTGTTTCCTTCCCATCATTCTTGTCCATAATTAATTTTTATATGTCTGTATATACGACGTTGCGATTGTTGCACGCGCGCGAGCACCTGTCGTTCATGTAATACATTACTTATTCTTTCACGTACGCACATCATTACAGGATGTTTTGCAACTATTTTTATTCAAATCCACATAGTTACGATAGAATTATTTTGTGTTCGACGCACTAACCGATTGTTGGTCCTGGGAAAATCCACTAAATACACGATTATGTGTTTACGGGGACACAACAATTTCGCCACCCTAAATCTATACCGACCGCACTACCTGGTGAAAATTGATCAAAGTACAATTACCGATACACGTGTCACAGGCACACCTGACTCATCGAGCGGCAAATAAAAATAAGGAGACCGCGAGTTGCTGCGCGGATTGTAGCCACAAGTTAAAACGAGCGCGCAAAACGTTTGCGCGCGCGCGTTGCGTAATATCGCGCGCACGCGTGCTTGAGCAAACTCGCGGAAAATATATATATATGTGAAAGATCTCACATACACACACACACACACACACACACACACACACACACACAAACACACACACAATCGTTACTTGCAACTGTACAGATGTACAGATATATATAACAGCCGGAGAATATATTTCGGCAAGGCGCAGGCGCTCAACCGCCCGAAAGGATAAAACGTCACGCCGGCTCTCACAGAGCCGGCAACGAGGATAGAGCGACGCGCCGTGGGTTCCGCGCGGCATGACCGTCGACCGAGCGGTCAGCCCGTCAGCTATATATGTTGCCCGCTATTCCAACCGCGCGCGTATAATATTGGGGGAATGTCGCGACTAATGACTTGTGGGCAAATTTCGCGATGAACTGAACATACTAACGAGCTTTGGGGGGGGGGGGGCGGCTCAATATTTCCCGAATCTACCGGTGCAGTCCTATACGTACTATCAGTACTTATAAACCGAGTAGTGTTTCAAAATTATATATTTTTATTTCGTCCTGCGAGAAATAATATCTGTTCGACCTGTTTGCACGTATGCCGCGATTATCGAATATACATATAAATTTGTGTAATTGCCGTAATTCAATAGATTTTTACGTTTCTCGAAGAGGTAAAAGAATCAATGAAAGATAAATCTCAATCCTACACGTCTACAATTCACACTTACTCGAGGATGTATCGCGGTGAAGATGAGTAACGTGGCATTGCTTATAAGGAGACGCGCGGCAATTTAGCGCGTTATCAAAAACGGTCAGCCGTGCTGCACACGAGTTAGATTTATACAGAGCAGCCGGGTTGCGCGAGTGAGTGAACCGCGCGCGATTCCGCGCGGCAACGTGACGGTCTCGAATCGCGTCCGGTGCGCGTCATATATATATATATATATAGATATAGATATATCGCGCGGGCGGTACACCGAGTGGGGGGAGCCTGGGTGCGCGCGCGCGCGTTGCCGACGCCGGCAGAGCGCGAGACTGTGTTGGTGTGTGTGTGTGTTGGTGCGCGGCGACTGTCGGTTGGGGCCGGCTGTCCTTTTTTACGTGCGGAGCGGTGCTGTCGGCTTGGTCGGCTTACGCACACAGTGCCAGAGCAGCGCTCGGCGAGAAACGGACTCTCGGCTCCCCGGTAGCTTACGCCGTCTGGCTGAGAGCAGCGAGCAGTGCAGCTCCCCATAAACCAGCAGCAGCTTCTCGACTCGGACGTTCCATCGGCACCGGGCCAACATGGTGAGTCTTAGCCGCGCCTCGTCGTTCCCAGCCGCGGGGACGCCCCGGCGCCCGGGTGCAGCGCGCGCGCGCCAAAGAAAGAGAGAGAGAGAGAGAGAGAGAGAGAGAGAGACCCACCAGCCGCCGGGAGAACGGGGGAGGGGCCGGCGCAGCACACACAAGATGGACGGACGGACCGCGGCCCGATCTGCCCGCACGGCGGGTCGCCGATGGCTCGGGAGCGTCTCGGGTCGGCGTCGACGCGGCCCCCGTTCACCGGCCGCGCCGCCCCTCCCTCCTTCTCCCGACTCCCAAGCCGTGTGTCCCGCTCGGAGGGTGTGTGCCGGTCCGGCTTCCGGGGGCCGCCGCCGCCGCCGCCGCGCCAACTCCCCGCGCCGCCAAGCCATACACACAAGCCGCGAGTGAATCATGCCCGTTCCACTCTGATTCATGCCCCGTTTCGGAGGTCAAGGTACGCTCTCCTTCCTGCGCTCGACGCTTTTTTCAACAGTGCGCCGCGCGAGCCGCTGCAGCCAGACTTTTTTCCTGTACGTGTACAGCCTATCTCTGTCTCTACCCGGCTCTCCCTTCCGTTGGCTGCTGCTGCTGCCTTCTTTTTTTGCTCCGGGGAGCCGCGCGACATGTACTTATATTCAAAAAGGTGCGCCTGTCGCCGTGCTCTCCGTCTGGCCAAGATTCCCCTGCCCCCCGGCTTGCCCCTTCCCCCCTGCCAGTCCTCTCCCCCGGTGCGGAGAAAAGTGATTTTCATTAGCGCGAGATTTGCTCGATTCGCCCGCCGCAACGCACACTGCAGACGTGACTCATCGCAAGCCGATTCGCTCGGCTCTCGCTCGTGTACTGCCGGCACTGCACATTTATCCGGCGCGTAGATAATTAACACAGCCGAGATAAGCCGTTCTTCCCTGATTCACCTTGGAAGTTGGCCACCGCAATAACTTGCAGCTGATGTGTGCTTTTGTTAATTCAACTCGCGACATGTGCATATAGATATATATTTACATTCAGCTGTGACTTCCGCGGAGAGCTCGTTTCGACTTTCCTTTGCGTCCCGCGTTTCCACGCGAGCGCAACGTTCTATAAGTACGTCGTTCGAGGAACCCTCATCCCGGCTTCGATATAGGATGGATCTGGGGACTTTTCATACGTGGACGCGGGTACACATGCGCTGTATTCGAACTCGCGATACTCGCGATATCACCGAGCATGTAATAATAGCGATGAGCAACAATATATTAGATGAGTCAGGCAACGGCATTTCGAACTGTTACACCAAATTACTCATCTTTTCGGACGGAAATTTCCGTCCGAAACACGCGGCCGAAGTTTCGCCAACGATAACTTGGACGATATTTTCAACGACATGTGGTTTTTTTATTCATTGAAATTATGTCAATGTCACTCACATTGTATCGGCACTGTGTGCAATTGAAAACACCGTATGAATAGGACGAGTAAACAATCTTTGATTCGAAATGAATCTCTCTCGTCTTATCCCTCCTTCTTCGTAGATGCATGGCTACCAAACGTAGTTGAAGTGAGACGAAAATAGCATTCAAACGCCGTTAACGGTGTTATTTATCGTAAAACAAATCCTGAACCTTTTGAAATCGTCCAGTGCAAGCGAAATTACTCGAAATGTTGAACAAAGTATTTTTTTAATGAACAATTTTCTTTTTCCTCGATTTTTAAATGATTGTACGTTATAACGTCCGAGTTCGCTGTTGATCAAGATTTAAATATCGTAACACTTTGTGATCAACTGTAAATTGACATCTTGATTTCCTGTATCTTGATTTCTTCTCTCAGATGAGAGCAATTTATTTTTCTCGTGACGTCAATCGACTCCTCCTAAGACGGTTAATTGCAATCTTGTCTCGATTCACGGATCACTCGAAAAGTCGCCTGACTTTCCATCATTATTTGCCAATCAAAATCACTCGACTCGATCGTGATGAGAAGCAGACGACGGCGAACGAGAAAACACATCATAGAGGAGCTAAGGGCGTTGAAAAGGAATATACTTGATGCGCGAAAAATGGATTGAATATCAAGTTAGTGTTCTCTCGAGTCGGTAGAAATTTGACACTGCTTGCGCTTGAAGCGTTTCGGCTGTGTTGAAAAACGAGCTTTCCGCCGGGGACCCGATTAACAATGGCCACTTTACTCATTGGCGATCGCTCGCCCAATGAGTGCGGCCAGCTGCTCGAACCATCCCATTCGTGCGCAACGGCACAATAAAAAGCGGCATAAAAATCGATATACGCAACGAACGCTCGGTCGCCATAGAGTGTCTTTGGTTGGGCAGGCTTTGCGAGAGCAGGTGCCCCGCGTTATATACCCTTGCGCGAGTTCGCGCACCGTTATTCGAAAAGAAGAGGAAAGAGCTGGAGCGCGCGTGCTCGGTGCAGAGCGCGCACCCGGGTAAAAATAAAGCGCGCCCACGCGCGAATCCCAAGCTAAAGAAAGCGCCCAGGATCTTATTCTAAAGTTATATCGCGCCCGGCACACTCGCTCACACGTGGAGCTTTCTCTCTCTCTCTCTCTCTCTCTCTCTCTCTCTCTCCCTCTCGCACCATTCGCTCTAGCGACAAGCGTGCCGCTTTTTATCCCCGACCACATGGCCGAGCGTATATTCGATCGACCTCAGAGTGAAATACGCTTACGAAAAATATACCGCAGGACAATATTAGGGATCTTGGTTCGATGATCCGCTGTTGCGTGCTCGAAATGTCTGGGCGTTGAAAAATTATCTTGTTAATATTTTTGTTCGATTGGAAGGGCGTGCCGTTTTGTACCTGAGAAATGCTTAGTTTCACCAACTCATCGGGAGAGAAATTCCAAAATAGTGGAAAATGTTAGTTCTATGCTAATTGGAATGAGCAATGAGAAATTCGACAAAGGCAGTAGTGTTTGTTGTGATCAAGACAAAAATGCTCAATACGGAAATAGCAAACTGGCTTAATTCACTGTAACCTGGCCTCTTGGAAGATTAATCATTTATATGCGTCAACAAAAATCGATGTATCAATGCGAGTATAATAAACTTTGAAAATCAGTAAACAGATCTACTGTTAGAGCACTGGCTAGGCAAACGTTGAGTGTAATGCACTCTCTTCTCCGTGCAAAATCTAACATATCGATTACTCGCGGAGGTATCACACGCGTGAAAAGCGTCACCTTCTCTATCTCTCTCTGTCTCTCTTGCTCTTCCCTTCCTCTTTCTCTTCTGTTTCGAGAGCGGCTCGGAGAGTTTCGTTGCTCTTTCAACGTAACGCAAAAAGCGTGGAGGACCAATGTGTATATACATTACGTAACAATGCCTCCGGAAAATTTTAACCGTTTCGATCGCTATTTTACCGTAAAATACTTGATTGAGACTTTTGTATTTCCTACGATTATTTTGTTAACCTAGTATGCATTTCAAGATTATCAAGCACGCAGCCGCGTCGATTAGTCATCAAAACGGATTTACTTGGTATGTGAATGGGTTGAGCACGAGTGTGAGAATATTACACTGGAACGCTTGTCTCGATTAAAAATTTTTTGACGGAATAATTTTTATGTTCAACATTCGGAAGGAATATTGAATGAAATATTGAATTCATATTTTTATCTATATTTGTCAATTCTCAAAATATTGTAATGACTCATCAGTGTTATTTATTTTCTATGCCGTGCACATAACTTATGAATAATACGATGATTTTCCAGTGAAGACTTCTAAACTTCAGAATTCACGAGAGTTTATGAAGCATTTTGGTTTTTTGGTGTCATGGCGTAACGCCATATCTAAAATAAAAACCACTATTGACGCAAAAACTCGGCTCGGGAAAATTATATACATTTCAGAATTTGGCTGCCAAGAGTATGCTAAATATTCAGTAAATTTATGTTTTCTTCGTCGTCATCGTTCTCACCCGTGGAAGTCGTGAAAACAAGATTTCAACAATTTTCGAAATTATCGTACAAGATCCTAAGCGATTGGTTAATTATCTCGATTTTCACATAGTATAGATTTGTGAATAGTTAGGAAAATGACACCATTAATTGATTTTCTATTGAAAGATCGATATGATATTATTCAACAATCAAATGGTTTTTTTTAAGTTTTTTCTGGATTACCAAGCAATTAACGGAATTCATGTTTCATTTCAGGCATCAGGAGTAACTGTAGCAGATATCTGCAAAACAACCTACGAGGAGATCAAGAAAGATAAGAAGCACCGATATGTAATTTTCTACATCAAAGACGAGAAGCAGATCGACGTTGAAGTAATCGGACCGCGTGACGCCACCTACGATGCTTTCCTCGAGGATCTTCAGAAGGGTGGAGCCGGCGAGTGCCGCTACGGACTATTCGACTTCGAGTATACTCATCAATGCCAGGGAACTTCTGAGGTAATATTCCAATATTTCAATGATGTTGTCTGGAAATAATATCGATAATCATTGTTCAAGCTTACAATAAATTGTTAGAGATGAGATGTCTTTCATTATACTGAAAAACATACGAAACAATTCGGTACAGATTCAATTTGACGTTGTCTTCATGAATTACCTCAATATTTTCGGTTATGTTCTAGGATGCTCAATATTTGTATGGTGGCACAGACAATGATATACTTTTAAATACAAACACTCATAGTAAAATCTTTAATAAATCTCAAGTTTATACTCTTACGATTTCATTATTGTAAGTAGATTCTATAAAAATTAAATTCAATCCGATGACGCGTTAAGGAGCGCGAAAAGTCGAAGATAAATGATTTTATCAATAACATTATACGAAAAATTAGTGGAGAATTCGCAATTGTGGAATTAGAACCTCGAACAACATGTTGCAAATTGGTCTGAATCACGCAAATTATATTATAATCTCCATGAGTCACTGTTTATTTTTTTATCGAGTCTAGGATTTCAAAATTAGAATTTTATTTTTCAACAATTTCAAAAGCACTTGATTTTATATTTTCATTTAATTGCAGGCTTCCAAGAAACAAAAGTTGTTCCTGATGTCGTGGTGTCCCGACACAGCTAAAGTTAAGAAGAAGATGTTGTATTCTAGTTCTTTTGATGCCCTGAAGAAGTCCTTAGTTGGTGTGCAAAAATACATTCAGGCGACAGACCTTTCGGAGGCCTCCGAGGAAGCCGTCGAAGAGAAACTCCGAGCCACTGACAGGAACTAAGCGACAACAAATGAGCAAAAAAATATACAACCAATCTGATAAATATAATCATTAAAGATTTCAAACTAAAGGGGCTACAATGCACAAAAATCCCCTTCCTCAAACAAACAAAAAAAAGTTCTGTACCAATTAAATGGGAGTTCGTGTTTTCTACATGTTTTTCACTTTGAAAAACGTTTATTACAATATACAAAAGGAGGGAGTATGTCGTACGTTATGGACAAAAATAAAAATAACGCAGTCACATTTGTCATGCTGCCACTACATCGTGTGAAACCTGGTTTAATCAATAGCGCTAAACTAATGTAACAATAAGACTTATATTGTATGAGAAAAAAAGATTGTAATAACAGCCTACTGATATATACATACCGTCGAAATGTAGCGCGAGCGAAGCTATTTGAATCATTTTTCACAAGCTGTACAATGTTCAAATTAAACTTCATTTCATAATAATGTCTTGACGCGATTGGGGCTAGACGGTCTCGGTGCGATATCCTTGTCAACACCGCTCAAAGTAACGGCTACCACACCTGAGACAATCAGGTGCTCAAAGTGCATGCGTAATTGAACATAACTGAGGTTTAAGATTGTAGACGGCTTTTATGATTTTAATATTAATAATGAAATCTTTCCTTCCTAATTTTGTAAAATATCAATTGCGTATCTACCCTTTTTTAATATAGTTAAGTTATGAGATACATTTTTATTAGTTCTAATACCTTCTTTCTCTTCATTCTCACTTTAATTTGAATGCAAGTGCAACTTATGCCTAAATTGAATGATGAATATTTATCATTGTTCTTTCAATTTACATAACGCATGCACACAAGTTTTAATAATTTTAATTGAAATGTTGAGTCACCTTACATGATGTTTATTTTTAATTCAAATCTAAATTTCATATATTTCTTCAGTTATAGTTTATTCAAAATACAGCGACTCGATATCATTTTTTCAATTCTATTATGATGTAAAATGGAAACAAGAGATGGACAACAATGGTTTTTAGTACATATTACAAAGATTCGACTGATAGTAGGTAGACACATATTTCCGATATATCCGATTTTTATTGAGAGAGAAATTGAGCCTTGGAGGAAAGGACGACTAACGCCATTCGGCACTTCACCGACCAACCCAATCTACACTATGTGCGGTTCATTGTCCGTATAGCTCATCGAACATAGTCGAATACATGTTCAAGTTTTGCGTATACATTGTGTTGGCGCGCTTTCGTGCTACCTGATAGGATATGTGGGCTGATTCACGGTAAATCGAGATCGGCTATTAAATTAAATCAAAAAATTTGCATTAGTGTTAGTTTACACTGCCCATATAATAAGCTGACAATCAGGAATAGTAATATAATTTTCGAATTAAGATATTATTTCTCAATTCAAACGTCGGAAGTTATGGTTCCGATATAATTGAGACACTATTGAATGAATTCAACAATTCAATGCTATCACACATAAATCCTTTCTATACACATATATTTGTGTGAACTTTTTTTATCAACAGAGTGAGTCTTGATTTATTGGAAAAAAAATCGAATTTCAATCAAAGTATTTTCCCATTAGCTTGATCAATCGAAGAGAATAGTATTGTAAAAGAACCGACCAATTTAGACGTGTAGGTCAATATTTGAAAGTCGGACAGTATAGGAAGTAACGGTACGTGTTCTTATGCGCGAAACAAAAGTAACAAGTAGAAAAGTAACAATGCACGGTAAAAAAGTTGAAGATCATCTACAGGTATATAAGAGACAATGGTAGTTTTGAGTTTCGGCATGGGGTGGTCGAGAGAGTATCTCCGCTAGCGGTGAGATTCGTTTCCGCGATCCGGCTGCAGGTTTTTCGGAGCACACGAGAGAGGCTAGGATAAGCGACGCGGTTTCGCGAGTGCGAATCGATGGGAGGGGTGGGGGGTGGGTGGGGGACTCGCGCGCGCGTATAGCGTTGGAGAGCGCGCGGTTGTATGCTGCTATATAGCTATAGTAAGTACGAGCATATATATATATATATATACACATATATATATAAGGGTGTACTGTACGGTCAGTTTTCTCGGTTATATAGCGGCCACTCCGGCGAGCGCGAGTGAGCGCGAGCAAGCGCGAGAGAGTATATATATACACGAGAGAGCTGCTCTCGGAGCAAGTTTAGCGCGTGGGTATATATACGTATATATGTAGTGAGTGACGCGAAGGCAGGTGCGCGTTGGTGTGCGTGTGCGCTGCAGGGGCTTCTCGTAAACAGGGCGCGCGAGCCGCGAGCGCGAGAAAGAGAGAGGAATAGTGGGTGCGCGAGTGGCAGCAGTCCGCGGACGCAAAAGTAGCAGCAGCAGCAGCAGCAGCAGCAGCGGCAGCAGAGCAGCGGAGCAGCAGCAGCAGGCTTGGCCGCGACTGTGCGTGACGCGTGTCTGTGCGATCTAGTGTCGGTCGGGCGCGCGCGAGACTGCCTCTGTAGCTGGTGGTGTGGTGTGTCTCGGGTGCCCCGCGCGCGCGCGAGCGAGTTGGAGCGACGGGGACAGGCGCGTCTGGTGTGTCTAGCCGTGCAGCTGCTGCGAGCTGGCGCTGCGTGGCCGCTGGCGCGCTGCTCTCTGATCGATCGCCCAAAGGTGTTAGCTCTCCGACACAGCTAGCCACTGGCCCGGGAGGCTGCTCTGCTCCGTGTAATGGCTGCCTGGCCATGAAATGAAGGTACCCGTCAGCCAGTTCTACAGCCTAACGATGGAGGAGAACAGTAGCGGGGGCCAGCAGCAGCAGCCCACCGCCGGAGGTGCCAGCATAAACGGCCAGCCGCCCGCCCAGCAGCCCTTCGGCGCCGTCAACGTCTCCCCCACCCCCAACAACAAGCATCAGACCCCCGACAACGACTCCCAGCAGGGCCCCGTCGGCCAGCAGGTTGGAGGGCCCAAAGAGTCCATCCCACAGTATACCATCCCCGGAGTGCTGCACTTCCTCCAGCACGAGTGGGCCAGGTTCGAGCTCGAGAGGTCACAGTGGGAGCTAGACCGGACTGAGTTTCAGGTGATTCTTCACCCACCACCATCAAGCTTTTCCTCCCGTAATACTTGCTCTGCTCTCTTCACATCCGCGTTCAAGCATTCTTCCCTATCTACACAACCCTGCTGCTATGCTGCTTTACAAACTGTCTAACACACGTTTTGGAGCAAGGCTTCACTGTTTTCATACTCACTACCAAGTCTCATTCGATTAATATTCCTTCTACTTCTCTCAGCTAACTGAATAAAGATAGATATGTTGAACATCAAATCTGTTACCACCTCTGTTTTGTACTTTTTCTTCTTTCTAAGAAAACTTCCTATGGCTTAGGAACACTCCAAACCTTCATAGTATGCATGTGATTAAATAGTCATGGAGTAACTCTGATTGTTTTATGGATCAATCAGAATTCACATCTAAGCTAAGCTTTTGTTTTGTCAGTTAATTTTTGTCAAAAATTAACATATAGTCCATAGTCGACATAATTACCACCACTATAAGCTTGTTTAAATAGTATAGTTTGTTACAGCTCCATTGTTATTCCACCAAAACTATGTAGACTTGTCTATCAATCAGAAAATAGAATCAAATGAATTGATTTCTAATTGATCAGAATGTATCTTATTTTTTTTTTCATCACCGCATAGACATTTTTCATTGGAATTCTTCAGAAAAACCAATTTTTCATCAATTTCAAAGAGTATTCAGCACAAATACTTTGTACGAGTTTCTGGTGTCTGTCGTTTCTTATCTCTAAATCAGCATATTCGTTTACACTGTTAGAGGTTCTAACGTCATTTACTTAACATGTAGAAAAGAGTTTAGTCCAATTTGACATCTGACTTATTTGTGTCTTGAAGCAGTTCTATCAATGTAAAATGATTTATAAGTTATTCATATTCTATTATTATTAGCTATTAATAAGACATAGACATGGCATAGACATTTTATACCAATAGCTCAAAAACCTGCATACTTATTTTTTTGGTAAGATTGAGTACTTGCACAAGTGGCATTATGCAGTTCCTTCCATCAGGTTCTCTGTTCAATGACTACATGTTGTTTTGAAAAATGCACTGTAAATACATGAAATTCACCCATAGTAAATTCAGCAGCAATGAAATGAATAATATTTTACAAATTATTGTAATTATTGAAAACTGATTTGACCATGTAGAATATTACTCAAAAGAAAAAATATATACCATATATTAAGTGAATTAATAGAATGTACCATCTCACAATTTTTTTTCTTACTCAAATTATGATAAGAATTGAAAAATTACTCGAAAATAACTTTTCAATAATTCAAGCAGAATATTCACTCCATTCAAGGTATTCAAATCCAATAAATTTAAATAAAAATTTTACAAATTATGTTCAAGTTATTCCCAAATCATTCATTCACTAATAATCAAAGTCTCATCGAGAAGTTTTCACGTCAGTATATCATTAAAAATACGAATCATTTTTGCTTCCGAATATTCTATTTTCGAATATTTAAAATAGAGTTTATGCTTTTCACGACAGAATATCTGTTACGTGATTGAACAATTAAAATATTATATATTTTCTGAACGAATGAATAAAACGAAAACGAAGAAATATTAGCCCTAAATCACAGATTGTTCGCTGTAACGATAAATTCGATTCTTCGCTTCTTTTCAATTCAAATTAGTACATAAACCTTCAACAATGTTTCACAAGTGTGTGATTTCGTCTGTGGTGTGATCTATCCATACAAGTAAAAATAGAAAGAAAAAAAAATTGCCTGGCAAAGAATAAAGTTCACATAGTTATCGATGAAATAAATACACAGAGCTTCCATACAATCGCTTTTGCCTATCGTCATTGAATATTGAAGAATGTGTCGCGTTTAGCAAAATTGCCATATGAAACATTCATTCGCGATGGAGCATAAAATACCGCAGTTCCTACAGTAATAAACAGCCGATCGTACGCTTCTCCAACAACCCTCAATGGGGTATAAATTTTGGAAGGCTGAATCTATCATCCCGAGGCGTACTGTGCCAAAGAATTCAATAATCTGCGTGAAAAATAAAAATCAAAATTCACAAATCGACGTTGGAACAAGGACGAAGCACACCGGCCGTCCGGCGTGCATCTAACGCTCCCGCGTAACACCCTCAATCTGTATCTAAGCCGGTCGCTAAATCATTCAATTCGCCGATCACGTCATGATCGGAGCTTCTCTCTTCCGCCAAGCTGATGCGCTGCGCATGATTATTGGATAGCGTTCATCGACTTGTTCATGTGTATGTGTGTGAGTGGGCGTGTATCGGAACTGGGACGTGCTCAATGCAGTATTTCTTATGTGTTGCAGGCGAGAATAGCATTCCTCCAGGGCGAGAGAAAGGGCCAGGAGAACCTCAAGACCGATCTTGTGCGGCGCATCAAAATGTTGGAGTATGCACTTAAGCAAGAGAGGTGAGCATTATCGAGAGGCTCTAGTTTATCGCGAGATTCAGAGAGTGCGAAAATAGACTTGATGATATTAATTTTATCCCTACGAAGAATTTCGAGGACTTGATGGTTCTTGATCAGTAGATAAGGTAGTTGGAGTGTTCAGACGGCGCGCGCCCCTCAATGACGCGAAACACGAAATTTTTCTTGTCACCGTTTTTCATTTGTAAATCGTGCGGCAATCTGTCAAGTTCTAGAAAATCCTACGCGCAACAGGTTGAAAATCAAAGTATCATATAAAACGCTACGATTCGCAATTTTTTTCTCCGAGAAAATCATTGACTTATTACGTTTTTATTGTGAGCGCGAATGAAACCGCTTACTTTACCTCGAAGAGACGTGTTTCAATGTTTGATGACCAATCCTCTATTATCCTGTTCAATTTTGAATACTGATATATACTCATTACTCAGCGCCACGCATGAAACTTCAAAGTGGCTCCCAATAAAATTTGAAACACTCATATCAAACTGAACTCAAACCTCCGAAAATCATTACAGAGATTCGAAATACTTGAAAAGTATATTTAATTTTTTAATCGATCACTTGGGACTTTCCTGAAGATTGAATAAGTGGGCAAGTGTTAAATATCAACGGTCCCACTGTCGTGCACACAATGCATTGTAATTGTGATGAAATTCGAGTTGAGCAGAGTTTAATTTTGTTCGCTTCCCACGTGATTCCCGGACAAAACCGCCGATCAAACTTTATTTCTATACAATAGCCTCCCGCCATTGGATGTATATATATATATTTAACGGCACAAGTCTATTGTAAAATAAAGTCCAATGGACTATCGGTCATACGTCAATAATCGATTGGACTTCAAAGTGCGCCGAGTGAGACACGAGAGCATGGGATCGATGAATTATTATTCGGTGCGCGTATTATCGGCCCTTTGATCTGTCAACCAAGAGGGGGCGATCGATCGATGCATGGCATCAGGAGGCTAAAATGTGCGAGCCGTATGTGTGTTGCAGGGCGAAGTACCACAAGCTGAAGTATGGCACGGATCTGGTTATACCGGGTGAGGGCAAGCCGGTATTCGAGGAGGGCAGCGCCGGCGAGGGAGGCGGCGCGGGCGCCGATACCGAGGCGCCCTTCACCTCTGTCAACAACATTAGCTGGAGACAAGGTCGTCAGCTTCTGAGACAGTGAGTATTGCGATCGCTACGCGCGCGTCATATTATATACACCGCGTCTGCCCACGCCAACGCTCAACGCTCACGGATTTTGGATTCCCAGACTCTGAAAGTATAGACAACGGTGCTTGCGCATCATTGACGATTACTCGGGCTTGAATTACTGGTCGATCGGGAGTTTTCTTTTTCGCCAATGCAGCTCATCATTCTGCTGAGGAGCATGAGTTTTTTTTCAAATTTTCACTCTGATTCGGAAAATTTAACTTTGTAGCTCAAGTTTTCGTACCAATTGATTTTTTTCAACCCATATATTAAAAAAAGCAACGGAGATTGATTTTACTTCATTGAAAATGACTTTATTCTTCGCGAGAAAGCCATTTTACTTCTCTTGGGTGATTATTTTTGAAGATTATTCTTTATTCTCCTAGGTATTTACAAGAAATTGGTTACACTGACACAATTATAGATGTAAGATCAAATAGGGTACGGTCCCTCCTTGGTTTGAATAATAATGCAGACTCTGAAGATATAAATACTTCAGCCCTTAATGGGAATGAACCATCAAATAAGCGCAGTAATAAGCTTAAGACATCACCTAGGAAAGAAAGGGTAAGCAGAGTTCAATATTTTATTCTTGTAAATTATAATTAGTTGAGAAAACTTTCTCGTGCAAAATGTTGAATGACCAATCATTGTTTTAAAAATTTTTTTCAAAATAACAAATTAATTTTTCGATTGATTTGCTATGATCGAGCACAAGTAATGAAGCGAGTTGCTTCTTCGTTTCTTGTGTTGAAGAATAGACCATTGAATTCCTTTTTCTCAAAAATGTTATGAAAAACATCGTTCGATACACATGCAAAAGACGTGATTCTCACACTAGTGCCATTGCACCAAAATTTAAAGTTACTATTTCCTAACGGTGCAGCGTGCGAATAAACTCCACTTTCTGCTTGTTTTTCGGTTAAAAATAGTTCTATAGGTGTGTGAGATAATTCTCGACTGGTGATTGTTGAAATCTCATACTCGAGCGAGAATCACCTCTTCCGTACTAGTATTGTGATGTACTGATTAATGATTGGTCAAGAGAATTTTATTTTTTATGTATTTAATTTTATTTTTTTAATGTTTGAGATTTCTTTTTTAATTTTTTTTCTTTTCTCTTTGTTATTCATTATTAAGAAACTTGATGAACAAAAAAGTCCGAACGTCCCAAATACACAAAATTTATCACAGCAACAACCGTCATCAATTGCGGAAGCAATGATTCTGGACACAGAAGCAGCTGTTATGGCGAATTTCGAATTCCTGGCTCATACGGACATGGACATGGAAGAAGAAGAAAATGACGGCGAAGAAGAAATCTATGACTCAAATACAGACGCAAAACAGAACAAAGTAAGATCAATTTTTTAATGGAAATTTCAATTGAATTTCCATAACAAAGATTGAAAAGTCTAATTTCAAACAAGAATGTTTTTCTTTCCCAGTCGTCTATGTTGTTAGGGGAAGATGTTGATGCTGAAGCAGAAGAAGTTTTAAATGAATTAAATCTTTTATCAGAACATGAAGAATCTATCATCCATGTGGACATGGATACAAATGAGTGGAGTACGTATTATTTTCTAATTACTGATTAGAAGAAGTTAGTTCATATTTCTAAGAATCATCTCTCTTCATTAAAATATATTATGTATAGGAATGCAATCTGACCCAAGGCGTCCTTGCGAAGAAGGTGGATCGTCATTGGGCTTAGGAGAACTAGCACAATTGACTGTAAACAATGATTCTGAAGCAGCGTACGATGTAAGTTCAGATAATATTAGATTAAGGTTATAGAATAATTAATCCTAAATAATTATTTCTAGATGGCAACAAATAGTGAAGAGCCATGTAGAAAGTCATGGAATGCTAAATATTCACTGCGTTCCCATTTTGATGGTGTTAGAGCTCTTGTTTTCCATCCAACTGATCCTGTTCTGATAACTGCAAGTGATGACCATACACTCAAACTGTGGAATCTCCACAAGACTGTTCCTGCAAAGAAGTATGTATTCTTTCATCAGACCTAAAGTAGTTCGATCGTAATGAATGAATAATGAATAAAAAACAGCACTAATTGCCGACCGAATAAGCTGATGAAATATTGTGTAAATAGTCGATCTTTGAATTATGGAGGGTGCACACTATAATATTAAGCTGAAGAAACTTAGTTAAAAATAGCATATACTGTAGTTCATGGAAGCCCATAAACGTCATGTTGAATTTTTTCAATTGTCGGAAAGCTTTTTCTCGCTAATTTGGTCGGCGATCTATAACTTTCTTGATCAAGAATGATGTATTTGAGATTCATTAACATCCTGTATAGATTTAATTCAATTATCCAGTTCTATGATTTACATTTTATTCTTACACTTTACATTTCTAACTATACGTCGGTTTCGAGCTACCTGAATAAAATATAAAAAAAAGTAACTGCAAAATAAACATGCGAATTTTTCGATTTTTTTCCAGATCAGCATCGTTGGATGTAGAACCTTTGTACACATTTAGGTCGCATACAGGGCCAGTTTTATGTTTAGCAATGGATAATACAGGAAATCATTGTTTTAGCGGTGGATTAGATGGTAAAATACACTGTTGGACCCTGCCATCGGCCACCATAGATCCTTATGACTCATATGATCCTAGTCTGCTCAATCAAACGCTTGCTGGACATACAGATGCCGTATGGGGCTTGAGTATGTGTCATCCCCGTTCGCAATTATTATCTGTTAGCGCAGATGGAACTGTCAAGCTTTGGAGTCCTGCGAGTAAAGTGCCGCTTCTCAATACTTATACATCCGAGCAAGGTAAATATTTTCTCGCGCTATATTATTATTTATACTTTCGTAATACACCAAATTTCCCCTGACTCGTGTTAACTAAATAATTTATTGTGTATATTATGCTATAACAATCGATTGAGTTGCACAGCTAAATTTGATTTCATTGATCAACTTTCAAGAGATTGATAACTTACACTCATGTAAAGACCCTCAAAATATTAACTTCGAGAATGACACTTCGAATTATAAGAACTTCTAACGATTCCTTCTGACAATATTTTTCTTCCACTTGCAGACAGAAATCCCACATCAGTAGATTTTATACGGGACGAACCGCACAAGTTGGTCGTCGCTTACGAAGAAGCATGTGTAATTTTCGATGCCGAGACTGGCTCAGTTGTATCTAGATTGGTAGGCGATGAAACGCAAGGCGTTAATCGACTCGTAGCTCATCCTATACTGCCGTTGGTTGTAGCAGCCAATGAGGACCGTCATATTCGTTTTTATGATCATCGTTCGGCCAGCCTCGCACATGCAATGGTGGCGCATTTGGACGCTGTTACTAGTCTTGCGGTAGATCCTCATGGTCTCTATTTACTTTCTGGAAGTAAGTAAATCTTCTATCTCACTATAAATATAAGAATCGATGATTTTCAAGTTTATCAATTGATCAGTGATCTTTAACAAAATGATCATGTAAATTTGTGAATCAATAAGCTTTTATTTAACTTTTGAAGTTTTCATCTAAGCTTTTTTTAGCTGAAGTAGCTTCAGTCTGAAATACTTTTTTTTGTAAGGTTGATAAAAGAATAGTTTTATTAGAGTATATTTCCGAAAATACGATTTTATTAAGAATCTTTTGAAATTTCAACTGCGAGTTGTTGAATTCATTGTCGATTTAGTATATATAACGTGATGTAATTCCACATTTGCACTCATAATTTTCGATTGAAATGTTTTTGAATGTTTAAGTGTAAAAATCGATTGAATTCGGAGAGTTATTTTCATTTTTTACGTTACAAAATCAAAGTAATTTTGTGGAATAAATTATGAATTTCCATTTTCCAGGTCATGATTGCAGTATAAGGTTGTGGAATATGGATAATAAGACTTGTGTCCAGGAAATAACAGCACATCGTAAAAAGTTTGATGAAAGTATTTTAGATGTAGCATTTCATCCTTCGCGGCCATTTATCGCAAGTGCAGGCGCCGATGCTCTCGCCAAAGTATTCGTGTGAATACCAAAATCAGATCGAGATTGTCTGGTCTGAGTCATTTAATGGTTTTTGTACTCATATTTTTTGTAGATTTACGTGTACGCATTACACTTCCAAATCCGTTTTAAATTAAGATATTATTATTAATAGAAGTAACTCTCTAGAAAATACCTTATTGAATGTTCAAACACACAGTATAAGGTACGATTATTGTATAATTTTCAAAATTAAAACTATTTCAAGTTAAGACTTCTTTTGTTAATAAAAATCATCACTTGTTGGTAGACATCCAATGTGAACTTGAATTACACATTATACATATGATCTACCATTCCTCGAATAACAGCCGAACCAACGATTTCGTCTTCTGTTGTCGATTGAGCTAATATTTTAGTCGAGTTGTAGACCACACACGCATGTAAGTCTTAGTTGTGTGCCTTCAATTATTTTATATGAATAACAGTACAAACTTGGAATATGCAAATTTGTAAATTAACGCTTTTTTCGTTATTTTTTGTTTCTATCTAAAATTTCTGTTAACACGACGAATGTAAATTTAAATGTCGTTTTTTTGCACTGCTCATTAAAAAATCATGCCAATAGGAGAGAACGTCACAAAAATTCAATTATTTATTCAGTGTGTTTGTTATAAAGTTTATTTTTCGTCCAGAAATAATATACATATATAAATCTATAATAGTATACTCCATATTAAAATTAAAACAACACATATTTTATAGCATTGATTTTCATGATAATTAATATTTTCTACAGTCTTTAGCAAATACAAAGTGTAATTAATTTACAAAAATTAGTTTCAATGTACAATTGAAAAATTTACCATATTTGGTGCAAAAATTATATTCGATAACTGCCTCTAAAAATTATGAGATGGTGAATTACAGTCGAATAAGACAATAAATGGAAGGCGTCAAGTGAATATAAAAATTGTAGGGCATACTTTAAACTCGTGGCCATGACGTAGGGATGGATAACAGCAAGCTAAATTAGACGTTGTTAAGTTTATGCAGGTAGTTACAAAATCTAATTTTTTGTCATTCATCATAGTTTGCGAAGATCAAGGACAAATACACTGCCGTCAGAAGCTGAAGCTCCAACTTTATCTCCCCTACTGTTCCAGCACACTTCGAAAATTCCTCCTGTTCCTTTGTAGCTATGCACTAGTTGACCACTCTGTGGAAATCAAATAAAGACTTTGAATATACGGAACAAAAATAAATCATTTACACTCAACACCATTACGAAGAATGCATTTTCATTTTAGCACGTAAAACATTATACTTAAAGAGTACACTTACTTGAGTTGACCAGATGTGAACATATTTATCAAAGCTTCCACTAGCCAAAAATTTGCCATCTGGACTAAAAGCTACGCTGTATACTGGCTCGGTATGCTTTGTTAGTGTATATATACAGGTTCCTCGATCAATGTCCCAAAGCCTTACAGTAGAATCGAAAGATGCACTGACCAAAGTCAAGTTCATGTTTGGGTTTTGAGTTCCTGGACCAGTAGGAGACCACTTAATTGTATAAATTTCTTTACTATGTGCTACGAGATCATGCAAACAAGAATCTTGCTTCATTGACCAAATTTTCAAAGTCATGTCATCTGAACAACTAGCTAATAAATTTCCCTGTGGGTCCCATTTGATAGCATTCACTTCATTCTGAAAATAAAGAAGAATTCTCGTTATAAAAAATACTTGAATGGATATTTCATTTGACAAAAATTCTTTCTATTAATTTTCTTATCAACAGAAGATCAGATGATTTCAACTGACCGTATGTCCTTGGAAGCTCTTGATTGGTTTATCAACATGAAGTTTACAAACATGGATGCATTGATCTGTGGAACAACTGGCAAAAGATGTATTTGTTTGCCAATCAACATCTAGAGCAGGTGCTAAATGGAAACTAAATTGTTGAGTACACTGGCCGCTCGCCGCATCCCATATAATCGTGGTCTTGTCAACTCCAGCACTGAGAATGTAATTACCACGTTTATTCCACTTCAATGCAAAAATAGGGCCCTTGTGTTGTCCTAACGTAGATGCTAGTCTACCAGCAGTTGTCCATATACGAGCATAACCGTCGTAACTACCGGTTGCTAACAGAGTTCCATCACACTAAAACCAATAATTATGTTGAGAATTTCATTCAAAAAGAGCTCGATGGATGTTAACATTATCCAACTGAAAAAATTCAATTGACAATATAAAATACATGAGCTGAACATACATTCCAATCTAAGGATGTGACATCTTTATTGCTTGGAACTTCAGTACCTCCTCTCTGAATACAATGTCTTAAAACTAGTTGATTAGGTGATTGTGAATTATCAGACATATCCCAGATACGAGCTGTGCTATCTCCAGAACCAGATGCCAACAAATCTGTAGTAGGATTCCAAGCACAGATGAATACTTCAGATTCATGCCCACATAACTTAGTAGCTTTGCTGGCTGGTATTTTAACTGAATTAGCATTGGGACCACCACCTTGTCCTTGTTGTTGGTCATCAACTTCCATTTCACTTCGATCACCTCCTTTGTCGTTGCTACCAACTCCATCATTTGAATTAACCACTGCAAAATATGTAAATAGTAAAGAAAATATAAATTGAAAAAATTTGGCTAGCTGTAAACATTTTATTTGGTAGAAGAGAAGTATAGAATCAGAAAAAGTTGTATGTTTCAGATCATTCGATAATCTTAGTGATTTTTTTCAAAATTTTTTCTCCAATGAAAAACTATTAATAAAATAATATTGACAATAAAAAATGAAAAAAAGAAAGGAACTGAAAAAATTTTGAAACTTTGGATATCTTGGAGATCAAAACATTACTTTGCTATGCCTGGTAATGTAAAGGAGGTTTATAAAAATGTAAATTTCATGAACCAGGGTGTACCAGGCCTAATTATAATTCAAATCCTACAATCTCAGAATAAAGTGTATCTTAGCTATTACCTTCTTCCCCGTTTGTATCTTGAATTTCAGTTTTTAAAGCTTGCTTTTGTTGATTTTGTTGGTTTTGTCTCGATGCAACAACATCGGGCATTACAGCATCAATCAAAGACAGCGAATCTACCATCCGCTGCTCGGTGCCATCCTCTCCAATCGAGATCTCAGCCTCTGTGTATTGCAGACCTTTTTGAAGTATGCACAGAAGTGCTGCAGGAGGGACTAAGGCACCATTAATGTTACTTTGTGATATATGCGACTCTATGCCAAATGTATAGGCAGAGTGCTGAAAACCTAGAACAAGAAAAGAAGAAAAAAGTATAATAATACTTTTGAAGATTCTTACAGTTCATGATTATCATGCCAGATGCGCTTTTCAGTAACTGAATGAACCTTAACCATTCAATTAAGCACTGAATTTTATTATAAAATTACTAAGAAAAAGTCAATTGAAATGAGAAAACAAATAGCAGACAATGAATAAAGCAATCCAAAACTGTTCACTAACAGTATACTTATCGGGTACAGTAAAAAATGAGAACAAACAAAAATGAGCGAAAACAAGAGGTTAGGCTCCGAAACGGTAACATACCTGACTCCTGCAGATATCTATACACGAGGAAGTTGACCTCGTCGCTGGAGAAACTCATTTTCGCGAGTGCTCTTGATCTTATCTAAAGCATCATTAGACAAGGATTCCAGCTTGCGTTACAGGTGAACGCCGACGAACGCCGTTCCTGAGTGTACCTCACTACAGCAGCTTTGGGGAACCGTTTCGATGCTCTTCGAATACACTTTTCATACCACACGCGCTCGGCGTCTATTCCCTCGTCATTCAGAGCCCCGTTATTTGCTTATTTCCACGAGCGCGAGTAGATGAACTCCTTCAGGACTTATCTTTTCCTTGTGGCGGCACAGTGGCAGTGTTCTTTATATTTGAGTTCGGCTAGCGTCGGGGCAACACGGCCGGGGGTAACGCGCGGCGCGGTACCGCTGCAGCCTGCAGCGACCTTCAACGGCTTCAACATAAGTGACAACAGCGAATCCCTTGGCTAAAAGAGGGGCGCCACCATCTATACTCGCGTTTTTCGATTCGATGCTCCAGCCAAATATGAATTTTTATGGGATTTTGTGTTTTTAGTAAGTACGCTTTTATATTATTTGAATGTAAAATATTCCTACAAAGTCCACTATAAGCCTGAATTTTTAACGACTCATCGATAAAATAATGAATGGTGAGAAAAATGTAATGCTGTGAATTTACTTCTCAACGCAATTCATTTTAAATTCATTCATTTCATAAGATACATTGCAGCCGTGTATCTTCTTATAGTTTTAAGAATAAAATTGATCTGGTTATAATTCTTTTTCAATTCCTTATATCAGATTGAAGTTTTAGTAGTCCATATTGAATCGAGAAAGAATGAAATTATTCCAGAAAACAATTATAGAATAATGTTCCTATTGATTTTGAATAATTTATTTTATAGTAGTATTAAATTTTATGGTGTAGTCTTGAATAATTGTTATATGTAAACAAATATCTATATTGATCATTTGTATTTCAATGGTAAAACCATTAGAACATGAGTAATCCAAGATTGAAATTTAATGAAATTAAGGAATTCAAAATAACAGCATCAGAATTGGATTTTAAATGTTTATTATTCAATAATAATTATACGCTTTACAGTACAAGAGTCTCTTGTAGCTTCAACTGTTTTTTGCTTTTAGCCTTAACTTGTGCAGCAATACGATCAAGATCCCTACGACCTTGGCTTGTCAGAATTCTTCCACCATTGGGACTCTTTTCGATAAGCTTAAGCTGCTCCAAGCTCTGGAGAGCCTTACGAGCAACACCACCTGCTGATCTGCAGAAGTGGCTTGGGTGTGTGCCATTGCGCTTACGTCCACCAAAGATTTTAGTCACTGCACCGACACCAATAGGGCTGCGAATGTAAATGTGACGAACAAGGGCAGAGCATCTAACGTAGTACCAGTCAGGGTCATAAGGAGCAAGCTCCTTGAACCTGGCAGACTTGACAATGTCAATCCATTCTGGAACACGCATCTTGCCAGTCCTGAAATTATTAGGAAAAATATTATATCATGATTGACTTTATACTTAGTGGTATGATAATAGGAAGATAGACAAAATAACCAGGAATAGTTCAAACTCATCTCAACAGAAGGTTTCAGAAGAGATTATCAAAACTCTCAGTTTTAAATTGAATTTCTTTGGATGAGTATGATTTTCATCATTTTTTAGAGCTAAGAATTATTACTTTTGTAAGCATGAAATTCTAAATAATGGTTGCATAGAAATCCAATCCAAATATTGAAAATTGAGGTTGGGCATTAACAATTCATAGTGGGTAGAATTAGAGGTTAAGTACGTGTACACATGCAAAAACTCACTTTTTCAAGAAGGCAGCGAATGCCTTGACGAATTTGTTCTGGTCAACATCTTTCAGCGTTACAGACGGCATCTGAAAATATCGAAAGTTTGATTAATAACGTTAATTAATTGTAGGAAAGTCGCGAGGAACCACGTGAGCGGGCGAGCCACAAACAAACGGTATCGGAAGGAATTCCCAAGAAACTGATATAATCAAAGGATGAAATGTGAAATTTAAAAGTTGATGCAGCTAATTTTGCGTCTGATAACACATGGATTTAGGTATAAAATTACTTTTTTTGTTGCAAAAGCTGTCAACACAGTCTTTTACGTGCCTGCCGGAAGAGAAAAGACTAGTGGCGGCTGAGCATGGACACAGGAAGCGCCATTTTGAAATCTCGAATCAAATGCCAACTTCATATACTGATTTTCAAATTTCCGCGCGAAACTGGTTGATTTTTGTTGAACAATTGTTTGGTTGAAAGTTTATGGGTAAAAACTCAAAATTTTAACAGGGAAATTTTCCAATACGCTGATATTTCTATACTAAGATTTGAAAATTCACGATCAATACACTTATGTATACATTTACATGGAAATGATCCTAGATTTCATTAATGATTCTCAGTTAGCAATTTTCAACAAGAATAATTTTTGTTGTTACTTTAATATATTCCAAGTGTCTCGTGGATTTCATTGCACTTGTACCTATGATCATAAAATTTGGCATTTTCCAAACATCCAGGGCTGAGTTTCCGTTCAGTTTCCTTTTCATTCTGAACATTTGCAGAAATTTCATTTGAAACATCAACGACATATACAGTGCAACTAAGCAACTGAAAATTCCCTGATCGCCTACACGCATTTAGTCTCGGTATACATTCGCATCACGACGAACTACTATTAATCTATTAATTTCTTCCTTCTCTCTTCCCTTTTTTCCTTCTATCAGGGGTTATCCTCTCTCTTCCCTTTGTCTTTGTCTGCCAAGCCTCCTGCCTTCTAAAACATTGTAGAAATTGTCCGACTCATGACTGTCGGTCAAGTAACCGTCACTGCATAGTCCCTTTACCTCATCCACACAAGCTTAGCACGGGATTGCAACTTTTGTAGCAACAAGCGCGACGGTCAGGCTGACCGATCGATCGACCATTTTAATACTGCCGCGGACAGGAGTCGCGTTCTACAATATATATATATATATTATACATTATACATATAGGTATATTGGAGAGCGCGGAGCGAGCAAAAAGTGTAAAAAACACACACACAACACAGTGGAGCTCGGAGCGCGAGTTCATGTGTGTGTGTGTGCGGGTGTGTGTGTGTGTGGTGCACAATACCACACAATACTGCAGCTGCCGTGGATCGTCGATATATCGCGAAGCGACGTCGCAGTGCCGCTCGAGGTGGCGTCCAGGAGTTCGGTTAAACGGTCGCTTGGCATATAACAATACTACCTTGTATACGCGCGCAAAAAGTGTCCATCTCTGCAGTTGTGCGGCTGTTCGCATCGCATCGACATTCGACCCTCGTTGCGCCTCAACAAGTAGCATATAGCCTGGCGCGCATAGTCACTCATCGGGAGAAAGGGAAGATGTAACTAAGCTCAGCCGCGATTATACACAGCCTATACAAAGTAAGTAATACGCAGAAAAGTTGTGTACTGCTGAGCAGCAGGATGTGGGACTCAGTCCAGCAGACGCGCTTCAGCTCGCGGGCGTAAACAGCTCGTAAACAAAAACAGAGAGAGAGAAACAGAGTGAGTGCGTGAGTATGTGTGTGTGTGTGTGTGTGAGAGAGAGAGAGAGAGAGCAAGAGCGAAAAGAGAGATTGAAGGAGCGCCGAGAGCGAGTCTGCATAGCGCGCGAGTACTTATACTTTAGCGAATCGTTTTTCGCACATGCGCTTTTGTACAGCCTACAGCTGCAGCAGTGTCGGGGCACAACCAGCGAAATAAAAGAGGAGAAAGAGAGAGGGGCAGAAGGCCAGGTCGCCGTCGTAGCCACCAGTAGTCACGCGGAAGATGCTAGTCGCGCAGCCCCAGCAGCCACTGCTCAGGTATGCGCAAGCGTCCGTCAGCTCAGCTCGCGCGCAGCGCGTACGCCGCCTGCCTTCGTAAATACCGTGACGGGCTGAGCTAGCCAGCGGCAGCCGAGCTACACACCCGATATGTATATCGATTGGCGCGCCGACCGCCGTCTCTCTTATTTCAGACGAGCCGCGGACGATTAGTGGAGCCACGCCAACGACGACGAACACAGCCGCCCGAGCCCAACGTCGCACTACACGACGCAGTTGCACTGCTCCCTAGAGAGCCAAGCCTCGGCCCCATTTGCACCGACACAACCCGGCCAACAGGATGCCAGGCCTCATCGCCGTCAGCGATTTCATCGACGAGACCAGGGGCGACTACAACTCGCCCACCACCTCCACATTCGTCTCCAGGATGCCACAGTGCAGGCAGACCATCAACACCCTGGAGGAGGTGAGCCCATCAACTTGGCCCTTGCTAACTTTTGCCCCCCCCGCAAGCCAATTCGGTGCAACTGTTTATTCTCTGCTGAGAGATGACATTACAATGCGAATCATAAACAGGCCAACTCTTTTTCTCATACTGTGCGTAAATCACTTTTCACTTGGATGAATTTCAACTGGGTGTTGTTCTCTCCTTTGAACCTTGCAATAACAAGAACCTTTGCTGTCTACTATTACAATGGCTCATCTTAGTGCTTCACTATCAAGCTTGGAGAGTATAGAATTGAGAGTGTTTTGCATCTTTCCAAAACTATCTACCACTTCTATTTTTTCACACTCTGAACATTTTGATATGTGCATAAATTTTGCGTACAATGGGAGCAAAGAATACCAGTGGCTGCTGATTAATTGACACTTTATTTATTAAACAAACTATCATGACCAGGAATGATAATGATAAAGTGATGATGAAAAACCATTCAATATTCCAAGCTCTTTTCAGTGGTGACTTAATTACTTATATTACCAAGGTACTTTATAATGAAAAAAGATCAATTGCATTAGAACATTTATTTTGATCTCTCAGAATGATATTTTCTTGAAGTTTGGTAACCATCTGCATTGAAGTAAAATCAAATTAATGAACTTATTGATATCAGAAATGCATTATTAAGTTCAAAAACACAATCAATAAAAAAGATTTATGCTTTTCAAACTTTGATGTCTAACTACCTTCATTATTCATAATTTCTCAAGAAACAATAGTATTTTTGTAACTAAACATCTTGTGTAAATATATTCAGTTGCTTTCATCTGAAAGGGCATTAGTTTAATCAAATTTGATCTAATAGATACTAACCAGAATTATCACTAAAGCTAAGTGATCTTGTGATTCATTTCTTTTTATAGACTCTTGATTTTGATCGAGATGGACTCACTAAGCTTAAGAAAGCTATCAAGGCCATCTATAACTCAGGAAATGGTTTGTGCATTTCATCCAAGCTAGTTTTTTATTTTTTAATTCTTCTTTTCTTGTTAAAAGTCAATTTCTTCCATAGCCCACGTTGACAATGAAATGTATTTGGGAAGAGCTTTGGAAAGATTAGGTGATGCTGCACTCAAAGAACAAGAACCAGATATTGGTGCAGCTTTTCTCAAATTTGCTGTTGTTACCAAAGAATTAAGTGCATTAATGAAAACATTGGTATGTGAATGGAAACCTAGTTTTGAACTCTAAGCTATTTATTGAAATACAATGTATAATAACCTATAGAATTGTATTCACAGATGCAAAATATTAGTAATATTGTAATGTTTCCATTGGACTCAGTGTTGAAAGGAGATTTAAAAGGTGTTAAGGGTGATCTGAAAAGACCCTTCGACAAAGCCTGGAAAGATTATGAAGCTAAATATGCTAAAATTGAGAAAGAAAAGAAACAACATGCAAAAGAGGCTGGCCTCATTCGTACAGAAATCACTGCAGCAGAAGTTGCTGATGAAATGGAGAAAGAAAGGCGACTATTCCAGTTACAAATGTGTGAAGTGCGTTTATTTAAATTTAATTGAAATTCAAAAACTAATTTATACTTGGATGTTTATCATAAAATTTCGTTTCCAGTATTTAATTAAAGTTAATGAAATAAAGACTAAGAAGGGTATAGAACTCCTTCAACATTTGGTTGAGTATTATCATGCACAAACAAAGTAAGAGATTTTCTTGTTCTTCTTTAGAAAAAAGAATTATAAAGACTAAGATAATTTTTTATATTTCCAGCTATTTTCAAGATGGACTGAAAACTATTGAACATTTTGGTTCTTATGTAGTAGATCTAAGTATGAAACTTCAAAAAATCAGACAGGCTCAAGATGAAGAAAGAAGGCGTTTAATGGAACTCAGAAGTCTATTGAAGAGTTCTGGATGTGATAAAGAGGTATTTTCTTTGTTAATTTATTGATTTATTGACTTATTTAACTGAATTGATATGAAAGAAGAATTGAATGCTAATTGATTTTTAATGACAGTTGAATGCAAACACAAGCAGTGGGTATTCACTACATCAGTTACAAGGTGATAAGCAACATGGTGTAACTCGTACAGGTCATCTTTTAAAGAAAAGCGAGGGGAAGATGAGACGAGTTTGGCAGAAACGTCGATGTTCAGTGCAGGCGGAAGGATATCTGGATATCTGTCACGCCGACGAAAACAAACCTCCCACACGGGTTAATTTATTAACGTGCCAAATAAAACTGGTACCTGATGATAAAAGAAGTTTTGACCTTATAAGTTGTGAGTTCCACTTTACTTCTCTTCTGAAACCGTTCTCCGTTATTTCGATTATCGGAAATCGATAAACTGCGGAGGCTTCGACAATTGTTTAGAAACATCGCATTACATTTTCCAGATAATAGGACCTATCACTTTCAAGCGGAGGACGAATCGGATCAGCGGGCGTGGATGTCCGTCCTAGTCAACTGCAAAGAGCGTGCTTTATTAAGAGCCTTCGATGCTAGTGGCAAACCAGAAGCGAATCATGGTAATCCTAGTTTAGTTGAGCTTCAACAAGCTGTCATACGGTGTGTCATTAGGTTACCGGGTAACGATAAGTGCTGTGACTGCTCTTCACAAAATGGTATGTATTAGTATGCAACGCACTACCTCTATCATCCGTTATTTAATTTTATCGAATTTAATACATTTTCGCATTGTACGAAATTTTTAAAAATAATCATATTCTACCTAAATTATTGTCTAACAATCGTTTTTTTATGTTACTCAACTCCGGTTTCAAGAACCCATATATTTTTAAAGCCGCAGAATACTTATTATTGAAGAACGTATTATTCTTACAAAATAAGAATTCAATATACTCGATCTTTTACTATTTTTCTAGATGCAACTTGGCTGTCAACAAACTTTGGAATAATAGTGTGTATAGAATGTAGTGGTATTCACAGAGATTTAGGAGTACATATTTCCAGAATACAATCTTTAACTCTTGATAATATTGGAACATCCCAGTTATTGTTAGCACGATACATGACAAATCAAGCTTTCAATGAAGTTATGGAAGCAATGTTACGTCACAATTTTAAGCCTTCTCCCACGTCTACAATGTAAGATGAACATATTTCTATCTCAATGAGTATTGATTGAACGATTGTAAATGTTTTCATATCGTTATTTTCATTTTTAGGGATGAAAGATACGAATTTATTCGAGCCAAATATGTAGATAAAAAGTATATTACAAGAACTTGTGTTAATGAGCAAGATTTGTTGTCAGATCTTGAGCATGCTGTAAATAATCGTGATTTACATCACCTGTTACAAGTTTATGCAGAAAACGTAGACTTATCGGCTAGTTTACCCACATCAGTAAGTTCATTGAAAAATAAATTTATTACGAATGTGTCAGTCGTCACTTAATTAAAGTGAGATAAATAATTGTTGTGCAATTTCATTATAGGATTTATGCGAAACCGCCCTTCATTTAGCAATCTTACGAGAAATGGGAAATAGTTTACACATAGTTGACTTCCTCATTCAAAATACGCCAACAGGCAATATAGATAAAACTACAACGGAAGGAGATACGGCATTACATCTGTCCGCTAAGCATGATAAAGCGGAAGCTATGAAACTGCTGCTGAAAGCAGGCGCTGATCCAACACTCCGAAATAAACAAGGGAAAACTCCACTGGATATTGCACAAGAAGTAGGACATCATACGTGTCAAGAATTGGTGCGTTTACTTTCAGTTAAACAGCTATTTTAAACTTCGCAATATTTCTTATACAGGAAATGTTTAACATCATGTTTTTTGTATTGATAGTTAAATCATGCACTTCAGCGGCAAAAGACGCTATTTGACAATGTAAATATTGACTGGAATCTCTCACATGACGAAGCATCAACGGACTTTTCCGACGATGAAACTATCATTGAAGAAAGAGTGAGTATAAGTTGCTACGTATATTGGAAAGTCGGCGTCTCAAAATGATTGTAACACAAATCCGTTGACTGGGAAATAATTTCCTGATACTAGATTATTCTACGTTTTCAGAATGGTTGTTCAACGCCCGAGAAAAAGTTACGCAGTAGACCTCCTTCTTACGCTGGTGGAACGGATACTGGTGTCACAGATTCACCTGTGACCCTGCGGAGTCGAAGTAGTACTTGTGATAGCTTACAGAGTGGTTTATCTCCCGGTTTCTGTACGAGCAAAGAGCAAATGCCACCACCTCCTCCCCCGCAAATAAAGAAGCCAGTTATAGGTATGCATATGCTTATTCTGTCTACTATGTTATATTATTTCATTGACTAGCGCTTGCAATGTGATGTGGCCGATAAGATTCGTTCAGAAAAGAAAATGGATGACATTTGATGCATATTTAGTACATTATACTTTTAGATTCATACTTATTTTTTATTATGTTCTTAATATGTTTGAATTATTAATGATGACTTCCATATAATTTTCACTTAAATCTCTTAGTTATTAGAGCAGCATCATATGAAGATACTTATGGTGGAAATTGATGTTTCTCGTTAGTTTAAATATTTTCCTATCTTTATTTCTTTCTTTGGACCATCATATTCTATCTACTGGTTACTTAATTTAAGTACTAATTATTGCCGCGATTCGTTTTGTTTGTGAATGCTATTACAAGCTTTTGATGTTTCATTTATCGTTCTTGTTATTAAACGCAAAAACCGCTTCTATTCCTTGTATTTATAGCAGCTTAGCATGAATATTGTCATAAGGCATAATCAAATGATAGCATGTCTATTATTATGAGAAAAAGTCATATTGAATATTATTTATTCGAATATTTTGGTTAGTTATTTGTAGATGCATGAATCGATTACTCCAGATATTATATGGAATAGTAGATCAAAAGAAAGAGAAGAAACTGAAGGAGATGGAAGTGGTTATCAGGAAGCTCTTTTCGATTTTGCATTCACTCGTACAAAAACGAGAGCATAAAATTGATTGTTCTTGTTACTCAAATTCGAGTCTACCAGGAGTTTCTTTCTTTGCATCAGCTTCACATTAATCCATTCAACATAAATTACCGCCTACATTAGTTAAAATTTCATTCAATTGGACTGTCTGGAACCTTACATGTTCACCATTTGCTTCACAAAATCAATATAGCATGCAAAGCCATTAATACTCGACGAAAATAACAGAAATAAATGAAACAACGAAAATGCATCACAACCAGCCCTTTGGAAAAATCACCGGTCATCGCAGCGCTAGCTCATGTACCCGTAGCCCATAAAAATCATATGAGTAGCTATAATAAGTGCATTTGTTGGCTGGCTAATATTGACACACGCTATGATGCGTCGTGCGTCGTGTAAAGCAATGACACGCTTGTTTGTAGTCCCAACTCCGGTGGTGCCGGACATGGCTATTAATTTCCACGGCTCACTGAAGAAACGCGTGGCACCGCCACCCCCGGCGGGATTAGACACCAGTGGCACCTCTAGCTCCATCCTATCGACGCCCCATTATGGCACCCTGCCCACCGCCTCGCACAGCAGGACCACAAGTGAGCCCATTTTGACTAGTCACTTGACCACTACCATTCAAACTCTACCACACGTCATGCGAACACCCAACACTACTACCACCACCAACAACAACCCTCTGAATCACAAAAGATCGCCAAGCGGCGATTCGTCCTCGACGGGATTGCATTCTGGCCCCGACGAGTTTCGTAAGTTCGATACGCGTGTTTCACCACGTATACTGCATACCTTTTTTTCTGTATTTTTGTTACGTATCTCAAATTTTTTGTTGTTCTTTTCCTACATGTGTGATTACTGTTTATTAGATTTTCTCAAGTGGGACTGAGAGGGGGAGAAGGATTTGCTATTGTGTGATGCCCAAAAATAGGCTATTTGTGAAAAACAGTTTCGTGGTTTAGTAATTCAATTCCATTTGAAACAGAAAACATTATGATGTAAGCATTTCCTGTGGTTAAAATTGGCTCTGAAAGAATGTTGTCATAACGTGATCGAAGTATTTTGATAATAAAGTAGCTATACAACGATCAACAATTATTATGTTGGTTCGTGGCCAACTTTAAGAACTACGTCAGAGTGAACAAATGCAATTTCTAATATAGATTCGTTATCAACCTTACTCTCGGAAAAGCAAATCAACGTATTGGATCGCTCTATTTTAAGTTTACAATAAAAACTTTAACATCAATGAGAATTTCGCCAAGTGATGAGAGGATTTTTTTTTTGGGGAGGGGGGGGGGAATAAATGGTACTGGTTCGATCCAACGACAAAAACAAACTGTCACATTTTACTAAAAGAAATGCAGGAATCCATACTACTCTTTGCTATCAGATAACTTTTGCAACCATTTAAATGTCCAGTCGATCTTACAATTTCTTTGTATAGGTATAGGCATAGATAAAATCGGCCTGAACACATCGACGCTGCAGAGGCCGCGGAATCCGCCGCCCCCGGCGCCGCCAGCCGCAGCCGCAAGCTCGAGACTGACTGACATTGAGCCGGCCAACGAGTCCCTCGTTGGTGAGGCCGGACTGTCGAATCCAATGCCGCCGCCCAGAAAGGTATGCTGAGCAGTAAAATTCGTAATGAGCTTTTACATTATCCTACGAGCTAGATGCTGCGGTTGTTGCTCTACAATCTGTCTCGTACAAGTCTCAACACTCTGTACGAGCTCACCATTTATGGCTTTGAGAACCCAAATCTATCGATGCGTATGCGTTGACTAGATGTCATTGTTACTTACATATTCCAATGAGATTTTGAGTCATTTGACTTTTTAAAGTAGCGGCTATCGTATTATCTATCTCTGGTTATATTTTCATAAAACAGATCGCTTTATCATGTATAATTTATTCATGAAATGATGCTATTACTAGTCTTTAAATATCAGCAGTATAAGAAAAAATTGTATGCGACAATGCAAGTTGGGTAAAGAGATTGCATACAGTATGTGCGTTTCACGTACGATATTCAAAAGATGATTTCAAGATTAAAGTTTGAGAGAAAGGTAATTTTCTTCTGTTAAAAAAAGATTTGATATGTTGCGATTTAAGAGTACACTGCTTTTAAAATCACATGAGCGTTTGTCATTCAATATCTCTCTATTGCGAGTTCATCCGCCCACCGAACAGCTAATAAAATAGCGATAAGCTGTGTATTTACTGAGTATACTTCATACTGTTAAATACTTTCGATGAAACTAAACATTCATTTTTAAACATTGATAAAAGTATATATTTTATTTTTGTTTGTGATGTTGAGATAGTGAATTCTAGAAGTGCAATACTAACACAAATTTCAGTATTTTTTTCTTATATTTTGTCATGTAGATTCATCTTAACTCTGGGATCAATCAGATTAAATCGTATTTTTGAAAGATCAAATTTTTCGCATTAGTGGATGAAATAGACATAAATCGAATCTACAGTAAATATGATAATTTCAATCCCGATAAATTATTATTTCATTTATTACTTTTCAATGTCCAGAATCAATTTGTTATAATTTGCTTGCAGTCTCGATGTAGATTGTGAGATCGTCTTATACATATAATATGAGTGATTTTGATTTCTTCATCATATTTCTCTGAGTGTTTATTAAATTAATTTGTGTGAATTTGAAGATGAGGTTGATAATTCTAAAATGTTTAATTACCTATTATCTGCATTTCCATTTATTAATTCCATCCCTAGCAGTCATGCAGCTTGAATATTGAATAAACTATAATAACTGTTAGTTCATTTTAATTAGATTTGACATCACCGAGAACGTCATTATCTCCCTCCATTGAATTCAACTGCCTCAAATGATTATTAAGCTTATTCTGACGTGAGATAATCAAATTTCTCAAGCTAATTCATGGTAACTATCGTTATTTTTCATTACTAGGCGCTGTTCATTCTTATCGTTGAATATATTTCTGTTCACAATTTCTTACTTCTACAATAAAGAAAAATAGCACACTTCTGCCACACAAGAACTCTTGAAACTCAACGAAAACATTCAAATGCATCGAGAGTTCTCGAATCTCTCCGTCAAGAAAATACACTCACATGTATGAAAACTGATTCGGGAAACACAAAGAAGCTCAGTAGAAACGAGGGCCGAGGCTCTCTGGCGAAAGCGCTAAATCAAATTGGCAATTATAATTCCAGCCGCCGTTGTCGACGAGCGGTTACAGTGGCCTGCGCCGCTGCCGAGCCCTGTACGACTGCGAGGCCGACAACGAGGACGAGCTATCGTTCCACGAGGGCGACGTGATCGTCGTCACGAACGAGCACACGGACGACGACAACTGGATGGAAGGCTTTCTCGAGCGGGCGCCCGAGCGCCGGGGCATGATTCCTATTAGCTTTGTGCATATGCTGCAGGATTAATAGAGCGCTCGCACACTCGGCTATTTTCTATAATGATGCTGCCAGTATTACTAGTTTGTCCATGATCGGCTAGAGACGATTATTGTAATATTGAGACGCTGCTGCTGTCGTACGTGGTTGGCTCGTTTTCGACGAGGACGAGAGAAGGGGGGACAGAGAAAGAGAGAAAGAAATCCACTATTGAAAGTCACTAATACACGCGTTGGTGCGAATCTTCCCGCGATTCGGATACTGAGTATTGTATATGCGGTTAAAACAAATCTGTTGTTGACACGATGACTTTTGGGGAGGATCCAGCTACTTTTTTCTTCTCTTTTTTCAATCGCAGTGCCATTGTATTTCGGAAAAACGATGATTTATTTATTTTTTTTCCTTCTATCGAGGTGTCGTACTTGCTGACAATGAAGTAGCCTTAGAATAACGATGCTAGTGATTTTTTATAATTAATTTATTATATGATATGAATATATATGTATATTATATATATGTATATGTTTTTGTTATGTTAATGCATCACGTGTAACAAATATTGTAATTTTTCTCAGATATATTTATTATTGAATCAATTATTTAATATTAGAATCGCCAGTTGTATACAATCTATTCTTTTAAATGTAAATGTAAAATTGTATTATTAATTACGTTTCATCCAATAATGATTCATTTGTACTTTAAAACATATGTCTTTGAATAATAATAATATTAATAATAATAATAATAATAATAATGATAAACAAGAATCACACATTTTTAAAAGAGTAATTTTAAACGGTTTAGCGCATTACTTTAGGCATGTCTCTTGTGCTGATAATGTTTTTTAGAAATGCTTAGGTAATCTACTTACGATTTCGTAACGCATGAATCGGCATCTGAAATTTTTTACGAATTTTTTACCAGTATTAAAATATAAATTTTAGATATTTTCCTCATCACTGTAATAGAAATTATGTTCTTATTTATTTATTAAGAGATGTTAAGTATATTTCAGTAATAAATACCAAAAATTATCTACTTAAATCTGTTATTTATTTACATGAATCATTTATGAATTATTTATTTCCATTGAAATAATTAGGACGCATTTCTTTATTTTAACCAACTCAATAATCAATGATATATAGATGTTGAAAGCTCTCCCATTACTCCGGTTAATATACTAAAATGGATATGTTAGTACATCGTTACAACTTGATCGTCATCGAGCTGTATTCTTCTTAAATTCCGAGTGAATAGAAAAAAATACGAGCTCATTATTTTTGCATGTCTGTACATACATATATACAGACTATTGATTTCTTAAGTAAAAAAAATTTTCGTATTCTTTCCGATTCGAAAAAAAACTCGGAATCCTATAGAAACGTTATTCTATATTAATTAAAGGTATGTAATACTTACATTCAATTCCAATTTTAATTTCTTTTGGCAGAATATGGCAAGATGAATGTCTCCTCATAAAAGTTTTTTGAACCATAGTTTATTTGATTTATCATAATAAATAAGGTCGCAAGTTTAATGACACCGGACATGCTCATCATGTAATTTGACGACTCTGCTCTGCCAGACCACAGACGTCACGACGAGGACGTCGGTAGATAAGGAATAGTAAGTATTAGGTAATGCAAAAGGAGACTTTTAGTATGGTTAAAGAAGAGAATGCACCAAAATTTGATTGGGAACCCTTCCAACTTTCACATCAGAGAGTGATTTGGAAGGCAGAATCTTGATGGTTCTAGGATATTATTTTAGATTTGCACATTTGCACAACATTTTTTTTCACACTTTCACGGGAAATATATCAGCATTTATCCTTGCATCGGTCCATTAGCATCTCATGTTCCCGAAGACAGTAGAGTAGACGAATCTTCATTGATGAAATCAAATATGAGTATATGGATGTAGGTTTGTATGCACCCTCGTGTAAAAACACAAGCTCGACTAATCCTGAGAAAGAGTTCACTTCGGAAAATGAACTTTAGTAATGAATACTTTAATAGGAGAAATCTAAAAATCATCATAAATGCTAAGTTTGAATAAATTACTCATTTGAGCAATTTATTTCCAATTTAAAGAAGACTTGGAGAATCATATGAAATATAAGTTAATGGGAAGGACGAAATTATTGAAGGAAAAAATCATAACTCTTTCCAAAATACACTTTTCTATGCCAAATTTAAATATCAATACCAAAAATAATTTGACTGATATTGCTAAAATTTCAGTGCAAGTGAAACATGGTGTTCTCAATCCACAGCTCCTTGGGTCAGCAATCAATGATTTGTTCTATTCATTATATGTTCGCTGTTGACGCGTCATTTGGACTAACGCTATTTTGTAATTTCATACACTCTGGTCTGCGCTCATAATTCGTGGTAGTAAAATGAATTATTTGGTGAATCTGACGAAGTCATCAGAAAGTACGCCGAAAAATGTGTAAGTTATTTTCTGATCATTTATTTGTCAATGTATATGTATAACAAAGTTATTATTTTTCAAATTTTTTTTTCCTTACTTTTAAACGTTAATAACTTCGTTGAAACAGCACTGACAAAAAAAGGAGCAAACAAAACGTATTTTTTCCGTACTATCTAATTTATAACACTTAGAAACAAATGTGATTCATAATTATTCTTATTTGTTATCTCTATAAAACGCAACGATCATTATTGTAGTAGTTGACAAATTATCAAAACAAGGAATATCTGATTAAAAAAGGTTCATGGCGACTTTGGAGGACCACAAAGTTTTAGGTAGTGTTGATAATGCAAAACATAGTAAATGGAGAAAACAAATTCCAAAATGAAGAACTAGATATTTCCATTTTTGCTTCAAAAATCCCGTTTTTAGGAGAATGATCTGTATATACTTGGAACATTAATAGTAATTTTTGAATATCAACACTAGTTTTATCATGCTTTGACAAATTTTTTGATTGAACTATTTGATTTAAAGGATAGACAATAAATTTCGCAATTATCATCATATATAAATATATAGTTCAATCATTTAAATAGATAGATCACGACCATTAAGTGCATGTCCTGACAATAAAATGATAAACCAACCGTTCCGAGAAAATGTAAATGAACAGTTTGATTTAGAACGTAATCGATCGTTGTGGTAAAATCATTCCTGCGATATAAAATTCGGAATGTGTAGAACATTTTTAGATATAAAACGTGATTAGCATCTATCGAAGAAATTATTTGACCTCTTAAAATAACTTGAATTGCGAGTGTTTACGTTCTACACAGATTTTAACTTTCATTTTTCAAAAGATTTGATCTTACAATTGAAAAACCGTTTAACATCTATTTCGGACTTGGTGATTGATTTTGACTTCACGAAAAATCTCACAATAGGTAAAAATCCATGCATGGGGCCGTGTTAGGTGTTTTCACAGAGTTTCGAAGAATATTACGGTTTGTTCATTCATTTTTTGCGATAACAAGATGATTTATCGCCGTTGATCCTGGCGTTTCAAATAATTCAGGAAATAATGGACTGCGCCTAAATGGAACAAGACTGTGAGATTAATATTCTCTAAAAAGAAGGGACGTAAAGCGGATACGGGGGTTGTCATCGAACCTGACGAATAAGTGATAACGTAAAATTGACTCCGACAAGGGCACATGACATGCTGAGAGCCGTATTTCAATAAAACTTAATCACTTAAATTTCGATAAGACTGCTCCAGACTTCGCTTGTGTTTCAAACCAAACAGAATCGTAAGAGTGCGTGATCCAATCGATATTGTTCGTTGAAGTCAATGTTCGCCGAATCCTGGAATTCATCCAATAAATATAAATCAGACAATTTTTACATATCTCCGTTTTTATTCATTTCGTTTTTATTCATTTATATAGCGAAAATCAGCCCACATAATGTACTTGATAGTTTCATATCTTGAAGAATTTGGACTTTTTGCGCGTGTGTAACATTTCAACTTCCATTTCCATATGATTAGCTTAACTGTAACGTGTCAGTGTTTTCTTACAAGTGTTTTTCATTTTTTTTTTAATTTTTTTACGGATAAGTTCTATTTTACGCTGTCGACATAGTACACTTATGGAGTACATAACTGCTAATGCTTTTTATTAATTTTTTAGCGTTTCTCCTTCGATATATCTAAAATACTCTTATCATTCATTATCGGCTCATGAGTGCGTGCGTGTGTGCATATGTGTATGTGTGTGTGTGTGTGTGTTGTGTGTGTGTGTGTGTTGTGTGTGTGTGTGTGTGTGTGTGTGTGTGTGTGTGTGTGTGTGTGTGTTTGTGTGTGTGTTTGTGTGTGTGTGTGTGTGTGATATGTGTGTGTTGTGTTGTGGTGTGTGTGGTGTGTTGTGTGTGTGTGTGTGTTGTGTGTGTGTGTGTTTGTGTGTGTGTGTGTGTGTGTGTGTGTGTGTGTGTGCATTTGCGTGTATTTGTGCGAGTGTGTGTGCGTGTGTGTGTGTGTGTGTATATGTTTCGCACGCGCCGTTCCTTCGACCAGAATCGTAACGTGGCCGATTTATTCGAATGCTCATCAAAATATAAGTATCTCGTGTGTTGCGTTGCAGTTGTCGAATTAAGGACGGCTTTGAGGGCATTTCATGCCCCGTGTTTTCGAAACTCAACGATGTTCTTCCTATATACTTATTACGATACCACAAATTGAGAATTTCGAATTTCGGATCTGCTCTCAGCTATGTAAAAAAGACGTATACAAATTTCACGAGTTCGAGAGATAAAAGTCTAATGAATCTATTTGTTATAATAATGCAAAAAATCACACGATTCTGGTCAAAGTGCACATTTCTAATTATGTCATCCGATATATCATATACAAATATATATAGAAGCATTAAACGTTAAGTATATAATTCATACCATGATCACCACAATGTTTCAATATAATTTTGAATTATATTTTATTATAGTTATTGTATGAACAGTTCCCAATCTAGTAATATGCTCTAACATTCCATATTTTTCCGTAAGCTAACACCTTTATCCTTTCTATTATTATTCTCTTTTATTCTTCACTCATTTCCTCATTACTCTTTTTGCCTCTCGCTTTTTCTATTCTGATTGAAAAAACACACACTGAAGATGTTTATATACTTATATACGTAGTAATCCACACAAAGACATGAAGTGATGATCAATGAGGAGAAACTTTCATTTTTTGAAAACTTTTCTGAAGTTTCATGAGGATTGTAAAAATATAATGATAACTAGGGAGAACCAAAGAATAACGAAGCTTTTTATAAATGATTGTAGGTCTTGATTAAAGCACAGCTCGTAATAAGGATTAGATTTATTTATTAATATTTCTAATTCTCCACGCCTTTTAATGGAGTGCCACATATACATGTACATACATTACACGTATATCTAATATATGTATATATAATCTTATATATTGTGTGTAAGCACTCAACGAAGATCCATCTTCAACTATTCCTCTTATTCAACTGTTTCGGCATGACTTTCTACCAGTCTCGACTTTCTCATTCTGCGTCCGCTTACACGAGTAATAAAACATCTCACTTGTCATTGTTTTTTGTTTTTTGATTGATTTCAGATCCAAATGTTTTTCAAATTTCAAAACCTGTATGTATAAATTGTACACCTCGAAATTTGTAATTTACGATTAATATTACTGAGAGTGAAATCTCGGTGATTCATTTCATTTGGAACATTTCGGGATTGGGACGTAAGCTTAATTAGAAATGGATTCAAGTAAGTACTATCTCTGACAAACTTTTATTCGTTTGATGTCGGTTCAAGACGTGAAAGTTTTCTTCGCGAAAATCGACTCCAGTAACTTCTTTCTTATTGAGCCGGAATATTACTTTGAAAGTATATCGATTATGAGAAAGCACTATATTTAATCCGCATTTACTTTAAATATTACTTGAAGCCATTTTGAATCGCAATTTAAACGAAATTCAAAGTTGCTATTTTAATTTTTTCACGTACTAGCAGAATTACGAGCACTGGGCAAAGTCGAACGAAGCAATCCAACATTTCCTATGTCTGGTTCCACAATATGTATAGTGATAGTTTCTTTTTCTTATTTATATATACGCCACTTAAACAATGACTTATGCATTTATTACTCTTACTTTGTTTCCTTAGCAAAAATGGCCGCAAGGCCAGCCCACACGCAATATACGTGGAATGCTTTTAATATATATAATATTTATCAACTGTTACTCACACGCGTACTGCATCAATTTTCAATATCCATCTTTTGTTCAATCTACCCCCTCCACTCCTCTCTCTCTCTCTCTCTCTTAATCAATCGGAATTTTCTCATTCCCGTTGTTTTTATGGTCAAATTCAAATGAGACGACAGTTGATTAATTTTCTTCTTTCTCACATCAACCGATCGTAGAAAAAAGATCTCCTTCCTATTTCTCATTATTCATTCTCATATACAGAATTACTTCTTGCACATCTGTTTATTTCGTCGTTCTAGAAACGACGTAACAATTTTATTCATTTTTTCCTTTGATATAACTTATACTTTTAATTACATGATAAACATAGATATAGGTGAATCTTAATAATGTATGTTTAATGAAAAATTTGAGAATCATTGTGCAGAATATCCTTATAACTGTGCCAAAATATATACTTATGTAAATTAACAAATTTAAAAACTATGATATTTTCAAAACAAAAATCAAAACGTTATTTATTACATACCATGGAAAAAATTCTCAAAATTTGACGACGGATATATCTAATTTAATATCTGTGATTTACAATTATAACAGTTCTTTACAAATGACGATGATAGCAATTGGATTCCAGCTCGATACAAGATGGTCAGTTATTTGACGACGAATATATATATCTGATTTAATGTATGTCATCTACAACTAACAATTTTTTACAAGTGTATGGGATCAGTTACATTCCACTTCGATAGAAAATAGAGAGTCAACAAAAAATATGAAGTGACGCTCAATGATTTATTGCATACTTTTCAATTTTTAACTTTGTTTCTCCTATTCATGGAGTTAGCAGAGTACGTTTAGTGATATGTTGTATAGTACATTGTGATGCATACTAAATTACTTGTTCTTTTTGACTCAAGTTATTTTAATATTGAAAATCGTGTTTCTCGAGTGAGAAAGTGTACGTTCAGTCAACTCAAGTTTCTTTGACACCGAAACTCATTCCATTAGCTTGAATTATATGCAAGACTGTGTATCAGATGAAAAAGCACAAAGTTCATAAAAGTATGAATATAGTTCAAACAGAGTCTATTATTTTCCTTTATTAATACTATTCAATAAACGTCAAGTTTCATACCCAGCTGAAATAATTCAATTCACGACTCTATACCCACCACCGATTCTTGATCGTTTTGTCAAATCAAATGACACTGCGTGAGGAAAAAATGCAATGCAGTGTTCTTCTTTGTAGCAATGAAAAATAATAAATTTTTAAATATTTGTAGGGCTTTACACATCCATGTAATGATTATTCTTCTCATCAAGTCTTGTGATTTCAATTATTCCTTAACCCATCAAAATCCAAATATATATATTTGGTATTCATATACACACATTCCAGGAATATTACTCACAGTACTCATCCATTTTGCATTAGCTACATTTCAAGATTGGAAAAATCTACTGACATATCATGCAGCAATTTTTTTCACAGTTAAAACGTGCACTGCTAACAAACGCGTTGAGTTTTTCTTGGTCATAGCCGTTTACCGATTGATGAGCTAACACAATTATCTATTTTAGATCACATAAAGGTATTGAATCTAGGAGCATTCATCGAAGAATGAGTGACGTACAAGAGAACATTGAAAATAAGGAACTGTCACATATGTTCTCAAATGATGATTATAATATATAATTATTTATATATAAAATAAAGACTCAAGTTAAAAAAAAACGAAGAATATTCCATAATGGAGAAGCATTTTGCGCGTGCATCTTACCACGTACGCATTTCATCATTTCTACAAGCTTCTAATATTTGCTTACTCAACCGAAAAGATGAAATCGAGGCAAGTGTATTCATGTACGATTATATTTTTCATCATATAGAATTGGTGTCTTGTGGAGATTGTCTTTTCTATCTTGTTTCCAATGGCTGTGTGTGCTAACGATGAAACTTCAGATACATCCTTTTCTGCTGTCAATTTGGAATATTCTCAAAAGAATCATGCTTAATCGTCACTTTTGAAGATTCCATTTATGACGTATTCTTTTTAATGGATTGATTCAAATTTTTCTTGGGGTTTTGAATTATAACGATATTTCCATGTAACCGGATTACTTTACAACTAATTCTTGCTTGTAATATTTTTGTGTGATCTGTGAATTTTTCAATGGACAAAAAACTTATTTGAAAACATCAAAATGCGTGAATATTTCAAAATTGGGAAGTTTATAAATATAAAACAAAAAGAGTCAAAAGATGGAATGGGTTCAGAAAGTTACATTTCTGACAAGTATTATATATTTGTATGCGATTCAAATCGAATTTATTATCATGTACGAATTCGATTCAAATGCAAAACATCAAATGTCATGTGTGGATGAGAGAAACACATGCACTTTATACGAATTTTTATTACTCTTTTTATTAATAGCAATAAATAATCAAGGAACAATAAATATCCAATACACAATGATAATCGAAACGTAGAATAATACTCAATAATAAATAATAATAGCAATAATAAATAATGGACAATATCATTAGTAGTAACTGACTAGAATGTTAATAATACGTTCGAAATAATTAGGCTGAATTTCAAACAATCAAACTTTGAAAAGAATTTATGTCAAAATTTTCGCAACAAAACTCATACAATGATCATTGGTTCACTAAGCCTCAATACTATGTAAAGGAGTTATACAAAAAATTATAGAGAGCATATCCGACACACTCTATGACAAATGTTTTACACTTAAAAATTATATATATGTACTGTTTATAATTACTCTTAACCGCATTATAATTAATTATTAGTGTTTTTTATAGTATTAATATTATTATTAGTATTTATCAATGTAATTTGTGTGTACTACAAAAACTATATATGAGATTCATTGGTGCGCACTATTGAAAACCAATGCATGTACTCTGACGTATTCTCCATATTATTACCTCTCATTGTAAACATCAATGCTCGAGCATCGAACAACGCCGAAAACGCTTTGCCATCTGATTGTTGTGTGATCTCAAAACCGGAGTTCCTTATTTTTGATATAAAAATTATCAAATCTCATCTACAATAGCTGACTGTATTTTTTTTATTTCAATTAGTGATCGCAAAAGATTTTCGACATGTTCCTTTGATATAAACCTAAGCACGTTACATCCACGGTACTCGACGTATGTAACAAAATATTTTTGTGTAAGTGCCCCTATAATCCATCTCAATTGTGAAAATCTAAAGCTCATTGTGAAGCTCCAAGCCTCCTTGTAATCTTTTTTTCTTCTATAACGTTATGTCATGAAAAATTATTAGTTTAAAAACCAATGCTATTTATATGGATCGGAAAGAATTTCATACCCCAATTTAAACGGACATTCAACTTCTTTTCTCATGACTTCTTTTTTCCACGCAACGTTGAGCATTTTTCACATCGCTTATAGGCATTTCCGTCTCCTCAGGTCCCTACGTATTACACTTAGAAACTCGTGCTATTTTTTTCTCAAATTAAATGGTCATTGCATTTAGGAAAAAATTTTCTGTGAATAAACTAAGCTAATTTTATATTTAGTTATAAGTATCCCAGTTCACTTCATTGAAACTGAATCAACTATACTTTGATTTAATTCCTGACGAAAAATTAGTAATCGAAATATTTTATTGCACCATAATTATATACTCAAATATATATATATTGGACGTTGAAATTATTTCAGCATTTCGAATTATTTTTCTGATACGACTTTCCAAGAATATAGTTGATCAGTTTTCAGACTAAATTGTATTATAAATAATCTGAAAGTGTCAGTAAAATTACTTTCTTCCTCAGTTTTATCAATCGAGACCATTTGTTCTCAAAATTTTTATTGCTTTCAATGGTGCGCAAACTCAATCGACGAATAAAATTGTGTTTGCGTAGGTGTCAATCAAGCATCTCGAATATAAGTTTATAGTACTTGCACAGTATTTTTTTTTCTTTTCAAAGTACAACGGAATATCAATATTCCATTTCATGAGGATCTATTGAGATCTTATTTTCTTGTCTCTATACTTGCACTGACAAGAATCTTCATAAATTCGGGAAAAATCACCTAATCGAATTAGAATTTTCAATTCAGTATAATTACATTATGACAGTAGAATCTCTGTGGGATCTAAAAATTTTGCGAATCACACTGTTTTCACATAAAATTTTCTAAAGATTAGCATACACTCTGGGAATTTCAGAAAATTCTCTCCAGTGCAAGCATCGGATTGTTATATTGTGTGTACGATTTTTGTTATACGAGACCCATCACGGGATCACCCAACAGGAACTGCACTAATACCATCAAGTACCGCGTCATGCTTTTGTAAATGTGTGTACATCGATTATACTTAAAAAGTAAACAAAGGTATCATAGTCATAATAGTAGGGTGAAAAAGGCGTGCTGTCAACGTGTCGACAAAGAAGAACAAGAAGTAGAAGAAGAAGAAGAAGAAGAAGAAGAAGAAGAAGAGGAAAGAAATGCAAAATTCAACACCAGAGAGAGTATAGACATCCCAGAACTATAATTATATATATATATATATATATATATATATATAAACTCATACTTTTTGTTCATTTTAGCGTTCGCGCGCGCAAGCAAGTGGCAGGTGAAAAATGTCCCGAAACATGTAGCGCGTCACACGGACTTTGCGTGAAGGGAAAGAACGCAAGAGAAATTCGAACGAAGCTTTCGCGCACTGCCTCAAGCGGATAACTCTGTGAATACGTATATGCGTGTGTATATATGTATATATTTATATATAGATTCGTTTCAAGCGGAGGCTGCGACGTCCGGGACATTTTCCCTTGGCGCTGCTGCGGCGTGGCCCTGTTACACACCACCCACTAGTTTTCCCATTGCTTTACAAAAGAATTAGCTTTCCATTCAGAGTCTTTGCTGAGTAGCCATCTCTCAACGACCCTACAAATATATAAAAACTTATCGTCGACGATATAACTGGATCTGCGAGACCCTCCTCTCCCTCTCCCTGCAGATCCACACCGCCTTCGCTCATAGAAAAGCGGTCTCGCAGGATATGCGTGATCGGGGTTCGTTATTATTTTTTTTTATTCTTTTTTCTTGCCGATTTATTTCTTTTTTTCTTTTTTTTGGTTTATACTCTGTCGCGCACACGTGCGGAAAAGAAAAGAGGATTGCGTCCAAGTGGCTTGAAAATCTCAATCAACGACGAGGAAACAATCCAAGGTGAAGGTGGAGGGGGGCGGGCGAGGGAGGAAAACCGAGTTTGAGCTAAACGAAAAGGTAGGCACCCGTTGCGCGCCCGAGTACTGGTCGCTTGTGATAGTATGTGTGTGTGTGTGTGTGTGTGTGTGTGTGTGTGTGTGTGTGTGTGTGTGTACGTGTATGCATGCTTGGGTGTAGCTGCTTATTCCTTGACTTCGAAGTACTTGTAGGTGGGGTTCTCGTAGCCGTTGATCTGCATGTTGGCGACGTGCCGCTCCTCTGGCGTTGCTGCCTGATCCACCTCGATGAAGCCCTGCAGCACACGAGTTAACGAGCATTATACGTTGTTACATATACGTGCATACGTTGCTTTTCGCTTATTAAAACTCCTTGTTACTTTTTTTTTCTCTCTCCCTGTATTTCAATGGATGCTCGGCAGGAGGAGTTTCTTAAAGGGCACATGCGTGTATACCACACAAAGGGGATGTATCGAAATGAATGCTGTTCCCAGTGTTCACTTGTGCTCTCTTACAAGCTTACAGTGAAACCCTGCTGTAGTAAAGTGAAAAACCACTGTATCAAAATGGATGAATTATCGAATGGAACTGCGGTGCATTTTTCACGTAATAAAAGTGTATTTTCAAATTTTACGTAAAATTTATGGTAAATTTTCGTATCAAAACTCGTGGAACTAAAGTTAAAATTCACTTTTATAACATGAAAAATTCACTGTAGTTCCATTCAATAATTCATCCAGCTTCATAAGGTGATTTTTCACTTTCATATATACATTTTCATTCCAAGCTTTTAAAAGAGAATATGCGCGAATACAAGAAAAAAATGAATGAGGATTTGAAAATTTGTCGGGAACAATCGTGATCGTGTTATTATTTATTGAAAGAGGTAACGAAACTTGGCGTTGGACGTTTCTCCGTCTTGCTGTAAGCTAATTCTGTCGCTAAAGTTGAGTACCGTAAAAAGTGAAAATAACAAGTAACATCCAAGAAACTTTGAACTTTGGTAATCCAAAGCGTTATTCGAATTCACATTATGCTAATGCACAAAAGAGAAAAATTCTTCACGTTTGCGAAGATGTTCGAATTTCCAGTCTTCCGCGACGAGTTTAATTGAAACTCGAGACGGCTTGATAACGAACAGACAGCAGGTGTTCGTTAATCCAAACTTTACGTTTCACAAGAAAGTGACAAGGGTCATACTGTCTCGTTACAAAAAGGAGACTCGCGCGCAGCCAACCATACATTATGGCTTGCGCGCGCAATTTGTTACGAGGGGGCAAATGGATGATCTTCACCCCTTCATTGATCATTAATTTAAATTATGCCTACGGATATACATATAAGCTTTCTCGAGGTCGCGGTTACAATCAAGGATCTTTATGTGTTTCGAAATTTCGACGCGGCTCGGGCGGAATGCCGGGGGAAAGAAGGAAAAAAAAATGAGGGCGAATATTTCATACCTGGCTGTGAGGACTTCGTGCGCTGCGTCGTTTGAATACTGCAACGCCGACGATGGTAGCAGCCATAAGTGCGATGCCAGCGAATGCCACGGTAAAGTAGATTGACCTGCTCTCACGGTGGTACACCTCGCGTCTCACCGAGTAACTCTGGTAACGTGAATTTTTTTACGTTTGAGCTTTGTCCAAAAATTCCCTCGGCTTTTCTCGCTTCGGATGCGAAGTAGGCAAATCTCGGATTATAAGCGTTAAAACGAATGGCGATGGCAGTAAGTAGTAACAGGGGGAAACTGCTTAAGGCGATTACTCTCGACGCAGATGCATTCACTGCGACTTGGAATAATTAGCATTTTCCTCCTTTTGTCGCGATCTTTGAAAAATTGGCCAATTATATCGGTGAAAGCAGATGATTAATTAACTCGCGACTGTACCGTAGAGTACCGAGAACAAAAGTAGAATTAATTGCACGGGGCGAATATTCATTGAATTCCAATTTCAAATATTGATTTTGCATTAATTAAATTAACGACCAAATTTTTCTATTTACATTTCCAATACTCTATACCGTGAGTCACGTGGAAAAACATTAAATTGGACTCCATGTATATGGTAATCTGGCGTGGGATTTCGAACGTATATATCGATGTTCCGCGAATAAAATGTAAATTCCTACGTGGGATCTCGAGTCCATGGACGCTCGACCATTGCGACTGTCCCTTACAGATATCTCGCGTAGTTTCTATCGATGACGACAGCTTGAAAATTGATCTCGAAGCGCGAAAGATTGAATATAAGATGTGAACTGCGCGGCAGGTAATTTGTATATTCAAGAGAAACGCAAGCTAGAGACTCACGGGCTCGGAGTGGGACACATCGTGGGTCATGCTGTGGGCCGCGCGGATCAGTCCCTCATTGTGCTTGAGTGCGGTCTGCGCCTGGGCCTGGGGCTGCTGCTCGTGCTGCTCGTGCTGCTCGAGCTGGTCCTTCTGCTTGGGGCTGGAGGGCACGGCGGTGGCAGCTGGCGCGCCGCCGGCGTCTTTTTTTGCCGGGGCCGGCGCCGGCTCGGCGTCCTTCGGCTGCTGTTGCTGCTCCTGCTGCTCCTGCTGCTCCTGTTCGCTCCTCAGCTCGCCCCGTTCGGCCTTGCGCTGCTCCTTGCGCTCGCGTTCCAACTGCTTTTGGCGCTCCTTCTCTGTAATCGCACGCGCACAGGGGTGAACCGATTGCATCTCGAGCTAACGTTATTTCATCAACGCTGCTGTTGTCCAAAAAGCAGTGAAGAATTCGGCCCGGACAAAATAAAAATTACGCTTGAATAATGCCCGGAAAGTTGGGTCTAGAAATGGACCGACTGATTGTCTGTAGGTATGTAATCAAGACATACAGTTCGTAGATGGACGAGTTATCTATATGCCTTGCAAAAAGAAAGGGAAAGTGAAAATGAACAGGAATAATTTTTACTGGTAGAAATTAACTCTTATGCTCGATAATTGTTAATAAAAAATATAAATGTATCAATTAGCATACTTTTTATAAATAGTCCATAACTTTTCAATGGCCTGTCTATGCCTATAATGGACGGATTGTCTTTTATATTACTATCCAGGTATAAGCGCACAGTCTTTTAGATAAATTTTAGTCATAACGTTTTTTGGCTAATGGACATTTATATATAGGAATCTCATTGTCTCATTGTGCCCAGTACAATGAGATATCCTTTCGAGAAGAACTATAGAATGATTAGTAAATCAAATATCTTGAATACGTTACATTAGCGCGGGGCACTGATATAATTTTGGATCTTTCCAAACGGCGTTTTAAACGTTCATTTGGAAGAGTCAATTGATGAATGAGTTCTATAAGAGTTATCTGTTAGATGAGATTTCTCCAATAAATCCGAGATTACCGCATTTGCCCATTTTCAGATAATGCGCTTATCGGTTTCTGCGCGACTAAAAAGAACGCCATAATGAATCCTCGAGTGTATGAATGAGGAATCTCTAGAGCGTCCGTCGAATCAGTTGGAAAGGATTGGAAGAATGGAAGGTATCGTCGAGAACGTATACATACACGTGAAGAATTCTTAATTTGCAACAACAAAGCGTGTATACCCGGAGCCCCGAGTAAATATATGAGAAAAATAAGACGCAGTAGAGAAGTGCCGAGTCTAGCCAGACGCATATCCAATTCGCGTCAGATAGAATCCGTTCCGACTTTTTAATTGGCTCGAACTTTTTTCATATGTAAACTTGCCCCGACTGCCTAACAGATGTAATGTTCCCTCTTTAGCGTGCGGCTCTCTTTTCTTTCCTCTCCCTCTCTCTCTCTCTCTCCAGCTCGATCCACCCACTTTCCTCATAATACCGGTGTTTGCTCGGCTCCATTGTTCCGTCCGCGCGATTCGAAAAAGCGTCTTGCCGGATCGCCACTTAGCCCCGTTCGCGCTCAGAGTCAACTCTCCCGCATAATTGTCTCTCATCACTGCTAAGCTTGCGGGAGTCCGGAAGAAAAAAAATATCGACCCTACGTGAAAGGGTATAAAGGAGAGAGAGCACTCGTCCTTGCGCACCCGAGCGAAATCGTGTGAATTTTCGTACGGGCTGCACTGTTAGGTATATACATAATATATGGGTATACCTTGCTGCTTGCTGGCGACGTCGGCTTGGAATTTGTCCAGAATGGCTGCCTCCGCCTCGCGAGTCATTGCCAAGAGCAGGCCCGGCGTCTCGTCTTTGCTGCGCAGCGCGAGCACGTAGTCGTCCATCAGCTTGCCGATCTTGCTCGCCAGCTCGGGGTAGCTGCAGCACACACACACACACACACACATACACACGTTATTAACAGCCGCCACATGTCCCGGCGCTCTTTCATCCTTGGGATGTGCTTTGGGTAAAGAGCTGCACAGGCTCGGGGAGCCGCGCGCTGGGTGACATCGTTCACAATGCGACCCGGCCCCATTGTCCGCCCTTCGACCGGCCAACTTTGCCTTGTATCCGGCTACAGGGACAATTCAATCTGTGCCTTGCGTTCGATTCAAACACGCTATTGCATATGGATCTATGGTTTCCGATGCATCCACTATATTGCGCGTTTTCGAGCGGACGTCCATACGTAACGTAGATATAACTGTCTTCGATTATAACTGGCCTACTTTCGTCGTAAATACGCCCTCCCAGTTATATAGAAAAAAAAATGAAATACAATTTGATTCTGGATAATTTTTAAGATCGTTCGACTTGAAGACGCGGTAGACATTTTTTAATTTTCTCGTCGTGTACTTCTTCAGTTTTATTTCCGATAAGAATAAATTTCCAAACTATTCATTTATGGATATCCGAGCGTGGTTTCATCTTTTCGGCACGAAAAACGTTTGTGATCCTAGCGCAGCGTGCCAAAATAGCCTAAACACGAGCTATATACTCATTTTTCGTAATCCGCGAGACAAAAGTGACATGCTTTGCAAACGCCAGGATAAAAAGTTGACATTTTACGACGGCGGGGACGAAGAATTATTGAATCATAAACAATGTTTAAGTTTCTAATTTGTCAAAATAATTGATGATTAATCCCACGAACATTGTGCTATCAGTTTTCCTAAAATTTTCATGAAAAATAAATCATATACTGTCGGAGGAAGGTGAAAACAGGTCCAAATTAATAATACTCTGTATAAATTGCCTAACTGATGAACATTAGTGAAATATTACAGATTTTTAAGTGCATATTCACTATTATTCATCAGTTATGTCATTATTACTAACGAGTAATAGTTTCTTTTACTATTTCAAATTTCGAGAGTACGAGTGCAAGAGTAGAATTGAATTCGCTGCGTCTCAGAAGAATCGTGTCAAGCTCATGTCAATTGACGGAAAGTTGATAGCACGCGTGTATCACCGCGAATCAGCATACTCGCGCTGTCGGCCGTGTATATACGCGGCTGACGCGAAATTTGGAGAGAGTCGGTGTCGCGCGGGTGTATATATACAAAGGCGCAATGACGCGCGGAAAAGAGGTCGATCTTTAGGGAGCGTGCGCGCAGGCAATACTAACCGTTCGAGCATGAGCAAGCTCTGATTAGTTATTCTGTCGATGTCGGCGAGGTGCTCGAGGGTGGCGGGCTTCTCCCTCTGCGCCTGCTCGAGGCTGCTGTCCAAGAGGTGCTTGTAGTGGGCGATCGTGTGGTGCCGGTCCTTGTGCAGCGCGCGCAGCAGCTTCTGCAGACATTTCTGGATGCGGTGCTCCTGCAGACACACACACACACACACACACACATGTCCACCCAGATCAGATATCTATACGTGAGTGTTGAATGTATAGTCGGCTAGCTAACCGGGGCGAAGTTCAATCCCGACAGGGGCTTCTTGAGCCGTGGATTCTCAAGGGGTGCCTCTTTCAAGATGATACAGATATGTACGCCCGAGAAAGATCGAGTGATGCGATTGAGCAGCTGGGATCAATGAATTACGGGTCGATTGTCTTGGGACGATATATTCTTTAGAGTTGTGCCGAATTGGAGGGTAAAAAAACTGTGCTACATGATAGCGTCGAACGATTGAAATAACTATGCGTCATTCGAATGTGTGGAACGATCGATATAAGGATGCAGGATCGTCTCTTTTTCATGTTTTAGAAATGTGCGCTAATAGATTGGAATGCGTGACGCATTCCGGAAAACTGAATTTCAAATCTTCGTATGTGCATATGTATAGCCAATACTTTTGGCGCGCTTCTCGAGTGCCCGACTTTGAATCGGTATTCCGGAACGCGCACACATACGCAGATTGAATATCGTACAAGTTTCTAATATCGAAGTATGGGTAAATATGGAATTCTTATTTTATCCGTTGAAATGATATTCCATTAGGGAATTCGTATTCCGATATAGTGGTAAATCTGGTGAAAACCTCAAGCGGAATTGAAAAATTGATTGATCAATAGCCGATGAATACGAAAGTTCGCATGAGTGATCGCCTAAATTGAATTCTATCGAATAGAAAACATTCCAATGGAATTTCATTTCTCGTGATAAAGCACCCAAGACATATTCCACTATAGGGTCTTAAGTCTAAATTTAATTTTGCTCCCCCATTTTGACTTACATTCGGAGGAATTTCATTTAGAGCTGCCGTGTAGCAGGACATGGCTTCCTCGTTTCTCTGCTTGACGGTTTCCTGAAAAGTGAAAAAGAATCTTCAGAAAATTGAGAAACTAATGATAATACATCCTGGCCGGCACCCTACTCGGCAAGCTTAACGCAAGCTTAACGCTATAATGGCAATGTTGATTCAAATGTGTGTGTGTGTGTGTGCGGGGAGGGTAGAGAATGACCGGAACAAAAGAGAAAATAATCTCAAATGGGTCGTCAATTATAATAACGTTCAAAGTCTACTGGATAAAGCCACCGATGCTCCTTGAAAAATAGCAAGAGCATTATTTGTTTTTTTTTCAAAATTAAAACGCTAAAGGTACAGGATAGGACAAAAATCAATCGAGCTATATTATCATAACGTTACAAGTAATTTTGTTTATTTGAAAAAAAAAAGTTACCGAAGCCAAGTTGAAACAGAAATGGATAATCCATTGTAGATGAAGGTATACCATACCTGCACGCGCTGCTGGTGCATAGCGCTGAGATGGTGCTTCTCGGCGGCACCACTGGCTTCAAGTGCCGCGACCGTCTGCTGGAATCGAACGGTCATCCAGCGCTTAAACGCGTCGGCGGCTACTGGGTCTCGAGCCCTGATGTCCTGGTAACGTTCCTCCAGGTCGCTCCAATCCTTCATAACCTGCGGCAGAATCACAGGATTGACTCGAATGTTTAGATTTGTTGAAATTCAAATGCGCATTATTTTAGGAATTTAGCAATATAAATTAATACTTTGTTTCAATTTTCTACGCCGCTAACGATCTGTTCACTTTCTTGTAATAATCAACACTTGATATTTTATGAGTAATACACAACGGGATAACAAACAAAAAGAAAAATGAAACAAAATACTTGATAAGAACAATTTTTTCCCTTTATACGCATCATAAACTTGCCACGAGATGAAGTGAAAACGCGTGTGCAACATTTGAAATCAAATCGAGAACTGCGTCGAGGGTATATACTGAGAATCAGTTAGCCAACAGAACACTATGGAGTTGACTCAAGGTTTTTTAAAAACTCTGACATGGTCTTCATTACAAGTGTAGTGAGACACTTGAGCAAGTTAGCTTGATTTAAGTAAGAATCAACTGAAAATGCAACTTTCTGGAAATGAGTCAGACACATAATATGATGTCATTTTGACGCTTGTAACACGATCAATATTGGTTTAACGTATTTACTATAGTGTGAATGGTTTCACAGTTTGAACTGGTAGAATGAAATGTCATTTCGCGTTATATTGGAAATGTGTCGGTTGATACATTTTCAATTTTTGATATCGAACACTAGATAGCTTGGAAGATTCTATTGTACTCGTTTTGTTCGCTGAAAGCTATCGATTTATTTCCAATCTGACATAAAGACATTTTTCATTTACTTTTTCGATTATTGTGGATAATATTATAGAATGTTCGATAGAATAAACGTAGAGAAAAAAACTTGATAAGAAAAAATGGACACTCCGATGCAAGAGTTTTTTTTCAATATTTTTCACGAATAAGTCAATTTATTATCAAAATAAAGATATCACGTATACTTTGAACTCAAAAATTTAGCAGCACTTGACGTTTGTCAGCTGTAAAGGAGGAATATGTAGTACAAAGAATGAAATATTCAGGAAGATACCAAGTCACTCAGTGAAAGAGATTTGATCCAAGCGAAGCTTCAACCTACAAAGTGACTACGATAGTAATTGAATGTGTGTGCAGAACAAAGATGAAAAGAATTCTCGTGCCAAAGTTTGAAAGAATGTCTGTAGTCTCCACTAATAAGTAGTATAACAAGATCTGGTAAAAATAATTTAACATCGCCCTGTGTATGCTGTAACGAGAGCGTTAAACTCTTCTGCCCTGTATCACATTCAATATTTTGACACTTGAGCTATACCAGCGCGGCGTTATATACGTTAATTGGGTCAAGCGGGTAAAGTAAATTTAATGGAGTGTAAGATTAGTTTCGGGTTCTCCGCAACTTCAACTCGACTCCAAGCCGTATATCTGCACGTATCTTACGAAGCGTGTTGCTTGTTATCCTTCCGAAATGCAAGTATGCGTTTGCATGCGTGTATGCCGAACGCACTGCGCTCTGATAGACGGACGATTGGCTGTATATACGCATTACGCGTCACACCGACAATCAACTCGGATTGAAAAACCCATTTATACTTTATTGCGAGTCTGTGGGGCATTTCGGGTGAGCCGAGCGATATACGCGTGGTATTGAATATTCCGCCACTCAATGCATGCATAAAATCATTTCCGGAAGCAACGGTCTGCTTTTGTTGGGCTTTTATAATGCCAATCAGCAATGTTCGCGCCACTGCAAGCACCGAGAATCAATGAATCACGCGTATAATATGTCGGATTGATTTTTGACTTGGGCAAGGATAAAGCCGTTACGAAACTGCCGCTCAATTTTCCCCTCGGCAGACGCGAGAGTCGAACCGATCATAAAACTAATCACACAGGCTTAGCCCGACGTCGTCTACACTCGTCTCCTAGCTCATTCTCGCCCGACGTCCAAAATAGATTCGGCAATCCACTCGCGCTCTGAGCGAGAGAGAGACAGAGAGAGAGAAAGGGGAGAAAATAGTCCGACTGACCAGTCGGTCGGTCGCAAGCTCCCCTACATAGCCATCCAGCAAGTTGGGAACAAGCCCGCGGCTAATGCCGCCCACCCACACTAGTGTAAGACCCTCGCTCTCTCATCAACGCGAGAGAGTTAGTGGCGAGTGCAGCAGTGGGTCGCGCGCGCGCGGATAAGAGTCGACGAGTCGATGCGGTTGGCGCAGGGCAAAGAGGAGGGTGGGAGGCTAGGCTCGATCTGGTATATATACGTAGGGGAGAATCGGATCGGCCGGCGTGGGTGTTTGCTCACCTTGGTCACCTCCTCCTTGTGGATCTCCTCGAGGCGCATCTGGGCCTGCTTGTAGCTCTGGTGCTCGCTGCGAGGGTCGAAGTGGGTCAAGTAGGGATCGGGCGTGCCGTGGGGCAGTAGCGCCGCCGGCTGCTGGCTGCTGCTGCCCGAGCTCGAGCTCGACGTGCTCGCCGGCGTGCTGCTGCTGCTGCTGCTACTGCTGCTGCTGATGCTGCCGTCTCCGTCGGCCGAGAGGTCCTTCAGAGGGTCGGGCGTCGAGCTGCTGGGCAGCGGGGCTGCCGACGTCGCTGGCCTGCAACACCGCGATTTAGCCACGTTCTTATGCGTCCGATCCTCGCGTTACATCGCAGCGTATATGCGTATAACGCCAGAACGCAAAGTCTATACGACGCTTGTTGGGCTTATCCCGAGATTACACGGCCTTTGCCACGCTGATTTACAGCAGAGACTTTCCCCGAGTATACGCGTAATTCCATCGCGAACGTCAATCAATATTTGGCTCGGTTGCACAGCAAAAGTATGTATAAACACGAAGTGACGTGCGAATGAATTCCAACGCGAAGGGAAACCGTTGGAATACGACGACTATACCCTTCAATCTCGCCGCGGTGTATCGAATTGATTCAGAGAAAAAGAGAAACCTGCAGACTATTGTAGTACTTATACAGTATCCGACAGGCGTAATATCGAATAAACGTCAGCTCAACGAGTGTAATATCAATTCATCCGCGAACCAAATGAATATACTGCATTTGCAGCTAAACAATCGATACCCGCGAATTGTATACAGCCGATCCATCGAACTCTCCCTTTGCATCTCGAGGGCGTCGCGACAATGTAGAACCCGTCAAAGGCTGCCCCCATCGGGCCGGACGAGGAAAATTTACCGAGTGCTGGCTTCGTAGTCTTCGAAGTACTCTTCGTTACTCTCGTCGTCGTCGGGCTGGTCTCCGAGCACGTCGTCCAAATTCTCATACGAATCCGAATCGTCGTCCGCTTCGTCATCCACTTCCGTCTCGTCGTTTAAGTTCTCCTCCTCTTCCTCGAAATCCTCGTCAATGGCTTTGGGCACGTGCATCTCGAAGTGCTTCTTCAGCTTCATGTTATCTGCGCGGAAAGATTAATCGTCAAACGGGTGGAAAGCTCGGATCGATATTTTTGAAAATTAACTCGCCACCTCGGCGCCTTCCATCGATCATCCCGCACAAAAAAATCTCGCGGATTTTCTAATCGAGCCTGTTCCCAATTACGGCGCGAGAGTGATTTTCTTCCGGCTAAAGGAGACATTATGTCTGCTAATTAACTTTCTCGGGCTGTTAAATTTTATAAGATAATTCCGCGTTTAATTTTGAGCTGCTGGTACAGGTACGTGAGTGCGCGCTTCTTCAAACGTGGGATAATGAAATCGCGAAGATACGTTATACGCGCGCCTGCTGGGACTATTACTCTCGTTTACGACGAAGCTCTTCTTCGAGAATCATTGGTTAATCTTGAATTTTTTTTTCCTTGTTTCGCGCTTTTCACAAACAGAATCCACTACTGGGGGGGTCGATATAATTTGTAATAATCAACGCGCCCCCGAACTAGCGAAACAGTTGGACACGCGCGAGTGAAATTATCATAATGTGAATGAACAGCGATTTACTGAAGTAGGCACTTATTTCACACCTGATCGGTAAGCACTGCAGCACTCTCATTGCGAGTAAATCCCCAAGGAAATCGCTCGCGTGCCTTCATTATTTTGAAGTGGAGTGTACGTAGTTTGTGCGAAATTCTGGAGTGATTTTTCCGTTACTCCGTCATTATTTTGCTTAAGCGACTCGCCGCGCCAAGCTATACAAACTCGAAAGCTCTCGAGGTTAGTCATCATCAAATATAACAAGATACTTCCGCGTGTATGCTTTAGAAAATGAAAAATAAAAAAAACGGACCAACGTGTTTTCCGCATATTTTCGATGGCGCACGTTTCAAGTTGAAAGTTGAATTGCAAAACTGATGCCCTCTGGCATCCAGGCCAATTACGGCCCGACGACGGCCTGCAATTCTCATTCCCCGTCGCGCGAGAGTATTCGTACACAGGCGCGCGCATAAACATTCGACGGACCATCGCTCGATAGCACACCTACAGACAGCCATATTGCGATACAGCTCCGCGGCGCGGCCGCGAGAATTCCAATTCGAAATTTCAACGATAATTTAACCATCCGATCGGCGGTGAGCCGAGGCCGAGGCACGCGCATGTATATATATACACGCACAATCCGCTTGGTCGGATTTCATAACGGCGAATTCCGGACTCGAGTTTTCGGGGCAACTCTTTCGAAAGCGCTCGCGGCTGCATAATCGGTGCCTGGCTCTCCTCGCTAACGTGTGTATGTGTACACGTATACGCGGACTCGTCTACATGTATACGTGTATACCTTTGAGGTGCTTAGGGCAGCACACGAACTCCACGCCGGCGAAGAGGCTGATGCCGCAGGGCAGCAGCATCGCGAAGCTGCGCAGGCTCATGTTGCGCTCCCGGCACGTGTCCGCTGCCGTCGAGTTCCATCTGCACAAGGACGTGAAACACACACCCACGTCACACACACATATATATATATATATATATATAAACAAGCACATACACGTGTGTGTGTGTGTATAAACGTTTGAGACGTGCTCAAGTCGCGCTACCTACTTATCGATTTGCTGTTTCGCCCCCCACCCCCCCCCCCAGCCTACCCCAGCTCAGCTTGGCTCACCGACACACGGCTTTAATTAAAGCGTGTCGAGTGAGGAGGGCCAAGCTGTGGCTGTGTGTATATACATATACAAACACATACACACGTAGGCGGCTAATAAGTTCTCTTTAGTTTTGCGAGCCGCCGTATGGGAGGCTGTCTGTCGGTTCGAGGTCTTCGGGGACTTTTTCTTCTTTTTCTTTCTTTTTTTTTGCGAGAGAGAAATGACACGAGACTGTCGATTGACGACTGGGGCGGGGTCTCGATCGGAAGGACTGGGGGTGGCTTAAGATCCAAATGCTCCCGAGTGACTGTGCGAGGATTAAGTATCGCTTTAAGTATACTGACCATCGATAATCCAAAGCTTCCAAGCCCCGTATCATTGATGAGAGTGAAATATATATATATATGGGCAATTCTCTGTGGGATCGAACATGAAAAAATTTGATTTGGCTCAAAATTTTTTTGTAAGTTCTAGGGCATCAAGCCGATTTCCCAGAATTTTTTTAGATTTTTTCGAGCACTTTAACCCCCTTTAATAAATAGGCAAAGTTGCTGATTTTGCTGTTTTTGCATTTTCAGAGGCATTTTGAACCTCAATTTACACCCTGAAAATGACCTCTGAGGTGAAAAATGAATGGGACACTTTTTTCTGCAAATTGCCTGAATTTTATAGAAAAATCATCTCCAAGGTCATTGGAGCACATTAAGTACTCCACATTACCAATTGGAGCCTCTATTTTTGAACCCTGGGAGTTCGCTCGTCAAGCCCCACACCACATGGGTACTAAAAGTTGTCCCAACTCATACCACATACAGCCTATATAGTGAAAAAATGGGCCTGGACTCTGGAAGCTCCCAAAAAATTAATATATTAACTAAAATAGGGGTAAAAACAGGCTAAAATGACAATTCAAGGGGAGCCTTGTACCGCCAACACTTCCAATTTTTTCAAACACTTGTCTGTGGTATTATTACAATTATCCACTGTAAAAACTCACATTCTATCATACTAATACATATCCTGAGTTGTCAATATCATATTTATATAGATCAAGCATTACTATACTACTTGACGCCACCTATCTTTCAGTAGTTACATGTATTGATGGTAAATATATTGGCTCTATTGTGTTAAAATGTACAAAAAACTACTAATAAAGTACATTGTCATGAATTGCATTCACTCGATAAGAAAGATTAATCCAGAAAGTAAATTGTAAGCTGTGCATTACACGTACACCTTATAACACACTAGGCAGTGCATAGATATCATATGATTTTTTTAATATCAACAAGAAAATGCTGAAGTTCACTAAACATGGGTAATATTCATGAATGTGGGACTCATGAAATCCACTCATATTGTATAAACTGCATAGCTGAGGTCCAGGAAGCTATTGCCTGGTGGGCTCATACTACAACTTCAAGTTATTTACTCATGGAATTAGCTAATGTGAATCAATCCACTTGAGAGTATGATCACTAAATGCGCAATTTGATAAGGAATTCAAATATATATAGTTTGCCTGTGTTTAAATGACTTTATAAACCACTTTGTGAACGTTATACTTGCCTATACTGGAGATATATATGACCCATATATGGCAAAGGTTAGGTTACCGACCATAGACTTTTAGACATGCAAAGCTACTTTGGAAGCTCCAAACTCATTTCTGGACAGGCAAACTATATATATTTGAATTCCTTATCAAATTGCACATTTAGTGATCATACTCTCAAGTGGATTGATTCACATTAGCTAATTCCATGAGTAAATAACTTGAAGTTGTAGTATGAGCCCACCAGGCAATAGCTGCCTGGACCTCAGCTTTTTTTTTTTTTTCTCCTTGAATCCGGTTATACCAACTAGGGCATGTACCGGGCTACCATGAACCTCTCTGGACCTTGGGTATAAACTTTGAAGATGGACAGATTAGTTTGTTCATGCAGAGAAAATCGTCAAAATGCCGTGTCAAAATGCGAACTAAAGTCAATGAAGTAGGGATTTTAGATCCGGCATCGGCCGATAAAGCGACGTCTATCAGCGCATGCGCTGATAGCACCCAGCCACCGCCAATTCCAAATAGCCCTCACTAATTGTTACAATTTTTTTTTTTTTTATCGAAATCAATAACAACTTTGAAATTGTTTTAAACATCAGCGTCAATTTGTATAACCACAATTAAAAACAACAACAAAAGTCAAACCAACAAACAAGGAAGAAAAGAAAACGAATCGAAAAATCCTTATGATTTTCGCCCCGAAATACTGTTGGAGCGAAATATGATACAAGCTGGAATATCGATATATCCAAACAAACAACAGATCACAAACTCAATCAAAGTCGATCTGGACATTGGAAACCGTTACCGGACTCACCAAAATGAAAACAAAAACATCGTCCAAACATCTCCATAGGAAAATTCCAGAAATAGACTCAATTCAAATATTCTATTTCAAACTTTTGCGATGAAATATTATGAAAATTATGTAACGGAATATCGAACCTTCACTCTTTAAGAAACAATACTGATGTCGACAATCTTGTAAAAGAGAATATCTTCCAAAGATCCCAACATCAGATTGTCCTCAATAAGATTGAAGACAAAAAAAAAGAAGAAAAATTATGATACTGTAATTTCATGAATAGAAAAAACTAATCGGCGGAAGGATGATCCTCGTAATCCCTCAACCGTCCGCTTGAACTTTCAATGAAATTAAAATCCATAATCATAATGAAGAAAAATGAAATTAGACCAACCAACCTGAAAACACGACCTGGGGAGAAAAACTGTAAAATAAGAACGAAAACTATTACCAAAGTACGGAGAAATAAAGATGAAACCAAGAAATGCCAGGAAAACCACTGACTACTGATATGCAAGAAAAAGAATAGAACTCTGGAGATTTAAGGACACAAAAAGCGTCCAGAACAATATCAAACAAAGAAAGAGCGAAAAAAAAATTCACTGAACAAAACAATCAGATCAAAACAGAAAGAACCAAAGAAAAAAGAAAAAGAAAAAGCCACAACTGGACTTGAACTGTTGAGACCGACCGCGGCGAACAGGCCGGCCAGGCACTCGCGCACGAAACACCTCCGACCGCCTCGAACGCCACGGTCGGAATCCTGCCTGGACCTCAGCTATGCAGTTTATACAATATGAGTGGATTTCATGAGTCCCACATTCATGAATATTACCCATGTTTAGTGAACTTCAGCATTTTCTTGTTGATATTAAAAAAATCATATGATATCTATGCACTGCCTAGTGTGTTATAAGGTGTACGTGTAATGCACAGCTTACAATTTACTTTCTGGATTAATCTTTCTTATCGAGTGAATGCAATTCATGACAATGTACTTTATTAGTAGTTTTTTGTACATTTTAACACAATAGAGCCAATATATTGACCATCAATACATGTAACTACTGAAAGATAGGTGGCGTCAAGTAGTATAGTAATGCTTGATCTATATAAATATGATATTGACAACTCAGGATATGTATTAGTATGATAGAATGTGAGTTTTTACAGTGGATAATTGTAATAATACCACAGACAAGTGTTTGAAAAAATTGGAAGTGTTGGCGGTACAAGGCTCCCCTTGAATTGTCATTTTAGCCTGTTTTTACCCCTATTTTAGTTAATATATTAATTTTTTGGGAGCTTCCAGAGTCCAGGCCCATTTTTTCACTATATAGGCTGTATGTGGTATGAGTTGGGACAACTTTTAGTACCCATGTGGTGTGGGGCTTGACGAGCGAACTCCCAGGGTTCAAAAATAGAGGCTCCAATTGGTAATGTGGAGTACTTAATGTGCTCCAATGACCTTGGAGATAATTTTTCTATAAAATTCAGGCAATTTGCAGAAAAAAGTGTCCCATTCATTTTTCACCTCAGAGGTCATTATCAGGGTGTAAATTGAGGTTCAAAATGCCTCTGAAAATGCAAAAACAGCAAAATCAGCAACTTTGCCTATTTATTAAAGGGGGTTAAAGTGCTCGAAAAAATCTAAAAAAATTCTGGGAAATCGGCTTGATGCCCTAGAACTTACAAAAAAATTTTGAGCCAAATCAAATTTTTTCATGTTCGATCCCACAGAGAATTGCCCATATATATATATATATACTGCCCGATGACATTTTTAGCCACACCGAATTGCTCCCCATCTCTTGATGTCTTCAGAATTAAGCTTTGCACTCTTTATATTTTTGCAAGTGCTTGTTGGGGATTGTCTCTTGGAATATTCATAGTATAAGTATATAAGATTGACAAAACAGCTGCAAATACAATTATATTTAATTTGTTGAACAATTGTCTTTCAATCAATGAGTATCGTGAATATTTTAATTTATTATTTATATCTCATTCTTGATCAGTTAGTAAGATAGTACCGCTGACCCCGTTAAGCCGACCATTATAGTATATTGATGAATTGAAAAAAGAAACATATAAATGCAACATCACGTTGATTGTATTGATACTATTTGCCTTTGCTATATCACTATTTTTATTTTCTAGACATATCTTCGGTCTACTGTACCATGCACATGAGTAATCTTTAAATTTCGAGATTCTCCTTTGTCTCTCTAATTTGAGAGTTCTACCGAGATCCCCACAAAACAGTTTTCTATTTTTATTGTACCGGATTCTTGTATTAGGGCATCACTTCCATTCTATGATGGATTCATCAATTAATTATGTCGTATGCTTGAAAAAATTTTGGAGGACGAAACAGCCCGATAAGATGAAGTTTACGAGGCTACTTGAGTCTCCACGAGGACTGATCTTACCTGTAAGATTCCCAGCATTTGGTCTGGTTATGAAGATGATCGAACAAACATCCTTCGGGAACCAGCAATGCATCACTCTGGAACGGACCCTCTGAAAATACATTATTCATATCACCGTCCGTTCGAAAAATGAATAATGTCTATATGGGCTCGTGATCCTTAAATCGTACGCGACCTGTTTGAAAAGTGTTTGAAGAATTTGATATAGGAGGAATGCGCCTGGGCCCTTCACATTCGTATTAAAACCTCAAAAGCTGTCAAGTTGGATTTCGAATGTTTTCCGTGACCTATTTCACGTTTTTTCCTCGTGACGCTATCGATGCGCCAGTTTTCAAGTTCACTATATATACCATACGCACTCAGCAAATGGATCGCTGGCGGAGTTTCGTTCATCAAAGGTTATGTATATATATATACATTGAAAAAATTCAAGTACCGTTGCTTCGGGTTGGATTCAATCGACGCAAATCAAAGTTAATGTGAACTGCAACGGATGAAATTATAATTATTGGTTGAATTGAAACAGCGTCGGGCGTTTAGTTCGCGCACGGGCTAGAATATCGAATAACCCGAGTTCGAATTTCAGCCGCAGGGGGTTGCATACGTGGCAAGGGGACGAAGCCGCGCGTTTGGTGAACGATCAAAGAAAGAGGGGTATCCGAAAGTGCGCGAAATCTTGCTTAGCCGAAAGTACGCGTATCCGAGTGAAAAGTATATCTATCCGCTTTTCCCAACGGCACGCCGAGCAGCACGCGTAGCCTCGAGTTTTCACTTTGTACTTTGGAGCGGGCTCAAACGAGCAAATGACTGCATTAAACGGAGCTTGCCCATTGCCGCGAGCCAGCTAGCAGATAAAACTGGGATATGTGCTCCTTTGACGTTTCTCCTCGACACTACCGCATCGCGCATAGACTCGGCTCGAGCCGTCCGCTAATTAAGCGGGCCCTAATGCACACGTTCCAGCCGAATCTGATGTCGATTGCGGGGCACCTATACGTATATGTGGACGCCGCGCGCGCGGCGGACAGTTGGAATTAGTCCCGCGTGGCTCAGCCCCCCGGTATACATATATACACGTCAGCCGACTGATCGCTGGACTAATCGAGATTTGCGCTCACCCAGGCAACGGTAGGGCTTGACCCAGCGCGACAGCTTGCACTTGTTCTTGCTCGTCTTGCACCAGCCGCTCACTCGCACGTAGTGCGACGACTCCACGATGTTGGTGATGTCTCGGTTCGGGTAGGCCTGAAACAGATTTTTCAACGTTTTACCACACGTACGTACACATCGAAATCAACCTCGTATGTATGTATGGGAATACAGCAACGACGTTGAATCGGATAGAAAAATTTTGGGTTCGGAAGCGAGCGCGCGTATACATGTATATAAGAACGTCGCTATTTCGGAGCGATCGATAATGCTAAGGGCATAAGCCCGGGCGAACTTGACGGTTGAGCTATAACAAGTGTAAGGCACGCCGCCGCCGCCGCTGCCGACTGATGTCGCGATTCACGTGGAAAGCATGATTAATCATTTTGTGCCGGCCGTGTATGCTAGTACACGCGTAAATACGAGTATTCGGACGTATGATAGGGTAGGCGCTTCAACTTTTTCACGCTCCTTTGTGTGTATAGCTCTCTTTGAACATTGATTATTCACCTCACTATAGCGTTTCTCTCTTCCGTTTCATTTCGAATAGCACAGCTACGCGTATGCCGGAATCAAGTTTTCCTTTTATTACACGCGATACGATGAACGCGCAACGATACAATGAGCCGTAGAAATCAAATAAAAGGATTTCGTTTGATCAGACACTTGATCTCCTCGTAACGCGTGATAGCTCGCTATAGATAATGGCAGTGTGCGATGAGGGACGGGACTACTCTACCTCTATGGAGATTATGTTACTAAGCTCCTTTCGAATAGATTGACTCCATTTGTCAAGGCGTTCGCCAAACGATCACTCGGGGAGAGGGAAAAAAAATCAGATATCCGCTCCTTTTATACGCTCTTAACCAACCCTGTGGATTTAGTTTCTCGGGCGCAAGGCACACACGGATAACTTTTTTTTGCCGCCGACCAATGTATCTCTCGTTTTTTTTCTCTCTCTCCCTCTAGATAGCGGATTTTAGGTTTCCATAAGCTCCGTAGTATGAATGGTATATACTCGGCCTCTTCGTCTCACGACGAATTGCGATCATTAACCCTCTGAATTTCATGGAAGGCCGAGCTTTGAGCAGAGTATAAAGGAGCGGAAAGCGATTCTTCACGGTTCGCGTTCAATAACGTTTTTACGGCAATGTTTCAATAGTTTGCCATTATTTCAGTTCGGCTGGTTGTTTTTCAAGTCTATATATAGGACGAACGACATCCTATCGGAGTTGAACAAGTTTCCAATTGATTGTAACTGGCGACGTTGCAATGCCAAAAGCTCCAAAGGGCCGATAAGCTGACGTGGCTCATTATAAAAAAATTTTCAAGATTCGAACGAACGGAAATATCAAAAACTAAAATTATATTCGTAAAGAATGCACGAATAAACAAACGTTAAATCGTTTAGTGATCGAACTTGAATCCCGGACAACAATTCTGCCCAAACTCAAAATCCCGAAATCCACTGGACTCTATACGATAATCTGCGATCGCGCCACCAACGTTTCGACGCCCGAATTCGATAGCCTATGCTTCGCTATACTCCACGCAGCTTATACCGAAAATCAATGTCACCCCGTAGACGTTAATTCCCGCGTGCGTTAACCCGCTTACTTTCTCTTTCGCCGCCGCGGAGATGAATCGGCCGCGCGCAAGCACCGGGTGAGTATACGTATATCTATACGCGGGTGCACGCGAGGGTCAACGGCCGAGAGTCGTTATCAGTCGAAGCTATAAAGCGGCGCATAGCAAGAGAGAATGGCGCGCGCGTGCGCTGCAGTTAGCGCGCAGTCGAGCTTCCTTGGCGCGCTTAACGCTCGGGCTGCGTCTCTCGTCCCTTTTTCCCCGCGTATCGCTATAGCTCTCTCGAGCGTTTTAAAAAAAGTAGCAGAGAAGAAAGCAAAAAAAAGGAAGAGTCGTAATGTGCGGATTTTTCCGAGTGAGAAATGGTCAGTCTCCCTTGCGGGTCGTGCTTCTCTCGCCCCCGCCACCCGTTTTTTTTTCTCTCACAATCTATTGTCCCAGCCGTTGTACCGCTCTCTGCGCGCGGCATCTTCGAGCAATCGCGTTTTTGGCTCGAAACGCCGCGCGAGCTCGAGAGATCAATAATTACTAACGAGTTTTCGAGTGCGCGCGTCGTCGCGATCGACGACGGAATAACTCGTGCGATTAAAAGTACACGACCCTTCCGCGCGCGCGCTCGCGAGAGAAAAACCCGAGGATAGTGCTAATGATCACGCGGCTCTCGATTAGCTATACGAGATTCAGCGCTGATTCTTTTCAATTCGTCCCTTTGAATCGTCGCTGATGTTTTTGCTCTCGGGATTTTTTTTCTACTCCCCCGCGGCCCCCCCCCCCTCCCTCCTCCCTTACGAATCGCGAGTTATCGATCGAAGCTATGCGGATGCAAACGACAACCAGATGTAAATTCACACCGGAAATCCGAGAATTCATTATTCTCTTCGGCCAACTAAAGATATGATTGAATCGTCCCCCGGTATTGTATAGTGTATGTGTATATACCTTCGGCGTGTAACAAAGCTACAGCGTCGCTATGGAAATGAATACATATATATATATATATTTTGAACACGCGACGGCTTGCGCGCATTACGCTTTATAGAGAGAAAGCTCGCGCGGCTGGCTGCCCGCTTCAGCGCACCGACTGCATATACACGCGATAAAAAGCGTCAACTCGATACTCCAATTTGTGCTCGCAAGTTGACGCGCTGCCGAGCTATACAGAGCACATATATATACACGCGTATGTATATTTTCGCGTCGCGTCGAGGTGGAGTAGTATAGTGCGCGGGTGGTGTGGCCGTTGAGCGCAGCTGTAAATCAACAAAACAAACTATACATCCAATCAGAAAGTTGCGGCTGAGGTGGAATTGGCGGGGAGTCGGGCGGAATCAGTCGGGTTTTGTGCGCGTCAAACTTTGCCTGATATACGGAAATTCGCGTGTGGCCCGGAGCTGCCCTTGCGCCGGGCGGTGGGTGGCAACTCCCAGCCGCGTCACCGCCCGATGCAATTATATCCTGACGGTCAGGCCAGCTCCGTCTCTCTCTCCCGTTGCGGGATCCAATAGGTTGTCATTGAAACGACGAGCGGATCGCGTTGTGTGCAGCTGCCGTCGATTGCGCGGGGTGGGCTCGATTTTTACGTGCGTGTAAACAGCTGACGAATTGTGCCGCGGATTACGCGCGCGTAAACAGCCGACGCAGGCGGCGCTCCCTGTGTACATATATGTACAGTGTTCCCGCTCAAAATCGGCCGACGAATTGTTTGTGGCGTGGGAAAGCCAAATCGACGCAACGTTATACGCCGTCGCGCGTTCGTTCCAATCGCCGCGAGGATATTAACGTGTCGAGCCCGCGACGAACGAGGCCGTGGGATTTATGAGGACACGCGCGTGCACCTCCTCCTCTCGTTCCAGAAGCGCGCGCGCGACGGTATCGATACAATGATTGCGATGCAATCGCGGTTCAAACTCGAGGATGATTATTGCTGATCGAATTGAAAAATTGCCGTGTGCTTTCGTTTCGATTCGCTACATCCACATGGATGCCGCGATGTCCATTGGATCGGATTCTTTCTACGGCTCGACTCGAACGAGAAGTATCAATTAGTATGGAGAAAAAAGAGCGAATGGATCGCGCGAGCGGCCAGCTCTGGAAAATCAAGTTTTCCGCCCCTTCCTCTCTCTGTCTCATCCACTCGTCGCAATTCCCGTCGGGAGAGAGAGACAGAGAGAGAGAGAGAGAGAGAGAGAGTCCCTCGTCGCGCGTACAAAAAGACCTTGTGGAATCCAGTTGAATAGCAGCATCCAAGTTGACCGGGCGCCCCTCCTCCTCCTCCACCTCCCCCTGCACCGACGGAATCTCTCAATCCTAAAAGCCGAATTTCCAGACCGATAAACCCGAGCGGCCATCAAATCGCGGGGACGCGGGTATAACAATAATGAATGGCGTTGGCGGTGGCGGCGGTGGAGGCGACGAATTCAATTAAAGAATTCGAGCGCGAAGTCGCGCGCGCGCATCACACGCTCCGCTCTCGCTCGATAACCCGTCGTATATATGCCCCGCCTCCCCCCCGCGCGCGCCCGCGCTACTGCGGCAGACGCGCACGTCAATGCCGAAAAAGTCGAGCGCTCGCGAGCTGCTGCACAAAGGAACGGACGCGACAAAAGCCCGGTTATATTGGGAATGTTGCACACTTGCGTGTATATATGGATGTATAGACGCACCTTCTTGCAGTACTGCAGGATTTCCAGCTTGTCGGTCATGCAGCTCTTGGTGTCGGTCGACGATATCCACCGGCCCTGCTCGCCCATGTGCTGGGCCAGGTACGTCTCACCGGACTCGCACAGCGTCGCCACCTTTTCGGAAAAAAGAAACAAATCAAGCTTAGATACAATGATGTCGAGCCAAGATTTTTATTATTATTTATTTTAATACACCTTTATTCGTCAAATGCTGTTATTCATACGATTTGAGTTCGCTTATCGCGGGGAGAAAAATTCAACTGTTGTTGTTTCTTTTTCAGATGAATTATCGAGTTCTCTTTTGATCTCGAAGGAAACCGCATTTATTTATAATACGCTATGGTTTTATGACGCCATAGTATGTGTGAGTATCATGCATTATCCTGTCGAACTTTGTGTCGGTATTGATCCTTCTCAAAATCTTATTCTATAATTTATATTATCTATATACTATGTATATACGTGTTACACGTGCTCGAAAACATTGTCAGATCAATATATTCTATGTTTTATCATAATAATAATAATAACATAATAATCACGAGAAAAGAGAAAAGTGACAAGGAGAAGGGAATTAAGAAATCGAAATTGCCTTAGATTCCATGATGTACAGATCGGAAATTACTATCATACATATTATGCTATTACATATCATTCGTTTAATAATCATATATTATATAACTTTTGGGATATCAGATTCGTTGTTATAATTGATATCAAGATATTTAATTCAGTGATTATTGAATGACCTACATTTGTCCAATAAAATCCTGATGTAATACCAATTCAATCATGCTTCGAGAGGCTACGAATTATTTGAAAATCATTACAGAACAAACGGGAGACGAAAGGATATTGTTAGAAAATATATTCCATTCCGAATTTATGATTTGCAGGGAAAAACAATTCGAAGTCTGCGTCATTTTCAATTTGCTAATTAATGAGTTCCAGCTGTAGAAGGACGATTGTTTACAAAATGTACACGAGACGTAATTGGATATTCTAATAAAACATTGATTTCACGCGATTATACACGTGGAATAGTGGTCTTCAAAGCTGCGCATTCAATAGCGCGCGTGTGTGTGTGTGTGTTTGGATGGGTGGATGGGTGGGTGTATATACTTTTCGATGCACTCACTCTAATATGAATTAATTAATAGATTCAATTCACGACGCAGCGTGCTGTCGCGTATACACGTAAACGTCCGCGAAGCACATGTCGAGGGGTTATTTCACGTTGATTAAAAATTCTCTCTGCTCAAATCAGAGGAGAATTCGCATATAACATATGCACGTATATACAAAGCTCGCGGGTTGTGTTGCCGCGAGTGGTTTTCGTTGATTAATTAAACATACATCATCGCTCGATCCAATAAGTGAATGAAGCTCCGGTGTTTTTGATTTGCGCGCACGCGAACCCATGCGGGCGCGGATCAATCCATCTCGCGCGAGCGCGCGACTTCTGAAAAGCCGGCTATAGTCAACACCGCGGGCGACAGGTGGCGTTAATTGAATCCGCGCCGCGCGAACCTATCCGCCACTGCACCACCCCCTGCCATTGTTAAACAGCGAGGGGTGCAGTGATTTAAAAACGAAACGAGGGTGACACGCGCCCGGTCATATATGTATAACGCGTTCGATTGATATGCACGGCCGTTTGGAGAGCGCGAAGCTGTCGATAGGCCGCCAACAGGATCACACGTTGTCGGAGAGCCTACTTTTTCACGGGTGGATAAAAATCAATAACACAAAAGAGCCAGTCATGCGAATGACTCCTGCGAACATGTGTGTGCGTGTGTGTGTGTGTGTGTGTACGTGTATATGCACGCCGTAATCGCGAGACTCTGTGGAATTCGAGCGGATTGTATATACAAGCAACTCTTTTATGAAAATGCCACACGAGTATTCGGGAAAATTCTTCGGATTCTCGACTAGTTTATCTCGAACGGTCATACATCTGCGTTTTAAAGTCGAGACCAAAACAATTTTATCTCCCGAATTTCATGTCACGGCGAGAGGCTATGAACATTGGGATTTTCGAAATCACCAAGTTTCACAAGTGGCTCTGATTATACTTATTATGCGACGAAGAAAAAACGATGATTCGGCGCATCGTTATAACATTACGGTCGTGTTACATTATTCAAGCGAATGATGAACGTCTGATTATATTCACCGAGGCATCTCTCTCTCCGATTCAATAAGACGTAACTTGATTGGACCCCATTTCAAGCTTCCTTTATCGACCGTCAGAGAAGTCCTGCGATCTCAATTCAATATCTCTTTTTTCGCTCTTCATAACGGAGGTATAAGTTTTATTCGTCTCTCCTCTCTTCTGATGCCAGGCAATCGTTATACACAGTTCCACTTTAGCATCCATAGTATCAAACTTCATAAAAATGTATATGTATATTATACGCATGTCGGGGTGCTGGTGTGTAGTTATGAAATCTGATGGAAATAAATTTTACTCACCGACATTTCTTGATCAAATTGAATCAAGTGCATTTATTTAATATCGATTCCCTATGTATACTTTCGCGTGTATATACATTGAAACTGGCAATCGGTTCCACATCGAATTTGATAACGAGTGCTGATATATCTAGATGAATTTTCAATCTGAAATTCTATTCTCGCGAAGAGTGTATTTAACTCAATATCCGTCCGTAAATCAAAAGTTTCCTCCCGAACCATGGTTGAATACCGCATTAAAATTAAATGCAGAGCTCTCTTTTTTTTTCTTGCGCTGAAAAAAAATGCTCTTCCTTTGTTTATAACTCGGGAACATTTAACATGAATAATATATTACAATGTATAAACTACTCTCGCACAGCAGAAAGCAAGTATGTTGGAACAATCTCGTGGAAAAATGTTGCCTCGCGCCAACATAACTCAAGATTCGTGACCGGCATCGCGTTTTCGCAAAATAACAGTTGAGAGCTGCCAACGCGCACTGCGCGCTCAGTCCGCCTGTACGTATACATTGTATATATATATCGACGTTACGCCGCGTGCTTTAGATTTTTCAGTGAACTTTCATCGTTTCGGTGCTATTCAGTTTTGTAATGCTCTTATTTTCATTTTCTGCAACGTAGAGACAAATGCCCATTTTTTTTTTCTTCCAAAGGCTATCACCACAAGACAAATGCCCATCAGAGTGAGAGGTATAGCGCGCACCACCAGTGATGTTCACCTTAACCTCAAAAACGTACATTGGTATCTCTCAGGCTGCAGGTATATACTGCACATCAGCCAAAGAATAATATTCGTTGACGTACTGTGATGTAGGTGGTATATAGGCCGAAGAAGACGAAATTGTGATTGTGATATATTGTGTGTTCACGTAATGTTGTGCTTGTTGAATTTCAACTTGAAAATGACAACTTCGAATCGGAGTAATGCAGTGATTATCTGATTTCTGGTCGCTGCGGTGTGATGTCAACATCCGATACGTATACCTATAGATTTATTACACCTACATATACATACTAAAGAGTCGTAATTACGGAAGAACTTTCTTTGCCAATTGTTACTTTCCCGATCTCATACGCACACGGAACAAATGGTTGGCAGTGGGTTCTAATGGCAAAACTTTCGGCCACCCTCAGCATCAAAATTTTAATAGCGACTCCCTATATGTCTGTTCGTACTGACTTCTCCGGAAGTCGCACGCAGTCACATATTTTTTAAAGTAACCAAAGGAAAGACGTGTCTCGAAGTTGCACCTGTGGTTCTGGATCGACGACGTCGCGTCGAAGCGACAGGATTATTTATCAACCGATTTGTTTTTTGCTTACTCGCGTTTTTACCCTGTCGGCGCGTTCTTCCACACTGCTGATCTCGAAAAATCGGTGTCACGTCAATTTCCGTGTGCAATCAGAATGCAATTTGAATCCGGTGAATGTGTGTGTGTGTGTGTGTGTGTGTGTGTGTGTGTGTGTGTGTGTGTGCGTGTGTGCGTGCGTGCGTGTACATTCGAAAGAGTGGGTAACGAGGCCTTGTCTCTATTCCCGGAAAAGAAGGAGGTCATTTTTGCAATTTTCGCGCCACTCTGAATTTCACACACGTTTCACAGGATGACGCAGCTGCAAATGCTGTGTATACGAAAAGTTACCAGCTTATTTTTAGTATTTCATTACGCTAAAGAGCTTACATGAAAATTTAATCCCTTGATTCTATAAATAGACGGCGGGAGGTTGGAACGGATAAACAGTTGATCAGAGCGAGAGAGAAAGAGAGAGTATATAATCATCCTTTAATCCACCATATACCATTCGCAAGAATCGTAAAATCCTTCCTTTTTTCAAACTTTTTATAATCACGGAGTCGCGTATATATGTATAGATAGAGCGACAAAATATTCGCTCACGCGCGCGGCCTGCCGTATACAGAAAAAAACGAATAGGATCAAATTGCCATTTATTTGTCCCTGGGAACGAGCGATATATATATACTCTCCCAAGTCGTTATCGTTGCGCCACTGATCTCGCGCTCGCAGCTTCCCAATCAAAATCGCAAGCTCGAGCCTTGTCGTTATCAATGCTTGATTTGGCATGTGCCCCTCCCCCCCCTCGCCTCGCTCACCCCCGGGAACGGGGGGGGGGTGAAAGGGGGTAAAAAGCTCACGGAGCAAGAAAGCGTCTCCGGTATAGTACGCGCGCGCGCAATCCATAAATTGAACAGAGCTCGCTTTGCACCGAGAGAGGTTCATTGGTTCGCGTCTCGGCAATTATAACCGGTGCAAAATTGAATGTTTCGAGGGCCGTTAAAGGAGAGAGCGAACCTCTTGTTCTCGGATGAGAAGGCTCGGGCGAGGGGCATATATACACTCGTGCACACACAACAGCCATGTGTGTATGTATACATACAAACACACACGGCAACGTAGAGAGAGAGAGTGAGAGAGAAAGAGCTACTCACCTGTGGCTCGGTCCTGCCGCCGGCGGGGGCCAGCTCCAGCCTCTCCGAGACAGCCTGTCGACAGACACAAAAGCGAAAATTACTATGGCGCTGATGGTGCAAATTCACTCGGGTGCCTCCTCTCGAATAATTTCTAATCCTGTTTGCAAGCCCGCGGCAGCGAGAGCGAGACAGAGACAGGGATATATAGAGAGGGATGGAGCGGGGCGAACGTCGTTAAACGCGCAGCCAGTGTCGCACCTCGCTATACATTATACATATAGCTGTAGCGCGCGCTATATAATGTTTTTAAGGGGCCTGAGGGGTCGCGAGCCACTAATACGTGATCGGATTCACCTGGTTTTCCTTTCAATTACTCGTCTACCTGTCCGCGGAGTGAGATGCGAAGAGACACAGAGAGAATCGTGCCCCGAGACTCTAATAGCCACCAGTGCCTCTTCTTCTTCCTCGCCGGTGTACCCCCTGCCACGCCCGCGCGCTCCGCGCTTTCACCTCCGTCCGAGACTCTCTGCGCGTCGTTTTGTACATATATAACGCGTTTCGCTTTGGCTGCGCGTGCTCGCGCGCACGCGACCATCCGCAATTTTGAATATTCTGCAAGAGCGGACGGATCGGGAGAGAATATCCGATTTTGATGGATTCCACCGCGCCGCGCACGTATACCAGCTCTCGAAATTGGACCGGCCGTCATTATTCCATCTCGCGCGAGAGGGTCTGCGCGGCGTCGCAAGGTCAGCGCTTTCCAAAGCCACCTCTGACCCGTGGATCAGCGTGGAAAATACCCACACACACACCAAGATGAATCGCCTCTTGGCGTGCGCCAACGGGATGGAGGGGGCGTGCCCCAGTGTGCGCGGATGTATTCGCAATCTATCGATTTTCATCAATGCCATTTGTCCCGCCGGCAAGCTGCATACCCTTGAGTTTCCCGGGGCAGGTGGCGTGCGCGCGCTCGGATCATCTCGAGCCCGCGAGATGAGCTATTGAGAGCCCTATCACGCGCGCAAAATGAAACTTCATGTATCGCGCGGTGGCTGACGGGGATGGAAACGTATGGATGAAAAATTCAGCGGAGTTTTCTCGACGGCGAAAGAAGCGCGCGCGAGTTCGAGCGAGACTGGACTAGCCCGCGGCTAATTTCCCTCGCGCTTAACGTGCGCGCCCGCCAGCTTCTTATACGCTTCTTATATATATATATATATATATATATATATATATATATATATATATATATATATATATATATATATATATATATATATATATATATATATATACGAACTTTATGAATTTATGAAATAGCCAGTCTGATCAACGCGCGCGCGCGCCCGCGCCAACACATATTTTCGAAGCTCGAGTATTCATATTTCATGAGAAATGTCGCTTGCCCCGAGATTTCCTTGTTTAAAGTGTGATTTATATATCTTCTCGGGCAAAGTTCGCCTCTCTCGCGAGAGAGAGAGAGAGAACGCGGGGAAGGGAGACGCCGGAACAACCGGGTATTTTTCAACTTTCTCGCGTAAGATCAGATTGGATCTTTGGCGTAAGTCGCGCGTTAACATTTTTGACAATCGACGAGGAGTTCGATCGACTCCGGCAACTTGATTTCCAGACTTTCCAGACTGTGGATGAAAAAATCCGCATACCGCGAGTTAACGTAGATCTTCACTTTAGCCGCGAAACTCACTTTAATATAAACCCCGTCGTAACTTCACTGACGCTTTTATCCTTCCTGTCACAAACAGTTATGGATTCAATAGCGCGCTGTATAAAATGTAAACTGGCGGCCATTGCATTATTCATGCGTCCACGCTAGGGCATCGCGCTGTACGAAACTGCGAGTACACACATCCGCGCTCGAGTATATGTGTTGGATCGAACTCGCTCAACTGCGCGAGACGAGCGATTCAATCGTCGCGCGAGATATCCCGAGAGGTGTGTGTGTATATGTATACATCTGGGTCGAAACGCGCGAAATGGTCATACGGGCGACGGGGCAGATTATACGAAAAGCCCAAATCGCTCTTCGCAGATTGGCGCAGCGTCAATTGAGCCGAGGCGAGCGTCGGGACCGGCAGATGATGGTGGTTCCAATCAAAATCCTCATGCTCGCACGGTCGTGGCGTAAACAATCCGGATTACCCGGTCTATAGCCTCGATCAGCGATCCCATATATACGCTTCCCTCCCTATATACGCCTAATACGCGTGCACCCGAGCTGCGGCACAACAAAAATCGACCCGACAAGCCGAAAAAACGCCGGCCAACTCAAACACACTCGACCGCCGAGAGCGAAACAAGCTGTTTCCTCGGTAAACACGCGGCGCGACCCTCGCGAAAGGAAGGAAGGAGGGCGGGAGGGTAGGGAGCTGGGGGGAAACAAGAGGCGAGAAGCCCTTGGTCATCCGTCAAGCCCTTATCGACTTGGCCCAGCGAATAGCCTTCGCCTCCCGCGCCTCAATAATGCACGCGAGCGAGCGAGCGAGCGCCCACCGCGAGTTCGGCGCGCGGCAAGTGGAGAGAAAAGTCGCCGACACTCGTTTGCCTCGCTTTCATGTATATCGACCGGCTTCTGCTTGGCCGCGCGCGTAGGCGTGTGTAAACTCCACCAGGGGGTAGGGGGAGAAGAGGTCAGAAAGCCGAGTGTACTGGCTCTAATTCGCCTCGGCCGATCGTCGACCTATTGAATATGGATGCGCGCGCGAGCGCAAATTCAACAAGTAATGAAAGCGAGCCGGGAAAAAACATTTCCTCCTTCCTTCCTGTATGAATAAACATGCGCGCGCGGCTAATAACACATAACACACACACGCGCGAATACCCTGCAACGTGTCGCTCGACGCTGCGCGTTTAACAAACAGGGGGAAGAAGCCGCGCGAGCGCGCGCGAATCGATGCCCGATGTTTTTTATGAATGCCCGGGCGTATATTGCAGCCGCTGTTTTCCCGCCGCCTTATTGATTGCACCGGCTGTGGGGATAAACGCGCGTGTGTATATACGTATATACGGGGGTATCAATTTCCGCGAAAACTCTAAGATTTCCCTTGCCGCCGTTCGCGGCCCTCTGGCAATGTGGACGCGGCGCCGCACGCGCGGGCATCCGAGCCTTTGTTCCGCGTAAATCCAATGGAACAGCTGTATATATACGTATATCCGCGCCCGCGCAAGCTCTCCAACGAGTTCCCGCCAAGTTTCGCCAGGAGCTTCGGCTGTCTTTTTATTTTCATCAACGCGAGCTTTTCATTTGGGAAAGGATGGGACGGCACGTTCGTTTCGATTTCGATTGATTCACTCACTCGTCTCGCCGGGTTTTCTCTCTCGATTTTGACCAAGAAGCTTATGCAAATGCATTGCGTCCGATTGATCGTTCGTTTTTCAAGAATATAGAAGCTGGCAATGCCAGGAGTCCAAAGATTGTACGATATACTTTTTACAAAGGAATTATACATAAAATAAGAAACTCTGCACAGAAAGACAGGATGTCAAATAGTACATGAAACACTGCGAAATTGTATACGCAGTTCCCGCGTAGAATTTTAAATGCAGTCGAAATTTCGTCAATCAGAAATAGTATCATACTGTCAACGAATGAATCAATTTGAAGAAGGTTTTTGAAGTCTGTACTGGGTGTATCGCATCCACTAGTCATGCTCTTTCAAGCATATGGCGGTTCAACAATGTTTTACCAAAAAATATTACTTATGTAGTTTGAAAATTGTAAATAAGGCCCAGTGATCATATTAAACTTTAGATTTTCAAAAATATCGATAAATTAACAGTAAAAAAAATTGCACGTTTGATCAGATTTAGTCATCCCTCAACTTGGTAGTTGCACTAACAACAATTGTTTCGAGACCACGGCCGAAGTATTATCTTATTCTTCCTCATCTTCTATATTCATATCGTATTTCCGATGCTTATTGATTTTTTACTAGAGCCAAAGTTATTCTCACGACGGATTCATTTGTTATTTCATTAAACATGTATATTCCATGAAGCTAAAGCTTGCTGATGGACTAGCCGACGAATAGCGGGGACGGCACGGCTAACTCCCGTAATCGGTTATCGCGGTGCGAGTCAAAACGAATACGCCGCATGAAATCCCATGGCACGCTTAATTCTGGCCCCTAGGAAATCAGACTTTCTACGTCGTATTTGGAAAATTGTATAATGTGGAAAAAATCACATAACGTTGGACTTTTGGCCTATTTAATCCGAGCGAAAAAAAAAGTCGATGCGACACTATTATGAGGGGTCTTTGCATTTTCTATAATTGTCCATTGTTTTGCAAATACAATATTATGATAAGCAACTTTGATTAATCGTTGAAACCAATTTCTGAAATTTCTCTTGACTTATCAAGACTTCTATTAACAATCGGGCATGGTCAAATAAGATCAACAAATGGAGCTAAGAGATAATTTTCTCGTCTCTGGTATGAAGTCTATAGAAAAGTTTTCAATTCGGTAGAAGTGGATCATTACACAACGTAATGACTATTCAATAAAGAAAAATACAAGAATACTAATGGGTTCTGAAGAGCATCTTTATGATTTATAAAAACGAGGTTTTATTGAAATATGAATTACGACTTAAAATGAGAATGTAATTTCCATACTTCATAAAATTCATTTCACAGTCCATCAATTGATATCCCAGTCGTTGAGTAACCATAGTTAACTGGTACCGTGATAATGGCATTAAAATAAAATCATACTGATGAATATTCAAGAAATATTCAATAAGTTTTTTTTGTGAGTTATTTTTCTAGCACATTCTTAATTGATAGCACAAAACGCTTTTAGGCATGAGATATATCATGATGAATTGAATTCTTCTTCATTTGTCGAGCATAATATTGTGATGTATAATGCTGAGCTAAAATATTCATCGTAATATATTCGAATACTGATGAAGATTATAATGCTGTGGCGTTTCATGTTAATTTATTTTAAAGTGTACTTAGCGATTTTCAAACGCTTATGTTTATTTTTAATTCGCCGAAATCGTTTGCCAATGCTCAAATTACAAATTAACGTATTCAAAATCAGATGTTCTGAGTAGCAAAAGTATTCAAAACCAGAATAAATGGACTCGAAAAAGGTTGCTTTTCAGAGTTCCATGAATATGATTTATTTTTCATGAATCAACCTGTTTCTGATTTCATGTAAAGATTCGAAAGAGAAAATATAAAGTTTTACGTAATATGGGTTAACTGGAACGCAACGTCAGGGAAAAATTGCTTTTCATGTCTTCATTTTACTGAACGCGCCTCGAGCAAACCCAAATGAGATCACATGTGACCTGAAAAATGTGTTTGAAAATGTTTCGTATGCGAATGAAAAAAGGATATTGCACATGATCTCTTTAATTTCCCAAATTGATCGATGAATTTCATTTATATCTACTCGAAAGCTGCATCAGTGACCAATTCAAGAATACTTAAAAAAATTAAAAATGCATTTGATCTGAAAATTTCTCTGTTCAAACAGTCACAATTTCATCGCATTTGAGAAAATACACCATTCAAATCTCCAGCGATTGAAAGAGAATTTCGTCGAATTAATCAAAGAGAACAGATTTCAATCGAATTTCATTCCAACAAGCTGATCAATTCCGAAAGCTCTTTGCAGTAGCCATGCTATTCATGTGCTCTTATTCTGTATCTCATCGGAATATTAAACCGTTACTAAAGCTATCCGAATCAATCATGGCAGTGATTTTTATTAGCAGAATTTAATACCAATCATTGTTAAAAAAAATAATTAATTATACAAATCAAGTGCATATTCAATGAAGAGTCAGTTGAGCACATACATTAACGTTAAGCTCGATAAAGTAAAATGGTTTTATTGTGATTTAATAAAAAAAATAAGGCATTCGTAACTTGAATCCAAGCTACGCTCAATTCTTAGAATATAGTCTTTTCAAAATATAATCATATTTTAAGCGTGAATAAACTTGAATAAATAACTTTATCAAGCTCACACGAGACAGATAGAGAGTTCATAAAAGTTGAAAAGTTTACTTTGGACAAACGTCTTCAAAAACTTTTTCCTCCCTAGCGAGATGTACAATAGCTTCATTCTAACTCGTTTGCTTCATAATGGTTATTTTCTCCTGACGCAACTTTCCATTTAAACTTTGAGCATTTTTTCGGCCATTGAAAATCTCACAGACAACGAGTGACTGTGAGTATAAGCACAATATAATACAATAGCTCATTTATGCCTCAACATGCAAAGTGCTGAACAAGTATCAGAGTCTGACCGCGTCTTGCGAGAAACTTTGTACCGTTTCCTTGTTAACCAAATCATTAACGTAAACGAGCAATTTCCTTCTAGTACACTTGACGTTACGAGAAATTCATCACAGTTTTCCTTTAGCAATGTTCTTTCGTACAAAACAACAAAATACCGCGCGAATGCCCGATAGGAGTAATTTTCTTACTTCCGAATAACAACCAATACTCGATTCTATTCATATTTAGCGACACTCCCATTGTTGCCACTGAGAAGCCGAGTAAAATTCCAAGATCTAATAAAACTTTTTTTGCTCAGGGTGTATGAGAGTTTGAAAAGTCTTGATAAATATTCGCGATACCATCGACGTTCTTTGTTTCGTAAAACAACAGGAGAAATTCCCGCTGGTCATCTAAATCACAAGATAAAGCCCCCCGCGCGCGGTTGCGTTTCCGCTGGTTGGAACACTGGCCAGGCCCTGTACGCCTCCGAAGCCCATTCTCTCTTCGTTAAACCGAGAAAAACAAGCCCCAGATTTCGCAGGCTCGGCCGAGAGAACAAAGAAAATCGGCGCGCGCGCCAGTGACGTGGCTGAACTAGCAAAGCTTCGATCGGGTGCGACGAGTAACGATTTCCCATAAAGCCTAGTAAAATATTAGCACTCGCTCTCTCTCTCTCCCTCTCTCTCCGCTGTCGATACTTCATTTTTTCGAGCGCGCGCTGAAAATCCATCGTCGTCGTCGCGTAATACAGCTGCGAACAAAGAGCGAGAGAGAAAGTGTGGTGGTGAGGGGTGAGGAGAGGGGAGGGAAAGCTCGCCGACTCCAAGCGGCCGTACATAATTATATATAGAGACTTTAGCTAGGCTTCGCGCCTCGACAAGCGAATTTCGCCGACCGAGAGAGGGTAAAATAATGGAATGAAAGGAGCAGTTTAATTATTTCATGTTTGCGTAATTACTCGGATTCAGCTTTGTTACTTTTCCACAATGGTTTGCCCCATCAATCAGCTGTATACATGAAAAATAGTGGGCGCATACGTATTGTTTCGATGTTGATTGAACAGAAACGTCAATCGGCTTTTGACTCGGATTGAATGCAGTGCTAAATACCTTCGGTATGTCGTCAATTGATTTTTGCGTTTGCGCGAGTATCTCGAGTATCTCGGGAGAAAATGCGACGGGCGGGCGCGCGCCTCGTCTGACTGCAGCTCGCTCTTTTCTACTGATTTCTCGGTACGCGCTCGATACACAACTTTTTGCAGAAAATGCATTTTCAAAAGCCATTTACCTTGGAGCGCTTTCAGTGCATATACGCTGTCCCCGAGGGTTTCGTACTTGCGTGGCCTGTAGCTATTGGTGGTGTGTAGTATATGTGAAGAGATGAAAGTACAATGCGAGCGCGTAAACTTTGCGCTTTTCAATACGAAAATCTCGGCGACAATGTAGTCTCGAGGAACATTTCTCTTTTCCATCAGGAGAAATGCTGTTCGTCCCGGAGTGAGTTGGATATGTGCGCGCGGAAAAAAAAACTTTTATCCACTTGCAATATAGGTTACGTACTTTTTCTTTGCTCGAATGTATTTGTTCAAAAATAATGGTTCCAGAGAGATTCGAAAATACCTCCTAAATACTCACTTTGTAACTAATCCTTCGAGGACTGGGTTAAATCTAACTCAAAGATTTCACTTGAAAGGAAGAGCTCTTTGTCAAAATAAATCTGTAAAGAAATTTAAGAAATAATTCGACAAAATCCACCAGAGCTTTTTCCGTCTCAGGCTGGAATCTAATGTACTCTCCGGCAAAAAAGGGTTCGCTAATGTCCTACATTCTTTTGGGGTTCAAGGAAAGCAATCGGATAGAAATAAGGTTTGTAAAGAAACAAAAGTTACTTTTTTCTCTTGAACCTCTAACAATTCTTCTTCTGTCTTTCTTTCTTCCTTTCTTTCAAAATAATTAATTTAGGTTCACATACCACTTGGTGAAGGGTTTGAGCTCTAATTGTGATACGCTGATTGAGCATCTCGTTGAAAAGTTGAATTCGACTCATCTATTTAATGTTCAACTTTGTTGATAAGAATATTAGTTATAACTGTTGATTCATAACAGCTGTTTTCTTAGTTTGAACGCACACAGACTGTACAGTATCATATTATATTTTCAATAAATGAGACATATTAATAATCCAATAATTATATTGGTCACGATTGCACTAATCCACACGACATTAGTTTACGGTGAATAAACAAAATGATCGAAAATGTATTTATGTGCAGAAGATGTTTTAAAAAAATACAACTATTCAAAAAAATGAGCATACTTGGTCAAATAATCTCTCAATAGTTTGGCCTTTATCTTTAAAATCAATACCAGTCGTACTTTACGGATTCGGAGTAAATCCAAGTAGAAGATTTCAGCTACAACTGTGATGCTTTCCTTTTGCACGAAAAAATCGATCATCGGATTATCCTCCCCGAGGCACAGTGAAATACTGTCTCGCTCCGAAAACTTCTGAAAAACTTGAAGTGTAAATCCTTTGTATTTGAAATCTGTGAAGGCACAGTGAAACTTCTGCAACGGTGTCAGTGCAAGGTAAAGAGTCGAAGAATCTGAGCGCGTTGTCGCGCACATCCTACGACCAGTCCACCATAATTTTTCTCCCAAACTTTAATTGAAAGTATTGTTTTTGCACAAGATAGCTTGGAATTTTCCATCAACGTAATTATGATGTGCGCGTCAATTGCAGATTTAACGAAACTCGAATTCCCGCGGTATCTGTTAATTGGCGGCGTGCGGGTCTTCCATTATTGGATTTCGCTTGATCAAAATTCGATACCTATATAGGGTTGGCCAGTACGTTAGAACTATGCGACTACTAAACTATTGACGGTAACTCACGAAGGCTTTTTGTTAAGTACATACACCCCGGTTGAATCCACTGAGGTTATACTTTACGGATGCTCAACAACAACGATAATGTTTAACGAGCACTGGGACTTTGGAAAGTTATTTATAAATCAAAGTGTCCTACTGGTAGGTAATGCGACTTAAGCAACTCAGGGCGACTAAGCCCAACTTTGCAGATCTACGTTCTGTAAAACCTCAAGCTCATAGTTCAGCTTATAGAGATGTCTACGAGTGAGATGTGTGGAAAAAGTTCTTCGCTTGACTCGAAAACTTATTTGAAATTTGAAAATGATGAAAAACGTTGCTCTTCCGAGCGGCAAGAGAGCCTTTAACTTTATTTTGTGGAAAATGTTTGATTTCACATTTTCAATTAAAATTGGATAATACGTTACGTGCATCCAATTTGTTTAAAAAAAAAAGGAAAAATCAGATCCAAAAAATGCATAAGTACGAAATTTGCGAGAAACCATATTCGGCTTGGCTGTCGAGTAATCGATGAAATTTTTCCACTCGGACTGTCTTTGTCCTAATTCTCTTTGAAATCTCTTTTTATCAAAATTTACGCATGTCCGAACACACAGTCAAAGCATTGGCTCTCCGTGGAGGCCGGATTATCGCCAAGTCTAGCGCAAATTCAATCTGGCTTTGTTGACGAAGTGAACAACTATTGATACCTGCTGATCCGAACATTGTCAGTCAATTACATGTCGAAGCTTCGAGTGCGAGCAAACCTTTGAGATTTGTACTCGCCACATATAGAGCTCAGGATGAGAATGATCTTGAAACTTCAACGTGTAATTGGCCGATCAATGATTGCACTCATGGAGTGCATCCCTTTTCAAATCAGGCGTAATACGCGTGTACCCTCCGCATAAAACGTCGAAAGCACAAGATACTAGAGGCTCTTTTGAAAATCCGTTGTACGTCTAACGAACTCGGGAAAAACCGTGTGGCTCACGTGTAAATTGGATAAACATACGCTAGCGTCCTTTCGGCGCATCGCACAAAGTGTCCGCGCTCGAAAGCTAGGCCTCTTCATTGCGTGGCTTTTCATCAAAGAGCCGCCCTAAATCACCGTCAAACTCAAAGGGCGTCGTGCCTCGCGAAAATAATCCAATATGCAATGGCGCGCGCGTGCGGCCATGTGTGCGTGTGATGCCTGCGCGACTCTCCCTCTCGATCGGACGTGCGTCCCTCGTGGATTCGGGGGGTGGCGGGACAAATAACGAGGGACGCGCGCGTGCTCACGTGCACACACACACATGTATATACACGCGGATCGATCCGCCGCCGAAAATTTCGCGCGCGCCGACAGCCGAGGTGGAAGGAACGCGCGAGGGTCCCCCTTTGGCTGTCCGATCGATTCTCCCTCCCCGCGCACACAACAGCGGCGCGCAGCCCTCCGTGTGTCGCGCGTTTATTTTTACCGGGCCGTCCGAAGGCGCGCCGTGTAAACCACCACCGGCAGGGGGACAATACACGCCAGACTACCGACAGCCTCTCTCTCTCTCTCTCTGTTTGGTGTAGGATGGCTTTGACACGCGCGCGCACGAGAGAGAACACGCGGATTAAAGAGGCCGCATTCTTCCGTTTCGCGGCGAGAGCTGGTCGCGGCAGCAAATAGACCATTGATTCACTCGCGGAGCCGCGCGCCGAGCAAAGTTAAACGAAAAGGCTCGATTAAAGTTTTAAACAAGCTGCAGCCGACCTCCGCGCGCGCGAGTAGTAACGACCGAGCGTGACCAGACTTTTTACAGCGCGAGCGAGCTTCTCTCACGCTGTACACCGCGACAAACGCTAGCGCGCCGAGATCGACAGGCTTCCTTCGTCGCGCTTCTCTCCCGCGCCGTGTCGATGCGCCCTCAACTTTTCTTCTTTTTTTTTCACCCCTCTTCTCACCTCGCGCGACCTCGCCAGATAAGAGGATCGATGTCGGTTTATCGTTTCCGAAATGCTCGTTTCGGACGGGGAGTCTACGCGCTGTGCCAGATTGGCGATTCGCGAGCACCGTGTGTGTATGTATATGTATAGGCTCGTCGAATCTATCGCGTCTGAAATGGAGTGTGAATAAGCTGGGGTGGGCGCGCGCCCGAGGTATAAACAGCTTTGTGCGATGGGACGGCTGTATCTATACGCTGAGTAATTTGCACACTCGCGTGAATAAAACCCCTGATAAAACCGACATTTTTCTCTTCTCTCGCTTCAATCTGTAATATCCTGCTATCGTCGTTTACGCAAATATTTTTCATACAACACAAAAACACGACGTGTTCTTTTGATTTTGGTGGGATTTTGAAAGAGAAAATGGATTGCGCGGTATTTGTGTTTTTTTTCCTTCTTTTGTAAATGCCGCGCTCGCGACAAATTCCCCCGATTCAGCCATTGACTCTCTATAAATGTTGCGTTCGCGATTCACGGGAAATATGCATTATGCAAGTAGTGCTTTCGACCAGTGTAGTCAGATTTGCTGACTACTTGGATTCGGCGTGCTTTATCGATACGGTTCACGGAGAGGGTATCGTCTGACTCTCCCTCCTCGCGAGTTCCCACGGCAATTTTATAAATACATTCATGGGATTCCAAGCTGAACATGATGCAAATTTGAGCATTTACATTCCGGGCAAAACTCCCGACTCCTCGGCACACCTTCCTAAATATTTAATTCAAGTTTATATATTGTTTCAACTAACTTTATTACGGGGCAAAATAACATTTGCGCTTTTACATTCAACAAATTTCCGCGACTCGTAAATAATTTTCATTGTATTTTTTAAACCCGATTGTGAGTTGCGACGTTAATCAAAAGTCATACGTGATAAACGTAAAAGAAAATCATAGCGGTTATTACTGTATGCAGAGTAGGTTGTCCGTTATTTCCCAAGATACTTGAATTCCCTTCGTAAATCTTCATGTTATTATGAAAAACGAATAAACCAGATTTTACATTCTTCAAAAAGCTGTGAAAATACATGCCGTCAGATCCATAAACAGGTTTTTACATTGCGTAGTGTTACGGAGAGTTGTGGTCAAGTTATTTCAGTAATGAGTAATGCCGATTAAATGATATTAAAACCTCGATTTTTTACGTCAAAATAAATTTCAACTGAGTTTCAAGCGTATTTTTGGTAACGTGTGCAGAATATCCGATTGAAATCGATGAGTATACTTGAGAAACAAAAAACCAACACTAACGAGACTTTTCCAAAACTCTTGATCGTGCAGCATCGAGATTACATTGTTATTTCGTGGTTCACAGATATTTCACGGCTTTTCGGAGAATGCAAAGGCTGGTCAATTCATTTTTCGTGATAATAAAGTATATAAAAAAAGCCCTTGGGTTTGAGTAACTTGGGAAATAAAGGGCATCCCAATACGCAGGTTGAGATTCAAATTTGCAATGCTACGTTTCTCTTCGACGATTCTATGTGTAACTCAAACCGAGTATATCTTATTGGATTACTCAGTTCCGTACAGCTGTAAATTTACATATCGATCGTGCAGTTTGAAAATCAAAGCTCTCTTTCCTCGGCTTTGTTTCTGAATCAGTTTCTTTCATTTCAAAGGCAAATTTTTTACTCTTATTAAATAGAGCAGAAGAGCAGCGGAGTCCTTCCTCGAATTAATGCTTCGTTTCAAACCCTCATCAACCCGACTGACAGTACAGAAGAAGGCAAAAAGAAGAGCGAAATGAGTAGGAGTGAATTAAACTCTTGGAAAATGTAGTCGAGGCAGCGTACGACAATTTTTGTTGTTGCTCTATTTGCATTGCTCTTTGGAGAGACGAGTTATTAAAAATTCTAAGGCTACGAAAAGTCGCAATTTATCTCTCACAGAACAGCAGCGGTTTCCTAACTGTTTTTAATTTTTCTTCTTTTTTCATTTGAAGTATATGAACGCGAAGTCAATATTTTAACTAAATATTGATAACTAAATATTGATGGCGTATAGGAATTCACAACAGCCATCACGTAGTATTAAGTTTTTTCCGTTTCGTCCAACCATGTATAAATATATATATATAACCTAGCGGAGCTTCACAAAATATTCAAAGAGCTCTTCAAATTGCTATCGGAGCTTTTTGCCTAATGATACGATGCTCGTGTGCCTATATAAAAGAACAAAAAATCAATCGACACTGAAACCCGTTTCGCGAGCTCGTTAAAACGATTCGGCCATTTGTTTATTCGAATAAGCGCTGTTTGGCAGAGCGGCTCATCAGCATATAGCCTCTCTCTCCCGTATAAACTATGAAAACGGATTCGAAGAGCCGAGTCTCACGGCTCTCCAGGTGGCTGTTGGCGTTTCAAACTCGCTTTCAAATATTCTAGTGCGCGGCGATGTTCCATAGAAAACTGATTCAAACATCCAAATAAATGCATGTATACACACAAAGTTGACAAAGCTCCAATGGTAGCAGTGTACCAGTGAAAAGCGACTTGCGAACTCTTATCCTTTGACACAAGTCACTATTTCACACGTTCCATCATCCATGGAATCGAACAAGTTTCATCTCGCTGATAAAATGTGATGATAAAACGTATAAATTTGATTGTGTTTTGGGATAATTCGTGTATCAAGTTATTAGGATTGAGTCCGGCATTGAGTATCTCAAATACCAATATGGTCTGAGCAACGTGAATGAAGAATGTCTGTCAAAACTAAAAGCTTGCACTTTTCGACGTCATATTTTAAAAAAACCGCTGCCAAGTGCCTCAGCAGTATGCTTTCTCAAAGTATTGCAATTGAACCTCAACTTGCATTAATCACCACTCTTTGAGAAAGCAAAATGAACCTCTAACTCATTTCCTCCACTCTATAGTAACGGTTGCTATGGTAAATATCCGAGCTTCGGTGTTCTTACTTCTTAGTAGTCAACAGTTCCGAAAATAGAACTCTAACTGACTTTTCCCACTCCATAGTAACGGTTGCTAAGGACGTAAACAATGGTTGCTATGGTAAATGTCGGAGCTTCGATGTTCTTACTTCTTAGTCACCAATAGTTCCAAAAATGGACTTCAAACTGACTTTTCCCACTCCATAGTAACGGTTGCTAAGGACGTAAACAACGGCTGCTATGGTAAATGTCGGAGCTTCGACGTTATTACTTCTTAGTCATCAATAGTTCCGAAAATGGACCTCCAACTGACTTTTCACACTCCATAGTAACGGTTGCTAAGGACGTAACCGCTGCCAAGTGCCTCAGCAGTATGCTTTCTCAAAGTATTGCAATTGAACCTCAACTTGCATTAATCACCACTCTTTGAGAAAGCAAAATGAACCTCTAACTCATTTCCTCCACTCTATAGTAACGGTTGCTATGGTAAATATCCGAGCTTCGGTGTTCTTACTTCTTAGTCGTCAACAGTTCCGAAAATAGACCTCTAACTGACTTTTCCCACTCCATAGTAACGGTTGCTAAGGACGTAAACAATGGTTGCTATGGTAAATGTCGGAGCTTCGATGTTCTTACTTCTTAGTCACCAATAGTTCCAAAAATGGACTTCAAACTGACTTTTCCCACTCCATAGTAACGGTTGCTAAGGACGTAAACAACGGCTGCTATGGTAAATGTCGGAGCTTCGACGTTATTACTTCTTAGTCATCAATAGTTCCGAAAATGGACCTCCAACTGACTTTTCACACTCCATAGTAACGGTTGCTAAGGACGTAAACAACGGTTGCTATGGTAAATGTCGGAGCTTCGATGTTCTTACTTCTTAGTCATCAACAGTTCCAAAAATGAACCTCCAACTGACTTTTCCCATTCCCTAGTTACGGTTGCAACCGATATAAACACCGGTTGCTAGAGACATCAACAATGGTTTATACGGGAAAGGTCTCTTTGATTGTTATAGAATCCCATAAATATACAAACCCAAATGATCATTTATCATGAATTATATGGGAACTTATCGAAAACACGCTAGCAACGGTTGCCATGGAATCAAACAACGGATGTTGCTGAAGACCGAACTCGGTTCACATCTGCCGGTGACCGACCTGTGTGCAAAATTTCAGGACGATCGGACCATTCCTTCGAAAATTAACGTACGACAAAAAAAAAGTCAGTCTGAAGCTGAATTTTGTATCTCCATAGCAACGGTTGCTAGGAGAATAAACAATGGTTGTTCCAAAATGAATGTCTTATCGATTCTCATCGATCGTCGAAAGAATTCGAGACCCATCGTGCATTGATGATGATTTTTGGAGCTTTTATCAAAAACACGTTAGCAACGGTTGCTAGAGAAATAAACAACGGAATTGGCTGAAAATTGAACTCGACCGAGATTTTGCGGCGACTAACCTGTGTGCAAAATTTCAGGACGATCGGACAATTCCTTCGAGAGTTATCGTACGACAAAAAAAAGTGCACGTACGTACGTACATACGTACGTACGTACGTACGTACGTACGTACGTACGTACGTACGTACATACATACAGACATTTTCGGATTTCCATGTTTTTCGACCCGTAGATTACGAAAATCGAGGTCCCGAAGTCCGATTCGGTGGGTCGATTTTTACCCCGTTACAAAGCTTTCTCTTTGAGAAAGCAATATACATGCATACAAGTCCCAGATGCATATAATCCAGATAAGTCTGCGCTTCAGCTATATGTACATAAATTGAAAATTCAAAGCTGTCATTTTTGACCCAAAAATATTGTTGGCATCGCCAACTCGACTTATTTCAAGGCAGTACCTTCAACGGGCATCGATAATTATACACGTAGGAAAACAAGATATATCGCTCTGGGTCGTCGTTTCGAAATGACGCGCGGTCCGGTGTAATTTACGAGGGGGGATCGATGACAAATTGACTCGGGGGTAATGTCGAGTGACGATCGACGATGTTGGTATATTAAAAATAGAACGTGATTACCGCCAGGCAAATCACTAGAGGTCAGCCTCACGCAAAGGAACAAAAAAATCCACACGCGCGCAATTACGAAAAAGCGTGCGTGGCACGACTGTACATCACGCATTACCGCGAGTTTGACGGATCGATAGTTCTACACATCGAATTGATTCGTCGAAACGACTATCAAAACGAACCATCAAAGCCCTGGGTTATTGACAAAAGCTCGCTCCGTCGTTTCGCCCCGCGACCAACCACGACCACTTAGCCATGGATTCATTGAGACCCGAACGTGCCAAGTCCAACGAGAGCTTGTACATTCTTCCGCGGGGTGCTTTCGAGAGCATCGAAATATAGTTATACACGTAGGGGGCTCGCGAGCTACGTCGCAAGCTCGGTACACGTAGCCGCGAATCAACATGAACGGGTTGGCGCGTACAACCGACGGCTAGATCAATAGTATTCCGCTGGGGGTGCAGTGGCCCGCGCACTACCTCGAACGCGTTCGACCGCACATGGCCATCGTCGCCGCGGCCCAGCAGAATCCGCTGCGTGTACGTACACACGCACCGGACGCTTCTCCTCCGTGGAACACACTCGCCAATATATCCATGTATATAAACGTACCAACAATATACGTATATACGTGCGAGTACTCTGCTCGTGGCACACAAACGCGCGAATCGATGCGGCGCGGTGGTGGCGGCGAGCACACGCAATAGCGCGCAGGTATACGTTCATGCCCACCCACCCACACACACGCGGGGGGGGGGGGGAGGAGGAGGACGGGGGTGGTGGGGTGTCGCGACACGGGCAGAGGTCGTACCTGGACGGCGGAGCTGCAGGCGACGAGGAGGAGGACGAGCGGCAGGCTGCCGCGTAGGCAGCTGCGCGACATGGCTGCTGGCGTTGCTGTCGCTCGCTCGGGGACGTGTCTCTTGCGCTGGGCTTGGTCGTGTGTGTGCAGTAGCGCGCTGGCGCGCGTGTCAGCGCTGCTCTCTCTCTCTCTCTCTCTCTCTCTCCCTTGTCCTCTTGGTGTTTTTTCCGGGGGGCGGCGGTAGGGGGGCACTGCGGGTTGTATCGGCGCTCCGGCCCGACCGGTCACTCGTGGGGGTGGCCTCCGCGGGGCTGTTTCTACCGCGCGCTCGTGCGCGTCGTCGGCCGGGGTGGGGGAGGAGGGGAACGGCGGCACACGGGAATCTCGGGCGAGCACTGCCTGCGACGGGGGTATGACGCTCCCGAGGACGTGGTGGCGGCGCGGCTCTGGCACTAGACTACTCGGCTGGCTGCGGATCCGCAGAGCCGTGTCCGACCGACGAGGGGTCGGTGGGGATGAGGGCGGCGGCGGCACCGCGCATGTCCCCAGCCCGCGCACGCCCACCCCGAGGGATCTATAGTCCACCAGCACCACCGCCGCGGCCGCCGGCGCGTCCCCTCCACCCGGCGATCAACCCCCCGCGCCCGCGCCCGCGCGCGCACAACTCGAGGGCGAGTGTGACTCATCGTCGCTCGCCCCCCGTGCCGCATCCCCTCTCGCGCAGCTCTCTCGTGTTTACACCTGTGAACCGTTTCCTCGGGCACGCACACGAGTTACACCGCCGCCCGAGACGACGACGACTACAACCTTATCCGGCTCGACAAAGTTTCGTATCGTCCGGAGGGGTGTATATGGCTCGCAATGCGCGTATAGTTTGACGATCGATCGATGTATAATAAGCGAGGGGTATCGATCCGAGTTCCGCGTTTTCCTCGCGGTGTACGCAAAAATGTCGAAAGGGGGAGAACTGCTCGAGCAGAATATATATACGTATATAGAGGTAACGAGCGCAGCTAAGTCCCGAGGAATTCGCGTGTGGGTACGTGTCGGAGGGGACAGACTTCGCCGCCGCCACCGCCGCGCATGTATATGAGAGTGTGCTGGATAGATACGTGCATGTACGTGCAGGGCAAGGTATACATGTATATGAAGGGCGCCCCTCCGCGTACATCATGCACGACGCGGCCAGAGGAGGGTTGGCGTTCGAGCGAGCGCACTTGTCTTACCGAGGAGCGCGAGAGTACTTTTGCTCGCGAGGATTACACGCGCGCGGGGCCTATCACCCGCTGCCTTTTCAAATGCGAATCCGCGCATGTATTTACACGGAGCCGGCCGCGTTATAATCGTTATCGTGTGCCGGCGCCCGCGTCTTTTGCCTGCTGCGGCTCTCGAGTTTTAAAAGCGACGTCTTGTGCAGCGCGTCGTCGCCAGCAGCCCGGCCGAGTATTATCATTCAAATTAGAAATGGCAAAGACGGACGGCACAATCGCCGGGCTCGGCCAAATGAGAATTTCAATTGAGAGACACCGGCTCTACGCAGCGGGCCGTCTCTATGTACGTATATATACTACACGAGATAGACGTTTTCCAATTGCTCCGTTTGCCTTTTTTTTTTATTCCAAGGGATGTGCTCTATACATAGCTTCATATAATGAAGTCTTGGCGGTGCTCGTTTATCACAGTCTACGAGCTTTAATTAAAGGGTGCGGGCTTTGATTCGAGGAGCGCGCTTTCATTTATATATATGTAGATGCGTTCTTCGTTTAGACGGGCTGCAGTCGTGACACTATGCCGTGGGTGCAAACATTGTTATCTCACTTTGGCGACGAATCAATTGAACCGAGCGATCGTGTGTCGACGTGGAAAAAAAAGAGACGGTTTTGCGTATGGGGCAGTGATTTGTCGGAAGACACTTGCGTGTCGTATCATTATTTATTGCTGCAATCGGAGGAAGAATATAAATCTAGTCAGTCACAATCTGTTTAGTTACAGAAGCGACAAATTATTCGGTACGAAATTTTCGATCCTTGAAATTGAGATATATAATCGTATGGTGTATACTAATTCTCCGAGGATTTCGTATGGAAATTGCATTGAGGTTGCGACACTCGCATGAAATTGGAATAATAAATTTAGTGGTGAAAAAATGTATTATGAAATAAAAATGTATGATGAAATTAGGTAGGGTTTGGAAAGAGCAATTTTCTGAAAAATCAATTACGAAAATGTGGAAGAACCATTGACAAGAAAAGGGAATGATGCATAGAGTAGGCTAAGCTCCGGACATGTCCTTTACATAACCGGATAAAAACAGGAAAAAAAAAATAGATAGAGTTAGCCATATAGTTTTTAGATAGTTTGGTAAAACCACCAAACTCTATCAGCCTTTCAAAAAAAATGTATACAAAACAAGATTTTCGAAAAATAGGGTGAGGAAAAAACTATCTGAAAAATTTCTTGAAAATTCATTGTTTCAAAACTAAAAAAGTCTATGCCAACTCTCTGCCAAACTTGAGCATCATGAATCAAACTTTCCAGGTTTCTTTCTTATGCTGTCTTTTATAACACTTAATCACCTTGTTTTGCTCAGGCAAAGCTAAAAAATCCGGGATATGAGTTTTCAAAAATACGTCCTGGCAAACTTCTGTTAAACTTTTCAGGCCCTCGATCGAAAGACTTATTCGTCACTTCATGGTGAATTTTGGTGGGGAAAGTTTTTATGTTACTAGTGCGTGAAATGCGATTTCAAATGCACTTCAAACGAGCACTCGTAACATAAAATATCGTATACAACTGGTGCGTTTATTTTCAATCACTTGTGTGAACGTGTAACACTCGTCTTCGACTTCGCCGGCTACTCGTTGACCCGTCCACACACGTCTTCAAAATTTCACGCACAAGTTGCATGATATACTATTTCATACTTGTATCGAAAAGTTGATCATTAAACCTTTCTACACTCGTGATGAAAATTACTGTTCGATACTAGAGCAAAAGATGATTCTAGGCTCGTGTGATTACCAGCCTCGCTTCGCTCAGGCGGCAAACTTCACACGTGCTTAAAATTCGTCTTTAGCACCAGTGTTGAGATGTACTATTCCATCGTGGGATGTGTATTTTCAAGAATGATTCGTAAATCACAAGTTGAAACGTAAGTATACTCTTGAAAACTTTTATATGTTAAGAGAGTTTAATCATTTTTTATAATAATTAGGAGTAATGATACTTACTCCAGATAACTTCATTTTATGCTATAAACTACTCATTCCAAACATCACGAGATGTTTCGAAATATACTATAATGAATGCATTAAAAAGATTAAAAGTCTGTAACAATTTTTAATTGTTTATTCATGAGGCATACTTCAAGCTCTCAATACTGTAGACGAAAATAAAAATGTCATTTACATTTACGTTTCCAATACATCTTTACTTTTATCTGTATCAAGTATAATTCTTTGTCTAGATCAATGAAAATTATTTTGCAATGTATTAAACGTGTCTTGACAATTGGATGATTCCACTAATAGAAAAAATGTATGATCGAATGATATTCAACCATGTGCATGCTGTAATGTACAATAAAATTTGAATTATAGATCACAAGGAATCGAAAAATTTGCGAGAATTGAAGTTTCATAGCCAATAATGAAATGTTAATACGTGCATTGAAATCGAAAAATTGAAAGTTATATCACACACTATTATATTTAATGGAATCAGGAATACAATTAGCATTATTTTATGAATAACGATTTATTTCATAATAATTGGTAAAGAAGATTAGTTACACAAAAGTATTTAATTTAAGCATTCATTAACATATATTCAAAAAATATTACTACACCTCCAAGTGCAACGAACAAATTCAATGTCCTGATTTCATAACTGCTCTTCATATTTTATATCGTAAATTCAGAAAATTAATCAACATTGCTTTTATGTGATAGATTTATAATAATTTTATTTGTGGTTATCAATGATTAAATTTTTACAATGCTCGCAATAGCATATTGACATCAGCTACTGCAGTAACTCACTAAAAAAGGTTTCATTTTCAGATTTTACTTAGGGAGTCCAGTAATTGGTTGCAAGTTCAATAGTTTCATACGGTCAAGTTGCGCTCGTCGCGATTCTTCAGAGAATGATGCCGGAAGTGGAGGATAGACTGCAAAAATTATAAATTGATGTTACCTCAATACATCGTTTGTCTAACAATAAGATTTCTCACTTATGATGAGTTAATCCTTACCATATTTCTTCATCCACACAACAATCCAGATGGCAAGTGAAATTCCTAGTAATGTAATACCAACAACAGATTTCCATTCAGCAGTTGGCGCATCCATCTCAGCAAAAGTTTGTCTGAAACTTGCTCTGTACAACTGCTTTTTGTCTTCAATGGAAAGTTGCTTCCAGTTACCCTTTTCTTTCTCTTTTAGAGCCTAAATCAAACAACATTAGTATTATGCTTAATTTGACTTATATTGGACATGATGAGAAAGAATTGAAAAGTCTTACCTGAATATCAGGTGTGATTTCCTTGTACCTGATAGCAGGCATTGGGAACTCTGCTACATCAATATAAGTTGGTTCCAAGTTGATACCTGGGCCGACGATTTCTCGGTTTCCAGCTTTATTTTGGATACTGTACACTGATCGTACTTGCATCTTGTTAGCACCGCAGCGCAGAACCATTGTTAGAGCTCTTGAAGCCATTGTGAACTGAAACAGATTGAATGATATTTGAATTAACTGCCAACAAAAGTTAGATTGTTTTCATTTTATTTGTGTACAGAATAGTATTTTTGTACTGCTTGTTTTTCTAGTTGATTCTCATAATCAATCTAGCTTGTCCAAAAGACTAATGCAACTTGAAGTCAAGATTTTGTAAAGATTATTAAGCATTATCTTCATTACCTTTAAGAATATATCTATACACACATATACACACAAAAATGATTGTTTATTAGTATTAAATTAAAAGTGATACTGATTAATCAGTTATTACATCTGTAAGAATGTTATCAAGTGTTTGTAAATTTTAATACAAGCTTATACATTTTATCGATAACTACCTACACACGTACTCTATTTTCTAATAAACTGACAATCAGTGAGAATAAAGACAAATCTTGCTATTCAAAAGAATCTCATGTGTATATTCTATTATTTCTTGGACTATCTGAATAAAGATTTAGATTGAACAGATACATGTATCATGAGTATGAAAAAACTCGAGATAAAATCATGAAGAACCTGACAACTCCTATGTTCCCAAGATGATTAAAAACTACGTACAAATCGCTCTGAACCACCACGTAATTTCAGCCTAAACAAACATTCCGAATCGGCAAACGAATGTACTGCAACGCGACACCGTAAGATGAAAATCGTGGATCAATAACCACGACAGTGGTTCACATCAACAATCGAGACGTCAGTACATATCCAAACTCGCTACGTATCTATAATCTTGTCGTGGTTCGAGTCCAAAATCATATAAGATTAAACAAGACAACGAAGCAAAGTCAGAGAGAACAAATATACAACAGCGGACGACACAGTGGAGGTCGCGCAACTCGGGCATCGGGCCCGATCACATGTTATTCGCGCCGCCATGGAACGCGACGTTCTATTGTGCTTTTGAGCTACTTGACTTGAAAAACGAACGCATGACGGGTCTCGGGCTTCTCTCGGTCTATTACCTAATCACCGAAGATGTCTCGGGCCCGATGCACTGCTGCCACTGTGCCTGCCTCTCGGCCGGGCGGTAACTAATACGTAACTCTCGGGTCGCGCGGCTCGGTTTCGAATGCGCCGTTCGATTTGGGGCTCGTTGGCGCGAGTACCGTGTTCGCTCACCTGCCTCGACGCTGCGAATCCCCGGGACAATCACAGCTGCCCTCGCGTGTGCTCGCGCGGACGAAACGACCACAGAAACGGCTGCTGGGTGCTGCTGGGAAGTGCTGGGAAGGTCGACTGCGCCAACGAGTCACGAGAGGGAGCCGCGCCGTATCGAACAGGCTTGAGTCACGTTGTGTAATGTAATTTTATTACTATAACTTTTTTGGAAGCTATTGCGAAATTTTTCACTGCGTATATGTACAGCGATTTACAAATAATTTTCATACTCAGCGGTAAAGATTATCTCTGTCTCGCTAACTGGCAGGTGGTCGCGCTGTGATAGATATTTTAAGGCTACCTTTGCCACGAACAATTTGACACTATGAAAATTATTCCTCTCATTAATAAACATCGCATCGCTGTATTTTATTTCTGTAACGAGAAAATTCATGAAGTCTATTGATGCTCGATGATTTTTCAATTGAAAAATGCTTGTATATACTTCATTAATTTTCCAAAGAGTTATTTGATCAGCGTTGTGCAAGAAATTAGGCGGTATTTTCAAAAATAGACGGAAGTCTCAAATTTTATATTCTTTTTTCCTAAAGTTTCATGAATGAATTGATTGTAATGGATTGTTAGAATTTTCAACCCGCTATTTGAACTGTGTGGCTTCTAAAATATTTAAATGCCAGATGCACATTTAAAGTCCAGTGACAGGTGCTTTTGATAACCAGCTGTTTTTGTTTCAAAAATATATCTGCTTGTGCACAATAGATGCTTCTATATTATCTATACATTTAACTTATACTACTTTTTTAAGAAAGATATTTCATTCTCAATTCATGAGAAATATTGCAAACAATGAATAAAATATTGATACAATGTTTACTTGATAAATAAAATTGAACAGTTTGTTTATGATGAAATCTAATCTTTCAGAATGGAAGAAAAATGTGAGAAATATAAAGAACAAAATAGAAAATTAGAAAGAAAAGCAACAGAAAAACATAAGCAACTTGCTGATTTCATTAAAGAAGTTCATACTCAGTTGCGCAATGAATTTGAAGTTCATGGGGCAGAAGAAGCTTGGAAAATACACATGAAACAGGATGCAAAGTTAAAAGTAAGTTTATTTTTATAACTATTTACAATTTTCTAGAGAGTAAATTTCATGATTCAATGAAAAATTTTTAGAATTATGCAGAATCTATGTATCAGCTTGCGACAGAACACTGGAAACAACATGACGATCCTGCTTCCCATACGCATTGCAGAATCGAATGGATTAAAAAAAAGTGTAAAGAATATTTCATTGATGAAGGGATGAAGAAATTTGATGACAAAGAATGTTCATTACTAAGGAATATCAAAGACGTAGATGTTAGCAGAGTTAGAACTGTGATTAACTCTAAAATAAACATTCTTGATGTTGGCAGTTGTTACAACCCATTCAAAACTGAAGATATATTTTCTGTAACAGCAATAGATATTGCTCCGTACTGTTGTGATGTTTTGAAATGTGACTTTTTGAATTTGAAAGTGGGAAGTGCCAAGACATTCACAGAAAATGAAGAATGTTTAATTGAACTACCAAAGGGTTCTTTTGATGCCATCATTTTTTCACTGCTTTTGGAATACATTCCATGTCCAAAACAACGATTCTTATCTTGTCAAAAGGCATACGATCTTCTCAAAGATGGAGGGTTACTTTTTATTGCAACTCCAGATTCAAAACACGAAGGAGCGAATAGAAAAATTATAAATACATCTTGGAAAGTAGTTTTAGCTAAACTGGGTTTTATGAGGATACATTATGAGAAACTGCCTCATCTACATTGTTTAATCTTTAGAAAATGTTTTCATAAAGAATCTGCTATTAAACGAATCAATTGGGAGAAAATTCCTACAAATGATGATTTATTTTCATCAATGAAGATTTTTATTCCACAAGACTTTCATGTAAATAAAGTAGAAAAAGAGAAAGAGAATAGTGAGAAATTTGTACATAATGATGAAGAATTAACTTCTTTATTCAATGAACTACCTTATGATGTTTTATAATGAAATTTGTATTTTACTAGAAACAATTGTGGTTCAAGTCACAAATCTATATATTTGAGTGAAATTCAGTAATATAAATATAATATTTTTTTATCTTCTTTCTATCTGAATTTAAGATCACTATATTAGAATGTTATGTCTCAAGGAAGTTGAAAAATGATAGGTATAAGAATGGATGTACTTTATTAAAAACAACACTTTATTTTCAGTCATATTCTAGTTTTTGTTCACAATGATTAATACATACAGAATAAAGGGAATGGAACACTGGAATTATCATATTTATAAATATTGGCCTAAAACAGCCCCGCTGATTCAATTAAAATAAATTAAATAATATTAAAAGTTTTACGAGAACATAAAATTGTTCCAATACATTTACAATGTTGAGCATATCTTGTGCATTTGCTTCAACAAAACATCAGTCATGATAAATTGACATAGGCCTTACAAGCTTTTCTAATCAAACGCATTTCACATCAAAATTTTCAAATACTCTTTCAATTATTAATTTTAATTCTAATTGATTAAAAGATCACGCTAAAAAACTAATTCTCTAAAACTAATTTGATCATGTAATTTGAGATTTTAACGAGTAAAAACAAGTAGTTGTCGCTCAACGAATTCTTAACTCTATAAAACTTAATAATTAATGAAATATTCAAGAATTTTAAAAACCAATCGCATGATTAAATCATTAACAAAGATATGAAATGGTTTGATTTTGTTTCCTTATAGCTTTAGTATTGTACTAGACTTATTTATTTAATGGTAACATTACCAAAGAAATCTGTAGGATTTCACAACATATAAATTGTATAAAAGTTGTAGAAAAGTTTTACACTCGTATACATCAAATACGAGAAGATTATATAAATGTTTCTTGCTTCCTGATAGTGAGTAGACAATAGTCTGCGTTTCTTTTTACAAAAAAGGTATGAATCACATTTACAGATGTATACGTAGAGGTACACTATTTGACTTATTTTCAGCCTTTAGTTCACATTTTATATTATTGAGAGTTTCATGGATTAACTTGAAAGTGGGCCTATCTGAAGGTTTTCTGTTCCAACAAAGTTTCATCAATTCATAAACCGACGACGGAGTGTTATCTGGACATTGGAGAACGTTACCCTCCTTTATATAGTTTACTACTTCCTCATGTGTCATACCATAGTATGGCTGAAGTGCGAAACTGAAAATCTCCCAGAGACATACAGCAAAAGCCCATACATCTGACTCTACTGTATACTTGTTATATAAAATACTCTCAAGCGGCATCCATCTCACAGGAATGGCGTCCTGTTCGTCTCCTTTGTAGTAGTCCTGCAGATAGATTTTCTGTGACAATCCGAAATCCGCTATTTTCACCACCATATCGTCATTGATCAAACAGTTTCGCGTGGCTAGATCTCGGTGCACGAATTTCCTGTCTGATAAATACACCATGCCTGAGGCTATCTGGCGAGCTATATTAATGAGATCCATATGCGAAAGTCTCGAATCCGTGAAGTCATCTCTGTCAATGTTCCGCACGATATAATTACCCGGTGAGCAGGAGCGCAAAAATTCATTGAGATCTCCTCTGCCCATATACTCGAATAGGAGACACATAGGACGACCCATGGCGCACACGCCCAACAGTTTGACGATGTTGGGGTGATCGAATTCTGATAGTAAACAAGCCTCGCGTTCGAAGTCAGTAAGGAGATCATCAGATGCTTCATCTTTGAGCATTTTCACAGCAACATTAGAGAACTCTTCATCAGGTACCAATCCTGGAGCTTTAGCTTGGAACACTCGACCGAAGGCTCCCTGACCCAAATCTCTTATGTATATAATATTATTCCTGGGGAATTCTAACTTCTCTAACTTTGGATTCAATTGGACGCCTGTTATATGATATGCATCGTTATCTGGCAGTTTGTTCAAATCAATATTGACTTCCTGAATGAGAGAAGAAAAATATTTAAATTTTGAAAGTAAAATATTTGAATGAAACAATGCTTGAAACAATTCGAAGACTTAAGTGAATAAAAATAATCAAAAACATAGATACCTGGCACTCTGTTTGGTTGTATCCTTGATGAGTCTTATAGAATCTTTGGCTTATCAAAATTATTAGTACGGAAATAACCACAATGATGAACAGTAAAGCTGATATTATAAGTATAAAAGTTGGTGTTAACAAACTCTCCAAAGTCAAATCTCTCGGTTTTACCTCAATATTTATTGATGATGAATTTTCTGTTTATAATAAAATAAATAATATTTTCTTTGAGTTCAATCAGTATTAAAATATTTCGATGTTATAAAAATTAATCCATAAATCAACTCACCACATAGAGGAATGTCACAATGTTCCCATCTAATATTAGGATCCATGGTAAAGCACCATGGCATTTTTTCATCGCCCCCTGCATTTCGACAATAATTTTCACCAAACTGAATCTGTGGAAAAACTTCTGCAGGACTTGCATGGCTGTGAGGATGTTGGTCTTTCCACATTTGACACCCACGTCCATTTTTAGTTGTATTTACAGTACCCATATAAAATCGTCCCTTATCTCTATAGCAATCATCTAAAAAAATTCTCAAATATGAAGCAAGTCTGTACATTAGTTTTGAAATGACTTAGGTACTTTTGTGACTTACATGTTACTTGATCTTGATCTACAACTGTTAAAGATGCATGTGAACAAGTCATCTTTTCCTTAGAAAATTTTGGTAACTTCTCACATTCTGGCAGTCGAAAATGACCTCGAGATCTAATAAAGATTTCTCTAAGCTTGTTATCTTCAATTAAAGCCCAATCATTAAAACAGAAAGTTTGTTTAATAGCCATACAGTCTTCATAACAAAGGGGTAAACCTTCATATCCTTGGCATTGTGGAAATGCATAAAAGCACAGCATTTTCTGAAATAATGAAATAATTTTAATTCACTATTAGATAAAGCGCAATGTTACTTCTACCAAAAAATAATTCAGCATTTCTGTACTCGATGAACTGAGTTTTTGAATATTGTTGAAAATGATAGCATAATGAATGAACGAAGAATGTACCATAGAATGTAAATTACATTCTGTATGAGTATACTATAATTTCAAGGCAACAAAAATCAACAGCCCATGAAAGAAAACTTATGAGATAAATACCTCGGCAGCAGTGCGACATGTTCCAGTCAATTTCTGAATCAGATCGTCCCATAAATCTGTTGTAATCTTTTCATTCAACCATCCTCCCCGATTTTCAGTAGAATCATTGAACCAAACCCTGCCAATACCAGTGAGGTATTTCTTGCAAATTTTCCCATTGTAAGGTGCACAATAACCACCTGCTTGATCTGAAATATAATAATCACATCAAACATTATTAATCTTGATGAAGATCATTAAATGATTGATATATTCAAGTCCACTCACGTGTGGGTACTCCATTGACAAAATAAAAGTAGGTAGTTATTAAAATAACATTCCAAAGCATCATAGTGTAATTCCAATCATGCGTGTATCTTGGACATGAACATCGTAGAGGTAACATTCCCAGCAGAGTTGGATAGCTTGACCAAGGTGATCTTATACTTGTTTTTATCTTGTTGATAAAAGATGTTGATCACATTTTTTGTTGTATGATTCCCACATTTATGCAATGGGTACAATACGAAATAATGTACAAGACTCTTTACTAGAACTGTCACTAATGAGCATTTTACTCGTTTTATCGATTGAAGACATATAAAAGCTTGCGAATTATAGCCGAATAAAGAGTGCAGAAATGAAAATGCTCGTACGAGGTTAAATAACACTTGTTCAATGGCGTGTATACATTTTCAACGCCCAAGAGTCAACGAACGCTTCAATTCTCATTGAATTCCTAACAAATAACTCATATCCTTAAAATTTTCAATCGTGTCCGACACTCTCGTTACCGGGCGAACGTTGTTGCCATTATGTCTGCTGAATAAAAACTGTCTTGAGAGTCTTGAGACTCTTGAGTGGAAATATATATAAACGAAAAATTTATCGACCGAGAACTACTTGCTATCGCGTGCGATTCTCTGAAAACATATATACATATGATGGGGACCAATGTCTACACACGTATATGTATGATAGAATAAGGGAAAATGGCCGGGTGTGAGTGTGTGTGTATTACTAACCCCTAAGAATTGGGGTTGGTACCATTGTTGTCTGAATATTACCAATTCATTTTGAAAAATGTTTAAAACATCCGCTTTTTTTAATTAATCCGAAAGATGTAAGGAACTTCTACAAATTTTATTCGACTCAATTTACTTCAGAATATTATACATACGATAGTATTCTTATGTTAAACATAGAAATTTCGAAAATAATTTCTAGAAACCTATTATGTCAATTGCAATCAAATCATATTTTAATTTTTTTATCTTTTTACAGACATTTTTGAAAATTTCGTCCTTGACCAAAATTGTTCGTTTCAGTTCCAGATGGTGCTCTGGTTTGAAGTTGTTAGGTGTTGATAAATAAATGGGTTAATCAATAAACTTTTAAGAGCTAATTTACTGTTGCTAGATCAATAAAAATTGATTTCTATTTTTTTGGGCATAATATTTTTTACAAATCATTTGTGATTAATTACTGTGGCAGACAAAATAATAATTGAAATGCATTATATCAACAATTGTGGTGTTGATGACTAGGGATAAAAGTAATCGTCAAACCCAAAAAAGTAAATGACATAAAGAATTGATAAAGTATACATAATTGGAAATTTTGAGATCACAATTGATATTTCATGAAAAAAGGAATTGATAAATATTGAATGCTATAGATCTAAAGCTGGTAGAAATATTTCTTCAAATAACTTCAGACTTCATAGTTAGTTTTCTCTGCAAGAACTTCTTAATTTCCAGATTGTATGTAAAAGTAATCAGGAGATGCTAATGAAAAGGAGATCTTGATACTAGTCAATTTGAAAGGTCTTTATTCTCTATAACAGGTACAGACGCTTATCTCCATTAGTTTGCAAAATTGTCTTTAGTCACATATTTTTAACTATATGCTTTTATATAGTTATAAATTATAAAGTTTTTTAATTAATGTAATTCATGATGTTGCGTAATAAATAAATAATGTTAGTGCATTAGACATAAATTTTCATTCAAAATTGTAAACAATCTAGAGTATAACACAGTTAATTACTACTAATTATTAGAAGAATAATAACTGGATTAATTAAAATCTAGCAACTATAAGAACCACTAGTAATATCTAGAATTTTTTTGTTAATCATTGTATGGAAATGAAAATGAGTTTTACAGTCATATAAGTATACAAGAATTAACATTTTCACAAATGCGACCATGTTTCACGCTCATAACAAATTATAAGAATAAAAATAATTTCATATATCTTATATTTAAATTAATGTGAATAATATCACGTGTATAAAAGACAATTTCTTATTGACCACTCATTTTTTTATTCATTAGTGCAATAACTCAATAATATAAATAGATTCAGTCACATGCTCTTTAACTCATTCTTGTGTTAGTCTTATTTTTTAATGTTTCTTAACATGGAATAATACAAGTTGAAGCAGTCTAGTTTAAATCAGGACAGACTACTTAAGGTTATGATCCAAGATTCATAAAGTCTCTCCAATCCCATCACTTTCTGTTATGAGCGCTCGTTCTAAGATCACTTTTCCTTCTTTATACTGCTGATTTTTGTCTGTCGCAAACTCGTACATCCATCCCAACTTGGCATCACAGTTCTTGCAGCTCACATCTCGCACCATGTGACGTCCAGTGAGCATCACTCTGTCTTGCACCTCACTGTGGATAGAATTGGAGCTTGTCAATACTTATTAAAGCGAGTTGAGCATATAAGTTAATTGCCACTATCGACTAAAGTATAGGATGTATTTGATCGTAAACAACCTTATGTAACACAATGTCACGTAAACAACAATATCAGTTTTACACAGAACAGTGAAGTGCCAAAGTCACAAGAGTCTATTCTTACGGAAAGACTAAATATACGCAACTAGTCCAAACTTGGAACAAACTCTACAGATGATCAGAACGTTTCAATTCAAGAGCAACGAGTTAGATGCTCGACAAGAATCGAGCACGGCCACACCGCAAGCCCAAGTGTCATGCTACTCGGACGGCGCAGGACACCGACCAAGCTTCATTACGCGTGCAAGGCTCACCTGTACTTGAGGTTGACGACTTTGTTGAAGAGAAAAGCTCGGCCCGTGGCCCCGGTAAACCTGGTACTGATTAGCTGGTCCCGGTTGGTGAGGTTCGTGTCGCAAGAGGCGCACGAAAACAGCCGGTTGCCGCCAATATGCTCCAAAAATATCACACCCATTGTTGTTTTCTCGCGCGTCTTCACATTTGTGCACACCAAATGTCTGCACGCGTGACGTCGCGTGTCCTTTCCGACTCAATGACTGTTTTCTTCGCAATCCCAATAATGCAGCGACGGAACGCGTGAGCTGTCGGACAGCTTATACTTACTATACTCTGCGTTTGCAGTTTGCAGTTTACCAGGGGCCACGGTTCTGATGGGTTATTCTGACTGCCAAGGCTAGGCTATGTATATATATATATATATATATATATATACAGTTATATGCTACATTTTTTTTTTCTTCCTAAGGCTATCACCTCCGGTATATGCTACATTCGGGCTATATATATATATATATATATATATATATAAGTAGAGAGAGCGAGAGAGCGAGAGAGCGAGAGAGCGAGAGAGCGAGAGAGCGAGAGAGAGAGAGAGAGAGAGAGAGAGAGAGAGAGAGAGAGAGAGAGAGAGAGAGAGAGAGAGAGAGAGAGAGAGAGAGAATAGTAGGCACGTGCCCTGGGCCTTTGGAAGAAAAAAAAATATATATAGGAGAATGGAGGGACGGTATTCAATGCTGATACAGTTCGATTAATCTTTCCCATTTCTCATCTTTTTTTTCTATCTTTTGAATTTAAATTCTAATATTGAACGATTAATATTTGAACGACAATTTTAAATTATTTATTTTGAAATGGGATCATTCTTAATCAAACTACTTTTTGTATTCTCAAAATTGCTTTATTATCACTTCTGGAAAATAAATATTACATTCTCTTGTCGGACTCTTGTCGGATTATTCAGAGAAACTTACTTCAATTAAAAAAATAATGATTTGTAAATGTTTTACAGTTAAAAAACAGAAATCAAACTGAAGAATGAACTTTTTTCCATGTATACATTGAGTGATTTATCTCGTTTTGAATTAATTTACATCGAGAACCCGATTTTGTTGATCACGGCGAGCTATTAGCTCACCATTCAAGAGCTAATCAAGTATGGTCAATCCTTTTATCTATATATATATAGATACGCAAACGTTCGAGATTTTTCGCGTAAAAATTATTTTCAAAGAATATTTCAAATAAACTTAGCGAATTACATGCATATAAATCTATATTTTATACTTCATTGCCAAAATACATGTTACTTATTGACGGGGTATTAACCGTTTTAATAATAAACAGTGGCAGAACATATATATGTATTAATGAACACTTCACAATATAAATGAAATTAATAGGAATTATCTATACATATATAATTTTCGTTCCAAGTGCTTTGATCTATTTAAGAACTGAAATTATTTATCACATTTTTTTTATTCTGTCATTTGAATATTGTATCCAAAACACATTGGCAGCAGTTACTTTCAGTAAAACACACATTTTTTTATAGTCTTAAGATAATAAAATATCCTCTAATTTATATATAGCAATAAAATATTCTTAATTACATTTACAACATAACAATAACGAATTCTTTATCACTGACATTTTGATCATTTAAATGCTCTCATCTATACCATCACTTTCGGAAATTAGTGCACGTTCCAGAATAATTTTACCCTCTTTGTACTCTTGATTCTTCTCACATGCAAATTCATACATCCATCCAAGTTTTGTATTGCAGTTTTTGCAGTTTACATCACGAACTATATGTCTCCCAGTCAGCATCACCCTGTCTTGCATTTCACTGAAAATTACGTTGGTCCTCAATTTCACTGTCTTAAATTAGTCTCACAGGTGTTTCAACTGAGATTCATTCTATTCCCGCATGATTGTTAATAATAATTGAACATTTTCTATGAAAATACCAGTGATTTTCCAACCCATAAAAAAATAAGCAATTTTCAAAATACACGTGTTATGATTAGTTTTTTTTTTATCAAGAAGACCCATGCCATCAGGTAATACAAGTTATAGATTCAACCTAAAATCAGTTGATTGATTTTGAATAGGTATTGAACCACTTATATAACGTGAGAATTTTCTTTGTCTAACAAGGTCATAACTTCAAAGAAAGGCATACTACAAGGTTGTAGTTCAAGTAGCGAATTAGTATCAATATTCGTTGATTAAAATCAAAATTGGAATACCAATTAAAACGCGTTTTATAACGAAAATAGTCATGTGACTTGCCTGCGAAAAGCATGTAATCGATAAATCAACCATATACTATAACAAAATTGCAATGAAAAAAAAATCCATTTTGCATAATTTTGCACTAAAAGAAAGCCTCTTGAAGAAGCTCTGAAATAAATGTGCCTGCAGTCTTTTAACAACGCGTCAATACTCAAAACCGAGTGACAGTTTGACGAAACTCGATCAGTCCCGAGGTGGGTTCAAGGAAAAAATCACAACCAAATGCGTTAGAAAAAAAAAATCAATGTTTGCCCTGTACAGCTGTTGCGTGATGTAACGGCTGTTACTATTCCAAGGTGTCATATATTACTAGCGCGCATCTTCTCACTGCTTACTCTTACCTGTACTTCACGTTGACAACTTTGTGGAAGAGGAAGGCGCGTCCGGAGCCGCCCGTGAACCTCGTGCTGATCAGCTGTTGTCTGTTTGTGAGATTGGTGTCGCAGTGCAAGCACGAGAACAGCCTCATGCCACCCATGTGCTCGACGAAAACGACGCCCATGGTTTCCCGAACACGACGTCGTCACGATCGTCTCTTTTGCATGAATTATTAACGGGAAGCAACGGGAAGCCAGCTGATACCCACAATGGACGCTCGACTGCACCAGACGGGCCTGCGATGCACGCACCAAAACAGCGTGCCAATACCAAACTCCGCCTTCGTCAGTCTTTGTTTACGAGCGCGTCACTCTCTCTTAGCGAGCAGCTGATCTTTATACAGCCAGCGAATTGCAGCACACTGTCTGCCCCACTCCCCCGCCCCACTCTCTCTCTGCCCACCCCACCGACAGTTCGACCGCAGCTCGCGATTTGTCGTTTTGTTTTTGTTCTAATCGCGCGCGGAAGGCGTACCATACTGCGTTCAGAAGTTGGTCTCTGGGGTATTGTTTTTTTTCAACTCAGGCATATATTCATCAGTAAAAACATTTATTTTTGAAAATTTACAATTTTATAAGCACTATTCCGTCATTTGTCAAGTTGGAATCGCAGTGAAATTTTCGATTCGTTTCGTCTTTTTTACCAATACTTATTATTATTTAAAATTTTCGAATTTTCAAACATTGCATCTTTATCCCGCAATATATTATCCACACTTAGAAATGTGTTTACAACATTTCATTCTCTTTAGCGAACAGTAATAGTTTAAGTCTTTGAACAAAGACAATTTTAAAATAATCATTATAGTCACAGATCACTTGACAATATTTAATAAGTTTATCAAAAATCCTCCAAAAATTCAATTCTAATTTACAATTTCATTTTCATTCATTAATTTGAGATCATTTTAGAAGAAAAGAAAATTCCATGCAGATCCATTTTCCTATCATAAAATACCATAATATATCTTAAAAGCTTTCTCCATCGTTAGATATTCTCTACATGATTTTCACGATTAAAAATTCAGTTACCAAATATATATAAAGCATTTATATATATATATATATATATATATATATATATATATATATATATATAACAAAATAAAATATTTCTAAAAAGAAATTCCACGTCAAACATACGTGTAAGATTTTCGTAAATATAAATATATTCACAAACCAGGCATGATGTAGGCTATATTTTCAAGTGTCTTTGACAAGGATGCAGCATTCTGGGTTCCGATTGCAGGAACTTGTTGGGTCAAACAGATCAGACTGCCAAGTGCACACAGTAATGAATCTAATAACACAGATAAGCTTCCAGAAACTGTTATCTGTCCATTATGTTCTTTTAGCCTCTCACCAATCACTGTCAAACTTTCACCTAACAATTTCAAATAAGCTGCAACATCAATAGGCTCAAGCTCTATGGCTCTAAATATCTTCATATCTTTAGTTGGATCTCGTATTGCATCTCCTTCACCCAGTGCTATTTGGGATGGCACAATTACTTTTGAATCGGTTGACCTCACAGCTTCTGAGCTTTTGTTTGTTGCATCAGCTCGAGATGATTTCATTTGATCTGAAAAATGTTATAAGATTTGATTATGCCCCCTGAAATAGTTGATACAAGAAGTTTATATACATAAAAATGTTAATATATTACTTCTGGAGATTTGATTTTGAATAACTTGATTTTTTTCACAAAGCCGTTTTGCTCGATTACCCCAATGATATTTCTCTTGATTGGAGACTGTTCCCCATAATTCACCTAATTTTTTTGATATAGCTGAGAATTCTGCAAATGAATAATTTTTCAAGATTAGTTGTAACAAACAATTGATGAGTTTGAATTTGAATATAACTCACCCATGTTGGGGTCTTTTTTCAATAACTTCTGCCTCATCTCTTTAGACCACAACATATATGCAGTATATCTAGTCTAAAATAAAATATTTAATAGATTATGAATTCATGTTTTTAGTATATTCATCATTATTACCTAGCGTTTATTGCTTACTGGTTTCTGTGGTTCAGCTGACTTTGATTTAGCTTTAACATCTTGTTTTGGAGAAACAATATTTTTTTTAGGTGATTTTTTAGGTGTTGGTATTTTATCACTAGAACTTATTATTTCATCCTCTGCCAATTCTAATGTCTCTATAGTCAGTCTATTACTTATGAACTCTTTTATTTGCAATTTTTTGTTAATATTGTCATCTTCAGATTCAGAGTTTGTAGACTGGGATTGAGTTTCATAGTCTGAACTAGGTTCAATTTTCTTTCTTTGATCAGAAATCGGTGTCAATTTAGGGCTCTTCTTTGGTGATGCATTAACTTTGCTTGGAGGCGGATGATGAATCTGAGCAACATGAACAGTTTGAGTTACATGAGAAACTGGAGATTGAGCTTGAGAATCTGGCACAGACTTCTTTTTCCTAGCCTGATCCTGAGGTGATTGTAATTTTGGTTTCTTGGGTTTCTCAACTACATTGCTTGAATCATCATAGTCCATTAGTTTAGATGATTTCTTACGCACTCGTCCACTTCGTGAAATACCTGTCACCTCGAGCTCTGTAAGTGAAGAATGTACGTTACAAAACATATCATTTATAACAGACGTAACTGCAAAATATTTTTCCTCAAAAATCTTTCAATCTCTCATTTTCAGCTATCAATAAGTTCTTGAAATATTTTGCATTTAGAATTGAACAATGAAGTACAGACAAAAGTAAGTGTACAATATAGTTACCATTTCCCTCGCGTTTTGGCGTTGAAAACGAATCCATCTTGACAACTCTCTTCTCTCTCCAAACAATAATCTACTTGATATATGTATCGCATAAACGCGATTTCTTTAGTTAAATATTGCACAAGCGTCCAGCTATACTAACATCCGACCTCGATCAGGCCATTTAATTTGCGAATTTACTCATCTTGTTTAGTTCCCGCTCAAGCGTCTCCAATACAATACTCCACAATTCTTTCAAACCGAACAACCAGCTGAGATCAGCTGTGTCGAGATCCGCGTCGCAAAAGGCACGAACGCTTCGACATCTCCTTGAAAATAATTCGCACAAAGGCCGCGGCTAATAATTATCCATTTGACGAAGGGACGCTACCGACTATTCTGCCGCGACCGTCTTTTTTTTGACAGTTCGCTCCAAGATCCGCCGATACGTTGCGGCAAGAACTAACCACCCATGTAACAGAACTTGTCAGACGCTCCGATCCTCTAAGTCGGGCGGCACTGGCCGTCGCCGAGTGTCTCTAGAAGATGATTTGGGCGATTGATAATGTCGGGGTTGGCCGGGATCGCGAAAACGCTCAGCTTTCGGCGGGAGACTAGCGATGCGAAGCGACTCGGCCACGGGCTGTAAACTGATGATAAGTCAGAAACTCAGTGTCGTGTCCATGCTACAAGGTGGCGCTACTTCCAAGGTAATGTAGTTCTTAATATCACCGGGATGATCTGGGAAGCGCTGGAGGACTTTTGTTGTGCACGTGCTTTTCGCCGCGTTGCTTTTTGGAGAAAATTGATGTGATGATTGCTTGGAGTAAGTTTGAAAGTTCTTGTATATCTAGTGTAGGAATCAAATGATAACATCATCATGAGTAGCAGCAACCTAAAAGATTCGTGAGTAAATTTGTTGTTGTTTTGTTTTTTTATATTGTAAAATGTAAACATTGGATCATCGCTTCTGTCCATTTTCAGATTCGACGTGGAGAGCAAATATGAAGCATTTTACACTGGAGGAAACATTCAGGTAGACGAATTCATATTATTATTCCTATCCAGATGTTCATATTGTCGTAGAAATGCATCAACGTATGAAATCTTTATTATTATAGTGGGCTGCAGATGGAGAGAATCTTTTTTGTCAGAACAGAGACTTCATATCAATTGTGTCCGTATCAAAAGGTATCGTAAAACATACGCTAGGCAAAGCTAATGAGAACGAAGAAGAAGACACCATAAACACTTTCACTACCAGTGGAGATGGTAACTTCATTGTTACCCATCACAAAAGTAGTCTATTCAAATTATGGAACACTACAGGTAAGTTGAACTTAGTCATGATGTTTTTCTACCATTATTTTTCTCTCATAATAATGAAAATATACCTGTAGATTCAAAGCCCATAAAGATTTGGAAATCTATTCATAATGGTCCAGTATCAGCTATTGCTTTAACTAAAGATGGATCATTCATGGCATCGGGTGGTGCTGATGGTTCGGTAAGACTATGGGATTTCGAACATCATACTTGTACACACAATCTGAAAGGGACAGAAGGAGTCGTTGGGTGAGATTACTTGTTTATACCATAATAAGAATATACAACATGTTTACTAATATTAGTATTTTCCCTAACGATTTTTCTTTATAATATGATAATTCAAGTATAATTACAGAGTCATATGTTATCACCCTGATGAAAGCAAGAAATTAATTTTTGCTTCTGCTGATGATTATGTTATTCATGGTTGGAATACACAGACTGGTGGAAAAGAGATGAAATTAGAAGGACATTTTAGCAAAGTTACATCGTTGACATTCCATGAAGATGGCATTCATGCATTGAGGTATTTAAGAAACCTTTTCTATTGGATTGATTCAACATGTTAAATTATTGATGTTAATTGAGAAATTTTTCATATTTTTAAAATTTTTTTCTCATATTCGAATCAATTGATTGAAAATTTTTTTCTTTCCGACAAAAGTTTTGTACGTCTTCAATTTATAACTTTAATAATCTCAACATGAAAGAGTTGATCAACAATATTTAAAAATACACAGGTTATTGATATATATATAGAATCTGTACATTATGACTCCTGGAAATTCATTTATTTGTCTATTTTCTATTAATAATTATTTATTTTAATTCACTGAAATAATGATAATTTTCTATCTGCAGAGACATTTTTATCAATAGGATCTATTATTTATAAAACTATTATAATCGAAAATCTCATAATTTTTTTAATTTGCAGCTCTGGTCGTGATAAAGTATTAATATTGTGGGATCTCAAAGAGAAAAAATCAATCCGTATTTTACCTGTATATGAATGCATAGAAGGAGCGTTCATTATACCAAGCAAAGCAATTCTGCCAGTATCTAAATCCAAAACCAAAGCACCCATTTACGCAGCAAGTGCTGGAGAGAAAGGTAAATAATTGTTGTATCAATTTCCTGTTCATTTTCTTTATTTTATGTATATGATTTACCATTGTAAATTATACAACGTTTGTAAATGAATTATATTTGACTTTTACATTGATTTCATTTTTAAGGGGTTGTGAAAATATGGGAAATGAAGTCAGGTCATATGTTATATGAGCAAACAAATTCTTTGATACCAGCTGCTAAAGAAGAGAATGGTCTAGCCATAAAAACTCTGCTCTATAATGATATCAACAACAGTGTTGGACTTGTTTCTACTAGTCATAATATTTTAATTTATACACTAGATAAATTTGAATGTACAAAACAGGTACGTACAAAATCCACTACTTATCATGGATAATCAAAGTTATTGAAATGCTCGATTTTTATTAAAATTTTCAGCTAATTGGCTTCATAGATGAGATATTGGATATTGCATACATTGGAAAAGATGGAACCCATTTAGCAGTAGCAACAAACACTTCTGATATAAAACTTTACGAACTAGCAACAATGAGCTGTCAAATCCTGTGTGGTCATACAAATATTGTTCTATCATTGGGTTCATCCTCCGCCAATCATAATTTACTCATATCATCAGATAAAGTAAGTTGAAAACTCTATTTTTTATGGATTGAAAATTTCCTATTAATGTATAAAAATTAATAATTTTAGGATTGCACCGTGAGATTATGGCTGATGGATGAGGAAACAAAAAAAATGTCATGTATCGGTGTGGGAACAAGACATACTGCTGCTGTTGGTTGTGTTGCTCTGTCTCAAACTGAGGCTAAGTTTTTTGTATCTATCAGTCAAGATTCATGTCTTAAGTTGTGGGATTTACCTGAAAACCTAACATATACTGGTAAGTTATTAAATTAAATAAAGAATCACTATTCGTGGATTTTTCAAAGCAACTTACTAGGAAAGGGCACAACTTTTGGGATACTGATCATGAAACTTGGTTAGATGGTTCATTGTTACTCTAATAGCTTATATCTCGACCCACACAGCCTAACGTTTTGATTTCCCGGGGATATTCTGAAACATTTATATCGTGTGGTTGTAGATATAAGCTATTAGAGTACCCATGAACCATCTCACGAAGTTTCATCGTGATCAGTGAATCAAAAGTCGTGTACTCTCCTGGTATTAACAAGAAAATTCTAATAAATAATTTTGAAAAATTTGTTCATAACTTTTTTCATTTAACATTTATTGCAATTTTTAAATATATTTATTATTTATTCCAGGTACAGAAACTTCTCTTAACGCCGTACACACTGTTGCGGCTCATCAGAAGGATATTAATAGTGTAACAGTATCTCCAAATGACAAACTAATCGCTACTGGTTCTCAAGATAAAACAGCAAAGGTACTTTCAAAATTGTTTTTAGTATACATTAACTAAATATAATTGGAGAGTTGTTGAAGATAGTAAAAGATCGACGATTCTTATATTCTCAGAATAGGTTTTTGAGATAGTAATTCATATTTTACTTTTTGAAAAATGTTTTAGTTGTGGTCGGTCGATAATTTACAACAGCTTGGAGTACTTCGTGGTCATCGGAGAGGTGTTTGGTGCGTGAGGTTCTCCCCAATAGATCAAGTTCTAGCGACATCTTCTGCTGATTGCACAATCAAGTTGTGGTCTATCGGCGAACTCAACTGTTTAAAGGTACATGAATCTTCACTCAGAGAATTTAGTGTCGCTTTTTTCTGCACTTGATATTTAGAGTAAGAAAATTATGGAGGAAACTGTATTCTGTTGATTTTATCTATTATTTTCGAATTATATATTATCCAACATGAGATTATGAACTTTGAACTATTTATCATTATTAATATCACTATCATTATTATTGTTATTATTATTAAAATTATTACCATTATTAATATTTTGGCAGACTTTTGAAGGGCATGAATCTGCAGTATTGAAAATTGAATTCATGGCGCGAGGAATGCAAATCATTTCATCGGGATCGGATGGCTTACTCAAATTATGGAGTGTTAAAACTTCAGTGTGTAATCTTACTCTCGACCAACATAACAGCAAAGTTTGGTCACTAGCAGGTGAGCCAATTTTCTTTTCTTTTTCGATTGTTTATTAATTTTCCTCATTCAATTTAAAATTTTAATTTTGTTTCCCCCTTTTATACACAATTCTTATGTATTATCATGATCGATAATTTATTACAGTGAACAAAAATGAAACTCAACTCATCAGTGGTGGAAATGATTCCCTGTTAGTCATATGGAGAGACACGACTCAAGAAAAGAAAGATAAGGCTCGGGCATTGCAAGAGGAATTGGTGGCAGACGAGCAAAGATTGGCGAATGCCTTACAAGCTGAAAAACTGAACAAAGCTCTGCGATTAGCTTTGAAATTAGAGAAACCAATGCATGTTTTACGTACCATTGAAGGTATTATACGATATAAATAATATTTTAAGAATTAAAATAGTGTATAAAATTGGTAAAAAAATTCGGTTCGTTCTTTTAGCAATCGTTAAAAAAGGAAATGAATTGGATTCAATAGTCGCCGAATTAAAACCAACTCAGAAAGAGCAGCTTTTCAAAAGTGCAATAGTATGGAACACGAATGCCCGCAATTGCCAAATGGCTCAGGTAAGGAACATTTATATCAAACTTTTCTCTCCTACGAATGAAATTTAATAAAAACATACGTTGCAGCTTGTCATTAAAGCAATCCTATATGAAGCGGATTTGAATGAACTGAAGAACGGAGATTTGAAATCCAAACTAGAAGCAATGATCCCTTACACGGAACGTCATTTCAGAAGAATAACAAAATTGTATCAAGATCTGCATCTGTTGACTTACACAGTAAATAGTATGAAGTCTCATGTCCAAACTACTGTAGATGAATCTGTTGAAATGTAAATACTTTTTTATGTTTAGGTTAAAATTGAATTGAATAAAATACTTGACATCTTTCTAACGGTAAAGCTTGATTTTCTTTTCATCTCTATTTATAATTCATAGTAGTACTGCGGATGTTCGGTTCGGGCTGAGCTCAGTTTTAGTTCCAGGTGCGAGTCAAACCACAGAGTCAAGGTGATCTCATAATATTTTTAGTTGATCCGTTTATAAACAAATTATTAATAAAAAAAATTAATCACGACAAAATGTGCGACAGAATTAGATGAACCATTGGATGGCTGTACCGCTTATTGCGATTCAGACACTCAAAACGAGGAACAGGCTACTTATGCATCTCAACGTTGGAATATTTTTCCATTGAAATAATTTACTCCCTACTGAACGTACGACATAACATCCAGAATGTGATTTGTGCCTTATTTTTATTTTTTTTTTCCAAAATGAATCCACTGCCATCTGGAAGAGAAGAGAAACGTCAATGAAAGACTGAACAAACTAGCAAAAAGTATCGTTATTTTTATCTACGAGTTTAATTTTCTCTCTCATAAGGAACCAATTCAAATGTGATATTGAACTAAATTTGAATAAAAATAAGTCTAATAAATCATGCACTGCATATTATATCCCAGAGTCAGTACTCTTATATACAGGGCAAATTATTTGTATGAGACTGATAAAATAGTCAAATGGCCCGATGCTTCATGGTCTTGAGTTCACTTGAGAAATGTAGTAGCTCATTTTTTTTTTGATAGGATGGAGCCTAGATTGGCCTGTTCCTGGTTTTGAGTCGCTTGACAGCAAAAGGTGAAGCAGTCATCTGATCTCTCTTTCGCTTTCCCTTTTTCTTTCTCTATCTTTCTATAACAGGAGAATATGAATAAAATTTGACGCAGTAGATAAACCCCGCCTCGGCCAGACATCATAGTTCGTAGGTTTGACATTTAGCTACTTGGTTTAGAATTTTACGGTTCTCAGCCATATCTGGATCTCTATACATACATTACTTAAAAATGAAACACAAATAATTTCTGTTTAGTTGGTGCTATGTAATATATATACGTACATATATTTTTTGTGCTTGAATAACTTTTCAACATACGATCAATGTTTACCAATATTTTATTGAAAACAATATTGATATCGTATTTCCGGCGGCTTTTATTTGAGTAATAACGCTATACATTAAAATTTCATTTTTATTTTGGAGATATCCACATAAAAGAATAATATTTTCATTTTCTCATTGATGCGACGAAACTTTTGAGAAGAAGCATACAAATTCATACTCGATTAAAATTGTTAATTGAGCCAACTGGCGCAAATATAAAATTGAAATACGCAGCTGCATGTACAAGTTAATTGTAAATAATTTAGCTGGAAGATCCACAATTGGAAAGTGTACGCGCAACCCGAGACGGTTCAATATCCTCCCCCGCCCGGGTATATTGATAAGTGTGAATCGCGTACGTGTTATCCCGCAGCTACAAGTTGATTTGGGAGGATAATTCTTCAAACTGAATCTGCTCATGCACGAGGTCGAGGACCAGTATAGGCTCTTACCCTCTCATACACATGCTATACAGGCAACCTTTAGAGGTGCATTTGAAGTTCGTGATCCCTCGAAAAATATGTTAAATACGTTATACAAGTATCAGAAATCGATGTATTTATAAATACTCTAATACTCTATAAAATTGAATAAGTGTATTTTCCAAATAGTTAAATCGAAAAAAATTATTTGGTACTTTGTATTTAATGTATTAGACACTGCGTCGGCGTAGCTGCTGATTCGCGAGTAACCCTTGGTATAATATGGTCACGAGGAAGGGCAAACGACCGATGGCGCGTGACACCTCAATCAAAAGCTCGCGCAAGCTGTTCACACAAAAGAGATTTGGGCCGCGTCGGGCAGGTATGAGTGGGAGGCTGATGGCGCTTATGCTGTTGTTCAGCGCAGGTAGTCGCTAGTCGCTACTCAGTCGTCTGGTGGTGAGCGCCGTTGCACCGCGAGCAAGTCTCGCCATGGCCAAGTTCGGCTTAACGGCCCTGCGGCTGCTGCTGTTGCTGTTGCTGCTGCTCGGGTGTGGAGTTATCGCTGGGACTGCTCTGCAAGCCAGACCGTGAGTTTACACAAATTTTGGTTTCGCGGTGATTTTCAAGCAGAACATCTCATTCGACTGGGGCCATTAGAGTGAGCACGGGATGATTGGGTTTTGCGATTGTATCAAGTAGGAACAAATGCCTTTTTTATGTTTATTGTTTATCGTAACTTGTGCGGACTTCGTTAAAGTATTGTTCATCAAGCAAACAAATCCTGGGAAAGATGTTGAAAATTCTGTAGATTCTCTTGGTAGTTTTCTAATATACTTACGACATTGTTGTTGATTTTGTACAAGATTTGTACAAAGAAAATTAAAGTAACATCGATTGATTTTCACTAACAACAATCGCATCGAAATCCAATCTTATTCAAAGATTTCCCCGTCACGTTACAATTCAGATGTATGTAATTATTGGTACAAGGTTCTTTATCAAGAAAGTCATGGAACCGGAACTGGTTGGACGATTGAAAAAATCAATTTATTTATTAATCAAACCGGCTATATCAATTTTTCCACTTGATCAATTATGGCAGTATACTTTTTCTCCATTAACGCGAGGCAGCCGTTCGTGTATTTCTTTTCGTCAAAATGCATTTTACCACGTTTGAATCCGTGCATTACAGTTCGCGGAATCGCGGGGCACTCGGAAAAAAATATACGTTTTGAGGAGTATTGTTTGAAGACGCAATGCACGGCCTGATACTGAATATAGATATTAGCTTTTGTTGACGTTGCGTACGAGGAGAATACTTGTTGTTTTATACCTGTGTGAGTAATTTTTTATAGCTCTCCGATACTATACTATTTTGAAAAGTAAATATTTGATTGAGTACAGTGTATTCAACCAAGTGTCAAGCAAATGAATCAGATGAAGGGAAGATTGTGTGAAAAATAATATTCCCGTTGTGTGGATGGTAGGTATGTGTGAAATGATAAAACTTGAACTCGCGTATTAAAGGTAGAGTGTGTCATATAATGGCACAAAATCGAGAGAGTCATCCAAAGCTGAATTCAAACACGTTGTATTTTCGAGCATATTGTTGGATAAATATGGTCACTGTACATCAGAAATTTATCAAACGGAATAACGGATCATCTATTGGTTTAATTATCACAAGTGGAAGTATTTAATAAACTAATAATACCGAACTATGATATCTTGATAATTTTTTCAATGTAGAGAAGCAAAAGTCATGAATTCTAATCGCGATGTTCCATTCTAATAATTCTTTTTATTTGAAAGCCGAATGAAATTTCTACAGTATTGAATGGAAACTGCGTATCGAAAATATGGAAATATAATATTTTTATAATATACGTTCTGATGCATTCATGATATTATAAAATTATATGTAGTCCGAACATGAAACGTTTGTTATCATATAATCGTCATCTTTGGTAAAAACCATTCGTTTGAATAGATCTCATGTATATAACTCAACAGCTGCTTTTTTTATTCAATATCTTTTCCGACGTGCAGCAAAGTGAATAAAGTACGAGATACGTACTCTGATCATGAGACTTGAGTTTTTGGATTACTTTTGTTCAGGAATCTTCAAGTTAACATATACTCTTTAATGATTCTGCTGTCAGCTGTTGTTTTGTGTCCGATAATGTAATCAATTCAAATGACGAGACTATCCTGGTGATGATCCAACAAAGCTGTAGATGCCGAGCGCAATGAGTGAAACATTTTTTCAGAATTGGATGTGCGAACAAGTACGAAACGAGTGCAAAATGCTTTCACGCAATTCATCAAGATGTGACTTTTGGAAATCGCGTATAGGTAGGTGAACTTATTCATTTAAGTCACTACCAAGAAGATGCTAACAGTTTTCTTTTTTTCACGTGTACATACATCATAGAATTGCAGAAGTTTACCCTTTTTCTTTTCATTTTTCATTTGTTATCATTCAATTTATATAATTTAAAAAATAAAATGGGTGTCAATCATTTTATTAAAGTGCTAATCAGTTAATGATGTGTACCATAAGAATTTTGACTTATTATTGCTTTCCAACAATAAGAAATCTTGACACAAGTTTAGAAAGTCAGTTAACAGAACATGAATATATCCTAATTGTTAAATATTTACCTGCCGAATACTATGTATATATACATATCATATTCATAGCAATTAAAGACAGACCATTTGGCAAGTAAGATATTGTTAGTAAAAGAAAATAAATTGAACTTTTACTATTAACTATTATTATTCGATGAATCAAATTATCATGAAATTATTAAATTGACTTTAAAAAAATGAAGTCAATGTGATGATAGAATTTCATTCATTTTTTTCAAGTTGAAAAAACTAAATTCATACTTGATGCGGTATAGTGATGCAAATTTTCAAAGATGCATTAAGTAATCTGACTCAATATAAATATTTAGTGACTACGATTCCCGTCAAAATATTCGTACAGGATTGATGTCGAATGCCCATATACACCTTTCTCAAAAACTGTAAGAAAATACATGACATTTGAAACGTGTCTTACTTTTTTTATAATGCATCGAGGTTTTAAAAAAAATCTTTCTGTACGCATAAATTGTTTCTTCTTTTAGTATATAGCAAGTAAAATATTGAAAATTCACGTGAAAAAAATGTTGAGTATCACGTAAGTTGGAAAAAAAAATCCCTTTGAAAATCAGTAGAAATTTGTTATTTTTCAAATTGGTTTCGGATGTGTTTTTGTTTTCTAAATGATAAAGCGTTGTAATGAGATGAAAATAAAACTTTACAATTGGAACACATTCATTTCCGTTATCTACAGGTCGAAGAATGTCGAATCCTAGAAATGTCTGTATGCACGTACGTAACGCCATTTTCGGCGCACAATATCTTCCGCCAAGAGATTCGATCTTTCTGAAATTGTGCAAAAAAGTCAGTAGTGTCAGATGTAGACAGAGTTAAATTTTCCATAGAAACCTGCCATTGTTTATTTCCCTAGCAACTATTATTAACTTAGAACAAACATAGTTAGATCTTGATAGAACTTTATGGGTAAGTTCATAGTGCTATAAGAAAAGAAAAATTGAGTATGAGATTCACTTTATATAATTCCACCATCAAATCTTTGAAAATATCCAAAATATTTCATAGCTACTTTAATTCCTTTAGCGCCCGTCCAAAAGTGAGAATGAGAAATTCAATGTAAGGTCTATACCCAAGAATCCTTCACTCACAAAGCGTCTTTGAAAAAGTATACTGTTAATGTACTTGGCAGCAGTTTTTTCTTTATATAAACTGTATAAATCTTACGTTGACTCCACATTAAAACTTTTGTGAACATAAGTACATGAGCGTAAATGCATCACAATATGCGAGAGAATGTTGTTTCATAAGCGTATCAGAAACGCGTATCTATAAGCCCTAAAGTGCAAAAGTTATGAAGTAATTCTTGAATAAAAAACCATCAACCAAAATTTCGATAATCCACGTCTTGAAAAAACTGGGTTCAATATTATTTTGCCAGTAAGAGAACGGAAGTAACAATAATTCGCTTTGTAAAATGCACATTTGCATCTCCCTTAACGCGCCAAAGTAGAAAATTTATCTCGCACATTCAACAGAGCGCAAATGGATAAACTCTATTGACACTGGAGGCGTGAACGAACAATATTCATGGATAATCGCTTGGTTCATATAACCCTGTGCAGCAGGCAATAAAGACTTTTTGTCTACCAAAGAATAGCTCGAGTTGCCTGTATTTTCCGGTAAGTGGCTGCTGCAGCTGAGTCACTGCGGCACTGCAGGTCGCACAATGCTGCCACGCCGCTGGCAATTTTTGCATAAACAGAACAATATTTGACGTTGTATAAATCTGAGCTGATAACGAGCCTTTCTCCGCGCGGCACGAGAGAAGCACTGTTACATTTTCAGGGCCCCCTTCCTGCTTTATTGCTGCGTTCTCGAAGTCCGAGGTGGAAAAGAGGTCCGGGCAAAAACAACTGCCGCTCAATGCGAGACAACAAAGTTTGCGTCGCGAGGCGTGATCCGAGGCGTCGCGTCGTGTGATCCTGCGTGACGAAGGTCTCGGTTGAGTCGCCGAGCTTTCACGTGAGACGCGGCGCACGAATTCTCCGACAATTAGCTCGCAATTATGTAATTGATCTCACCGTGCGTTCGATCCAATTTTCTCGTTTTTTTTCTTTGTACACGAGCGTTTCGGTTATTGCCTATTAAACTTTATAGACAGTTTTTTTTCCAGAGATCATTGTTATTTGCGTAAATGTTTTCTCCTTCGAAGCGTTGATGAATTAATCAGTTGGAAAATTCACTGTCCCAATATTCTGCAAAGTATTCCGGTTCTTCAAGCTAGAGCGTCCAAGATTCGATGGCTTGGTGTTTGGCTGACTCAACTCAACGCATATCTACTTACGGAACTTTTCATCGGTTAATTAAATTCTTGCTTCTTTATCATTTCGAGTTTAACTGAAAGTTCAAAAAATTACTGATTTTCTCGTTTCAACGTTTCAATGCTGTTTTGTATTTATTTGCTCAATTAGATGGAAAAATTTCTTCTAGTGAAAACACTGATGATAAATTTTCTATTCATAAATATTATCTTTATTCCGTGGAGCACGTTCAGAATTTGCATAACTATTTTCATTAGGGCTGTCATTGTGTAATTTTCACAGTAATTTTTTCGGAATGATGATTAGCATTTGTTCAAGTTTTCTAAGAATTATTTTGAACGAACGTGCGTTCTGTGTGAGCAGTTTTTCTCGAACTTGAAGAAAATAGAAATTACAATTGCATGGATTCTGATGACTCACATTACATATGATCCAGGATCAATTTTCAATTATATCGATTGAGTCTTCCATGACGCAAACTGCAGTGTCAACCACTGTAGGTAACTAATTAAATTTTCTTGATTACATCTAAATTTAATTGGAGCATTTGTTTGAAAGACACTTCTTTGTCGTAACTCGTATACTATAATGTGTAAATATAAAATGACAAAACATTTGCTTTTTTTTTTCAATAATAGTAACTGTAATTGAGAATATATAATTCCCTTGAACTAAAACTTCTTACAATTATCAGGCCACTCAACCCTCCCTCTCTCCCCTGCAAACCATGCCCGTATTATCTCAGACATACGTAAATTTGTTTGTCTTTATATGACGGTGCGAATGAGAAAAATATATATATTTTTGCACATCGTTCATTGCCATCAGAATGGAGAGCTGTCACAACATCACTGGGGTTGGGCCGTTGACGCAGACGGAGCTCCTGCAGGAGCTAACACTCGAGTGCAGGTATGACAAGATGCTTAGGCCACCTGGCGAGAAGAATTCCCGGGACCCTGTGAAAGTCTGGTCGAGGGCTTACATCTATACCATAAAGTCTAACATGGCTAAAACATTGGTAAGGGTCAAATATGCAAAAAATGTGCATAGTTTTACTTTTCATAATGTGCAAGACAGGACGTGGTTCAGAAAATGAGAAAAATATATTTTGAGTTTTCAATATAATTTCTTCGGCAACAAACGTAACGAGAGATGACTTTCAACAGTTTGGTATACAATTTATTCAAGCTCATGATTATTACGAAAAATGTTCCTGCAAATAATTATTAATAGTTTCTTGGTTCTTGATTGTGGCAAAAACAAAGTAATCTTTGGAAGTATTTTACGGCTAAGCATTTCAGTGTTGAAACCACAAATTATTTTTCATGTCAAATGAGTAAATACCCAAGAGCAGGATCCTTCAGAGCCTTCCATATTTCTTGCATGAATTTATTTTTTATAATTTATTGCATATTTAACAAGTCTGAGCTTGGTAACTTGAAGTAATCAATGGTCGTAAATAATTGTGTTTGTATTAATGCCAGAAGTTTCCAATAGAATGATGAATCTTCTCACGTATCATTGGCTTTTTTTATTTCTATAATCTTTCGGAAAATAAGTTATATAGATACTATAAAGAGGATTCACAGCATTCTTAACCTGCTTTCATGAGACGTATTATTTTACCAATACGAAGCAATAATTTGGACCGACTACCGTTTTATATCTATAAATAAAAAATATTTAAGATGTAAGTGCGACTAAGTTAATTCTCGATGAAACGTGAAGTGAGATTTTTCGTCCGAGCCAAGCAAGGGTGAAAATCACACGAATCATACAATTCAATTGTATTCTGCATCTATGACGAATTAACTTCCAACCGAAATGCTCTTCATGATATTCAAGTTTTTTCACGCATAACCGCATTGCATCCGACGAAGCTCCATATTGATTAATGGAATTATCCACCTTTGTATCTCGGGAATCCGTCTGGTGAAAAATATTGAAAAAATTGAGTGAGTCATCTGATGCTATACAGATTCGTAAGCTTGAGTTTTGTTACGTTTTCTGTATTATGCCCAAAATCTTATTGTACGATGACATTTTCAGAATATATCTTGTGTTAGTTTTGTGGAATATCGTTACTCACCCGGAGAATTAGCTAAATTTTCGTGTACGTAACATCTATATTAGAAAAAAGTTCAGAAAGATCTCCGTTTAAGAGTATACTTACGTAGTGTAGACTGTATACATAAAGATGTTACGTAGCGTTGATTCATTTTTTGCCTCCAAACATTTCACTTCCGAGACGTAACTGAGATCAACGATTTTTCAGCGGCAATTATCCAAGGAAAGCGTCTATGTACAAGTTAATTCAATTGATTGGTTGAAATTTTGCAGCAATTTAACGTACACATGATGCTGCAATTTCGCTATCTGGATAGCCGGCTAAAGTACGATGACATATCGCCGCATTTAAATCAAATCTTCGGCGGCCCATCTGCCCACGACCTGATTTGGACACCCTCGGTGTACGTGGCGAACGAGCGGAGCTCGGTTATCATGGGCAACACCGTCAAGGACCTGCTCATCTCGATCGACCCCCACGGCATGGTCACGCTCAACACGAGGTTCGTTAGATGTCATTCTGCATGTATATATTCGTAGATCGGAGCTCTACTGTTGCCTTGACTTTTGTGTTATTCGTGAGTCTTCAAACAATTATTTTTCCAAAAAATGTATAAGAAAATTTAGAAAATTTATACATGTATAAATCTTTGGAACTAACATTTTCTAGAGATGTTTATTCAGATTCAGAAGCCTAATTCCGAGTAAGCGAAAAGTTTTCAGAACTATACTTAAATTTGTTACATTTTTCACATTTATTAAATTTATAATTCTTTTTTTGAATTCTAGATTAGAAGCGATTTTGAATTGTGGTTTACGCTTAGAGAAGTTTCCTTTCGACGTCCAGGAATGTCCGTTGGTTTTTGAAAGTTGTAAGTATCTTCCGGTCCACTAAGCTTCATTTATTTAATTAATTGATGAATTATTTTCAAGTACCCGACAGTATTTACTCTGTTAATTATATGTAATCAATATGCCTACACTTTATCATATTAATAATACGGCAAATAAAATGCTCATTACTAAATGAGTTTTTGCTCAAGTCTTAGTTAAAAGTCGAGTTTCCCATTAATAGGGACAAATAATGTCGAGGACATGGTTCTGAGTTGGGACGAGGACCCCATCATCTTAGCCGACGAACTACATTTGACGGAGTATAGATTGGTGGAAAAATGGATTAACATGTCTGAAGTTTCTTATACGACAGCGCAGCAACATTATGGACATTTTGGTGAGTTAATATAATTGAATACATATTAAGCATAAGCAGAAAACAGTCTTCATTAAAGATTCTAAGCGTTGACCCATATACTAGTTTTCGATCTTTTGGGCTGCCGTTAATTTTGTAATTGAGAAATATTTGTTGTTTTCAAAGTTATATACCTTGAAAGCAATTATGAATTTACATCAATTAGTGAGTTATAAAGCAGATCCACGAGTGTTCAATTCAAAGAATATAATATTTCTAAGAAAAGTCTATTTGCTTTCGACAAAAGGTCTCGAATTCTTCTTCTTCATTGAATCCATTTGGCATTAATGTCTGTGAAATATTTGCTTTCAATACGTTTGGCGATCCAATTGAAGAATGGAAATTTTATTCTTTCAAGCCATATGACGTTTCAGAAAATTGAGACGTTACTAATTTTTGACGTTCTTATAACAACTCAATTTTTCTTTCTTATCTCGAAGTGAGGTTTATCTGTACGAATCCGTAAACGTGTATGTTCAATGACAGCTCAGTCATTTTTTTACTCTAGCCACGATTTCCTTCAATTAGTAAATAGAATACCAAAGAAACTTGAATTTTACTAGAATATTTCGTTGACAAAACATTACTTCGATAAAATTGTCATCTACGTGAGTACAAAGAATTGAACGTATGGGCGTGCATTATATAATTATTTCTCGGATGATTTAAAGCGAATGCATGATTTATTTAGTGAAATGATCGCGAACATATTCCCTATAAGCATCGGAATGAATTCATAAGTACGTAACATGGAATTTACCCCTCGTTTTAATTGGGATTCTGATTTTCAGCTGGCAATTTCAGTTCTATCAGTATTACATTCAAACTGGCTCGAGAAATGGGTTTCTTCATGATGGATTATTACATCCCGTCAATCCTCATCGTCGTCATTTCATGGGTCTCTTTCTGGCTACACGTAGATGCCAGTCCCCCTAGAATCGTCTTAGGTAAGAAAAAAAAATAACTGTTATCTGCAGCAAATAGTCAGCCATAAAGTGAGTAAAATGATCTGAAGTTTTGTGGAGATCTGAATTTTGAGTCATCAATCTTTGGATATGGTTTTTGAGTGCACGAATAGGTCATATTATGTACAGCTATTCGGTTTAACATTTTGATTTCACAGGGATATTTATGAATCCTTATCGGTTTTTTTCATGCATACATAGTATATATACATGTAGAAATCCATAAATACAGTATATTGTAGATGCATAGAATCAATAATTGACACAACTCTAGAACATTGAACTGATCGGCAGCATTCCCGACCTGCAATATTTGGGTTCATCTCCTAGTTGTTTACATTTTTAACGAGTTCAAAGTCTCGATTTAGAATAAAATACTTTGTTAAAATAATCGATTGATTGATTCGTTGATATCGAAATGAGTTTCAATTGGTCTCCTTTACTCTTGAAAAGTTTTTTTTTTCAAATAAGTACTCTTATCAAACAAAATCTCACATCTTTTTTTGAAAAAAAACAAGCTCTGCTAAAATTCATATCGGGATAATACGGAAATATCGGTGGTTAGTAAGAATCGTTCTGAGCTTCAAAAGACATTTTATGTCAAATATTCGATTCTTCGGTAAAATTTATTCTTTTGTTTGTGGGAAAAACGAGATAATTTCTGTCGGAAATGTTCCCCTCTCGGGTTGTTGATGAACCCGTGCGAATGCATTTCCCTGTCTTCTCTGTCCTGAAAAGTATAAATGAAAATATAAGCCAACTATTAAATCTATTCATATACTCTGACGCGAGGAGATGTTGCATACTCTTTAATTCCAATTGATAAGGAATCCTGATGCAGAAGAAGAGTTGTAATTTCTTATCTACGTATGAAGTAAATGTACTCTAAATAATCACGGAATTATGACGTTTTCAGTCCCATTTAGATGATTCATCTCTTCAACAAAGAATCTTTATTATTTTTCAATAAGTATAGTTCATTACCTCTTCTGCTCTACAATAACACCAATTAGATTTCATAGTATTCAATGGAATTAATTCTTAAACTATCCGAGATAATTAAAGTTCTCGGACAATATTTCATCTCGATCTTTTAGCCTTGATTAACTTAGTCGCTAGTGCGTGCAATATAAAATAGTTTGTATAAGTACTACATAATGACAACAAACGAGTTTCTCAAGGACTTTATTGTAAAATTTTCATAAACGATGGTTATACATGTGCTCGAATTTATGTTGCAGGTACGAACACGATACTTGCATTTATGACACTCGCATCGAAGGTCGAGAATTCATTGCCGAAGGTATCCTACATAAAAGCCAGTGAAATTTGGTTCCTGGGATGCACGATATTCTTATTCGCAGCGATGGTAGAGTTCGCATTCGTTAACACGATTTACAGAAGAAAGTAAGTATTTCGATCATTTATGTCGTCACCAAAAATCAAAATTTTAGATTATTCTCTTTACTATGTCTATAATTTTTTTTTTCATCTTATATTACATACACGCCTGATAAGCTCGGAGTTCAGTAGTTTGTCTTTGTTAGTCTGTTTACCTTTGTTAGTGTACGGTAGGATAATCACTTTATTACCCCCGGAGTCGAATGGATAGCTCGTATAAGAGTAAAATTTCATGTTTGTTCGTTTGATGATACTTCAGCTCATTTAACGAACAAACAAAGCATCTAATTGAATTCTCTTGCGTGAGACAAATTTCGAAAGTAATAGTGTGCGAACTGCAAGTATCTTTTCATTCTGTCCCGATCTACGATCATTCTTAAACATTTTGATCGTTAGATTGGGACCAATGCATCTTGAGGTCGTAAAACAAGTTCGGAATTAATACTCATTAGACATTCTCCGATGTACCGGGTTTTCCAACATAAATCATTACAATCACGAAGACTGTACAATGTACCAATAGCATCAAGCATTAGCGATCGAGCATCGCGCCGCTATCTTTCATGAGGAAAGTAAGAGGGAAAAAAGTCGCATAAAGCTGTTTCTCATTATCAAATCCAACATACAATACACAAGCACGTGAACGATTGAGTCATTTTTACAGCCGTCAGTCCTTGTCCCTCATCGCGAGTGTATATGACATCCACGTGATCCGCGATCACACCCGTTTAAAATCTATATATATATCGCCGCAACCGGTGACATTGACCTTTTTTTTCGTTCATCTTTTCAGAAAAAACGTGCCCCTGAAGAAGGTCAATAGCAAGTACATCCTCAAGTCGACTTTGACGCCGAGGCTGGCGCGAAAGCAGTTCCAGAAGAACACGGGCATCGAGAAGTCCCGATCCTGGTCGTCCTTTGACCACGGAAACGAGCGCGAAAAAGACTACACGAGCCAGAATTACCTCACGATACACGTAAGATGTGCTATATGAGTGGCAGTTATTATGATGAAATGTGTGTTCCTCGCGTGATGGACGGGCTGTTAGGCCTGTATTAGGCGAGGATGATGTACGAGTCTTGAAAAAGCCTTTGTCTCGAGCAAAGCATTTGACATTTCTTCGTTGCGAAAAAATCTCTCTTTGCGGTACCACTATTCATCTCAAATTGGAGAGAAATCGGTTTCTATCTAAAAATACCCTCGGATTGATCAATAAATATGAATCATAAGAGCGAAAGTCTTCAAAGTTGAAATGAACAAGCGCTCAAGAGGATTTCCACTTGATTACACAGGAGGTCTCTCGATTCGTTCCGGCCAATAATCACTTTAGCCTGGGCTCAAGTCTCGTAAAATATAATCCACGTGTCGAATCAGGTTGAATCATATTCGATTAAAACCTATATTTGATTATAACACTCACAAATGTAATGAACACTCTTAACTTTGATATCACTTATACCAATACGGTCACGAGCTTCCGATTTTTGAGGAAGACTACAGAAGATCGAAAATATAAGAATCATGTCTTGGGAGATTTTCGTTGTAGAAATACAGTATCTATTAAGGGGAGGTTGCGATAAAAACGGCAACTATCTCGGAGTACAGATTTAACAAAACAATCAATTTCTTGCATGGTACCGTGTTTATTTCAATGAATCAATTGATTTTAAAAAATGTCGGGCCTTGCTAATTCATATCTGGAGAAATCTTCGTAGCTCACTGCACCAAGAAAATCCTCACAAGAATTAGTCTTGCCCGATTCCAAGATTCTCAAAACGACCATATTGGCAACATATCGCTAGGAAAGTGATGAGTGAATAATCAAGAGTAAATGACTTAAAACTCGATTTTACGGTTGCAGAGCTTCCCGAGCACGATAACCGTGCCGACGGTGAAAATAGACGACGAGAAGGACTACTCGATCGGTAGCGTGGTGACGATAGACAGCGAGTCGTCGCCACCTCCCCCTGCGCCGGCACCGCCGCCGCCCAAGAAGTTCCAGCGACGAGGAACCCTCGCCCAGCTCAACACGTTCACGACCATGACGCCGCAGGAGATCGCCCAGTGGATCGACAAGCGCAGTCGGATACTCTTCCCCGTTGCCTTCCTCATTTTCAACATCCTCTACTGGTCCTTCATCCTCATATGAGCGCGTCGGCTCAGTAGATTTATACATATTTACACGTGGTTATAGTCGTCGAGGCTTTTGTATGATACGCGATTTCGCGAATCAAGCTTTTACCCAGGGAGCCAGGAGAATGTTCTTGAAGCTTGAGAGGCTTGTGTTACCTTGGCGCCGAATCGAGTTCCATATTGAAAGCTAAAGGTTCTATATGGAAATTACACTCTTGTCTCGAATGGCAACTTGAATGCGATATGATGATTCGGTGATGCGAAATGAAAATAAGCGAAATGGTCAGAGATAAATTTGCGGCAGTTTAAACTTGTATATTAGTGCCTTAAAGACGTTTATTAATAAACGTCCTTAATTTATCAAACGTCCATTCCGAGGAGAAATAAACTTTTCTCTTACGCTTGAATTATAATTAGAAGGATTTAATTAATACAATCATACAATTGTAATAAATTTCATTACAAATGCGTTATCAATCATAAGAAGTATTCTAAAAGCATGTAAGGATATAATTATTTGTAGATCAATTTTATGATAAAATTCAAACTCTTAGCTGGAAATGCAACAGCATATATAAAAATTGAGTTGCTGAAACAGAGACTCAATCGCTTGCAAATGATTTATCTTATTTCATTGCACTCTTATTCATTACTGGAGAACCCACTAAATATCATTGGGAATACTGGAAAATTTTCATTTACTTACTTTGTTTGAATGTTCGAATGCTTGTGAATTTTATAGAGATGTGTTTATAAGACGGATTGAAAGTTACTTAATTTTTAACTTATAGGTAGTTGATAAATTAATTCTGTTTAATTTCTCTGGCTCGTCATTATTTTTATTATATAAGACATCTTAAAAATCTGAGATTTCGAAGTGAACCCGAAAAATAATTTTTTATCTTAACATACTAAAAAAATCAACGCTGTTACTCATTTTGAGGTATTATTTATTCTTGTATGATCGTAGAAGATTGAATTACTGATTAGAGGATCTTTCATTCCTGATAGAAAATCTTTGATTCCGAATCATACTTTATGTTTCATGTAAATTATCTATATGACGAATCATGATATAAAATGATTTACGTTCAAAAATTTATTCATTTTTAAATGAGCTGAATAAATTTAGTAATTTATAGCTAAAATTCAGTAAATGGATGGAACTTGTGTTAGAAACATTGAATCTCACCTTTTTTCAGTGTCACTTATTTTACTCAGAATTGTTATTTTGGAGAGTAAATTAGTAAAATTATTGCAATTTAATTGAGTATTTATAGAAATTTGTAATGTAAGTGTTAGTGGTTTATTTATATGAAATATTTATTGGGATGTAACAGTTAAATAATGCGAGAAAAAAATTATAGTTGCAAACTATAATTTTGTATTCATCATATTTGTATGCAGCAAAATGTTGGAAAAAATCCTTTGAGTAATGTAGGAACTTTTTATGAAATTTCTATAGAAGAACTCTTGTTGATTGTTTTTATTGAGCTTGTAAAAATAATCGGCACGTATTCATGTACGTTTTCTATTGGTACTCGCGAAGAGAGTTTACTGTAGTCACTAACAGCTTTGAATGTTCCTTATTATTTTCGTTGATGATGCACAGCTCTATAAAAATATAGAAGCTTTTGCGAATCTGCCATATTTTTTCATTCGCGAATGGGGCGCTCCACCTTTAGTCTATCAATATAATAAGCTTGCAACCTTATCTGTTGATTAGATAAAGTCTGATTCAGTACGTACTCATAGGAAACGAGTAAATTGTTATTTTAGTTGTATAAAAATACCCTTTTCCGATTTCACTCGAAATTTACGTGAAGTTTTAGAATACATACTAACTATTCTGATCTAATTTTCTTTTTTACCCATGTTTCTGAAGATTCACCACGGGAATTTGATAAATTTGTATTTACTGCGGAAAACGAGACAATAAATATTGTGCAAGACAAATTTTATTTGGTTGTTATTTGTCAAGCTCCCAAGAATAATGTGCTCGTATTAGTTGTTTCTCGATTTAAACAAAATTATGGAAGATACACTTACTTGTATATATACATCAGTTAGTATATCAAAGCTAATATATTACAATCCTTTTTGGTATAAATATAGTGTTATTGGACGTAAGAGTGATTGTGATGTCACGCAAAACTTTGGCACGCTGTATCGCCCGTAATATTCGTCAACCCAGAAACAAAGAAAAGGTGTTAATTACTTTCATGAATGAATATATTTTACATAGCATGTTCGTGCAAGTTTATAAAGTATTCCATGCTATACGTAATTATAAACGCTCATTTTACGCATTGATCTTCGTGCCTGAAATGCGATTTCACGCACTAGTTCTTTATCCCAATTATTACAGTACTAGTGCGTAAGATCAGATTAGACGCACTCAAATCGATGCGTAAAATTCGCGGTTGATGACTATGCCATAACATATCGTATGCAATTCGTGAAATACGATTTTATGCCCTCGTGTGACCCCCTAGCACTCGTTCGCCGGCTCTTCCGATGACTCGTGTAGAGTTGTCACATTGGTGCGTAAAATCGCATTTCACGCACTAGTAGCATGAGAGAGAGATATAAGAGATTTTCATGAACTATCAATTATTTCATGAGAATTAGCTTTGATATACTAAATTCAATTATTCCTAGATAATTTTATATAAAAAAGAATAAAATTTGTTATGGTTAGTCAATATCTTTATAATTTCTCGTTCCAATGCGACAAATTGAAATTAAACGTGAAATTGAAAAAAGTGATTTCATAAATTATTTTAATATCATTTAGAAGTTTGAGGAAATGTTATAGTCGATAGTATCTACATTCAAAAAATGCATTACTCATCCACGGATCTTTATTTAGATCCATCTGGTGTTCGCGCATGCCTAATTGGATAGGTTACTGCCTGTACATAACCAATTCTTGTTGAAAGCTCTTGGATATTTTAACCATCTTTTGAGTAAGACTGATTGTAATTACTTTATATAAATCAACTGTTGATATTGAATAATCTGACTTTTCCCAACATGAAAACTCATGAAATAAGCAAATTTGAGAATAATTTCCAGAAGATTCTTTCACTTTGAACTGATCATTCAAATCAATAATAAAACTCTAAAGCTATAAGAGGTAAATTCAACTTGGTGCAGTTATAGTCAAATAGAATACTTACCAGCTTTCTATTTTTTTGAACTTCTGCTTCTTCTGCACTACCTTGATCAACAGCTCAATGTTTTCAGGTAATAGATCAACGCGCGTCAATGTTCTGTAACTATAAAATAGGAAAGTCTTTACCAGAGTAAATTTCATTTGACTATTATATGATAGAATTAATCTTACCTGTTTTGAATTCAAGGAAAGTTAATTGTAAATATAATCGCCAAAATCGCAATAGTTGAAAACTACTTTTCATCAAACTTTGTTTCAGCTGATAATACATATATAAAATACTATGAATAAAAATACGGTCGTGAACGCGAATAAAGTTAATCGAATGGAAAGAGATATCGCTCATATATTGTAAAAATCGATAAGAAAATAGTATGAAACATTTTTGCAAGAAGATTTGATATCATTTGCGGTTATATACTCGCGGTCTAATACTAAATAATGAATCGCGAAAAAAAACTACATCGTCCGTTCAATATTTATTTGGAAAAGATTACTTAACAAGTATTTTATCGATTGTGTTACAGTTAACTTAGGTATTGATGTACTCATATTTCTATATTCTAATGAATTCAGTTATTCGTTGATTAAGTAATACGTTTCTTGATTATAAATATATATATTTTTGCATTTCTACGCATACTGATAGATATTTTCAAGTACTATTTGGATTTGATTACGATTGATTAATAGAGCAACTACGAAACATTGAGTTTGATACAAAAATTGCGGACTATTATCTTATACGGTTCGGCGTCGATAAAATGTACAACTTTTATGGTTTGATGAAAACCCGTCGGAGTCAACGAAAAATTATTCACATGATAAATGTCTCCCAAACACAATTATTTCTAAAATAGTCCTTTGCACCAACTTCTGTACGAACTAAACATAAGCACTCAAATATTGGGTTGAAAAAATAATTATTGCAAGGAACATCGTGTGAACCAATCATTCTATATTCAGCTTTTCAACCAATTGCTCCAGCTAGATTATTAAAAGGCAGCATGAAAAATTGCTTTATTCTCAGTGAATTTTACATGAGCATTATTGGGATATGGCCATATCAATCTTGGATGTCATCAAAAGTGTTTCAAACTTTTTGGATGCTCCAGCAGATTAGTATCATGTTGCCAGAGGTATATTGGTCAAATAGAACTTTGATATGTTATATTAATTAGCAATGATAAAAGCATTATATTAACTAGCCAGAACCACTCACTCGCTATCGCTCGCTCGCGTCTTTCATTTGCTCTAGCATGAATATAGGTAAATAATGCCATTTTTATTGGAACTATTTGTGAATAATTCAAAGTATCCACGGATGCTTTTACATTACCATGTATTTCACCTCTAGAAAAAGTCTCTCTTCCTGTATCCTGTTTCCTCTTCCTGTCAAAATTAAGGTCCCAATGTCTGATTCGAGATGTCGATTTTTACCTCATTCAAAGCTTTATCTTTGAGAAAGCAAAATTACATAATCAAGAATAGATTTTGTTATGATGATAAATTTTCGTCAATCCTTGAGTAATATCCATGAGAAAAAATATATTTTCTACTATATTGCATCTCATTACTATATTGCAATTTAATAACTTTCGCGATAAAAACAGCGATTTTATCATAAAATTAACGCCCACGCATTAACATTTTTATATTTTTCACGACAAAAACTTGAAGCACTCGATGAGTTCTACTGATCCGTCAGATCAGACTCCTTATAACTACGCCGATTTATAGAGTTTTTCAACGATTTATGGAGCACAACTTGCCAAAAGTCAGTTTTTCCCATATTTTGCGCCCACGTATCAACTTTTCAAAAATTTTCACCATGGATATGAAAGCCCATTCGATGTCCTTTCGATGGACATATTTGAAATCGCACCAGATTATAATCTCAACTAATTTTCAGAACGCATAAAGATCACAAAGTAAACCATCAATTTTCAAGTACATACTTCACGCCCACGCATCAATATTTCAAAATTTTTCACGATAAATAATTCAAGCGCTCAATGAGCTTTATCGATCTTTCCAATCAGTATCATCATCACGATGCTGTTTCATAGATTTTTTTAACGGTTTCTATGGCACAACTTGAAAAAAGTCAGTTTTTTCCATATTTCGCACCCGAGCATCAACTTTTCCAAAATTTTCACCATGGAATAGCAAAGCTCTTCGATTGATCTATAAATCAGTGAAAAAAAATTAAATTCGCACCATACAACTATTTCACAGTTTTTTTCAATGGTTTATCGGATACCGAAAAAAACGCAACTTGAATTTTACCATTTTTAACGCCCACGCATAGATTTTTTCGGAAATTTCAATATGGAACATGAAACCGCAAGCAATTTCCTTTCGATCCGTTCTATTCGTTATCATGGAAGTCAACTCCTTCATTGAAATATCTTCACATGAAATTTCTGGGAGGATTAACTTTATAGTATAGTATAGATTTCATACTGGGAAATGATTCAATTCGATTGATCTACTTCCGATTGTTCTATCGTTAGTCTTACATTCACTTATGCAAAGAGCCCGGTGGGAATATACATTACACGTATATGAATCAAATTGTTCAATTTTCGTTGACAGTGTATGCAGTATAGAATACGTAATAAGAGCGCTTATTTTCCTCTATAAATTTACAAGATCAAATTTTGAATAGATAACCGATTTATATTATTTTTTCAACGTTTTTCTGGAATCAAACGTCAAATAATTGTTTTTATGGTAAATACGTTCCCACAATATCACTTTTTCCAACACGTAGCTAGTTCAAATTGTAGCTCTTGACCTCCTCTTTCGACCCATCATACCGAATATTCTTCAATTCATCATTTTCTACGTTGTTTATTACTTCAAAATCTTTCGTATGACGAAAATTCGACTATGCATAATTTTCTATGACATAGATTGTCTATTTCCCCGGGTCTATTTTTTTGGATTTTTCACCTCAGATTAAATATCACTATAATGTAACAGGAAATGCATTTTTGGTTTCAGATTTCCAAACTATTTCATATATAAACGATTATGTTTTTCACTCATTTCTCTAAGTATTTAAATTTGACTTCTATCTAACTCCGGGGAAGTTAAAATCCCAATAATATTCCTCAGACATTTGTACAGTTTTCAAGAATTATCATCATCGGGTATCAGATCACCTATCATTAGACCAAAATAGCGAGCTAAGCATAATGATTCTGAAGCTGACTGCTTCACTTTTACATCACCAATATTAACGAACAAAGGTCTTGGTTTATTTGGTTTTTCAGTATCATTGTATGCGAAGCTCTCTATTCTATTGTTTATGACCTCTTGACTGATAAGTTTTCTTTTGATTAAACTTCCGCAAATTTCAACAATCTCGTAGTTGATGATGCCATCCAAAAAATCATGCATTACGTCTACAGTTTTATTTCTACATATGTGGAAATTCTTCATGTCATTGAATATACATTTTTCTTGAATGCCAGTTAATTGAAAGTTATTTAAATTAACGTCACGTTCATATGCAGATTTCGTCCGTAAAATATATAGTTATATCTTCAACTGTCAGTTCTTGGCATAAAAAAATCTGCAATAATGATTTGCAACAAAACTCCCCGAAAATCCACATATAGTATTGATCCCTAAGTTATCACCCAAGACGAGTATACATTGAAAATAAATTTGTCTTACTTGGCCGTCAATATTCATGCTTATACCTTAATCTAAGAGAAAGTTGATATCTTCAATGAACTTTTTGATACCGTTTGATTGTCAAATTCTTTTGAATATTTCGAGTGGAATATTGTAGAAATGAAAACATTTTCTAACTTAGCTTGCAGATGAGGAGGTAATGAAGCAAAAGAAACGTAAACTCCACCTAATTTTTCTTCACCTGCGTGACTAGCCAATGGATTTCCAACTTCGAATTCAACAAAATATGAATGTATAGGAAATACTAATTGTCATGGAATTTAAATTCTATACTCTTTCACCTACATGTCTCCTTGATTAAAATTTGATAAAATCGTTTTATTTTTGGAAAGAGTCTCGGCATACTAGCACATTTCATGAAAAAATTCAGGCCTACTAAAAACTGCTCCCATAGTCTTTGGAAGTGATATATGTGCTGCGTATACGGGTTTTTTTGTTAACCTTAATAATTTGCGAATAATCGTGAATGTATACAGAATTACTGCCGATTTTAAATAATTCAGGGGGTACGTAAAAACTTTCCGTTTCGTAGAACTTGAATCGTATATGTTCAGTTGAGAATTTTGTAAAAAATTTCTATAATCATAAAGAATGAACTGTACCTAATAATGATATATTGCATCATTTGTAAAAGGTATCAATTTAATATATATTTGATATTACATGATAGAAATAATAATATTAGTGATTAAGTGGTTAATTTCTTGTAGAACGGAATTGACTGCTTTTCGGAAAAGAAGTGGGTTTTTATACGATGAAAAAGTCAAACGTAATAATTTCTTATCCAGGATATTCCCATTAAATTGAGAGATAATTTGTAAACCTTGTTGGAACTCCATTTTATTCTAATCAACAAATATGATTTTATGCACTCAATAAATTATTCTTACAATATAAAGTATGGAAAGATTCGTTAGTTTAACTTAACAATTGTAAAGCCTGTATCAATTCAGAAACGCCTCTGAATAACCCTGTCGAAGTCGGAAAACTGTATATTTGTTTTTCTATGAACTGCCAGACATGATTACAGATAATCGGAAAATCTTTATGCATAACTTTAATCCATTGGAAGCAAATGTCAATAGCACATGGAGCAGAATGAACTTGATAAATATTGTTCTCTATAACCACATAATACGATGAAATAGAACTCAGAGAATCTCCATTTATAACAACATAAAAAGGATGAAACTCAAGTTTATGGTCTACGTGCATCTGCTCTAATCTATGTTTCTCCCTCTCTAAGGCTTCATTAAAGTTTTCAGTGTCCTAATCAATCACATATAAATCATTGTTATTTATCCTTTCTATAAAGTTTGACTAGAAAGTATAATTCAAAGTAATGAAATCCTTACCTTTATGTGCAGTATGAATGTACGCAAAACGTCCTCTTTATCCGGATACCAATTTTGTCCAGACTTATTCCAGATAGTTTGTTTGATAATTTTTTTGAACAAGAATGGCAGTAAATATAACGCCAGAAGTTGGATATTGTCTGAAAATGGTTTTGATTCTATGTCAGAAATATTACGAGATGAAATATAAACTAACACGATTATAAGAAAATATTTACTATCATTCAAGCAGGCTTCGTTATTACGAAGTAAACTTTTTATAACTTCGTCTTTTTTCCTAGACTGTGCGAGTTTAATTATACTTGGTGCAATCACTGGCCATTTCTGCTGGAATAAATTTTCCGGTTTTGCAAAAAAAGCAGTAAAGTCAGCATTTACCTGTAACGAGTAAAAAAATATTGCAATGCTTTTGGGGGTTTCTGTTAGATTTATACTAAATTGTGTAAAAAACGTAATTCATATACATATCTATATATATCTATATATATATATATGGGTAAGTCTCTGTGGGATCAAACATGAAAAAATTTGATTTGGCTCAAAATTTTTTTTTAAGTTCTAGGGCATCATGCCGAATTCCCAGAACTTTTTCAGATTTTTTCGAGCACTTTAACCCTGCTTAATAAATAGGCAAAGTTGCTGATTTTGCTGTTTTTGCATTTTCAGAGGCATTTTCAACCTTCATTTACACCCTGAAAATGACCTCTGAGGCAAAAAATGAATGAGACACTTTTTTCTGCAAATTGCCTGAATTTTATAGAAAAATTATCTCCAAGGTCATTGGAGCACATTAAGGGGTAATATACCTTTGTGACTTTTTTTTTCTCCAATTTTTTTTTATTGGCTTAAACACTCCATAAACTATCTAAGAATGATATGAAAAGTCGATCAAGTGGGGGAAGAAGTTCTAAGTGCCTCAAAAAATCGATTCTCTGAACAAAGTCGTATAGTATTAGTATTGTACTCAAAACTTTGAACGCGTTTATCTCGGAACCGTCTTTTTTGACATTAGCGTACCGATAGCGCCGTCAATTTTCAACCGATTCTCTTCAAATTTTAACTGTAGCTTGGAAACATGATTTTTAAGTGAACGTCGTACGATTTTTTGATGTTTTGATTTTTACCGATTTTATTGCCGATTTTCGATTGATTTTTTTGCGAAAAAAAATAAAAAAATTCAAATTGACGCCATTTGGCCCCAAATTTGAATTCCAAAAAGTGTAGCGGTACGCTAGTGGAGAAAAAGTAAAAAAATTTTTTCTTCTTTGACGAGCTGGTACGCCGCCATTTTGTATTTTTTAGAAAAAAGAAAGTGTGTTTTCTATAGTTGGAAAGTAGTAGTTTCATATGCAACAAACCCCATATCCCTGGGATTTTTTCTGCGCTTATGGTAAGTGTTTGAAAATGACCTCGAAATCGGAGGTCACAAAGGTATATTACTCCTTAAGTACTCCACATTACCAATTGGAGCCTCTATTTTTGAACGTGTGTGTGTGTGTGTGTGTGTGTGTGTGTGTGTGTGTGTGTGTGTGTGTGTGTGTGTGTGTGTGTGTGTGTGTGTGTGTGTGTGTGTGTGTGTGTGTGTGTGTGTGTGTGTGTGTGTGTGTGTGTGTGTGTGTGTGTGTGTGTGTGTGTGTGTGTGTGTGTGTGTGTGTGTGTGTGTGTGTGTGTGTGTGTGTGTGTGTGTGTGTGTGTGTGTGTGTGTGTGTGTGTGTGTGTGTGTGTGTGTGTGTGTGTGTGTGTGTGTGTGTGTGGTAATATCACTTAATTGGCCAATATTAGTAATGAAATGATGTAAATTACTTACCAAAAGATATCCAAGTGGATTGGCTAAGTTTGGGAAAGTATGGAAAATGCACTCGATGGTGTTGTCTCTGAAGTACGATATTTTTTCATCAATGGCTGTTTTGCTCCACGTTTTAACGTAATCGGGATCTATAACAGCAACTAAAGTCTTCAATTTTTCTAAATCCTCAGAATATGCAACCCCTGTGAGTAATTTCAAATTACATACAGTTAATTAAGATACAAAAATTCATGATAATGTTTCAATAATTATGATATGATCAATTCACCTTGGCTTTTTCTTTTTCTGGAAGAAGTTGATTTTATCTCACCAACAGCCAGAGCCATCTCCCTCACACACTCATAACAAGATGCTAAAGCTCCACGAGCATTTGATTTAGTGGTTCGACTAGTATAAAGAGCTTCTTGAAGATATGCAGGAAAAATCTCTACTATAGATTTGGCCAATTCCTCAAATCGTTCTGGAGTTATGCTGTCAAGAAGGAAAAAAAATAAATCCATTAATAATTGATGAGACTCGTTCAGTCAAACAATCAACAGTTCCATAAAACTTACGTGTAGCATCTAGTCCTGTAAATTTCGTTATAAACAATCAATCTTGAGACTTTATGTATGGAGAAATATGTCCTCTTCTTTGGATCAATCGATCTCTTCAGATTTTCCTTACTGTTCTCAAAATCATACGCTTTCATTAGAAGCTCTCCTTCGCCAGTCTGCGCGAGAACTTGGTATGCATAGTTTGTAGTCCTGATCCCAGGTACAGAAGTTATAGTTTGTGACAGTTCAATGCGCTCTTGGTTAGTCCTATCAGTGAGTATCTGACCTGTGAATCATTCAGAATATTAATAGTATAAAAAGTAAATCACCAAAAGTTAAATTGTTGCCAGGGAGCACACAACATAGAGATATATTACTAGCTTGACAACATACAATTAATGATAATGATGACTATATCTACACATGCAAATTGAAACTAATAATAATGCTATAATATCATTAAATAAATATCACTCAAAGCATGCCGACTATTAAGTGCAGACGTGTTAGCAGTTACAGAAGGCAAAACTGCCTGTGAATCGTCAGCTGTACCCATTTTAAAGTGCTCATATACCACTCTTAAACTGAAATTGTAAATACAACAATCTATTATGTATATCAATGGAATCCAAATCAATGGGATCAAAAATGGATCACTATGTCAAAAATAATAAAATATAAGTATATAATAGAATCGAGTAATCTGTCATATGGGTCATTCTCATGAAAACGGTATTTTACATATCCTCGACATTTTGAGCATGAAAAAGAACTGTTAGACATCCCGAACGGCTACAGATAGTTCGAATTAGCCACGGCCTTGAAGTTTAAACAATAAAAAGTTAAAAAAGTTGTTATTTAAGGTGTTAAAGATGACCAAAACATGCCAAAATCGTCAAAGCCTAACGTGTCGCATACCCTAATTTTCACCTTCCCACTATCGTAGAGGCTATCATTCTGTCTTCAAAAATTACAAAAAATTGTTTTTACACAATTTAGATGTGCATTTTCAAGTTTTCCTATTGAAATCTATATTTTTTGCATTTTTTTTTGCGAATTTGAGCCACTTACTTTGTGTCAACAAATTTTGCCTATTTTTAGAATTTTTTTTAAACCATTCGAAAAATAAGTTTAAACCACTGTTTGGTTCGCACTAATCAATCAGTTCACTTACCAAAGATCCCAGCTATCGAATAGTAATAATAAGTTTGGCACTTTGCACCTTGTCATCGAATCCACAGTTCTTGAAGTTTGCTTAAAACTGATTACAAACATATGCCGTCATCGACTAACGCTGCTATATTATGAGCCAGACTTAGTCAGATGTAGAATTGAGTAATTCTGCTGTATGCATATGTTAGTACTAATAGAATCTATAATACATGCACGCGAACACCTTCCAAATTTGCTTCTGGGGCCTGCAATTGATGATTTTGTTCGAATCGTCATCGACTAACGCGCGTCATAAACTAAAGCTATTCTTGCTATTATTCGCTCCGGCCCGCGCTCGAATTTCTCGGAATTGTGAGTGGCTCTCTTGCACTTTTCGCAGCTCTGAGCCTTCCTACCTTTACCAATATACTTCACAGTCTACTCTAGTCCCTTTACTGTTGTATTATCGACAGTATTATTGACTATAGTCAATTTACAGTATTCACGTACAGTAACCACGTTTTTCCTTACTTTCAAAAGTAAATACCTCCGCTGAAACGGCATCTGACAAAAAAAGTATATGAAGCAAACTTACGCACTTTTTTCCGCACTATCTGATGAATTTGTCAGGTTGAGAAAAAAATATATTGTTCATATATAGATTGATAAAACGCGCCATTAGCGCAATAGCTAAAAAATCATAAAAACAGAAAATGGCTGAAAAAAATGAATGATGGCGATTTCGAAGGGCCACAAGTGGTTTTAGCTTTTTTTTGGTAGCATAGAACACGAATAATGGAGAAAAAAAATTCAAAGTTGATGAATTCGACTTCTCCATTTTCGCCATCAAAAAATACCGTTTTCATGAGAATGACCCATATATACAAAGCATGCACTCACAGAAGCTGAGTTTTAGATTTTATATTGGTGTGTACACGTGTTTTGCTGTCACCATTTGCCACTATATTCTATCTCTCGGGGCACATTTCCAATCTCATCTCAGGGAAAATTTGGCAGACTCCACAGTTTTACGATACACCGATAATTACTTAACAGCTCCAATAGTAGCTAATGTATGTGTTGTATCAACGTCACCATGTTGGCTTGAGTACCCCTTACATATCTCCATTTCACTTATTCTGTCATTTCCGTAGAAGGAACGTGTAAATCAGTGGTGAAAACATAATGAAAGCAGTCGAATCAATGAAAATGTAATTGCATCTTCAATGCCTATTAAAAATTTCAAAGTTCTTATTCAACATTTATGTTTGTAGGCAATACTAAATAACTTATCAACGTTTTCGAGCGCGTTCTAATATAAAACTTGGATAGATACATCGATTACTCGTGTAACCGAAATTCAAAATAAAATGACATGAAATTTCAGGGTATAAAACTATTCGAAAACAGACACAATTTTGACCTACTTATTGAAGGCTTACCCCCCTTTGCGTATAACGGAGTCTGTTCTGTGAAATATTTGACTGGATTCTTGAATCAGCGGAAGGTAAATATATCAAGATTGTCACCTGAAAGCATATCAGGAAATACCAAGAATTTTATTACATGGAAAAATTCACGACTATGTAGATAAAAGCAACACTAGAGAATATCAAAGGTGATTGGGAAACACTGGATGAAAACGAGATAAAAATTATGAATCGTTATGAAATTCAAGGAACATTAATCAGCAACATTTACATTGGTGGGTATATGCTTTTTCTATTTCCAATTTTACGACAGATTAAGTTCAAGTTAATCATTTTAAAACTCGATCAAAACATTTGTCTTCAAAACATTTATTCAATGCGTGAAACGCCATTTTACGCACTAGAGAGTTTTTTAAACGGCCTTCAAACACGCACTCATAACATAAAATAGTGTCTCCGGATGGAGCGTTACAATTTGAAGATTTTTTTGAACTAATATACTACTAAGTAATACTCGTTGCCGCCTATGCATACTCGCATCTACACGCTTCTTTTAATTTCCACTAGTTATATAATATACAATTTCACTTATTTGAAAATGCATTAAAGAATCGTGGAATTTGATACTTTTCGTTAATTATAGAAAAAATAATATAGTACTTTTATCTACAGGTACAGTGTCAGTTGTTCTCTTGGTTTATATGTCAACGCCATTTCCACCGATTATTCTAGATATTATAAAACCTTTGAACGAGACGAGGACTAAAAAACCATTGTATCTGGTTGAGTTTTTTATTGATCAAGAAAAGTACTATTATTATATTTTGATACACGCTTTATTAACATCGATCTTTGGAGTCTTACCTCTCCTTGCGATTGATACTCTGTTATGGAATTATATTCATCATACTTGTGGGATGTTGGCCATTCTCAGGTCTTATCTTCTTTACATTTGAAATTATAATAAGTTAAAATATTGAAAAAAAGTACATACATTCTAAAATATCAAATTACTTTTTGAAGAATATCGATTAATTTTAGTCATGCATATTTGATTGTTCATAACAGTTATCGAATTGAAAACAATATACAACAGAAGTCATCGAAAAAGATTTCAGATAATGATGAGTACCAACGAGCCATAGATTGCGTTACTCAACACCAAAAGGCTATCGAGTTGAGCATCGATTGTTGGGTATTATGAACAACCCAACAACTCGGCTTCGTGCTATGAAGCGTGATAAACCGGTTTTGCGCTAATAAAATGTGCTAGTTCATCAGTTACGCGGCGGTGAACGTGATAACACGATAATTGAAGAACGCAACAGTTCAGAGTTACGGAGTCTTTTTCTCTAGAGAACCCATTTCAAAAGAGAAAATCTGATGGTACTCTTATCATACAGCCGCAAATTTTGGCTGACTTCTCACGTTCTTTTATATTAGCCAACTTATCGCGTTATCTACCGCGTCGCCGAACTATAACGTTTTGTAGCGCTAAATTGAATTGATGAGTTGTTGCTCAAACCCGACTTAATTATTTACATACAACATTAACCTCTAGCCCATCGTTATTATGAATAATTTAATACTGTATTTCCAGATTCTGCAACGTGGTCAATCAAATTTATAGTACTCCATTCTTTATCGTTCTTACTGTTTGTATAGTATTTATAAGTATAACTGGATTCGCGGTAATTGTTTTCATTAATGATTTCAGGGTTTTATACCGATTTTTCTAATTATAAAATGAATTCTAAATTAAAATACTAAATGACAATTCGTCTTTTGCCTGTAGACGGTCATTAAATCAGAAGAGAACTTTGAAGAAGCTATGAAATTTGCTTTTTTCACTATCGGCCAATTTTATCATTTGTTCTTTTACAACTATATGGGACAATATCTTATTGATCATAGCAGAAAAATAGCTGATGACGTGTAAATAATTTCACACATTATACAAGTAATGTGAATTGACAATTGTGACATGTAGAAGTGAATAAAATGGATTATATATTTTAGGTATAGAACTGAATGGTATAAGACTTCTTTCAAAACAAAATATATCGTTAAGTTCATGTTACTCAGAAGTTTGAGAGACATCAAAATACAAGTGAAGGTTGTCCCATTGAACATGGAAACGTTTTCAGCTGTGAGAATTTTCAAATTATTAAGTTTGCAATATGGTAGACCCATTTTCCATGGAAAAATTTGCCACTTCGCGCACGCAAAACAAAAAAAAGAATTCTGCACACTGAGTTAAAAGAATATATTCTTAATTGTTACTCTTATTACTGCTTAAATATTGCGAGATTAATTTTCGTTTCTTATAATTCATGATAAACGGCACTTATTGAATAATAACGCTTCAGGTCACAAAATCTTCCATGTCATATTTCACCGTCCTGAGATCTACAAGATAATTCCGAAGCTCATTCTACTCAATATAATAGATGCACCAGACATTACCGAACTGTAAATCCAACACAGGACGATGACAAAATAGAGCTAGCATCTATCGTTTGATTCACACGGAGTTTGAAACACGTATTATGTAGATACAATAATGAGAGAAAATATATTTTCTCCCAAATAAAAATAGTTGATAAGTAAATTTGTTTTCATTTCCTTATTGACCTTATAGCCCTATCATTCCTGTGAATAAATATTAATCATCAATCAAAGTGATGCATTCCATTCCGAATATTAACTTGATAGGTTTTATTTTCTTATTTAAATCTTAATTAGAATGTTTTACAATGATATACATAATAGTACATTAAACAAGCGAGGTGCATGCAGAACTTGTTGTGCCGGAGCCCAGACTGAGACTTCTTGTGCTGGATTGGAAAAGGGTGGTGTATAATTAGGCTTTTTCATCACGTGACTAGCAGACGGCGCGAACCCAAGCTGGGGGTACAACACTCCATAAGAGAGCATGGGAAAATTTCTGTAAATAATTTTCTTGCCGTAAAAAAGCCGTGAATTTGAAAAATACGCCCCAACTCGAGAGCCTTGAGGCACCAGGTTTAAGGGGGGGGTAGGGTTTTGAAGGCAGAAAAAAAAACAGGTTCTTACAGATTTTTTTTTGGGCGTACGGTGAAAGTACATTTATTTCTGATTATTGTACACGAAAGAGTAGTAATTGAACTATATTCTGTGAAATATTGGTTGAAAAATATTGAAAATTGACCGAATGGCAGCAATTCTTCGCAGGCGCCTCAGAAATGAGTCGGTGCACTCTGTATCTCAAAATCTATTCAACCGATCGTTCTCAAATTTTTTACAGTATTTCCTTACATAATTTATGAGGTAACCCTGTTGAGATTTTTTCGTTTTTGATTTTATTTTTTTTATTATTAACAACAATAGTCATGAATTTAGGCCAAAAATCGGTATTTTCACTTTCAAGTCTTGTAAAAAGTTCAAAAATTTAAAAAAAATGGAAAAACTCGACAGGGATACCTAGAGGGACACAAAAATTAAGGGAAAAACTTTGGTTATTTCATTTCAGATGATCCAGTGCTGAGGTATGATGTGCACCGCAAAATGTATTTTTTCTGAGGCGCCTGCGAAGAATTGCTGCCATTCGGTCAATTTTCAATATTTTTCAACCAATATTTCACAGAATATAGTTCAATTACTACTCTTTAATGTACAATAATCAGAAATGAATGTACTTTCCCCGTACGCCCAAAAAAAAATCTGTAAGAACCTGTTTTTTTCTGCCTTCAAAACCCTCCCCCCCCCCCCCTTAATGCAAAAATTATTTGTGCGAGTTTAGAAGTCGGATCTTTCTGTAAATCGAAGATAAAATGAGCAGTCCGCACGTTCCTCAACGTTCCGTCCAGTCAGCTGATAGAAAAATTAGTTTTCTAGATATTTACAATAAATAAAAAAGTTTATAGTGATTGTAAGTTACTTATCATTTATAATAAACGTTTTCAGAGTGATACACATCAATCATCATGTTATTTATTGTTAATAATTTTCCAAATTATTTTGATAATAATTATTTAAAAAAAATATTTTTTACATCTAAAATAATTATTATAATTAATGTGTAACTTACAATCACTCCAAACTTTTTTATTTATTGTTAATATCTAAAAAATTAATTTTTCTATCAGCTGACTGGACGGAACGTTGAGGAACGTGCGGACTGCTCATTTTATCTTCGATTTACAGAAAGATCCGACTTCTAAACTCGCACAAATAATTTTTGCATTAAACCTGGTGCCTCAAGGCTCTCGAGTTGGGGCGTATTTTTCAAATTCACGGCTTTTTTACGGCAAGAAAATTATTTACAGAAATTTTCCCATGCTCTCTTATGGAGTGTTGTACCCCCAGCTTGGGTTCGCGCCGTCTGCTAGTCACGTGATGAAAAAGCCTAATATGTATACAACACCTTTTTGTTTTCAATGGGCGGGAGGGAGTTAACAAGAATGAATTAGTGAACAATCAATATGAGAAAAAAATGTTCTTTTTTGACCAAAAAGTTTAGAAATAAATTATTAAAAATATTATAAAACGTGCACCCCGCTTGAACTGATGTCACGTGATTGTGACGTAGATCATTCCCTATTTAGGAGAGAATGTTCACTTTGCATAATATTACGGTCACTCACTGTTATGGCGCTAGAATACCTAAGATTGACTGAAAGTTATGCACAAACGAATGTACTGATACTAAATCGAGGTCTCGAAGTCTGATTCGAAAGTTTGATTTTTGCCCAGTCATAAGTCTTCAATATGCAAAAGAAAAAACACGGGTATCCTTTTTTCAATTTGCCTGTGAATTCAACGGCGCTATCTGCTCTAGATTCGACTTGGATTTGAATGGGTTAACGCAAATCTCGAATTTTGGCAAATTTTTCGTATTCTAGACATCATTTTACATTGAAAATTGAATCCTACGTATAATTTGTCTGACGCCAAAGTTATACTCATCTTGAACTAATGAGATTTTATCCAATAAATCATATTACAAATTATTTTGAAGTTTTCACTCGATGCCAACTGCTTGAATCATATTCCATTGTCGTCACATGGTCGTCATAAAATGTTCGTTGTTTGTCACTTCAATAATGGAAATCATTGTACTATAATACAATTATTAAGAGAGGATAACGACGTGTCTTACGAAGAAAGACACATAATTGAATCTGTCCGCGAAGAAAGACACATATCCGAATCTGTCCGCGAAGAAAGACACAACTCGCAATCTAGCCACGAAGAAAGACACAACTCGCAATCTGTCCACGAAGAAAGACAAATGTCGGAATTATTCTCCCGCGAATATTAACGAAAAAAGAGTTTAAACTGTAGGAAAGGCTTATTTTTTTTGTCAATTATAACCTACTCATTCTAAGCTTTCATTCCATATATTTTTTACGTCGGAAAATTGTGGGATGTGCGCCATGTATCCTTTTTGCGGGCAGACGCGAGTTGTGTCTTTCTTCGTGGCTAGATTGCGAGTTGTGTCTTTCTTCGCGGACAAATTGAGATGTGTCTTTTTTCGCGGACAGTTTGAGATGTGTCTTTCTTCGTAAGACACGTCGATAAATTATATAATTTGATATGATGATACTTTTTGGACATTTTTCGATCATTTCGTAAGATACGCGTATAATACAGTAACACACTTCCTTAAGTTTTTTTTTCAACCCGAGGAGATTGTCACTTGATGTCTCCTTTTTCGATCTATTTGAGTAAAATCAGCCCCAAATAGCATTTTTATTATCTATTTTAACCATTTTCTTGAGTATATAGATCAAGAGGATTAATCTTGATACAATGTAGATGTAATAAGCTACATGACAAAATTGTCATACTTTGCTAAAACGATATGATGTCTACATTAAAACTACAAGCAATTATCTTACGTGGATTCCTATCCCTCACGCAATAAGAGAATGAAAAGTCATTTAGAAAGAGTATAAAATTACAAAAGAGAATGAGGTACAATTAATTGACACTAAGGGTAGGTTGTTTCATTTAAAGTATGCAAATTCAATCGAAATGGGGGTTTTATCGAGGAATTGTTAAATACTTTTCCTATAAACCAGTCATACCCGTTATTGAACGGTTTGAAATAACAATTAAAGATCACTTGTGGAGACGTATGTATGATCAATGCTGAAAGTCTATTTTATTCTTTATTGTCTCGGTGATTGTCTTTTTTATCAGTTCATAGAAAATGGAGGATCATACTGAAAACTCTCTAAAGTGCATGGTAGTTAGCAGATTTTTTTTGTCTGGATGCGGCTTGTGGCCTTATCAAAATAAAAAACTTGGTCAAATGTTACGATTACTTTGGGCTTTCCAAGAATGGGTTCTGCTAATAGCAAAGGTTTGTAAAACTGTCTATTAATACTTATTTTCACATTCGAATAATCAATACTGCAACAGTCCGATTTTTTCATGAGCCTGCTGTAGAAACTACAAATGAAATATTTTATTTAATTATAAAAAGGAATCTTTAATAAAAACGCAGAAACTTATGAATTACAATGAAAACCAGTACTATGAGAGACGAATCTAGAAAAAAAAATTCGAGCATTTTTTAGTTTGAATATACCCAAATTAAATATTTCTATAACGTTGAAAACCACTCATAAACTCTGAAAATAGTAAATCAGTATGTTTGCAGATGATTAAATTGTATGAGGTACAAAACAATCTAGATATGGTTATTGAAACTACATCTATGTTCCTCTATAACATCGTGACAACTATGAAATTCATTAATGCAAGACTCAACGAACGCAAGGTATAGAAAATCCAACTTTAAAACTTAATGCTCTCTCGATTATACTATACTTCAAATAGAAAATGTATTAGAAATGGATAATTCGAATGGGTCCTCTCCAGTCTGACATTTCACTATTTTAATTTACTGTAAACGGAGGTTACTTTTGACATTACGCCCGGAAAAAGATGGAATTGCTCTAATTGGATTCTATGTGTCATACATCAGAAGTCAACTGGATGCCGTTTTAGAGCTTGGAATCTCTAGTTTTTGAATCTCTAATATAGAAGATTTTGAGATAGCAATCTGTTGCATATTTTTCGATATTCCGAGAGTATAAAATGTCATAAAATAGAGTTGAATTTCACGTCCTAGTTACGAACATAACTATTACTAGTTATAATTCATATTTCTTTCATCCATTATCCAACAGTCGTATTTTACTTTTTTTATTAACTGGTTTTCTGTCACCGGGGTAGGGATGTGAGTATATTTCCATTTTTTCGAGGATTAGCCTGAAACAAATTGAGAAGCCCGAGCCCCGGGATGGGCGAATGGGTCCCCAAGATCGCTCGGGGTCCAGGGAACTCTAGAATGGAGAATTTTCCCGACCTCCAGGTGTCATGAGTGTGTATTTTTTGAGTTTTGTGAGTTTCCATATGAGAGAAGGTTGGCTATTAAAATAATTAGTACAGAACTAGAGGACATGGTTGAGGTCTTCGGAGTAGGGTATGTTGTAGTTAGGAAAAATGTCTATTTCTATTGTCTTCATATTATCATTAAGTAATCAAATCAGGAATGGAAATTTTATTTGCTTATTGAATCTATTTTGTCAAATGTTACTCTGGTAGAGAGTAACTTTGGAACAGGAGTTTTCTAAGTCATACCATAATGTTCGAAAAAATTGTCAAGACTCGTGGGAGACTTAAGTTGGCAAGTGTTTAAGTAACCCTCGTTGATGGTACTTCAATTCTTAATTAGTAAGAGACAAAGAAACATTGCAACTCTGAATTACTCGAACAAATCTATTATGCGTTACGATTCGTACAGATTCATTAATTTTTCAGATTAGAAATATTTTGGAAAAAATAAAAACTGACTGGGATGATTTGAAAGACGACTCAGAAAGAGAAATATTATATTATTATGCAAAATTAGGAAATTTCTTAACTCGGATTTATTGTTGTAAGTATCCAGAGAAAATATCTGTGATGAAAATTCCATTTTGATAAGGATTCAAAAATGTTATCTCTTTTCAATAATGTTAGAATTGAAAATCATTACAAATTAATCCAAAATGAATTTAAAATGAAAATCAATAGATGATGCAATTCAAGTATTTGAATCTTGCAAGCAGAATATACAGGGAACTTCATCTGCTTGTAGGATTTATATTATTCATTTCGAGGCCCCTCATTCATTTCGAGACATTCACTAGGATATGTTTACAGGTGCATTTTATCTTGCTGCATCAGCATTTATAACTTTTCCTATGCGACCAATTATCCTGGATTACATCCGTCCTTTGAATGAATCAAGACCACGAGAAGAAATTTTAATGGCTGAATTGTTCGTCGATCAAGAGAAACATTGTTACTATGTATTTATTTATGCATATTTCACAGCCTTCTACGGTGTCTTACCAACTATTGGAATCGATATATTCTATGCGAATATCGTTTTACATGGTTGTGGCATGCTTGCAATTTTAGGGTTGAATATATTTCGTTTTTATTCTCAAGGGCTCTTCGGAGTCCTATTTAGATATACTACTAATCCGTAAAACTTTGCTCTATTGTTTAGAGGATTCATGAAAATTTATGACTTAAAAAAATGCATGCATATTATTGAAGAATTTAATTTAAGAATTTTTCACGAAAACTAGACCCGGCAACAATTAGTAAAACACAATTTTAGGTAACAGTATGTGCAAAATGGCTTTTTACGTACTAAAAATGGTGTGCAGAACGCGATTTCGCGCAAAGTGTGCGTAGAATATTGTTTAGCGCACTGTAAATTATTTTACGCATAGTAAAAAATTAAAATTTGTGAACCCGTCATTGCAGACAAATTTATACAAATTGATGGCAAGATGTATTAAAATACCAATTTTTATTTAATTAGATAGATACTCTGACGCATTCGAAAAATTAAATACATTAAATATATATTTTTTCTTCCAAGCGTTATCCTTCCTACAATATGCATTCATGTTTTGATTTTTAACTTTGTTTTCAGTGGGAGGGGGGGGGCGCGTCCCTGGACCCGCTCCCCGCCCTACCGGCAGCATGCACCTTTCAAAAATTTTGCGCACACTATGACGTATTTTGCGTACACTGACACTTTTTACAGCCATTTTTCACATTTTATTGCATAAAATTTTGTGTGGGACTCGTGCGGAACATTTTACGCAATCGTGCGTAAAATCGCATTTTTCGCACATGTTGCATAATGAACTATTGTGAAACCGTAACTCTTTATAGTTTCTTGAAGCCGAAGGAACATTGTTACGGGTTACTAGTGAATCCATATATTACTCCCAAGGGCAAATAAGTGCATTTTGATGGAAAATTTAATTGTGTTAGTATCGTCTTGGCATAATATCTATTATGGGCATTTTTTAGACGTCGGGTGGAAAAAACTTTGAAAAACAACAAGCTGAGTCTAAAGTCTGAGGTGACTAAGTACCATGAAATGTCTGCTAATGTTGCTCAGCATCAAAGTACAATTGAGTTAAGCCTAATTTTTTGTAGTTTTTGTGTCTAAGCTAATAGTAGCCTTATATCGAATGTTTCGCTCATTATTTTTTAATTTTATTTAGATACTGCGAGTATATAAATAAAACTTTCGAAACAACACTTTTTTTGTTGCTCTTTCTCTCCACGATTCTGATGAGCGTAACCGGAGTGGCGGTAAGAACAAAATCAGAATTTGTTTGTGAGTAAAATATTCACAATTAAATGTTCATTATGTTTCTGAGATGATTTTTTTGCAGACAATACTGAACTTGGATGGTGATAACAACTTGAATAATGCCTTAAAATTTGCATTTTTCACAAATGCCCAGATATTTCATTTATTCAGTTACAACTATATGGGCCAATTAATATTGAACTCTGGAGAGCAGATGAGAGATAACGTGTATGGATCAGACAAAAATATCCTGAAACAAATGGACGATTTAAACATGAATATTTTAGAATATTTTGTAATCTTAGATACAACTCTGATTGGTATGAAGCGTCTCCCAAAGTACGACGTCTTGTCGGGTTTATAATGCTGAGAAACTCCAGGCCTATTACAATGCGAGCTTTCGTTTTTTCTTTGGGTCTACCTACCTTTACAGGGGTAAAGACTATATTTTCAGTTTCCTCGCATCGTTCAGATGTACGATTACATCATTTTATCATTTTATTATTCAAGGTTATGAAGAAATCAATATCATATTTTACGGTGTTGAAATCGACCAGATAAACTTTTCAAAGTGCAGAAATTTCTAATAGTGAATTAGTGACTTCGATTCAAGAAATTCAACGCTTCAATTCTCACGATTTCAACGCTATCACATTAAATGCATCGACTTTACAGTCTAGAATGGAAAGTTCATTAATTATAATTTCAGATACAAAATGATATGTTCAATTTATGTTTGAGAATTGTTAAGACATGAGAAAATCGAGTAACAATGGTATTAGTAAAAAAATTTAAGTTTTGAACAGAAAAAATTACGGAAAATAGAAATAATTCACATCGTTTGCTCACAATAATTTTGAGATGATGTTTCATTTCTATAAGACACATGTCAAAATGAATATTTGCACTGACACATAATAAAGAGAAATTATTATTTCTTAGCATCAGTTTGTCATTATACACTAGATTACTAGTTAGTATAGTTTAAGGTTTATCGGGACCAGGATTAAAGAAATATATAAGTCAATATAATTTCATTACATTTCATTATTAAATCGTTAGTAACATCTTCTATTTTAAATATTTTTCAACATTTGTACAACTTATCTAATCTCGGTCTCACTATGATGAACGTATGCATTTGAAGGCGTTTATCAATGTAAATAAATAATTTCTTTCTTTTTTTTAAATTAATATAGATATATTTGTTATTTATCAAAACAAACTTAGAATTCTTTGGTGTGTATTGGAAATAAGATGTAACATCTAATGAATTTGTTTTTCAACATTGCAACCTATGGATAGAAATGGATATTCCAATTTTTTTCGAATGAAAATGACGCTTTAAATGACTTGGATAGTATATTAGATAACTTTTTCACCATACTCCATACATCGATTGATCGCGATGTTGAAAAATAAATGTAACACAACGGCAAAGCTGCAATTCATAAAGTTTAGTAATTTTTGACATTCTATAAACTCAATGCTTCTTAAAATACATTTAAAATTACATGTATGGACACTCTTTTCACAATATGTACGCACGATATGCTTATATACTGTATGTATATATATTATACATACAGCTATTTCTGAATTCCTTGGAACTATAGCAAATACTGGGCACTTCTAGACATCAGATCTAGTTTCTATATTCTATGTCATAACTTCTATTAAATACACACTCTATAGTATTTTTCATCATATGCAGCATGATCAAGTTTTGTATAAAAATAAAAAGAAATTGTGCTCGAATTCTTGGTCTATTCAACAATATTGTTATGACTTGAGTAAAAAGTAAGCAATATTGTAAGTACAATAACGTTCGGCAAATGACTGACCAGCAAGGAAAAGTTCTCACAAGGAAATTGTTCATAACTGATTTTTTTTATGTATAATTATGTTATATTGCAGTAAAAAAATAATAGATTACAGTACTTCATTTTATTCAGGTAGTTGATTGAAACTTGAATTTATTTCAATTTAGTGTACAATATTTAGGATAATAATTAATGACATATTCGTAAATGAGAAAACCAGAATGATTTATACTTCCATGCTGTAAATAGTTGTACCCACGATACTGCTCAAATTTCATCTTTTTTAAATATACAAGTACCCCTAAAAATGGGTGATTTAAAGTTTCTTATTTCATTGATTAATATTTTTTCAAGCCCTCATAATTACACAGCTCTACAGCAAATTACAGTGGAGTAAGATTATCTATTCTTTAGTTATTCTTATAATTTACTTTTGAATCCATAAAAATTCATTAATTCTATTCTACATCAAAAGCATACTTATATTTGAAAATCATGATAGGTTTTCGTTTTACTTTGTTTTGTTTCAAGATCAATTAGTTTGAGAGAAAAATCGGTCAATGTTGAAACTATCATGATTTTGAAAGTTCTATTATTAACTAAGTTTGAATCACAATCATTTTGAAAAGACTTCGACAGCATCGGAAATAAAAAAAAGTGTCTTAAGCTATTCATTTTTATTTACTCTAATAGCCGAAAAAGTATATAGACTTTTAAATTCTGGATGTAATCTTTTGACAATTACTATTGCTTTTTGAATAATCTACTAATTTAATGGAATGTAAAGCAAATCAATTTGGAACACGCGATTCTCAATCACTTTTCATGTTTATAGGTATAATGTTCATACAGTGGATACATATGCAGATGAATAGTTTTTGGGAACTTCGAAAGACATGCTTTTCCCCTTCCTTCTGTAAAAAATTATTGAGAATTATGATACCGAGTCTAAACATACAATAATTATGAATTTGCAATGTTCAAGTTTTTAATGGGTGAGTTAACATATCAAAGTCAATTTTCTTTTCTTGAATCACTCTGATTCTAGTTAAAGTATGGGAATAAAATTGAAGGCCTTATAAAGTGATATGTGGATATACTAGTAACCCGGGAAACTTTGCTTCGTATCGAAAATAAAATTGTCCGAACACCAATCTAATTTTAAAAAATTTATCGTAAAACCAAGCTGTCATCGGTCATAGACAGAAATTGGCTGTCACGGTGAGCGTTCGCGTGAAATAAACAATAAAACTCGTTGACGTAACTTGAGCTGTTGTAAATGTGTTTAAATGATTTCTTTTATTTTACTAACAAAATCATTAAATAAATGCGTTTAAATAAAATTCTGAATTTTTTCACAGTTACTGAAAAACTTCTGAGTTGAAGCTATTCTATGAAAAATCAAAGATAGAAAATTATATTGTTTGTATTTTTTGAGTTTCTAACATATATGTATATATATATATAAAATAAATCAATATGTTCATTTGTCTCTGAGTTAAGTACTTTTTTGCACAAATGTTGATGACCGATTTTCGAGATACATTCTTTTACATTCATGAAGATTATTAAGTATTCAAAGTCTCCTATCACAATGACATTTGCAATGTTCTCTTTAGATAGGCACCTTCTCAAATTTTCATTATAATTTGATATTGGATAATTGGAACAATGATACAATTGTAAACTTTTTCTCATATATGCGTAGTGCAATTAATTTTTTTTCAATGCCAATGACAGCTAAGAATTGGTGAATGTTTAATAATTATTTCAGCAAGTCATAATTCCGCGAAATGGTGTAAGTTTCCACGGGTTATTATTATATGTAAATGTTATTTCCTTGAACCTTCAACATAACTTTATCTCTTCAAATCAAGATCTACATTCAAGTCATTATCACACTCACCTTCCGATCGATCTGTTTTACTGAGGTAAGGTACTGATTCGAAAATATCCCAATCAGATAGATGGAACTTCATTTTTACCAGAGAATATTGCAATTTGAGAAGAAGGGTTCTGATTGTGAATTCAATGCTTGATTTTATTGAGGTAAATCGAATATCTTTCAAAGTTCAAATTTGCACAGCTTCTGCTAATGTTAATTGAACATTCTAGACTATATTTTGTATAACTCTGTAGCATTCCTTTTTAAATAAATAATCTCCCAGAATGAGGAAGTATAAAATTCATAATGAAATTTATACAGATAAGACTAGCAACAATTAAGTATGGTTCATAAGTCACTTATACGAGATTCTCCATAGAACAACAGTGTATCCATTTATATATAAATGAATTCGGCATTAATCCATAAAGAACGAAATTCATTTGAAAAACCTTATTTATGAAGGAAAGCAACTTATCAAAAATATGAAGTAACAGGCACTGTCATCAGGACATACAAAATTTAAAAAGTACATTTTTTTAATTACTTCCAATATAGTTAAAGTATGCACGTATGATTAAAAAATTATATTCATAGATTCTTATTTTAACTAAGAATTTTATACACAGAAACATCATTAAATTCGCGCCAAGTATGTATGTACATTATTGAAGCTACCAAGTGACTAGAATGTCAACGAGCAACTGCACAATCATGGAGTTACCTAAATACATTTAGTAGATCCGCAATCAATGATTTTGATTCCCATGGTAGGATCGTCACTACAGCAAGTTTTAACTATAAACCCTATCGATATCTGGATCCCCTGTATTAAAAAATAAATATGAATATATTTGAGCAAAATCTATTTCCACGGATATATAATATACGCGTAGGCATATAATACATAATATATCATATACTCTCTATAATTGTACTCTTCACTCTTGCCTTCGAAGCGAAACACTATGTATATATTCGAATATATGAATATCGGGGAAAGTTGAGAAATGCAAGTGACAAGAGAGGCTTGCCCTGATAAATCGAAGCAAATGATAGGGCGCGTGTGAGGCTTTACAGTATTAGCTGAGACACAATGGAGTGCATATACTCTGGCGATATACACACACGGCGAGATGGGGGGCGGGTCGGTTGTTACGACGAAGCGGACGCGTCGGACGAGGCGGGCCCCAGCCTGGCCGGGGCCAGCTGGGGGCAGCCGAGGCTGGACTGCCAGAGCCTGGCGAGCTGGTGGTGCAGGAGATGGGCGACGGCGCCGCGGTCCCTGGCCAGGTGGTGGGCTAGCAGCAGGTTCACCTAGGAGTTGGGCTCCTTGCTGCTCCTGCCGGTGCGCCGCCTGTGGCCCATCGTCTTCTGCCACTGCATGTTGTGCTTGAGCCGCATGTGGCGGCGCAGGTCAGTCCTGCGGCTGAGCGTCGTCTGGCAGAGGCCGCAGGTCGTCTGGTTGCGGTGCACCTCAAGGTGCTGGGTCAGCGAGGCCAGGTGCCTGTACACGCTGCCGCACAGGCTGCACGAGAAACGACCCGGCCCCTGCTGCAGCGCCTCGCTGCCCACGAGCTTTCGCTTCCGGCCCACCACCCCCGCTGAAACACACAGTCAACCACTTCACTGCGACCCAGCTCATCCTCATCCACATTCTCCTCCGCATGCTCCCGTACTCTCCTCTCCTGCGAGCTCATCGCTGCAAGCTTGCGACTCTTCACTCACTCCCTCTTTCTTACAGTGATGGGCTTTCATTGCACGCGCATTATCATACCGCCACACAATCGGGCACCATTTCCCTTTGAGCTTTTTCCACGGATTTCATGTGTACATGGCCCTGTGATTTTGGTGTTGTTGGCGGTTCTACGAGGTCGTTTGTGCAACTTATGACTGGGCGATGCAAACGTGAAATTTCATAGCGCGCATACATTCACGCCAATTGAAATATCTTATTTCGCTCGATTTTTTCAACAGCACTTTAGCTTAGCGTACACACTGAAGATCAGTGGATAATACAACGGTGTCGTTGCAGCCTCAAAGGAATAATGCCAATTAAAACTCCTGTGTACCTATACTCTCCTATCAACGATTCTTCAATTGAAAACCTCTCTGAACATACTAGTAAGGGCGCAGGGCCGGATTCCGTAGCCGATGGATGGCCCAAGCTCCATCCAGGTTTTTTCTATGTAGTTTGAGCTGCTAAACACGAATTTTGAGGGTGGACAGCCGGAAAATGGGTAGGAAAATTTTTAACGAGAATTTTCCGAGAGCGATAGAAAAATCAGTTTTTTGCGAAAAAAAAATACTTTTATATTCTCCTCAGCATTTTGCACATAAAAGGTCTGTATACATTTTTCACGAAAATGCGCCGTTCCGGAGTAAACAATTCCCAAACTTTGAGAAAATGCGATTTTTCCGATTTTCAAGGTGCTGCTGCTCAGTCACGTCACAATATTTTCCAGTCCACCCGGTCTCGAACTGCTGTTTTGGGTCTCAACTGAAGATTTTGATAGTTTTTGAGCCGGAAAAATAGTATTTTCCAACTTCCCGGCATTAGTTTTCCAAGCACCTCCAGCGCCCTTTGATTACGCTTATTCACGTGCTAAAGGGTTTTCCGAGGTTAGGTCGATGATTGGATTGTTTTGGATGGGTTGGGTCGATGGGTGAATTTTCACCCTCATCAGATTTTCATTTAGAATTGCTAATTTCAGTGTTATTTGAATTTTCCGAATTTTTTCCGAATTTCCTAATTTTCCTTCGGAAAATTGAAATTTAGAGAATTCTAATAAATGGGAAAACATTATCGAAAGCAATTGGGCCGAATCTAACCATCGACCCAACGTCGGAAAACCCTTTAGCACGTGAATAGGCGTAATCAAAGGGCGCTGGAGGTGCTTGGAAAACTAATGTCGCATTTTCTCAAAGTTTGGGAATTTTTTACTCCGGAACGGCGCATTTTCGTGAAAAATGTATAAAGACCTTTTTTGTGCAAAATACTGAGGAGAAATATGAAAATATTTTTTTTTCGCAAAAAAACTGATTTTTCTATCGCCCTTGGAAAATTCTCGATAAAAATTTTCCTGCCCATTTCCGGCTGTCCACCCTCGAAATTCGTATTTAGCAGCTCAAACTACTTAGAAAAAACCTGGGTGGAGTTTGGGCCATCCATCGGCTACGGAATCCGGCCCTGCGCCCGTACTATACGGGTAATGTGGATAAAAGAAAATGATAAATATTGTAACACGTGATTGTCTTTTGATAATTGTGATGATTCGGATTACGAGGAATCGATTAAAGCAGTTTGACCATATCAATTTCTGAAATATGAATGTCGAATCTTTGAAATGCAGCTGGAATGAAAGCAATACGTCTATATATTTATTACACTATAAGCGGGTTGATTGGATATGAAATGATTTATATGCTTTTTGAACTGATCATACTTCTCCTTTTCTAACACCAACATTCAAGGCTCTGTTAGTGTGCAAAATAATCGTGAAAATTATAAAAATAGTCCAAACCAGTTTTACCTTCGTTTTGAATCTATATTGTTCTCTATATGAGTTAATCTTCATCAATTAAAATTAAGTGTATAGGCGAGTAACTATAAGTACAGAGGGAGGATAATTTACGTCACTGTTTATTGACATTTCAAAACTTTATTCACACATATGTTACTTACATGGTTTAGTAAGCAAAACATAAATTTACGTAATTTAAATATAATATATTTTTATATTGATCAATTACGCATACACACATCTGCACATTTGCACGTGCGTGTATGTCGAATTGAAGCGATATTGATCTTTTTATTCACTTAGCAAAATAATAATTGGCAATCTTGTACTTAACGGTACTATGAATTATGAGGAATGTGCAAATTCATTTTCATTCAAGTGAACAAAAATAATATTCCGAATATTTTCGCTGTAAAGCATAATAAATACAGAAATTTTTTCTAGATAATTCGATGACCTTAATTAAATATAACTATCTTCTCGCATCATTTTAGATGCACGAAAGAATTGCATCTTATAGAAATGTTACTTCTTTTAAGAAAGTACGAAATTGATTCTATGCAATTCCAATTTGGTATCAATGAAGTACTAAATAATAAAATAATAATTGGCTACTAGTAGCGAATATCGATTACATTTGCATTCTAAAATAACATATAATAAAAATAAATATACATAACACTTTGAATTGCACTAATATTCATCTCACACTGACTGTAAATTAAATCTAGATGATTGCAAAAAAATATACGTAAGCTATGATTCAGATTAACTGAAACATTAATTTAATGAACACCTTTTCCATCAATATTTAATTTTCCATTAATTTTCTCATACTTATAAATAAATAAAATTAATAAAACGTTAATCGATTTCGTTTTGACAATCATTACTGGTCATTCATTGATTTTTCAAACTATGGCTCATCAAAGGATGGCATTTGTTCAAAATATCAAAGCATTGAAATTCAATTGTATACGTCAAAATATTTATTCCGTGTTTAGAATATAGTGCGATTAATCAATGACTCATGCAGTACATACATTAAAGACAATCACAAAAAATATTTTTCAGTATCTGCTTTGGCAATTCGAAAACTCATTTTCATTTATTTGGCATTTCACCAAACCTAATTGAAAACTAACGAAGAAAGTATCATGATTGCAAGTCTCGAATTTATTTGAAACGTTGTGAGATTGTTTTTAGACACTCGAAAAAATAATATTTACATTTGTTTACTAGTCCAACGTATTCAATTTTCTAAAATATTCGTAAATCACCTTTGATTTTGAACTCAAAGATAATTCACGGATATCTTCGGGAAATTGAAATGGTAGGCTCAACAGTTATATATTATCTATCTACTTTGTTATTCGAAAATAATCTCAGGAAATTCCAACTAAATCGGAGATTTTCAATCTCGATACCTTTCTTCTGAGAATATATCTAATGATAATAGACATTCACAATATATGGAACTTCTTCGTGACAAACACAAAAATTATCTACAGCACTATGTAGCACTATGTATATTTTTCTTGAAATTCTCTTCAAATTCATTTTGTCTTCTATTAACAATCAAGAAAAAAATAAAACAAAAACTTGATACGTTTACGATGAAAGAACAAATTGAAAAGATAATCAATTGAATTCTTCTTAGACTATGGAAAAAATGTTAAGCTCTAAAATGCAATTTATCTTCCATTTTTAACCCATCATTTTCTTACTATATATCCTTTGAACTCATTAAAATCAGAGATCACACGAAATGTTTGGTGTGTATGATAACTTCAAATTGGTTAAGAGACTAGTATGGCATGATATATATCTTTTGGCTTAGAAGGGTTTTTTCCCAATTACTAATGACCTTTTATCGAAATAATTCAAGTAGTTTTACAGGAAATACAACTATAATGGAAAAATTTGATTAAGGGGCACTGTAGGAAACACACACATACACACACACACACACACGAACACACCTGTGTGTGAGTGTGAACAAGAAATCTTCGCTGACTTATAATTGCAAACTGCGGCATTTCATCTGGAGCTATTGGGGCGCAAATGCTAGGATAAGAAAAACATTGTTTCGACCCCTATCCGACTTTCCTAAGACCAGCTCATGTATTATTGTGTAAAGAATGTTACATTAAAAGAATTACTAAAAATTTTTCTATAACGTAATCTTTAGAATGACAATAATGTGCAATAAAACCAATAATACCGTATAACTCGAATCCCATCCTAATCCCAAACTGCTCTTGATATTTTATTCGTGTGATTTCCCAAGTGAAACGTTACACGAGTTTACTTTAGCAGGGATAAGAAAATTAAATGATCGGAGGCACTTTCTTGTGTCCTAGCTTCAGACAAAACGTCGTAAGTTGAGATAAAAAGACAGCGAAGATTTTTCGTTAACGACCTAGATCAAAGCAACTCCCATGGAACCTTTCATGAAAACTCATGACACATTGAAGACACATTTGATTGTGCAGAATTATCAAATCCAAATATTATAGAGATAACAATCATCTTTGTTTAGAATCGAAACGGTTTTACGATGTAAGTACTACGTATATGAGTATACGTAAAATGTATCTTCCAAATACAACAATTTTCATCCAATTGTACGAATGTTTTCATCGGAAGTGACACGGAAATAGAGTGGATATGAAAAAGGCAAGAACAACTTCATCGACAGATGCGTAGCCTAAATATTCAATTCAATTTTGCTTCTTGTGCGTAATATTGCTATTTTCATCCCTACTCTAGCCACGCGTCACTTCCCAATAGCGAAGTTAACAATAAAAAGTTCTTCTCCGTTCGTGTATGATTATGTAATATTCATAATAGTGTAGACGACAAGTAAACCATTGCTTCGAATGGGAATAGTGGCAGATATGCTATAGTTTAATCTTAGAAAAACTTAAAGCATCATACATCTATAAATTCTTCCAGTTCTCGAAATAAAGATACATCTTGCCTAAGAAAATGCACATTCCTCTTAAATATAATGATAATATTTAAGTACTGAAAAATTATCTGACTAGATAAAATCATTTGTGTCTTTGTCTATTCGATTCTTTGGTTATAAAATAGATTTACAACGCACATAAAAATAACTATGGTATATCTCTGGTCGCTAATAAAATACAATGGAGGTGCACGTAAAAAGTTATAATAGTGAAGACGGAAAAAGTCCTATGCAAATTACTCCCGATGAACCTGAAAATCAAAGAGTCAAACATCTCTCTCTCTCTCTCTTTTTTCTCTCTTTCTCTTTCATTTCGTTCTCTTTCTCTCTCTCTCCCAATCTCCCTTTCTTTCTTTCTCTCTTTCTTTCACACTCTCTCTTTTTCTCCGACACACAAGAGACAGACTCGAAAAGCAAAGTCGGCCGAGAGATGAACCAGCGAATAATCCGTCCGCAAAATCAATGCAAGTATATTATCAGAGTAGAATAAAATTGAGGCGTGCGAGTGGCGTGTACTGCACGCGGATCGCAACCATAATTATTTTCACGCGCGAGCACACAACAGTGTATATATATGTACACGCATATGTCGGTGTGTCATTCAGACCCAGGCACGCACGCATCATATTGAGTGATGGGACGAGCCGGCAGCGTCGGCGCGCGCGTCATGCCATACTCTTTCACGCACGCGGACAGTTGTATACGAGTCATACAAGCGGCTGGAGGCGCGTGAATGCAGGGGAACGATCGCGCGGCCGTCAGCCGTCGCTCCATTGGTCGTCGTCCGGTCGGCGCGGCTACACTAAGGGATTGGACTGGAGGTGATTCTCTCGACGCTGCTCTCCCTGATGCGGATGGTGGTGAAGGTGCCGGACTCGGTCTGCGAGCCGGCGGCCGTCGAGCTTCTGCTGGTGCTAGTGGTGCTGGTACTGGTGGTGGTGTTGGTGGTGGAGGTGGTGGTGGTGGTGGTCGAGTCGGAGGTGGTCTGCGCGGCTGCCGCCGCCGCCGCCGCCACCGCTGCCGAGCTTATGCCCAGCCAGCCGTGGCGGTTCTTCAGGTGGCGCTTCATGTGCGTCGTGCGGCTCAGCACTTTGTGGCACACCGGGCACTGGGTCGTCCCCTTGTGCATGTTCATGTGCTTATACATGGAATCTCGGTTCCAGAATGATTTACCGCACAGTTTGCACGAATGCGATGGTTGTTCGATGACCACTGTACGAGAATCTAAATCAAATACAAACAGGCTTGTTTTAACTATCTCTATCGACAAGCTCACTCGTCCTATCTCTCTCTCTCTCTCTCTCTCTCTCCCTTTCTTTCTTTCTCTTTCTCTCCATCTCACTTTGCCCATATCAATTTTTTCCACTCGTTTCGATGCAGGCAACTTTTCTTTTTTATTTTTCTAGAAACTTTGGGATTTATTTGCAAGACCTTTTTTCTCCTTAATTATTATGCATCTGCCTCTCACACAACTCTTGTCTTCAAAAACTTGATTCTGGCAAAATTATTACATTTCACCGACTCTGGTTTTACTTAATGATACCTGCGGTAGAAGTTGATGGAATGCAGAACAACGAAACAAAAATCACATTAGCACTCATTCTCTCAAATGAAAAAAAAATAGTCATGCTACAATATGACTTCTAACTAAAGAAAAAAAAAAAGAAAAATCTATTCAAGTACCAGTAACAAAATCAAATATTTAGACCAATTGTGATGGACACTCGAATGTTGGATATATCGGCGGGTTGGAGGTACAACACGGCAACTCAGTTTCGCTCTGTAAAACGTGATACTTGAGCGATGAGGTGAAGAACACAATTAGTCGCCCGAAATTTCACGTTCTTCGAAGTTTCCCAAGCCGAGTTACCACGTCTTCGCCGCGTGAAGCTGAGTTGTTGCGTTTCCCCTAACTTTAACCCAGAGATATATAACTTACCGATGTTTACGATTTGATTTATTGATCATCTCGTTGGCAGTTAACTGGTTTATTAGAAAAAATGAAATTGAATTCAACATCGTTCATGAAATACTACGGTTGGATTTGCACTGGTACTTCTTAGTTGAATGGCAGACCAAATGAGACGTTGACATTTCAAAAACACTTAACTATCTCAATGACATGCATGAAAATATTAATTCAAAGTACTGACTGATAAAATAAAGGACGCAATTACAAAACAAGCGATAATCAATATAACAAATTATCAATCTATTTAAATAGTATACATACAACATTAATTAATAAGATATGAGTTAGAAAATGCAGAAATAATTATGTGAAAGTTCTTGCGACGGTTCGACAATCATGTTCCTTCTATTGGTGCGATATAATGATTTATTAGACTACAGTAATTACATTTTCGAGTCGTTTTGTAATCAAGTTAAGGCTTATCACTCGAAGCTTAACACGATAGCAAAGGTTTTAGTAAAATAAAACAAGTGTGAAAAACTAGTTTAGGATAGATATCGGTAAGTTGAACAAACTCATTCGAATCAATGAAACTATTCTTTTTTATGGTTTTTTATTTGGACACATATTTATCTTGAAGATGAATAGTAAACTTCACTTCAAAATTCAATTTTTTTTTCGTTGTCAATAGAATTATTATTATTTTTAACGATACTTTATAGTATTCATAACTATGGTGATAACTACTGCTACTACTATGAAAAAAAAAAACTGAAAATTATTCGATTCGGTCTTAGGAACGCATTTGTGTATAATGTAACTATAATTTACGCTGAAGTAGAATCAACTACTCAACAACATCAATCGCTATAGATGAAAACACATCAAGTCATACTGGGATAACTTAACATAATTATCACACTAATATCACTTCTTGTAATATAAAATTTTTCTATAAATGCTTATATTATCAATATTCAAGAATGATTTTGATTATTTTATTCGAAGTGATCAATTGTAGAATATCAATAACTTTGCTCCTAAGAATAATAAATAGTATAAAAGTTAATGAGTATAAAATTTTGTTAAATTAAGAAATTAAGTATTGAAAGGAGCGTTCTACGTTAATCCTGGACTAATGCTCTTGGATATGTACGTTGTACTTATAAGATTGAATATTAAACTTGATCATAAGATGATATGAAAACTATGTAAGTATAGCGACCAACGTAGAGAAGCTCACAAAAACGTCAATATAAAATTGACATCAAGGATGATAACAAGTAGGCCCGTAATTCGTCTCTGTCATTAATCACTAGAATCAAGTACACAAAAAACGGCGGCTTACAAAAAATGGTCAGTCTCGTGGATAATATATATATATATACATATCTATACACGTATACACATATAATAATCTTAATGTATATATGCATATATATACATATATACATATATATTTTTATGACTATTGTAAACAACCAGCTCGCGGATAGAGTTATTGGCTTTTTTGAGAAAACGATCGATTATAAAAAGGTTACGCATTGAGTCTGACCCCGTGAACGTTGACCATATGGCATCGCATAGTGTACTTGCGCGTGAAGACAACCTGACAAATCGGACAGACGGTGTCACCCCTGTGTATACTGCGGTGGTGGGCAAGGGAGTCGCCGCGAGTGTAGCTTTTACCGCAAACGTCGCAAATCCAACGACCGTTCTCCAGATCTTGGATCGGCCTAGTACGTCGCCTCGACTCAACCACCACGTTGCTCACGGCCTGCTGGAGTGGATCCCGAGGCCCTGGCACTTCCTCATTTCCTTCTGCGCACATAATCCAAAAGGAATTCCCATTCACACACATTGCTTTACTTTAATTTGTTTTTTATTTTTTTTTCTATCTCGGTACAGTATATACAGCCCTGTCTCTCTATAGTTCAAGGGTAGTAGCCAAGTCTTAGAGAGTACGTTTTTATTAATTTTTTCTTCTGCCAGTACAACCTATAAGCATTACCCAACCGTGAACCTTACACCAAATTAAAAAGTAATTTACCGTCTAATTAAAGAAGCTTGTTAATTTAATATACAATTGGCATTTTTATTGAGAAATCATAAAGTTTAATAGTGTGTGTGAATAGAGAAGTTGTTTCGAATTTTAACTTGCCTATTGCTCTTTGGAATTTTGAAGGACTCGGGATTCGTTCACTAATAGTTGCTGCATTTTTCTTATCAATCGAATAAAAAGTTTTATAATTCAGTGTTCACCAGCGAGGTGCTCTGACATTAGATGTTATATCAGACCACAGTGAGAGACTTGGCGAATCAGTAATTCACAAGCTATGAGTTTTGATATATACTTTTTTTTATTAGAAAATGTCTACTGCTTTCATTCAGATTGGACACTGCACAGTAAATATTAATATACAAAGTAGAAATATATTTTGAATCTCGGCGAATTTCATACAAGCGTTTGTGATTCAACAGCGCATGCACACAAACGCACCTGCGTAAAACGTTTTTATCACAAAAATATTGTTCTCCAGCCACGGTGACAGGTTAACAAACATTCAAAGAATTCGAGCTTGCGAATCGTTGCGAAAAATGTTCTAAGTACTAGTACGAAATATATATATTTATATACATATATTTCTCCATCAAAAATAGAATCAACAACTTTTTTTTTCTTCAATTTATTTTCGAAAATTTGAACAGTTCGTAAATGTTTATTGAATTGATTCCAACAAGCCCATCAAGAACATAGTTTCTTGACAAATTTTGCCAATATTCCATATTTATGACCGGGTTTTTATAATTCATTTACTGATCACAACTCAACTTGAATTTCTTATTATGATCTTAATGCATTGATGCATGGAAACAAAAATACACAAGTATTTACATTTTTGCGATACACATAATTTACTGGTATCCCCGATTTGCTTTTAGCAACATGTTTCGCGTGTAAAATAATACCGCATTTTTAATTCGAACTTATAACATATTCTTCATTAACCTATGATATCCTTAACAGCTAGGAACTTTTTATAACTAAATTAAATAATGTCAAAGGGTTTTCTGAGAGTATAATCAACTATAAAGTCACGCAACATCGCTGAGGCACATGCTCATCTTGGATAAGAAAACGTACAAATTTTAATAATCGTGAAAACCCTGCAGAGCTTATTCAAGTAAAAAAATTTAGAAAGTATCGCTTCTAAATATGGCACAAATTTTTGTAGATTAAATATTTACAATGGAAACAAACAATAATAAAGCTGTGACACAGATGTCGGTAATGATTGAATCAGTTGGTTTCGAAGGTGGTAAGGCTCTCTTGCTTTCTTTTTCTCTTCGTTCATTTCTTTTTATTGCTCTGCACGTTTATCTTAGTATCGACATTCCACAAACTATGCTTATGTATTCGCAATAGGTGCACCCTCATATCGTAACTTCGACTAAAGATGCGTTGACATATGGGGCACCTGGTCTGACCCGTATGCAAATCCTTGTGAAGCGTCAAGGATATTGGGTGCTTGAAACCCTTGCAACATATTCTACAGCGAAATAACAAATCGGAATCCGAGCTCTGTTCGTTATCGTCATCATCGACATACGCGCCCAAATCGGGATTTGGGCCAGAACTACCACCTGTGTCTCCTGGCTGTTCTAGAATAAACAAATCGAACACATCACCAACGCGAATTTCATAAGTTTCTATTTTTTTTCCTTAAATTATATATGAGCGCATGGGTATAATTTGGAATCATTTTCCGATTATTATACACATGTACTTACGAATGTAGATCAGTGGCATGTGTAAAAAGCAAAAGCTAGAAGCCATATTAGACGAAGAACACATTCAAGCATCAACCCCAAATTCCCAACAGAGATAGGTATAGATGCATATTTTCTTTTAGACACGACAAACACAGTATGAAGTTGCAGTTCGATTCATTGAATAGTATATAGAGTCAAGCTAACCGTCACTACTTAGTAAAGTATGAAGTATAAAAATATCAAATTCCTATTCAATATTCAAAAAATTTGATATCAGTCTATTCTTTCATTTCAGATGCAACATAAAAAAATATATTCCATTATATCCTTACATTCTACAGTAGTTAACCCGTGTCATGTAAGCTCGGCTCATATTACGATGAGCTGTGAATTTGTACTCGTTACGTGTATCATGTAATATCTTAGATTCGACATTAGTCACGATTGTTGAAGTAAACATGCAGATTTTTATCATTTGTTTTCAACATTGTACTAATATCTTTAGAATGATGCGAGTGTCTGAAGCTTAAAATACAAGAGGCGTTATGGTTCGCTTTGTTTTGATTGATTTCGATATCTTGTAAGAGTTTTTTTCTTACTATCGCAATTTTCTATTAATTAGGTAAAAAAGACAGAGTTGAATATTATTACTACCTAATCGCGAAAAAACTTTATGTTGGAATAAATTACATAATATTCAAAAAGATATGTCATAAAATTGCATATTTACACACAAAAATAGTCTATATGTTACACGTTTTGGTATAATTTGTGAATAACTAATCTAACTCGGAAAATTTATCTGATTGAGTAGCATCTTGGTAAAAATTTCACGTATTTTCGATTATTCGTAAATTCGTTTGCAAGCCAACAAATTTTAAACTTTCATTCAAACTTCACCATTCGAGACTTTATTTTTTAGGATTGAATTTTAACCTTAATTTTCGGTGTAAAATTTTTATCACAAATTCAATATTAGTTCGGATAATGGATTTGAATAATAATTCCTAGTCCAAGTTTTGAAACATGTCATTTCAAATATTTTTTCAAAGGCCTTGAGAGTTGAAATAGAATCTTAAACTGAACAAATATTGAATAATCAAAGTCAAATTTAAATTTAAGAATTGTTAGCTTGAAAACGAACTCTCATGTATTCAGATGAAGATAGAATTTCTATGGTAAATTACAGAAAAATTTATAGTCATCGTAAGTAATTTAAATCCTGTGTACATGAAAATTCTAGGTTACTCTGAGGATTTCCTCCAATTTTTCAAATTGTAGATAAAACCAATTGACAAATCAAGACCGTATATATTGGAATAAACTCAAGAAATATTTATACGGGTCAAAAAGTAGTATACATAGTTAAGTAAGCCAGGAAGATTTGAAAGCATTATAAAGTACTGATCCCTTCCGAAACACAAAACTTAAAGTATAAACAGATAGTAGATAGTAATAAAATTCGTGTTTACCCTATCATAAATTGCAAAAGTCTAAAATACCTAAGCTAGGTAAAAAAGTGTAACGCGGAGTGTACAAATTATTTATAAATATATATATATAAATATCGACAATAAAATATCGGTAAAAGAGAAAACAGCTCTCGCGCGCAATCGACACAAGAAGAGTCGACAATTGTAAGTCCATATGTATAAGCACCGCATCGTATATACTTATATATACAAACACCAAGACACTGTTTCGTAGGACGAAAGCTTGTGCAGAGCGAGAGCGACGAGCGAGACGGATTTCGAATGTATACGTATATATATATATATATATATATATATATATATATACATGTATATGCTATATAAACAAAAGTACGTAGTCTACCTTGTGGGTATTGATATATTAGATAATGAAAAAATCGAGCAAGGGTCGATCAATTTGACGAAGAGTAATGGTAGTGGTAGTGGCATCGGCGGCGACGGCGGTGGTGGCGGCGGCGTTACGGTCGGTAGGCGGTGGTTGGTGCTATGGAGGCGGGATGTGGGGGATCGAGCGCAACTCGTGGTACTCGGCGAAACACGGCCACCGGCACAAGCAGGCATTGCAGGCCCAGCACTTGAAGCGCGTCTGCCTGAGCTTGCCCCGCGACGTAAGCACTCCGCGGCGCTTGCAGTGTATGCACACTTTGCCGTGACCGTTCGCTTTGCTCAGGCTATGAGGCTGATCGGACACGAACGAAACCCCTGATCCTGGACAGATATTTTTCAAGTTTTTTCCTCTCTCTCTTTCTCTCTCTCTCTCTCTCTCTCTCTCCCTCTCTTAGTCAATGTCTCTTCCTCTCTTTCTTCCTCCGTGCTTTCAGCATTATTTTCAAAGCTTTCACTTTCTCTCTCTCTTTCTCTCTCTCTCTCTGTCCTTCGAAATTCTGTCCTTTTTTGTTTTACTGTTAGTTTGCTTTCGTCTGCGAGCGTGCGCTACTGTATATTGTTTATATATACTTGCGTTTATATGAACATGTGTTTTTGTGTGTCGTGTTGGTGTGAGCCCGCGCAACTCTCTGCGATGTTGTGTTTATATATCATGCACCAACAATTAATGAAACCCTCATCCACCCAGCACCAACCAATTTATATATACATATACATATATATACAATAGCCGTTGAAAAGCCAGAATGTATGTTATGTTCAGATTATAGAAATATTAGTCACCAATACCCACAATTTAGCATTGCCAGGTGCTAACTTTATGTGTTGCTTTTATCTTCCGACTTTTAACTCGGTTATCATTTCGATTCTTATTTTTGATGAATTGAACGCAATTTGTACAGAGCGAAAAACCGCGTCGATGTTGGAAGCATTTGCTACGACATGTGACCGATACATCCATCGAAGTCCCTAATTGTTTTAACTTCGTGGGGTTTACCGTGTAAACGCTTCGACGCTACCTTCTATCTAAATATATGCTGGTTATAGTAGTTTGCGTATGGAAATTCATATGAATGCGGTTCGGCGGTGTCCACAAACTGTAGGCACAATAATTGATATTCGAAATAGATAAAAAACGTCGATAGGAAATCGAATGGTTATTTATTCACCCATCGATCGATCAAAGCCCTTCAATACTCTAATTGCCTTTCGATATCATTTTGCCAATTAATTAGTAGGAGGATTGATCAGATTAACATTAGGCCTGCAAGTGCAAAATTTCTAACTTATTCAATTTCAATTCAATTGCTCCAATAATGAAACTAATGAATTAGTGTATAAAATCATTCAACATGATTTCAAGTCACAACAGTCTAAGAATTCGATTTTCGTTAGATCCCAAGCAATATTTGTATTGTATAATATTGGTATCATATTTTAATTTATAGGAATATATTGAAGTTGAACGAATCAATGATAATATTTTATAGGGTACATCATGGAGTATCTGATTTTAAATTAGGTTTGCGGCATTTCGGTGTCGAAGAGGGAAATAAGTTCCATTTCCATACATTTTATCACCCTTGGTTACCAATCACATTTTATTCATAGATGTTTTATTAAAATAAATTAATGTATGCAATATTATGATACATGAAAGCTTTCTTTCAGTTATGTTTTTCAACCCAATTTATATCACAACATACGATAATATACGTGTAAGATGTAACGTAATTGCAGAATCGTTTTCTAGTTTGTGAATCTCTGAACAAGAATGATTTGATTTAGTTCAACTTGGAGTGGATCAACAATTGTAAGATGAAAGTGTTTTTTTATGAGAGATTAAATAATGATTTCTAATGTATTATGCCAAGTTCTACTTTGATGTTACAATAATTATTCATGATCACAGTGAGTCATAAATCAAGTTTTTACAAGATGTAGATTGGTAAGTCAGATTTGAATATACTTATACTTTAATATATAAGTAAATTGGGTTACTCAAGTATTGGCGAATGACTTTTGTCTAAATTCAAATATCCTCAGCTTAGATTTGTATCATCAAAGAACCATTTTGAATGATCAATATGAGTTATACTGATAAAAAATTTAATTACGAAATCCATGTACTAAGTATGTCATTCATTCGAAATTATTATCCGAAAAATCAATTGAAATACTAAAGTTCATCTATTCACGTTTGGATGGGACTGCGCAGAAAAGAATTTAGGCTTGACGAGTATAAGAATTCTTCGAATTTATGTTTAATTGGTATGAATTTCTTGACAAAAATTCTACCTTGATCATATTTTTTTAAGTAAAAAGAAATGTTGCACTTTTAGGTTCAGGACTAGCAACTAATAACAAATGTAATTGGACCTGATGATTTAATCAGGATGATTTCTTCTGGAATTTTCGTTTTTCAGCTCAAAGTTGTTCACACTAATAATTATTATTTTATGAATTTATAAACCTAACAGTTAAATATTATGATATTTGAAACTAAAGAGGTTTTTCAATAACTTTCTTCAAGATCTCAATAGCCATGCTAAGTTGTTTACAAAGAGATAGTAATACTTACCCAAAATATCTTATTGTAGTTTATTTACTAGTTTAGAAAAAAATGAAAAGAGTGTCTAGATACAATTGACCTAAAATAATACACGCTCGCATGCCACTCTCAGCTCTACCGCCACCAATACAATTTACAGCTTAGTCATTACAAAGAGTAGTTGATATATAGTGACATAATAAGAATAGATATACACTCGGGGGCACGAGAACACTGCACTGGATGCGTTTTCAACTGTTACGCGCTTTATTGTTGTTGAAACAGACAAGAACATAAAGATACCTATCATGAGTATACACTAAATTCGCAGTAATAAATGAATGATTGTTCCCTTATGAAATAGAGAATCACAAGACTCAAATCTGATACTTATTTGGAATATATCTGCTTTCCAGTGATTTCAGCTTATTTTGTCAGATTCAGAAAGGATACTTCTCATATGTGGTTATATTCACTTGTTACATTTCTGTCACGGTTTCTGGTTATTTCAATTTTCATTATACAAAAATTCCCAAAATTGTTTATTGAGTTATGTGTACGATTAGATAAGTTTCAAATGATTCTAAAAAATTATCGACACAAAAGAATACAGTTATCTAAAAAAGAAAGCACAAGTTTTTGCTTTAATTTTCATCAATTTTCTTGATGGAGCAATAGTTATCACAGTCACTAGACAAGTTTTCCACTGAATGGAGAAAATCTTACTAATAATTTCAATGAAAATTTTATTTTCAAGTAAAATTTGAGGAGAAAAACAGTGATGGCCTCAATTAACAACAACATCAAAGTTATTTAGAAGGAACATTAGTGATTGTCGCACACATACAGCACTTGGCAATGCTTACTAAGAACTACAAGTCAACCTACACCCGACTATCTTCACCACACACGTTTTTTTGCATTCAAAAATCCATGCACTCCTTATACACTATAAGAATTAATTTATTGAAAGACAATAGAAGTAGAAATAGTATGCAACAGACAAAAGTTTCTAATCGCCATCAAGAAACCAATCATGTTTATTTATAATTTTAATATATAGAAGATTTGTGGACCTGATTGATTTATAAGAGCATTATTTCAAGAAAAACCAAGCATTACATGAATGTTCCAGTAATTGAAAATATTTATATGGTGTTTGAATTGCTTTGTTAAGAGTATTTTTTCGTAATTTTATTGAAAGACAATAAAAACTATGAGACAAAGTAGATTTACGTGTGAAGAAAGTTTTGAAAACTTATAAACGAATCATTGATATCCAAATATACTTCCAAAAGAAATAGGAAAATGTTCTACAATGTTTTAAAGGTATTGTAGATATTCATCAACATATTTGAAGGAAAAACTTCTATAAGTTAAGATGACATGGACCAAAAGAAAATCAGGTTCACAGGATGAGGTAAATGTTATAAATAAATAGATTTGAGAGTCTATGAGAGGTATTGTGCATTTGAAACAATAATAATTAAAGCAAAAATCAATTACTTATTATTGCTTCCATTTTCACCCAAGTTTTTTGTACCAGATTCATCCGTATGCCGTATGATAATGCAAAAGCAAGAGGCTATAAGGCCATTGTACTTATTTTGATGAGTGAGTTTATTAATTAATAATTAGCTAACTACCCCTTTACTAATGTATAGTAATATACATTAAACGTATGATACTATTCCAATGGACACTGTGTAACTTATAGAATCCATATTTCACAGCAGAAGAGTGAACAGATAATTGATGTGAAATAAACAGACAAAATTCAGTAATAATAATAATATTCATCATGAAATATGGACTCTGATATATATATTTTAGAATTGCATCATAAAATATTTGGAAAAGTTGAAGGATTTTTAGAATTTATTCGATGTGGCAAGATATTCAAGTTATGAATCAATAATTATTGAAATATTGAAGTTTATAATTATCCAAAATATCAAATATTTTATAAATGCAACACAAATAATTTGGGGTAAAGAATATTTACAGCAGTCACCATTGCACTTGTAGTTGAATTATTTCTTGACAAGATGATTAAAGATAAGAATCAATTGAATTTAAACAATCAACTTTATTAACTAATGGCAGCTACTGTAAATAGAATATTATCTGAAGTTGACTGACTCACCTTGAAGAGCGTCGTGTGATATCCTTTCTCCAGAACTCGTTCCAGGCTTCGCAAGTAAGTAACCTGCAAGTTAATGACAAATCATTATTGCTGTTCAAATGTACATCATGATTGTACGAATACATCCATTGGATGAATAAAAATTAATTTTAACCTATATCTGATGACTTGGATGCATCTAAGTCTGAAGATTGATTGGAGTAGAATGTCTGGGAAATATCTGGCTTGTGGTCATTTTCTATTATATCAGGATTATCATCCATTAATTTGTTAGAACTTTCACCCGCGCTCTCTTCGTAACTACAACTACTACCATCTTGCTCAAGGTATTCAGGCATTTCTAGTTTTAGATTGGGCATAAGAGGGATGATTTCAACAGGATCGGACCCTGACTGACCATCCGACTTGGCATTATCGGACTCTTTGGGCGAAGAGGCATGCCTATTTGACTTTTCAGAATGCATGTTTGAGTTTTCCCTTCTTCTCTTCTTGTTTGGTGGTGCATCTGACTTGTGTGTATCTAGTGTGTGGTATGGCAACGGCGAACACGGAGACTTGCTCCCTTTGTCGTTGGTTATCACCTTTCCTGAGGCGTTCCTCAATTGTACTTCTGGCTCACTGGGAATTTCCACGTCATCCTGTACAGATAAAAATCCACAGTCAGGACTGAAAAATGTTTGCAAGTTTAGGGATGAAACGGAACAAGGACACTGACCTCAATAACACTGTCGTCCTTCCTCGAACCATCGGTAAGGCCCTGCACGGCCAACAGCTCAGCTGTGGTCATGAAACTGTCCAGCTGTTCCTGGACAACATTAACCTCGCCCTGGTAGATGAAGTCGACGAGGGCGGCGAGGTCGTCGAATTTGACATTCCTGAATATGATGACGGGGTGCTGACAGGGATTCTCCTGGAAGAGAATTGGGGCATGAGTACACAGGGCGCAGGGCTCGCGAAACAACGGACAACGTATAGATTCGTCTTACCTTGAACAGGTCACGGAAGTAGGTGCTGCACGCGGAGAGGAGCATCTTGTGCGCCCTGATCCGTTTGCCCTCGCAGCTGAGCGTGACGTCGACGAGGTCCTCGTCGCTCCTCAACGTGTCGAACGCCGAGGTGATGTGCTTGAGATAGTTGTTCCATCTGAGGGAGAACTGCTGGCTGGTGCCCATGGCTGCGGCTACGGCTGCTGTTGCTGCTGCTGCTGTAATCAACACGGGCGCACTCGTTACAGAGAGAGAGAGAGAGAGAGAGAGAGAGAGAGAGAGAGAGAGCGCGAGAGACAGAGAGGAGAGCCGAAGCGAAAGAGAGACGCGTAAAAAGTCGGGGCAGCACGCAGCGGAGCAGCGCGCGCTGGCGTACGTGCGTTCCCAGCTAAATCGAGCGGTCCGCGCGAGAAAGGGGCCGTGCGCGCGGCCTGCGGGGGGACACGCGCGGGGCGGGCGGGGGGCAGGAGGGGGGTCAGGGGGAGAGGGGGAGCCCCCACGACGAAGCACACACGGGCGAGCGCGGCGAGCGGCCGTGTGGCGAGGGTGCGCGGCCCTATAGCCTCCCTCCAAAGACGCGACTATTGATTGCGCGGCGCGCGGGCCCCGTCGCTCGCGTAAACAAGCCGCCGCCGCCACGCACGACATCGCGCCTCTCTCGTGCAGCTCTCTCGCGCGCGCGACAGAGATAGAGCGAGAGAGAGAGACCCTATATATATGCCCAGCCCTGCAGGCGCCACCGCCACCGCCGCCGTCGCCGCGACTGTTCACGTTTATAATTCTCCGTACGCGCGTTGTATCCGCCACTCGAGCTCTGGACTGTGGCTTACGTAATGTGGCTGCCCCAGCTGCTGGAGAATTCTCGCGTGCCCTCTTGGCGATGAGCTGCTGGTGCGCTGGTGTGCGCGCGGATTGCAGCTGCTCTTCTCTCGGGACGGCCGTCGGCCAGCACACTGCGCAGCGCGGCCCCTTCTCCTGCGATAGCCCGCGACGTCGTGGTCGGCTCGACAGCACTGAATCACTGAATATGCGCTCTCGCTCTCTGCCAGAAGCAGTGTTCCCCTGTAGTCCCCTTCCCCCTCCTACTCCTCCCAGCCACCCAACTACCCTATGGCCCGTGCCCACACGGAGATCCCACACCTGCTGTAGGCTATTTGCTGCCGATCGGTTGGCCACATTGCACAACTAGACCCTAGACTCGTGCGTTCCATTTAAATCGCGTAAGATACGGCTCGAGATGTATTGAGGTTATAAACACAAGCAGAAGAGATATATTGTTTGATATTGTTTGGGAGCGTTCCGGGCCTCCTGTCTGCTCTCTCTCTCTCTCTCTCTCTCTCTCTCTCTCTCATGTCCGTTTATTTTGATGAATCTATCCGAGTAGAACGAGATGTCATTGAGGAGGTTCATGCACGAGAGGAACAAGTACAAGGAGGAGCCGAATTTCAAGCAGCTCGCTATTCTTTATCCGGAATTTCGAAAAGTCGCAATCAACGTGAGTGCAGAATAATCACACACTCTGTTGTGCTCGGCTTTCACTTGTTTCGCGTGTTTCATTCTTGAATAATATGTATTGTTGTTAATACTTTGTTACACCTCAGGACATAAGTGGAAAAGTGAGGATTAATTTCAAGGATGAGGAGAGCTTGAGAGTTTTGACCAAAACACTCTTGAAGCATGACTTTGATCTTGTGGTTGACATACCACCAAAAAATTTGGTACCAGCACTGCCTTTGAGATTGAACTACATCTTATGGATTGAAGATTTATTGAAGCATTCTGGGATTGACAAATTATCATCAATTCATGGGATAGACATAGGTTTGCATACATCAAAACTTAGTAAAGTATTGTTGTTTGACTAATTTTGATTTCATCAATCACAATTGAAATATTTCAATTTAGGCACAGGAGCTATCTGTATATATCCTTTGTTATTTTCTAAAATCTACAAGAGTAAAATGACATGCACAGATATAGATCCCAAAAGTGTTGATTCAGCTAAGAAAAACATTGAAAATAATGATTTGCAGAAATACATTAAAGGTTTGTATATCCATAGGTATTAAAAATTAAAACTACGTATTTCATATTCTTTGTTTCTTTTTCTTTGCAGTGATTTTAGTTGAAAAAGAATCAATTCTGAAAGGAATTTTTGCAAATGACAATGAATATTCATTTTTGATGTGCAATCCACCATTCTTTGAAACTGATAAAGGTTTAGGAAAACAGCCTAAGCAAGAACCGCCAAGGAATGCTCCTACTGGTAATGAGAAAGAATTAGAAGTTAAAGGTGGAGAGAAACAATTTATTCTACGTTTAGTTGAAGAAAGTTTAGAATATAAAAATAAGATAAAAATTTATACAACAATGTTTGGCCAGAAAAATAGTTTAGCCTTCTTGAGATCTGAATTAGCAAAGAAAGGAATATCTAATACAACTTGGACAGAGTTTTGTCAAGGATTTACAAAAAGGTATGCAATAATTTATATTTTCCAGTATAATAAAAGTGTCTGTTAATAATTGTTTTGTTTTAGATGGGGCATTGCCTGGACATTTATCACAAAGGATGAAATAGATTTAAGTACTGCTCCTGTCATAAGAACTAGGACAGAAGTTCAAAAGTTGAAAAAAGATAAATCTATGGAAATTATTTTTCCAGCCAGAGAAAATTTAAGTTCTCTAGACCAACTTGTGACTGCTTTGAAAAAATGGATCACAGAACTAAAAGTGAGCATGTTGTTAATGTTTTTATTCACATTCTTTTATTCTCTTCAAATGTGGATTCAAATATTAACAAGTAAAATCAATTCGCAATGTTTTAATAAAATAATAAAATTTTTTATTACAAGATTCAACTTTTCATCATTCTTTATGTCAATTTAGATTGAAATGAAAGAAATTCAAATAGACGAAGATGATTATCCTTGTTGGGCTTGTCAATTAGTAGCGGTCAATGATATGTGGTCTCACGCAAGAAGAAAACGACGTATGGCAATGCGTGAAGATGCTTTAAAGAAGCAACGTTTGGAAAATTCAGATGAAATGACCGAAAAATTGATAGCTGGATCATCAGAATCTACTATAGAAGAATCGAAGACTAACGGAAATGATGAACCATTATTAGTTTGTACACTCTTAGCCGGAGGAAAAGGCAAGAATGACGATGGTGATGACGACAACGACGATGACGACGACGACGACGATGGTGATAGTGAAGCAGAGAATGAACGTGATGAGAAAATTCTCAGAATTTGTATGCTGTATGAAAGTGGCCACGGTGGCAAACAGAGCTTAGAAACTCTGCGTCAATATTTAGTGAACAAATTGAACATTCGTGAATTTTTTCACAAGCAACAGCCAAGTAAACCAAATAAAAGAAAAAGGAAAAAGAAGAAGTTGAAAAAGAGCCACTGAGAACAAATCACACACTAGCTAAAAAGTTACGAATTCCGGTTGGTTCGAATTAAAATATTGTATATAAAATGATTTGTTTATTGTGATCATTCGTTTTACCAAATTACATAACAGATGATATATGTAAATCAGGTATTTCACTTCATTTATAATTAATCCTTATCTGCTAGTATCTTTGTATGGTACAATTCACTAACAAGTGCAATACAATGTTTGGTATAACTAACAAAAAATAATAGAACAGCACTGATTGATACATTTTCCAACGAAAGTCTTTGACATCTTTCATCAATCAGCATTGCTGTTAAAATTATTAGAAAAATAATAAGTAGGAAAGAGCGGTGAATAATTGACGAAACTCCAACTACTTTCAATAACTTCAACGCAGCTTCAACAAATAATCCTGCTACGTAATTTTAAATTGAACAATTATGATTATGGAGTTGTTGTGATTCACTTGTCAATTCTTTTTGATCGATTTTGATCTACAATTTTATTTTTACAATTTTCCCATTGTCAACTAAGTGTGCATGAAGGGAAAAGTAACTTTCGGTAACAATTACCTTGTAAACACTACTTACAATACATTGTTTATTACTAAGATGAACACTACTGTAAGAAAAGTCTAAAGGAACGTTGTATGACGTTATTTGGTGTTTTATTTTTATCAAAAAAAAAGTTGATTCCAACGAACTAACTATATCACCTTAATGAATAATTTCATTCAAATATATCTTCACGCTTAGAATAATAATAAAAAAATCCTATACAGAATCAAACGTTCCCTACAAAATCGCAAAGTATTATGATTAATTTTAACAACAAACAGAACTACCGTAGCTCCATAAATGAAGAACAAAAAAGTTTTAAATTATTCTTACCATGCATATGATTAAACTGAACTGGCTGATGAAGGAAGCACTTTGGTGTTTGTTCTACATTAATGTGTTATTGCATATATATTGTGATGACACTACAGCCTTATTGCTATTTCTAATTGAAGCTGAAGCGTTATTCATATTATTTGATTAGTTTCTAATGAGAGTATGTGATTGAACTAAATTCATCATGTTTCTAAGATGAATATTACAAAGGATTTTAGTTTTCAAGTGTTACTACCAATTCCGATAAAAGATTCGGAGTTATGTAACTCAACTGTATCGTACTCTTATGAAAAGCATTAATATGATGACGGAACCAAAATTTATAAAATTTGCAAAATTGCGTACTGAGTGTAAAATATGTTCTAAAATATATTGATTACCCAAAAATTTTCAGCAGAGAATTTCGGTCTCTGAATATGCAATGAGTTTTTCCAACTCGTAAGTCCAGTCTTTGCAATGTTATCTCATAATGTAAATAAAAATCCAATACGAAGATCAGGTTAAAAATTAAGTAAATTTGATTATTGATGATCTTGCTTCATTATGGTAGGTTAAAATATTTCTGTAAGATAGTAATAAAAAAGTACCATGAAAAATGAACGATAAGTTATGAAACAACCCCTTTTGCAGCCATTTACACTGAGAAATAACAACTATAAGTAAGAATCACTCAATGTTCACTTGCTCACTTATAACAAAATCACTACTTGTACGAAAATTTTAGTATGTTTGAGAGTAAGAGTGCACGTCACGTAGTCTTGATAAAAAACTTTCAAGTACCTTTGCATAAAAAATTTTTGTTGAAGATTATAAAAATATCGATAAGCAGGTACCAATTATTCTTGTTGAACCATCAACCGGTACATTATTCGTTTTCGATATTTTTTGGCTAGAAAATCAGATAAGGAACGACGAAAGACAGTATTTTTTTTTCAATATGCTTAGAAAAATTTCAATTTCAAAAGTATCTTATTCATTGAGATAATGTAAATTGATTTGTACTAATATCAATCGATCCACAAGAAATGAGTATAGGTCGTATCCTTCATGAAATTGACTAGCCAAGTAGAAAGAGCAATCGCTTTCAACAGTAACATTCGCACTTTTTAGAAATCCATTCGCTCAAATTTGTTTCGTGGCACTTGTAGATTTTTCAGCACTCGTTATTATTGATAACAAAATCGTATGTATTGCGTCAATACATATTGAACTTACAACACGTTTGACATTCTCAAAGGCTACTGTATTCTAAATTCTTCCTCGCAATAGAGCACCTCAACTCTAAACGCTTGTTGCCGTTGCTTCCCTCGTTTGATTATTAGCTACATAATAGGGAGCCTTTTGAATCTTCAAATATTACTCGAATCGATATTCAGTTATTGACAAACTAGATTTACCAGATATCTGTTTTTTCTGTATCACTTCCAATACCATGAATACTTGAATGTTTCCAACTTCAATCGACCATCAATTTAAATACTAAAACAGCCTTGTTCCCCAATCCACGCGAGTTCAAAAGAATAGCAGAGAGCACAAGGGAACAATCGTGTAAAAATATTGTCTCAATAACTATACACCGATCAAAAGTTTCAAGTGGGCAAGTTCCCTATCATACAAGACTAGGATGTACAACGCATTCCCGTTAGAAATCATAGTAGGAGAGCCGGTGACCGAGAGCTCAGCTCTCGGCGGTGATGGCCGCGGGCTCGTTCTTCGACTCCTCAGCGCTGCCGTTGATCATGTCGAGGGTGGTGACGGTGGTGGCCGGTTGGCGCTTGGCGATCTCTGCCTTGAAGTTTTCGATGTCCTGCTGGCTAATCTGTACGAAGAGGATGCCGTTGATAACGTTGAGCATGTCGAGGACGGAGCCCATACTTGGCGGCTGGATCTGGATAGGTGGCAGGCTCACGCCCGTCTTGCCCGTGTAGATCTCGTTCATCTTCTTCTGGAGTACGACCGCCTGGTGGGTTAGGTGGCGCAGGCAGTCGCTGCTCTCCTTCGTCTTCTCGTGCTCCTCGCCCAGTTGTTGCTTGTAGATCGCGTATGTTTCCTTCTCGTTGTTGAGCGCGGCCCGGAAGTCGCCCATGCACGATTGCGTCCTTGCCACCAGGTGATAAGACACGGCAACCTTGAGTGAGCGCTGGCTGTAGTAGCGCAGGTTGAGCGCGAGCGCGTGCTCCAGGAAACGGAGAGATAACTCATATTCGCCCACCGCGTGCAGAATCAACGAGATGTTGCTCTGCGAATTTAAAGTCAGATTCAAATGAACGAAAGCTCTTGGAACGATACAATGGAAGCTTTTGATTGTTAGCGCGTACAAATTAGAAAACGTCATGGAATCACATGTAAATATATACTCACATCGAGTAATGCTACTTCGGGATGATCTTCACCACACACGAGTAATGCAAGATATCTGGCTCTGTATAAGAGTCGCAGCGATGCAGAAACTTGTCCGTTTGCGAACGAGTACAAGGCCATGTGAATCTACCAGGGGTATGTAAAATTAATACTTCATAGTATCAAGATATAAATGCTTATCCAAGACAACACTGATCAGTTCAATTTTTTTTCTTTCATTAGGTCAATTCAATATGAGTTTTTCAAGATAGTTTTCTAAGTATATCCGAGACCTGAATGAAACTTGAACAATAATTTTCTTATGAAAAGATCGTACAGTACACTTTTCCTGAAATATTTGGAAAATTATAAAAAAATAAGAACTCATGAATAAACTTACGTATTCGGTGATTGTGTAAGGATGATCGATGCCGTTAACTCGTTCCGACATGAGGACGGCTTTTTGCTGAGTGGCTAGAGCCTCTGCGTGGTCTCCCATTATGTAGTTTAATCTTGCAAGCATGCGTAGGCATTGTGCGATTTCCGGATGCATAGCACCATAAACGTTGTTCAATAGATTCAGGGCCTCATTGATCAGTTCATAACCATCTTTCAAGTAACCCTGCTGAATTTTATTTTGACCAGTTGTGTAGAAATTGTAAGCGTCGCTAGCCTGCAGTTAAAAAGAGCACATGCCATTTAGTCTATCAACTTATGATATTTTATTTTATACCCAATGACGAATCTCTAACTCACTCTTGGATTGATGTGTTTTACAACTGGGAATATATTAAGAATGTCTTCCTCAAAGAAAGTGGCGCGATTCTTATTCTCGAAGTTGTACTCTCTCAGCAAGATTTGAATACCCGTTTTGATACAGAAGGCTCGGAGTAATGATATTTTCTGTAAATGGAAGTGTTCAATAGTAGCGTCCAAAGATTCGGGAGTAGGACATTCCCAATCGTAGTAGGCCTTCAAGTCAGCTTTAATTTGTTGCCAGAGTGACTTGGTAGTCAAGGAGGCCCACTCGACCTCGGACTGCTGAGGTCCGTTGTTTCTACCTTTTCGCTTATTTCGGCGTTTAGCGGTTTTGCTTTGAAGCTCTTCAAGATTTTGCTGTGGGTGAATGACTTGTGCGGATGACAAGAAACAATTGAGGAAATGACTGATGGCGGATGAAAGGCTCATCAGTTCGGCCCCCTGTAAGTGACGAGAGTCATTTGACAATATTTATAAATATTAATTTTATCAAAATATCAAAGAGAATATCAAAATCAAACAACTCACTTGCATGTAGGCCGTGAAAATGTGTTTAGCTGATCTAAGAATCAATTCAGAAACAGCGATGCGATGAAGGTACTGAAGTTGAGGAACTGTAAGCAGCACAGTTGCTAGTTTTCCAAGATATCGAACATTAATTCCTCTGCCATGCAATGCTTCGACCAAAGTACTACCGTCCATGGCAGCTGGCGTATGGTCTAAGCATTCGCGGATCTAAACATTGTTAAACGTCGAATTCATTTAGAACACGTTCAATTTTATGGATTTTCTCTTAAAGACGATTTGCTACTTACGAAGTTCGGGAGTTGGACGGTTAATAAAAAGTCAGCAGCATCTTTGACAAGCTGCCTTTGCTTTTTTAATGCTGGTCCATTAGGATCTGGGTGACGTACACCAGGTGAAAATACATCAGGGTTGAATTTTACATCAAACTCAGTTTCCCGTAGGCTGCCAACTGCAGCAGCAGCTATACGGACGATTTCTTTTGTACTTTCCTCCACTAAAAAAATCCTCGAATAAATTTCACCTTCGAGTGGATAAAAATGTATACATGAAAAAAATTAAAAAACTTGCATTCTTGTTTTTCTCCTCCCTTGATTGAATCTGTGATGCTCTCAACAATTTTCTTAGCTTCATCGGCTTCAATAGAAGACTGAACTGAATCTTCCTTATTGCTATCAACTGTTACGTGCTTCTGTTCCTCTTCTTTTTTTTCTTTCTTTTCTTTCTCTTTCGTCTCTTTTTTCTCTTCTTGTTTCTCTTCCTGTAATAGAAAACAGTATAGATTCAAGCTTGTAACGCAGCACACTGTTCTATAATATACCGAATCCTTACCTTAGCGCAGACTTCTTTCTCTTTTTGAGCTCGTTTAGCTGAGGTTAGTTGTTGCAGATGCACAGCGGCATGTTTGATGAATTGAACGTATCTCGATTCAACGAAAGAATCTATCAATTCTTGACGAAGACAAGCTAGTTTGTGCTTATGTTCAACTGGAAATCCTAAAGCTCTTGCTTCTTTGCTCAATTCAACACCTTCGACTGAAACGATGAGTCAATCCGTTTAACATTCTCTCCATTAATTTTGAATGGATATTTCGCTCGTAACCATAAGACTTACGCTTTAAGAAATTAACATCTGGCGGGAAGGTTCGCAATAGATCCAAAACATAATGACGAGAATCATTTCCAATGATACCCTTACACTCTACACTACTGCACAGCTCAATTTCCTCATCAGCGTCGTTGATCACTTTGTGTGGTAGAATTTTAAGTTGTTGGCCAGCTTTGTGGAGCTGAATTTTTCAACAGAGTTACTCATATGAAAATCAAACTACCGTAACTTAAGCATCACACGATGTAACATTAGTGAAAAAAATTACCAGTTCAAGATATTTCGGATGCGTTAGAACGGTTTTGCCGAAATCAATAGAACCGTAGACGACCGACTGTTCCTGCTCGCGTTCTAAGATCCCAGGAATGATGGATTGTGCTGTGACTCGATATCCCCTATAATCTATGACAACTGTGCCGAGGGTATAAAGGCCGGGGAGGTCGACCGCCGCGTAAACTCTTACGCCCTGAAGATCGTTGCGTGGAGCGACGAAAGCGGCGGCATCGCCACCCAGTTCCTTGTAGTGATCGCGCACATCAAAGCCCAGTGAGAAAAATATGTTGTTCCAGATGAACATCTGCATTTTCGGCTCCTCGCCGGGGTTTATGGCCATAACATTGCCGTCGATAACGGCTACAGCACCACGTGTCGCCGCTGCCACGAAATCGCTGTGCACCTATAGCCGGATAACGGCGAAAATAATATTGAGAATGTCTAGAAAACTTCTACGGAGGTCACTATTGTACGAGCTTACCTTGAATATGGCTCGCTCTCTCAATAACCGCTCTGGGAGATTTTTACGAGGTAGCTCCCGAGTTGTTTGTAACTCTTCGTTCCAGTCTCTGGTTTGGCCAGGAATATGCTCTTCATAGCCAAGTTTTGAAGAGAATGCTGGTGGTAAAATTATCGTCAATATTCGGCAATTTTATAAGCCACTTGTGCATCAAGCCCCTTTCCTCGAAAGTTTAATGTTGATCGACAATATTTCCGAGTATAAAAATATTATACAGTACAGATTACATTGATCCGTGAACGATTGTACAGTTAATTTAAAGATGAATATATTTTGATATAGAAATATGCTTTTCTATATCAAAATACGGATTCATTCCGGATAATCACTGACTTCAGCTACGACTGCAGCAGTGCGCGAGATCATTACATTATAAGAACTCACTGTCTTCAGCGCGAATGGCGTCGATCGTGTGTTCAATCTGCGGTGCGCTCCAGGCGTACAGCTGGTAGGGAGTAGCAACTCTCTCGAAGGGGTGTCTTTGGGTTCTGCGGCGCTGCATGGCTGCGAACCCACGCTTGAACGCTGGGCTGAGCTGGTTCAGCAACTCGATCAGACTGTGGCAGAGGTGGCTCGGAGCCGCGGGCTTTGGGTTGAACGTTTCTTTGGTCGACTGGTTTACGAAGAATCCACGCGCGCATGCTGTCAGGTAGTATTGCTTCTCCTCGAGCGTGACCACGTGCAGGTACATGAGGTCGCCGTGTAGCTTTCGATAACCTGGCGGCGGGTTCCAGCCCGACGTCGTCAGCACCTGCGTTTCGAAGAATTCAATCAATGAATCGAGTTTTTCTCGTTGATTTGGAATTATTTCTACCCCAGTTGCGTATCTCTACTGTAGGAGCTCATTAATATGAGTAAAATATATATCCGAACTTGGTTGGTAATCTGATAAAACGATATATTTCATTCAATAAGATTTTCTGATAAATAATGGACTTTTCAGGCTCAGTGAATTAGCATACGATTTCTCGATAAAGTAAGATTGCGAGAGAAAGAAATTGCGCTCCCCGGGATGGATCCAGGATTTTCCTCGTAATCCCCCTTGAATCGTACGGTTCACCAAGCCCATACAATTGGCGAATGTATAAAAATAATTATCCAACAAGATTTTGTATTCGAAAGAATTACGGAAAGAAATTAAGCAAAGCAAATTCATGTTGCGATGTATTCGAACAGAAAAACTACGAGGGAATCGGATAAAACGTTTCCCGTCAGCTTCATCAGCCCGAGTAGTCGGCATGGGGACGCAGCGCATGACGTACCTTCAAGCAGGGCGGGCACTTTTGCTCCTTGGCCTGTGGCTGAAGGGGCAGCAGAGGCCTGTCCTTGCAGCCGGGTATAATGAAGTCGGGTGGCGTGCAGTCGACCGAGTCGGCCCTCGACTTCTTCTTCTCGAGGATGTCGCCGTTCGTGACGACGTTGAGGAACGACAGGCTGCTGCACTCGACGCCGTTGTAAGCGTCGCCCGGGTCGACGGACTTGAGCAGGTCGCGCACGTGTCGCACGTGTATGCGCGCCTCGCGCATCGTGTACGGCTCCTCCACCACCTTTATCACCGAGCCCTCCTTCAGGCCCTCGATGTTCTTCAGCTCGGCGAAGTTGTCCAGCGTGTTGTTGTCCAGTTGCAGCGAGAAGCAGGTGCGGTGGCACGTGTCCTCCCTGTCCATCAGCAGCTGGTGAATCTCCTGTGCCCAAGCCCGACAAATCAAGTATATTGTCCTGCCTTCGTTTTTTTTAATGTCTCGAGTCGTGTTTGTAAGGTCGTTACAATTGCCAACGAGACTCACTCGTGAATTTATCGTATTTTTAACTTTATCATGGATTCACACGCGAAACTTGTTCACGTGTAAGAGAAAAAATTGCCGATTGATTAAATCCCGTAGAACGTAGAAGTTAACCACTAAAGAGACGAAATACCACTGTTATATAATAACGAGCTATGCTATTTCTACTGTATTGTCACTCTCAACAACAAAAAATTACTTCGAAACTTTTCATGATATGTATATTTATACATTTGGTCAAGGCTCGAATGAATTAAAAATACAAAAATACCTGAACGAGTTCCATACTGGAGACTTGAATGTCGAACGGCTCAGCACCTGGGCTGACGATTTTCACGGTAAATCCCATATCTTGGATGAAGACGACTTCTTGTTCGTTTGCCGCATCTTTATCTTTCTCTTTGTCACTGTCTGTCTCTTTTTCACTTTTGTTATTGGATTCGGATTTGTTCTTTTCCTTTTCACCTTCTTTGGTAGCTTCCACTTCACCTTTTTCGAGAATGTTTTCATTCGAATTGCTCGTTCTGCCGGGCTCTTCTTTATTTTGTTTGCCATTTTGCTTCGTTACTGGAACTGTAATTAATAAAATGGCTGGTTAGATTAATGAATATGCATCAAATCGTAAATGATCAGAATTTATTACGACCACCCAACAAATTTTAAACCATGGTTGTTTCGATATTGCACAAGAATATTTTTCAAACACTTGAAAATAATAGTCTACGATACATGTCCTACAACCACGCCAACAAGGCCTTAAATATGCGATCCTAGAAATGAATACACCTATATGCAAACTGGGATTACTAAAATCGACTGACATTCTTCAAAAATATCGATGGATATTCCTTCATTTTCACAAATTGGTTGAAAAGTATAGCCAATGATTGTTTATTCAAATTATTGTTCTACATTCAAAAATTAACAGAAAAAGACTAATGGGGTCATTTGGAGTATGCACATTTAAATGAACATTCAAACAACTGAAATTTCATTCATTGATTCCTCCTTGAATTAATTCTGTCGTCGCATTTTCGTTGAAATATACATGCGCTCATTAAATTTTATCTGTACCTGGCTAAATAAATAATTTTGAACGATTGAAAAGAGAATCGAAAAATATTTGATATGTGAGTTTCATAGAGATACAAGAAGTCCTATTAAAATTTAGCCTGTGAATCGATATAATCACTGTCGGTTAATGACATTTACGAAAGAATCAACGAGTACACCTTAAACACAACAATTCCAACACATAATTGTCAATTATATTGAAAATTATAATGAATCCGGCTTTTATATGACTATAAAAAAATAAAATCAGTTTGTAATTTCCATGCGTTATACAGATGCAGCGGGCATGACGTTACATTGTTACGAATGGCGCGAGTGCAGCTCCAACGACCTAATCAATTCGCGCGCTTGTATCGATTGAGAGTGCGAGAAACAATATAAAATCCATATATTCTCTACAGAAAACGGCGTAAAGTCATGCAAGATATATCTATACTCGTGTAAACCCCAACCAGAATAGTCCCCGGCTCATCGGCGTCTGGTTGAACGGGCGTTTGAGCGCGGAGTAGCGTCTCCATTTGGCCATGGGACACCATCGGGTGGCAAAACAACGAACGCGAGCTGAGCGCTGACAGACAGGCTATACAGCACGCACGCGAACGCGCACAAGAGAAAAAGAGAGTGCGCGCGCGCTCGCGGCGTTGCACATGCACCGGGGGGGCTTATAAATAAACGCCAATGTAAATAGTGCGCACTCCCGAATGCCGGACTATTTCCATCGATCTTTATATACGTCCAGATGGACGTGCATCGCACGACGGCAGCTGACACCCATCCGATACCGCGGCTGCAACGATCGATGGTCGATGAGCCGATCTCTCGCGCGGGCCCTCAAGAAGCTTCGATTCTATGTGCGCGAGTGAGCGATTTCAAACTGGTGTGTGATGCGCGCCCCCGCGCGTCTGTGCATATACGTTGCTGATAAGTGCGCAAATTTATTATACTTCGCTTGAAATGATGCGCGGGATTCGGGGGATTTCAGTATACCGCGCTCTCGTGCTCGTAATTCAGTACAACGATCATATACGAAATTCTTCCTACTCTCGTGTTTATCATATACCGTACCAATTTTGCTGAGCAGAGTCACTACTATCTCAGTGTCCTAGAAATATGGCATTATGGAGTCAGAATGAAAAAATGACTTTGTGGTAAGAGGAGGGAAATTTACTGTCCGGAATAAAATCCATGTTCTGCGTGAAAAAACAGCTCTGACGTAATTATGGAGGGGTCTAAAATCATGAACCACGTGGAAGCATGAGAAGGAAACGCATTGGCATCTCTTCGACCGTTTATCTGTAAGGGCAGATAAGCAGAAGCGTATGGCAACGGAAAGATTACAACACTTCGAGCTCTTCGAAGATCCTATGTAAATATACGATACGTTAGCCTGAGTTAGGGTACATACGCACAAGCAGCCCTGCCACGCTGGTGTTAAAATTCTGAATGCCTCCTCTGACACACGCTCACGATTTCAACGAAATTTTTTTGCAGTATATCTACATAGGTCGTAAATTCAGCGCGAAGCTTATGGACGATCGGTTCGAGTTACAATAATATAAACGCAGTCAAGTGAGTTTTGAAATTGACGCTAACTTTGATTCATAGATTTGAAAAAAAATTAACGATAGCTGGCGATTTGATTTGTTCAGTGGGATACTGATATCTGTATATTCTCATCTTTTTTTTTAGAATTTCACAAAGAACAAATCATCCGTGTAACAAGAGTAGCAAGACACTTGAGCAAGTTAGATTGATTATTAATAATCAATTTAAAACTGCTACTTTCTGGAAATGATGATAGAATCAGCCATATAAATCGATAATTATTACATCAGTCGTGGTTCATTCGAGTAATCGTAATTATTCTGTACTTTCTTCATTGAACACTTGAACGGAATACTTTCAGTGGTTGGAAAGAGAGAGTAAACAATACAGAGCAGTGAGTGTTTGCACTACATGCTTGAAACAGCTTCACCGACCAAGAAAACCGATAACCTTTATTATCATCGTTTTTCACTTTTACTAATATTACTAATAATACAATTTGTTAAAGTTTGATAACGTTTCCCAAAAGTCATGTTAATAAGTTTTCATTTGTGATTCGTTGTCTATTATTTTTTTCAATATCTACTACCAGAGCATCAAATGATAACTATTTTCAAGGTTTTATCCCTTGAAAATATGGAGTATCGATTATTGTCATCGGTGGCGCTGACGCGCTAATTCTGCATCTCCTATGATTAGCTTTATTTTAGAATTTCATTGTATTCAAATTCCATGCATGAGTTTTCCTGTCAACAAAATTAAAACTTTATTTAGATAATACAGCTTCAAAAAATGAAAAAATAATTAAACCAGAGACTAGACTATTCTACCTCTACGTATTTTGTGCCGTTGAATCCAAATCTGGCCTCAGTAAAAGTCTATCACTCTCAGTTTTCCCCTTAGCAGCCAAAAAGTCCTGAGACCTTATCGTTATCTGGCATTATTTGGCCGCTAGAGGAAAAACTGAAGATGATGCAATTTTGCCGCGGCCAGAGTTGGATTCAGTAGCCCGAAATACGTAGGGGTAGGATGATTTAGTCTCTGGCTCAAATTTTTTTTATACAGCCGTATAACCAATCGAGAGATGGCATCTATCATAATTCAAATGAAAATTCAATAGACACAATACCACATGCAATGCGGGAGTCATGAGAACATTTTCAGATATTCTCCAACATATTCAAGAACAATGCATAGAAGCCTACATGACACAGCAAAATGATTGCATACACAGAACCAATTAATAAGTTTCACGAGAATCTCTCAAGCGTGTACAATCAGAGAGCAATTTGCAATGTCGGCTTAGCTGTGCAGAACGCATAAAAACCATTAGCCTCTAAAATGTGTTGCGCATAAGGGACAAAAGGCGAAAGTAACAGACCGATCGATCAATCACTCTGTCCTCTGATGTACCGCGCACGTGCGTGCAGTTTTTCGAAAAGGAAACGACACAGACGCGAGGGCAGACATTATGGGAATGGGGGAAAAAAAGGGGGGGGGGAAGACAGAGTTTGTCGTCGGCCGCATGAGGTGCACGTATGTGCATTGGCCAGGCCGATGAAGACACTAAACTGCTGCGCGAATGCGCGCCCGCGAACGTGTGAAAAACCAAGAACCGATTGCCCGCGTAATTTACTTCAAAGCCCAACAAGCGCATTCCAGCACGTTTCATCTGTTGACATTATCTGCACGAGTAGAGTTTTAGAGTACAAAGCCGAAAAAGCTTCTCGTGGGACTGTTGATCACGCCAAGCAATTGCTGATAATACCACGATTTCGAGCCTATTTGGAAGAAGGCTATTATTGCGGACTTGATGTTTACTAGCAAGAAGGCCAAAGCGAGTCTTGCTTACGTTACGTCTTTGTTACGCTTAAAGGCAGAGCCAATCAGAACTATAAGGATCCGTCATTTTTCCCATAGAGGAAAGTCGCCAGATTCGGAATAAAATAAAAAAAATAACGACGCCCCTCTCAAAAACTTAACGTAAGAGAGTGTATATTGTCATATCCCCAAGTCGATTCAAACTGCCTCTAAAGTTGGATGATCCGATGGACGAAATGAACATTCACGGAGAGCCTTGAATATAATTAGATGTATAGCCGGAAAATAGAGAAGGCCATGCAATTGGTTAGGAAGAATGGCCAAGAAAAGGGTTCGCGGGAAAGAGAACGAAAAGAGCAACTAATTAGATGCGACGGGGGGGTCAAGGCGGCCGTTGTCTCGCTCATTTCCATGCGCGCATTCTAAAACGGCCGATTTCGAGAAGCCGCGAGCGCGAGGGTGAATGAACGATGCGCGCGGCTCTGCTAATTAGCTCGTTGCCGCGCGCTAATCGATGTACAAACGCTCTCGAACCAATGGTTTTTTCGAGTCAATTATCTATATAGGAGTTTAGCTGTATCCGGTTACGGCTTTACTCACCTGGACCACATTCGATTTTGGAATATTGTTTAGTCATGTGATCACATTGGTCGCAACAATCTTTGAGCTGTTTCCAGTTCATTCTTATTGTTTGAATATCTAAATATATATTCAATATATTTTTGGCTGTCGATATCTAGAATATTCTTAAAAAATTATGAATATAAAAAAAGCGTTCTCAAGGACCAATCCTTCAACAGATAAGAATTCTTTTCCATGATTTCCAATGGCGTGTAAATATATATTACCAATTAATGCCTTTTTATTCTATAAGCATTTTTAAACTGATGCCTTGACATATCTAGATAGAATCAGAGCCAAAAAAATGAATGTACAACTTGTGATAACAACATGTGTATCCGCTATTCGAGTACGAATAGAAGGAGAAAATATGCAGTAGTTCGTTGATCCTCTCTCAGTAATCAGAGTCTCAGCGTTCGTATTACACACACACACACATACATCAAATTTAATGGACACCGACACGAGACTCGAGCGGTTATATCGATTCTTACACGGCATATACGTGCTCTCCCAACCCCTTTGGATCTCGTGTGCGGGTATGTATACGCACGTGCACTCGAGACGACGCTCTCAGACATATATATTAGGAAAAAATATGAGCGAGATAAAATTGCGAAGAACACACGGGCACACACACTCGACTCGGTGGCTTATCAAAGATAAAGAACTGACCGAGTGAATTATAAAAACAAATTTTTGTAATACAGTAACTGAAGTAAGGTCGTGTACGATAACGAGGAGTTCCTCGCTGCTATTCTTAGACCAAAGACGTGCTGGATATTAACGTGAGGATCCGATCGATTTATTCGCAAATCAAAATTACCAACCGTTTTTTCTCTCCCCCAACGTCCGAGCCCGGGAACGTGCGATGGGAATACTAAAACCCGTATGTAATCTCTCCCTCTCTCTCTCTCTCTCTCTTTCGGCCAACTCCAAATCGCCCAGACCGAGCCGGGCGAAAAACAATGAGATTGAGAATCGAAGGAGCGATTGGCCGATGAAATTGATGCTCGGGCGCGCACGCGAATCGAGCTCGGCAGGCGAGCACAACACATGATGCAATCGAGCTCGCGCCACCCGAAACCCGCTAAGTCGTCGGCGGCGGTGGCGGCGGCGTGCGGCTAATGTATCCTCGTCGATTCGGGACTCGAGTTCTTTAGCGTGGAAAAGCGCATTATGAATGGCGCACGTGCAGCGACGGTCGTGCGCGGATTTCGTTTCATTCACGCTTCATATGCGCGCGCTAAGCGGAATCGGAGCAACTTGAGGAAAACGTGTATTATGGGTATTATGCGAGACTGGCGCCACATCGCGCGCGGCACGTGTGCGCTATCCTATACATGTATACGTTTTCTCTCTCGCACCTGATGATCGCTCGAATGGCACGCATTAACGAGATGGCAATTGCGACGTTGTTGCGCGAGAAAATAATTGCTCCGATCCACGACAGACTGCGGATTATTTTTTCCTCCCGATATCGAGTTGCGAGATCATCAAGCGACGTTCGAGCCCCGCCGATTGACTGCTTCACGGTGATTCTCGGGACACGCGGCGACGCTACGGGAGGGTCCTTACTCATCTCCGGGATTAGTTTGGACGCGAAAAAAGATCGTTCGTCCCCTCGTTGATGTACGCGAAACGTCGCGTTACATAAACTGAAATATACTCGAGAGTTACGCAAAGCGTTTCGCGAAATAGCGTAAACTCCGAGGTGTCCACAATTAAATACTTCGAGGAGCGTATATAGTTACTGTGGGAACAGTATATTGGTTTCTCGAGAGGTTTCCTGGACAGGGTTGCTAAAACTCATAGGAAACTAATACAGCACCCCACTGTTCAGATAGCACTCGATGGATTTCAGATTGGGAAGTACATCGGAGCAGGGCTCTAGCACTAACTATATAGTATACTGTACGCTTCGGACCAGTAAGAAGAATAATGGAAGCTCATAGGAAAGAATAAGCTGTTCTCGCCACCGAACTCGAGTTATCAGCGAGAGAAAATAACGCGAGTAAACGAAAGATCAGGAGGAGCGGAAGATTGGGATTTGTAGAGCGAGGCGAGCACGAGGTCCTACTCGTGCAAGGCTAACCGTCCTCTCACAGGCTCGGGACAGAGTAGCCGCATGGCTCAACCCTTGGTCTGCCGGGTGTAGGTGGTGTGCCAGCGGCGGGCTTCCCGGTGCAAGCCAGAGCGGCGCCTTGGCCCCGAGAGAACGTGCGCGAGCGCCGCGGTTACATAACCGGCGCGGCGGCCGCGTTGCCGGCTATCCTCTCGCGCGGCTCGCCCCCGGGCGGCCCGGGGGTGCGGCCGGTCTTGCCCCCGGGCGACCCGGCCGAGCCGTGCCGTCCGGCCCCGCGGCCCAGGGCCGCGAGCCCCTCGTGCCATCGACTTTACGCGGGGTTACGTAACTGCCTCGCGCCCTTAACCTCACACCGCGAGCGGGATACACGAAGAGCTGGCTGTGTATATGCTCACCGGGGCCGTTCGACGGCTGGCTGCTACCGCTGCTGACACCGCCACCGCTGCTGCTGGCGCTGGCCTGCGCTTCCTCGAGCTGCGAGCCCAGAGCCATTTCGCCGCCGGGAGTGACACTGCTGCGCGCGCGAGACACCAAGGGCTGCTGCTGCTGCTGCTTCTGCCGCCGCTGCTGCTGCTGCTTAAACTTACTCCGTGTGTCGACCGGCCCGCCGCGAGCCACCCACACGAGCCGAAGAGAGATGGAGCAGAAAGAGGGAGAGGAGATCTTGAGAAAGAAAGAAAGAGAGAGAGAGAGAGAGAAAGACCGCACACACCACGTGCCCGCAGATGCACTGCCCCGCGGCAGCCGAACCGCGATGAGCAGCGCTACCGCCGCCACCACCGCCGCCGGCGCAGCTGCCTCCATCCCATTGGCTGGTGATATATGTGTTGTCGTCGTTTAACTTTCTACTGCTATAATATGAAATCTACTCAACCCTGTATGCCGGTTTTTTTCTCCCATAAACTCCTTTTTTGCAATACCCACCGTGCAATAGTCACGCTTAGTTGGGTGTTTCGTCAATGAGAGATTTATAACATTCACGGCGATTGGTTCGAAGATTGTATCGCAATCGAGAGCAAGTGCGATAGCCATTCGTGTTTGTTGTTCGGAGCAGTCTCTTCTCCCCATTCCAAATCAAAATAACGTACGTATTACAATGATGATCAACACAGTTTGATCAAAAGTCATGCAACAACTGTATTGTTCGCCGGAGATCGAGAGAAAGTTAAGATTTTATCAGTAATTATTCTTTTTTACTCGCGTTACAATTTATGCCGTAATATAATCATCTATGGCCTATTAGCTCCAAAATGAAATTCGGAGCAAAACACGGATTTCGAATTTTGTCTTCTGTAACAATCGAACTGTTCAATTCTACTGAAAATCCGTATCAAAAATGAAATTTCATGATTATTTGCAAGCACAATTGCGCGTTATAGTTCGAGATGATATGATCCGAATTAAACAATAGTTTTCATTGAAAGATATTGGAATGTCAACAATTTTATCGACCAAATGTCCACTGTTCTCTTTACATTTCGTTCAATTAATTGATTTTAGTCAATTTTCCAAAATAGTAATTTTGGGAAATTTTGAGGTATACACTCGAAAAGAAGAAGCGCTGCATGCGGATTTTGTCGAAACCTCCTATGAAGAGTCGCCGGGAGGGGTACTCTGACCCTAACCTGGAAGATTTATTACAGATAAGTAAGTATTCGATTTCACAGATTTCAAATGTCGTTCATAATCACTAAATATTTTTTTGCTATCGATTTGATTTATGATACGAGAGAATTTTTCTAGAAGTTTAAAAAAACGTTCATTTTACAGGTTTTGAATTATTTTGAAGAAATAGAGGTTAGTTTTTAGGAAAATGTCAGCTGAAGAAGAAAAACGACCTGAACTTCGTGTAGGGCCGGATCCTAATGTTGTTTATCCCGTTCAAGTTCAATATTGTGGAAACTGCTCTCTTCCCATTGAGGTACACATCGTTTCTATTTTCTCAAATGTCTTACTAGACTAAAATTTCACACTAAAACTTGGTGTAAATTTACTTCTGATGCAATCATCATTTGTGAATTCTTTTCTCTGTTTAGTACTGTGAATATTATCCAGACTATCCTAAATGCAAAGAATGGTTAGAAAAACATTTACCTTCTGAATTTGAAAAAGTTAAATTAGGTGAGAACTTGGAAAGTCATTTCACCAAACGCTTCTTCAGAACAGCCATGTTAATATTTTAATTTTCAATTTTCTATAGTTGATGATGGAGCTACAGAAGCTGGCAGTACTGAAGATGAAAAGAAACGACAGAAGCGAGGAGGAAAAGGAATGCTCAAAACAAAAAAGAAAGAAGAAGTTCAAAAGTTAGTCACAGTTTCCAGAGCCCCTAGAGGAAAGAAAAAATCTGTTACTGTTGTTACAGGACTGAGTACTTTTGGTGAGAAAGATAATTCTTATCCTGAATTGACATTTATTTATCATTTATTTAGAAGGGGCTTCTATTTTCTTCAATATAATTTTGATTTTTATTGGATTTGGAGATATGACGAAAGTTTGATGTAATGTTTAGATATTGACTTGAAAGTAGCAGCAAAGTTCTTTGGAAGTAAGTTTGCATGCGGATCAAGTGTGACTGGAGAAGATGAGATTGTGATACAAGGAGATGTGAAGGATGATCTCTTTGATGTGATTCCAGAAAAGTGGCCACAGGTAATATTGAAGAGGATGTTTTATTTGACAACCTGATCAAAGACACTTATAATTTATTAATGGACTAATGTCTTTGGTTTATTTCTAGATTGATGAAGATTCGATAGATGATCTTGGTGATCAGAAGAGATAGTGTGCTGATGAAATGGAAATGCACAAGACTATTTAAAGTATATTATAACAATGGATGTTTATTATGAATGAATGTATATACAAAAGATAAAAAGCGTAAATCTCTTTTTAAAAAAATATTGATATTGATTTATTCAGCAGTCTCTTCTTCCTCATCCAAATGCTTTGAAATCACTTGAAGTAATGCTTCAACATCATCTTCTGATAATCGATCCTCACTATCTTCAATTATCTGAAAATATTCACATTTAATTTAATTCTATGACTGATTTAAAAGTCGTATGAATACCCAATGAATTTCAAGTTTGTCTTTTTACTTCAAAACTACATGAATATATTTACCAATTGTATTTCAAGTCCAGTTTTTGGACACTGATTCAAAAGAGTGAGTTTTTCACATTTTGTAAGCTTGAAAGGTTCTAGATCTTCCAAAAATGCCTTGATTTTTTCTGGTGTCTGTTTTTTACATGGTGTATCTTCCAAGTATCTGATTGTTTGATATTTTATAGTTGCTAACTGACTTTGTCCCTTTGACTTTTTATTCGACTTCATGTTTTGAAGGATGTTTAGCACTTCGTAATTACTTAAATAAGCTGAACATTCTTTTAAGCTGTTGAAAAGAAAGCATATGTGTAGGTATATGACGTGACAAAAATTCGGATATAAGTGAAACCCTTATTATACTCACACTTCCATTTTCAACCTAAACAATTAGTTGGCATAACTATTGTTATGCAAAATAACTTATATTTACATCAATGTAAACAAGAACCTAGAATAAAAAATGAGGCGTTAGAAGCTTGATCAACAAGTGAATTACAAGTATTCTGTGAGGAATAGATCACAGAAAACTTACCTTATTTTTCTAGATTAATCAGCACATCAACACAATCAACATAATAATGTAAATTTAACAACAATTCGAGCTAGCCTATACGATCTCATGTTTGATAATCTCACGCATGCGGACGGCAACGCCAGCAAAGTATATTATAGGTCAAGCCAATCACGGTAGGCCTTAAGTAATGCACTTCTGCAATTGGCTGCTCCAATTATCCAAGAAGAAGCGGGAAATTTCAAAAACATTTTCACCATCGTAATTGTTCGAAATACATGTTCACATTTACAATTATTCCTCTGAACTGGTAAAGATTTATACGTATAGTCAGTCAAAAATGATTTAAAAATACGCAATAATACAAATAGATACGGAAGTTTTACGAGTAGCAATGAATCCGAGTCTATGAAAAGATATAAATTTATTGACAACGGGACTATGCTGGGCTTCTTAAAAGTCCGATCATATGTACACGGCACTGAGATATAGCCAGATGACACATATGTTATTGCACGTGCCAGGAGTTAAATGTCTCCCTGCATGAGCTCTGCTTCTTCTCGGATATTTAATAGCGCGCGTGCGCGTTGACCGCACTCGCGTGTGTATGTACATATACTTATTTTATCTCTGTCCTCGTCCGTGCGTTATGTTGCACCTTACTGCTCTCTTTGTCTCGCTAGGCTCAGAGCCGGATCAAAGTGATTCGAGGCCTCGCGCATCGTTGCTCAGATTTGCTCCTCCGCTTTTCGGCACTGCATCGTTCAATCGTATACACCGCGTATCGCATCGAAGAAGTCACTTCACCCGCGAGTGAGGAGCAGGCATTGACAACGCACGCATTTCGAACGTGCCGAACAGCTGATCGAGTTTAAATAGCCCGAGTGTATGGAGTCGCCTCCGAATGGTCCAGGCCTGCGGAGATATACCTATATAGGTATACACACAGGGCAAGACTGCGAGCGGCATGACACGGACGTCGCGCGTCGTGCGCTGTGGTGCGCTGGCGCAGTAGCATTATTTTCGTGCCCGTGCAGCAGCAGCAGCAGCAGCAGCAGGCCGTCGATCGCGGGATCTGCGCGTCGCGAGACGCTCCTCGTTTGGGCTGGTGATCTTGTGGCCTCGGCATCAGCAGCAGCAGCAGCAGCATGTAGGGTCCAGCCATGGATGGCATATAGTAGAGGGTAGCTGCGCTCGGGAGCGCGCGTGCGAGTATACGAGAAATCCATCAAGCCGAGAGTTGTGGCTGCGGATCGGAATTCGGAGCAGCAGTGCGCGTAGCCAGTCGACGCAGTTGCGCGCGGCGGCCCTGTTATCGATCCCCATGCACGCGAGCGCCCTGCTGCTGTGACCCGGGTGCCCCTGTTACACCGCTCCAGCCCGCTGTCAGCGTCATGGCCAACCAAATCAACAGGCTCAACAACCAGCTCAACATGGAGGTCATCGGAGACTATGAGTACAACACCAAGGACCTCGTCGGACATGGCGCCTTCGCCGTCGTCTTCAAGGGCAGACATCGAAAAGTGAGTGCTCGAGTTTTATCGCTCGTTTTCACCACTGTCACTTGGCACGGACACTTGCTAAGTAGTATACTCTGCGAGTGAGGGCCAGTCATTGTTGTGCGTGCTTGCTTTGTTTCTCATTGCTCCGTGTCGTATGAACCAATCCCCACACCATCTGTCTTCTTCCTCCGTGTAGCTAAAGTCGAATGGCTTACAGGGTCAAAGACCGTCTAAGTACGTTTGTTATGTTCTCTGGAAGATCCCACATTATTAATGCCAACTTGATGCGATTGTGGATTATCAGTTTTCATATACATATTTTATCCAAGCTTAGATGATAAAACAAAGCGCAAACATCCAAGCTTCAGCAAAGATATCTAATTCATCAGGCTAATCATTTGCTTTTTTCTCTCTCACAGAAAACAGATTTCATAGTGGCAATCAAGAGCATCACCAAAAAAAGCTTAGCCAAATCTCAAAATTTACTTGGCAAAGAAATCAAGATTTTGAAGGTAACATTTTCAACCCAATTGTGAGAGTGTGACATTTTTTTTGCTGTACATAGATTCTAACAACTGTGTGTTCAAAGTACAAATGATTTGTTTTCTCTAGATTTATCTTGAATAATTTTACTCAGCTTCAAGAGTTGTTCATTTTTTCAAAATATATCACTCAAAATTGATCCATATTGTACAAATTCAAAGCAATAGATTTTATTAAATTTCAATTCTTCAAGTTATGTAACTGTCGCAAGATAATGGAACTGAATTAAATTATAATAATTGATAGTACTATAAATGGATATTTCTAATCATCTAGGAACTAACAGAATTGCATCATGAAAACGTGGTGGCCCTGTTGGACTGTAAGGTCAGTGGAAAGCAACTAAGCAAATTATTTGCAAGTCAATCATAGATCTGATGTAATCTGACGTTTTCTTTTTAGGAGTCAAGTCACAATGTCTTCCTAGTGATGGAGTTCTGCAATGGTGGTGACCTGGCGGATTATCTTAATGGTAAGTACCCAGGTCACCTGACCAGTAAGTTCCAAGATTTTATAATCTTATTCAAACGCTTGGAATGTCATTTACTTTGGAAGCTCATAGATAGCATTTACAAAACACATCACAAATGTTTTTAAAATGTATGATTTTATTTCAGCTAAGGGTACACTATCTGAAGACACTATTAGAATATTTTTAAAGCAACTGGCTGGTGCAATGAAAGCTCTGCATGCCAAAGGTGTAGTTCACAGAGACTTGAAGCCACAGAATATTCTGCTCAGTCATAAGAGTGGAAAGGGGTCCCCACAGCCACATCAGATCACTCTCAAAATCGGTAATTTTCGTTCTACAAATCAACGCAAATATACCGCGTCTAATAGTGAGTTTTGTAAATTAACTTCACTATATATTTCCAGCGGACTTTGGTTTTGCACGATTCTTACAAGACGGAGTTATGGCGGCAACTCTCTGTGGATCTCCCATGTATATGGCTCCAGAAGTCATTATGTCTCTACAATACGATGCCAAAGCTGATCTTTGGTCGTTAGGAACAATAGTTTTCCAATGTCTCACTGGGAAAGCACCATTCCAGGCGCATACACCGCAAGCTCTTAAAATGTTTTACGAAAAGAATGCTAATTTAGGCCCGAAGTGAGTGGTACATTCGATCTATTTTTCCAAGATTATGATCCATGGAATCTTGCCAGTAACAATTCCAATTTTATACAGGATTCCGCCAGGAACGTCTCCAGAACTCTCAAACCTCTTAATGGGGCTGTTGAGACGCAACGCAAGAGATAGAATGCCTTTTGATGAATTTTTCAGTCATCCATTTCTACAAGGTCCAAGGGAGAGCCCGAGTCCGATTCCTGTAGATTTGCCTGCTTCTCCTAGGATACTGACTGCACCTGAAAGTACAGTTTGCGACACTAGATCTGGCCCCGAAACTAACAGTCCCTGCTCTAGTCCGGAAGATGATTATGTACTCGTGCCTAGTGATATCAGTAGTGACACAGATAACAATCCAAACTCCGCGCAAGTTAGGTAAGTTCATGAAATATTTTACAACTCCTATCAAACGTATTTATTAAGAAAACCTTGGTATTTAATGATTATTCATCAAGTGCATTGTTCTTAATCTATGACTCACTGATATTGCTTTTCAAAGTAAAAATTTAATATACCAATTGTCGTACGAGTTTTCTCTTTGAGAGTGAAGTTAATAATAACAAGGATCATTTTCAATCATCAATGATTATGAAAATTTCCGAAAAGTTGTTTTTCCCTTTACTGATAGTACTTCCGTGCTCGAATTGATATCTTCCCATTCACCTACATAATAATCAAATCTATTAATCCTTCTAATTTAAAAGTTCAAAATTGTGTCCGATCCACAGATACACAAAGCAGAACAGCCGGGAGGCAGCAGCGAGCCCACCCCGGCCGAGCTTTCTGCCCATCTCGGAGCCGATTCCGGTACCGACACAACGAGCGACCGCGGCAGCCATGCAGCCGGGCTCTGGCTCTAACAAGTCGTCGTCGGCCAACGGCAGCGTAGTGCCTCGCTCCCAACCGATCAGCATGAAGCGTAGCACCGACTCGCACAGGAATCACCTGCCCATCGATATAGGCTCACTCAGCCCACCGAGTGTCCAGTTCGTCATCGGGACTCCACCTAACAGAAGGTGCGTTTACATATGCTGTGTTGATTCCAACTATCTATACCTCGCACAACCATCCATCCTTAGGAGTTTAATGCACTCACCACACTAACAATTTATGACTTTTTGCCTTCTTTTCCCAAGAGTATCTGAGGAGTGATTTGATTTTTTTTTTCAAATATGATTGTGTTGTGTTAAAAAGTGAAACATTAAGTATTATCTTAATTTTTAATTTTGATGAGTAGAACAAAGTTACTTTGCACAAAATTGTGTATATATATATATTTGGTATCTGTTTGCCACGAGTGTGAATATCCTTAGCTGTTGTTTTTTTTTAATTTCACTGTACTAACAACGATTTAATCGTTCACACGTTTGAAAGTGATTGACGTGAGACACATACCTCACTATCTAGAAGATTAGTTAGCATCAATGTCTCGTGATTTAACGAATTATAAAATCATAGCACAAAAATCGAATTGAAAAAAAGCAAATCTTTTCATTCTCCAACAGAACAACACGAATAAACTCGATGAGCTTGGGAATACCTTTGTTAAAAGGGTTAGACTCGATTAAATGTTTATCCAACAGGCTGAGCGAAACGCCGCCGCCTCCAAACACGTGGCAGGTGAGCCCAGTAGCGAGGCAGCACAATGCGTCGACTGGCTCGTCGCCGTTGCGCCGTTCGACTGGGGCAAACTCGGTCTCGTCGCCTCTGCTCACTGGCCCCCTTGCCGTCCTCGGCTCACCCACTAACAGGGCGCTCCAGGACAACAACAATACCCTAAAGCAGTCGCCCATCATACCGTTCGGCACGCGCGCCATCACTCTGCCCGAGATCTCTGGTAAGTTCGCTTCGGCATCTGGCTTTTGTGACACTGATCAACACCGTCGATTGTATACTGCATTGCGATTAAACGTTCTTTCGACTCTCTTTTGTGTTTAGTTGTTTTCGTGATAACTGATCTTTTACCGTGAATATCGATAATTGAGAACTGCATTATTTTTTAAATTTGATCGATGTTGAGATGAATGTTACAAGACTCGATTATTTTGTTTGTGCTTTATTATATCGAATCAGCACGACAAAAATGATCATGAAACAACACAGCCGTAATAAAATGAGACAATTGACAGAAAACGATGAACCTGAACTTCCTAATTTCCATTAGATTTTCAATATATTTGAATTTTCCACATCTGTTGTCACGATTTCATAATTTTATTTAATGTAATGAACGTTTTCAAAAAGTTAAATTTCTCAGTTGGAGATAAAATCGGGGGATAAAATCGAGATCGTCCGCAGTAGATCGTCATTAAGCTCAATGCAACTCGGCTTTCTGTTCGAATAACAACTTGAGCTTTTCGAGATCGGCCTTTATCAAATTTCCCATCTATATTTACTTTCGATCGGAAAAAATCGGATAAAAATTCTCGATCGTGTATCAATTCACGCGCGATGATTGTATTGAACGTCAAAGTAGAAGTATCATACAGCTCCCGAGCACACGTATGTAGACGCGCGCACAATCTGTATACCGCTGGGGCTTTACCCGAGGAAACTCATACTCGCATTTACACCTGACCCGGCAAAATTCCCCTGGGCCTTACCAAATGATCTTGTCTGTGTGTGTGCGTGTGCCGCTAACTCGACTGCTCTCCCGACTGGTGACCGCATACCGCCACGACCGAAACTGTCTAACGCAACAGAGGAATTTCTCGCAAACGTAGAGGCGGACAGCTTCCACAACCTGTTCCCGGAGCTGACGACGGCGCTGTCGGGCGGTGGGTTCGGGGCCGTGGGCAGCGGCAACACCAGCGCCGACGAGCAGCCGATCACGTTCGTCGCGCCGGAGCTGCCCGAGGAGACGCTGCTGGAGCGCGAGCACAACGAGATCCTGGCCAAGCTCAACTTCGTCGTCGCCCTGTGCAACTGCGTCGTGGAGGTGGCCAACACGAGGGCCGCGCCGCTCAGCGTGCCCCTCAACGGCCTCGAACAGCAGCAGCAACAGCAGCAGCAGCAGCCGACCAACCACGCGACCAGGAGGAGGGCCGAGCAGGTGATCCTTCTCGTCAGGGCCCTGCAGTGGCTCAGCTCCGGGCTCAGCCTCGCCACGCAGCATCTCAAGGCCGGCAAACTCCAGCCCACCAACAGCGTCAAGGAGGGTGAGACACGATTCGCTTTGCTGCCGCGTCGTGTGTCCTATACGTTCCTTTGCTAATTTTCACTTTTTTTTTCAACTCCGTCTCTTAGTCGTTACCACGATGAACAAGAAATTCAGGGAGTGCTTGGAAGAGTGCAAGCAGCTCAATAGTACCGGCTTGCTTCGCCAAACTGGGGCAACGGCCGATAAAATTCTTTATAATCATGCTATACAAATGGTAAGGTCAATTGGCATGTTCGAACTACAAAATAGAATCGGTCAACAAATACATTTTAGGCCGGGCCAACTTATTGACGATTTTTCAACTTTTTCAGTGTCAGTCAGCCGCTCTGGACGAGCTTTTTGGCAATCCAGCCGAGTGCTTCGAGAGGTATCACATGGCGCAGATATTGCTGCATTCTTTATCGCAACACGTTAGTCATAGTCAAGACAGAGCTCTTCTTATCAAATGTAAGCAACTTGGTTTTCTAAAAAATCCTTCGATGTATTAAGTATTTGAATTTTCCACGGATGATGTTCTCTTTAGAGCCATAGCATGTATCGATTGTAAAATCGTTTGATAATTATTTCTATCGTTCGTGTTCTTATCAATAAATTTTCTGTTTTTTTTTTTACGAGTCTTCATACCATCAGTTACTAGCGTCGTTAGAACTTCGTCGTTGAAGTGATAAACTTAATGATTATTCGTTTCAATTTATTTGCAGATAAAGACGCTGTGGAAAAACGCTTATACGTTTTGCAACAGCAGGGCTACATTTACGCCACAGATCCAACGTAGCGCATGTTACAATTCTGGTCGACAGCGTGCAATTTCCTTCCCGAACCCTATCTCGCATTTGATTCGCGCTATATCGTTTCAAAAAACTAACAGAAAAGCCGAGATAACGGATTTGAAAAGCAGAAGAAGGCAGGGAACGATGAATTTTTTTTTTTTTTATTTACATGACCATGCGATTAGTCAACTTTTGATTATATATATTATATAAATATAAATATACATATAAGAATTTGTTGTAATGTAATACAGATGTTTGTTTAACCTTTATTTCATAACGATTATTAAATACGCGTATATTGAATAAAAATGATAAATGAAACTGACCTTCTGTGTGTTTTGTGCAAAATATACCTTTATTTATCGTATACGAGTGTAATAAACAAATGCGAAACGTAAATGATATAAAAAATCATTATCTAACAAAGCTTAAAAATAACACAAAAATAACTGTAGCCTATTTATTTGTAGGTTGAGCAAAAACGTATAACTTCATTCCTTCTTCTCTTCAATTTCAGTAATTGATGCATTCTGCTCATTGTCTCGGTAACACGCATAGTTGAGAGCTACAGCAAGTGTGGTCCATGCCAGGTACGGGGCAATTAGCAAACCAGCAGTAGTGTTAACTCTGTAAAATACTACAGCTAAGGCAGCAGTCGTTCCCCAGAGAGCTGTTATTTCGTATAATGCCTGAAATTCATTTGGAACAGAGATTGATCGCGAATTTCTCGTAATGTAACAGCTCCTTCGCACAATATCATTCCGATTACGACCGATACATGATTAACGAGTTCGTTGTTCTGACAGTCATGTTAAAAAAATCGCATTTACCCATTTGATCTTGTGGGCTCCGAAGAAGAGGGGGGTCCAGGCCCAGTTGAGTGCGAGGTTGACCCCGTATACGGAAAGGGGCAGAGCGGCGTCCTCCCAGCTGCCGCTGTCACGCAGAACCAGGTGCGACGCATAACCCATAGAGCAGTACAGACCCGTCCACACAGGGCCAAAAGCCCAATTGGGCGGCGTCCACGACGGCTTCTTCAGCGACTAAGCACATTCCATGATGCAATCTCATTTTACGTTGATGAAAATGTGCGTTGCAACGTATAATATAAAGTATCTACATCGTCGTATAATTGCAAACTCAAATGTTGGTTTTTTTATTGTAAACTGATTTGTTAATTTTTAAGGTTTTTTCAAATAATTTTAGATAAAATTTGACATTTTCAGGTAAATTGAGTAACCTGAATCGTATTACCGATTAATGACTACATTTTCCCACTCCGTATAATCGATGAAATGATCAAAATAAATATAGAAAAAATTGCTCGCAGCCAATTTCTACTTCGGCTAACTCAAGATTAAAAGAAATCGTAAATAGTTTGAATATGCTGCTCCGAGGTCATAATAAAATCGTCATTCCATCACGAAATATCGATCCTCACATTAGCCAGCTGCAATTACTTACTCCTAATGATGCAAATGTCACGTAAAAGCGTAAATTCGCCACCCATGAGAACTGACAAACTATAAAGAGGTCAACGACGAGGCTCCGAAACGGGGAAACCGGCTGCGGCGCAACTCAGACAAGTGTTTCCCGATGCGCACTTGCAAATTACGATAACGGAAAACAGTTGACGCGCCTACCTGGTACCAAGGGTTGATGTTTTTTTTGGTAATGTAGCCGCCGAGCCAGCCACCGATATTGGGGTGAACGGTCGCGACGACCACGGGCCACGATATGCTCACCGGCATCGCGACTTACTGTCTACAATTCAAATATGTATTGAAATCGATTGAGGAGCGCAGTCTATACTGTGCCGCCGCTCACGTAGGACTGAGTGGTACTGAGAGCAACACAATGACTCCGTCTTTTCACGGTGCGCGTCTATTATACATATATCTATATATAGTGTCGAGCGCACTGTACGTGCGCCAAGGCCGCGAAGGTTTCAAACTCAAATCGTGATGGATATAAGTCGACGCGAAAATACAAACTGCGGCAGGGAATACACGCGAAGCTTCCATTACTTTGTAAACGTATAAGTAATGCACGTCGGATGTATTGATGAACAAATCGATCACCGAAGTTTGCCCATAGCAGAATCATCACGCGCGAAAAATAAATGAAATAGAGCGCGATAAGTTAACGAGCAAGCAACAGACGAATTAATAAGACACAAATGGTTCAGTATAGCTTTCGCGGACGTAGGTGTCGGAATTGATTAATTACAATTTTAAGCTGAACGGTCGGAGGATAGGAGAGATAAAAAGGAAAACCTCAACTATCATATCTTATCGCTGATATCAACAATTTGAATTGCAGTCCCACGTAATAACCTAAATTCTGTAATAGGTAAAGATTGACAAAAAATCATTATTTTTTGAGAATGTTTTTAACCAGTAAATTCTTTTTCGCAGAGAAAAAATAATATTACTTAGAATAGTTTTTCTCAGGGTTAATTATTTGTCGAATCGGGTAACTCGCTGCTGAGGTGTAATAATTTGAGAACGCTTCTTTGAACTCCATATTTTAATATATTTTCATGTTTATTTGATACCTTGAAATATACAATTAAAAGGTTCAACAATATTTGGGTTTGAAAAAAAAACATAACTTAGAGTTAATGATAAAAAATATTCTACTACAATTATTTTTCAGAATGTCTGATGAACTATGAAAAAAGTACATTATTAAAGACATAGGAACTCAGATATAATCAATATACAGAAATTAATGTACAGAAATCAATGTACAGAAAATTCTAAATACTTTTTTAGATTAAAATTAACCGACACCGATTCTGGGAGTGCAAGGTGTACAGTTCGTAAGGCAAAAGAGGTGTAATTTCACTGAAGACAGTGTGATATCTTTCCAAAAGTCAATTCGAAAATTCGTGCGTCAGATCCATACGATTGGACCTATAGTTGTTTGTCTGAAAAATGTTCGTTAAGTTCTCCACTAAGTAGATAATTATCTATTTTATTTGTAGTTGTGGGTACATGGAATCAAACAAAAATTTTATTTAACATAAGTTATATAAAGATCCATAAAAAAAAATACAATAATAAAGTGGCATAATCAACATGCTCATGAAAAATTGAAAAATAAAGCTTTCACTTTAGAGATCTTGTTCTAACAAACATATTTAAAAATGTGTAAAAACTCGTACAAAAATATAGACAAAAAATCAGTTAAGAGAGTAAATATGCTAGAAAATTCGTAAAGTTCATTTATAATAAGTGAAGCATATCTTTTTCAATTTTTATATTTATTTAAGAAAATAAACTTGTCATTACGCGTTCACAGACAACGGTACAGCTCGAATGTTAAACACTTCCACATTTTCGCGAGCAAGTGCTAAATGCTCTCTTTTCTCTATTGGAATGATGCATGGCAACGATTCAGCAAAGAATCTTGTGCGTGACGATAAATACGTAGATGTAGAGCTAGAGTTGAGACTAGATGGGCGTTAAATAAATGTTTATATTTCTCTGTCTTTGAATAACGATCGATTTTATAAAGGGCTATATTGGCTGGAAATTCTTGATACCCCCATCAATCAGATTTTAATGAGACTCGTGTCGTGGTTTTTAATTGGCTCGTCAGTATTTTATAATTAATTGAACTATTATCGTTATGACATCAAATCCGTGAAGATAGTTCATAGAAAGTCTGATTTCACTATCAATTTGGAATAATAATTTCCACAATACAAATTGGTTATGGATATCTACACGTTTCGAGAAATCGTTAATTTTTCGAATAAAGTCGATTCTCGAAATTATTGACTTTATTGAAAAATGAAACGGTGAAAAATTTTTTATTGTAAAAACTATCACTCAGGTAATCTGCAGAAGTGAAAGTGCCATTCAAATTTAAATTTTTGTCATTAACACTTAAATAGGCTGATTTAATCACTTTTGTTAGCCTTTGTGTTATCCTCTTTAGGCTCTTCATCGGATTTTTCCTCTTTCTTAGGCACAGCTTTCGAAAATCCAGCACTAAGACGGTCTATTACTCTTGAGCTGTACTTCTGTGGTATTACCATTATCGTTGTCACCAAGTTACCCAAAAATAGCACCAAAAACATGGCACTCAACACAGGAACATGCCAAGTAGCCTCTGAGTGCCAGGTGAGTTTAAACAGCACATATGCATTGTATAGTTGGAAGGAGTAACCAACAAAAAGGAAAGGTAGGAGGAAAGATAATCCTCGCCACATCCATGAGTGGAAGCCTTCAATTGTTATGTCCATATTATGTCTCTCACCCAGTGCTTTCAGACGATACAGCACTCCACTTTGATAACGAAACTGTAGATATTGTACTATACCTAGAATGAAAATTGTGTTGTTAAATAGTGTTCATATTATCATGAATTAAATATTGCAATGGAAAGTTGAATAGGTATTTGAAGTTACAATTCTGTTTCATTAACATCTATCAAATTTATTCTATTCTGAAGGTAATTTCTGTTTCCAATTAATTCCTATTTGAGTACATCTTTTTTCATGTACAAATATTCATTCATTATATCTTTATATTCATTGAATAATTCTCAGATATATATCTGCCGCAGTTGAAAATCAGTGATGTCACTCTAAAATTTCACTGATAAGTTCATCAATCTTTCCACTCCACAATCTATTATCTTGATCAATTCTTCATATTAATTAATATATTATTTACGTTAGAATTTGACCAAGGTCTAAAAGAATTTATAGTTAGTTCTAGTTCTAGTTTTTGAGTTCAAGAAAGAAAAAATACACGGTAACTTTAGGAATCTATTGTCTAGAAAAATTGAACTGTTATATAATAATATGTGCTCGTTTGAATGTAACCACCTTATTTCTACGAACGGAAGCAAGCACTGAGACATTCAATTGAAATGGAATCCTTAAAGGTAATGCCCTAATAGCCTAATAAGAACATACTCTTTTGCATACATTTTATAATTCAAACCAGAAAGAAAAATGAAAGTAGTTGATAAAAAATTGATGTACATATTTTTGAACTTACTTATGTAAACGTTGAACCACATAAACTGTCTACGGAATGCATACCATGCTCCAGTATTTGGCCAGACTAAGAGCACACCAGCAACAACAGTGGACAGAAAGTGATGGAAACGCCACCACCCTTTGATCTTTGAACCATTAACTTTGAGTATGCTCTCTCGTATCGTCAGAGTACAATAATACCAGACTAGTAGAAACATGAAGCTCAACTCTAAAGTTCTGAAACATCAAAAGTTGAATGGAAACACCATCGGAATGAATGGCTATGAGCAAATTGAAACAAGCTTACCTAATATTTGTAAATAAATTAACTACAGAGTGGACGAAACCAATCACAGACAGAACAAGTTTGAATTTTTCATATTCATCTTTGTACTTAAATCTGGAACAGAGTAAAGAGTTTAGCCAAATCGTCCAAAAGTTTGAGCGCGATTTGATTAAGCTGACAATAGAACTACTCACTTATCATTTTTGTTTAGTATGGAGACATTGACGCTACCTAATATTATAGAAAGATAGGTGCCATTTGGTTTTGGTAATGTCTGCTCAATCTCGTGGATTTGTGTCTCCCTTCTGAGCATATCTTTGTCAAGAGCCTGACGAGTCTCCTTAGCCTGGAGCCTGTGGGACAAACAAAAGTGAGCGTGCGTTGGGTGAATCAGAGTAATACCGGGCAGAGGTGTACTCACTGCTTCAAGGACTTTTTGATGATGCTCATGCGGTACTTCTGGTGCGAGATCCCAGCCATGCATTTCTTCTGCAGCTCGCCGACCTCCTCTAATTTGGCCACGTACGTCCTGTTGAGAGCCTGTAAATCACAACAATGCAGCTTGATCAACAATGGGCGCGCGACAGATCGGCTGCTGCAGGCTGCGCGCGGAGTTGGCGAGAAACTTCGGGAAGACGCGCGCTGGAGACCCGAGAGTCTCGTTATCGGCGTGACCTCACCTCGAGCTCCTTGTAGTCGTTGTGCAGGTCGTTCCAGTCCTTGATGCACGAGTCGAGGTCCTCGTCGATGGCCGCCATGGCTGGGGAGGGTGCGAGTGCCCGCGCGACAACACTAAATCAACACACGCACGCACAGCACGAAGCGTCTGCCGCCCTGTGTGTGCCTCCCTGTGGCGGGTGGCCTGCTATACTGATGCTGACCTGGTGCGGTGCTGCCAGGTGCTGCTGCTGCGCTGCTGCTCTCACGCACTGGCCGCGCGGCGTGCGTATACGGGTCGCGCGCAGGGTCGCGGGAAATGCGCAGCTGATGCTCTTGCGCGCCCCCGTATAACTGACTTTTCTTTCGTTCGCCGCGCGCCAGTCGGTCCGCCCCTCCACTGCACCTTTCATATAATATATACTTACAGCCGTTCAGCTGCGGTGTATGTATAGGTATACATTTACACGCGATATCGATCGTGTATACTCCAACGTTTTGTGCCAGCCGGGTTTACAAGATATACACATTCACAAAAACCAACTCTCGGGATCGTGCGATTTTTTATCGCTGATAATGGGCATGACTCTTCACATCTTATGTACTCTTCCGAGCATACTTTGATTTTTTTGATCACTTTTGATACGCGGCAATCCGCGGCGAATGACAAAATATATATACATTCTATAGCGTAAGTGGGCTATAGAAAATCGCGAATTCAAATTGAATAAACGTAATTCAGCACAGCTGATTATCCGCAGCCTTATTCAATTATAAGACTGTGTATATACTGAATCATGGAAAGGCTATTCGATCGATACACCGCGGACTGTGATCACCAATTTAGTGTGCACTGATCGCGTTGACTGATTAGTATGAATACTTTTCATAAATATTTTTCAATGAAATGTCTTTTTCCAGTTTGTATATTCAGTCGGTTGAGCACTTGTAAGCACTGGGATTTATTTCTCCAACTGTACGTATGTACATGCGATCTTTGCGGTGAATTTATAGCTTTGCTCAAAATGACTATAATTTTTCTTTTCTTCCCAAAGGTCTTCTGTATTTTTTCCGTTGTTCAACCATCCTTGTATAAATAAGTAATACCCTTTATTCGAGGCTTTCTCAAATTAATACTCGGGTTCTGAAGATTATATTATGAAGCCCTTTTGAAATGGAGATCTCAAATCAAAGCAGCGTATATATATATAAGCATACTATGCGGTTGATTACGCCGCAACATGCACAAAAAACATGTCATCGGAGTTTCCTCAATAATGAATGACGAACGAAAATAACTCAGTCTCGTGATTGAACAGTCATTTTCTAAGCCATTTTTTGGATTACGTTGATTCAGATACGTAGAACTCCTTTCAAACTGCTCAAAGCGTCGATGTTAATGCACGAAAGTAATATGCATACCGGATCTACTTTTTCAATTTATCCTTGTGCAGTTAACTTTTGGATATATTCTGATTTTGAAGATGATGGGGATGTAGACGCCGGAGGGTGAAATCTTTCTTGTCGCATATTGAACCATTGAAAAACTGCGAAAACAAAAAATGTATGGTGCTGTAGAACTGGTATTTCGGCAATACTTTCTTTGCTATCAGAAACTTTGCGTTTCATCTAACTCTGATAAGCATTGAGTTTACATATGAAGTACTAAAATAAGGCAGAACATCACATGCAAGTAACGGTGGAGTCTCCGCTTATTATACCGAGTTTTTTCTATTATCGTTCTTTCTAATTATTGATTGTATTCCAGAGAAACAAAGTAAGTCGAATTCGTCACAAACTAAGATAAAATTTCTTTTTCAATCAGGTTTGCAATGTGAAAAACTGAAAAACAGAAAAAGACTAGCCAAGTAAAAGACTCATGATCAGTTTCTATTCAAAAACGCTATTAACCGCTAGATAAACAACGCTGACCATTCAGGTATGTACTATATCTCGATTACTCTTTTCTATACGCGAAAAAAGAAATTGAAAATTATCATATTCAATATGTCTGCCTTTCTTTCTCTATTTGAATTATCATTTCAAGCGACTTCAAATTTCTCGAAAGTTATAAAACAGAACCTTGAAGTCTAATTTCGGATTTAGCGATCTTCGGGAAAAGGCAACACTTTGGAAGCCATTTAATTGATTTTAATGAAAGCCATATTCACTTGGATTCATTATTTCATCTTATTCAATCATCAATCTTGTGATTCGCCTATGTAAATTCCATTCAACTACATTAGGTGGCAAAAAACTAGCTTTCAATGTTGCCTCTCCCGTACACTGAGTATTTTTTTGTCGAGTAAACGAAAAGTTTCAGAGAGTAACCTAAAATGAAGATTAATCGCTATGGAGTACACAACGTAGTCTTTCAAAACTTGAGCTCGTGCATGATATTATTTGGTTACCTGAATGAGTTCACGTAAACTCGCCGTACCTGAAGAAAAAGCTATTTTTTGAACTTTTTCTGTAGGTTTTCCTTAATTTTAATTCCATAAATTAGAATCTTGAAATTTTTCTTTAATATATAATCAACCTAACCAATAATTCTATCCACGTCATATTCAAACTCCTCCATCAGGAACCTGGTCGTAGTCCGGCGTGTTCCTTTTTCAGTGTATTTCTTTATTGATAAAATCTGATGTAGGAATTCTCTCTAGTAGAAATTAGTGGCGATTAGTTGATTAAATGCCAGCTAATGTCCATAAATTTCCTACTGCTACTTTAGTTGTGATGAGCGTTTACATACATACTGTCCGATATTATGTGCAATACTTGTAGAAAGATCTAAGTGAATTATTATGGATACGAGAATTGCCATACGATAATACTTTTGGTAATACAAAAATAAATTCTATAGTATTTGAAGATACAATACCATGGATTTCTTCATTTTTACAAATGGTTCAAGATCAAATTTATATAAAAAGTATCTTCTTGTTATCAGAGGAACTGCATATTAAATGTATGTACCTCATCCAGAACTTCGTAAAGTTCCAACAGAATCTTCTTGGAAGTATACTTTAATTACATTGTAATCAAGAATATATTCTGTTTCAATGTAGCGGAATTCCGGATAGAGCCTATAGTTTCTCTGGGAGCAAAATAGACTTTTGTGAGTGTATACACTCATACGTATTGGCACATGATTCATACATAAAAAGCGCCGATGGGACAGGGGGAGGAGGAAGAAGAGACATGAAAATAGAAAGATTAATTAAAAATTTAGTCTAAACAGGCTATTTCGTGTTATTATCCGAATAATATATATATATGGGGGCCTTCGTTTCTGAATCCTTTTTTTACAATTTTTTTAAATTCACATAAAATTGTTATCATTTGAATTTGATTTGCAATTCCTCCACCCCTTCCCCCATAAAATATGTATGAAAAAGAAATTGAAATGTGTAAATTGGAAAAAAGGTTAGTGAAAAAGAAGCAAACACTAACAAGCATTTCGTCCTCGATCCACTTGATTAGGGCTCACTGTAGTAAGGTCTTACAGGTGGATCTAGTGTTAGACTCGTATGTCAGAATAAATAATACCACCAATAATAATTTAACCGGGTAAAACTTAAAAAAAATATTTAAAAAAAAGCAAATAACAAAATTTAAAAGATAAATAACAAATTTAAATTTTGTTATTAGAGGAGATTAAAAATAGGAAAACAGTAATGGAATCCAAAGCAGTAAAATCCACGGATAAACATTATTTTCTGCTATTCGGAGCGTGGAACGCCATTTTACGCACTAGTGCGCTTTTTAAATGGCTCTTAAACGATCACTCATAATATAAAATATTGTATCTAACTGGTGCGTTAAAATTTAAACACTCTTGTGAATTGGTTTCACTGATCTGCACTCATGGACGCGGCGTCTTTACATTTTCACGCACTAGTTGCATAATATGCTATTTCTTTATCTTACCAAAACAATGAATATCTTGTTTTCAACCTTTACTGGCTGAAAATGTATTCACTTCACTATGCGATAATCAATCACACTCAATATTTCATGCGTATTATACAACGGGACAACAACCAAAAAAATGAACAAAATAAGTACATGAGAAGAAAATGGTTGTTATCCAATAGATATTCAACAGAATTTTTCAATTACGAAAATCGTCATGACACTTGAACTTTTTGAATTAATTAAAACATTTTTCATGGGTTAACAATAGTAAATTGATGATTTTACATGGAAATAACTGATGCTCACGGGAAAATCTGATAGCAAATTAATTTGCCAATTTGATGGCCATGTTCGATGTGGCATTGACCAGTACCAATGCGTATTGAGCCAAGGTCATTAAGTTTGGCATTATATTGAACGTATTATTTGGAATATATTGTGATTGTTTGAGTCCAAGGTCTCAGCAAACGACTTGTTTATTTGAAACAATTGTGAGATTTTTAAATCTTCGGTGATTGCAACCGTAATTCGCACAAGCATCAACAGTTTCAGATTCAAACATGAATAAATTTTATATACATGATATTTTTTATTACTTTAAAGTTACACCAAGAACAGTTTTTCATATCCATATAGAATATCGAATGTTTAACGTATAGTATTTTGTTTGATTAACTGTATATCTAACGTATGTACCATACTGCATTAGAAAAATTATTGTTTAGAAATAGTATCAGCGTAAAATCATATTTTTATTTCAGTTACACTGACAAAAACTCACAAAGTATGAGGTCAATGAGTTATTTTGTTAACTGATAAAAATCAATCTCTTCGCTGCTTCGTAAGTCGTATCGCAAAGGAAAAAAAAAACGATTACATCCAGTTCCTATATTCGAATAAGTATCTGATTATGTGTGAGAAAGTCTCGAAATACTACTAGAAATAGCTATGTCAAGATCTATTGGACGGGCACCAAACTAGCAAATTATACAGAGTCAAGGTGATCGTTCTCTGGTCTTTGATATACTAATCGATTTTTGTATTAGAGAATGAGAAACGTATTAGCTTGTGGTGAACTGGTGATTTCTGTTATTAGTTGTGTCTTTTATATTCCCATTAGATACGCGAGAAAAGCGCGGTGAAACGTTTGCGTAAAAAAGTTTTCGATCGGATATTCGATTCTTTAATCCCCTTTTGTAACAACTGGTTTTGTTTCATTCCGATGATTTTTCTACCGCAGATATTGGAAAAGGAGTGCCGAGTGTAATATCAAAGGTACAGTTATTTCATTCACAACTTTCATTGCAGCTTATCGGAATTGTTGATTTGCATTTGAGATTGATATGCTTTTTCTCCACGCAGCGAAGGAATAATTAATTCGATACTACTCGTCCCGGAGCCCAGTGACCGACGAGAGCGTGTTATTGTAATTGGGCGGTGATTCTCCAAGGAATTACATTGGATAATCAACTGGATCTCCTATAGGTAGATTGATGAATGTAAAAAGAACAAAAGAGCTCTTCATTGGAATCAAGTGCATCTGCACGTCGTGACGAGACGAGTATACAGCGATGCTCTCTCGGGTTTTTCTTCATCCTTAGCGCGACACGCGACGACGCTTCGTATTCCCCAGGGCTCGGACCGAGCACGAAGTTAGCGCAGGTCAGACGCAAAGTCTGTGAAATCGGATCGGTTGGAGAAGAAGAAGAAAACGCTCGAATGAGCAGACTCGCTTCAGCCACACAAACACACACGTATATACCCGTCGAAGAGAAAAATCGATGGATGAAGGAGCTGCTCCGGGCGGCTGCAGCGCGCGAGTATCAGGACGACCCTGACCGTGAGCTATGCGTCCGCGGCGGCCCTCCTCCCTCCCCATCCGTGCGCGAGAGTCTCTCTCTCTTTCCCATGTGTATACGCGCGTGTGTATACGGCTCTCGCGTGGGAGAGAGAGACAGACAGACACGCATGACGGAGAGCGAGAGCAGATCTCCATTCGGTGCCATTTGGAATTCCTGCCTGCGGCTGCCCCCTCCGCGCTATTTCAAAATCACCGCCGCCACCGCCGCCGCCACCACCACCGCCGCCGCGGCCGATGCATACTTAGCTGCGCCGCCGCGCACGGCTCTCGCACAGTTCGATTTTGAATCGGTCGCCCAGAGGATGCGCCAACCCACCTCCTCGACTCTGCTGCGCCTCCAGCCGACCGACACCAGTTGGGAGCCTCGTGTACAAGTACGTGCCGCGCAACAACCCGCGAGCGCCAATTTCGTATACCCCGCTCGACCCATTCGATTCGGGGCTGCATTTAAAGTTGCCCCAAGTTAAGGGGGTGCGGTGGCTCGCATTCGCTTTTACTCTCTGGTAGTGTAGATCATGGAAAGTCGTGCTTTTTCATCCCCTCCTATAATGCTGCCACTTTCGCGGTGAAGTTGTGCTTGTAAATGTGGTGAATGGGGTACACGCTTTATGAAAATGAAAAGTCACCGTATGAAACTGAATGAATTATTTAATGGACAATTGCAGTGAATTTTTCATGTTATAAAAGTGGATTTTCACTTTAGCTCCGTGAGTTTTGATTGAAATCATCAATTTTTTACTTTGATTACACGGAAAATTCACTGTAGTTCCATTCAATAATTCATCCACCTACATACAGCAATTTATCAGTGTAAGTTTTCACGAGAGTATAGAACCAGAGGAGACAGATAACTGTGGTTTCATTTACGCCGGATTACGCAATGAGGATTTTCACTGAACTTTGGGTATTCCATGGATTCCACTCTGATAATTGAGAGACACGTACGTGACATTCGACAATTAAGAATAATCGGAGAACCCGCCAAGCCGATTTTGCGCTGTTTCGGGGTGTTCGCAGAAGCGCGCACACGCGCGCAAAATCTTCTCTGTGGTATTTATTTGACTTTTCGGAGGAAATACTAGTTGTGGCTATTCGATTTTGCCTGCAGGAGACTCCGCAGTAATGTGTCAACAACAGTTATATAGCTACACCCACGTATAACGACGATTAACATATAGCTGCGTACATATGCACCTGTTTCTTTTATTTCCCATGACAAGTGTATAACGCGTATATTGCAGAATATTGTGGATCGTTTATTTTCTCGTTTTGCACCTGACAAGTGAGAAATTTTCAAATTTGCCGTTCATGTTGAGATAAACGATTGGTCAAATTTGTTAAAACAATGTCAATATTGATCAATTACAGCAATTCATTCTTATTAAATTTATCATAGGACAAACGTATACGATTGACCCCAGTACTAGAAAATTCGATGGAACGACTTGTTCTTCTAAACTTTATAATATATGCGGAAAATTATTCTTTTTTGAAAAATTCCATTCGTATATCTTATTAGTCATCAACAAAAATCGAAATCTTTATTTCCTACTGATTGACTTTGAGTGTACACAAACAATGACGTACAATTTCTGTATCTGTAATTCATTTCACAGGACCTTGGAAAATTCAGTGGAATAATATTTTTTTTGTTGAACAATAATTTTTGCAATGTTTGAACCAACGAAGTGCTCGAACTGTCGAATTGTCATTCTTCCACTCATAGACAGCGCATTCCCCTACAAAAGCTTGAAGTTTCGAAATGTGAATCCTTTCTTGTGGAGGTGTACAATATCATGTCAGCAGTTCTTATGTTCATCACTTATACACGTCAGTTAAATTTATTTCAGTTACTAACATATCAGCCTGTTGCACCTTGTTTGCCCTTGATGAGAAGAAAATGCATGAAAAATGCATGAAAGTATAATTATCATAAAGTATAGAACATGTTATAAGATTTGCAAACGTGTTTCTCATTTCTGCAGCTCAAAGTTTATTTATTATTATGAGTTTATTGAACATAAAAAAGAGTGCATATGAGATATTGAAATGAAACTCGGGTTCCAAATCAATCCCATATATATGTAATATAAAATTAATATGTGATAGTAAATGTATTTAACATTTTCAACTACGGTTTCATAATTATTACAAAGAAGGGTCGTCACTTATACGCCTTCCTTCTAGTACCGCTATATAGAATTGTTATATTGCTAGGATGAATGCATTATATTTATTGACACGTTGTTATTTTTTTCAAATAATTTTTCATTTATTAACAGATATTAAATCGTCCAAAAATTCAATAAGTGAATCTGCTATATGGTTCGTAGAAAGCGTTAAATATATTTTTCATATAAAACTACACTCAAAATAACGATTGCTCGCCGTCTAAATCAAATCAGCGATTCTAATTTACACATTTTTCAGAACATGTTACATCTTATTACGTCATCATTTGATACTATCTGCATATACCATTATTGTTTTCCTCATTGAATCACTGTTATTGTTGTTATTATCATTTTTACCGCAAAATATATATATACGCGACATCGTTTAAAGAATAGTACATTGTGTAACGAGCGCGGAAAGTTGCCAATTGCACACGCGGGCGCGTTGGTGCACGAGCGCAGCGAGTGCTACATGTCGCCCAAGTATGCTATTGGCAACTATACCGTGCGAGTTGCTCATACTATTTTTCATCACGGGCATAAAAAATGACGTATTACGTGGTAGTTTCGTGGATGCAAAATGGGTGATTGTGCACTCCGTTGCGATAGTGTCATTTTGTAACGCTAGAGCGTCATGCAATGACGCGAGAGCGTGACAAAATGACACTATGGCAACGAAGTACACAATCGCTCATTTTGCATCCCCGAAACTGCTACGCAATATGTCAGTTTTCGTGCACCCGTGATGAAAAATATATAAATAGACTTATTAGATGTCAAATGCCAAGAGGTCTCTTACTGAATTTACTCTCTCTTATACTCATTTTCCACTTCTTCACCTCGGATTTTATTCTGTGCTTATCCCAACTACTCCATGACACTTTCCGAATTCTACTGTCTACTACTCATCCCTTATAGGAGTAGTTCAGTAAGAGACCTTTCGTCGATTGCAATTAAGCTAATTTGTTCAATTCAATTGTGATTTTTCCGCTTCATCCCTGTTCAAAATAATCGACTGGGTTTCCTACTGGCATTCCTCCTAGGGTTTCACCGGTGAAACCCAGTCAAAAACCCAGTCGATTATTTTCAACAGGGGTAATATATAAAATTTTATGTCATTTGTGAATTTGATTAGTAAAAATAAGGTAAAAAACTCCTCATAACTATCTCTTTAGGGACGTATTTACCGACCATACATTCAAAAACAGTTAATACGTTCGAAACATTGTTCATAAAATTGTGAAAAATATAATACCAATTTCATATGAATAAACCATATCGGAATTCTGATCAAAGGTCAATGCTACCTCTGAGTCGGATTGAAAAAAAAGTATATTGGCTAGTAGATTTGCTATGACGATTATCATGAATCAAAATCTAATACTGGACATAACCATTTTTCTCATACAGCTGCCGATTAAAATTTCGATAATTGTTGAATAACGAAGTGGAGTTCGTTTTCATTTCGGAAGTAACTTGAGTTGGATTCTCGAAATATTGCCAATCCGATGGCTCGTATAAGTAGAGAAACCATCGCTACTCGGGTAAATATTCCACATAAACTTTCAAAATCATTGGTAAATGACGCAGGCTTACGATATAGTTTCTCTATCGCCGACGAGCTTCGTTTTAAAAAATTCGCGAAAACGTCTCTCGTCTACCATACATATATTGCAATAAGGCATATCCGTGCGACGTATATATGAGTTATGAGCGTTTGTCCGCAGAGTTGGCTCGCCGCGGAAATCGGCGCACACATGCGAGGCCGCCAGACCGGCTAGAGGATGCAGCGCATCTCGAAGCTGTACCCATGGCTGCCGAAGTCGAGCCCGCCGGCGGCCGGGGCGGCGGCGGAGATGCCGGACCTGCGGGGCCCGCCGTTCCTCGGCACCCTGGCCTACATGCTCGACTCGCGGAGCGGCAAACTGCTGCACGAGTACGTGGACCTTCGCCACCGGCGGCACGGGCCTGTGTTCAGGGGTCAAGTCGGCCCCACCAAAGCCGTCTTCGTCAGCTCGGTCGACGCCATAAAGCAGGTGTTCAAGCTCGAGGGGCCCACCCCCCAGCACTACGTGCCCGAGGCTTGGCTGCTCTACAACAAAGTGAAAAACCGCCAGAGAGGCTTGCTATTCATGTGAGTCCACTCGCGAGGGGACGCGTAACGCGCCTCTCCGAAAGCTTTACACCCAATACAGTTTGGCGTACGTAACTGTTAATCCACGATCCTTAATGACTCATTGGTGGCAGGTTGACACCTTATTCAAGTCTAGCTAAATACTAATCTTCACATGATAAGCGCCATTAAGCTAATAAAATTAGATTATTGCAATATTTTATTATCTTGATGACGCTCATCATGTCATGATCGGTGTTTATCTCGACTTCAAAGAGGTGGCAATCTAGCCACCGAAACGTTGTTTGTCTGAAGCCAACACTACACGAAAGTCTCATTGATGATCGTCGATTAATTGTTACTTCATAAACATAGATACACTGTTCATACATGAGGTCAACAATAATTTGCCAATATCTAAAAAAACGAAGGCATTGGCTGGAACAGTTGTAGATCAAAGTTTTCTGGGTACCTGAAAACTATGTCACAAAGTTCCATCACGATTGGTCACCCGGTGAGTGTAGTTGCCCCCTTGTTTGTTCGCAGCTTACTCCGTTATATTAGTATTTCCGCAAGTATAATCAGGAATTCAACGGCACAATTTCAACCTTATTTTTGTAGAAGAAATAATCCGTATGGGTATTTTCAGTTTAAGACCGCTCGTGACTCTTTTTTTCGTCGCCGTAGTATTGTTGGAACTTTGCTGAAAACAAAATTCTCTTGAATTCTACACTCCAATATATATTGGCCCTGAAATATTGACCATAAAAACTTTTTTTTTTAGTATTTTTTACGAGCACATCGTTCGAATTCAAATCAGTTCCACGGCTTTTGTTAATCGTATTTAGCGATTGACTAATTGGCGATATAATCATACACTCGCCCGTGATAGCAATGCTGGATGCGGATTAAACAGATTTCGATGCGAGGATGATATTGTATCAAGAACAAAAGCGATTGCGCGTGTGAGCCGTATGAATGAAGATGAAATTTTATCACCACCGGGCCGTGTAATCCTCTTGATAATAATGACCATACACGTTATATCTGTTACTAAAGCTCTAATTACGTTATACTGAATCTAATAATAGAACTAATGCATTTTCCACGTATTCGGAGTTTAATTCCATGACTCGTGAAATAATAGCTGCAGCTGCGTGTACGTGATTCTTCAAGCAACACTTCGCACTCTGAATGTAAAACAGTAAAAGAATACTATTTATCAGGAGAAATCCCATAAATGATGAAAATAATAGATAACTAACTGAAAAGTTAGTTAAAAGTTTTACTAATTTTTAGTTGAATATTCACTGTTTGCATCAGTCACGCAATTTCTACTATTTAAATCTTTGATTGTGGAACTTCAATTGATTTTTTTTTCAACATAAATTTAATATGGCGATGGTATTTTATGATTTTTCTATAATATTTTATCACCAATATTTGCATAGTATTGTTCGATGAAATACAATTTTTTCAAAAGATTTATAGTATTTGAAACGTTTGTGCGTGTCGTTATCAATCATTTATCTTGCAGCTTAATTCGCATACCCTCGTTTCGTTGACCATTCAAGCTTCTCAATTATCTTCTCAATTTAGTTTCATTTCGCAGTGTACGCATCTAAATGTGAAGCTGTGGGTAACTGACCCCAAGCTTGACACTTATTGTATTATATTGTGGGCATCAGAATTTTGTTTACAAAATTGTTGCATATGGTTTATACCATATTTTATAGCATATTTTTTATTGTCTCAACAGATTATTGTAGAAATGGTGTCAAGCTTGAAATGCTTCCTAGAACATGTGATGGACGGTTTGAAAATAGTCTATTATCACGCATTGATGATTCTTTTACTATAATCATACGTTCAATTATAAAAATGAATAAACTGCAAAATTTTCGATATCTTTGTTCTAGAAATCATTCTTTACTTACTGTTACTGGAAAAAATTGAGAAACCGAATCTTATATGGAGACCCTCTTCAACCAGCCGAATAATGATACTTATGTATAATGGTGCGACCGTTTGAATTACGTAAAAAAAATCGAAAAGTGCAGCGACTGTGCTTCATTTTTATCAAACTTTTTGAGAAGAATTCCTAAGTTTACGAGCGAATTTATGCAAGTGTCCCGATCTATTTATGATAACATGCGTACTCACTGAGCTTGTATCTTCCTCAGGGATGGCGAAGAGTGGCTACATCATCGACGGATACTGAATAAAGTTATGTTGGCCTCTGAATCGACAACAATGATGAGCGAGCCATGTCAAAGAGCTGCCGAACATCTCGTAGAGAAGTGGAAAAATTATACCAATAACGATAGGATTGTACCTGATCTCGAGAATCAATTGTACCAGTGGTCGATTGAAGGTATTCTATTTTTATAACATATTGATCTTGACTATTCGATTATTTTCACTGACCTTCTATCGAGCTAATGAGGTTATTGAAATTGACTCTCATACTAATCAAAAGATTTGATACATCAATTACTGTATGATAAACGTTCAAAGATTCAGATGTTTACGACTGTTTGGTCCGAATTACCTGTCAATTTGATCTTCTAAGAATTCCGCCCCTCTGACACTTTATACTAATTACAATTAGACACACTGTTCTTGTAAGAAGGGGAAAGAAGTTAGTCTAATTCCTACAACATTTATAGGTTTGAAATCTGAAAGGATCAGCTGAGATTTTGTTTCTTTCGGATTTCAAAGCATATAAAAGATGCACGAAATTCCTATGGATGAAACCCGATTTTGGATGCATTCTAGTCAAACTTGTTTCCTCTCAAAGAGTAGTGCGATCGAATCTCGTTGAAGTATAGCCATCTCCCACGATGGGATCGCTCGTAAAAACATTTTGAAACAGTCGAACAGAAAGTTGTATATTCCTCAGCGCGGATCGCGTGTGCTCTAACCAAATGGTAAAAAAAGGAAAAGATCAAAAATGAACGAGGGATCGTGTGGTGATGGTTACAGTGCTGCTGGCGGCGATGGTGGGCAGCGAGCCGTGGGACGAGTATCGCCGATCGATCCTCGGCGAGCTGGAGCCGCTGTCACGGAGCCTGGGCCTGATGTTCGAGCACTCGGTCGACCTGGCGAAGCTGCCCGCGAAGCTGGCCATGTGGGCGCGGCTGCCCTCGTGGAGCGGCTTCGTCGAGACGGCCGACCACGCGCTAGACACCGTCTCGCGCTTCGTCGACCAAATGGCCCGACTCGAGGGCAACCAGCACGGGCTGCTCGCCAAAATGATCCGGCTCGGCGTGAGCGACGACGAGCTCAAGAGGATCGTCGTCGACCTCATACTCGCCGCGGGGGATACAGTGAGTAAACATTCTCTATTTACATAATGCTCGGATAACCGCGACGATCGCGCCCTCCGCGAGTATTCGCCATTCGAGTACCATACTTTACCACGAACCCGTCTGCCAATTCTGCTTCCCAATAAATCGATTGAAATGCGCGTGTCTTCTTTAAACATGTAAAAAATCGCTACAAACGAATCTTTTCAAAGACATCGACAGCTTAACATTGAGGTGCTGTTGTTTTGCATGCAACACGACGTAAATTAATTTTGCAAAGTCCGTAATTTGTATCGCTGGACTGATTCAATCTCTCAATAATCCCAAAAGATGGTTTCAATTACCAATTCATTGAGGCCGTATCAATGCTTAGTCTTACTGAGGGCCAGTGTTAATAATCTTTAAGAATTTTTGAAATTATACGGTCTCGGAGTACCGCTACAAGTTGATTTATTAATAGAATACTTGTAAATCCTTGAAAAACGAAAATATGTATACTAACCAGGAAATAACTGGGCATTTGGGTGTTCGATCTTGCTGAAACCTTCTAAGGTAGTTTATATGGTTACCCAAATATATAATATCTGCCGTCATTCGTTCTAACGTTTCGATTTTCACAAAGGGAAATATATTGTTAATATATCTTTCGAAGATTCACTGTCAATTCACTTGAATACGCAACATTTCACAAAATAAAAACTATATAATATACTCTGATGGAATGGTTTGTTCCAGACAGCATATTCGATGCAATGGCTACTGTTTCTCATGGGAAGCAGTCTGGAAGTGCAGGAAAAAGTTCACGAAGGCTTGAAAGGACTGAGCGAAGCAGAAATTCTTAACGATCCGCTACTCCGAGGAGTAATTAAAGAGTCGCTCAGGCTGTACCCTATTGCCCCGTTCCTCACGCGCGTTCTACCCCAAGATACTTTGCTGGGTGGTTATCCAGCTTACAAAGGCGTAAGATATTCTCATTTCATAAAAGGGGTTTCTCACTCGAGTACTCCGCGAGGGAGTATCATGGAGTTCTTATGGAATACTGCGGGCTGATGGGCGATTAATTGTTTTTATTCTTGCCAATATTAACCATGTGCTACTCTTCCAATTGAGATGGTCTAGCAAAACAAGATAAGTTTATGCTTACGAGATAAAAACGTCGAATGCCATGAACCAAAGGTACCACGGAGTACTGAAAAACAATGGGAGTACCTAAGATTTTGAGGGATGCACTACTAGAGTGAGAAGCCCCTCGGTTCATTCGATTTTTAAAATTACAATACCGATCTCTATTTGAGATTATCAATTCACATTCTCTTATGAATCGTTGGAGCACAAAATATCGCGACAGTTTTGTTACATTCAAAATAGAATCAACTATGTATATAAAGGAGATTTCCGCAGCAATTTTGTGAGAGATATATTTTATTGAAAATTGAAATTAGTTCAACGTGGAAAAAAATGACTGACTAAATAACACGAAAGCCGTGAACATTTTTGTATGTAAAACATTCTGAATTGAAAAGTAATTTATTTTTGAATAAGTGAGTCCTATCATAAAATAGAAATGAGAGATTCCAATACGCCAACTTGTGGTGCAAAGCTCACTGTTGTGGGCTGAATACATATGGGAGGTCAAGCATAATTTACATCTACATAATATCGAAAGATGCTTTAGCGCAGGGAAAAAATGATCCATCTCTATTTCTAAACGATGTCACCGACATTGGAAAATGTCTACTACTTCGCTCATTTATTGGAATAGTTTTGTTGCTCCCTTAGGTGCGATGAATCAATTTGTATTAATCTATTATATTTTGCCCGTTGTACACGACTAGGTCAAATTCTTTTCGTAACTACAACCATCAAAAACGTACGGTTCAACTAAAGATTGAGGAGTGATATGATTGTTACAGGAACTGGTGGTCATATCGTTTTATTCATGTAGCCGGGACGAGGCCAACTTCCCGCGGGCCCATGAGTTCCTGCCCGAGCGCTGGTTGCGCAACGAGAAAGGCGAATTCAGGGCCGTGACGAATCCCCACGCGACGCTGCCCTTCGCGATGGGCGCGAGAAGCTGCATCGGCAAGAGGCTCGCCGAGATTCAGATGTCCCTCACGATGGCCGAAGTAAGCTCTTTCGTATTGTTTTATAAAATTTCTCAAGCTTGTCTAGGATAAGATCAAGAGCGATTCGAAATGCTGTTGATTTATTCAGTATCATTGTTGATTTGTTGAATTAAAGAAAATAAACCGAGCACAATATCTCACGTTGGCACATTTTTCTGTCTACAGCTCTCGAAAAGTTTCAAGATCGAGTGTTTGAACAAAAACGACATTTCACTGAAGCTTCGGTTGATTTCTGCGCCATCGGAACCACTGCAACTCCAATTGACACCGAGAACCGACGTCTGAAATCTGATCACAATGGATTTTATTCGAATTCACAATGATGGCTTGATTTTTATGAATTAATTGCATCGGTAAGACTGTTGTACATATTAAGCTAGTGATGAGAAAGAGTGGCAATGGGTAAAGTGAATATTCATGTGTCTCTAACATAAACATCATTTGATATTTAAATTTTTCCATATATATCTGCATCAGTATATGCCAAGTTGGAAACCCGCTGCCAATTTCCTCTACATAAAAATGCCTTTGAATGACTCCAACATTTACAAGACAGCAACGAACAAAAATTTTAACAATATTGACAGGTAGCAACTAAGTATTAACTGAAATTTCCAAAAATGAATAATGACTGATAGACAATATGTGCATCATTTCATGAACGGCATTATACTTAAATAAAAAGAATAGTGCGCTTATATGCTCGTGCGTGTGTGTGTGTGCACACGCGAGTAATTAGAAAGTTGAAGAAACTAATAATAACAATAATAATAATAGTGATAATAATAGTGATAATAATATTGCCTCATTGTATGTATGCATATATTGCAAATCACCTTCAGCCGGAGTCTCGTATGCGCGCAGTATCAATCTGCTGATACTACAATATATATATATATATAATCGACTTAAAGAAGAAGAAACTTTGTGTATGTGATTATTTTATAACTGTTGAGTAGAAAATATAATTATTTTCTGAATTTTGAAGTTGTTTTTAATGTTGAAATTATACAAGAATCATGTTAGCCAATGATCATAATAGCTCAAATAAATCCTGTTTAATGTTGGATTTTGTGAATGTATTTTGTCTCGAAATAATGCTGACAAGTGAGAAGGCGCGAAGAAATTATTAAGGATTTCTTAGCCAAGAATTATTATTATTATTATTATTATTATTAGTATTAAATAATACGATGCCGTACTACTTGGATTCGATTAACTTTTGTAGATATATCGCACGTCGACAAAGTTATGAGTTTGAATAAAAGATTGATAGGTCTTATCAGTTAAAAAGTTTATAATTAACTAGGATATTGCGTTTTTGAGTAGTCGTTCTATTACGTTACAACATAGGCCGAGACCTAATGTGATTATCGTAAATGTGCAACTGAGGGAAACTACAGGATAAGTGTTCCGTCGAATTAGATTCGTCGACAATTGAGTATCCCAAGTCCGTATGCCTTGGAGGAATTGATAATAATAATAATAATAATAATATTACGAGATCCTAATAATCATGAAATTCAGAAAATAGATGAATTTTGACGGTACTACATACGTCTAGTGATTAATCTTTATCTTATGTGTCGCTCTTTTTAGTTGTGATTATAATGAGAAGTGTTTATATATAGACTGAGCTTTTAGCAAGAGTATTTATGTATACAGCTTCTAGGTGGGCTTCTCGGGTTAACAAATAGGATGTATAATAGTCAAAAACATTCAATTAGCTACTTTGCTATTAGAGGCAATCGTGAGTTTACAAAGCTGCTCTAATGATTCTGATTATTTAATTTCCTAGATACGTTCAAATCATATCGAAAACGGCGGTTACTTTGTATTGAACTCAGGGGTAACTTTGGACAATGGGTCCGGTAAAAGATCGGATGCATGTCGCTATGCCTCGTATACAACAGTCGGCCGGTCATACTGTTTTAGAAGCTATAATTTATACATTTTCTTCATTTGCTTAGATAATATCTTAGTTGGTATCTCCACGATATTCTAAGAGCATCAAATTCAATAAAATTCGCAACACTCAACTTTGCTCGTCTAATAAACCTCGATTTTATATTCAGTTTTTTACTAGCTAACGTCGTAACCTGCTCACACTATAGTAATAAAATTAAACTAATAAAATCATAAAGACGACTGTTTTTATTGGAAATTCCATTACTTCATTAAACATTGGTGATATATAATTACATGAAAAATCATCTAACATAGTGAAAAACTACTATCTACTAGTACAAATTGCACAACAGGTGAAAATAGTAGATATTTACTAGAAAAATAGTAAAATTTTACTAATATTTCAATTAATTAGGATAGTTTAATATTTTTTTATTAAAATGCCACTATTTTTCAGTAAATATCTACTATTTTTATCAGTTGTGCAATTTTTATGCACTATTAGATATTAGTCTTTTAGTATTTGAGATTTGGAGAGTATAGCGAAGGAATAGGTAATATACATAAGATGATCAGATGTCGAAATTGGGAATTCCAAGATCGCAAATTCACAGGAATAAGTATCCACGTGGAGAAGCCCACATGCGAACATACAATATAACGATTCGGCAGATTGCGAAAATAGAATTTTAATTTTCTAATGCGATGAAGGTCAGAAACGATTTCGTGTACAATCAAATGATGTTGGATGGAATATCAAAAAAACTTTCTCTTACCACTAGTAGATTCTGTGTCAAGGTAAATATAGTTTTCGAATCGTGCTGGAGTATCAGTTCCCATTCCGAAATTTTGATAATTGAGAGTATTAAAAATTTATTATTTAAGTATGTTATATGTAGCTGTAAGGGGTATTATAATGCCAGCGTTGTACATTCGAACCGTGGATGTTTGTGATTATATTTTCAATTCAATGAATTGAGAGGCTGTTGTAGTTATAGGTTCGATCTTCAATTAAACTACAAAAATACGGTAGGGACCCAAAATCTTGTGGATATATATTCTCTTTACTGAGGACAATTAAATAAAAAGAAATAAAATGAAATGGATTATAAATCCGTGTAATGATGATGCGACATCATGCTTTCTCAACTGATGCGATTACGTAATGATTCTGCATAATATAATTACCATGTCTTAGATAGCGAATGGTTCTTGAAAAAAATGCGTTCGTGATCCGATATGCTATCAATTTATTCATAACAATTGTATGCAATTGATTCGAACGTTATTTGTATTGAACTTGTGTGTCCAGACCTCTGCAGGTCTGATCCAGCAGAGTAAAGAAAGAAATCAACGTATGATTTGATCAAGTTAATAAGTTGAATAATTATGGTATCATTAGTGGATTGAGGTGTACAGGGCAGACGGGAGACAGATTATAATTTCTATGATGATTTTATCTTATGATTTTACCGTGATTTGATTTCTGCTCTTGGGAAAGGATAATGGTGTTACTATTTGGTTTCTCTATTTTTCTATCAGGATCATTAAAGTATCTTTATATTGTTACCATTATTATAACGAGAATGAGAATGGCTCGAACAAGTGGATGATGCCCTTCGATAATATATTTTCTCTCAAATATTTAACTTTTTCAAATGTATTAATATTCCTTACTTGTTTTCTGCTTTAACACAATTTCTATCTCTCTATGCGTATCACTGTATAATGTTTATTCGATTTCTATTCAGTTTCAACAATTCAATCTTTGTTGATGAATTATTTTTACTTCAATAATTCCTGATGGCTCTAATTGATTTATTTCTCTACACTACTGATTCACTTGGCTGCATTTTTACTTCTTTCTCTGGCCAATTTTTAATAACGACTGTTTCTTTTTGAAATTAACTTGGCAATTGCCCTCTACCATGGCCCGTGCGGAGACAAGAAGTGTGCTTCTCTTCCGCTATCTTCGCTGACATAAAGCACAAAAATCCTGAACTTGTACTTTGTTGTGAAACTTTTATAGACCATGCACTACTTTTAGCTTGAACAACAAATATCAAACTTCTTCAGCTTATTCTTCACATTCCTGCGATTCGACATTCTGCTGGCTTCAAGTTTTGTCTCTCTTTGTCCAAAGAACTCCGCGATAGTTGAATTTCTGTGGCTGGTTGCAAGATATTTTTCATTTCAATATCTATTTCAAGTTTCCTTAAAACATTCCTACACGTATGTACAACCTAACATACAATAAAATGACGCAGGCGTGTTGACACTTTATTCTATTTAATACCTATATTATCAATTCTTATCTCGATTGATTTCATATTTAATGTTTGCATTGCTGTAAATATTAAGAAACATCTAGTTGATTGATATTTAGTATAAACGTTTTTCTATGATGTATTTTGTATTCGTAATCTAAATTGTTTCTTGTATGCAAACATTACAGTGAGGTAATTGCTATCATGGATTGATTTTCCTTAAATAGCGGTAAATAGCCGGAAAAATGTTACTATTGGTATTCTATTCACATTCATATTACTGAAAAGTGTATATTGTTATTTCAGATATAAATGAAGATGTATTGTTGGAGAGTATGAATAAATTGAAAATCAATTATAAACAAGTGATTTATTATTTTGTTTGATATATACAATTTCAGAATTGAGAATCGATTTCTACAAGATTAATATTAGTACTACTGACTACAATTATTTGATCGTTTCAAGTGGGTATAATTTTTCCGCTACTGAAAGCTGAATATTGAATATATGTGGTAAATGAAAGAGTATAAAGTAATTTTCAAAATTTGTATATAAAATGAAATACCCTCAAAAAACTGTCTATGGCTTATGAAAAAATCATTACATCATTTTTGTTGCAAATCTGACAGAAGATTCGTTATGCGCAGTCATAAAGCAACATCGTAGTTATTAAAATACGTTAGTGGAGTTGTCTTCGTAACATATTAGCAAATTGATTTTACCGAATTTGATTTTGTAAATTTTATAAATTTAATAATGGTAGGTTCTGCAGGTCGATTATACAAAACCATATGCATAAACAATCAAAATATAATTGCATATCAATCAACATGATTTACATTTCTACGCATCAACGGTTGGCGGAGCTCATCAATTGATATATTATCAATCAACTGTAACAAAGGATTCAGCGCTTAAAGCACGTCTAATTATAATCATGATAGAAGATATTTCAACGTATTAAGTTTTAAATGTGAAAAATTATTTCACTTTCACCACAATACATTATTGATAAACTAAAATGCTGTAAAATAATGCAGGATTTAATTCAGTCCAGTTTGATAAAAAATGTCGAAACATAGCATGGCAAACAGTAGAGCATTTCAATACCAGTACCAAAGAGGCATTCTCGCGCGAGTGTAGAGCCTCGCATAGCTTGGGCGACAATCACACTGAGAATCACGTTTCGCGAATTTTGTACGCGCTTGCGTACGGAGTGTATAGAAATAGTATTTTTCGACATTATTGATATCCCTAATTCTGCGATGAATTCTTTTCTTAGTAATGTTTGATAAGTATATGAACGATGAACCTCAACTCATGTGATTGTCACCCTCGTTCGCGTGACATAAACCTTACGAGTTGCGAGAATCGTCCCCATTGCAGTGCTATCAAATGTACTATTTCGCACTGGGTTCGAAAAATAATATTTGCAATTCTCGCTGATTGGTGATAACCGCACTTGCGACACAATGTACTAAGAATAGGAAATAATTCGATTTTACTAGAGAACACAGAGTTGATATTATTTCTAACCAATTATTATTTATTTACAGAAGATTCATTGTGAAAATGATAAAAAATTAAATTTGAGTGAAACTCTATCAAGAGTGAAGATTGTAACGCTCATTCTCTATCAAACTTCGATTGAAGATTTTAATTTAAACGTACGTGAATCTGTCGAGTGTACATATGTTTGTGTCATAATCGGGCATCGTAAATTCAATTAACTACTACAAGGGTTCCATTATATTGAAATTTAAGCGGCAAGATTACACGTTAACATCACAGTTTTTTTTAATCAACATGATTTCGTCTATTCCAATGATTACTACGTAGGTTTCCCCAATCAACATTAAAATAGTATATAAACAAGAAATAAAGTACAATGAACACCTGATGTGATCGATAAATACAATTTATACAATATGCACCACTCCCACGTCGGCGATATTTGCACTCCATGACTTTTCAGCGCTGAGCGAACATAGAGTTTATAATGTCCCTGACTTCGTCGAGAAACTGCGCGAAGTATTCGTCGGAAGAGAAGTCTTTGAAGGCCACGAGTCGCTCGGCCCTGCTCATTTTGGTGGTGAGGAAGCTCTTGATGCAACAGAGCTTGAGCTCGTGGCAGTCGTTGTTGCGGGCCCACGACCACGCCCGGCAGAAATTCTTGTGATTTAGCTTGGACATTGAGCTCTCGGTGAGCTGCTCGGACAAGTCACTCATGAGAAACTTGTCGGCCAGCAGCACTGCGTCCAGGAGTGACTCGATCGCTTGGCCATCGTAGTCGTCACCCGTTACCGCTTGCAGCAGAGTGTTTAGGCCTTCGCGAGATGTGTTCTTTAGTTTGACTCGACGCTTGCCCGATTCCGAGAAGCTTCCTTCCAACATGGCTGAAAATGCGTCCGAGCGTTGGCACAGCATTCGACGACACGCGTCTACCGTTGAACCGTCGTCGAGCTCGAACGTTACCGTCGATGGCTTCACTGGGTTGTCCACGCCGCAACTCTAAACAAAAACAAAAGAAACATTCTCGATGTGTCGCTTCGAATAGGATGGTTAATTCATATACTCCAATTCATAGGAGAGTTTTACCCTGATGAAACAAAAATAATAAGCGTTTTACCTAATGATAATGATAGTAACATAATCGATATTGATCATTTAATATATTCTCAAACAGGCTCGATAGTTCTTGTGATTTTTCAAATCATCAGTTTCTCAATTCGCGTTTGTTAAATAAATATTTTATGAATGATTTCAAATATTCACAGCAATGGTCTCCGTGAATCAGGGAAAATTTAATCTATGTTCATCAAACAGAAGTATTATAGAAAGTAATTGGAACAGGGAATACCCTTACCAAGGTAGAATCATGCAAAATACAGTTATCCATCGACTGGTTTTTTTCGTGTGAGTCGACTCGAACATCGAGAGTATCGGCGAGTTGGCAGATAGACCAGACGGCCTCTTTGTGCAGGCTATGTCCAATATCAGACAATATGTGGAAAATAAGCGGTAAGGCCCCATGCGTATTTAGCAAACTACGCAGCAGCTCTTTTGATTTGACGAGAAATGGAATAGAGACGGCGATTATAAGTCGATGAGATTCTGGGCCTCGAATCAGAACAGTTGTTAATTCACCCACTGCTCCTCCTGTTTCGGCCAAGGCGCACAATTGGCGAGTATACTGTTCAGAACCTGCTAGATTTTGCGCTTCAAATACAAAGCCTTGTTTTATTAATGGCATTAGGTAAGCTCGATTTCTGGAATAAAATTAAAAAATCATAAGTGAAAAACTAAGGCAATATTTTGTTTATTGACAAGGCGGCGTTCAAAGTACGTACTTAACAATCCTAATGAGTATTCGAGAAGCTTTAGGATTTTTCGCTGATTTTATATACGTGGCTAGTGGTCCAATCGTAGCAGGATCAGCAAGTCTGTCAATTGGATCGTCTGAATGACTTAATCTGCTTAGTAGAACCAAAGTCCATGCGTTTACGTGTTTATTGACCTCGGTCTTGGAAACTTTCCCCAAACTTTGATTTTCGTCAGTTTCCACTGTGTTAGAAGAAAAACTTTTCAAAGATTCGATTTCTTCTTGTGGTTCTGTAAAATGTGAAATTTCATCTCAGCATGATTGAATGACGTAAAAGAAAGCCAAAAATTTGATAAAACAATCAAGTACCTTCTTCAGCCCATTCATTATCGCTACAAACAGGACTGTAATTCTCCTCGGTGTTTTCATCCGAGTCATCAGCTTCGTCAAATATTTTCATATTCGGGGAACTAGGCGGTGTAGAAGATCCGCTTCCTACACTCCTGGGACTCCAATCATCTCGTTGATAATCTAAACTAAACCTATTATGGAGAATTGTTAACATTAGAAAATGTAATTTTCACGTTTCAAGATGTTCTTATAATGAGGAAAGGTAAGAAACATCTTACCTTCCCGAATTGCTCCTGTTAAACTTCATATCCTGTCTCCTTTGCGGCGATCGATCAGCCGAACGTTTTCTTGGGGTCGTTTTTTCTTCTAATTCGGGTGGCAACTCGATTGCCATTTTGTTCAATTTATCAGTCAAAATATCGATAAGACCGTTTTTTACCATAATTAAAATACTTTCGTCATCATACACAAACTGAGCAAGACTGTGTAACAACACTGGATGGTACCTTTCATTGTCTTCCTTCTTGATCAAATCAAGGATAACTTGAATTCCAGAACAGTAACGAACTCGAATACGATTTACGGCCTCACGGCAAAATAAACAAAGACTAGCTATGATTTCTCCAATGCAATATGGGCAATCTTCCACCAATCCAACAGTGACTTCCACAGCATCACAAGTTCCTAACGGCGGTCGGCAGTCTGGTATCACAGCTAAACTATACAGGCATTTGATAGCCAACTTGTTTTGGGCTTTGCACAGATTAACAATGGCCTTGTAGCCTTTTTTTTCTTCTCCCTCCATCTGCTGGGCGCAGTCATAATTGGATCCAGCTAAAAATGCACACAGTGCTTTTAAACAAGTTTCCACCAGGTCTGTATATCTCAACTCATTGGGTCTGGATCCAGCATCCACAAGTATATCTGTAACGGTTCTGATAATACCACATTCTGTGATTTTTCTTCTACTACTGTCATACATACTCCAGATATTCCTGAAAAAAATCATTAAAAATTAATAATTGCAGGCACTAAACCAAATAAATTTTCCAAGATAGAAGACAGAAGGTACCTCACAGCCCTAACAGCCATCAAGTATGTCTGTGTGTTGGCTTTTGTACGTAGGACTTCATGCAGCGTTGGGACAATCCCAGCATCATAGAATGCTTTAGCATACCAGCTGCAGTCGGAAAGATTGCCAACAAGTCTGCATGCTCTGCAGTGCAGGTTGTCGCTCACCTTCAGATTCTTCAGGATCCACACCGTGTACTTGACAATACTTGTATCTCGCACCTTGAATAGTAACAAATGAATTGTTAAACCAATGACAAACATAAATTTAATTGAAACTTTACTATTGAAATTAGCTGACAACATGTAAACATTGTAGCACAGTGAAAAAAGAAAACAATAGAGAGTCCAGCACCTATACGTACACACAGACTGCAGGGGAAGGTCTGTCGAGGGAGGAGGCTACGTACCTGCTGCCTGGCATCGGAGCCCATGCAAACGTTGGCCAGGATGCTGAGGGCCGAGTTCATGATCTTGATGTCGCGATACCTGAGCAGCTGGACGAGCAGTTCGAGTCCCCCGGCCGCGGCGACGAGTCGCTTGCAGCACTGGGTGTCCGCCTTGACGCGGCTCAGACAAGCCAAGATCCTGGGCCGGGCGTCGGTGCTGACGTATTTGCGCAGCTCGAGCAGCTCCCGGCTGTCGGCGGCGGGCTCCCCCGGGGACCCGGACATCGCCCGCCCCCCGAGCATTCGATATTTTCCACCAAAACTCGACGGCTACATAACCTCAAACGGGCAACAGCTGACGAGCCTGACGACCCGTTGCACTGCTTGGGTGTGTACGTGCAGTAGCGAGTGTCGGTGTGCACGTATACATATGCGGAGTGCATATACGTGTATGTGTATATACGTGCATCATATAATATGCAATCGCGCGAGATTACCGCGAACACAAGCGCAGGCTTTGTTGCTGCGCGAGAGCGTGAGAGAACTTTCTTTTTTGCATGTTATTTGAGTAGACTGAAACTATACGCCAAATGCATGGAAGCAAATCTATTGTGTGTATAGATAGACGCGGAAGGGAATGTTGGGGATTGAAAAAAAAAATTCTTTCATTTCTTTGAATTTAATATTTTATTTTGTATATTTTGCCTTATTTCAAGAATATGGATACGACACGTGTGCCTCACAGGGGAAAACTGATCGTGTGCAGGAGAAATTAATTTTTTTGAAATATTTTCCCAGTGAGTTTGTATTACTTCATGGAATTTCCCATTTTCAATGGTCATATATAAAAGCCGATTTTTTTGGTTTTTTAATTGTGGACGTAAAAAGATGTACCCGCGGGAGACAATTTTTTAAAAAATGAGATAATTTGGCTTTCAAACGAAACTGAGATGAACTCAACGCAGCTCTGCTGCGGGTATGTATGTACGTGTGTAGCAGGACCGAAAGTATACTTTACTTTTCGTATGATGAAAAATTATGTTACACGAGTGTATTGAGGGACGCAACGTTCTTTAGACCTATGTATATGAGCAACATTTGCGCGTAAAGTGTAACTCTGATACGAAAGAACGAAGGAATGACAATCAAATTTTTATTCTTGATCAAACTGGTTGTCTGTATACAAAATAAAAATCCTCAAGAAACGGAATTTGTTTTATCTGTCCTCAGAATACTCAGGAATTCTTCAAGATCTTCATTAAACGTTTATGAGAAGTTTCTTGTAGCATTAGATTTTTCATTTTCTCTCATTTCTGTGGCCTGATTTGCTCATGGTAAAGCCACAAAATCTCCATGAAAAATGTGGAAGAAGGCTTCATTATCTGCGTTATACTTGGCCCCCTTATGGAACAGAGGCCAACTGTGTAACACGAGGTGTAACATCTTTGACTGATTTACGTTTATAGATGTATAACAGTTAATTTTTACTAAAATGCTGTGACTAGGGACCGGGAAACATTTCTTTACATTTTCTAGTAAATCAACAGAAATTTTGATTTCTAAGATATTTTAAATCAAGTAATAAATGAAGATCCCCATATGATTTCTGAATAGTATAGAGTATCGGTACCTGGTATATAATTTTATCTTCGTGGGTATCGAAAAATCTTGAAGAAAGATCCACCATTATAATATGTAACTCAAAAATGTGATGTCCGTTTTGTTACATTTTGTTGAATTGGAGCTTGAACAAATGGATTGATATATTCCCATAATAATTTATAAGTTTATACAATGTTTAAACCGAAAAATATTTATATCGACGAATTAAATCTCTGTTTACGATTAAATCAGTTGTCCGTTGCAATAGGTCAACGTAGGCCCTTCCTAACTGTGTAATTTAATTCATGAAATTGAGATCCGTATGTTAGTTACGATTTTTCAAAATCTGAAATATTGTAAAATACATTTTTGGGAATTCGTCAGTATTTCCGAACTTTTATAATTACTTCATATTATGACGTCGAGGAAAAATGTAACTGGTTGGGGTGTATGTGCAGTTGGCGCCAATACGTCAGAAACTCATCAGATGGAGGCAAAGAGAACCGGTGGCTACAAATGACTTTTATTGGGCGCGAGCAGAGAATAAAACACCTACTTTAAAGAGCATCCGCTTGACGTTCAATCAGACTGTATTTTTCGAGATTTGCCTTCTACTCTTTCTCCGTCTCTCTATCTCTGGGTTAAATGAAAAATGCCAGAAGCAGGTCAAATTGAAAATTTGTTGAGTGGACCGCAAATTTTTTGCTGTTTGAGCCTCTCAATTCACGTCGAGACTGGTTTTACATGTTTAAAAAAATTCGCATATCCTTTTAAGATTGCACAAAAAAGAATAGAAAAGAATTTTACTGATAAAACTGGACTATTTGCTTTAAAGTTTATTTATTGATAGACTATTTATTGATAGACTTATATAGTTTAATTGACCTCTTACGGAATTTCTTGCATGTGATGAGTATTTGATTAATCTTTTAGCTGGAGAACCTAATATTTCTTACCAATATTACATATTTTACAGTATATCTGTAATATAATATCACCTAATTCTATGTATGGATAAGATTTTGAATCATACCGCCGACTCAAAATTTCCAGAATTTGTGTTTGAATTGATTTTCCAAAATTTAACGTTGACCTATATACCTTAAAAACGAATATTTGGTCGAGAAACAATGGAAAAAGGTCAGCTTGCAGTGACAGCTGACTTCCTTGGCTCCTTCATTTGAATGAATGCAAAGTGCGCATTCTCTGTAAAGACTAGCTGAGCGTGCAGAAATGAACAAGATCAGTTTTTTTTCCCTGTAGCGGCATACTCCTCAGCGACCCAACTCGAATACAGACTTTCTTATTAAAATCTCATGGAGAATTCTGCTGATTTGTCTTGAGAAAAAAGCTACAGTGGGTATATTTTTTTTCATAAAAGTTTGTTTACTTTGGTGATATGATTATAGATGATTTCCTTAACTAACCCTTTATTCTGCAGAATAATTTCATCCAGATAAATCATAGACGTTGAGTATGAAAAATTTACAAATCACTTTAAACAAATCAGCAGTGACTTAGCCCACCTTCCTTCTCTGTCCAATGTCGTTGACACTTCTCTTGAATCAGGGAGCATGCATGTACAATCGTTTAACGCAAAAGTACACACTCGGCCTAACATCCCGAGTTGAAGCAATGTCCACACAGAGAGTTTTCAAACCAATCTAAAACAGTATAGAGAACATCGGAAGCAAAGGTTAATCGAAATCAGTAAAAACGGCTGGCGAAAGCCGTACATTGGCACGCAATAAAAATGAGTCTTAGATGGCGCGAGAACTTACAAGCTCTCCGCACCTTACGCGGGGCAAGAACGCGCGAGCCGTTCGTTTTGCCGCCCGAGCTCCGCCCCGAGAAAAGAGAGCCCCGGAGCGATTGCGCGAACTTTTTCATCGTTGCAGCGTCGATAGTCGCCGAGCGATAACGATATCGAAGGCATTAAAGTGCAGCGGCAACCCTCGAAAATTATGCCCTCCACGGAGTCAGCGGCAGCGATGCTTCACGCGCGATATATCGGCCCGATTCGTTCCCTTCGAGCAGCTGGTATTTTGGTTTTTGCGCGGGGAAATATGGGTGTAGCATGGAAGATGACATACGATATCGGGATATTCGCCGGGCAATTCTTCGTTTTTTCTTACCCAACCAGGTATTTAGATATATGTTTCGAGTTAGATATCGTGATAAATTGAACTTATAGGAGGTTCGGCAATGGGTTGTTGATCTTACTAACCGATTTATCAATCTGGATATTGGAAACGTTTCTTGCTCTTCTACGTATTTATAATACCGAAAATACGAGTCGGATAACATATAACGTGAGCAGCTTTTTACAACCCTTCCATTCTCATAGCGAGAAAAGGTGAGATAGCGTTGAGTCCCCTATTCCTTTCAAAAACTCTTACGTAATTTATGGATAAGTATATATGCCACGTGACACTACCAATTATAAAATGTTCAAAATATATTGTTATATCTTGAATAATTTCAAGTTTGAAACATTGTGGGGCGTGCATATGGGAAATTACAGTTTTACCAGCATAGTTACACGTGTCCAGTAAAAAAGCAGATGAATATTGCACGAATATAGTGAGGAATGAGAGTAAGAGAGTTTATTAATAGATAATCGCCAGTGCTATGGTTCCGAATAACAAATTCGCACATCCTTCTTCGCTCGCAGGCGCCCGTTTCACCTCCCTGGCTGTATAACCCGCAACTGCCTTAATCGTTCTATTATATCTTGATTGGTATTCTTCATTATTTTCCATACTAAGAATGATTGGTAAATGATCAAAGCAAACATCATTCTCGACCCGACTGAATCAGTTTCTCTAATTATATTATTTGCCTTTTCCATAATGAAATGAATTACCGACGGTTAGTTGTTCGCGTTAAACGAATTCTAGCTAACGCACGGAATCGTATAAAGCTGTGAGTATGTTTTGTTCTTAATTTTATTCACGAATGCAGAAAGCATTCGTTTCTTCTTCCTCCCCCACGCCCACATGTCTTGTGTATGAGTCTCGCGTGCGGAGAAGGCGCCACCGGGGAAAAAACAGAAAGCCAAAAACGTTCCGGCACTTTTTTTCCTTCTGATCGTTGTCGCGGGGTCACGAGCCGGAGAGGCCGGTTGACGTATGACTCAGGGAAATCGTGATGATCCCGGCTCGGCCTCTAAGCGGACGGATTTACACGAAAATAACTCAGACTAGAAGGAAAGCGCTGGCTTTTATCGCGAGTCCCAAGCTCCCGTTATCACTGACTGTTGTGTTGGTCATCGTTATCTTATCGTGAAAAACGAATCTAACGATGGCAGGTCGGGGATGTTAATTAGCATTATTGTCTGGGATGCATCGTTTTAATGCACAATCGCGAAACGTTTTACACTGCTAGTTCAGCCTCCAGGCATATGTGGGCATTACTTGATACGCTCTCAGAATTTCACAAATGTATTTTTATATATTTTCACCCAAGAATACAATCTTTTGACAGGTGCTCTTGTGGTAGTGTGTTCTACAAAACGCACCATGTAACGTTAGCACCATTTTACGCGATTCCGTTTCGGGTACTTGAATTCTAAAGATTCAAGAATAGCCCTTCTGCCTCAGTGTTCACTGACCAAAGCTTGCTGCTTTGGATTTCTTCAATTAGGTTCCGGTACACTCTAAGTATGTTAAATTCTTCAAAGTTGTATAAAATATACGAATTAAGATTCAGAAATGAGGAAAAGTGAACACCTGAAACAGCAGGTCTGATCGGGTTCTATTTCCAAAACAGACCTGTCTCTTTTTCTCAAAGCCCAGTGAGTCAATGATAACCTTTTGAGCTTTCACGGAACGCAATGTACTGAACATGTAATACAAATAAGTAGCTGAAGTTTAGATTCGACGTCTAACTTCAAAGAATGAATATAAAGACATAATTTTCTTCTTACTTATTTTGATTAACTGCGTTATTATAGATTCTCCAATCAAAAAGTCAAGCCAGCGAGATCAATCACAAGTGTTGTCAAAAAATCAAAGCCCAACAATCCATTGAAATTCCAGAAAAACGAAATGTACCACGCGTGATAGAATTTAAAAAATAAAAGCTTACCTACCAGTCCAAAAATCAAAAAACAAAATTGTTTGAAAGCCGGAGAAAAATCAATTTGTTCATGTTCAGAGGGTAGCCCTTCGAGATAGAGTACCATCCCAAACACAAACTTATGTGACCCGGTTGCAAATGACCCGCTATTTGTAGGTTTTCTGATCGATTGGAAAATATTACTTTCCGAGACCCTCGATCATATTAAAATTCTACTGTCATATTTGCACAGATGGAGTACAGATGCTTGAGTTGTACTTGTCGTACGGATCGTCTGTACAGGTGGAACTGGCGGAGCACGTGCTCACGCTTGGAATTAATCAATTTTATTTCTTATGATGACGGATATTGGAATTCGACGGCTTGTGTTTCATTATAATTGGTAAAAAATTACAAGTGTGAATCTGTATAACCATCATTATTCCGAATTTGAATTTCAGAAGATTTGATTATATATTACAGGATAATTTAAAAACAAGAAAGTATGTGAATATTAATGGATTCAGGTCTATCATTTCGACTCGTCATCCATATATGGGCAATTTTACAATTGAGCACTAGGTAGAATAGCGATGTTACTTTACATCCGTAATTCACACCCGAATCGGAAGTTTGTCAGGTTCCAGTTCATTTACTTCCTTCCTTTCAAGTACTTACATTATAGAGTCAATCAAAAATCACTGAAGTGGAGTTGTATGTACACTCATCCATTGTATCAAATGTGTGCAACACTGAGCTCCAATATAGTTGTTCAGTAAAAATCTACTGTTAGGAATCTAGAGAGTATCCACTCGTGAAAACAGAACGATTCCGGTGAAAGTATCCAACCACTTTAGCTGGCATTGTTAGAATTTGATTACCCATTACTTCGCAGATGATTAAGTCTGTGAGTTGCAAGGAAGATTGGGCAAATTGTGATGTCGAACGTTTCCAGGGTGCAACTTCCGACTAGCTTTTCTCTCCTAATTTTGAGTGAAAAAATGCATATACGACGATTACGGCCAATCGCGCACTAACATTCATGTTTTTTTTTTAGTTTTTCACGTTTAACAGTCAATCATGCACTATTTTAGCGACTTTAGCCGTGATGTAATACTAGGTTTGATCTGTCAGACGCTTAACAATGGAGTAACAGTGTCTCCTTGATCTTTTTTATATTTGACACAACTGTGGATGGATTTTACGAAAAATTCAATCTCACAACTCTTGTCCCGAATTGATGCTTTCGATTGAACTTTCCGTAATAGCGAGCGTGCGCTGGATGCTTTTGACGAGATGAAAGTTTCCGATTGAGTTTGTACAGTTTTCAGTTTTCATCGGAAACTGATAGAGACTCGTATAATTTGGTCCTATGAAACAATTGACAAAAAGTTCTTCATTAATATCAAAGGTGCAGTATTTTTTTTCCAAAAAATGCGCTTTTGTAAATTTACTAATATTGCCATGATCCATCTATGAATTTCTTCCAATTTTTCACAAATATTCTGGCACGACCGCAATGCAATTCAAGTTCCGATATGACCTGTTACAATTGCACTGCGAATAAAAGAAAGCACATTCAATCCATCAGGCGTTCAATATTGGAATAAATAAAATCATCCCGACGGAGACAAAAGAAACTGCGGAAACTTCGATTGAGAGTCTTCCTTGCTCCAATTAAATTAAATTAGCTTCTTTATCCCCGTGAAACAACTTGACAACAGTAAGTACTTTGAGGAAATTGATAATTTGCGATAATCAAATATTTTTAAACTCGCAACGGGAAGATGAGTTTCTGCTCGGCACTCGTTGAAATAAGTCAGATAGATCGAACTTGACATTTTGAAGCTTACTAAATGTCTCATTCGCCCTTGTCCAGACAACCTTTATATTCAAGGTTGAAAAAGCACCGAGAGACGGCTTTTCCTCCACCAATTTTATCCACGCTTTTTCAATCCTGGCTAAAATTATTGAGTTTCTCAGAAATAGGAACCTTTATCCGCATTCTTTCTCCCGCCCGCGAGACGGCTTTTCCCCCCAGAACCGACTTGGTATCTTGTCTGTGATCAGTTGCAATTTCCAGTAGTTGACGTGCACGCAAACATATTTTAAACGAGGTAGATGGAGAGATGAGAGATTCAAACGGATGCTTTGAAAACTGCGACATTTCAATTTTTCCTCTATGCTAACCCTGCATTTTGACACTTGGCTGCGGGAAAAAGGCTGGGTGAAATCAAAAGTTCCAACTTTTCAGAACTGATTGAAGAAATACAATTTCCCTGTTGACGTGATATTGCATTCGTTATACTTTCGTTAGATGAATTAACGACTTAAAGGCTTGCAGATCAGATTCTAACTGCGGAAATATGATTCAAGTTAAAAGAATGAAACATCAAGTTTACCAGACATACGTCGGGCACGTATTTCGATTTGGAAACTGAAAATTCACCCCGAACTCGGAGGCACGTGTTCGAATATTTCCATAACTTCGTGCCATTCGCTAGAACGATTTTTATTTTATTATTCTAATTAGTTCATAAATTGAAAATTTAAATAACTTTTACGTCATGTTATACGTCTTTTATGTTATACGTCTGCCTGTTTTCGCACTTCTGACTACATAGTTTTTAGAATTCACAAAAGTTTATGGAGAAAATTGATAGGGTAAAACTTCCGAATAGCGGAAAACCATACAGCCGCAAAATTTGTGTCTGCCTCGGTGTTCGCTATTGAGAGATCTATGATGCTGTAGCAGGAGATATTATAATGGTATATTTAGCGAAGTCAATTTCATTGGAAGTCAATAAATCGAGCATATTCACACGTGTTATCTACAAAAACAATGCAATCTATTTGCTCAGAATCTTTGAAAGATTTTCTTGAGCTATTTTAAGAGCTTCTTCTTTCAATATCACTGATATTAGTATTTTGTTGATTCTCACGTCAAAAATTCTACTTGTACAAGACTGGATCGATTACAGATAATCCTCAACATTTGCTTTTACTTCGAGTGTCAAATATTTTTGTGACATGATCTCGGCTAGACAGTGCGCGACTGATACGCAAGGTAGAGTAAACACGCAGCTATAGCAACGACTCATCAACAAACTTGGGAGATATTTGATGGGGAAGGGTTTACTTTATCTAATATTGTGCTGTGCACCCTCCATCCAGAGTGAAGTGGAAAAGGGAAAATTCACAAAATCCACCATATGTTTGTTTAAAGCCTGATGAGGCCAGTGAACCTTTCTGGCGAAACGTCACATTAAACAAACATATGGTGGATTTTGTGAATTTTCTCTTTTCCACTTCACTCTGGATTGGCCCTCAAAGATCGAAAATTTACACATATTTACTTTATCTAATATAAGTATTAGAGACAGTTCGTAGTTCGAAAAATTTGACTGTGAGTTTGTAATTGACGGTTGAGATTTTAAGAATCACAATCAGTTTCTCCTCAGAATCATTCACAACCTTCGGTCACGTTAACTGCTGATTCTCTCAGTTTTTACCGATGAATAATATTTTCAATGTATAAATTGGACATACCTCATTCAATCTACGTTACACGATGTAATCGGAGTGGAGTAGTCAAGACATTTTGTGTTCAAAACAAAGGAACTTAGGTCACAACTCCTTTTGATTATTTGCCAGATCAAATCTGAGTACGACGTTCAAAAGAAGATTTGATTTGTGTAAAAATATACACTACATGTGTGAAATATAGAATATTTCATGGAAAACTATGCGTTCCACGAAATCCCCGTAAAATATGTTTTTTGCACGAAAGAAACCTTCTCGAAGAGTTTCATTAAGATCGTTGCTTCTAAGCTTGTAAGCCATAACTTCCTCTCCAATTAATCTGAGATCAAATCTTGTCGGTAGAAGTTGCGGCTAAAGAGTTGGCTGTGTGACTTTCCAAATCGAGAGGGACAAGAGAACCCTTCTCGTGAGCGACTTCCAAAAGTTCCTTCAATCTCTTCGTGAATCTTGCGAATATCAAGAAATATATAAAGAAATTGTTATGTTCATAATATGAGTTATTTTGTTGAAAGCAATTCATCTCGATTTTAATTTTACTCAATTATATTGTAGAGATAACTGATGTAGTCTACGCAAAAGCCTTTTGCTCCGTGATATCTGTTGGATCATTATACACGATAAGGGCAAAATATTACCGCTGAAAAATCTTGGGGTCTTGTCTCATAAATAAGTAATTCCACCTTAATTTGCATGCTTCGTGTGGTCGTATCTTCAGTCACCTTAATAGCGACAAAAAATAACTTTGCAGACGTCATTCTATGAAACCAAGTCAAATATAATTTGCAATCATCAGAGTTTAATGAAACGTAGGTCCCACGGAGACATGGGAGCTGTTTTCTGGCTTCATCGTGAAATCACGTTTTTAGTGCAGTTGGCAGTGGTTTCTTCTCATTATAACTTTTCTCGAGCGAGTAGCAAGTCTTCAATGAATATTCGCTTATAATTCTTTTCAAGATAAAATATGTTCATTGTCCATCTCTTGTCTATACTCTATTATATTACACTAAACTTTCCACGGTGGAAGGACTTTTTTACAGTGAAAAATTTACTTTTTGCAGCGTCAAGTTCGTTTCTCACTAACTATACATAATACAGCTTGATAATTTCTTGTATAGTATCTCTATGCTGCAGATTGCAAAATCCACGCCCAACGCAAAGAAAAAAGTATCTAACCAAACTTGCCGCGGCGGAAAATTACGGTAAAACGGTAATATGAAGAGAACTTTTTTTCTCATCTGCAAGTCCAATCATGTAACGTAATCGGCGCGAACGGCATTTAAGCGCGCGAACTTGTTATGCTTTTATAGTAATTATTCGGTACAGCGAATGAGATCGGATGGATGATAATTTATGCGGAGGATTACGGAAATAACGTTAACGGCCAAAAGGTATCCGATTCATTGGAGTTAGAGGAACCCCAACGAATCTTCCACTGTCGTTTTATTACTTCAAGCTTAGAGTTAGGATGTGAGGATCCTAAATAATTTGGAACGTTTGGAAAATATATACTTTTTAGAATCTAGTGAATTGAGAAATATGTGAATCATCGTTGTAGAGAGCTTTTTTAATATGTGCGGGTTTATATTTATTTCCCTCGCTGTATACTTTTATTGATCCAGGCCAGGGTATCATGCATTTTATTAAAAACTTTCAGGATCATACAGAAACCTTTTTGACTGGAAATTCTTTTCAGTTTCTCTTTTATGGTTCACTTCCGGTGACCAAACATTTTTTTCACGCGATGAATTGATTTTGCATTTTATTGCGAGACTGGAAAATACCTCAAAAAATGTTCGGTTTTCCCAGCATACGCAGATGAAACGACCATGAATGGAAACAATTGCCAGGAACTTTCTGCATCTAACAATGTCTCAACAAATAATTCAAGAACTAGGGATTGCAGATCCGGCCCACCGCGTTATACTCGAAATGAAACAAAGGTGCACGTTTCACCCGCGTGGCGGTATTTCCTGCGACCACCTTAAACAACTGTCCGAGTGAGCTCGATTTTCCAAAGATCAGACATATCACGATTTTCCTGATGGAACATCCCGTAACTGCAGCCGCCCACTGGCGAGTCTCCCGAGACGAATGCGATGTTCCGATGGTATAAATTCAGCTCATTCCATAATCTCGTTCTCTGCCTCGTGCCTCCCAGGGAATTGGCTCGTGAGGAAGAGCCTCGCGGACCCCGTCAATTTTTCCCTCGCTAACTATCTTCCGTCGCGCTCGACGCTATGCACGCAACCCGACGGCCCGAGAGCAGCTCGTCGATCGCTTAGACGCGAATGAATAATTCAGGACTGCGGGAGCGAGCGAATCGTACACGCCGGGCACAAGTTGCGCGCTCGCGCGTCTCTGTCGGGGGCATATAGAAAAGTCCACGAACAGCAGCATGCATCTGGACGCGGCTGAATTATTCAGTGGCAGATTGCTGCACGCCCGCTCTCGTCATTGCTCGTCGTGCGCATATTCCGACTGTATACATATATATATATATACGTATATAGTACACCCCCGGAGACGTATACGCGTCTTTGACTTTTAATCCCGCAGAGCCGTTTGAGCGCTGGTTACTCTAGAGCCGGCTGAGTAATTGGGATTATATGGAGTGGAGTGTACGCGTACTCGAGCGAGTGGACGTGAAATAACTGTGGATGCCGTGGGATAGCAGTTGACGATGGATTATTTTTTTTCCTTTGCTTCAATAGATTTCCAGTTTATTTCTATTGTACATCAAGAAACGTTGGTGGCATGGTATTCTTCAAAATATCTTGCGATTGTCGTTGATTTGCTGTTCCAGCAATGCGATTACAGACAAACTACACGAGGGTTATTAACACAGGCAGGAGCTGTAAAGACATTAGACGATTCCATCAAAATTATTTCCATATTCCCATATAATTACTTCATCAAATGCTTTATATTTATAGATTCGTATTAATAGACTTTTCGAAATTATTGATTTCACGTTTTATTGCAAATATGCAATCCATCTTCTATAAATCTACTTATTCCATATCAGCAGAACAAGAAGCAGACTTTCATTTTTCAAGATTACGTTCAGACACAATTGAATGAATAGTTCAATTTCCCATACGCAACTGAATTATCAACTCACATTTTCTCTATTACAGAACTAAATCCAAACTCTAATTATACTGATATATAATAATTAACTCGAAGACTTACGAGGTTTGACTCCTTTCGGCAAAACGAATGGAGCTGCATTGGTCACAACAGATAACATCGCTATCACAACAAAACAGGTTACATATCCCAGAAATTTCATTGTTGGACAATATTTCAGTCTCTTACAGTACGAACAATCGATCCACGAAGTTCCAATTATTATATCGACGTGTCTTACGAAGAAAGACACATCTCAATTTGTCCGCGAAGAAAGACACAACTCGCAATCTAGCCACGAAGAAAGACACAACTCGCAATCTAGCCACGAAGAAAGACACAACTCGCAATCTAGCCACGAAGAAAAGGATACATGGCGCACATCCCACAATTTTCCGACGTAAAAACTATATGGAATGAAAGCTTAGAATGAGTAGGTTATCATTGACAAAAAAAAACAAGCCTTTTCTACAGTTTAAACTCTTTTTTCGTTAATATTCGCGGGAGAATAATTCCGACATTTGTCTTTCTTCGCGGACAGATTGCGAGTTGTGTCTTTCTTCGTGGCTAGATTGCGAGTTGTGTCTTTCTTCGCGGACAGATTCGGATATGTGTCTTTCTTCGCGGACAGATTCAGTTATGTGTCTTTCTTCGTAAGACACGTCGATATGTTCCTTTTTATACTTCGTTGTTGTGTTTTAGACGTTATTTGTCATTTCAACAATGAAAAGAGCTCAATAACTCATGGAATTATCTTATCACCGTGTAATTAAGTCTCATTAGCGTGTTTGGAGAGTTTTGTGAAACAAAAGAAACAAATGAACTAATGTTAAATAAGAATATCTTGGTATTTTCTTTTTGTTAAATCGTACTTTGATCTCAAGTATTGAAAATACGTGGTAGAAAGTAATTGAAAGGTCTATTTTTATGATACCATAATTCATAATGCTTCTTCGAGAAAGCATATTGATTTAATTTGGCAGCGATTTTTTTGCAAATGGAAGTAAATATGGTAAAATGCCATGAGTTAAACAACAAGAAGAATAATCATTATTTATCGATATTGACTCCCTCCTCCCCCCCCCCCGCCAGCCCCACGGACACACACGAGTATACATTAAATTCCTGCTCGGCGATTCATCCTGAAAATCCCATTAAGTAGAATTAATCATTATTTGTGAAAATTAGTACCCAATGTACAAACGATGATTTGTTTCAAGTTTGATAAGTCTGTAAAGCCTTTAGATTATTAGCAACTAGATGGTCTCTTCCCATTTAAAATGTATATTCTTTTAATCTTACTATTATATAAAGAGGAAACGTTTGTTTGTATGTTCGCGAAAATCTCAAAAACTACCGAGCCAATTGCCTCCAAATTTTGACATTAGCTTTACTATGTACCCTGAAGTGCCATAGGATATTAAGATCAATCATTAATTAATTAGGAACGTTTCTATGCAAAATGTGGAAATAACATGCAAATCAGCTCCGGCTTCTCTCTTTGGCCACTAGGTGGCGAGACGCTGTTTTAGCCGTCCACGCGGCTGAAACTGGAATGGCCATGTGAGGAAGCAAAAAAAAACTGGAATGGCGCGGTTTAGCCTACAAGTATAAGGCAATCAGTATTGAAGTCCTCGGTTTTCTTATGGAAAACTTTAAATTAGTCGTCCTATTGTGACTCCCGATATGGTAGCGGTGTAATCGATTGCCTAATAATCGAACTCGCTTACATTTTCCTAAGGAATTATTTTAATCGGCTGGAATATGCCTTAAATTGAAGCTCCGGCTTCTCTGTGCCGAACCGCTTTACGAGCCGTTCACGCGGTTTCTTTTGCTATTACAATAAACAAGGCTCAAGGTCAGACATTTAAAAATGTCGGAATTGATTTACGCTGTGATTGTTTTTCACACGGGCAGTTGTATGTTGGACTTTCTAGGACGGGTAAATCGGAAAACCAATTCATCCTAATGCCGAATGCTATAGAGAAAACCAAAATGTTGTTAATTCTGAAGTACTTTAGGGATTCGAAACTCTAAACACTTGAGTGTTACATTTTTATTCCTATGCACAGTTAATAATTATCATTCGAATTCTATTAACTCAGAGAGCGGGCGAAGCCGCGACGGGGATGCTAGTTTATTTATAGTTATAATTAATTTTAATCTTGCCTAGAAAGCTTTTATCTAAAGCTATAAGGCTTCGGTATTTCTTGTGAAACCACGCAATACTCAAGGTTAGGAGCGGTGTAGAGTTTTCTTTTTGGTTCTGGATGACAATTTCTCGAAACGTACTTCGACTTCGAGACCATGAAGGAGGTCTGTCGACGGCAGTCGACCTTGAGAATCTACCACTTCTAACGGCTTTGCAAGTGTGAAAAGTTTCAACGGAATTTCCGGGCATAACGATGAAACCTCGATGCTGAGCCCTATATTCGTAGCCTCAGTCAGCTCTTACGGGTTTCTTACATCAATACTTGATTTCCTGAACATTTATGACTTTGTCTATGAATTATAAAATTAAAGAACAATACAAACACTCAAATATGGTATCCACTCAAAAAATATTTCTTTGAGTATTTGTATGTATATATGTTTTTACTCTGGTTAATAGAATCCCAGCTGCATGTTTGAGTAGAAAACAGTATAGTAGATGCAGAATTAACTTATATTAGTGACTGTATAGTCATAAATTATCACAATAGAGCCTTGTACCTGATCATCTATTAGATTACTATGTGAATAAGAAAGATCAATTCATATTCATTCAGGAAAATTCAAATACACTCAATTTGCTTCCTATCGAGATCTACTTCGTACGTTGAACGTTAGAGCAATATGCGTCATGATATTTTGGATAATAGATGACTGAATTAATCATTTGTTACTAATCTTGTATATTAAATTAACGTTCAGCTTTTTTGTGCAATTTGTGTTCTTTAATTTGATTAGAGTTAACGAATCAGTATTGATTGGTGAATAATTTGTGGAGAATCGAACACAATGTATTTATAATGTTTGTACTTGCGACAGTTTGAAATTATTGAGATTTCTGAAGTTATTATACCGAATGGATTTTTATACTTACACGGACCTTGCAACGTCTCAAAACAACAATGGAACAATTGTATAAATATATTACAGAATCATTCAATTACAGTATAGTTAGATCAATATCTCTCAAGGCTGGAAGGATGATTAATTTCTTAGTTAGTCAAAAATAATATTTATTCAATTCAATTACCATCAAAATTAATTCGAACGGAGGCTGGAAAAATCCATGTGGATTAATTTCAATGCCAAGAAACCACCATAGTTTTTCTTTCCTTTGTGGAAGATTCCGGCACCAGAGAGTGGAAGTGGAGGATTCGCGGTTACTTTTTGTGAGTCAATGAAAGGAATAGTATTTTGACCCAAATCTCTTTTTAAATCTGACATTCTAAAACGTACGTATTGGTTGTTCTGTGAAAATACGTCTGATTGTGGTGGTGCTCTAATCGGCTCGTCTGGTTCAGATAGCACCAATTCCAGTCTGTAAATACGTTCCGTCAAAAGATGCAATTTTTTAGCATTTCGAGTGAACTTGACATTGATGATATTAAACTGCTCATGAATTAACTGTTCAACTCCACCCACCTTTTTTCAACACCATTAGGATTATTTAACCATAGACTTCTTTCTTTGTTCAACTGTCCGGTAGTGTAATTGAAATATGTCGTTTGAACTTCAAGTCTCAAGCAATTCCCTATTTGTTGGAATCTTAAGCCAGTCACAAGTTTATCCTTCTGATCTTCCAAGTCATCCAGGAATACAATATCGTTGCCGTGTCTTACTGTATAGACTAGATTGTTGTCGTGCCAGTCAACCCATTCACTGAATTTGAATTCACGAGCACCCGGTTGACTTACTACATTGTAATGATAAGTGGAAACGGTGTTTGCTAAATATTCAGCATTTGCAATCGTATATATGGGTTTCCAATCGTTATCGTTGTTGGCAATCGTTCCATTCTCTCCCAAGATTCCTTGCTGTATTTGAATGTGGAAAACATTGTTTTCTTTGACTATTCTTGCCCCCGTTACAACCCTGTAAAATTGATGAATTTTCATCAAATCATGGCCTCTTTTTCCTCTATCAAAACTTGCTGGGGTTTCAGGATATTTTCTGATCTATTAGGATATGAATAAGAAGCCAGCGTAACTGGTCCAAAAGGGTATTCTTACTAAAAACGTAAGGCTGGTCGGGTTGCTTTGAAAGGATAAATACGGCTGATACCTCATTTTAACCATTTTTATTGTAGTTAATGAAAAAATGTAATTTTTAATGAAAGAAGCTCCATAAATCGTAAATTTTTGTGAGGGTTTCCAAAAATAGGGTTTCCAAAAATAGTTCCTACTCTCAGGATACTTCATTTAGTTTCATCTTCCCATATTTACTGTATAAATGAAATCTAAGATCAGGTTGGTGTCAGAAGAATTAAAAATAGATTGGATTAATGAAAAAATGTATGCTTGCATTAACGCTTCTAACGCGTACTTCACCTATTTGCTCTTTTATCCGAGCTGAAGCCCTCAAGATACCAATTGGTCCCTAGAAGGCCCACATCGAATCTGATCATCGTCAAAATACGTAGGTCTCTGAACTGACTGTACACGAATATACCTATCAAATCTAATCAAAATTAGATCATAGTCCAATAAAGAGGTTGGAAACTTGGCACTTTCAAGTTACCGAGCTAAAATTTGGATATTCTGAATCCTTGAAAAATATTTGACAAGAGTCAATAAGAAAGCTGTGGTCAATTTTTTGCGTGGAGCGAAATATTCGCAAAACAGATGTTTTATTGAGAACCGTAAATCGGACCAGGCCCAAACTACCCTACCAATTTTTGGATTGAAATTTTACGTAGAATGAACCCATCGCCGAGCTCATGCAACAAATAGTTTTGCAATGAGAGCAATAATTCGATTTTCTGGCGTTTTTCCACTAGTTTAGTATGAGACACAACACACACAGTCATAGCCAGAGTAGCTCGTCCGTGTGGTGCATATGGGCGCATAAGCAAGCGAGTCACTGCAGCGTCCGAGCGGCCGTACCCTTCATAAAAAAAAACTCATAAAAACGGGCCGCCGCGCCGGGCCGGCCAGGCCACCGCTCGAGCCTACTCGAGAGTAGTGACGATTTTCTTGCCTGGTCGGATCATCGGCCAGTCTAACGCATCACTTTCGATACGAAACTTATCATTTTGCTTTGCATCACTTTTTACAATAATGAATAGGAAGAAAATCACTCTGAATCGAATGAGACATGTGCGGAAATCTGAAAAGTATGACTTCATATTTGTTTTACGAAAATTTGCATTTTTCTCTTTTAATTTTGAGATAGTATAAAAACTATCCATCCTAGAGTAAAATGGAAGAGGAAAAAAAGTTTCCTTATGAAATTTTGCATGAGGATTGAGTATTCCGAAACATTAATCTTGATTATTGTTGTTGCAAAATAGTTATAAACGAAAAAATTACCCCTAAAAACAAGCTATTTTTTCGATTTTTTCTTCAAGTTTTCAAATCATAGCTACGATTACGACAATTTAATTTAGAGTACCTTATACAGTAATGACAATACAAAAAAAATTTCGTCACGATATCTCTGATAGTTTTTGCACAATCCTAAGCCAATTTCAAAATATTGTTGAATTTTGCAATTGTAATTGAGTCTTTCATAAACGTCTCCGAGACTTGCCAATTTTTTTACGTACTCTTATAGATACTACCTATTGATCCCCCACGAGAAAATATCAATTTTATCAATTTTAACCACTTGAAGATTTTTTTAAAATTTTTCGAAAATATTACCTTATAAAAAAATGCAACTGCAACGCGGTTTTTCTATCTATTTGGAATTTAAAAGTTGCATATGATAGAAGATAAACATACGCTTATATTGAGTTTTCATTTACTTAAATCTGATTAGTAAATCCCGAGATATAGAGGTTCAAAGTTAAGGTACCTTTCCGGCGAAAGTATACGCAGTAGAATAACAATTGAAACGGTTTCTGGTAGATTGAACATTGTTTTACTTAAGTATTAATCATTATATACGTGAGTGATGTTTTCGATACTCAATAGTCGAGCGGAAGGTTGATGGAAATCACTGAAACGCAGCACTTTCGGTGCAGAGTCAGTGGGGGGGGGGGGGGGGTAAGGGAGAGAAGAAAAGAAGCGACGAAAAGTCGAACGCTCGGGATGAAAATGAACGTTTCATTTTTTCCCGACAATATCTCGGCTTCTATATAAGATAACTTGATGATTCTTTTTTTAATTCAATATAGCAAGTCGAAAGATGATTAAATATATAGGTTAAAGTACTGTTGAAATTATTGGTAACGATCTATATTTGAAAAATATAATAATGAATATTTGTAGAGCCGTTCAAATAATATTTTTATATTTTTATGATAAAAATCTACGCCACGCTGACTGATACATGCAATTAAAATGTTTTTCAATCTATATTGATCATGAAATATAGTCTGTAAAGGTTTTGAATAGGACAGCACAGTGAAATGTTCTATGATATGACGTTTATTTAACATTACATTTACAATTAAGTAGTTTATCATTTAGAATTATTTATCATTTAAAATACATATATCTTGAATGTAATCCATTGTTGTGTTGTCTTATATTGTTAATAATTATTCATTTGAACCACGGAAACAGTAGTTAAATAGTTGTTAGCTACTGTTTCCGTGGTTTTAATGAATAATTGTTAACAATGTAAGACAACAACAATGGATTACATTTGAGAGATATGCATTTAGAATTTAAGTTTATGTATTTTGTAGACATAATGTTAAATAAACGTCTTAATGAACGTCTTATCAAGGTATTTTACTGTGCTGTCCCATTCAAAACCTTCACAAAATATATTTATTGATCAATATAGATTTAAAAACATTTTTATTGCATGTATCAGTCAGCGTGGCGTAGATTTTTATAATAAAAATAGAAAAATATTATTTGAACGGCTCTACAAATATTCATTATTATATTTTTCAAATATAGATCGTTACCAATAATTTCAACAGTACTTTAACCTATATATTTAATCATATTTCGACTTGCTATATTGAATTAAGAAAAGAATCATCAAATTATCTAATATAGAAGCTGAGATATTCAATACACTCAATAAAGTAATAAAACCAGGTAAAAATTGGTTCCTCTCGACATCCTTCGAGGAGGTATTTGATAGTTTCGTTAGGTGAGTTTCGGCTTTACTTATTTACCTTTAATAATACATATCTGACCTGACATTTTACCTGGAAATTTTGATCTACCGTATGAATTAATCCCTTCCTACCATCATTCTAAAAAGTGATGCGAAGCATCTTCGAGACATACAAATAGGGGATGAAAAATATCTGCTAGTTTTTTTGAATGAGAACAAAATTGAATGAATTTTAAATAAACTGGGATAAATTAATAGTATCGTGTCGCAAGTATTGCGATCGATTAGTCGATTTCTCTACGAATTAATCCTTTTCTATTGGATATTCTGACAAATAATTCGTAGCATCGTTTAGAGAAAGAAATGGGGAATCAAAAAGCTCTTATAGTTTTTTCTATGTCATCAAAAGTAAATGAATAAATAATAAAAAACTGGGAGAAATGACAAGTTTCGGGTCGAGTATTGCGATCAATTAGTCAATTTCTGTACGGATTGATCCTTTTTTATTGAATATTCCGAAAAATAATTCGTAGTATCGTTTAGCGAAAGAAATGGGGAATCAAAAAGCTCTCGTCATTTTTCTATGTGAAGAAAAGTAAATGAACAAATGAGTAAAAACTGAGAGAAATGACAAGTTTCGTGTCGCACTTGAACTGTTCGACTAGCCGATTATCCGACCAGGCGAGAAAATCGTCACCGCTTTCGAGTAGACTCGAGCAGTGGCCTGGCGCGGCCGCGGCGGCCCGTTTTTATGAGTTTTTTTTATGAAGGGTACGGCCGCTCGGACGCTGCAGTGACTCGCTTGCTTATGCGCCCATATGCACCACACTGACGAGCTACTCTGGCTATGACTGTGTGTGTTGTGTCTCATACTAAACTAGTGGAAAAACGCCAGAAAATCGAATTATTGCTCTCATTGCAAAACTATTTGTTGCATGAGCTCGGCGATGGGTTCATTCTACGTAAAATTTCAATCCAAAAATTGGTAGGGTAGTTTGGGCCTGGTCCGATTTACGGTTCTCAATAAAACATCTGTTTTGCGAATATTTCGCTCCACGCAAAAAATTGACCACAGCTTTCTTATTGACTCTTGTCAAATATTTTTCAAGGATTCAGAATATCCAAATTTTAGCTCGGTAACTTGAAAGTGCCAAGTTTCCATCCTCTTTATTGGACTATCAACCGACAGCCAGAAATCGTGCGTCAAAAGAACATTACGTACGTACACCTTACAAACACGCGCGCGCGCGGATGTGTGTGTATTTATGCGCATGAAACATGTTTATGATAACATAATGATCTAGAAGCCGTGAAGTCTCTTTTTTTTTCAATAAATTCTATTAATTTACTTACTTGTTTTGATCGACATCTGAAGTAACATCCAATAAACTAAAGTATCGATCTGATTCTCTATATTCACTTTCACAATTGCATATACAATTGTCTATAGAAAATAAACTGTAAAGACCTTGCGTATACCAATTACACATTTGCTGTTCGTGTCCATATACGGCACCTTCCATCGTTCTCATCCACTCGTATTTTCGTGCGCTATCTTCATCCTATTTTTGAAATAGATAGATTAATTCGAATATACTGGTCTTAGAGTGAGGTACAGTAAGGAAAATAACACTAAATTATACCTGTATAATAGTAATTAATAAAACATTTTTAAAAAACTTTAGTAAAAAATATTTTCAATTTATGATGTGGAATATAGTTCTAACCACGGCAATGATGACAAAACAACCCTTCAACCATCATTTTTCTTTTTCCAATCTATTATATAGATATACATCAGACTTTCCACATCAAGTGGACAGTCAAAATTTTGATTATGATTCTATTTGAATAAATTCATTGATATCCGTCACCAGAACACTCACACTTTTTTCAGATTTTTATATGCATGTCTGTAAAAATTATTCATAAATTCAAAATTTGAATTATTCAAAATTTAACATTTTTCTAATTTTGGGAGCCCAAATAATCTTGTTATACAGGAGGATAAAATAAAATATATAAAGAAGGAAAAAATTATGTAAATGAATTCGATACCTTAAAAGTGGTCACATACATATTTTGGGGCTATTCAAATATCTCCTGCAATTCATTCTCTCAATCTGCAATATCACAATTCACTCCTTGTTAGTTTCAACATATAAGGTTCATGTTGAAACTCACAGTGAGAATATTAGGATGATTTTGGGTCATTAATTTCAGCCAAACTCGTCAGATATGTTCCCTGGCACTAGAGAAAGCTACCGGTAGAGTTTGGAGTTCAAGCTCGGCCTTAGTCTAGAGCTTTATATGATTTTAGACTCAGGCAGCTGCATATAGATGTACGTAGCTGCCTTGAGTTTCCCATAATTTTTCTAATATCACTAAGAAAAAGTTATAGTTTACATTCTTGCGCACTATTTATGAATATTAATTCATAAAACTCACTCATTTGTGTGAAATTTCGAAAAATCCAGATTTTGAGTGCATGTATAACTTTTATATACACGCATTTAAAAATCTGAAAAAATGTGAGTGTTCGGTGTTCAAACAGAATCATAAACAAAATTTTGACCGCCCACTTGAGAGATATTTTTTTAATATACTATGAAAGACTGGTATTCCTTTCCAAATTAGCTCTGATTATAGGTTTCATCTTCATCATTAACTTCAATGGTAAGGTATACATTAGGTACGAATTTCCGGCAACAAACCAATTCATCAGAATCAATAGTTATAAGCGAAGACAACTCACAGCATGGCATATTTGCATTGATTCGGATATGAATTGACAATCCCGTAAGATTCCTGTGCATCTCTTACTTTTTGGCTGAGATTTACAAGGTTCTGACCTGCAGTTTAGTCTTTCGTTATCAATTGAGTTGCAATTGGTAATCATGACTGAGAAAGGATTTCGATACGTGTCGGTCTCATATACAAAAAATCCTTGAAAAAGTTGTTCCAACTTTAAGAAAGTTTCACCTAAAAGCATGAATTTTATTTTATTTTATTGTTTGAATATGCTCATTTTTATTGACTTAAAGTATTTTACCTTGCTTATATTCATGCGGATCAGAATTACAAATCTCTCGTGAAGAAACGCTCATTGCTCTCTTAACTTTTTCAGAAGTAGTCACAATGGTCGAGTAGTAGTCGTCGATCATGTTTTGCCTGTCATATCCATGATTCTCTGTGAGTCAGTGAATAAAGAATGATTTATTATTGGAATGAAATTATTTTCTATAATATAGATTCTGTCATACTTTGCTGCAACCGTTCTCTGAAGCGCAAAGCATATAGTAGCATCAATAGTTCTTTTGTATGGGCAACAGTTACCATCCCATAAAGATCACGAATCACTAGTTGAGGTGAACGGCCATTTATACACATGGTCAAAGACTGACGTGCATAATTACGTTAAACATTAGACATTCTCGAATAATCATTGTAAAGAGTTTTAGGTGAGTCTACTATATAAAAATTAATACGTACCGAACTCTCATCAGCAATGATGTTGACAATACTTTTATTTTCTAAATCCAACCCGACTAGAGTCTCATACATATTTTGAATTGTCGTTTTCAAATCTAGCCTTATTGAGCTGGAGAAAGTAGTGTCAGAAGAGGTATTCGAAAACTGCTCTAACTGATCGTTAGTATAGTTGTTATCATTGAAAAAAATATCCACAAATACTGTAAATTGACGCTGTACGTCTCCAAAATACTCGAACAGTTTGTTCGTTTGTGTTATCAATTTAGATTCCGTGTTATTTGAAACTGAATGTACTATTGTTTTGTGCATATTATGAAAATCGATAGATATTTGCTCTAACCGAATCACCATTTCGGCTGTATCAATCATATATCCTTTGGTTTTTGAATCTTTTGCCATGTCGAAAATTTCATTTACAACTTCTGCTGTTGAAATGTAATTGCAGGTGCATAACTTTACACAAATAAAAGCTTGCAGCAAAAAATAAAAGAGCAACTTTTGACGAGACATTTTAATCCTCAACACTCGGTCAGAATCCAACTATGTAAATAATGAAGAAATCTGTAATATTACAAGTGGAAGTTCTTTTATTATCAATTTTATTCATTATCTATTTCTATGTAAAATCGAACATTCAAAAATTTGATTTGATTAACATTACTTATACATTCTGAAAGTGGACATGTTCTCCGACCATGTTCGATTTTTATATGTCTTTCTAACCCCAGTTTACAATAATTCAGATACATTAGAAGTATGAAAATAAGCTACGAAAAAAGCAGTTCCGCATCATTTTCCATCGACCATGTTGAAAATTTGGTACGCGACCTCCTTAGTTTATGCACTTGAATCTATTTTACTTCATTAATAATGTATTGATTTAGAGGAAGAATGAAACTTCCGAAGATATGGTTCCGAATCTCAACAAACATCATTAGTTTAAAAGGTTATTTGCAAAGAAAAATAAATTCACGATTAAAATTTACCTTTAAGTTTCAAAGTTCTCGAAAACTGCTGTTTGGAGTGAAAATTTGATCAGTGTTGCTACCAAATATCTTCACGTCGTACTACTAATATAATTCACGATCCGCTCAAATTACAGAGCGTAAACTTATGGCGAGGTATCAACGCATATTGACTTTCCTCTTCATTATCAGTGAATACATATCTCATTGTGAAGTTACGCCATTTACAGTATAACTAGCTACAAACCCTTTGTTCTGTTCAAATTTCTTACGTATATAATATATTCTGTGCAACGATTTCAATTTACGCAGTCTAGAGAATGAGTATGAGTCTTCAGACTCATTATACTTCAAGGAGAACATTTCAAGGAGAGAATTTCAAGGAGAAAATCGCTACTAACTTTAGTAACAGATGCTCTCTCGAAGAGGTTTCGTGTGAAAAAAATAATGCCAATGAATGCTTTTTTGCTTTCTCAAAGAGAAAGCTTTGTAATGGGGCATGTATGTATGTATGTATGTGTGTAACGTTTTTTTTCGTCCACGATAACTCTCGAAGAAATGGTCCGATCTTTTTGAAATTTTGTACACAGGTTAGTCGCGGCAAAATCTCGGCCGAGTTCAATTTTCAGCAAAATCCGTTGGTTATTTCCTTAGCAACCATTGTTAAGGTGTGTATTTTTTCGTTTCTTCCATCCCCATGATAACTTTCGGAGTAATGGCCCGATCTTCTTGAAATATTGCACACCGGTTAGTTGTGGCAAGATCTAGCCCGAGATCAATTTTCAGCAAAATCCGTTGGTTATTTCCCTAGCAACCGTTCCTAACGTGTTTCCTTACAAATCCTTATGAGTGCTCATTGGGGCAAGCCGGAAAATCAGTTTTAAGTCACACTCGATGGCCAAGGACACTGAATTGTCCCATTTTCTCCATAGCAACCGTTGTTTACCTCCCTAGCAACCGTTACGAATGTTGGAAATTATTAATTTATGACCTATTTCGGTCATTTTCGACGGCAAAGGACACAAAATCTTCCCAATTAGCTCCTTAGCAACCGTTGTTCACCGCCCTAGCAACCGTTGCTAATGGGGAAAAAAATTGATGTAAGTTTCGTTTCCAGTATTTTCAACGTGCTATAGAGAAAATTGGGAAAATTTGGTGTCTTTTGCCGTCGAAAATGATCAAAATGAGTCTTCAAGTTTGCTAAATACGGACTTAAGGGCAGGACGGATCGATTTTAACAACCATTAAACCGTATGACAGTCACAAGATGAATTGATCGAAAAATTAAGCAGGTCCAAATGTCTGGCATCGTGTAGAACCTAGAACCGTTTGCTTTGTTGCATTTGATCAAATCATAAGAGAGCCCGGGCAGACATCAACCCTCGTGACAGAGTTTGGTCAATTGAAAAAGAACGATACTTTACACAGTCACAAAGATACAAATTGAACTGATTAAATAATATTTTTGTAATTTTTGAAAAATAAATGATAGTATCTACGCTAGTGGAATAGTGAAAATACAGGTTTGGGATGCGTTTGTGGGCGATGTTAAAGCCTCTTTGAGAAAGCATACTGTTAAGGCACTTGTCAGCGGTTTTTCATATCGACGGATGAACTTGAAACTAATTGATCGTATCTCTCTATCTATCAATGGTTGATAGAGATATCAACAACAGTTGCTATATAAAATATAATGATTCCGTGTCTTTTATCCTAAAAAGTACGTACTGCAAATGAACTCCAACTCAATTTTATTATATATAACCGGTAGCTAGGAATGTGAATAACGGTTGCCATGAAGAAATGGAGATTCCGTATCTTTTATTGCCAAAAAATGGATCTTGAACTGTAGATTCTCCCCTTCCTGTAGCAACTGCTGCTAGGGATACCAACAGCTACGCAAAATATTTCATTGATTCTTGTCATAAGTATCCGAGTGCATAGAAATTGTAGGGTATTCCCCAAAAACATCTCACAATAAGGAGAGGACGCTACCTCCGGGCGCCCGATCACGATGAAACTTTGTGAGATAGTCCATGAGTAGTCTAATAGCTGATACCTACAGCCACGCAGTCCAACGTTCCGTTTTCCTGAAGATGTTTACGAATTATTATTGGTTTTAGACATGCAAAGCATATCTGTATCTGTGGTTTTCTGAATATACAGATATACTGTACATGGATAAGATCGATAATAGTTTACGCATATTATTTACGCGTACAACTATCTTATTCTAAATTCTTATGTCTATGCGATAAATGTAAGGAGCGCGACCGCTGAGTTAGACGGGAGACGGTGCGGTGCCGTGACAGAGGAGCCGGGGAGGACGCGGTGCGTAGCGGTCCTCGGGGTTGTCGGAGTCGGGGCGGAGCGGTGTAGGGGTAAAGGGATGTAGATCGTCGAACTCCCCTGCGTGAGAGTCGGGTGCTGGAGGCGTGCCGGGCGAGGGGCTCGGGAGTGCCGGAGCTTCGACGGAGTCGTCTAGGAGGCGACGGAGCCGAGCGGAGACAGTCCAGCGGTCCGATTCCGGAGCGAGGGAAACGTTCGAGGCACGCGTCTCTAGGTTTCGACGCGCGAGGCGATCTCGACGAGGAGAGTGTGCTCGCGATGATGACGAGACGTCGCTATTTATAGCGTCGATGGCTGTGGCGCGCCCTCGTGCGGGGTAGTGTAGCGGGTGCGTGAAAGGTGGTGGGGGCTGGTGTGGCGCGCATCCCTGTCGCAGATGTGTCGCCGGTTTATAGTTATATTGGTGGCTGCAATAAACTTAATCCAGAGAATCTGGACTCGATGTTAGGATTCCCTATTTTAACTGCTTTATTGAAGCCCCGTTAGTCTAAACTTATCCTAACGCTGACGAGCAAGGATCGCTTAGGCGGAGGGGTGTTTGTTATGCCGTGTGCGGCGTACGTCAAGTTATTAGGCTATTCATGAACTATCTCACAAAGTTACATGTTGATTGACAAAGAATATTGCTGGGAAGTAGAATTGAGTCACATCTTGCTCAAATATCCAGTGTGCAAAATTTCATGAAAATCGGACGATTTTTTCGAGAGTCATCGTGTTCAGAATCAGCGTTCGTTGTATAGCAACGGAAGTATAAACGGTTATTTTGTAGAAATAAATATTCTGTATCTTTTTCCATTGATATATGTTCCTGAAACTGATGAAAAATACAAAGATACTGTGTGATCGTGTGACCTTAAACGTACTGAAAATGAACTTTCACTCTATACAATTTCCCCTTAGTCATGGACAAATGAACCTCGAACTGATTTCCCTCTTCTCATATCAGCGGTTGTAAACAATGGGTGTAAACAGCGGTTGTTACGGAAAATATCTAGTTGAGTCTCGTCAATCTTCGTGAGTCTTCGAGCCCTTACGAGCATTTACAGGAAATTCTATATGGCCTTACCCAAAAACACCTCAGTAACGGCTGCTAGGAAAATAGACAATGGAATGGATTTAGCTGAAAATTGGACATAAGTCACATCTGGCCACGACTTACCTGTATGCGAAATTTCAGAAAGGACGATTTCTTCGGGAGTTATCGCACCCCCCAAAAAACGCTACATACACCCGTTATAAATAAGTTATACGTAATGTATATAAGGTTATTGCAGGCAATTTGGAACGATTGTCAGATTTCGCATTTTCGGTGTTCTCTGAGCATCAGTCGCCTTCGGGGTAGAAGGGGGTCTCGAAGTCTGATTCGGGAAGCCGGTTACTGCTCCGTCACAAAGCTTTCTTTAAAAAGGTAAACAATTTTTACTCGTCGGAGGGATTTAGAATATCTTGGTTACTGGAAAAAAGTATAGAATGTCTCCCAAAAACGGGTGTAATCCCCGTAGGACAATTTTATGAGGTTTTTATAAAAATTATATGAGTCATGAATCGAACTTGAAGCGAATTGTTTTACCCGATGATTTTTGGATACGAGAGAAAGAGTTGCATCTTGATGTCCAGCGGAATACCTGACTCGGAGGAGGTCGCAATAATCGCAACGCTAGGGAACTTTTTCTCCCTTAATGATTCATAGCCAGTTTATCACGCGATAGCTCCAGGCAATGGAATATAGTAATAAATTATTCGGGGAGACTTTTTAAAAGCTGAAATTCATCAAGTTCTCGGCAGAGTGACGTGCTTCTGCCGAAATGGATTGAAGAGTAGCATTCCGAAACGTAGAAGCCGTAAGATGGTTCATCTGTATATACATTTTACGATCCATGAATAAGATTGTTTCCTCGTGAATTTTGTTGGAGATGCTTCTGAGAGGAAGGTTTGATACGATATTTATGACTGTGCTCAAGGAGAGTATGGTTGGTTGATATGGAAATTCAATATGAGAAGGGTAGAAGAAAAGATGCTCCAAGAGCTCTTCTGTATTTTGTAGCGAAAGTTTACATATGTATGAGCTCAATGTATGTAGCTTAAGAAAGATTTAATCTCAACAAACTTGCTATGTGGCTATCGGATATCATGTAAGATAGAAGGAAAATGCGTTCCGAGAACTTAGCACAAGTCTTTGGGATATAAAAAAAGTCATTGAGATTTCCAATTTGATTAATATTTAAGCAAGGTACTCGAAGGGGGGTTAAAATTGATTCGAGAATAAAACAGTTCTAATCGATCATTACTTGCTTTCTATTGAATTTTGGGAGCTTCCGATTAATTTAATTCAGGCTGAATATATTTTTACGGATGAAGTGAATTCATTGATGATGATAATGAAACATATACAAGTTGCATACAATTTATGAATGATACTATCAGACTTATAACACAATTAGTCCATAATGTCAATATAAGTATCAGTAAATATTTCGTTACTGATTGAATTACAATGCGTAGAGATGACTGAATAAGGATTTCTATACTTGTCGGTCTTGTATACATGAAAAATCCTTGAAAAAGTGGATCTAATTTCAAGAAAGTTTCACCTGAAAAGCAAAGACGTTATCTTAGTTTATTGTTGAAATATTGACAATATCGACATTCTTATTGACTTTAAAGCATTTCACCTTACTTATGTTCATCCGGATGACATTTCCAAAACTTTCGTGAAGAAAAGTAGTCACAATCGTCGAGTAGTAGTCGTCGATCATGTTTTGCCTATCATATTCATAATTCCGAGGGGCGACTCACTAAAATTTTCCGTCAGAGAATACTAAAGAATACCGGGGAGTACCATGGAGTTCGGAGGAATACCATGGAGTACCATGGAGTACGAGGGAATACTAAGGAATACTAAGGAGTATTGGGGAATACCAAGTGTATATATATATATATATATATTCCACCCAGAGAATATTTTTTTTCATTTGGTCTCTTTTTGTAGTTCTGTGGTAGAAATCCTATGAGGTGGTAAGAACTAAAAAAGTCGACTTAATACCTTCAGAATGAGCTAACTAGGAGTAGGCACAATCTTTGGGAAACCAATCACGAAGAAACTTTGTGAGATGGTTCTAGGGTAGCCTAATAGCTTATGTTTAGAGTCATACAGTCTAACGTTTTGTTTTCACGAAGATATCCTGTCAAACATATTGGATTTTGAGCATGAACAGTATATCTATATATACGAAAATCCCTAAACATAGATATACTGTAAATGTATAAAATCGAATGAATTGACAGAATAGCTCCTGCAAGTTAAAACTTTAGACTTCATGGCTAGAGATATAAGCTGTTAAAGGACCCATGAACCAGCTCACAAAATTTCATCGTGATTGATGACCTAAAAAGTGTGCAATTTCCTAGTAAGCCACATAAATTCGAGAGAAAAACCAATGGTTCATAACTTGGGGGGTGGCGCATATTGGGTACATTTGAGAAAGATAACGAAAACCTATTGGAACGGTTGATAAACAGGACGTATGACGAAAAAAAAAATTAGATGATGTAGATGGAATGCCAAGGAATCTAATGGTATGTCGCTCGATTTTGTTGACCTAGTCTAAGGGTATTAAAAAAATTCGCACTCACTTGAGCAAAATTAGCTTAAGAATCAAAATTGGTGAAAAAATGGAGAAAACGAGCTGTAACATGTTGGTGTGAGCGTTGGCGATCGGTCAAAATGTTTTTTTCCTCATTATTGTGTATTGCAGACAAAATTTTGTGCCGCGGACCTGCTCTAGACCCGCGTATCTATGTAATTTCAAAGGGAGTACTATTTTTAATATGGAGTACCTGGGAATACCAGGGAATACCAAAGAGTGAACTTGGGAGTACTGCAGTGAGTCGCCCCTCGCATAATTCTCTATGAGTCAGTGAATGGAAAATGATTTATTATTGGAATGAAAGTATTTTCTATAATATAGATTCTATCATACTTTGCTGCAACCGTTCTCTGAAGCGCAAAGCGAAGAGTATTATCAACAGTTCTTTCGTATGAGTAACAATTACTATCCCATAAAGATCACGAATCGCTAGTTACATTTATACTGTGGCCAAGTCATCTGAATTCGTTCGATTTTTTTCAGTCTCTCTAACCTTAGTTTACAGTAATCCAGATAAATTTGACGTAAGAAAATAAGTTACGAAAAAAGAGTTTACGTACGTTAATATATTTTACTTTATAAACTATGCTCTCATGAAAACGAAGAATGAAACTTCCGACGACAAGGTTCCGAATCTCAACTGCAGGAAAGGAAAATATATTGAAAATAAAAAATTTCTAGTTGTTTATTATGGACTATAGACATAACATTATACAACCTGGGTATTATCCTTGCGAGCAAAAATACAGCGAGGCAAGCTGTTAGTGCAGGAAAATCTGATCCGATTATTCGATTAAAATACTCAATTTATCGAGTTATCACACGTTCAAAAGGTTATATGCAAAGAAAAATAAATTCATGATTGAAATTTACCTTTAGGTTTTAAAGTTCTCGAAAACTGCTGCTTGGAGTGAAAATTTGATCAGTGTTGCTACCAAATATCTTTACGTCGAACTACCAATATAATTTATGATCCGCTCAAAATACAAAGCACGAACTTATGGCGAGTTATCAATGCATGTATTGTCAGTATACTGACTTTCCTCTTCACTATGAAGCTTTATTAGTGAATACACATCTCATTGTGAAGTCGCGGCATTTTCAGTATAACTATAGTCATCAACCCTTTGTTCTGCTCAAATTTTTTACGTTTATAATATATTCTGTACCACGATTTCAATTTACTCAGTACAGAGAATGAGCATAAATCTTCTGACTCATTAAACTACTCAAAATTTCACGGAAAATCCCGCTGCTTACTTCATTAACAGTAGAAAAAATTCCTTAAAAGTGTTGCAGTATTTAAAGAAGTTAAAAAAAAAATAGATTTCTTTAGTTTCAGTAAATTTCATACTCAATCCATTAAGATTTCTAAGATAAAATCTAGCTTTGTAATTTCAAAAATAGCTGATTAAGGACTTCGTTCATACTGAAATATGTTCTGTCACAAATTAAGCACGATTTCTTACTTGAATCAAAGAATTGTTTTTGCTGAGTATGCTTTCTCGAAGAGGCCTCATCAATCAATACTTCTCCTCTATTGAATTTCAGGAGCTTCCGATCAATTTTTCTACAATCTGAGTATATTTTTACGGATGAAGTGCATTCATTGACGATGGTAATGACATATATTAAAATTGTATAAAATGTATGAATGAAACTATCTGGGTTGTAATACATATTATTGCGTGAAGTCAATGAGTATCTACATTTCAATTCGAAATTGGAAATGGATAAGTATTGTCGACGCGCCGTAGTATGATACACATTCAAGAGAAACACGGAACTAAAGACAACAAAAAACAGGGAGCGTGACATTCGATAAAACTAGTCAGGTCTTTTCCAGTATCAAGGAAGGAAAAAGACGGTCGCTAGTATTTACGATAATTCCTACTTTTTTCATTCGGTGTCACGTACCTTGTTCGGAAGTGTTTTGACTCAAGGAAAAACTCGAGAAAAATGATAATTAATGGAACTATATGACTGTATTATTTATCATAGATCAATAGTATTATTATTAATTAATGCTTAGAAGAATCAAAGGTCTTCTCTTCGTGTTTTTTTGTTTCGTATCTCAACTATTTTATGGTTGACAGAACACACGAATAATATTAAGTAAACCACAATTTTCATAATAATATAATCTATGGCACAAATGAATATTGAACGACGAGAATATATGATTTCTATAATTACACATTTCAGCATCGAATATTTCCAATTTGTAAACAATTATATCAGACTTCTCATTATTTAATTTTGATCCTGATTTTGCGACGCAAACATTTTTGGTACACGATATCTTACTAATGGCCAGCCGGGTTTCGATAAATTTTCACATAGATATAATTGAATTCTCCGCAGCTATAATTGGAGAAAGCAAACTTGAGATGTCGTTGGGCCGATATCATTTGTGCAAAGAACAACTCTATAATTTTTCTCTTTTTATGTCCCTTGCAGAAGCTGGCATCGATGATATTCTAATTCTAGCATAACTTTCATTTCGTCCATTTGATCAAATAGTACTATTGATGTTTATGACTGTAACCAAATATGAATGTTATTACAACAGAGTATTTAGTACATTGTAGTCTTCTCCTGACGCAGCGAATGAAAACCTCAGTTTTATTACAACATATAGTATTGTCAATGACAACGAGTAAGTGTGCAAAATTTTATATTCTTAGCTCCACGAAAAGAAGTTCTAAATTCAAAGACAATTACAGAAACATAAAGTTTAAACATTTATTGGATCATCATTCTATGGAGTGCATCCATGGAACGGGAGATAGTATTCACCTGCTAAAATATTAGGTGAGTGCTGAACATTGTAATAACCAATTAGTATTTATTGCCAATGGTGTGCTACTTAGACATGCCTGAGTATATTACATAGCATATAGACGCATACAGACGCATATATATCCTCTTATTTAATAAAAACTTAAACATATTTATTCACGAAATATGCAAGTTACGACGGAACGATGTTGCATTCCTTAGCAAGAACCTTATCTTGGATTTCTATTTCTTGTACATTCTTCGAGGAATTTCTTCCGGTATTCGCTGATTCTGAGGAAGCAAGATCGGCGGTTGAGATTAAAAAGAGCCAGAGCAAATAGGAGAAAACGCAACGATCGAGTGTCGTTCGATACAAAGGATTAAATTAGCTACGGAGCTATACTCACAGCAGTCTATAAATTTTCCCGGTGCTCTTGATCCAGCGCTCCTTTTTTGCTTTCTCCTCCGTTGCTTTTTTGGTTAGTTGTACTGTTGGCGATACGACGTGACGTATACGAGTAAGACAACTTCGTTCTGGTATTATCTTTACTATTGCTAGCTACTTCTTACTCTTCACATATATATATATATTTCAGTAGCTTCACATTTCATTTGGTTATAGGCGACTCTTTATAATTTCGCGGAGACATGGCTATAGTAATTAAGGTAACTGTACCCAATTTGGCACTGTACCCAATTTGGCACAATCGTCAGATTTCGTATTTCCGGTGCTCTCTGAGCATCAGTCGCTCTTGGGTTATGTTGGGGGAATTAAAAGAAAATTTTCGGTATCTTCCCCGCCCATTTAGCCCTTAAAACCACTCTCCTACAACACTTTGAACTTTCACTTACTCATTTTTTCACCATTTTCTTATTTCACTTTTCACACTCAACCTCAAAAATCAGGTGTCAATAATTTTTATCTCTCAAAGTGTCATTACTCTTTTTTGTGTAAAAACATCTCAGCTTTCGATTGGTCTCATCAGTTTTCCTAAAATTATTTTTTATCCTACTCAAATTGCTGTTTTTCGCATCAAAAAAAAGTGAACCCAATGTGCCCCTCTACGCGTTTTTAAATGGGAAGACTGAGTGAAATCATTGAAATTTGTATAGACATATTACGATGATTTAGACGCGTATTTTTGAGTTGTATGTCAAAAGTTTTGTATAAATATCACTGGGAACATGATTGAGAGTTTATTTTAATGCCAATTGGATCGTCCCTGTAGACCTATATAGGCTGTAGCTAATGATTAAAAAATTGTGCCAAATTGAGTACACGTTTTGTGCATTTAGCCTTTTTGCGTTTTTTTTTAAATTGCGATTTTCGATAGGTTAAAGTAGTCGAATGATGATTATGAAGATGGTTTCTAATAGGTATTGAGCTAAGCTTTGAGATGCCGTTCACAGAATTTTAAAATTCGAAGTCTATCATAGTCAAATTCGCGAAAAACCCTTAGGGGGGGGCACATTGGGTACAGTTACCTTATATACTTTGCAAGTTTAACGCATTTTTGACAACTCTAGAAGGGTTTATCTGACTAGTTGATATTCTTATTATTTGATCATGCTGAATCGACTCAGAAGGAAACATAAAATCTAGTGTACAAAAAATTAACGCTACGATGGATAGACATGTTTAGCCATAGAAAATGTCTGGAAATGAATATTCCATCATATTAGAATATAAAAAATTATTTAATAGCCCTTTCATATTATATTTTGTCCTTAAAACCACGGAAATAGGGTTTTAGTTGGCATTTCAAACTTATTTTTCAACACAACGCGCGTCAAGTTGTAATTCGTGCCCGGAGTGTGGAAAAGTAATCAACCCATTTATTTTTCATTCTCCTATGTAATCATAATAATTCAGACGCTTCAAAGATTAATTAGCCTCTTGCATGCAGCACGCGACTGACCAAGAAAATGGCGAATTATATAAAAATGATCTAACAACAACTCATATTTTGCATTCCTTTTTTTCATCTATATCAAGTCGATACAAACTTCATTCGAGGAAATGCCTTTGAAATCTCATTGTTTATATCGATTGGTTTGATAACGGAAATCTCTTCCATGAATAACTCATTGCAGTAGAAGCTATGTGGGGAATAATTATAATTGTCGATTATAAAACTCGTGAAAATACAATGAAGATGTCGCTCTACCTCTGTTCAAATACATTCATAGAAGAACACATCTTCCATGACACGGGAATATCCGTAATGAATTTTCGTAATAAGGAAAGTTTTGCATTCATCATCTCTAATCAAGTTATTCATTCCAGGTGTATATGTTCGTGCCATGGAAACTATTTCCCGGTGCTAGGGAGTGGGACAAGCTTTTTCGGCCCGGTGCTAGGACGAAAAATTGCTATATCCTTTCTCGTAACTATAAATAGCATGCACACATCGCTCGTTTCTATAGTGACATTTTCCTGGTTAGCTAAAATGACGGGTATACTAAATTACGAAAAGTTACGAAAAGTTTTTTGGTTCATACGCGATACTATTCAGCATTATGCAATACTCACGTGAAAATTCTATCATTTCACTGTAATGAATTTATTTCCGATCACGCAAAATGACGTAGAATACGAAGACACAGGGAGGAAAAATGTCAAGTACGATAGTTCAACGAATCTCGCGGCACCCTTCGCTCACTTCCACCAGAGCCCGGATCTTGGGGTCCCAAGTTACCAAGCCGAAATATGGCTGTGAATCGAGAAGTCTTGTGGCGTATATACATTCCCAATGAAGTAGTCTCGATTAATTACCGGAAGTCGTTTGAGCTACGAATATCGCGCGTCCGACGATTTATCTCTCTTTTTTCTCCCTTTCTCTTTCCTTTTTTTCACCCAGCTACCGCCGATCGAGATTTTCGCGGGTCATTGAATGCGGCTTTCAACCGAGGTCTCTTTATTCTTGTTTATCCGTTACCGAAAGTATTTCTTTTCCGTATATCGATCAGTGTCTTTACAAAATCGTTACAGATGATCGCCGAGAGTTCCCGTATTTCTGTTTCCACCTTTAATTCAGAACTTTCTAAAAAGACTGGAGAGATACTAAATTAGTAGTATATTATGCACCTGGACGAGGTTAAATGAGCAAAGTGCAAATATATACTATTTTTCGTACCCAGCGGGAGAAAATAGAAAATTTTCGCGGACGCCAGGAAGGAAAAGTGCTACTATATACTATTTTTTGTATGTTTTGTATATTGTAAATATCACTTTTACCGCAATTTTCTTAATATATATTATAATTAATCTGAAATTTACATATACTTGAGAAAGATTTGAGACACTCTTCATTCTTCGGAAAACAACACACTTCAGTACAGTGTGAGGAAGAAATCTTGAAATCTCAACTTGCGAAAATAACACGTAAATGATAGATAAATTATCAGATAGTAATGATGACAGATAGTTTTCGACCTATAATACTTTTGATACTTTAGCTTATGCTACGGTTCCGCAGATTGTAAGATTCTCTATAAATATATTAAAGTGTTGTACAAATTCACCCTCGAGTTCCCTTATAATATAAACGATGAGGTATGGTGAGAAATTCAATCATTCGTTAAGAGAGCCATTCAAAAACATCACCGAGGCTATTGATAATTGAAAAAAAAGAATGCGAGATCGAAACATTCACTGTTTACCGTGGTAGCCCACACCTTCCCCTTTATAATCTCATCCACAATAACAAATTAAAGGTGGCACGCCGGGCGCGCTAGTCATTTGATTTCGTCGTAAGTGTCCTTGGATTGGCACTGACTGGAAATAATAAATCTCCGAGCGATGCAAGCCATCAATCAAGGCATTTGGGAGGGGTGAGTAGCCTCGACGCGTGCAGTGTCACCGGTACACCTCATCAATTTCGTTTCGGAGACAGCGAGCGTGAGTCCGCGGCTATGTCGCCTATCACTATCGCCTTCTTTTGTCACTGGCCAACGAACTGCTCGATGATGTAACGTAAATAAGGAGGCGCAAATTCATTGATCACGGCAGAAATATAAGTGGAATAGCGCTCCTTGTGAAAATGATTTATCTCCTGATAAGCACCTTTGGTCAATTGTATATTTCTCTGATTTTTGTTCCATTCAAAATGTAAGAATACGTCCGGAGAAGAATATACAAAAGAACTACGTTATTTCAATATATAATTAAATTTTAGTAGCACATTCATGCGTGCTTTGCACGAATGATTCGGACGATATTAAAATAATAGAATAATTATGCAATTGTTAAAACGGAAAATCTTGAAAAATCTCGAAAAAAAATCGAGAGAGATAGAAAGAGAGAGAGAGAGAGAGAGAGAGAGAGAGAGAGAGAGAGAGAGAGAGAGAGAGAGAGAGAGAGAGAGAGAGAGAGAGAGAGAGAGAGAGAGAGAGAGAGAGAGAGAGAGAGAGAGAGAGAGAGAGAGAGAGAGAGAGAGAGAGAGAGAGCAGTCGGTGGAAGCAAACGGTCTCAATAATGGCCATCCATATTCTCTGTAGCCATCTAATCGAAATATGGCTTAAGTCACATCTGCTTAGCTGGAAGATGACAAGAGAGAAGCAGAGCGCGCTGAGCACTATACCCGTCGGTTAAATTAGTCAGTTTCATCAACAGTGGAGGAAGCTGACCATAACGTGGGTACATCTCTTGGCGAGAATAATCCTCGGAATGAAAAAAAAGGTGACCGTAAAGAGTTGTGAGATTGTAATGTTCGAAATTCATTTTCAGAAGCTGAATAGAATATGAATGTACATTTTGAAATAAATTAATAATTACGTAAAATAGATAACCAGTAGTGAAATGTGAAAACAATAATGCAGTAGTATTTGGCCGTGAATTTCTTTGTAAATATTCAGGTTAATAATTCTGATAGAAAATTTAAGAATAACAAATTTGACAGATAATATTATAAGATTCGCTATAAGATTGATATAGAAAGGATTGACCTTTTTTTATCAATAATTTTCTTTTGGAAGATGAAGATCATCAACAAAATGTTGAAATTGAAAATATAAAATGAAGATGATGTATAATGGATTTGGCTAGTATGAATAAAAATAGGAATGATAGCTTTTGGCGAATGTTTTATCAGTGTTTCGAGTATTATCTGTTTTACATTTCATTCTTTCTCTGACAAGAAACGTGTTAGCGGATTAATTGATCGGATATACTGTATATCATATACATATGAATTAGAGGCGATTGTATTTTTGTTATAGCTTACCCATGTCGATCCTCTTTCGAATTTTGTATTTGGCTTAGAAAAAAACGGAGACTCATAAGAGAATTTCGTGTGATAACTACTTGCAACTTCTTACTTTAGCTAGTGAATGTGCCCTGAGTGCACTATGTACTAATCTTATATATTGGAAAGTGCCTATGAGAAGTGCCTGGGGATCGAATTACTGCATCAGCGCGCTTTAGCGCTGCGGAACGAGAAAATCGAGTCACAACAATTGATTTTGGACTCTTTGTTACTTCTGTAACTGGTTCGTAAGTAGCACGAAAATCATCGGAATTAGCTAGTATAGAAATATATATACGCATATACACATCGGAGCTTTGAGTTTTCTTATACTTAGAACTGAAGCGATCTATACAGAATGAAAAAAATAAATCTAATAGAATATAATGTAGGTCGATTCGTTTAACTTGACTTTGAAGGATCAACGTCTTTCATCGTCATCTCGTATATCCCGTCTGAGAAGTCCAGTGGCCAGAATATTCCGCGAGATAACCAATGAATCAGCTGGGAGTGATTGATTCATTTTCATCTCCGAAGCATTTATATCACTGAATAAATATGAACGGGGCAGTCGCATTTGTTACTCTCCCGGAGCACATATACATACCCCCCACCCCCACACACACACACACATATATTTATATGTATATATTTTATCGACAGCGTATTTCCATATCTAACAGCAGCGGGGTATCTTCTCAGAATCGAAACTGGAGCCCTTCCATCTTTATGTGGGTGTGAGGAATGACTTAGATCCGATAGGAGAGAGCAGCTACGGGATATCCAACAGATTGAAACAATGTGCAGGTCGTATCGGAGAAATAACGGTAAGCCATCCGACCATTCGTCACTCTTTTCGCTCTTCTTTCCCTCCGTCCGTTATTTTTCACGCATGTATTCGATTATTTCCTTGATGAAATATCGATCGAGCTCCGAGCGTATTCGCGCGTTGTATATTCGTAAGCGTGGTTTCATATTCTCGGTCTCGGCAGCAGCAGCAGCAGAACAGCGTTTGACTTCTTTTTAGAGAAAGAGACGAGCGTCTCATCTTTCTGCCAATGGTCGCTTCCAGGATTTTCATAGGTAGAAATTACTCTCTATTTGCTTAGAGACGTCAAAGATTTAATCAGACGGCGCTTATATAATTGTTCTGCCTTGTTCCGGCGCCCGTTTCGTGGGATTCTCTTTGAAGGCGACAGCGACAAAAGCCGTTTATGCTTGAGATCTTTCTACATGTTTTGCAGATTGATTTTATTCGTAAAAATTAATTTGAATGTTTCAAAATATGAATTCCATTAACCATTGAAAGCGCATCCTGATCAAATTAATTTGAAAATCTTTCGTATTGGCAAACTGAAGTTCCGAAGAGGCGTAAAAACACAAGCGAAAAGTGCAAGGCTGATCAATTATGGACAATTCTACTTAATATAGACTTATTCAATCATTAATACCGAAGAAGCGATATCAAATATGTTCTTTGTCCTCGTCAGATGAAATCGAAACACGATTGAAATTAAATATATGTATATGAATACATTTTTGTCGATATACAAGTATATTCTATTTGGTGTTTAAGAAATTGAATAATGAATTTGACATTTTCTACTTGTAACAATGCGGGATTTGAAAAATTGACTATTTTTCAATGCTAGTAGGTTGAGGGTTGGGGGAAAATTCGTACAGGTCGTAAAGCGAGTTAGTATATTTTAAAGATAAAATTTCTATTCATACTTGAAACCTGAAGATTTTATAGATATTCTTACTTACTCAAATATATCAAATATATTTACACAAACTTATATGAAAAAGTTTCAAAATATTTTGTTTTATGATATATTTTTTTTACATTCCACAATGAAAATTTTTCCTTGCTATAGGTCTAAGGTAAATATAACCTTTTGACAGTGTGTATTGATTGGTTGGTAGGTAGGTATAAGTTGGTGGGTTGCTGGGTAGACGAATGGAGAAAAGATGGTCCCAGAGAATCTTGTATAAGCCGAGTTTTCCAGTAGACGAATAGAATCCCGAATTTTCTTTCTCAACATGGGAGATACAAAGATTTCATAATATGAGTAAGTCAAGAGGCGATAGATTGGGTGGCAAGTTGGAGGAGGTATATAGGGGCGATGGGTAGATACGTAGGAGGGATGATACAGAAGTGACGAATAGCCGGATGTTAGGAACTTGACTTACACAACGATTCCACGTGACTAAGGAGAGTTATAAAACTAATATGACCAGCTTTCTAAGGTATTTTTCAACGCAACATCAGATATAGACACGAAGCTCAATGGATGAAAATGATGTCTTGGACGTACCAGAATATAGAGAAGTTCTATGCTGTTACATTCATGTACTAATCGGGAACATATAAATTAATTTTTCAAATACTTTTAATTTCAATAGTCCCAGGTTACGTTTTACATGAAGATATTTGATAATCGTATATACACAAACTCAAATAACATGTTTTACTATGTTGGCACTCTATATGGTGAGGAGATGTTACGCGCAGCGCGATGAGGAGGATTTACTCCCTAGTCAACTACCCGAGCAAAAAATCTGAAAAAATCCCACTTTGAAGAATTTATAAAAAGATGAAAAATTTCATCTTTTTACAAATTCTACGCATGTGTACTTCTGCTGAAAATTTCATTATAAATATCACGATACGTCATAACACTGCCAACAAGTCTTTTCTGTAAAATCCATCGAGCACATTGTTATAAAAGCATCTTCTACGAGGAAGCGCGCAATACGTTGTGAAGCGGGGCAGAATGATGATTTTACACTTGTCTTTGTCTGGGGGGCGCCGTCGGCGTTCCAGATTCCGACTCGTGTAAAATAATCTCACCCTCGCTGGGAAGGGTCAGCTATTCTGCCCGTTGTTGCACAACATGCTGTTAACTCTGTTGGCTCTGAAAATCTGAAAATAAGTCAACTGCACTTGTTCGCAAACGAGTAGAATTTTCGAATTATAAATGGGCAGTACGGTTCTATTATTCGTTTATTTCATTCGGCCTTGTTTACACCTAATCGGGCAACCCATCGAATTGGAACCTCAACAAAATCGACAAACCACTCAACACCTCCCCAACATAAACTTGCATCTCGTCGAGCATAAAAAGGTTGCAATAAAGTATCTCGCATGGAAAAAAGCCATTCCACGACGCACTAGTTAGTATGTAGATCGTTGATAATAGCCGCCAGGTGAGCTGGGTTAGGAATGCTCGTAACCAAGGTTATCTCGCAGCCGCTTAATTAGTTGCTGCCCTCTTAAGCCCGGCTAAGATGATTAGAAAGTCGATCTGTGCAAGCACAGCTTCCACAAGTGGGCGTTAGTTGGTGGGATGAGAAAACAGTTGAATTCTAACAGATTATCGTTTGAGATCGAATATTTGCATGCTTGGAGGACAGAAAAACAAGAAATTATTCGGAATGTTTGAACTGTTTCAGCGCTTATAGGTGAAAGTTCTAAATTTGAATAATCTGAGAGCTCGGAATAGTTTGAACAATTCGCTAGTTTAAACTGTTCGGAACTTGTACAAAAATTGCGATTCAAATCCAATCTTACAGCAAAGTTCTAAGAGTATAGTTCGGAAATCGCATAATTTCAAATAGCAAGTGACTGCGAGTCTCAGAAACTTCGTTTTTCGTAGTTTGTGATTTTATTCATTCAATTCGGATTTACAGTTGTCAACAAGTACCAAACTCGTGTAAGGGAGAGCTTTGATTTGAATGAACTGGAACTTAACATATGACTCTTTGAAATCTGTGAAATTTCTTTAAAAAGATGATTTTCTGTTTGAATTTTACAGTAGAATTCGAACATAATTATTTCTGCAGAATTTTCTTTTTTATCAAAAGCGACGAGTAAGAATTATATTTAATGAACTTGAATCATGCTCTTACGGATTGTAGAGTAAAAGCGGCTTTATGACTGTTGCGGTTCAAAGCAGATCAAGCTGTATTCATACATGTATATATTCGCTAGAGATAAGAGGAGTATAATGAACATGCATCGTGATAGTTTGCAACGTTATTTGTTGGATTGATAATATAGCTAATTTGTGATACTAAATATTGATAGTCATAGGGGAAAAATGTAGTTTAACGTTCACTATTTGAATCAGATCTTCAAAATTCATGCATAACTTTTGATTAGCTTTGAACGCGGGTTAAGATCTACAGGATTCATTGTATGCAAAATAGTCTTCATTTTCAGCCGAAATTTTCATTGCCATTAACTTTAGTACGATGAAGTACTAAAAAACGGTGGGAGTACCTTCAAAATTTAGAGGGAGTATTAGAGTGAGAAGCCCCTCAGGCTACGTTGATTTAAGAAAGATTCAAATCGCTTTGATTGGAGTTTCGGGAAAAGTGAAAACTCGGGAGTGACGCATGTATTTTCATTCCAACCGCCCCTAAGCCGAATCTTGGAATCGTCAGGAGTGCATGCGTGGAACTGCCTTTGTAAAATTTACTGAGACCCTTTATAGCAATGTAGGAATATTATTACACATGACTATCTCTTTTTAACACAAATAAATATTTTATTAATAACACAATCATTTATTATAGTACATATTTATTCACACACACACACATACACTATGATTAATTTCGTACGATCATACTCTTCATTATTTGATTACTCTATCATCACTATTCATTTGTTTTTTAATTGTATTTGCGCTACTTATCTAGTTCAACTTTAATCAATTGAGTCGCTCGTTTAGTGCCAACGCTTGCGTGATCCCTTTGAAGCTGCTCTTGCCTCGTTGTCGAAGATCCTTCCAAGGATGAATATCCATTCCAGATGCACCATGGATGATTATTGTAACTTCAAATCAAGTTGATTTCGTCGTTAGGCTGAGGACTGCTGCTCCAAAGAATAAACGAGTATCGTTCAATGCTGGGCTGTGTGGCGCAACGCCGGTGACTTAATCGTTGACCGCGAGCACAGCGATTGATTTGATTTGTATAGAACGCTCATATTTATATCCTCGGATTAAGCGGCTTCGTACTGCCGAAAACTTTCCGTGGGATCACGCGATGGAACACTCGCGAAGGCCCTACTCGCGTACTCAATGATAAAGTGATTCGTCACACCTTCCACCACTAGATCGTTTTGAAAATCAATCGAAATCATTGTTCCTGACGGCTGAAGTACCCGCTGAAACAGAGCAAGCGGCTGCTGCGTCGACGGTGGCAGCGTCGGCGGCGGCGGCGGCGGCGAGGTGTGAAAGAGCTGTGGCGCGTGCGCCCCCGTGCCGCGAGCGCAACGCGCCGCGTCGCCCGGCATCTTCGGCTGCGCGCCACAGTGCTCGCAGCTCCGCCGTGGCGCCCGTTTGGCCGCGTCAGCCCGCGTTGTACCGTTGCCGACAGTAGTCGAGCGTCGCCTGTTGCACGCGTCGAGTGCCATGCGGCGCCAAGCGCGAACCCTTTGCTAACGGGCCGACCTGCAAGCTGGCGCAGTGCGAGTGAGACGGCGGCCGTGCTTGGCACCGAGTGCGTCCGGACGAGTGGGATTGAGACCGTCGGGGGCGCCGGCGAGGCTCGGGTGACACATCCCTAGCCCCGCGATCCACCAGCTACGGACCGCCGAGCGTGACGGACCGAGGGGAACTCGTAAGTAGTAACAGTCTCGCTCGGACGGACGAGCGGCTTTCGGGGATCGCGCGCTCGTTTGTTCCGCGCTCGGGGGTTGCTTTCTCTGCGGGCTGGGAGCAACTAGCGCGAGCGATACGCGTGAAACTTTCCTCGTTCAAGAATCTTCGTAGATTTACACTGTAATCGGATACACCGAACAACTTAATCTCTCGCGACGCCCACCCAAATCGAGCCCCGGTGTTACGTAGACGTATAGCTAGCAGGTTGAATTTTACACTCACGCCCGGCCGCGCGCGCGATTCCATCGTCGGTGGAAGAATAATGGCTCCTTCGTTCCTCTCCGATCGAATTTATGGGAAACTCGCTGCTGGACCAGTGAGATTTATCCCTTTTTCCCCCCAGTGATGTTGTTGTATCGGGGGCTCGGCGCTTTTTCCTCGCTCGATTTATCCAGATAAGACAACGCGGAAAGGACAGAAAAGAGTTCGGGGAGGTCGGTCCGAGAGCAGTTTAGAGCCGGCGTCAAGAACCGGCGAGCTTATAAATCAGCCATGGACGCGTCTGCTCGAGAGAGTCGGCTCGACTCTGTGTGTGTGTGTGTGTGTGTGTGTGTGTGTGTGTGTGTGTGTGTGTGTGTGTGTGTGTGTGTGTGTGTGTGTGTGTGTGTTTGTGTGTGAGAGAGAGAGAGAAATAGTGCGTACGGGTAAACGCTACGAGCCCACTGGTCTACTTCAGCTCGAGTTCGGTCTTGCTCTCGAGAGTTTCGCCCCGTGACAAAGATGGATTCTGAATGGATGGCTATGTACGTTCGCTCTAAGGAGTCGTGAGAGATGGGCGTACACACTGTAGTGGTGCACTTGAACGAATTTTGAAGCTGCAAGAAAAGCATTTTATCACACTCACATTTGATTTATTTTTCAAACTCCATTGGAAAAAAATGAGCCGAGGGAAAATAAATTCTTTCGATCTTGGAAGTCAGGTTTGTTATTTTTTTTCCATTCGCCGAACGAGTGAGCAATCTCAGGGCGAGGCACTTATATGTTGGGTATAAATGCTTGTGTTTAGAAAATTAACAAATTGTATTTATTCATGGCAATGTCAAAATATAGAAGAATTATTTTTTTCCTATCTTGATACATGCTTTATAATATTTCATTCACTTTTAAAATTTCGACAATGGATCCATGTCATTAAGAGAAATGACACAATTGGGTGTTATTGCGTTGGTCTCAAAATTCTTCTTCGTCAATCTAATTCTCTCGACTATGCAATTCAATTATTCGAAAAAAAATTCTAGCAAAAGCTCATTCCTCATTTTATCAAACCCAACAGGCTATTCTCTAGAGTCAAATCGTTGGAAATATTCCACAAGAGAAATGTAGAATTTTACAGTTGCATCCTAGTATTTCATTTCCCCGAAACTTGGGTTGAATTAGTAACAAAAATCGAATAAAACTCTCACCGCCATGCGTGCCCTGAGACAGCAGCCATAAAGTCCTCGCGCGTCGTAACGGCAGTAGCTCTCGTCCCGTAAAAAGCCGGTGGATATGGTCTCGCTTCGTCTTGGGCGAGCAGGTGTGTCTGTTCGGAATGAAAAATAGGCGTTTGTGATCGGCGCCGATCGTCGTAATCACTTTCGATTGCATCGGGCGACTCGCGTTATCATTGGGTGCTGCTGCTGCTGTTTCGTCGCGGGATCGCTGTTTGAGTTTTACGGCGCTGTAAAATCTCCGGGCCCGGGTAATTTACGGCTCACGGCGCGGCCCGACTTTTATGGCGAACGCGCGTTGCTGGCTGCAGTGGCTGCCGCCGCCCGGGCACAGAGAGTGCGAAATGGACGGGAGCCGTGCGCGATGAGTGATGTGCCATGCGGAGAATCCAGCCGGTCGCCGGATAGCGATCCAGGCCGAACAAGGGTTTGAAAGTGAATTGATGTGGTTGGGCTTTGATAAACAAGATTCTCGCTCCGATGTACGAGTTTCGAAACACGTATACACAATATTGCCGATATAAAGTATCGGTGATATTGAACCATCATCAGGATATCCCGGAGAGACAAATACAGTTGAGAGAGATCGAACGATTGCAGTTTTTTTATGATTTTTCACAAATTTAGCGAAATATACACAATATATACATATCTGGGTGTGATGATGAACCCGAATAACTAATTGATTTCTGAAGATATAATTTTGGCGATACAAAAATTGGAAAGGACAGGTCTTGCGAGCACAGTATATCATGCTTCAAGTAGAAAACGGACAAGTTTAGTCGGACACTGATCTTTAGAGTACTGCGCAGTCATGTTGAATCAAAGCGAAGAAGAAATATGAACGAGAGGGATCAAGACGTGAAAAAATGTCTGCTAGTCACAAGACAAGGAACTGATTCGGCAGAACGAGAAAATCGCTGTTCCGGGGAATATCGATCAAATCTTTCTTTCCATTAGACAGAATGAGGTAGCAGGAAAGTTCGCTTAGCTGTAGAAGAAATGTCAACGCCGGAAATTGTGTTTTCCAACTTTTTCAAAAGATTAGTTCGCTCGCGAAAGACACTGCAGGTTTAATTTTCAACGTCTCAATTAACTGTCCAACTCGGCGTGAATTGCCGAATAAGATAGATTGCATCTCATCTGGGACAACAAATCTCAATCTCAATATGGGACTGAGTGAACTTTGAATCATTCCCACAGAATACAAGTGAATAAATGTCAACGACGAAAGATTATTTCATTCTAGCCGATAAATTTTTCTACGGCGTTAATCTGTTTGATGAATATCTTAATGGATTAAACACGGAGAGAAAATTTCCACGGATACATGTACAATTAGTAAATAAAATAGAGAACAGTCGGTCGGGGCAGTGTCAGGAGCAGAGGTAATAAATTTACAGTAGTTGTGTGTTGTGGTGCTCCCTCGGCGGATCCCCATCTCTTAGTTAACTGTACACATGGGCGCCATGCTACTCTAGATATCACGTTATCAATCGACTTTACCTAACTTTTGTAGGTTCCCTGTCATGCAGGCTCACTGTCTGGCTAGATGAAGCCTATTGTTTGCTCGAGATCCACAAACTATTTCTAATGAACTTACCTTACTCGCCAGAACAAATGTGTAACGTCATTCTAATGATATAGCTGAGCTGCCACGTCAGTTTGCTTGATTTACTAGTATATGAACTTACCAGCCACTTCGAATTATGCGGCTGTCCATTGGAGCTGCCTTATAACTGATAAATCATCACTGTGAAGAGATATTGGAATTCTATGGCTATCATAGTGAATTGCATATATACGTATAGCCTTACCAAATTAGTTTTTGATGCAGTGATTTCTTAATTGATTTTCATTCATTGACAATCGCTTTGTTCGTGGCCGATATCAAATATCCAATCAATTCGATGTAACTTTGAATATACAGCAATCTGATATTGTAAGTTGTGTGATCAAAGCCCTATGAAATTAAATGTATCACACAAATATCATGACAGATTAGCACCAACTATTGACAGTCTTGTTCGTGACGTTTATCACATCCCTCACATGCTTCACTTTCGTGGAATCATAATATCAAAATTCGTTAACTGGGTAAATTTCTCGGGACGTCCAACATTGCAACGCATGACGGTCGTTTCGTAACTTCGGCAAAATTGGAAATTGAAATAAACGCGTTTGATACTCAAAGTAATACTTGACAACACATATTTACGTCACGTTAAAATGAGGCGGCGGGGGGGGGGGAGACAACAAAATCAGTCCCGATCCGATTAATGTCGAGAGACTACGAGTTGGAGTTCGCAGGCATACGTTCGACGTAATTAGGTCGTTACGGTACTAGCCGATTTTAATTAGTTGATTACACGCGCGCATTAATCGCGAATGCGAAAATTTACATGTCGATGCTGAGGACGCGCCCGTACGTCGCAGACGCGACGCAATTATAGTCGCGCTTGCGCCGCCCGGCTCCCACCACTCATAATGATAAGGCGGCTCCGCCACCATTTCCCGTAATTCTTGATTTTCCACGTCCCTCGGTGTCGCAGGGCAGTCTCGCTCTCCCCGACCCCCCCTCTCTGAGTTACGCAACTCCTCGCCTCCCGTCACCAGCACTGGGACAGCTAACCTTTTGATGCCCCCCCACGGACCCTCGACCTCGACCAATGAATCATGCGAAGTAGTTTGATGGATATAAATACGTATATAGACTCGACGGTGCCGCGCGTTGCAATTTTCGCGGCGGGGGCCGTGATTCGAATGAGACTTGTCCGACGCTCGCTATCGTGCGCAGTTTTATTCCCGGCGGTGGATTCACGTGCTCCGGTATTGTTTTTAATGTCGTGCCGTGGATACACTATACGCATTAGCCTGGAAAAAGTTTGTTTGTCCAGCAATATCAAACGAGCTTATCAAAACGTTTGGCGTGCGGAGTTCTCGAGCAAACTCGCGCCCAGATGAAATAATAATCCCGCAGTCGGAATTAGTTTTGCGATCGACGATAATAGACACTCGATCGTCACGATCGACATTTGTAAAAACAAATTCGATGCTCGATCGGAATAACTAACTGCTACTCCCCGCCGATTCTCGGAAGTTTCTCAATATCGCAAATATATTTTGTTCAATCTCTAATTCTGGATGTGCATTCTTTCCGAGCGTCGAGATGCTCGATCGATGCGGTGTGCTCGTCGGAGCAACATTTTGCGCTGGGCCGCGCTACGAATCATCCTTTGTATCTGCAAATACATCAGGAGGATAATCGCATCGGTGAAATAGAGCTTTCATTTCCTAGAACTCCCAAGCCGGGATTCCCCTACTTCCGCGGTGAGTAAACAATTTTGCGAACTGCACACAGGGTACCCCACATCAAAGATCACTATACTCAATCGGTAGAACAGAGCCGTACGATCGCAATCAAGGCCCATCAATCCAGCCCGTCTCGCAACTAATGTTTACCTAATGCACCGGAATCGTCGCGGTTGTGCGCGTTACAAATCGCCCGAGCGATATAATAAACGGAAAATTACGGGTAACACGCTGCGCGCCGATCAATCATCTATACGGCGAATTCGCGTCGCGGGGGAGATGTTTCCCTGTCGCAACCGCTGCGGCCTCTATAAATAGCCCGGCGTGTGTACGCGGAGGGGCTGTGCTGCTATGGAGATGCGGATCCACGGATCAAAGGAGTGTTTACCGCCCTAAGCGACAGGCAGCAGCCCCGAGCGGCTGGGGCTGTACAATTTTTAATTTCCGAGGTCCAACTCGACGGCCCTGACAATCGATTGGGTTGTTTGTTTTGAAAAAGGAAAAGGCCGATGTTCGTACTTCTATCGAAGAATTTTTGCTAGTTTTTTTAATCACCAGCCTTCGATTGAAAATTTCGAGTCGAAGGAGTGGAGATTACTTTGAAGAGTATATTAGTATTCGAGAGCACGTGTACGTGCAACCACAGTATTAACTCTAATACTTAATTCTCTGCTGCACCAGTCGAACTTTTTGTTCTCAGTGTGCCGACCCTTGAAAGACAATATTTCTTCTATTCTGTTCCAAAGAAAGATGAGATATATGCAAGATTTAATCACAAATATGACTAGTATATTCGTTTTTTTCCATATTAACCCACAGAAACCACTGAAATGTGTTTCTTAAATACTTTTTACAGAAACACAGCTAAACATTTTCAATTTTTGGAGTTTGAAGGACTCATTAATTACACTACTTTGGAAGACACTCTCCAGATGTAATGAATTGTATACTCATAACAAAGTAACGCAAAAGCAACACCGGTAAAGGTGACACGAGTGTCGCGGAAAAGGCAATAAATTAAGAAAAAGAGAGGAAAGTGAGTGATACAAGAGAATAGTAAAGAACACAAGTTTATGGCAAAAAATTAAATACTTCCATTAAGCTAATTATATTATCTCTTTTTTTTATGCTGTGAAGACTGACGAAGGATTATTCTAAATATATAACATGTTGATTCTATTTGAATCCATACATTTATTCATAAATATAATATTATTTTTAATTATACATTTATTGATTTACTTATTTGTTTATTTATTCATATATTCATTAGTTTATTCATTTGTTCACTCATTCATTCATTCATTCATTCATTCATTGGTAAAAAGTGGACGTGTATATATTTTAGAAGAATCTTTTCTATCTTAAGATTCATGTTTAGGAAAGGCTTTTCAGAAAAACTTTCTTCTTAACATTACAGTATATTGTATTAGCGATTCGCAGTTTCAAATCCATTTCGACCTAGACATCTGGTACTGCCTCATTCTACTTCACAAAATATTTTCTTCTTAAGTTTATTTTTTTCTCATTCTGTTCCTGTTTATTTCCACTCAATTGCTATATGTTAAGCTTCCTAACATCAGAGGCCCTTGATCTATTCATTTCCTCTGTCCATTTTTAGTACTAAAACTTTCTTTTCAAAGTTTTTTCGCCAAGATTATCTTTCTTTTCTATGCCTGTCGAATGCTTTCCTCAATTCTTGATTCATTTTTTGACTTTGTCTTCTTTCAATTATTTTCATTTGTATCAAACGGCCTCACACGGAATCTCTTAACCTTCCTTATACTTTCATTAGAGATATTAGTGATTCAATTAAAAACAATTACGCTCAACGACGACAGCGTATGAATATGATGTTCTGATAAGAATACCAAATAAAAATAGTAATAGTTTGCATTGCGTACCGTAATCGAGTCTTCTACAGGAAATTCAAAATCGGTCATTTACAACATACAATAAAAATAAGATCATCTTCTTAACTAATCGCACTCAAGAAAAAATAAATTAGTTGAAGGAGTTTCCCTTTTTCCGAGTATTTGGAGATGCAAAGTACGAGTAATCTCGGATTATCTTCGGATTGCACGCACCAAGCACTTAATGGTAAACGCAGATGATCCAAACCTTCAGCGAATACTATAAAATTCTCGAGTAAAGATGATCAGCTTATATTAGATTGAAGAAAAGAATTCGGGCTAGATATTAGCGTAGAAAAAAGCGAATATATGATTACAAGGAGGCACTTCCCACAAAATCGAGATTAACTACTGGCAGGTAACAAGGCTATTGAGAGAGGAAGGGACTATTTTGATGCCTAGGAATTCCTAGTTGTTAACAATGAAGTATATCGATGATAATATAAAGGGAGAAATTAGAGATATTAGAGACTCTGTATCGGTGATACATACTGTTTTATCGCTTTAAAACTCTCGAAGTCACGTTTGCGGTCGCGAAAGACCAAAGGCAGGGTACAGAACACAGTCTATCCTCGCTGTAGTCATAAGGGATAGGAGAGTCATATAGGAGAATGATATATATTATACACAACGCTGAGCTTGATCAGCTATACACTGAGCCAAACATAGTTGGGGTCGTAAATTTACTGAGATTATGATAGGTAGGATATGTAGCTAGGATAAAAAAGGTTCGAACAGTAGACAAAATCTTTACAGGAAAACCTAGGATCAAACGACTAAAGGGTGAACCGAGGAAAAGATGGGAAGATGAGAGAACGTAATGGAAGAGACAGGGTATCAGGGAGGCCAGTGGGTGTGGAACTAACACAAGATAGGGACATACTGCGAAAAGTGCGTTTCTGCTGTCATCAACTTTCTAATAAGGAATGACTAGGAAAAAATAACTTTTTGAAACAGTCTACACAGGACGATTGATCGAGTATTTAACCAACTTCTATGAACTATTCATAGCAACATTTCATCTTGTTTTTGCCTGGAAACTGTTGAATTTTTATAAACAGACTTGGAAGTTTCAAAAAGTACGCATTTCCGTTAACAACGTTCTAAAATTGATCCATATTTTAATGAATACTATAAAACACGAAGTCGTTCATTAAAATGACTTTAATGCAGACAAAGTTTTTTTTTCTAAAAGCCTCGAGTTTCATGAGATATCCTTATCATTCTTTACGTTATAATGAGATGCAAATTAAATTTTTTCACATCAGAAATTCTAACTGTAGGTACCATTTATTCTGAAACATATACGCGAAAGGTTCACTTGAAAGTCAACCAAAGCTTGAATTTCCGTAGGGTACTCAGATTATTATGTTTTGGTCACTCGCATTCAAGAGTGACCATTCTTGATTTTTTCAGATTATTAAATCACGCTCGATTAACCCTTTTTACAATGAATATTTATCACACATGTTACGAAATTTCATATTTTTGACCACATTTCGAAGTTTCTTCAATTTATTATCCACTGCCAAGAGCTCAGACCACGTAAGGACTTTGGTATTTTTGTCCTTTGAACATTAAAATAGCAGAATTTTGATGAGAGCAGGTTTTCCTTAACTTAAGAAGAGAAAACTCACCACACCCTTACCGTTTCAAGCTCTGCAGATATCAGCAAATCACATCTCTTACAGAGTCCGATCCGCGAGTCCTTCGGAGAGAGCGTTATCACACACGATCGTGTACGCTCATCGAGATAATGTTGAAACTTTTGTTCTGCAATAGGAGGAAAATATTTGTTACTCGGGTTGTATCAGCAACGGCATGACATTCGAAATCGGAGATCAATCAAATTTTGCGTTGCAAGTGAAACATTTTCAACGTACAGTGCGCGGTTTACACGTGACTGCTGGGAAGCGAGCTAGTTTTCATGCGCTCGCGAGAGAAGCATTTTCAATACGCGTCTCCCAACGCCTGAGGCAGACGGATAAATCGTTCTTCCTCTGTGCGTGTATCTCGTGTGCCGTTGCCCCAAGCTTTTGTATGTGCACGTGGATGTGGTTGTAAATTTTCCCGCTGCAAGGCATATACTACATTCGACAGTTTGTAACGCATTGCGGGAGTGGCATTGCAATGGCTAATGCCATTCGAATTATTGTAACTGCAGTTACAATAATTCGAATGGCATTATTACCATGGTGTATCGTTATCGGAAGTTCGTGAGGCGGCGGGCTTGAACATGATTGGATCAGATGGATTTATGTAAAGTGCTTTTTAATTTTCGGAAATTCGCGAATTGTTTGTTGGCAATGGTTTCAATTTATTAGAATTTGCTGTAGCCGGGGTCAATTTAATTTTGACTCGATTGAAATTGAAATCGCATTTGCGTTCGAGTTTTCGCATTACTTGCGAAATTAAAGGATAATCACTCTATATTCGAATCATTCGTTATTATCAGTGTTTTCTCAATTATATGTTGGTAAAATATTTCAATGGAATCATGCATTTACTGCGTCACGAATAAATAAATTTAAATTCAAAGAAAATTTAATAACAGTCTGAAATAATCATAATTTTGAAAAGGAGCCTAAGGAAAAAATAGCAGCTTCCTTGTGATATATGACATTGAAGTGTCTTTGCACCAATTATGTTACAAGGGAAGCATATGATTCGATCAACTATCGACAGAATGATATGTGATAAAACTTAAAACTTCATAGTCTTTGATTATTTTTTACATTTCTTAATTATACCTGTAACACGGATCACAATTCCTTCCGTTAGAAATCTTTCTATTCGTAATTTACCAGCATATCTAGTCAATTATTATTTGAAACATTCTTTTTATTCTCGGCGTGGTCTCTCGTGGTCCATAAATTCAAGCTTACAGTAACACATCCACTTCATCGGGATTTCTTTAACATTAGTTCAGAAATCCAGAGCGATTATTCTCCACTTTAACTTTTTTCTCTCTGCCGGACGTTCGCCCCGATTTCCGGAGAGCGATTACTTCGCTGCTAGCTTTTTCTTTGCTCTTTTTGTCATTGCTCACACGAGAGAGTCTCATTGGCTAATTACCATTGAACCATTTTTTTCATTCTTGCTTTTTTACCGACTGAATATTCATATTTGCATTGGTTGACACGTCGTGTTCAGAGAATCGACACACAATTACGGTATTGTATGTTCGCTTTTTCAAATCATTATACCACTTGAATGGGATTGATTAATAATCGAGGGAACGCTACGGCGGAATTTATAATTATTACCTTGGTTATGTACTTCTCCTCGTTCAGAGAGAATACAACTTGGAATATTTTCTAAAAGGGAAGAAATATATGTGAAATAAATTATTCATTAATAATGAATTTATGAGAATATTAATTTATTCTTTTTGAGAGAGCTATTCGAAGGAAATAAGATTGCGTAAGTTCACGAATATTTTGGAATGTATTATAGTGATTACGTGAAAGTGATAAAGAATAAATGTATTATAAATCTCATTTACCTTGGATCGCCGAATCATAAAACGAATGAAGGAGTGAAATCATGGATAATGCAACTAAAAAACGTCGATATCAATAGGTAATCAGTCCTGTCAGAAATAATAGAGCATAAAACAAGTTAAGACTGAAAATAGAAATAAGGACTGAAAGACCTTATAACCTCTTGAACCTTTTAATCGATTAACTTATTGTTTCTTAATCTCTTACAGTTTACTATCCACTATTATTACCGAAAAAATAAGACAAGGCAGCTTGATTCGGGTCAATTTTCGAAATAATTCTTCGCTAATATATTTCAGCAGTGCACGCACGAAAAACCGAATCGCTCGTTACTCGCTATATCTCGAATCAATGCTAGAACCGTGCCGGCGGTGATCCCCTCCGAAAGAATGTCGATCCGCTGGTTCCTTCCGGGAACGTGTCGGCCCTCGTCGTCACATCGGCTGGGCTGCCGCACCCTCTCGTGGCTTGACATGCGCCATGACCCGCGCCTTCTTCGTCTCTCTCTCTCTTTCTCTTTCTTTATCTCCCTCTTTTCCTCTCGCACACGCACTCGTGAACCGGTGCATTATCGGTTACAAGGGGGTAGCACGATTCCGCGCACGTACCCACCGTTCCATTATTGGCCACCGACTAATTGTCCCCCACCCTCTAGCCCCGGAATAAGCTGTCACCGAGATGCCTATTGGAAACCGAGTGGGCGGGACGGGTATCGTTGAGTATAAGCCCCTTCCCAGACGCTTCAAGATTGGCTTTTTTGCTGTGGTGAGACGTTATGGCAGAGGAACTTCCACGCGGATCAGATTGTACGGTCTGCGACTTATATTCTGCTTTCTATAGGCAAATGGCTCTTGTTGTGTCAAGAGCTCTTTCGTCGCGTACGATGGAGATTCTTCAATGGGTTTGCGTTTGGTTGTATTGTTGATGCAGAAGACGAACTGACTAGAACTTTCTTGCTTTTTGATTCTTTTAGACTTACTAATCTGGTGTGTGACGTGCGCCAAATATTATTATCAAAATATTATAGTTTGATTTCTTGGTTTACGATTGCAGCTATAAAATAGTGAGCTTGCCCGTCAATTTATCGAGAAAAATTCGTCGAGAAGAATGTTATTTTCACACGAACTCTTATGAGCTTTGGAAAATAAATTGTGAACTTTGACGGTTCATTTTTCGTAAGATTTTGACCCATTGATAGGGCACCGAGAGCGAAGTTCTTTTCCAATAGCAGGTGTTGGTATATGCGTCAGTAGTAACGGGATGATCACTTCAGACACATGACGTCATCATACTCGGTTAATTTTCGGTTAGTACAATTTCTTCATTCAGATTATGTATTGAAACTTGTTTTTTCCGATCGAGAATGTGATATGTGTATTTACCATGATTTTTATAATTCTGAGTACCAGGAACGAGGGTTACTTTGGACACTTGACAACTTCGTGAATCTGCCACAACCATTAGAATGTGGCAAAACAAATTCTGCGTGTGTTTAAAAGTTGAGTCCTGATCCAAATTACAAGATGGTATCCGGACCACAATATTGTTGAACATTTTTGTTCACGTTCTTGTTAAAAAATTACCGCGGAAACTTATCTGAACAAGGTGAATTATAATATGTGATATTTTCTCGTTGTCAACAATCCTCAATGGAACAATTGAATTTCCTATAAAAACTTTTATCAGTTTAATTTTATCACAATACAATGTTGACAGCAATCTCAATATGAAATAGAGTATAAAGCTAGAAGAGTAAAGTTTTTGGGGTTTGTAAATTTTGCAAAGTTTGATGCTCTTTGAATATTGCGAAAATACAAAGCAAAATATTATCTTCCTGAGCAAATCTTTCTAAGCGGCAAAAAAAGTAGAATCCCCATAAGCTCCAACATAGAACCCAGTCGACTGTTGTACATTCCATAGGATCCGAGTTGGAGCAATACGATCTTTTGTGTCGAACACAGGACACAGTGTCGAAAGTTACCCTTGAGTCCAAAGTAACCCCCATTTACGGTGATACTATTGGGATGCGCGCATGGAAATTGTATCTGAAATTCGTTAGCAGCTCTCATGTTTACTGACCACGAGATGCGAAGCTAACGAGAACCATCTCCATTGTTCGTGTAGCGAATAAAGCTCGTTGAGCCAAGTGTGTCCGAAAGTTAGCACATAATCTTGGTGTTGCGGCATGCGAACGAGTTATGATTGAGCCGCGTAGCGCGAAATGCGCAATCCACTAAAACCGTCGCGTCTGCAGCCTATTACAAATAATTTCAAAAATAATGATTGAATAAGTATTCAAGAATAAGTTTTGGGACTTCAATCTTGTAAAACATTTCGTTTCTTGAACATTTTAATCGACTATCAAATTAGATTTTTATAAATCAATCAGAATATCTGATAACAATGCCACATCCTGCTATATCCTAGCCCACCCTTCTAAGACTCAGTTTGAAAATCTGAATTTTATTTGAAAACCCGTAGAACCCCATTGTTTCTAGGTAAAATAGTACATTTCGATACTAGACCAAAAGACGAATTCTAAGCACAAGGGAAGTTTGCTCGGGCGGCAATCACACGTGCCTAGAAATCGTCTTTTGATCTAGTATCGAACAATATTTTTCATCACGAGTGTAGAAAACTAAGGTTCAATGATCAACTTTTCGATACAAGTGATGAAAATTTTTTTTTGGATTTCTATTTTTATGAATGCTGATTAATTCTTGCGCCGATATGAATATAAAATCAATATGTAGAGCAATTTATTGACATTTATGATTGTAACTATGGAATAATTTTACACACGAATGTATATTGGCTCGTCGTGAAATAATAGTACAAATTATTGACATTTGATCGAACAATATTAAATAGATAAATAACTGAAATAATTAACTGGAAAATAAGATACAAAATCTATGTATCATAGGTTCTGATAAAGAAAATTTGTAAGCTGACGGAAAATAGCCGGTGGGAAATTCGGTGAAAACGAAATCTACAAGAATACATGAGAATCCCTTACATATCCTGTATTCCCTTCGAGCAAACAATAGAATTCAATTCGTCCATCTTCGAACGAATAGAACACCAATAGTATTAGCCCCTTACCTCTCGTAACAGGGCTCAGGCTCCCCGGGAGGGAATTATCGGGAAATCCCACCACGTTGCCGAAGGTCCGACGTACACGTGCGGCAGCACGCGGTACCCTGTATAGGTGTGAGAGGGTGGAGTACTCGAGTAGCGCTGTTTCGCTCACATGTAACTGAGCTCTCCCTACCAACAGATACGTCCTGTATCTGTTTCCGGAAAGTTTACTTGACCGTAGGCTGAGACATGACAGCAGTGATGAGATATAATCCGATGTAAGTCTGATGAGTCGATATTAAAAACAAGAGAAGAAATATATTGTTGGAACAGTTCGATGGTTACAGAGTTTTACCCAATAATATTACACCTGACCATCTACATCATCGATAGTATTTATTATTTCCAATATGAGATTATTTCATGAATTTCTTGTATGTTCAAAGTGGATACAGAAAAAATTTTATTCAACTTTAGTTTTTTTTATCTAGTTACATTGGACTTAGATCTTTTGGTATGCGACATAATGAAAAATGTATTGTGTTTCCCATTTCTGACAACATTCGTCGAAACAAGCTCTAATCGAGCTATTTGGCTATAGTAAAGAGGATATTGGGCTAAATTTCAGAGCGGAATTAGTTCTATGCATCGTTTGGCACTGAATAGTATAAAAATCACGGGTTGATAGTAACACTAATAAAACATATTCACTTGGATATGGAATTTGACTCTTTCTATATTCTGATTGAATATATTATCTTTCTCAAGTATAATTGCAAACAGCATTATGCCGTAGGAAAGACAGATGCGTAAGAAATCTGACACTCAAAAGATCAAGACTCGTTATCAGAATATTTGTGAAGTATGTTGAAAATCGTATAGCCTTAGTATCACTAATATAAATATATCAAAAAAGTTCATATAACCAGATAGTGATTTTATATTGGAATTTACCCCTCGTTTATGTAAATGTACTCGGCAAACATGTTTTATACGAAGAAAATATAGTGAATTATTACGTTGCTCCTAATGTAACGATTCAATGTCGTTTTTGTTTCAGACATAGCTTCCTATTCCCGAGATTCACACCTTTCTAGGTAAGTAGTCACAGAATATTCAGGAATGAATGGACGTGGTGCGTTGGCGATTAGCCAAACTAAGCAAGGTATGATGAATCCGCAATGGCCAATCAAACGCCTATCATTGATCATATAATGGAAAGAGTTATACACTCGAGCAGTTCTCGACGTACTATATACTCTCATAAAAACTTGCAAGTAACGCTCGGCTCGGCAAAGCTCGCAATAGCTCATCTATCGATTATTCGTACTACAAGCGACATAGCTCTGTGTGTGTGTGTATGCGGCTACGAAGCGCACGAGTAAAAGCGACCGGGAGTTCGAGATTGCGCGACGGCGGGCTCTCGTTTGTCTCCATACGGCCACATGCGCCAATGTGAAACGGGAGTTGGCACCAAGTTTCGCTCTCCATACAGAGTAGATGCGCCTCGTCGCGTCAGTCGCGGCTGAGAGGGAGACACAGCAACGGCAGGGACACGCCTATCGGACCTTGATCGAGCCATATCTTCCCCCCCAAGCTCCCGTTCACACTTCTATCCACGCGCGCATGTTTCCCTCTGTGTACGCGCTGCTTTACGGATATTGGACGAGGCTCAGATACGCAGCTTGTTAGCGAATTGAAAGGGGCCATTGTTTCGAATGGGTATTTTTATGTTTCGAATGTACAGTCAAACGGCCTGGTGATTTTCCGGGATTCAATCCAACGACCAGGAGCTTTTGCTTTGGGATTTCCCGACAGAGATTCCGGTTTCAAGTAGAACGAGTGCGAGAGTGGACAGACGCGGGTCCGTTGGAAATACGTAGTTACTCACGCGTCACACTCATTCATCAATGTTTCGTCATGGTGATGAAATATACCTCAAAGTTGAGGAAAAAATAGCACGCCATCAAAGTAGTTGATTTCAAAAGTAGTCATGAAAGTAACTTTCACGAATTCATTTGTGCGATCGACGTTTGTTAAGCGAAAAAACGTTTTTGCGCGCTTTTGCATTGCTTCCCGAAGGCTTAGCCGTGTAATCATGAAAACTCGTCGACACATACGATGATCCGTGAAAATACTTTCTTTATCACGGAAAAGTGGAGCAGCGGATGAACAATGCTTCGCCTCCCGGTCTATACGTGCCCGCAGTAAAGTAGAAGATGCGACACTCGGGCTTTCCGTGTCAAATACAGATTAGCGAACGTCTCGGAGGCGGAAGACGCGGAAAACCGAATTATATCCGGGTGGTTTAATCAGGTGGCTCAGTAGCTCGTTGAGCGTATACAATTTCTCATTCGCACACGACTTGTCTGTTTCTCTCTCTCTCCTTCTCTCTCTCTCTTTATCTCTCTCTATCTCTTTTCGCCTGGAGAAAACAAGCTTTTGGTTTATGGCACGGGCTCCATTATCCTAATACTCCTTTACGAGTATGAAAGCTCCTCCTCGACGAACGCTCGTTACCGGCCGGCCGTTCTTCTCGTGCTTTTGAACTCGCGTCACCCACAATTGGAAGACTGGCTTTTTTCATCTTGGCCCCGCGGAGCTGATGCTTATATATTGAAAGTTACGGGCGTCGAGGTATGTTTTGCATTAAGCCGCGCGCTCGTAAGTTCTGGCTCCACGGTGCAAATTAATTTTCAGGCTAGAAGGGTTGCTAATGTGGATTCACACTCGGGGATACCTGGCCTTGCCGAGGGAGAAATGGAAGCTTGCATTCAATATAAAACGCACGTTATCTTCCATTAGGGTTTCATGGTCACGTCGGGGTGCTTAATGAAACGAAAATAGGATCAGTGCGAAGAGATCGGATGATTCTGGGCAAAGTAAAGGCCAATCGATAATGTGATAAAGTAAACGCGGTTTTTATGGTTCGTTACGTTATATTCGGTGGAATCGATGGCTCGTATAGCCAACCTCGGGTATACAGAGAATAATGTCGTTATTGAAATTTCCGGCATGAATCTTTATAGACTCTTTCGAGTTTTCATGTATAGAACGTAATGATTGGGATGCTTGCGATTTTCTTCATTCTCATGGCATTCGGCCGTTTTTACGAGGGAGATGGCGAATATTTAATTATTGCATCAAGTTTTTCATCCGTAAAGTTTGGTGGTGATAAACGCTCCCGATTCATCATATTTTAATAACCCACCCCTGTTACATTGAAATAAGTATAGCACCTATTTTACCGGATAATATTCCGGGTCGCTTCAATTCGATGTACAAAAAATATAATCTTTAGACGAGAAGACAGAAAGCAGAAGCATTTATCATATATGCGGCAACCCCGCGTATCCGAACCGCGAGTGCAATGTCAAGAGAGAAAAAAATACGATACGCGAACATACCAAGTTGCCCGTATCTCTGTGGATACTTGTCAACGCTAATAGAGTAGCGGTCCTCGCGGTGTTTGATTTCGCGCTCGTTCAAACAATTGGACACGCAAAGTGCCGCAGCCGATGAATATTTATACGGAGCGCGTGGAAAGGTCGATCGTTGGCCCGAGTACTTACGCCAAGCTCGAGCGTGTGAACCTGTCGTCGATAGGAGCACAGTTTGGTTAGCGGATCGTGCTCCAAATTATTCATCTTCGAATGAGTTTCAGTAGAAATGGAAGCTGGATCGCGGATTCAAATTGGATAATCCTTATATAAAAAGTGATGGGGTCTAAAGTGAAGCCAGTTAACTCGTGATTTCATTGATATACACCTAACCACGTGACAAGCCAAGTAAGATATAGATATGGATGTAGATAGTGAATTTAGGCAAGCAAAAAAAAAGAACGGTACATTTTGAGGTTTATGCATGCGTACTGTATATACAGACTATAGTCTTCGGAAGGAAATAAAAAGTTTTGAGTTGGAAACAACCAAATACTCTTGCTATATGCTGGATAAAATCTGAATATAGATTTTAAAATGGCGCAAAATGAAATAAACATACAATTTGAATAAAATATGCCTGTAGGATTTGAGAATGCGAATATTGAAATGAATTGATAAGCAAATGGAAATGGTTATCGGGTGAATAATTGGAACATCATTTTGAAACGCATGAACGCGTGGATCGCGAGCAGCGCGTTGGACTGTAGCTAGTGATTACAGAAATACAATTCTAGAGAAGTTCTTATTTTTGAAATGAATGTATGCATTATTATTGTGTGGGGTTCGTTTTTCCTCAACAGTGAATTCTGAATTGACGAATGTCTAACTGCAGGATGACTGTTGTTTTAATGAAACTCGCGTAATTAAAACGTGCGTTGGCCCATATCCCAGTGTAATTCAATTTTATAATTGAACCTAATTGGATTTGTTCAAGGTGAATTCCAAGCTATTGTCTAACATTTTTTTTTTTAATTATGTGAATTGTAAAAGATAAAACTGCGATGAATCAGTTTCAATACATTTCTCTTCAACTATCGAAATCAGTCATAATTTCTATACTTTCAATTTAGTATTACCCATTCTTGATGTTTTGTAAGGTATTCCACTGATGATACATTTTTTTCTACGACTCAACTGGATTGATACTGCTACTATTAAATTTTCCAATTTACAAAGAAGTTGATTCCCAAAGTATCCAATCAATAAAGTCTATATAAACAAGATTAGATATCTTCCTTTTCATGGGGGTATTTATGCCTGAGTTACGAGGCATTATACTAGCTGGGCAGAGCCTTTTTCATGATCTGATCGATTCGAGTGAAATTAAAAGTGAGGTTTCCCGATCCGAGCACGGATATAACTGCTCTGCTCAGCATATACCGACGGTTGTATCAACCCTCTCGACTTTCCGCCTGTTTTAATTGAATGAGCTCCGCTAAGCTGAATTATATTGAGTTTCAAATATTGACTTTAAATCTAATTTAACGTGAAAGCCGATACTGTGCAAACCTTTCTTCCAAAATGCGTGTTGTATCGTTGGATCCGACACTCCCTCTCCCTCGCCACTCAGCGAATACGTAGGCGTTTTAAATTTTACGAGGATCATACTATGTTTTACGAGAATCATACTATGATCATACAATTTATTCAAAAAGTGCAAGACCACTCGGGCTGTTTTTCATGAAGCCACCTCCAGAGCGTGCATAATTAAAAGTGCACTTTTAGTCCTTTAATATGGAGCCTTTCTAACGAACCACCTCTATTTCAGGAGCGTACGGCACGTGGCGATACTCATTCGCGTGCCCGGCGATAATTCCCCGCGAGACAGGGACCAAAAGAATTGACGCATTTCCGTAATTCCATGGTATTTAGCGCCCGGATGCCACTTGCTTTTACGCTGCTTTTTCCTATTCTCGTTATTTTCTCGTGGCAATTATTTTGCTGACACGAGTCGAAGCGACGGACGCCGGCAATGAGGAGAGGCTCTTTCTCTTGCGACGTGTTTTGGTCAGAAAACGACCAGTACGAGGAAAGAACTGTTTGGCCTGTGATTTCGAGACTTAATGAGGGCATGCACGATGCTGTTTGACGTACCCAGTTTGGGCTCGTATTTACATTTACAATGGTATTTAATGGAATGTAATTTTGAAAAACAAAATTCATCATATGATATTGCGAATGCGATACGAAACTGTTTAGTAGTATGCGATAGCCAAAATTTTTTCTGTTCCTTCCTCCCTCTCTAACCCTGAGATGGAAAAGTGAACAATTTTCACGGGTCATTTTCGTGAGAACAGTATTTTTTAAGGCTAAAATAGATACGTCGAATTCATTGATCTTTCAATTTTTTTTCTTCATTATTCACGTTCTTCGGTGTACATGTTTGTTTTAAATAAAATTTATGAGCTATAGATTCTGAAAACTTATCATCCCTATCTGGTTGATGGTTCATAAGAGAACTGATCGAATAGTGCGATCTAAACAACCGTTAAAACTTGTTTTTCTTTACAGAAAAATCATAAGAGTAGGCAAATTCTGTGGATATAAAGTAAGGGGTTCAAAATCGCATTTATAATGCAAAAAAATTGATTTGCAATAGAAAAACTTGAAAATGCATATTCAAATTGCGAATTTTTTTTGTAATTCTTCAAGAGTAAAAGATAGCATCGACGCTAGTGGGATGGTGAAAATTTGGGTTTGGGACGGGTTTGCCTATAACGATTTTCACCTGTTATGGTCCTTTTTAACATCTCGAATAACAACATTTGTAACTTTATACTGTTTAAACTTCAAAGACATAGCTACTTCAAATTATCTGTAGCCGTTCGAAATAACAAACAGCTCGTTTCAATGCTCAAAGGACATGGAAAATACCGGTTTCATGAGAATGACCCATGCGTAGCCCTCGCGCAGACTATACCCATATTTTGATGTTTTTTCCATATACCATTTGAAAAGTTTACTACTTTTTATAATTTAACTCGATCGCGTTATCTTTCAAAATCTGTTTCCAAGAACCAATTTTGAATTTTTTCGAGGAAATTGCAAGTGCTGGATAGTTGGATTGGGAGCTTTGAAAATGACCCAATACCGAATATTGCTAGTCTTCGTATAAGTAGCGTCGATATACACATATACGTAAGATAAAATCCAGATGCGCAAAATGGAAGCAGGCTATTGACATCGCTCATACGCGGAGGGAATATCCCAAGTAAGAGGTAATCTCAAAGCCAGTATTACTGGAGCTTATTTCTCGTCTGGAAATAATACGTTGAAAAGCAATCGCTCCCGAGCGAGGAGCAGAGCCGAAAAAAAAGTTTTCGCACTTTATATAAAGCACAATCTGCCACGTGAAACTCAATAAGATGAGACAGTTGCCGAGAGCGAGTAATGAACGATCAATAAAGTCTACAGTTCGGCGCGTCATAATTCAAAGGTTGCGCAATGAAAAAGCAAACAAGCGTGAGGGAAGATCATGGTTCATTCGCTGCCGTTAGTATTGGCGCGCTATCTCTGTTTTTCATCCTCTTCGTCCTGCCCCTGCCCCTGCCCCCCTCCGTTTCTCCCACTCTGCCGTTCCGGGCTTCCTTTATCTACGTCTATATTAGTTTTCCTTTCTTTCATTATCTCTCCGCCTCTCCCGTCGCTTTTTTTACGCGCGTCGAGTCAAACAGCATATACCGGGCACGACGTATTTTTCGCTCTGCTGGTCCCGTACGTACAACTCGCTGGATTTATCTGTGCAGGATGCGGCACTTTGTTCAGAGTTCGATACAACGACATTTTTATCGCATCTATCCATTCGTCATTTATTTTGTCGGGGTAGAAACGGGCGTGCGTTATGCTCTGGGTTTGAGGATTTTTACGATTATTCCTTGTCTATCCATCGAGTCTACATCGATGGCAGTTGTTTTTCGGGATCCAATCGTCTCATTTGTGAATGGGTGCAGCCGACATTTCATGAATATTACAATTCGCTTCTTCCGGGGGCAGACCTGGAAAGACTCATGAATAAATAACGTGAAGTTTAAAGGAAATGTCAGCGCGAATTCCCCTCGTGTATAGCGTGAGTGACTATCGACTTTTTGCCAAAGGATAATAGAGTATTGTGGCGTATTTTACAGGTTGCGCGCAATTAATCGAGGAAAACATGTTATCCAAGTAGAAATACACTTTTATTTTCAAATACACTACAGAATCCAATGTCAATTTATGATTCAAGTGCGAAAACAACCCAAACACAACCGAATACAGTTGTAAACACTCAATCAGCTGTTCGGTCAATGCATTTGTTGCAAAGTTACATTATTACAATACCATATACGTATTAACAATAACATATACTGTTGCGTACGCTGTATGCTCCTCCACACACTTCGACCGTTCCTTATCAACTTCTCGGTGATCGACGTGTTTTGGAAATAGAGCAAGTTCAGTTATTAGATTTCGTAACAATACACTCCTATCTCCTACTACTCAATAAGAAAAATGCTCTATACACACGATTTATCAAAAAAATCCGAGTGGAAATTAACAAACAGCCGGGAAAACCGCGTCGCATCCAAATTACATGATATCCGTCGGGCCGACCGAAAAGCGTGTCGCGCGCATCACGAAGGGGATTAAAATCGTTAGCGAACTCTGCATACACGCGCGGCTTTCATTCCCGAAGCTGAATTTACGCTGTCACGAGATTTTATGTGAAGATCCGTTTTTATCGTCGTAATTATCGCAGCCCCGAGACGTGCATGATTTATCCTCCGTTTATTTGCGAAGGTTTGTTTGCCACCACGGCTCCGGAACTGACCGAGATATTTTATTTAATTTTTTTTTAGGCCCAATGCTTGATTGCTCAAACCCGATTGCACATTTACGGTGCACTGCTCGCTGCTATTTGTGCTGTATACCCATTTAACTTTTCATACTTGCACGTGCGGCAACTCGGTTTTCTTTGAATGTCCTGCAATATAGAGACGAATTGAGAATTGATGAAATTCGTCATTCGTGAAGGTTTTCGTAGATGTTGTTTTCTATTTATTCATCCACACTAATGTATCGTGGTGAATGATTTGTCAGAAATATTTTAAAAAAGAAAAATATCACGGCGAGAGAAAAATTTCATAAAGGAAAATCAATAATAGTATAACGAAGGGAGTTCTTAAAATATTAAACTTCCCAGAATCTTTATCAACTTTACGTAGCAAATATTACGGAATAACAAACTCGATATCGAAATTATATAAAAGATTTATGGGTGGAAAATGCAGAAGCAACCAAGCCAGTGTATACATTTTATTATCTCTTTATGACTCCCGTATCCAAACTTGTTTACAATTTTTTCTTTTTATCTCTACAAGCAATAGCTGTATGCCATAATGAGGAGTAATAGTTTTCGAAGCAACGAGCTTCATTGTTGGCTTGTTCATCGATTATTTAATAACATTTACGTAATCCTGACCAACATCATTGCCGGCTTCACAGTGAATTCATAATCGACCGAGAGGAAGAGAGAGAATTTCAATGAGATTAGAAAATAGTAGGGAAAGATCAATACAGGGGAACAAAAACGTCAAACACAGTGGATAGTCAGACAATCTAAGCCGTTATAAAAATAAAAATGCGAATGCTACAGAGCAGGCGTGAAAACGCTCGAGGGCCGAAACTTCAATGTGCAAAAAAGAAACGACACAGAAGCTCTTATCAGTGGACGAGCAAGCGACAGCTCCTCTTGAAATTCGAGACTCCACGTCACGGCTCAGCGTGGACGCGCCCCGACAATTTACGGACCTCTCCCGCTTTTCGCGCATTCTGCGGCAACGGACGGTATGAAAATTCACGCGAGTGACGATAAGGTTTCACTACGGCATTTGTGATTCCGGCAAGGATTCACGGGGAAATCTCGGGTTTCGGGGGAGAAATGATTTACCGTGAGCCTGGTTCGAGCGTTAGATCTTCGTTATTCATGCGTGCACATCGACGGTTCAGATATTGAAGCTGTTTATCATGACCGACGTAATCTTATGTAATGTACGTGTGCGTACATTAAGATAATGTATCTTGAAACGACGATCCACGGTTAATCAATAATTCGGTTATTACACTGTATTAGGTGGAGAAATATAAAATTGTGGATTTCATTGACAACTCGAGCTCTAGATAATATCAGGTCTCAAAGCCACGGATAGTAAACTCGTTTCACATTTCATATGGAATCAACTTGACCAGAGTAGAAATTCAAAATTATTTTAAGTACAAAAGTAATTTGAAACGAGTTCAGTACTTGGAAAGTTACGAGAGAATATTTCAGACAGACTTCTCAATTTTATGTGCGAATTATGACGTATATAAGGGCAATGGCTGGCACACCGCGATAGTGCTTCGCATACTAGCCCATCCCTCGAGATGAGGACAAGTTTATTGACCGATATAGTCACACATGAAATTACGTCGTATATAGATACTGCTTTGATATTACCAGCCTAACACTAATGAAATAACATGCATAACAACCTTTGTCAAAGAAATATTAAACAAAATTCTACGTGAAATTGCTAATCAACAAATTTGAAGAAAATACAAAACTATAGAAAAATATGTATTGGAAAAAATAATATCGTGTAAAGTAAATTGTTTATCCTTCCCACCAACTATACTTTTTCTTCAAAAATCAACTTGACACATTAGTATTCTGCTAGTATGAGATGTGATATAGTCTTCAGATCAGGTTCATTAGTTTCGTCGCGGAAGTTCGGTCCCCGTGTCTGACTATATCCTCACTTATCTACTCGCAACAGTTTATAAAGTTTGACTCCGATTGAGGAGGAATTCGTATTCATGTTCTTTGTTCTTCTTGTCTGAGAGAGCTATGTATCATTCCTTAATTAACCAAGTTTCCAATCGTAGGCATTCAACTTAACACCTATTTCGAATAAAGTTTTATTGTAAATCTATATAATGCCATCAGGTACAATTGAATTATGATTTACAATTATCTTCATAGTTGAATGTGCTTCATAACATCCAATTTTACAGAGAAAACAATTGTATACCATTGAGCAACATTTTTTTTCGTTAGTAGAGTTCGTAGATAAAAAGTTGGATTTTTTTCGAAGGAATGATTTAATCTTAACGAAGTATTATGTATATTAGTCAATGATGGCAATATATGTGAACCGAGTTCAATTTCTCGTAACAAGTGCTGTTCATTTCCATAATAACTTTTCGATTCTATTTTTGAATGAATTGAACTGTTTCTTTCACTTACCCAAAATTATCTTGCCAATTAAGTTGATGAATGTTTTTTACTAAAAGTTCAAATAATTCAGTTGTACACATGAAAAATGGCAAGATCGGAGTTCTGACAAATATTTGTAGAACATGACGTATAGGAATTAAGGTTAAAGTTGATTTAGATTTTTTTAAATTGTGAAAATTTGTTCATAACTGTAGAGTTTGAATATTTTTAATGTACGAAATGTGTTTTATACACCATATTTTCACACAGTTTAACTTTTCTCAACATTTTTTTACTTTCTTAAAACATTTTATACAACGTCACAGTTTCGATGACATATATACTGCTATATAACATTACAGTTGAACGATGACTGATTCAATTGTAATGAAATTAACATTCATTAACTATTTAAAAATCAGTTCATTAAATTCACGATTCAGCGGAATCCAATCGAGAACTGCGTCGAGGGTGTAAACTGAAAATCTGTTAGACAGCGTGCATACACTGTGGAGTTGACTCATGCCAAACGATTCTGTGTGTTTCTTTATTCCATTAGAAGAATGTACAAAAAAGCGGGTGTTATATTACAAATTGTCGAAATGCTAGAAGAAAAAAGCAAGAAGCATGGAAGTGAAATTTTCTACAGAGAATATAACTGAGTTTGAGTATAGAAAGAGGGATGTAATGTTTTATACTGTGTATAATTAGTAAACTTTAGTCTCTTGAACTAGCTAGATTGATAATAATAATCAACTATAAGAAAAATGTTTCTGTAGTGCTGATAGAATCAGTGAAATAAATGATATTTCATCGCAGAGAATAGAGTCACTAACTTTTGGATATTGATATTCGTTACATTTTCTAATGACTTTTATCATTGATTAAATATATTCTTCTGATCATTGATAATGGTTAAGAACTTATGAAATTGATATTCATTAGAAAAAATTATAAATCATTCCATTTCCCAGTTCTATGAAAAATCATATAGCAAACTGAAACTGTCTATGACATCAAACCTAATTATGGCAAAGTAATATTTCTTTCAAGTTGATATGATAATTGGATTTTCAGATCAGAGTTGAATTTCATTAGGTAATTGGTCGAAGCCATTCAAAGTTTATTGATATTGATCATCGCTATACGCGAGGCAGCTTCGAATTTCTAAATGAATCGAGGACAGTGGCTTCACTGGAGTATTCGCAACTTTCTCGTATTCTCTACGGGTGTTCCGCGTGATTCCCCAAAACTGTTACCCTAAACTACAGATAGACTACTGAAACGACTGGACGAAACTAAACTTTAGCAAAACTGCACGGGAGAGAAAATAACGGCAATAATCATAATCTGTATACGTTGTAATGAACAAAAATTTAGATAGAGTGATTCGTACTCTACTTCCCAACGTAATTGATATAGATTGTGATCAAAGAAAACCTAATAAGGAATAATGCAAAATACATGGTTGAATGTAAAAATTAGAAATTACATGAATTCTACGAAAATTGTAAATCACAGTTCATATACCTATGCGAAAATATTATATATATGAGTATTGCAATACCTTGATTGCAATGCCTTCATTTCTCGGATTGTCTGCTAAAAGTTATATGAAAAGTAGACTCCTTATTTCATTACGATGTTTGAGAAATATTTCGTTTTATGGGGCTCATTTATTTTCATACCCGGAGAGAAGTAAAACGAGGTAGTAGTTAGAGCACAACTCAAAATGAGAAGCGAGCTCCTATATCTTTGCATATTGTTTTCTCTTGCTGACCTTTTTAAGATTGAATTTCCGTTTCCGTCAAAAGCTGCTTTTTAAAATAAAATGCGTTTCTAGAATTTTATACGCCCTTCAATATCATATATACGTTTGGGTTAATAACGTCTGCTGCTTCATCTAAGACTTGAGGTTTGAGGAAGAAGGTATCAAGTTTTTTTACTCACCTTCTTTTCGCTTGCATTATTCATAACTCGCAAAAAGTTTGGCCCTTCTTTTCGGGCGTGGATTAATTCTAGGGTAAAGGGCTCAGTCGGCCGAGCAGAGAGGTGACGTAAGAGAAATTTCAGCTGACGCTTCAAGAAAACGGTATCGAGGGTAGTTCGAGTGAAACGTCGCACGAATAGGTCGAAAATCGAAAATTTCATCCAAAGGTCAAAGTATACTGGATAGTTGTTGTGCGAATACAAAGGAAAATAGGTATTTATTCTTATAACATTTTTATCGGATCATGTGAAACGTGTCTGGTTACTCGGTTACATTCAATCTGACGCGAACTAAGCTCACTTCGCTAGATTCAAATGGCAGCTCAAGTCAAAAGCTCACCTCGGACTATACGGAGCATGACATCTATATATGTAGATACTTTGGTAAGCACCAGGTTCTGGATTCCTCCAATTCTCGCTCGTAATATTCGCAAAAACTCCGTGAAAGTCGTTACGGGGATAAAAGCTCAGAAGTTGGCTGGTGCTGAATTGCCGGTGAGAAGTTTGAGTTCGACGTGCAGCAGACGAATCGAGACTGAGTGCGATACCTCGCTCGTGAGAATACTTTAGCGCGCGCAGAAAGTTCTAAGAGAAAACTCGGCTCGAGGCTGGTTTATTACTGATTTGTGGCAGGTTGAACTGCTAGTGCTGTTTGTTCAGTAGGAGAGTTTATTGTTATGCATTTGCGGACGCGTGAAAAGAGTTTGAAGCGTCGCGGAGACTCAGTTAGCTTTATGAGAAACCGAGTATTAAAAATTTTATTAACTCGTCGAGAGTCTGGTGGAAAAAAAATTAATGGCGGTAATTCCTAGGTGAATTCTCAAATGCCTCGAGCGAACGAATAAACTCATGTTCTCTTGATATGAATATCCCTGCTACTTCTTCCTCTTAAAGAATATGAGTGAAATTATCAAATTATTCCTAAAAAACCCATTGGATATGTAAGTGTCAGAATCGTCAGTCACCCAATGCAACGTCGACATCAATTATTTCCTATGCTTCACAAACTCTATACCGACTCTTGCACAAGAACGAGTATCGAAATCATCCGGCCAACACTCTTCTAACGTTTTCAAATTCAATCATTCACACCTGTCCAGCATTTCGAGAAAAATGTCCTCTCATAGGTGGGTCATGGCTTCGACGGCTTGAATAACAAAAGCTGCTCGACGAAAAAGCTCTCCGTTGTCGAGAATCCCTTTATCCTACAGCAAAGGGTTATCGTCCCGGCGCGACGCTCTCTTTCTCCGTCGTTTTTTTTCCACCGTTTCGGCCGACGTCCCACGCGACAGCGACTCGGACTTGCGTCGTACCGCGAGTTTTTTCTGTGCGCGCACAAACGACGCCACGTCTCGGCCTCATTTGAGATAACTCGGGAGTTATCGGACGCCACCGTTGCTCCAGCCCAGCGTCCAGGGATTTCCGTTCGAAACGAAATAATCTGGCCAGCTTATCTTCGAGGGTTAACGCACCATTTTTTTGGAACGTCTGGCCCTCGATGGCGGGTATGCAGAATGGATTTGAACGTCTGGTAGTTTTATCGCGGGATTGATGGTTACTGCCGACTGAACTCTCATCCAGATCAATTCGTATGCATTTGCAAAATGCATGAAATGTTGAAACAAGTGAATAGTACCGAATTATACTTACATTGACACGCGACAATATATATCAATGCGTATCAATGATTTTATTCTTGATGATCCCATAAATCTGCCAACAGTCGATGGGCTTGCTGGAATTATTTTACAAATTTATTGAAATCGAAATGCTGAGCAATAATATCCCGCAACCTCGGGTACATTCTAATGGTTGCTTTTATACTGAACGAGAAAGCAGTATGAGATGTCCTGAATTCCGTAATCCTAATGGTGCTCGTAAGCGTTTTTTTTCGCTCAATACTCTCTCAAGATAACTACTTTGCTGCCTGCGGCTCAGCTTGAGACTTAGCGGGAAAAGCACCGAGATAAGACGAGTAAATGTTAATGTTGCTACTGAGCTCTGTGTCTTCCCTCAAATTGGATTTTTGCTCTCTAATCAGCTCCTGAGATTGAACTCTCGTGACTAAAATTGTAAATCATATCAGTAAATTTACTGGGATGATTTGGAATTATCTGCAATATCTCTTGATTTTGAAAATTAATTTCAACTATGTCCCACGCGAATGCGCGAGTAAATATACGCTCAGTAAGTCGACTTTCCAGGAATGTGAGAATTTTATTTCAGAAGGCCAAGTGAACGAATAAAAATTCTTCCGCAAATAAGTCTGGAGAAGTTTGATTTTTCAAAACTGGATTACGAAATACGTCACGCATAAAGTGTCATCAATTTCGTCCAAAATAGTTTAATACCTCGCATAAATCACCGGAGCCAACTTGAGATAAGGAGGCGCACTTCAAAGGCAACGCACACTCCAAATGATCGGGCAGAAACCGAAAGCGCCTACAGCCTCTGAATAATTAACCACGCATACAAATAGAAAGCAAGGAATTCCTCCGTCGCTCTCAAACATTAAGCTCGAACAATAAAAAGTTAAAGCTCAATTGGAGCTGTACTGTTGGGAGACGCGGTTCAATCGTTAAATCGACTCAAAGCCACTTCCGGCCCGAGTGTACATCTCTGGCTCGTATTGCCGGGGCGCGACTCTGACGTAGCGGCGGTGGCGGATTTCCCGGGCGGTCGGTATTGGGCGTCCGCGAGAGAGGTGCAGAGCGAGCTCCTTTATAGGGACGTTTATCGCGTGGCCCAATCGTTCGAGCGCGTTTCCTGCCCTCCCCCGCTTTATCGGCTTCCGAGACACTTTCAACCTTTCTAATTCGAGAGAGAGACAGGGCAATCGTCGTGCGACTGGCACTTGAGCGTGATATTGGGCCAGGTGTTTGACGGAATGCGAGCCTCTGTGCACTGGGCGGCAAGGAAACGCTAGCCCGTGTACACGCCCGCCGGCTTTCTCTCAGCCACCGGTGTTTACGTATTGATTCGGCGTTCAGCGTGATTCGAATCTTGGACAAACCAAACTTCGAACTGTTGTGCGGTTTCCGGGTGGAAACGTGCGAATAGTTATATTAAATAGATAATAAAATCAATATTCGATATTTAATAAAGTTCTCTCGTCGTCTGGGGTTTTTCAACGTTCAATCAGTTTGATAATGAAAAGAATGATGACGCACTTACCAGGAAACTACTTCACATTTGGGTCTCCGATTCGACTGAAAATTTTGTAGGTAGTTTTTTGATATCTATATAAAATGTGATATTGTAGTCGTTCGTCCTATAATGTCATGATTGTTTGGACATATTAACCGATCATCGATGATTTTATGCATGTACTCTATATCAATATGAATGAAAAGTCATTTGTCAAAGTACTAAATTCACAAATCCATATCAAGTAGTTAAGGGCAGGTCGAATCAAAATTTACATCGAGCCGTGGTGTCACTAGCATCGAGACATTCTTATATATATAGATATATCCCCATTATTTTTTCTAGCGCACAGTGCCTCTGTAGGCCACATTCAACACTATGATCCAGAGTTACGGCTCGGTAGATGGCGCTGTGTAACCCAGGACATGTGTATATATGTCTATACATACGTGTATATATGTATCTACATGCGTGTTGATTTGTTTGTTCAATTAATGTAATTATTAATTCAAAATTATGAAAAAAAGCGAAACAGTATGCACATTAGCATCTGTATTTTAATAAATTGAGATCGATAACAAATCGATCTAAACTTTCGTTTGCGAATAAAACGCCGAACCGGAATTTGATTTAGCGTGGTTATATGGCGTGATACGTATATCATTAAAATTAAAGTTATTTATGATTTTTGGTTGGAATCGCAACAGTGTGCACAAGTTCACGAGTAGATTTACCTAATCCGTTGAAGTAATTCTTTTATGCGCGAGCGAATTCGACGCAAAGTCGCGAACAAGAATCATATTGATGAAAATCGGGAAAATACACGTTGTTCGCGATTTTCAATCGAGAAAAATTGTTTTACATCGCAAAGATCGCAACAGTGTGCAATAGTATAACTAATTGGGATGTGCACACTGTTGAGATATTGTAAAATAACTCATTGTTTCATCTCTAAAAGTCGCGAACAAGATGACGCGCTAGGCAGTGCGAAGTCCGCCGGTGCGCTGTTCGCGGAATTTCGTTGCGAATTAATCGATAAATGTGAAAAAGCGAAACAGTGTGCAATACTACAAATATCAATGATGTGCACACTGTTTGAGAAATTTGTAAATAATCACTAACATCCACGAGATTTGTAGAACAAGTCGCACAACTCGATACGACCATTTTCTATATAAGTGGAGCAATTCAGAGCTCCGCATGCATTATTGCGCCGGCCGCTGAAGCGAACACATCGCGCTACGACATACACGAGCCTCGCTCACTATGTCTGACGGTTGCTTTCGGGTCGTGCGACATGTTCAAGCTTTGAACATGTACAATGATCATTAAATAAATTAATTGTTTATATTTCCATAACTCATGCTTTTTCAGTTATCATCAATGTAAAATCAATATAAGAATTTACTTTCATATCGAATCAACTAAGCCAGAGGAGTGTAGTAACGATCAAGGTTTTATCTGCATAGTGTCGGATAAGAGTGCGATCGTGGCTCACTTGCACACGAATTGCGCACCATAGTCAAGGTCCTTCTTGCATAGTGTCGAGTTGGAGTGCGACTATACGCGTAGTGCAAGGATCCTAAGGCTCGTCGGACGTAATCGTCAAATTAAATTTATTCTTTCCATTACTCGGGAGTGTAGCGATGATCAAGGTCTCATCTGCATCGTGTCGGATGAGAGTGCGATCATAGCTCCTCTGTAACAAATTACGCATAACGTCCAAGGTTCTACCTGCATCGCGTCGGGTAGGAGTGCGGCCGTGAGCGTAGTACAGGGTTTCTCGAGTTCGTGCCGGGTTTCAATTAATCAATACTATATTTTCTTATGGCCAATATAAATTTGTATTATATTCAACTTTAGTAGAATCTTGAATTTTGAAAATTGTAGTACAAAGTAGAATAGATGCGCACTTATCGATATTAAACGATCACTCAATTTAAAGAATTTGCAAATGGCCTTTTCTAAAGAAGTTTGATTGCGCTTTAAGCATCTGGCGACCGTGTCCGTGCGTTCACGAAATAACGCGGATTACCCAAATAAAACGTGAAGTTACAGCTGAGTACTTTCGAATATATAGTAATATATTCATGGACTTGTAGCGGCTCTCTTTATGCTACATTCTATATTTTTTTTATAATTCAAATTATAATCCTTGATTTTTCGACTTATTTTATTTTTAAGAAAGTATCGGCTGATGATTTATTCAGGATTGATTATAAATTTTCATGGTACATGCATGATAAAAATATTAAAAAAAATGTGCTACAGTAGAATCACGCATAGAATATCTCATGTGGTTTACGTAATTTTGTAATTATATTTAGTTTTGTCATTTTTTTCTCAAAAATATCGATAAAACATGCAATTAAAAAAATAATTGCAACAGTTTACGAATCTGTGCCAACTGTATTTCGTAACATAAGAATTTCAATGAAACATTATATTTTATTAGTTATTTTTGCAAGATTTTTATTAAATTATCATTTGTATTAATGAATTTCAGGATGCTCATGCATGCATCAACATTATATAAGATCATGCATTACAATTGATTTCTGAGAAGACTTTGATAAATCATGCATTCAGAATATATAGCATAAAAAGGTGTTATTGCTATTTGAAATGATAGAAAAAATCCATGCATTAGAATTACATTCTATAGAAAAGTATTCTTTCAAAATAGAAAATTTTTATATTTGATAGATCATGCATTAAAAATATAATTTTGATTTTAACATGCAGAATAAATCTTCAAACCGAAGAATTGACGAGAAAACATAAAACATTTATAAAACCTTATGACTCAATGAAAAATTTCCGAATTTCAATGAATTTAATTATTATGACTGTATGCAATATCAATCCTTGGAGCAAGTCACCGAAAATATGAGCCTCAGCCATTAGCTACCAGAGCTCTACCGACCCACACTCCACCCGCGTCCCGATTTCCAGTTCCACGTGGTTCCACGCCATATACATAGTCGTAGCGTATAAGGTACCCAGGAGTACTTCGTAAATAATGGAAACTAATTTTTTTTGTATATTTAGTTGTACTATAAAAAATCATTGGAAATAATAAACTTTTTTCATCCAAATAGCGCCTCTCCAATATGGAGGATCATGCTCTGTGTTACGTTGCATGTAAAGCGGAGATGACTTAGCTAGGGGTCAGAAAATTCAGGATCAGAAAACATATCCAAGTGCACTATCTACAAATTTGATTTCTGGTTTTTCCAACACTTATCGTTGCATAATTTGAGGCATTCGATTGGTTTTCTCAGACCAGTGCAACTCGTGAATGCGCCACACGTGCGTATAGGCAATAATTAATAAAATACAGCTTGAAAATAATGAAGATAGTTTCCAGCCTATACACCCGATTTAGTCAACTGTTAGATAAGTTAATCAACTGCAAAATTGAACATCTTACAATAATTAACTTCAATATCAATTACGAGTCGGCCCATTATCCTTTTTCTTGTAACCTATAGCTATGATATACGGAGTATGATCCCGTTACCATTGAAAAATCAAGTTCGTTAACATTTTTGGGTTGGCTCCGAAACACATATACCTCACTATGCAACTATTCTTTGCTAGCAAATAAAATTTTAAATTTAAAAAATGCATTAATTTAAATTTTAAGATTGAAAGTTTTTAAATTTACACTTTTTTATTTTTAGTTTCAGAAAACAATTAGTATTTAATAATTGGAGAACAGACTGAAATCTAGTATAAAAAATGCTGCCAAATAAAAAAATCATTGGAAATAATAAACTTTTTTCATCCAAATAGTGCCTCTCCAATATGGAGGATCATGCTCTGTGTTACGTTGCATGTAAAGCGGAGATGACTTAGCTAGGGGTCAGAAAATTCAGGATCAGAAACATATCCAAGTGCACTATCTACAAATTTGATTTCTGGTTTTTCCAACACTTATCGTTGCATAATTTGAGGCATTCGATTATGTCTTGAAGCTTTACGTTCTGGTCTTTTCAATGCAACTTTATCTGAGTGTAGACCATAATCAGCATAAGAATTGGTTCTTTCTGACCAGCGCAACTTGTTTAACAGTTCATTATCTGAAAAGTACTTGTAAGTTTGCATATATTTGTTCGATGGCTTACCAAGAATATCTGCAATAGTTACAGTTAGCCATTACTTGAGAAGCCACAGCGATCCAACATCGTAAATCTATTTGTCTTTCATCCATGGTTGGATGTGATGCTCTAGGATAATCATCTAACCCAGAAGTCAACGTTTTCGGCTTGAGTTCTACATTAGTTTCAGAATTTCTACCTCTCCATCTGTGAGTACTAGGGAGTGTACCTTTTTGAGTTATATTGTACTGAGTGAACCAAGTTTGCGATCTAGGATATAACTTTTCTAGGAGGTCTAATAAATGGTTTCTAATAAATTCACTTTGATATCGATCCAGAATGAACTGTAATGTTAAGAAGAACATAGGAGGATAGCATTGGTATTGATTTGAGTAAAAAACTCTTGAGGTACTTTGGCAAGTGCTTCATCGTCTAGAATTATCTCTCTAGGAATCCAGCCTTCAATGTTCATTGAAAAATCAAACCAATGACTGGTGATGTCCATTTCTAAATTCAAATTCCAACATGAAAGGAGATAACCGTGGAATCCTTCATCCCACAAGAAACATCCTGCGAAAAAACTTCTGCTTGGCACTGCACTGAAGAGAGGCGCTTTTCAATATGGTACAAGAGATTCAGTGTGAATGCTCTTTACTTGTGACGTTTCGTAGAAATATCCAATAGATCCAATCATATTGGAAAAATATAGTTTTGCAAAATTTATGTCACTGTCATTGTATCCTTTCTCTTTCAACTTGAAGATTTCTTCAAACATTTGTTTTTTCTTCAATAGCTGTATAATACAACAGGCTTATCTTTTGATTCTTAGATTTTGAATCCAAGGAAGTGATGCTAATTCTAGATGTCCATTCGCCACCTCTAGAGCCATGAATATTCTTCACAAATGTTGTTTTTATCAAGGTATTCTTATCCACTATCTCCTGGATTCCAAAATTTTTCCCATCGTAACTAGTCCATCCGTACTTCTGCAACTTATTATCTTGCGTGCACCAATGTCTCAAGCTAGTTCTGTCTGGGAAGTACCACATGAGACCCATTACCAGTGAATGAGTCTCTCTCGTCTTCATGCCAAAGTATACATTGGGTCTGCTCAAGCCCCAATAATAGTCTTCTCGTTTTTTCGTAGACTTAATCATATTCTATCTTTGTTGCCTTATGAATGGCTAAATGAACTGTACTATAACTTCCTTTGCCTATTTATCGTTTTGAAGTCATATTCATCACGAAGGATTGACACAAGTTGGAAAATTAGCAGTAACAGTATCACATTGCTGATGTTCAGCAAAGTTATCATAATCTTCAAGTAGGCACGGTGCAATAAAATTATATCCTCGGAACAATTCATGTGCAGCTGCACTTGGCGGCACTCCTGGTGAATCTGAACAATTTTTTTCCATAAAAGATATAAATATATTATTTATTGATAAAGTTGATAACATTGGGAGTAAAATACTTTACCTCTAGGTGTTTTACACGTAAATTTATTATCAAAGTAAAATACGTCATCTTCTTGACTCACAGCTGGTTTAATAGGCGGTTTCATTTCTTTTTCATAAAGCTTATCCCAATCTATAGTTTCGGAAAAGATATGATTTTTATCTCGTCTACACCCTCTACAAAAACGCATACAAATATTAAAATATTATTTGTGCCAAAATAATAAATTATTTCATAAATTTTACTCACTGGAACCTAATCTATTTGCAGGATTTCTTTTGAATAAAACGCGTAGAAGCGCCTGCGCTTCTAGTGATCACTTAATCCAAAGTCTGTTAGGGCAATATGACCTTCCGTATCAAGTAATATACTAAAAGAAAACCCACACTTCAGTACCATAACACTCAGAAAAAATTCAACGTAAGCAATTTTTTACTTTTCAGGCTTCAAATCTTGATAAATAATTCCAAGGCTATGTACATGATCCAAGGCTAGAGCTAGTTCTGCTAAGTAGAATTTCACATCTTCTTCTGTAAACATGAGCTTAAAAAGATAAAATATCAAAGATGAATTCAATTACTTGCATTTATATTTTTTTTTCATATCAATAACTGGATTAATATTACCATTTGTTTTCTCTTCAATAGCTGTAGAATATAAAAGGCTCATCTTTTGATTCTTAGATTTTGAATCCAAGGAAGTGAAACTAATTCTACATGTCCAATCGCCACCTCATGAGCCATGAATATTCTTCACAAATGTTGTTTTTATCAAGGTGTTCTTATCCACTGTCTCCTGGATTCCAATATATCTCCCATCGTGTTTAGTCCATCCGTACTTCTGCAACTTGCCATCTTGCGTGCACCAATGTCTCAATCATATTCTATTTTTGTTGCCTTATGAATGGCTAAATGAACTGTACTATAACTTCCTTTGCCTATTTCTCGTTTGAAGTCATATTCATCCGTTATGCACGAAGGATTGACATAAGTTGGAATATTAGCAGTAGCAGTATCACATTGTTGATGTTCAGCACAGTTATCATAATCTTCAAGTAGGCACGGTGCAATAAAATTAAATCCTTGGAACAATTGCATGATCTAAGGCTAGAGCTAGTTCTGCTAAGTAGAATCTTCAGATGAATCTTCATTTATATTTTATTCTCTATTTTCTTAAACATCTTGACCGCTTTAAAAAAGATAAAGTTTGCCTTCTGTCTGAAAGCATAATGCAATCACTTGAACTATGAAAGGATGTTCAACATCGACTAGAGTGTTTCGCTCCATCTTTGTCCTCATTCGGTCTCGAACTGCAGATGAGTAATAATTCTATAAGATTGTGATGTTTTAAGTATGTTGAATATAACTACAAATCATAGAATATTACTACCTTTGAGAGTAGCCTTTCTGAGAACTTTCATAACATACAAGATCCCTTTGTCCCTGCCAACTGTCTTCCTCACTAAAAACACCTGAAATTCCACCAGTCACAACAATTGGCAACAATCATAATTATTAAAGAGACTAAAGAGAGCACTAAAGAGAGGCGCTTTTCAATATGGTACAAGAGCTTCAGAGTGGATGCTCTTTACTTGTGACGTTTCGTAGAAATATCCAATAGATCCAATCATATTGGAAAAATATAGTTTTGCAAAATTTATGTCACTGTCATTGTATCCTTTCTCTTTCAACTTGAAGATTTCTTCAAACATTTGTTTTTTCTTCAATAGCTGTATAATACAACAGGCTTATCTTTTGATTCTTAGATTTTGAATCCAAGGAAGTGATGCTAATTCTAGATGTCCATTCGCCACCTCTAGAGCCATGAATATTCTTCACAAATGTTGTTTTTATCAAGGTATTCTTATCCACTATCTCCTGGATTCCAAAATTTTTCCCATCGTGACTAGTCCATCCGTACTTCTGCAACTTGTTATCTTGCGTGCACCAATGTCTCAAGCTAGTTCTGTCTGGGAAGTACCACATGAGACCCATTACCAGTGAATGAGTCTCTCTCGTCTTCATGCCAAAGTATACATTGGGTCTGCTCAAGCCCCAATAATAGTCTTCTCGTTTTTTCGTAGAATTAATCCTCACATGCCACTCTTGCGACTTGTTCACTTTCCCTATCTCGTGGTCGTATCCTACTCAGGATCGTATCTCCTGCAATTAAAAATAATTTTCATTGTTGAGTACGAATCAAATCATTTGAATGATTCTTATAAGTTGAAATATATTGTTAATAATATATTGTTGCACAACAAAGTCATGTGCACATATATTGAGAAAACTGTATACTTATGTGCGGGTGATTGCGGCGTAATTCTTAATTTTTCATTTCGAATTATTGAATAATATTCTTACCTAATACAGATTACAGGTTAGCCGATTCCAATCAATAAAAATCAAAGACACAGCTCGGTCGACGTCTGGCACATTTGCAGCACTAGACGACCCGGGTTATATTCGCAACTTACGATCTCGCGTTTTTGTATAAAATAAATAATATATATTAACTGCGTCCGAGTTGCATGTGTCGCGTTTCACTCCATGCTTATACCAACTTATATACTACATATATTTAGCAGACGCCATGATGAGTCTCTATGGCAGCTCAGTTGCATATACCTATATATATGCGAGAATCGAGATATCTCGAAATCGATCGAAGTGGTCTCGCAGCGCCCCTGGTAGCAACTCCTGGGAAATAGCGAATACGCCATTTCATACAAGTTTCTAGACTTTCAACATTTTTCACACGCGTGCTGATACTGCGTAAAAATGTATACGTTTTACCATAATGAGTTCAATTTGTATCACTTCCTAGATAAATGGAGCATTCGCGCCTGGTGTTGTTGTGGGTGTGTGAAGTGTCGTTCTTTTTCAATCGACAAAACTTTGTCGCGAGTGTTGATGCCGGCTACCTTTGCCTGGGCTCTGTCACCTCGTGCACGGGTGCTGACCGTGCTCTCTCATTATTCGATATTATGCAGAGAGATACATTTTTTCGGATTCTACACAATTAGAGACATTCGGACCTGCATAGTTTGACCATGATATGCAAGGTATTCTTTTTATTTAACCCAAAATTCATCGTGTGACTGTCCCACGGTTTCATGACGGTCAAAATTGATTCGGCCTGCCCTTAAACTAGTACAATTTCGTAGGGGTTGAGCATTAAATTTATAAATGTTCAGAATCGAATAAAACACTCCATAATGAATTTTATTTATAAGTATAACTAGCATTATTTCATTAGAACCTCAAATTTCATTGGAAACTACATGAAACTTTCTAATTACAATTCTTAGTTTTTGAATTTACATTCATAACTTGTCGTCGGTGGCGCTGACGCGTCATCCGATGTTCATCTTGCTACAAAATGAGTATTTTTTCAAAGCATCCAGATGAAAGTCGAGACATTGTACTGGCTGTGACATCAAAAAAGCAGCACTTGAAACACATGCCCCGATATATTCACTTTTGATTTGGATCTTTCGAATTTCACTGAAACTTGTGGAGGTGGTTTTCAGTTAACCATTTAAATGGAACATTTGGATTCATTCATGAGCCAACCATTCGATTTCCCCATAGAGTCTAGCTAGTCTCAGTTTAGTCGATCTGCGCGTGGCGTTAGTAGTGGTCTCAGGTCCGCATGTGACCATAACGAAATGAAGTCGTCGGGGATGAGAGTCTTGTTTATGGCCCACACCTCGACGAAGGAGTCGATACCGTACAGCCACTTGCTGGTGAAGGTGAGACTGATGTTGGACCAACCGGGTCCACCGTTGATGTAGGTCACTTTCGCGCCGGCGCGATCGCTTGCGTAGTTCGTCACTTTCACTTTGTTGATCAGTTTGTGATCGGGCACTGGGCATACAAAATCCATTGCGACTGTTATGGATAGCACGTTCGGGCTCTTGAACACGCGTTTGCTGAAGAAGTACTCGTCGTTCAGCAGCCGCGTGCCCATCTCGAAGTTCACCTGTCCAGTCGCTGATGCCACGAGGACCAACCCAACCAGTAGATTCAGCGACATCATCCTGCCGGATATATGATGCCAATCACTCTCTGCGTGTCGATCTGCCGGGACCGAGTACTTTGAGATTTATCAAAGAACTTTCTCGTTTCGACGCCAGCTACGTTTGTTCTTTTCCACGAGTTTTCCCAGCTGTGCAATTATCTATTCGATTTCGCGTGTGTCAATCCGATTGGCCATCCGATTAGATTTACGCTAATCTCTCGGCGCTTGTGTAAGCAATGGAATATTCCCCACGCGAAGGATATTGAACTCGAATAATTTGATGAATAAGACGGAAGGTTTATTGCAAAATAGTCATTCCTACTATTTTCGGGTATGCTCTACATGAAACAATGGTTAAAAAGACTGAAAAATTGATTTTCAATAAATAATTAACAAATCAAAATAAAAAATGTGATTTTTTGGAGCACTTTTTTTCAATCCGAAATCAAGGGAAGGAATTTTAATTTTACCATCGAAAATGTGCACAGAAGTGCACAAAATATTTGAACTTTCCAAATTCGTTGAGTTTCTTTGACTATATTGCTTTCTCAAAGAGAAAGCTTTGTAACGGGGTAAAAATCGACCCATCGAATCGGACTTCGGGACCTCGATTTTCGTAATCTACGGGTCGAAAAACATGGAAATCCAAAAATGTCTGTATGTATGTACGTACGTATGTACGTACGTACGTGCACTTTTTTGTCGTACGATAACTTTCGAAGGAATTGTCTGATAGTCCTGAAATTTTGCACACAGGTTAGTCGCCGCAAAATCTCGGGCGAGTTCAATTTTCAGCCAACTCCGTTGTTTATTTCTCTAGCAACCGTTGCTAACGTGTTTTTGATAAAAGCTCCAAAAATCTGTTGCTATGGAGATACAAAATTCAGCTTCAGACTGACTTTTTTTTGTCGTACAATAACTTTCGAAGGAATGGTCCGATCGTCCTGAAATTTTGCACACAGGTCGGTCTCCGGAAGATGTGAACCGAGTTTGGTGTTCAGCAACATCTGTTGTTTATTTCCATAGCAACCGTTGCAAGCGTGTTTTTGATAAGTTCCCATATGATTCATGATAAATGATTATTTGGGTTTGTATATTTATGGGATTCTATAACAATCAAAGAGACATTTCCCGTAGAAACCATTGTTGATGTCTCTAGCAACCGTTGTTCATATCCTTTGCAAACTCAACTAGGGAATGGGAAAAATCAGTTGGAGGTCCATTTTTAGAACTATTGATGACTAAAAAGTAAGAACATCGAAGCTCAGACATTTACCATAGCAGCTGTTGTTTACGTCTTTAGCAACCGTTACTATAGAGTGGGAAAAGTCTGTTGGAGGTCCATTTTCTGAACTGATGATGACTAAGAAGGAAGAACATCGAAGCTCCGACATTCACCATAGCAACTGTTGTTTATGTCTCTATCAGTCGTTCTATAGAGTGGGAAAAGTCAGTTAGAGGTTCATTTTCGGAACCGTTGACGACTAAGAAGTAAGAACACCGAAGCTCGGATATTTACCATAGCAACCGTTGTTTATGTCCTTAGCATCCGTTACTATGGAGTGGAGGATATGAGTTAGAGGTTCATTTTGCTTTCTCAAAGAGTGGTGATTGATGCAAGTTGAGGTTCAATTGCAATACTTTGAGAAAGCATACTGCTGAGGCACTTGGCAGCGGTTTTTTCAGCAAAATTGCGCCCAAAGAACGGGAATCAATATTTTGAAGCATACATTTTTATATTCGATATATTTCTTTGAAATTTGTATGAAAATACTATAATGTCTCTGGGAAATGGAAACGTTTGCGTGAATGACTGCATATATTATCTATTTGGGTAACCATGAACCACCTCGAAAAGTTGCAACGAAATCCGAGACCCAAATCCCCGAGTGGCAGCTCCTGGCTAGTGGATTTAAATCCGGCTTGGATTCAATGATACAACCCCTACGCTGCGGATATGAATTTCAAAAGGTCAGATCTTATTCCGGCGGCTCTCGATTTCACATCTCCGCGCAATCCAAAAGACAATACGCCAGCTTGGAATTATTCAATTTCCACGGGGCTCCTGCCGGCTATATAATCCGCGGCGAGCGGGAGGAGCGCGCGCCGCAACGCGAATAACGAAATCATATCACGTTCTGCCCCGAGCGAGGAAAAAGTCACGGTTGCAGCATTCTCGGGCGCCATAAGTCGATCCGCAAAGCTAAATCAGATTCGCCAGGCGGATGGAGCGCAGAGCGAGAATCGCATATAACCCATCGAAGGTATATACACACGCGGCCGCGGTTGTGGCAGCAGCAGCAGCAGCAGCAGCAGCAGTTTGACCTCGTTAACCGGATGTTTACGAGTCGGCGGCCATCCACATCGCACGTCCCCGTGCATAATGCAAGTGGCGCGCTCGGGCTAAAAAGTTGCGCAGCGATTCCGTTGGATTAGGCGGCCAACGCCACGTGGCTTATCTCTCCGCGGGCACTTACGCGCAAGAAAACGCGCGTACAAACGAAGTATTTTGCGATAAGCAGCTCGAGCCCTGATCTCGCTAGACGCGTCATCGGGATCCGCGCGTTGTCGAGGCGACTCTTCGGGGAACTCACTCTGATTGCCTCGTGTCAAAATCAGCTGGTTCAGCGGAGCGCAAAAGTTGGAGGATGTCGGTTCAGTGGGTCGCGAGAGTTAAAGGATGTGATTGATATTTTCGTATCTTCGTTACCTGAGCTATACTGCTCAACGGGTATGAATTATCGACGATGTTTTCTACCTGGACAAGTGCGCTACTCTCGGCGGAGCTCCCAACAACATTAACCTCAGCGTATCGATGCTTTCAGGCGATTGTTTATGTTTCTTGCGACAACACAAGCTGCAGGGAAATTATACACTTGTGTTATCATAACTCGAGCTTCGGTGAGGATGCTGTTGCAGGAAAGCGGAGTATGCGCTTCCTGTTTGTTGTCGTGATTTCTAAAATTGTTTCTCAATGTTTCTAAATGAAAATGTACAATGTTTCACGCACGGTTGGGATATAATACTCATTCAACGAGTGATGAAGCAAAATCACGAACAAATCAGTTCTTCGCATTAAAATCAAAGTTAAGACATGGTGAACTTTCCTCTACCAGGGTCATCGTGTAGAGGAGTAAGTTATGCGAGATCAAAAGCTGACGTGACGTTTGCTCCAGTTTTTTTTTCATACTCTCGAGGAAAAAGTAGAACGGCAGAGTGAAAATTTGTCAATGCAAGGCGCGAAAGAATTTTCATATCACGACAGCCCCTAGATACACAAACGGGAATGTATATCCCGCTATACCTCTCTGCGCACGAGCATTCACACTGCAGCGACGCGAGCGGGTGCGCGCTCGGGAATACGTGTCCGAGAAAAACGGGGAGAGCGTAGTATCGCATTATAAGCGAAGAAAGCGAAGGGAGAAGGATCGGGAAATCTCGGGTCGGCCATTGTCAGCTCGTTGCGCAAGATAAAAGCCGAGAGCTCGCGCGTGCGGCTACTCCGACGCCAAACACAAACGGAAGGGACGCGTGGAAACAAATGTACGAATTCCGAGCAAAGCCTGGGTGTTTGTACGCGCGCATGGGAAATGCGCCGCGAGGAAAACGATAAATGTTTGCCAGACTCGGCGTACATCCGTGAATTTTACACATTCTCACATTTTCACCTAGCGACCGATTGTGTGTACCTTGTCTCTTGGATTTGCCTGACGGATTTATATTCTCCTCGTCGCCAGCTCTTCCCTCGACCCGAATGTTATGATACAAATATGAGATTCCCCTCACCCCCCCCCCCAAAACCTCAGTTAAGAAAGTTTTCGAGATAAATTTCATTCTGGTGATTTTATAAGTGAAATAGTGAGTGGCAATTTTAAGATGGCAAGGAGAGTTTTTTTTTCTCTCAATATTACGCTTGAACGGAGTAATAAAAGAAGAGTAGTAATAAAGGTGGTGAATAAAAGCTATAAGTTTCCTTTAGTTGTTCATTTAACACTATGTCATATTTCATATCCTTATATGAGAACTAGAAAAATATTACAATCAAAACCATTTCTGTTGGCGTTGCGTCAAAGTCGTGGTCAATTGGTTATTAAACTATGAGTAGAAAGTATTCAAATACGCATTGAGAACAAGTTATTCCGTTATAACTTAATAATAAGATATCAGAGAGCTTTCCTGGAGTCAATCTCTCTATAGGAGATCAGATGCTCAACGCTATAAGTAAATTTTCCTGGAGGCAAAGGAAACTGCTGTGAGGCAGCATACATAATTTAGATGAAACTCCGTACCAAGTTAGTATTATACCAAAACCATCTTGGAGTACGTCAAACACTTAGGAGGACATTCTCATGGTTAATAATTATCAAATGTTATCTATGAACGGTAATTCTGAGAATATAATACAACAAAGGATTTCAAGTATTGCAAAGAAAAATTTTCAAATCTGCAAAGATGTCTGTTCAAAGAAGAATTTCACGTTTTTTTTCATTCGAATGGAACGTAAGAGATCCTTATGCAAGGTCCAAGAAAATTTACATGAATTTCTCAAGCAACTCTTGACAGATTATTCGAAGCTTTTTAATTATACCCAGGGCTCTCATGCTCTTTGTTCGAGTTCAAGATTATGCTAGAATAATTTTTCACGAGAGTGACAGGAGTAATTTCGAACTAGTTCATTTGAAATTCTCAGATTAGTTTGACAACTTCCAACGGGTTTGATGAAACTTGTGAAAATTTTAATTCAGATGAAAAGATTTGTCAAAGCTAAGTCGTCATACATGCTTTTCACGGACTTATCAAACGAATAAAGACACATAATTTCGTACGAACGTGCATATTCATCTTGATGCTTTTCACAGACTTATCAATCGAATAAAGACACATAATTTCGTATGAATGTGCATATTCATCTTGATGTGCGCATTGATGAAAACTCATATTGTCTGTCAATCCAATGAGATCCCATGACAATAACTGAATAGCGAGCTCAAAACAATAGCTAATAATGTCCGTTTGATGAAATCGCGTCGAGGTCAATTGATTTTGATCAAAGAGGTATAAAAGTTTAAAGAGAGAAGAACAGAGATTTTCGCTATTTTGATTCAATGATTGAGCGGATGATTTCATTGAGCTTGATAATTTCCATAGATTTTTTTGGCCTGCTCATAAGAACATTTTCACCGAACTTGATTGTGGAGACTCCCATTTTCTTTTAATTTTTCATCAACTTTTTAGCTTGATCTAAGGTAACTGTACCCAATGTGCCCCCCCTAAGGGTTTTTCGCGAATTTGACTATGATAGACTTCGAATTTTAAAATTCTGTGAACGGCATCTCAAAGCTTAGCTCAATACCTATTAGAAACCATCTTCATAATCGTCATTCGACTACTTTAACCCATTGAAAATTGCAATTTAAAAAAAAACGTAAATGAGCCAAATTGGCTACACCTGTACTCAATTTGGCACAAATTTTTAATCATTAGCTACAGCCTATATAGGCCTACAGGGACGATCCAATTGGCATTGAAATAAACTCTCAATCATGTTCCCAGTGATATTTATACAAAATTTTTAACATACAACTCAAAAATACGCGTCTAAATCATCGTAATATGTCTATACAAATATTCAATGATTTCACTCAGTCTTCCCATTTAAAAACGCGTAGAGGGGCACATTGGGTTCACTTTTTTTTGATGCGAAAAACAGCAATTTGAGTAGGATAAAAAATAATTTTAGGAAAACTGATCAGACCAATCGAAAGCTGAGATGTTTTTACACAAAAAAGAGTAATGATACTTTGAGAGATAAAAATTATTGACACCTGATTTTTGAGGTTGAGTGTGAAAAGTGTAATAAGAAAATGGTGAAAAAATCAGTAAGTGAAACTTCAAAGTGTTGTAGGAGAGTGGTTTTAAGGGCTAAATAGGCGGGGAAGATACCGAAAATTTTCTTTTAATTCCCCCAACATAACCCAAGAGCGACTGATGCTCAGAGAGCACCGAAAATACGAAATCTGACGATTGTGCCAAATTGGGTACAGTGCCAAATTGGGTACAGTTACCTTACTTTGGAAATAGTCAGAAAATCGATCAAATTCCCAGAACAAAAGTAGTTTTAAATTGTGTATAATTTATAAAAAAAAAACTTTTTAACCACAAAATTGGATCTTATCAACTATTTGGTAAAGTATCCAGTTATAAATAGAAACTTATACGCCATGATATTCTCGGACCGAACAAAATTTATTTGATTTCTTAGGTCAAGAGTTTCGAAATGGTCTACCTTTCATCTGAAAATCCAGATAAGATCCTTTGACGACAAACACAAATAGCACTTGTAATAAGTTGAACTTCCCTTTGATTACTAGGGAAAATGAATTAAGAGTAGGAAAAGGTTGCAGGGGCTACTTAAACATTCGAAGGATCGATTATTATAGCTACACAACACCTAAAGATGAGGTTATGATGAAATTACAATGGAATATCAAATAACAATGTATTGATTCAAAAGTGTTTCAGGTCTCTCTTTCTCTCTATCTCCCTCTATTTCCCTCTTTCTCTCTCTCAAAGGCGCCTTTGGCGTTAATCGTAGCCTCGAGCGTCCTCTCTGTACCCTCGAGATCACGCGACTCTTCAGCCAAGTGCTTTTTTTCCTGCTCCGGAGTCGAGTATTTGTTAGCTCCAGTTCGAGAAACTATGCGCTGTGAAATTTTAATGCCCCCGCCGGGGACTGGGATATATAATTCAAGTGAGCGCAGGAAAAAAAGGCGCTAATAGCATAGACGCCGCTACAAGCGGAACAACTCTCCGAGTCCAATGTTGCTGTGGGATTTAATTCTCAGACGATTTTACACGTTGTCGAGTTTGGAGTAGGATTTATGTTGATGTTCAAACGGTGTCGGATGCTTCACTAGGATAGCAGGAATTTTATGCACCAGTGTGGCGGTGGGATAGTATAGTCACTCTGTGCTCCCCACATTTCAATATGTCATCGAATTGTTTTCCAAATAGGGCAGCAAGGGAAATATGCTTCAGAAATATTCAACATAGCTTCGGCTCTCAGTGTCGTACACAGTAACAGAGTACCTTACTGAAGTTTTGAAATGAATTAGAATGTTTATTCTAATTTATTCAAACCTAAAGTAAAAGACTACATGTCAATGCTCAACATGAAAAAATATCAGGTACGGGTACCTAAGAACGCCAATTTTTTGAATCTCCAAAATACACGTGGCTACCTGAGCACCGCGTTAGGAAATATTGAGAACAGAAGTTTTTTATCACATAGTGAAAAAATCGAGCGAATGGCATTTTTTGCTTAACAATTCAACTTCTTGATCAGTTTTTTTTATTATCATGTTTCCTATCAAATGTTCCAAAAGATTCTCATTTTTTGTCAAGGGGATCTAATAACGCTTATTCCCTACAAAATCAGGCCAAAAGGTTTCGAGTAGAGCTCTCACTCGTATTGGCACCAGGTGCCATTAGGAAACTAACTTGTAGTATAATGTAGTGGTTGTTCCAGTTTAGGTAGGAGTTATTCGATACCCGTGCCTCACTCTAAATAAGTGAAAATACTCACGTAAACACCTGTCAAATGTGTCACAAACTTTTTTCGAATTCTGAATCTTATTTCATGAGTATCGTGGTTCACTGTAGCATATTGTAAGCTACTCATATTACGCTAGATTTTTTGAGAATTTTGAGAATTTTTAGTTTAAAAGTGACCTATTTCTCAAAACCCACCAGAGAGCAGTGATATTAACAATTTTTATACTATTTTTTTCTCGTTTAACTAATAGGTAAGTCTATTAGTTTGTGGTCGCAATCAGAAGCTTAGCAATCCAACTTTATTATTTTCGAGTTACATATAATCCAATTTACTTTGAATGAATTGCGAAGCCACTTTAACAGGATACTATATTCATATCCTCATAGAGAATGATATATTCGGGAAATTGATAAATACATACATGAATTTCATTCATGTTACATTTTGTATGCTAAATTACCATCATTGCAATGTCTATAGATTGATTATTTTTCCATTTTCATGACAAGTCTAAAGCAACTGATTTTAATTATTTACGAAACCTCTCGCAGAACAGGAGGCTTTTACAGCATGGAAGAAGTATCGGTACCATCTCAAAACTGAAACCGCTTTTTTATACACTTATATACCCCTAAATCACTTTACGACATCAGTGAAAAAACTGTTCGGAAAATCCTGAAATTAAACAAGTTTGCAGAACGGTGACAACTGAAGATAAAAATAAGCGAGTCTTTACAAGCTCGCGTACAAGCTTGCGGATCGCGAGTTTGCACGGCGCAGTTAAACTTCACCCGATAGCTTCCTCCAGTATAACTACACTTTACGTAGTAAAATAAATCGCCTTGGAAAAAGTGCACTGACGGGATACCGGGCAACTTTACTGAAACAACTCAGGTAGGCTGCCTTTTGCTAGCTGGAATTATTTGATCTCTCTGTTTCTGTTTTTTTTATAACGCGTTTTTATTAGAAAGCGTAAAGAAAAGGGGGACAATCGCGTTCGCTATCGAAAAGCTGCAAAGAGGCCGTCATGAATGTTAAAGCCCGAGATGAAAGGGTGGGTCATAAAACCAAATTAAATGGGCCAAGTGAAGAAACAAATCTCAATTTAATGCTCGGCGTGATCTAACCGGATCACGTTTACGATCGACGACATTTTATGTTTGCAGATTCACTTTCACAGATTTTAACAAATGATTCCGCTCGTTTGCCCAGGTTCTCATTTTCTTCTCGAGGTGGTTCTATAACCGCGTAAAAGTCCTCAAACGGATTTGATAGATTTTATTTATTCATACTTTGCGTTGGACTCGCTCTACGAATTAAATTAATGGAAAGCTTTGAGCTGCATGCAGCTATATTTGTTCACGCAAATTGCATTTATTCTCAAATTCGAATGGAGTGGAATATTGACATTCAAATGAAATTTCACCAGCTGGACTAGCGAGTGATCATTCAATTTAATCAAGTTCATCAGGTACATCTTCAATGATTAGTTTCGACCAGTTCTCATTGCCTTCGATCATGTATAATCTGTGAATAATATAAGCTGTTCACTAGATTATTCTAGGGTTATAAGCAATTAATTAATCTAGAAATTCAATTTAGTTACTCTAAATAGAATATTGCATGTGCGAAGTTCGTAGTATACACTAATTAGTACAGTGAATGAAAATCTATCAATATTAAATCACGTCTGTGTTGAAAAATTCATTAAAACTTTTCCGAGAGACATTTGTGATTCGATTATAATTTTGAACATTTATGAATTTCTGATATTATCTATCTTTTCTTGAAATTTATTAGGTTTTGTTGATATCCAGAAATTACAAAAAAATTTTTTAATAATACGTTCCCATATGAATGACTGAAAAAAAGAAAATAATTCTTCTCGCGTCAATGTCTCTTGAATATTTCTTCGTGAAAACATGAGTTTTATATCGAGCATCAACTATTAAATAATTCCTGATTTTACCAAGGAACGATTTTACGAATGATAAAAAGTTCTACCTGCAGCGCCATTGCTTAGAATTTGTACCTTTCAATTCACATATGAAATTCATAGCAGGTTGTATTCGGTAAATAGTCTGTACGTGCTGATTTTAGAAAACATCCGGATGAAGAGAAACGTCCTGTTATAAGCATTAACTATTTCCTACCTAGTACTTATCTTCTAAAATTTGGCATTGGTACCTGCAGTGGCAGAGGTAGTCACTTGGAATCTTAAAGACGACAAGAAAACTACAAGTCTGCTCTTACTTTGTGATGTATAAAAATCAAGTCTCATCTTATCTATATCATCGTCTATCAAGTCCATCGAATGAAATAGTACGTATAAACGAATGATTTTTTTTGAAGGTTGTTACAACCCCGAGCATCAAATCGTTATAACTCGTTCAGACAATATACCATTAGGTGGCCCGTTTTGCAGTTCGCTCTACAAAATCGTCGTTTCGTACAAGCTCATAAAAACATATCACCGCGCATTGTCATCTGGAAAGCGACCTCGAGCTCCCGACTTGAGTTCTTGGATTCTCCGGAATTCTTCTCTCGACAAGTATACCTCAAGGAGCGATTATCGGGGTGCTTGCAGTTCCTCCGCGGTATATAGAGACGTGACTCGCGCGTAGTACGCTTTGTATGCCGAAAATTTGCCGGTATGAATACAAAAGCGCGGCAGAAACGGGAATATGTGGATGCGTACTCTTTGCAGATTGGCTATTGGAGCTTGCAGGGGAAGAATCCGGTATCACATGCCGGGACTTGTGTTATTTAAGGTACGACTGTTCTTGAAAATGCGTGAGGAAGTTAGGCGTCTAGGTACAACCGTTGGAAGCAATTGTTTTTTCTGTGTAGAGTTTTTATCTCGTATTTGGAAAGGAAATGAGTATACTATAATAATGCCAACTAAATTAAATTTCAATAAATCAAAATTTAAGAATTTTATGATTTTAAAAAGGATGTCGCCCCATCGAGCTGGATATGCAACATTGTGACGGACTTGAGCATACGCCCCTAAAGACGCTGTGCCTATAGGGCCTGACACTGTTGTCTTGATGAGTCATTCTCGTTCGTCACAGTGGAAACAAATAATACTTTTCCCCCTCGTTAGTTCTCCGATACTCGATTTTCACGCTGTTTTCAATATCGACGTATGACGTGCGTACAAACGATGCAAATCTAGAGGTCGATTATGCTCGACTATCATCTGAATGCTGAAAAATTATTGAAGAGAACGGTATAGAACAGCTTCTTCACCAGCCCACTCCACCAACAGTTTGATCTCTCCCATCACACCGAATTTTGCCTTCATCAATCTCCAAACTACGCTACTCGGCATCATCGAAGCTAACCCGGCTGCCACTGGCAGTGGTATGCTCACCGTACTCGTTATATTCGAATTCGCAAAGACATTGATCGACAATCTATTGCATGCTCGGCTTGTTGGAGAACTTCGTGATTTGGGTTGCTCAAATCGAGTTATTCGGTGCTTCGCCAGTTCTCTCCACAACCGTACGCAGGTAGTGGACCTGAAAAATGGGAAATATTTGATATCGGGACCGCCAAAGGCGGATGTGCTTGAGGATAGCTATTTGAGTCCTCTCCTTTCCTCATTCCTATAGCAACCGTTGGTACAAATACTTTTTGGGACTTGAACCTAGGTCTCATTTGAAGCGTCAAAATTTTTGCAGTTCTAAGAAGGCTTCAATATCAATTTGAGGTTCTGATCGGGAACAAGTTTGAAGTCTGAGTCCAAGGTTGTATGAAAATCCATTGACAGAGCTCCATCTCATCTCATGTCCACGTAGTGGCATCACCTTATAAGGTAACTGTAGCCAATGCGCCACTCCCTAAGGGTTTTTCGCGAATTCAACTATGATAAACTTGGAATTTTTGAATTCTGCGAACGGTACTTTGAAGGCTTGCTTAATACCTATTAGAAACCATCTTTATAGTTATTTAACTCATCAAAAAAACGCAAATGGGCCAAGTTGGTTACACGTGCAGTCAATGTGGCACAATTTTATAATCACTTGTTGCAGCCCCTATACGCCTACAGGGACGATTGGCATTCAAATAACTCTCAATCATGTTTTCATTGATATTTGTTCAAAACTTTTGACGTTCAACTCAAAAGTCCATATCTAAATCATCGTAACATGTCTATAAAAACGAAACGTTTGTCTCTTGAGTATTGATTCGTTTAACTCAGTCTTTTAGTTCATAATCACATATTGAGATCTCTTCTCCGCGAATATTTCATTCAAAGTATTATGGGTCAGGGGGAATATAATGGTTTTTTATTTGTTAGGAGGCGCTTTGAATTTGTACATTGTCTGAAACGGACTCATTATAAAACTTTGCCATGAAAGAACCTCACGAACCATTGAATTTTACGAGATTTTTTTTTTCAAAGAACTTTTAACATCCCCGAAATACCTTTCCATTGTCCTAGGTGGGTATTGAGAAAAGGATTCTGGAAAGCTTAGATAGAAATGAGGAATGCAAGCGTCTCATTACTCAGAAACAGTATCGAAATACTCTGTTGTTTCTTCTGAAGTAGAACGTTACAGTGAGTTCCAGAAATCAGTTATCGTGTAATGAACGACTAAACCGCGCCAATCAAAATTGGTATCATTGAAAACTTAACATCGTCGCAACGCCTCGGAACGTTGGAAGAAAAAGATAATTTACTTAACCAATCAACTCAACAAAGTCAATTACGAGGATAACGTTGCTGGCGGTGTCAAAGGGAATGAAAGGCAACGTAGCCATCGCGCCTTGGCCAAGCTCACGATCGTGTTAAGTGATTGGTTCTATAACTGGTAAGTTGAGAGCTGGGCGGACTGGCAGCTTTCATCTTCCAACGAGGGCGACAGCATAAAAGTTCGTTCATTAAGCTGTGCGGACAAAAATATGCATCAAGGGGTTCGAGTAAACAAGATTATTTATTCCACTTCGAGTGCAGACTCGCAGTGCGCAACGATGAGGCAGCAGCATATCCGATCCACTCAGTCGAGTTATTAGTTCGAATCCGTCGAGATCTACGGAATCTTATCGGCAACTTCGTAAACATCGTTTTGATTTTATCCTTTTGATTTGTGAGCAATAGTATGCCATTTCATACATTGAGTTCAATGGTAGAGAGCTTTTGATTGAGTGATTTAATGCGCTCATGAAATTGAAACCTCACAGTTTACACGAAAATCCCAAACTGCTCCTTACGTAGCTAAATTCGAGGACAAAATATGATTGCCATTGAAAGTTAAACCGTATAAATTTCGTTGCATGAATAGTAATGAATGAGCAAGCTGTTCTCGAACTTTTACGCAGGTTCATACTTTTCATTCGGTTAACTTTTCAATTAGGCGAGCTTACTTTAGAACCACATATTTCATTAAGCACTCTTCTGGCTTCTTCGAAATTGCTCTCTAGATACGTGATATCTCAAAAATATCATAATGCGAATAAGAAGTCCAATCCCAGTTTATTAACTGGATTTTCAATCCGATAATTATTTAAAAATATAATTACTTTATAATTTGAGATTGATTAAATTGTTAGCTTGACTTTGACTAAATTAACAATTGCAAATTTGTTTGTTAGAAAAGTCATTGTAATTCAACTAGCAAGAGTGGTTCAATTTGGAAATTATACCTCAATATAAAATTAAAATTGTCCTCCACTGGACAATGCAAAGATATTATGATCAATCAACTTTCAAAATTAATTACACATGGAAAAAGTCACTACGTGTGTAGTCTCATCTGATAAGGAATATATACAAGAAATAGTTGAAATAAAGTTCTAATAAACTTTTGAATAGAGAACCCGTTCAAATAATCAAAAACAATGAGAAGCTTTGAAAACGCTCAAGCAGTTTCAGGATTACTAGTTATCTAAAATATTATTACATAGGATGTACAACATATACAAACAAAATCATCATGTTACTACCAACCATCAAATCCCAAACGTTTCAGCTTCTTCCGAAGAATTTTGCCTTCGCTTTATTCTCTCACTTTAATTCTTTTGGGAGGTAATGGTTCAGTCTCACTAGAATTATGTCCCGGGAACGCGTCGTTTTATAGCAGCATTGGAGCTTGCACATACTGCATCGTTTCTTCCCTACAGATAAGAACAGGCTTCAATGTACATGTAGAAAACTCCATAAAATGTTACGGCTCTTCGAATCATTTTGTATACAGAACGTGACATGAACTTTACGAGTGCTGGAACTGCAGTTTTGCCTAAAAGTGACTAGTTCGCTTTCTATATTTTCGCTAAATGTAATTTAAAGTAATACAAGAAGATTATTCCGTTTGCCACAAATTATAAGTATTGTGTAATTTGTGTAACAATGCTTTCTCGTAAGTTATTTTCCAAATAAGTAGCGTTGCTTCATTTGTCGTATGAAATTTTATTTTATGATATAGGACTTTAAATTTTCAAAATTACAAGTGTTTTGCTGTAATATCTTGACACGAAAGGGCAATCTCAGGTCAAGACACCGTTACTTTTGCTTTCTCAAAGAGAAAGCTTTGTAATGGGGCAAAAATCGACCCACCGAATCGGACCTCGGGAACTCGATTTTCGTGATCTACGGGTCGAAAAACATGGAAATCCAAAAATGTCTGTATATGTGTGTGTGTGTGTGTGTGTGTGTGCGTGCGTGCGTGCGTGCGTGCGCGTGTGTGTGTGTGTGTGTGTGTGTGTGTGTGGGTGTGTGTGTGTGTGTGTGTGTGTATGTATGTGTGTAACGTTTTTTTTCGTCCACGATAACTCTCGAAGAAATGGTCCGATTTTCTTGAAATTTTGCACACAGGTTAGTCGCGGCAAAATCTCGGCCGAGTTCAATTTTCAGCAAAATCCGTTGGTTATTTCCTTAGCAACCGTTTCTAACGTGTTTTCACACAAATCCTTATGAGTGCTCATTGGAGCAAGCCGGAAAATCAGTTTCAAGTCACACTCGATGGCGAAGGATACTGAATTGTTCTATTTTCTTCATAGCAACCGTTATGAAGGTTGGAAATTAATAATTTAAGACCTATTTCCATCATTTTCGACGGCAAAGGACACAAAATCTTCCCAATTAGCTCCTTAGCAACCGTTGTTCACCGCCCTAGCAACCGTTGCTAAGGGGGAAAAAAATTGATGTAAGTTTCGTTTCCAGTATTTCCAACGTACTATAGAGAAAATTGGGAAAATTTGGTGTTTTTTGCCGTCGAAAATGACCAAAATAGATTTTGAATTGATCATTTCCAACCTCAGCCGTCGAAAATGATCAAAATGAGTCTTCAAGTATGCTAAATACGGACTTAAGGGCAGGGCGAATCGATTTTGACCGCCATTAAACCGTATGACAGTCACAAGATGAATTGATCGAAAAATTATGCAGGTCCAAATGTCTCGCATTGTGTAGAACCTAGAACCGTTTGCTTTGTTGCATTTGATCAAATAATAAGAGAGCCCGGGCAGACATCAACAGTCGCGACAAAGTTTGGTCAATTGAAAAAGAACGACACTTTACACAGTCACAAAGATACGAATTGAACTGATTAAATAATTTTTTTGTAATTTTTGAAAACTAGATGATAGTATCTACGCTAGTGGAAAGGTGAAAATACAGGTTTGGCACGCGTTTGTGGGTGATGTTGAAGCCCCTTTGAGAAAGCATACTGCTAAGGCACTTGGCAGCGGTTTTTTACTCTTTTTCATCGTTCCATCTCTTCTTTCATACCATTCTGTTCATTTTCACGAGTCGCACTTCGTTTATTTGATGTATTGACGGTAAATCGAAGGTTTCTTGAACCAGCAGATTAATTTCAATCTTGTGTCAGTCGCAGCTTATTGGAAATCCATTCGTAACTGGTTGGATTGTCCAGAGTGCTTACGTAAACGGAAAAAGAAGAATGCAACTTTTGCTGATTGATGAGTTCACGTGGTTATAACAGCTACAAACTCTGGAATGTTACATGGCTCGAAAGTTAAAACTGTAGTTGAAGTTGAGTCTATATGAATTTTCAACAAAAGGAATCTTAGCGTGCAACTCAATGAAAAGCAAAGAGTCCCCATCAAATTGCCCAGGCACTGTTTTGCCCGCCAATCAAAAACGGGTCACGTGCTTTTTGCCCGCCAATGAGGGCATACCAGGTCAATCAGCTATTGGAACTTGATCGATAAAGAAGTTTCATATTTTTTCCAAATAACCCAAATAACCCAAAAATCCATGTTCTGCAACTTCAATTAAATCAATATTTTGCAGAGAGCTTTCAAAACTCTTTAGGACATTTTGATATTCTCCTTCGGTCATAACGCGATGATGATTTCAATTAAAACTGCCTTACCGACCTTATCGATCTTACCCCTACATACGTCTCAGCTCATTGGCGGGCAAAAAGCACGTGACCCGTTTTTGATTGGCGGGCAAAACAGTGCCTGGGCAATTTGATAAGGTCCGAATGATACAAAACACAACACGATGCAAGTGACATCGTTTGATGCTGTTTGAATTTTCAAGCTTGCAACTCGTAAGCATAGCTATACATTGAATAAGAATAACTACTGAGTTTGTTCGAAGCGTGGTAGCCAACTGTTTCAAATTCTAATGTTTTACGACACACGCATCAAATAGTCAAATATTCAGTGCGAACATAAACGGTGTACTATAGTCAACCCACGCCACTACTGTCTTGAAATATTCAGTTTGCTGGATTGAAAACAAATCAATCAGCCACATTCAGTATAGCAGTGTAGGTATAGGTGACGAAGAGATTCAAGAGTCGTGAATATTTTGGCTTTATTAATAATTAATACTTGGAAGATAATAATTATAGATAACTTCCGACTACTTCGTTGGCTCTCTAGGATTCTATTGGAGAAATACTTTTACATGAGTGGACGGACAATCGTGTACGTGACAAACACGATAGAGAATGATGGGTGGATACGCATTCGCGGACATCCTACGTAATGGACCGAGTTAATTAAAATGGAAGCGCTCGTTTCTGCAGATACGAAGTACATATATACGTATGTATAGTCACAGGTTTGTAGGATCCATCTGGTTGTGGATAAAATGGAGTAATTCTGATCATTCATTAAGGACATTGGTTTTGATACGACGAGGATCACGATGGACACTGTGTTATGGGTCATTCTAGTTGTTTGATTGTGAGCCGTGCAACAAGTTATGATCATTTAGAACTGAACTAGATTGTGATATCCTGAAATTGAAAAGAAGATTGATCGGAAAATAAATACTGGAATGCTCCCACTTATGAGATTTTATGTTTCGTTGATATTTTCCACGGAAATTGAAATTTCATGGTTACAATGCGGAGCTCATTTTTCCGATAACATAATTTAATTACCCCTACATATTGTTTCTCAACAGAATGTGAAATTGAGATTCTGATATAAAAATACCGTCAATCGAGAAAATTAATTAAAGTGTCCAGTAACAAAACGTGCATGGAGTCGATTCTGAGAAAAAATTTAGATTACAAAAATTAACGGTCGTGGTTGAGAATAGTTATCGATTTATCGACCAATGGTGTGACGTGGAAATTAGTGAGACTTTCTAGGTTGCGTCGCCGGGTTTAAGAGTCAATTATTTATTTTCGCATAATTGATTATAACCGAGGTTCGACCGTGCCGTGGAATTCAGCGAGAAGTTGCGAAGCTGGGCCCCTGCGGAGCGCGGTTCCATTGTTATTATATGCGCGCGTCGCCGGAAAGGGAGCCGGGACATCGCGAGACCACCGTTGCTAAGGCATCGACGAGAGCTGCCGCCCACGCGATACTTTCGTCGCAACGAAACTCCACTTCGCCACCAAGATAGCCGCTCACGTCATCGAACCAAATCATCGTCGCTGCGAATCCCAGGTAATAGCGGTGAGTGGGTCGAGAGTCCACGGGCTACTTACTTTTCTTGGCTGCATCTTCTTTCGTCCCAGGTGAATCAATTGTTTTCGTTCTAGTGTGAATGTTCGATTAGATGAAATTCGGTTTTGCGATTCGTGTCATTGGGCATTTCTCTTTTTTTGTCAGGTAATGGAATTCACTGCCAGGTATATATGTGCGTTGGAAACAAATCAATAAAATCAAAAGATTGTCTCGTCGAATTTCCTTGAATTTCTTGAGAGATTATCGAGTAGTGTATTTCCCATAAATAGTGGTTTTGTTGGTGGCAATACAACTTCACAGCGGTTACCATAATCTATGCTGTTTTGATATGGAAATTACGACTACAGTGAACATGCAAACATAGAGCCAATAAATTGATTCTATAAGAGAAAGTAAACTCTTTGTCACGTAGTACACGGATATTCACAATTTGCTGAGGTAAAACAGAGATTTTAATTTAGTAATTTAGATTCTGATGCAGAATATTCATCAAAATTTCTTACCTGGTTTATCTATTCATAAAGACATAAGCCTTTTCTGGTAGATTACAATGAGTACAACTTATTAATTTTCGATGGGTATAAAAAAATTGACCATGAAGGAAAATTCTTTCAACGTGTAAATTTTTGCTTCCATGAAAATACTACTTTTGTCGCAAGTGTATATAAATATAATACAGTGTTCTATTATATTGCCTGGCACAAATGATGAGATGTACTCAGAAATACTGAAAATTTCTGTTTTTTATAAAATTAAGCTTGCACGAGCTCATTTCTTTGGCGAAAAATGAGTATCAGCAGAAGAGCACTGAAGCTTTTCATAACTTTTGAATTCGTGGTTTTCAGTACCGCGAACTAATCCCAAATACGGCTAGATTGAAAGCTGGCCACTAAATAATCTCCCTTCTCAAAGTGAGTGGTAGGAGAAATAGTCGACATTTCAACGAGCATTGCAACGATTTGGAGCCACTTGGCAAATCGTCCAAATTTTCATTATATCCTACGAGCATTTGTAGTTCCGGATACAGGTATTCAGCAGTATTCAGCAAAGGAAATTTTCTGACAAACTAGATTCAATAGTAATGTATTTGATGAGAGAGACAAGCACGTACTTCTGTCTGTTTCCTGTGAAGTGGGATTGGACGTGCTCGCCCCAAAAGCCAAAAGGGAATTTTGCCGGCTTGAGTCGAGTTTGCCACGCTCACATCTTCACTCACTGTTAAGGTGCTTTTTCAGCGATGTTTTATTCTGAAATACTGTCACATGTATTTGAATTTTCGACAGGCGAATGACGCTTTAGGAGAGCTTTAGTTTCAATCCCAGCTTTATTAGAGCTTAAAGTCTTTTAGATGCTGAAATGGCCGACGACTTTCTCCCTTATTATTTATCCCATATAGAAGAGTTATTATGATAAAGTAGTCGGTGGAGTAATGGATTGTTTGGTGTAACACAATTTGAGTAGTTGATTCAATGTATCTTTATTGATATCCTTAAAAAAGTGATAGCTTTGAAATTGAGATTATTTGAAACGATATATTATAGATTGTTTAAGAGTATCCTCCTTTGTGTTGGCAATTACTATTTTTCCACAATCAAGTGTCTTGATGACGAATCTAAATGCAGTGCTCACAATACAAACCTGAATATTGTAATTCAGCGAATAGAAATTCCATCGATTATTCTTGGTCCAGCGAGCCGCTCGATTTTTTTATGGAATCTATATTAATATTTAGTTGATCTGTGTGAAATATGATTTACAATATAAGGTAACTGTACCCAATTTGGCACTGTACCCAATTTGGCACAATCGTCAGATTTCGTATTTCCGGTGCTCTCTGAGCATCAGTCGCTCTTGGGTTATGTTGGGGGAATTAAAAGAAAATTTTCGGTATCTTCCCCGCCCATTTAGCCCTTAAAACCACTCTCCTACAACACTTTGAAGTTTCACTTACTGATTTTTTCACCATTTTCTTATTTCACTTTTCACACTCAACCTCAAAAATCAGGTGTCAATAATTTTTATCTCTCAAAGTGTCATTACTCTTTTTTGTGTAAAAACATCTCAGCTTTCGATTGGTCTCATCAGTTTTCCTAAAATTATTTTTTATCCTACTCAAATTGCTGTTTTTCGCATCAAAAAAAAGTGTACCCAATGTGCCCCTCTACGCGTTTTTAAATGGGAAGATTGAGTGAAATCATTGAATATTTGTATAGACATATTACGATGATTTAGACGCGTATTTTTGAGTTGTATGTTAAAAATTTTGTATAAATATCACTGGGAACATAATTGAGAGTTTATTTCAATGCCAATTGGATCGTCCCTGTAGGCCTATATAGGCTGTAGCTAATGATTAAAAAATTGTGCCAAATTGGGTACACGTTTTGTGCATTTAGCCTTTTTGCGTTTTTTTTTAAATTGCGATTTTCGATAGGTTAAAGTAGTCGAATGATGATTATGAAGATGGTTTCTAATAGGTATTGAGCTAAGCTTTGAGATGCCATTCACAGAATTTTAAAATTCGAAGTCTATCATAGTCAAATTCGCGAAAAACCCTTAGGGGGGGGGCACATTGGGTACAGTTACCTTACACAATATCACACACAAAATAGTTTTGACATGATCTGAAACTGATTAAATCTTCAGTAGCAACATGCCATTGGGTATTTCCCATAAATCCTCATAAATGCTTATTGGAACTTGTGTTATATACGACTAATGATAATTAATGAGAGTCAATCAGAATCAATACGTTGTATCAAAACATTCCATAGCAACTGCTGTGTATATCTGTAGCAACCGCATCTACGAAAGATTAATTTTCAAGATATCTTAATTCATGAAGCCTTATTCAGAAAGCTCGCTACTAATTCACTTTGCAGCGGTTTCTTTTTATCCTCTGTAAGTGGGAGAAGCTTGATGAAGAGAAAAGTGATCGGATTTGATGGCAGACATCTGCTGGGATTGAAAGAGGGAATGATCGTGGCTCGAGGAAAAATAATGTTTGAGCGTCGGAATAAGCAAAATGCTCAGTAAGCTATTGAAACTTCAATAGTTCTAATTTTTTTCGATACACTATCGAACTATTGCTCAAATAGTTTTGGGTTTTCAACGGTTGTAATGTTGTACTTACTGCAACCTTCGAAAACTCAACATTGTTGTAACGTGTAAGAATACACCAAGAATAATCCATCAAAATTTATTCCCAATTCTGTATAACAGATAAATGATGTCTATTTTGTGTTTTCCAAAAATCTTAGGAAGAGTGGTATAAAGAGAATAAAAACACATATTCGATGCGTAGTCTTTGTTGAGCAAATATACTGAAAAATAATATTTTTTTATTCTCCAAGTAGCTATCTTATATACTACTATTCAGATACTCGTTCGTTTAATAGGCGATTACAAGCTGCAGACAAGTCAATTTAAAAATGTTGTTGTCTGTGAGGCCATCGTACATAATAGAAGCCGCATCACTAGGAAACATGATATTGATATTTTCTTCTGCCGAGGCATACATTAATATTGACCAAAACTTTCGTTTCCGCAATTGAGTTAGTGTTTACCAATCCATTAATCCCACTCTGTCTCTGATAATACCCACTCGGGCACATTTATTTTCCTTCGCATGTACAGAAAAACTTCGCGAACTCGATCGTTATTCGCAATGTGCGCTTCTCACAGAAAAGCCTAGAAAAGCTTATCAAACCGAGTTGATGACTGAGTCAAACGAACCCTAATATTCACGCGAATACGCTCGAACAGCCATTGAGACGAGCATTCCATTGAAAAATGTGTACTCCCCAAGTATGCGCAGAACCATGTTTAAGGATAAGGAAGCGAGAAAGAGAGAGAGAGAGAGCTTTTTGTTCGTCTGCTGAATGACAAATTTAGGATGGTTCGGCGGGGCGTCATTAATTTTTCCCGAGCTCTTTTGTAGTGTCTGACACGTGCTTTGTTACCGTGACACAAAAGAAGAGAAAAAAGATAAAGAGGAAGCGAGGAAGAGACGAGACTTGAGCGCCCACTGAATTAAAAATGCATTAGCGAAAATCTAGGAGGGCGGGAAGAATTATCGCCCGGAGATTGAATGACAGCTTCCGTACGGGATTTATAGCTAGCTTCTTGGTCTTGTTTTGGAAGCGAGCAACGTTGTTCGTGGGTGAAGAAGATAGCATTTGATGGATGAGTTCCTTTAAATTTCAACTATGTTCGTTTAAATTCAAAAAGTCCTATGGAACAATATTTCTGCTGTATCTTTTTTTCTCATGTGCAAACGAGATGTAATGTACTTTCCGAGTGATCTTTCCAGATCGAAAGTATTTTTGCATATACTAGCTAACTTTGGGCTCTGTTTTTTGAGTTCAACATTTTATTTTTATTATTGTTCTGCCCTAACTGATGCATTTATTAACTAGCTTTTCTAAAAGAAGACTACATTAGTAAGAAACGGCCAGACGAGAGAAAACTTCCCAACTGAAACATACATCAGCTGTGATATATATTATTGTCTAATTCATATAGAGCCCAAGATTGCTGAAACCTCTTTATAGGTTCCAAAACATGTACAATCTCAAGTGATTCGATTCCACTCTTACGTAAATAATGCATCAGGTTCTCCGTACTAAACTCTAATTTTCCTTTAATTCGATACGGACTGTTTTACGCAGCTGACTCGCATCTGGATTCTCCACGCTTGGACCCGGAAAAGAGAGGTCTCTTATCGACCACATGATGAGCAACAGGTGTGACTGCATTATAACCCCCTCCCCCCCCCCATTGAAGAATGCCTCTTTTTAATACCCCAAGTGGACGGCACATTGACTGGGGGCTGCCAGCAAGGAGTTTTTTGCGTAGTCATCGGGATGAGAGAAGATTCTTCCATGGATTTCTCGGAAAGAATAGCTTTTAAAGAGATAATCCATAACAGTGGCATGATCAGAATTCCATTTCGAGAGTTTCAACGGATATCTGCGTGAAAGATCTATTCTCGGGGATGTGTTTCGCGAGGCTGCTTATTGGAAATCTCTGGAAATTAAAGAAATTTGTTCTAAAGTACGAACATATTCAATAATTGGAATTCTGGAAAATGCTGTCTCAGACCAGTGAACATTTGAAATTGAACGGAACGCGCAGGGGAGAAGAGCAAAGCGATAGAGGGAATCTTTTCATGTTGGTTAAATCCGTTGAAACAGTACACGCTATATGGTCAGACAGATTCAATTTCATGAATACATATACTTGGAAAAACATTGACTTTATACACTTGTATCAGTGCGTGTATACCGTACCGTTCTTCTTCATTTTCAATCTCGCTGAAAGTTCTTTTAGTCGAAATACTTTAATAAAATTTTTGTCCATACCATCACTCGTGTAAAAATTATTCATCGAAAATGATCAAACTTTGTACTTTTAGCCTTTTGGTATTACGATTATCTTGTATGACCCCCATCATTCGAAAGACTCCAAATTAGAATCGAGAACACTCCCAACAAACTCCGTGTCGCATAGTCGAAACTCAAATATTCAGTGCAATTCAAACTATTGGGAAGTAACGTAACAGTATATGCACTCAAGTTGTATGTCACGGCGCGCTACATCAACGACTGCCTTTGGTGACTTATAATTTGATTTCGTTCTAAAGCCTAATCACTCTTACACCTGTTTCATGAGAACTCCAGTATCAGTAACCAAACAAACTGTTCTTCCAAAAACAGAAAAAACAAATTACAAACACAATAGTAGCTTATCTCCAAAACGATTGATGGGTTTTGTGAAAGGTCGCATTTTTTTAACAAAGTAGAAATGGTAATTACATCGATGTTGACAACAGGTGATTTTATCAAAGTTATTCACTTCCGATTAAAAAGAAGGAAAATCGAGGAACAATATATATCGGAACTTGACTTTACGTCCAACGATTTTTGACAATATTTTCTCTGATCCTACCGAAAGCAGTACTATATCAAATGAAGTACTTATCTCACACTCGGAATTCTTTGCCTCTTCAAAATGAAATTCTCAACTGTCAGTCAACCGGACTCTACTCATGAAGCTTGAAAACGAAAAAAATATCTACTATCTACCCCGGGTTTTGGTATAAACGAGATATAGGGTTGTGACCTGAAAGCAAAATAATTGAGAGAAGTTAATAGGTAGAGAGTAGAATGCGAATCAGACAATATGGACTGGACTGCAGGCCTGTCAGCCCTGTCTACGAAAGGATAGGTGCCAGTTTCTCGGAGCTTACACGTGCGGGACGATCCCACTGATCAACTCCGTGCACTATTGACATGCGAGGCTTGAGTACAGGAGAAATGAGAAAAATCACGTGACTCTCTGGGAAAAAGTCCGCGTCTCGATGGCTGCGATGTAATAACCCGAATTTGCATGGCATTGAAATGGTAGAACGAATGGAAAGTTGCTACGATCGGCTTCAGAAAATAAAATGGTTGCAAGTTTTAGTGCTGCGCTTGTGTCGTTAAAAATGACTTTCACGTTGGGGCTGCGATGGCGTGATATTAACGCACGTGAGCATCGTTCATGGTTCTGAAATTCAACGTTTATGGGCTGTGTTACCGGTTCTGTCATAGTAGATTAAAGAGCTCAAACTTTTCCAATTTCTCCGGTTCGTATTGGAGTTCCACGCTGAAAATATAATGTCCTTAATGCCTCGATACTGTTTTCTATAAATATTCTTGGCCAACATTATTACTCAAAAAGTACTTGGATTTCCGGTTTCATAACCATTTATGGATTTGAACAAGTTTTATGGCACGAATTTCCACATGTATGTATAATTCGTTTATCTATCAGATATTGCTAGTTTTGACAATATTCGTTTTTATTCCCTCTACCGCAACGTGATTGAATTTGCTGATGCATTGCAAGTTGATTGCTTTCACTCAATACATGTGACGAGAAAATTTAACGCACAATTTAACGCAAATCTATCGTGGCACCTCTATTTTATAATTGCTCTAGTGCTTTCACAAGGAACAAGTATATCTAGAGTTATTTAATGATGTTGAGATCGAGGTTTTGTTACTTTTTTATCACTATGTGAATGGAAAAATCGCGAAATTTTAAAAATTACGTACGCTTATTTCGCTTACACTTACCGCGCTGTCTCCTGGATTGCCAATATGCTTTCCAAGCATATTTTCAGACATTGTTTTGTTATTGATGGAACCACATACGAAAGTAAAAGTTCAGGTTAAGGAACAACACTGCCAACAGGTGATTTAGTAAAGATAAAAAAACTACCACTTCAGATTGTCTGATCCCCAAATACTGCAATATTGGATAAAGTAACGTTGACCTCCTATTGGAAAATAATCACGTTTATAAGAAAAAATCTTGGAGCCAAAAAAAAATCGATTTATACAATAGCATGGTCGTAAGTTGATCATACACGAATATCCCTTTCAAAATTCATCAAGCTCCGACCATATGCTTGCACACACCCATACGCACGTGCACACACATACACTCATGCATTTTTATTCTCGTTAGATTTCATCGTTTCTGATCTAGGAAAAATCCTTTGGTTACAAAGAAAATACTACATTGTGTAACGAGTGCGAAAAGTTGCTAATTGAGCACTAAGGCGTGTTGGTAAACGAGCGCAGGAAGTGCAACATGTCGCCCAAGTAGTATGTACTATTGCAAGCTGCTCATAAGATTTTTCACCACGGACATAAAAAATACCGCATTACGTGGTAGTTCCGTGGGCGCCACATGGATTTCACAAAAATGAAAGAAAATGCATCGGGTAAAAATATTTTGTTCACCTCAAGTCGTATGAGGTTATGATGTCACTCATGCATTTGTGCATATCCGTATCGAGCCAGTAGTGACGCCACTGCGGATTTTAGACGGATTTTTAACCCACAGTATCTTTTGTGATTTTCGTCGAATGCAGAGACTAAGTAACGCGTGTCGGTTATTTTCATTTTACTGATTTTAAAGAACACACTTGCGGATAAATTAAGGATATATATTTATTAAACAAATGGGGCACTAAGGTAAAAGAGGCTCATACGGCGGCCGAAGAAGAGATTCATATGCGCGTGGGTGTGTGTGTGTGGAATATAATATAATACCATGCGTAAAATATTATCTACTTGAGTTACCATAAACCACCTCAAAAAGTTTCAGCGAAATTCGAAATTCCAATTGGTCTCCTGGTCAGTTGCTCATTATTTCCCTGATAAATTGAATTGAATGGTCAAATACACGTATAGAAAATAAAAAATGAATATTTCTCTTCGCTACAATATATTTTCTCTCAATATTCTTGTGTGATTTATTAAATCCGACACAGTCATTATCTTTAGATTCCAAACTGCCCACTGTATTCCAATGCAGAACAGAATTACGAAAAGATATCGTATCATGAAATAAAACCTTTAGCAGGGAGTAATGGAATTATATCGATAGTGACGATGGTAACACCAATAGCAAGCTTGATCAGAAATTTTCGCTCCATTAGTGCAAACGGGAATCGATTATAAAATTCCCTATTAAGTACGGATCTATCGGTAATTCTTCCTAGAGAAAATATTCTCTCCAGAAAGTGAGAGCGTTCCGCTATCCCAAGCGATCCACGTTGCTGATGCGGGACAACTCGTTATCAAAGACTGCGTAATCTCTATAAGGACTTTTTATCAACTGGAAAAAATATCTTCCGAGGAACGTTATGAATAAAAAATCTTCGTCAACAGTTATAATAGATCATTCAGTAGTAGGAATTCACTCGTACAATGTGCTCATCATAGATTCAATATTTTTTTGTCGACTGTATATATTATAATAATCATCATCGCCATTCTGTAGAATGGCCATCGATGGAACAAATCTCAGAAGTTAAGAATATCTTGAACAGTTTGAAATGTTTGAAAGTTTTGCTGTATTGGAAGTTGACATGATAATCAAGGCATATAGACTTGAAAATACTAGTCGGACTGTAACAAGCATGATACATTTTCGATCATTTCTTCTCAATTATAAATGACTCTATCTATTATTAGCTAGTGGATTCTGCTCTCCAAAAGAAAGCATTGTAAGCTTCATTTTCGTAATTCAAGCGTCGTTTGAATACTAGAAATGTCTGTATGAGCGTACTTACGCATGTACGTGACACTACTTTTGACACGTAATATTACTTGAAGAGAGAAATCTTTCTGAAATTTTACACACGATTTTGGCAGGATGTGGGACTGATTGAATTTCCAATAGCAGCTATCATTTATTTCTTTAGTAACTGGTGCTAACGCAACCTTAGACAATTCCTCATCAACGCATATTAAGACTCGAATATTGATGTATAAAAATCAACGAGATGTATTATCAGATCGTGAAACAAATGTTACTATGGAGAAGGAAAAATCAGTCCAACTCTTTTTTCATTCATTTCGATAGCGAAGGACATTGATTCTTCATAATTGTCAATAGTGATCGTTGTTTATATCCTTAGCAACCTTTGCGAAGGTGTGACAAAAATCAATATAAGGTTCACTTACAAAATTTCTCATAGTGAAAGACTCAGTCTTCACGATTTTCCATAGCAACATCAGCTGCTTATATTTTCCAATTGTAACGATTGCTAACAGGAGAAAAAATTAAGACAAGACCCACTTTCAATATTTTTAACGTGAAATCTATCAAAATCTTAATAATATTTCATTTTTGAAAGCTACCGCTGTTTACGTCAATAGTAAATTCTGTTAATTTTTCTACCAACCACTCAAAAGAGTGAGAGAGGAATCAAATGTAAGGTTTATTTCCAAGAAGTCTTAATTCAAAATTGGAAATGGAAAAATAAATGTCTTTTTTCAGAAATTATTCAATCGTAATTCAAAAACAAATACAATCATTTTATTTCTAGGAATATTCTATGACTCGATACTTATTTCTCGTACACAAAGTTGGAAAGAAATATTTTCTTTTGTAGAAAATCAAGTGATCTTCTTGATGTTAAAGAGCGAACTCATTCAGATTCACCCTCACCTACTTCAAAACCATAATGCCGAATCCCTGGCACGTTTCATAAATATGCTCGGCTCGTATGATGACAGAATATACTATCTCTGAAAAATCACCGGGTGAAAGAGAGCCGGCAATCCCCGATGCGGAACACGGTGGCGGCACCATAACTCAATTTCCATTTGATCTCGATATGTATCGCGAGCTCTCGTTCTCTGGCTAGCTTTACGATCGCGCTCCGCCAGGAGAGAGCATCTTTTTAACGAGCCTCTGTGGTAAAGAGCGATCTAACTTGCCGGGGTATAGTAATCGTCGATGAGGATCGCGTCTTTCGCGGCTTGCATTGTTGATTTTACGAGGTGCGCATGAATTATTCAGTTCGTTCTGCCATTGTCTGCGCCATTGAATTTTCGCGAGACCCGCCGCGCCACTTTTTAATGATCGCGGTAGAAAACTGCAGAGAGAATTTTTACGGCTTGCACTCCATGGGATTCGAACGTGACGTACGATGAATAATTATTTAGGTGGCTTTTGTTTTACGGAGCGAGAAAACGGCGAGGGGTTTGCGCACTTTATGAGACGTTACCATTCTTGGGCGGTCGCGTGGACTTTCGCGAGGGAGCTGACGATTATTTGTACGCCAGTGAATGGAGGGTGATAAATAGACATTAAAAAAAAATCACTTGCTAAATTGATGATTTTATAATTCGAAGATATCAGAAGTGCAACACTGTAATTCATAAAATTCGTTGATGTCTCGGCAACCAATGTATTTTTCACTTTTGGGGATTTATCATCATTATTCATTCTACGTACCCCCAATTTTTAACATTCCCTTTCTGAATAGTCGATTCGCAAATTATTTCAGAAGCATATATATGCGCGGATATCAAAACAACTCCATCATCCCATCGGAGTAGCTCAAAGGTCACAGAGGGAAGTCTCGTGTATCCGTGACGCCGGGGTATAGCCCGAGATGATAATGTCCCAGCGGATTTATTTTTTGCGATTCGCGGAAACTAGAGACAGGCAGAAAACTAATTGCGGCCGCAGCACGATACGTGATGGCTCTCGCAACGATAGGAGTTGATTAAAGCGTGGACCAATTAGCGATATGATTGTGGTATCAATCACGCGATATTGACTGGTGCGGCAAAGTATCGCGCCGACGTGAGCGCCCGACCAAATTGACAAATCGATAAATACCCGCGGAGCATTAATGCCCGCCTGCGACTAGCTATACGCGTGTTTTCCTCTGTCGCTTTTTTCCTCCTATCCTCCGCTATCGAGTTCACGAGATGCGAAAAATCTTGAAATATATCTGTACGTCTGCGCATAGGAGCGCATAGGACCGGTATTTCGGAACGGATTTAGATAACGCTAGTGAAATTCCAATTTCGAAAATTCTTCCAGGAAGAGATGATTTGTAGCCCTCGAAGCTCGTCAATTTTCCGCACACGTGTCTCCCTCGTGTCGTGACAAGGGTCTCCAAACGATTACATGAGATACTCCCAAACGCGTAGGGGAAAATTACATTCCGAGCCGTTGAAAATTCTATCCTGAATTCAACGGTATATCCATCATCGTCAATTGATAGGACAATCGTGAAGCAACGCGTGGTTGAGTTTTGATAGAACCACCTTGAAAACGATTTCTTGCATATTAATTGAATTTATGCTAATTTAAGCAAGACACCCCGGTGGATATTCAAGAGCTCCGTCGACTCGATGTGAAATTTCGTATATGATTTATTCTACGCAGTTATGACATGCAATTCGCTACACAGGGCGCTCAAAATTCCAAAGCAAATATCATTATCATCGAGCAACCTGAATCTCATTTCAATGCACATGGGAAAACCGTCCCGTTTGCTCTTTCCATCAGGGTTATATACGTATTGACTTTCGATCCAATGGAATTCAATCAAACGGAACCTCTGGAAAGAGCCTGCTCAGATAAGTCTCATGCGATTTTCCGAGGCTTCCAAGAGAAGCCGAGGAGTATGTATCCCGCTGAAAAGCCCGAGTCGCGCGAACGAAATAATCAAGCCCCGATGAGCCGTCAACTGCGATTCACGCCTCTGATATAAAAATACCGCAGATGAATGACGTCCGAGAGTCTCAAACGAGAGGACGCGAGTGCACTTTACGACGTGGTCTCGCGAAAAGGTTGCGTGACTATTTCCGCGTCGGAACGTGAGCTCGTAAACGCGTGTCGTTTTATCTCTCACACCCACGCGCTCGCGGCCTCAACCGAGGGAGGAGCGTAAAAAAAGGTCGAGCTTCGCGCGGAGAGATGAATTTTATCGGCCGATTCGATTATTCACCCGGGAAATTATGGCAGTTGACTTTGGAGGTCAGTTTGTCAGCTAGCGAGAGTCGCTGTCACCGTGGCTGGCTTTGTCACGACCCCGGCATGCGTATGGAGTGACGAGCTTTGCCGGAATTTATGATTGATTCAGATGGGAATTCACATGTATGCTGAATATAAATAACCCAAATAACCCAAGTTACCCGAGCTTATGAAACGCCTTCAGTTACGTTTATCTTCTTTTGTATTTTACAGAGGCAGTATGATCGAGCATACAATGAACCGTAGGAGATATGTTACTGAGAGGTGAGTTTAATTCCTGTATGATGTTTTGTTGTCCGTAAGTATCATTCTTCTATGAAAACCACATTAAAATTTGATAAATGAACCAACAGCCGTTAATAGTATTACTCTTGTGAGAGAGCCTAAGAAGGCAATATTGAAATAGTATTAAGAGCAATATTGAGTAGTACTTATATGAAGAAACAGTATGGTGTATCAGAAGAGTAGCGGAAGTAATTGAGAGTATTGAGTGTGAAACTTGGAGAAATTAGAGCTTTGAATGTATATCAAGTAGAAATTTGTTACAAATAACCAAACTGCATCAAAGCGGAATTATTTTTACTTTCCAACTCTTGCGGTTGAGACTTTTGACTGCATGGTAAGTACTTTGAATCGCCAGAGTGCCTGGTTCTCGTACACCCACCCCTGATTGAATTACTTAGAGATGAGTTATCTTTGTCAGACTGAACGTGATGTAGTGTCTTCATATTTTGTACTCATTTTACATTCATTATTTATCTTATTTATCAATATTCTAGGGTGGTAATTAACTACCAGTTACTACATGATATTAACTTGATTCTACTTCGAACTTGCGTAGCAGTATTACTTCATTTCAATATATTTTGATTTTTCTACTCTTTTATTATTTCTTGTGGGTTCGCTGGCACTATTGTATGATTTGTTGTTGACAACTATTCGAGCAAGTTTTTGTTGGAGTGTAATAGTGAGAAATCAGTGGAAAAGTAGAAAGAAACAAAGAAGTAACGGATAGTAAAATTAGTGAGGGGTCTCTCGTAATGATTTGTTTGTACTCACTGGAAGTGAGCGATGTTTCAGCGATTCGTATATACGTGCATTCAGAATAACAGACACGATAGAAAAATCAATACAGCCGGCATTAAAAGTATACTTGGCACGCTAAATCACGCAGAAGAATAAATTCAATATGACTCCTTTATTTAGCCGTATCAATTTCTCTTGGGAATATGACATTTATTGAAACATATTTCAGCGCTAAAATGTTCGCGCATGCTTGAGACGCGGTATAACTACGTGATCGAGGATTGGAACAGTAAACTTTTAATACGCTCAAGTGGAAAGAGGGTATTAACACTACCAAACCATTGTACCTTCTGCACCATTTTATCGATACAGAAAAAATCATTCCTCGACATCCTGCACTTGTTTCCTGGCCATCGAATCAGCGAAAAGACGTCTCTATATGCTTCAAGGGACCAGCATCAATAGCGACTAATTTTTTCCGCAAATATAATGATATTCCACGTCAACTGCACGGGGCAGTGGCGTACTCGGCCGGCGCAATACCTCATCTCAAAGTATGTCAACTGCTCGACTGTAAAGCCGAGAATCACCTCTCGGCAAAGCAGGACGCGTCAGATTTTTTTCCTCTTTGGCACTGAAGAAAGCCTACGGGCCGCCATCAGCAGCACACTCGCGCTGGCGCGGAAATTGCCGTGTCCGCAGCAGCTCCGCACGTGCGCGAGGCATTGCCGTCAGTCATGCGCGGGGCGGCTCGGGCATCATTACAGCCGGGGCGCCACATATACAGCGAAGAAATGTAAGGCCACCATACACCGTCAATTGAAAGCTCAAAGCGAGCGATCATTGGGAACAGACGCCGTTGCGTCGGCGTCAGCGTTAACCGTATTGCCACTTTGCTGCGTATGTGCGCTTTCCCTGGCGCCCGCGCGCAGCGACCCAATTGAAAATTATCGTCCAATGATGACGGAGAGAGTTGCACTGAATGTTTCCACACCTGATTAGAGCGGAACACGTTGTACTGTATCTTGATGGGAAATAGCCTTCCGGTATGTGTCGATGAGCTGTATAATTTCGATATGGGCGAACGAGATTTCCGAGATTGTTACTTTGGTTTTGTATACACCTATAGGACTTTGGATTTTTCGGATTTAAAAAATTTCACAATATTGATCTCGCTATAAAGATACGTGAACTTCCCACGCGAAGTTACGGAAAACGAATGTGGACCGCGTGTACGTATAGAGCCATCATCCGATCAGGAGAACTAATTATCCGGAATCGATTCGTGATCATGGGAGTAAATTAGCTCGAACAAGCTATTGAGTGCCACTGTACCCACATGATTTATACACCCTCTCGGTTCCGCTCCTGTCGCCCAGTCACCCCAGCATAAGCTCTGATGGCTACGTTAGCGCCAACGAGCCACCGCTGTTTCTTGTATCCCTCGGGTATTGGAGAGTTAACCGCGATCGTTGGCCGTGCCTCACTGCTCAAAAGAGATTGGTACGGTCAAACGAGGGGGGAATATTTTTCAGTTACATCATGCAGTTTGAAGAAATTTTTTCGATAAAAACTTGATGCTGTAAAGAATTTACATTCTCAGAACATTATTACGCTCAAAACGCAATTTTTCCTGCCTCTGATATTTGGTTCAATATCATTTGCGACTACCATCCGATGGCGAAAGATTATCACTTGAGAGAACACGCATCGAGTATCGTAAAGTCGAGTTACCGTAGACCAGTTCTGGCGAAAAGTAAATTTATTTTCTCAATGAATCACACATTCTACCACGGAACGGGTAGAATGTGTAATTTTCGGGAAGATCACATTTTAAACTTTCGATAAGCATGGTCGTGAGTTTTATTATGACTTTTTAATGCCATGAGATTCGACTGAAAAAGTTATCTGAAGTTACCCAGGGACCAAGAATACTTCAAATAACTATGAAGAAAACTATGTTTCAATATACTATCATACATTTTCCCAAGTACAGTTTTTCACGTTTTCTTTACATCCTGGTTCCCTTACATAAAGTCTGCGCAAGTATAGCCGGAAGATAAAAAAAACGTTAGTCTGTATTCGCAACTGCAGGAGAAATTGTAAATCAGAGGCTCTAGTTTCTTCTCCTCCTCGCTAGAAGCACGCTCATCTTTTTTGTAATTGGTCTAAAGTTATTTCCGCTGGTCCAAAGTATGCCCTCTTTACTACAGCGTAGATGAAGCGCTTGATTTCCATGGGTCTACTCATTCTTAAACTTTTCATCCCAAAGGAGTCTTGAGCGGTTTTTCATTTAGGTTCGAAAGTTGATATTCAATTTCTCGTTTGCAGAGTAACCTCAAGTTAAAATCAATATTGCACTCTTCATAATTCTTCAGAATCCGTAAAATGTTGAGTAAAATATTAGTACGGTAATAGTTATCCATTAGAATTCAAGTTTCTGGCTATAACAAAAGTAGAAGTTGTAACTGAATTAGTAAAATGGGAAGAGTTGAATCATTTTGATGACAAGTACGGTTGATTTTCGAAAAGGGCTAGAATTGTTTTAGATACACGGACTATGATTCAATTTTAAATTTGATTGTGTAAATATTGATGCCAATGAAAATCAGCTCTTGCTTGAATTATTCTATAGAAAGATACCAATTGAACTTGTTTTCAAAGATGAAAAAACCGTTACCCGGTTATTTTTAAAGCTTGTAAAAGAGGTTTCATCTAGGCTTTACTAATTGAATTTATTGACTTTTGTTCCGAAGCTTCCATGGATGGTCTGAATTTTTTCATAAATGAAAACGGATAACTCAGATACAGAAAATATCGAGACAAGGATTAATTAAGCGATCCAATAGTGTTTCTCTCCCGGAAATTTTTTTTTTATCCGTTGGGAAAAATTGGTATATCAATGTTTTCATACTGTCGAAAAACACGCACAAATTCGCTGGGTTTACGTCTGCCAATGTATCAGTAGCGTGGAGAAGCACGTCCCAGGAATACTAGCTATTCCAACTTTTTAATTGCTCAATTCATGAATTGGTTGATGAATTGAAATATTATTAGTTACAAATTCTTTGTCATTCTAATTTATCAGTAGATATTTTCAATTTAACCTTTTGAATAAATCTAAAACATAATACCCCATGTAATTGCATCTAACAGCAATTAGAGAAATTGTATTTGACAATTGATTATCTTAATCAATTTAGTGGCATTGAACATATAATACATATTTGCATTATTATTATTATTATTATTATTATTATTATATTGTTATTGTTATTATTATTATTATTTATATTGTTGGATCAATGTTATTGTTGAAGAATAACAATGATTTTGGTCTTGAATAAGATTACTCATTGAAAATATATAAAAGATAATGAATTGGGGATGAACCTTACTTTGCTAGAAAAGTATGCTGCTTTAGAGATTCTTTCATAATCAGTTGCGATGTTGAATCTTCTACTACAATTGTACAAACAGATTCACCACATAGCTCACAGAATTAAACAGGAAAAATATAAAGAGGAATATATTTCGATAAAATGTAAATGTATAGACCCGGTTAAAATATTATAGATGGAAAATAGGTCAAGTTCGAGATCAAAAAATTTCATTCAATCGAGTTGATAATAGTTCCTAATTCTAAGTGTCTTACAGACCATTGAACTTACGTGCAGAAGTCCACATTATCCTCCGACACGAAGAGAAGACGAGCACGGGCCGAATCGCTTTGGCGCAGTTTTTCCCCTCTTTGCTCCACTAAAAACTCGTTGCACTCGGATGCAAGTCTTTCTCTCTCAAATCGAGCGTGTTAAGAGTTTTCGGCGTTGGCTGACTCTTCTATGAGACTGAAATGACTGTTAAATTGACTAGAACATTGGAATTCTCGTTGCATTGTGTGGCGTAGAAATTAGAGAAACTCACGAGGTCCACTGTCAGGATCGACATTCAGTGGAAATCATTTATGCTCATTCACGCGTGTTCGTTTTACCTGTAGGTTCCACGCCATTGTGCGAAGTTGGCCCTGGCGAACGAGTGGCTGGGTGTAAACACGCCAGCCTCAGTTAGAGTCGAGCCCCGGCGCCTATTCCGCCATCATCGAGTACACGTCCAAGCGCGAGCTCCCGTTTCTCGGGTCTCGCTGTGCCACGCTCACGCCCAACGTCGTTCGTCGAGATTGGATCACGGGTGTTCGGGCGGTCCAAAGTTGAGAGTTTAGCGAGCGTGGAGACGTAAACTGGTAAGCGGTGAGCTGGTCGAGTTAACCACCGACTTCTTGCTTGGTGTGTCCGCGGTCAAATGCTATTGTTATCCTTGCGTGAGACGAATATGTAGTGCGGGATCGCAATTCAGGCTTTCGTTATTCAAGGAAAATCGAGTGATAATTGAGATAAAGTCTTCCATTTAGTACCTTGGCTTCTTCAGTATACGCTCGAGTGTTTCGAGTTGCTCGATAAAGTTGATCTGATCAAATTGAATCTATTGTTTCGGCCCAACTTCTTCAAATAAGCCCACAAGCATCTCAGTTTTCTCATCAATCAACGTCAATCGACCGATTTGTTGTGATCTCACGATCTATTTTCAGTTAAACGCAACGGGATTGTCTTACAATTAAAAAAATGTTGTGCATCAAACGGCCGAATTCTCTAGTAATCGAATTGTTACCCAAAATCCCGTGCAACTTAAGCAACGACCTGAGTAGGCTTTAGCCATGTACCGAAACCCCAGCTCAATCTCGAACACTTGTTCGGTGTTCGGCGCGGAGGAAAACTAAAAAGTCACGAGGCGCACTTGGGTGATCTGATAGGAGCCACGTGACTGGAGAAAAAATACCCGGGGAAGTGCGCCAGCATCTGATTTGCATATTTCTTGATTAAACTCGCTCGCTTGGCAGAGATAGCAAGAACAGTAGCAAAACGAGTGCAACTGAGCTTTGGCTGTGTGTATACTCGGCTCGATTTCCATCCAGACGAGGATGAGCTCGCCGGGAGCGAGGCTGAAATGAAGGGCGGAGACGCCGCTGTAAATTCAATTACACACGGAAGCCGCGAGCATTATGGGGCCGCCGGAAAAAAGACACTCGTCGTCCCGGGCACGATGAGTGGGCCACTCGGAGAGGCGAGTTTCCACCCTCCACCCTCGGGATTACTATGCCGAGTAATCGCTGTCCCTCTCCCTCTCTCTCTCTCTCTCTCTCTCTCTTTGTCTCTGTTCAAAAGCACTCGTTCAGTCGAGAGCCATTCCGTCGGCTTTATTGCGCAACCGATTGAATGGCTAGAGAGGAGATGCTCTAGAGGATTTTGCAAGATGCTGTCACATTTATTGCTCTATTTATGAACTGTTTGGATTAGAGGCACATAGCAAAACGGAAATGGCATATTTCACTCTTAAATTTCCAGTCGCAATGGTGCAATAGCTCCTGGTTATGACCACGGGATTTCATGCATTATCGTATAAAGAAGAGAGTTTTTTTTTTCATTATCTAATGGGACACTGGAAAATTAGTTCTCATATTTCGAATTGCTCATTTCCGTTGTGAGAGTACTGTGTGAACCATGAACAATAATTCAGCGTGTTATCCGTGCCCCTGCGAAACTGCAATTCTTACTTTTAGATATATTAACGTGAGTTCTGCAACGTCAACAGTGTTCTGCTTAGCTGAGAAACCCACGAAATTAATGTTGCTGTTCGTCCACTTCATATTTTCTAGTTTGTAAGGGAATCTTTCGCGTGACTCTCGTTCTTTAGACACGTGGAGAGTGCTAACAAACCCCCACAATGGTTAAATGGGTAATCAGTGGAATAAACCATGCGCAGTAAGACGAGCTTATTTTCCACGTTCATCCAACTTTTCATTTCATTTTTCACCGAGAAAATTCCGGGATTATTTCTAAAATATTCTTTTCGTGAGATTTTGTAAATTAATAATTTATCATGTCCTAGCTTCGCAGTATATAAACTCATAATTGTTCAATGATACTAATGTCTATTGATTTCCTTGATTGTGTGTGATACATCGAGAGTGATATATTATATGGTGTAGCGTTGAAGTAGTAAAGAGTGACCTCCTGACCGGTTCAAAACATACATATAAAATTGGATTGCAGTGGCTTCTTCATTAAATGAAGAGCAATATGATATTGCATAATATCACATTGTAGGAGTTTCTAGGGTTTATGTAAAAAATTAGTTCCTTTTCTCGTTTTCAATCGGCCTAACCTACAACTCAACTGCAGCAGACAACCAGGCAGTTCTATAAGGTTACGTGGTCTCTATCAGATTCACCACCTGGAAATTCACTCGGATATGCGTTTAACGATAGAATTGTAATTTTTATAAGGATGTTACTGTAATAATTGACGTCTATAATAATTGACGATTGGAGTTCTCTCAGTATAGTACCGAATAATGGGGAGCAGTGGGACAAGATTTTAAACAAGCTTCTGCAGATGAGTATTTTATCTGAACAAGCGCTTTGAAGTCAGCCTGTCCGGTTCTCGTACAGCTACATATATTGGAACAAGTCACTCTAATAATTTCATCAAATAAATATCTAACAATTAATTTATTCCTTCGCAGATATCTTTTTCGATTACAGCTACTCACTACTCTATTTCTCTACTTCACAATACTCTAATGCTACTCACATTTTTATAAATTTTTTAGAATATTGAGGCAGAAGCAAAGAGCAGAGAAGTGAAGTGCGTGAGAGGCCCTTGGCAAACATCTAACTAATTTCAAATTCATCATCAGTAATTTTCCTGATACAATGTCTAGATACAGCGATCAAGGGATTTATCTATATAATAGAAGGTGGTTTTCCGACCTCTTAAATTCTAAGCGTCACATCAAAGATTCATGCGCATCGGCCAAATCAGTGCGAAGCTATGGGTCAAACGAAAAGTCTCCGAACCCGAAGGAGCCATGAAGTATACATCACCTCTTTATACTCCGGGCGATGTGTCTCCATTGTAGCGACCAGCAAACGCTCCCTCTTCGTTGCCGGCTGCACGGGCGCAGTATTTTTTCCCCGCGGTGGCGGTTCACATCTGCATATGGAAAATTCTCGACTGGCATCTGAAGACAAATGCCTCGCCACGGCGATATTCACCAGATAACTGCTCTTTGAATATTCCTACGACGTTACGTTGATTTGCATAGCGCACGAGCAATTATTCGGGGGCAAAATAATGAGAATTCACGAGGTGGTTTCTCTCCGTGTCATACTATACCTTGTCGAGTTGTGACATTCAACAGCCGACAAGACAAATATTTATCCATTCGATATACATATCCAGATTCATTCATGCAACCAGTTCCAACATCTTTGTGGAAGAAACTAGTGTTGTAGCTGTTTATCATGCGTGATTAAATTTGATTAGCCCACAACTATATTAGAGAAACCTTAGATCTAAACTTCAAACGACCAAGCGAAGCTAGATTCACAAGGGAAGTTAAGTATACATGATAATTGCTTGATAAAGCAAAGAAACTTAGAGATTACAGTTAATAAGCCAATGAAATTCAAGTTAATTTACTGCGAGGATACGAAATAGCTCCGAGCAACCCCCGATCCGCTTCGCTTGCCAATCCCACGATTTCTGCTAACTCTCAATTTTATATTTTTGGCTCTCGAATTCCTTTACTCGCTTCACTTTTATGTCATAACTGCCATTCTTTGATCACTGTTTTCCAACTTTTTCAACTGATTCTCATATTCTGACCATTCTATGATTCCTATTATTTGACTCTCACTGAATTATTCGAAATTGTTCACTCTTATTCACCAAGACCCATTTTTTAACCTTCATCCCTCGACCCACAGCTTCTAACTGTATACGGATGCCTCCGCCGTATTATATTGATTTTATGAGATCGATTCTAGTTAACAAACTTTAGACAATCAACTTTAAGAGATTTTTCTGTAAATTAGGAGATCCTTTTGTAAAATAGGAAAATCGGTTTTATATGTTTTTTTTTGTTAACTGTAAACATCAACGGGGATATCTTTCTAGAGGCATCGGTAGCTTACAGTACAGAGACAGAGAGATAGTATAATGATCTATTACTCGATACAAGAGAATTTTCCAATATAATGGCAGGCGTATCTTTCAACTCTATCGACTTCAAAGAGAAGAAGGAAGCAACACTGAATTTTTATGGCTAATACTGCGAGTTTCTCTCCTGGCTACGATACGTAACAGACTTTTATAATCAATTTGGTTGTTACGAACTGGAATATTCTACACTTCTTGGGATAATCGAAACTTTTGCGAAAGATTATGTAATAAAATTCATTCAAGCATACCTTTTTTTTCTTTCCTGATTCAATTCCTCATGAAATTGCAATATTATCAGATAGTATAGATAGCCTATACGCAGCTCTCACTGGAGCTAATATATTTTCTTCAATATCAAAATAACTGCATTACCTATGTGCATTCGCAGTATATTTTCTCAAAAAAAGTTTGTGAATTCAGAATTTCTCTCTCTCTCTCTCGCTCTCTCTCTCCCTCTTGGAAACAATTCCGAAACGCCGACCCTTATCATGGTGGCCGGAGTCCACATCCCCTATACCACCTCGATCACCAGCATCGATCCCACACAAAATTGGGAGACTCAAATAAATGATATCTATCAATCGGATCATAGCTAGCTTCATTCACTAAGAGCCTATCGGCACGCTCTTTTCTACTCTCTCGGAAAAAAATTGTTCGAGTGCCTGACTCTCCCCCATTTTGATTACAGCTCTACGCTCCTATCCCATATTACTGACGGCCTTGCTCTTCGTCTCCATAGGCTGCATAGCGCTTGTGTCCTTTTCATATTAGAGGACATACCCTGGAAATCGCACGTGTCTCCCTACCACAATGCTCTCGTCTGGCTGTCCATGGACAGTCGTCATCTTTTTTCTGTAGGCTGCCTAGTAGTTAAAATAATAAAAACTCGTGACACACCACATCTGTTTGAACGTTTCGTTGAGCGACACTCCCACAGGCGCCGGGGTAATTTTCTCTCGACGCAAAACATGAGGACTGAATCAGTGAGCCAGTCTTTCACCACCACAGATGCCAGGCTTCTCCAATTCACTCGCGCTTCCAAATCTTGATGAAAACTCAGTCACAACACATAAAAGTCTCCTCAGAGCGCATCTCTTGCAGGTTGATTGCAACGACTGGTAAAGGAAAGCATTCCTGAACGGCATGCCCCTCTTATCCCCCCGTGTCTCACACCAATGACCCAGTCAAAACTTACCCCAGATTAATCAATGCTCGCTCCAAAAGTTTGAATTGTGCAAATAATTATGATATAAATTTTTCTCGATAATCTCTTCTCTTTACTCCAATTTTTGTACTCCATGTTTTCAATAAATTTCTCACCCTCTCTCTCTACCTCTCGCGTTTATTTAAATAAGGATGTAAACAACGTGGTTGCGGTGGGATATAAAATATTTTGAAAATGTTGAAATATGTGACCCTAAAATTAGCGAAAGTGACCCTGAAACTGATTTTTAGTTCCACCTTAGCAACGGTTGACATGGAAATAATTGAACTCTGGTCACATCTTGCCACCACTCATACCAGAATTTCAGGAAGATTGGACGATTTCTTCGGAAGAGATATTGTGTGTCAAAAATAGCGTTGCATGTGTATGTCCTTGGGTCCTTTTTTTTGGCAGTAATTTCTGATTTTTACTATTTCTAGTTTGCTTAGGATGCTTATCGAAGAAATTCAATTAACTGTATGTCCTTGTGTAATTGTGAATTGCTTTGAATGCTCATGACTCACGACTAATAATCATATACTTATTTTGGGAACCGTTCATTTAACGCAGAAAAATCCTATCTAGTGAGGTAATTGAACTTCTTTCATTTTTGTTCTAATCAAACTTATAATTCAATATGATATGCAAGTTTCATTGAGTATACTTCTATCAATTTATAGCTCACGAAATAGACCTAACTTGCATGTGGCCACACGTGTTCGACATGACCCTCGGAGTCAGCTCTATTTCGCATGTAATCCACTTGTAGTCACAACCATCGGGAATTTGGAATGTTCCTGACTCCTTGGCACATAAAGGATATTGTGGTCACGTAATATTGAAGTGGTAATTAAAACTTGAAAGCATGTAACTGGTGTTCAGTAAATCTCTGAATTAGCAGAAAGTTGTAAGCGCAGTGCTATAGAAATTATGTTATAGCCAAACTAACTCCGTGCAAGCTTCGCCCATATGGTTCAATGTGATAATATATTTTTAATTTAATATTCCAACTACGTCCTTTGCCATGTGTCACTCTTAATCAAAGTTCAAAATGACCAATTCGATTTTCTAGTTTAGATCAAGGTCAATTCTCGATGTTAGAAATTAAAAAGGAATCGTAAATTTAAGAACCGACATGATTCATCTAAAAATATATGTTATTCCGTTATTTAAATGGCCAAAGACCAAAGACGACTGGTTAGCTTTTACTAGAGTTCTTTTCACGCTTCCATGAGATACAACCATACGAATAAATGCACCTCCTCATCTCAAAATAAGTTTTCCATGAAATTCACATCTCCATTATCAACATGAATTCTGGAAGCACTCAGACACTGTTCAACCAATACGAAATACTTCAGCACGTCTCGTTTGGAGCATATCCGTTGCATCCATTTCATTCCTACAGCCACGTATTTTCGCGGATATATATATACACCAATATAGCGCCTTGGGAAGCGAACTAACGCGTATCTGTCGGCGATACACTCGGTTGCGAAGTCGCAAGGAACACGTGATGTTAGACGCTGCTTCCACCGATCATCAAGTATCATCCGCACTTCTGAGACCCTGAACAAGTCCGGCGAGCATGCATCGCGTTCGAAGGAGTTTGTTGAGACTTTGATGCATGAGTGAACTATGTTCTCTTGACGAATTAGTGAACGATGTTGTCGAGCATACGTGGCCGAGTCGGGACATGCTTGAATTGGGTTCGGAAGTTAATTAGGAGCATAAGGCTTTGAAGAGCAATCTCTTCGTGTAAATGGCGAACTTATACCTCTTGATGCATACTTTCTACTGTTTTTCAAGAGAAATACGTTCACAAATTAATCATCCGTATAAATTAAGCTTCAGGAAGTTCAGCTCGTTACTCCTCTAAATACGACTTTTAGAAGATCATTTTTACGTTGTCCAAGATTAATTCCCAGTCGCCCATGGCCGTAACTAATGTTTTCAAAATCTTCAAACTCTGAAATGCTTTGTCAGCGACTTTCCACCGAGAGTGAATTGTGTTGTTATTCTCCGGTAGAGGACAAAGCTGAGTTCCAAATATAAATCTTTGTTTATATACTTCGTAAAAAAAATTGAAGAAGAGTTACCAAAAGTTGAGCCTCAAAAATTCAAGAACTTAGTGATGTAGTAATAAATAAAAAAATTAATCTTCGAGTGTTAAAAATATTGAACACCATCCATCCAACAATGTTTAGATTTCCTATCATAAGCTGTTATGAAGTAAATATAGAAAACATACATTCTGATAAACATTCTGGTTAATTTCCAAGATCTAATGGAAAATTCAAGGATGATTCCAGTTTATTCATTTAATTATTAGGTCAGTACCTCGATACGTGTCTTTCTCTATTGATATTATTTGTATAATGAATATGAGAAAATATGCTAGTTTGATTGAAAAAAGAATAATAATATATTTTGTTCAACAAGGGACGGAAATGATCTGCTTCTTTCGAGAGTAAGATTGTTTATCAGAAGCTAAAGTCTAGGGTGCCCAAGACATCCCGAGATAAAGACGAATGTATTATACTATGAGTGTACATAACGTACCATTCAAAACATACGACAAATATTCTGTAGTTGTATAGACGTTCTTAAAAGAACGAAAATCTGTGAGAAGATAATCCCCACCAGGGACCCTATAACTAGCAAGACAAGTGAAATTCCAAAGGGACATCGAGAGCTAGTCTCTAGAAGACGATGAAATCCACCAACAAAACTTTCCCATGCATCGGCCAGTTGAAGTCAGTCCAAGCTCACGTGTCTGGCGTCAATTTTAATCCCACCCCAGAAATCCCTAGCTCGCGATAATGAGAAAAGTTCTGGGCGAAAAGCCCGTACGTGCAGTCTGTCGCTCCATTAGGATTTCCCCAAGGCCCCGGCGGGTGCAATTGATTCCGTTGTGCACCCGTCGTTCCTACTCATTGTTATGCACCACACTTTTCTGCTCTACTACTGCAATGAAAAATTCCTGTTCGTGGTTTTGCCTCAACGTATGCTCTATCCTCGGGAGGGAAGATTTTTAAGATTCCAAAGAGTTTGATTGGAATACGTATGTCGCCTGCGGAATTCACTCATGCGGGCACATATCTGATGTTCAGCTTCGCAGCAATTTATCATTCCCTTACGAAGAAAGGTAACATATTTAAACAGTTTTGTTGTAAAATTTGATAAATCGTCACTATGAATGCAGTTTTTAATTAAACTATTCCCCAGCATAGCTTTGGCAACGGTCATTTAGCATGAAATTTCCAACGGTTAATTTAATACAAAACCAATCTTAATTCATCAAACACTTGAAAAAGTACAGCATCAGAACACATCAAAGTTTGTTTGCTCGCTTTGCACTAGAAAGTTGTACAGAGTTTCGTTGAATCCTCACCACGAGACTCTCTAACACGTTTTGCACTAAAGACTTGAGAAGTGTAGTGGCAGCCGAGTTGCGTTTGCTTCTCGCAAAGCCGAGTTCTTTCACTCTTTCTTTTCGGAAGAATGAGTTCTGATCAAGAATACTGGACTTATCACACTGCATCAGATTGTTCGATAGTAATTGTTCCACCAAAGTTAATTTTCATGACAGAATATGAAATTCGGAAGTATAACAGAACATAACATGGTAACAGAAAACATTTAAAGTTTCGGGTGATTCAGTTCATATATATGTATTATATATACCTATATTTATACTATTTTATGATAAGTTTTCACACATGCGACAAATCATGCAAAAATTGTCCTATATATCCTTGGTTTGCATAATTCAAGAGTATAGTTGCATTTACATTAGCCATTATTACCGCAATGAAACTTTTCCTCTTCTCTACAGCACTTCTATCCGTTTCCGAAATTCAAAGAAACGAGGTGCTTGAGCCCGCCGGCGTATATAGCAGCATAAAAGTGCGCCTCGATGAAGAAAAAAATAAGTGATGGAAAGCTGTAGAAATGTGCGCCACGCTTTATATTTTTTGTTCGCCACACTCCCGGCTCTGCTGTTTTTTCTTTTTCACTCGTCGCCGGCCCTTGTCTTCTCTTATTACGGCTCTCTTTTCTTCGGCTGGTCGTCTCATTCGTTTTTATTCGTTGCCACGTTAACTCGTTGATGACCTGGGGCTGGCTTCTTTCGTATTCGGCAAAGCAGCGGCGCTCGATTTGAGCCCGTCGCCACCACTTTTAACTGCATTAATTAAGAGGCCAATAGGGTGCGTGGAATTGAGCCATAAAAGATGGGATGAGCTGCGAAGATGGCTGAGAATAATAAAAGTGGCAAAAGAGAAGGGAGAGGAAGAGAAACGAAAGACGACACTTTGATGGCTGAGAAAGTGAAGTCGTGCAGATGTCAGCGAAGGAATTGTCAAGAGGTAGAACAAGCTTTTCATGGAGAGAATGAAGAATCGCGCAGGCTATAATTGCGAGCAGTGAGTAGATCATATTACCTCATCTTCACTGCTCGTTCCAACTTTTGAGTTTTCACAAAAGTGTCACGTGCCACATGTTTTGATTCAGATGAGATTTTATAATGATGCGGTATAATCATAAATATCTCCCGAGCTGAGTTGGCTAGTTTATCTTGGTGGGTCATGGAGACCAGAATAAAATGCAATTATATACCGAAAATAGACTTTGCATTGAATTCTTTTCCTTCCTTCCAACGTTTGTCACCAAATATTAAATATCTTGAGTATTTTCGAACAAATGACGATAGAATTATCGAAAGTGATCCTTACAGTGATTATCCTGTCCCTTTGATTATCTGAGAATTAATCTTATATTGATTTTTTTTCACGCTTCAACAACGGTTATTAGTGATGTACACAATGGTTCTTGTTAAAAATTATGAAGATTCAGTGTCCTTGATTTTCCCTTCCCTGTAGCAACAAACACTATGGGTGAGCAATAGTATCTGCGGAACTCACACTGACACAACTTATTGATTTTCATTATTGATTTTCATTGATCCTCATAAGTAATAACCCAATTTCCAATTTCCTAAAATTACCCGAGGGCACGTTAGCGATAGTTGTTAGAAAAGTAAACGCCAGCTGCTATCGAAATTGAGCTAGGATCATGCATCTTGCCAAAACTGACTTGGGTGCAAAATTACAGTCAAGAAAAGATCAAACCATTCCTTTGTGAGAAATTGCGTACCAAAAATAGTGCGTACGTACTCACATTCAGATACTTCTATGATTTGACATTGTTTGGCCCGTAAGTTACGAAAATGGAGGTCCGGAAATCCAATTCGAGAGTTCAATTTTCATCGACTTACAGTGCTTTCTCTTTGATAGTGCTATTCATTATATAGTAATATCAGTTATTTGATATTACTATTACTAAAATAATATGGAGTTACTGCGACCAATCTGGCACGCTGTCTAATGTATCACTTTACTCAGATTTAGTATTTCCAGTGCTCTCTGGACACCAGTGGCGGTTGGGTTACGTTGACGCTTCCTTGCTCATTTAGTACTCAAAAATATCTCATCTTCCGATTATCACGTCTCTTTTCCCCAGACTATTTTCCATCCTACATTCCTGAAAATCCTTAAGAGTGGTACATTTGCTGCAGTTACCTTAGTTTAATTTACAATAATATATAGTTATGTTGAGTAAAAACTATAGAACTCTTGTACTTGTCTATTCGGTTATCCATTTAGGATAGTAGAATTTACAAATCACTTTTTTCTCAGTGCAATACAAGTGTATTAATCAAAATATAAGCTCAAATAATAAGACTCTATGTAAGACCAAGCCTTTAGCAAGTAATGAGTATATATATATATATCCTAGCGGGAACTGATGTATATATGTAAAAATTGAAACACGAATAGTTGAAGTAGAATGAGAGAAAGGGAAAATAGCAAAGAAAAACCTGGCAGCTAGAGAGCGAGAATACATCCGGCGATGAAACTGTAAACGCGAAAGTTCGGCTTGATCACGCGGCTACGACGCAACTTTCTATACCCTTCATCCCCTCCGCATGTACACAATTCTGGAAAGTTTGCTAGAAGCAGCTTACGATGCGGCTTGCGCGATTTCGTCTTGTGGTTCTTTTCGAAACGAGTCGCACGAGATGCAGCTCAATGGCTGGATAAAGTGGCTGATTTTCGATGGCGGCAGAGGTAATGTCAATCTGATCATATGGGCTTTCCTGTGCGTGATTTGATATCCGAATGTGAGCTTTGGGGTCGAAGCGATATTAGGAGCACGGGCAATACGTACACGATGATAGCAAATATCTTTGGTTCTGAAATCTAAATCTTTAGTTTGCGGATCAATCAACTTTTTTGAGCGTTAGATTTTTTTTATGAAAATGGCCCTGAATAATTAATTCATCATTAAGGTTTCAAAGTCCTTCAGAGCCTAATTTGAATACGTTTTCGATTAACGAGCGCCAAAATTAGAACTTTCTGCTTAAAGTAACAAAAATCATCTCAAACTAAACTTCGTAAAATTAGCTTTTTGCCGAGACTGGCTACTCATTGAAGAAAGCATCTGGTGGGGTGTAAAAATGTCAATAGAACCAAACTCACCTTTTTTTCTATTGAAAAAAAAAGTGACATGCGTGGGACAAACATGTTGAGCACGATGCAAACAAATTCTTCCACCAACATTGATTCGATCGACTAAGGCAATGGGCAACATTTAATTCATGTTTGTTCGTATACGTCATTCCTAATGCAATTATGGTGGTAGTCTGTATAATGTAGCGTCTCATTTCTATGGATTAATGAAATTATTTATCATAGAACAATATATAAAAAATCCGTCGAACGAATCCCTCAAACTAGCGTTACTATACTATTGTTTGCTACAAAACATGACGTTTTGTGGAGAGCATGACAAATTGTATACGAAATTAAAAGTGTTGAAAATATAGGTTTTACTCAGTTGAGTCATTGAATAATAAAATAGAAAACAAAAGTTATGAGTGTCCAAGGGCTGTTTTTTTCTGTCGTTGGTAAATTGCATGCAGGTTTTATTTAATTTTCTATAGTGGATAATGTAAGTTCAACAATTTTTCCTTTCATTTGTAAAAATTTCAAAGAGTAATGTACTTTTGAACATATTAGAAAAATAAATTTCAAACTCCAAGTTATTCATTTCATCATGACGACGGAATGCTTGTGATTCGCGATTTTTTCATATTGTATCGATAATATATTGAATTTGCATTTATTTATTCTTATGTGTAAATATAATATCAAAACATATACGAATTTTGTATTTCAGGAGACCTGTCGAAAAGCATATGCAGCGTCAATATTTTTACAGAAAAAATGGGTTTCTTTACTCAACCGACGTATTCTCTTGATATTCTCACAAAAAACACGTGAAACGATTCTGATTTGACTTTGTAAAAAGTTTGAAGTTTTTTTTCTGCCGGTTTGAGGGAAGTGGTTCAATTGTTTTTTAGATTTCTATTTGCAGATTCCCAACCCTTCATAATTGTTTTTTTTTTCAAGTTTACTTCTTTAAGTTTCTGTCATCATTCGAGTGTTTGAATAGAATTATTTTCATAAAGGAATATGAAAGACAACCGCATTCAAGAAGAATCACATAATATTTTCCTTACCCCCGTTCTTTTAGGATAGTGGAAAACAGTTAGGACCTCTTTGATTAATTCGAAATGTAACTGCAAGAGTCCCAAGAAAATCAGACAATCTCAAAAAAAGTATTTACAATAAATCAGGTATTGTTTATTCACCAAGAGCATTCAAAATTCAAACTGGAAGCCGAATGAAATAGAAGAACAGTTTCACGAATTATGCATCTAAACGAATTGGAAGAATGTTAGAGGGTTAATAGAACCACTCCTGAAAAACATAGCATGTCTCAAAACTCGTAAAAATGTTCTCTGACGCTTGACGCAAAATCCCCTCTCTTCCATCCAGGTCAGCGATATCAAGATATCTCTTGATGATGGAGGCTCGATCTAGTCGGGCATAATCTAGTTGAGCATAATATACCAAAGTGTTGGGAAGGCCATCAAGAAGGAACGACTCACGGAATTGTGCTGCGCACGAGGTCAGCGAAAGCTCGTTATTGGTAGAGGAAATAAGAATCGCTTTCAGCTTCGAAAGCCGATCTTAGGCAGCGCGTCTCATGATATTAGAACACTAGTGTGGAACTTCCGTCTTATTCGGCCGAATTACCACCGCAATCGCCCTACTACTGTGACTGCCCTGTTACCGTGTAACAGCATTTGTGTTTATACGCAAGTATTCGGGAATTGCTAGGGATATGTGAATTGTGTCGTCCAAACACTCGTGGCGAATGGTGAGAGTTAGTAATGGATGACAGTCTTTCAAAGTGTATCGTATTGATCTAGCGTGAAAAACATGACTACAAATAAAAAACTCAATCAGAAATATCGTTTGTGGCCCGTACTTCTGGGAAACGAGAGAAAATAACAATAGCCATGTATATTCTCCTTTTGATTCCCTCCCAGAGAATAGCTCGAAAGCTTTTATTTGTGAGATTCAGTAGAATTTGGTCTGTTCTATTCACTGAACAATTACTGAAAATGTTATATAGTCACAAAATAATCCTGGATTATTTGTTAAAGATTTTCAAGTATATTCAATTTGTGTACACATAAGCACACATAAACGCATTTCTGCTACTTCTCAAAATAATCCAGCTCTTTCACTTTGACCTTGAAATAATGATAAAATGACATGAGCGAGTCATCACTAAATTTAAAATTTGTGTGTTTTTTTCAGTAAATGTCAGATAAACGCAATGTAATCGATGTGGTGGGAAGAATTGAATTGTTCATATTTGCGATCGTGACATACCTAGATTACAATGAAGTTTATTATAATTGGTAAAAAAGAACTCAATCACCAATACTAAATAATTATCTGGTTTTAATTGAAACACTGATGAATATCTGTGATGACTAGATGAATAACTTAATGCAGGGAAGTGATTATTTAGTCATCCAAACATGTGCGAATTTCAATGAATGTATCGATATTTTTCATAGTATTGAATTTAATCCGTTGATACATACATTTTTGTTCACGATGAGCAAAACTTCTTGATGTACCACTCGATTATACATGCGCAAAATTTTAAAATCCATGTGTAATAGGGCTGGATAACCAAAGGATCGGAGCAATCTGTTCCCAATTTCGGAAGTTCAGTCAGCGCCAACTCGCAACGATGAGCTTTAATGCGGTATCGATGAAATTATTATAATAACATAATTAACATAATACGTGCCTGTAAACGCCCAACGTTTCCTATTAGTCGCATGTATTGCTATTGACAAAAGATAGAATATTTTTTGTAGATTATAAATCGTGAGCGTAATAACTTTGTCAACAATATTTCATTCTAGTTATGTGTGCTACACCATTGTAACTGCAGCAAAAGAAAAATTCGCTACCAAGTAAATTAGCAGTGTGCTTTCCAACGGTTGCTAGGGTGATTAACATAAGCTTCTAGGAATGTAAATAAAATTTGATGTAAGAAATATAACAACTCATGATGAGCATACATAATTTGACAAATTTCGAGTTATTCTAGCGACCTATAATTAATAATTGACTATAGAGGGCTCAAAATACCTCCCTAGAGAATCCCTTTGTATGTACCGCAGCGTGTTTCGTTGCTAAGAAGCTGAGCATCTTTCGTGAAGGAGTGTATGAATTTGAGAACTTGCTTAGGGAAGCCCGGCCATTTGTGATAAGTGTTCGAGGAGTATGTCAATATTGATGTTATCAAATGCGCCTTCAACATCAAGAAGGTGTCTATAATTTCCTTTTTTCACTGGTTTTTTCTTGATAAAATTATTTATGTTATCTATACGTGATTTATTGTTGTTTTCCAAAACCATTCTGGTTACAGAGAATTAAATGATGTATTTCCACCCATCATTGCATTGTGTTTTTCAAAAGAATCCAAATAGCATGCATCAAGAGCAGGGTGTTAGTGCTATCAGTTGAAAGTTGTGAATTTTCTTTATTAAATGAATAAATGGCAGATTCTTCGAAATCAATTCAGACAAACATCTCATACAAGTGCAGAAATTATGATGACACAACACGATTTTCGAAATTATTCTATCTGCCATCTTCGTTAGCACACATATAAAAACAATCGGATAAAAAGAAAAGCAGACAAGCCGCTTGAGTAAAAAGTTTGCACAGCGAGTGGCCCGCGTAGCATCGAGAGCCCTACATGCTGTAGTCTCTTAACTCAAAATGAGTCTTGCAGTGTCAACTCGGAAATACTCATGAGCGCTTGCAGTGCATACTTTCACGAAATAGAGCAAAGTTTTCAAAGCAAAAGTTGCTGGAAGTGCGCGTTTACGGCAAGAGTAATCGGACACTGATTGAGAATCTGCATAATCCGGGATTCTTGTCTTGAAAAGTTTCATTAAATCATTTAAGAAAGTTCAAGCTGAGTATAGTGGGCCCATCAAATGATTATCTTAGAGCGATAGGTTGACGGGTGAACTTGTAAATGGTTGAATTTTACAATAAGTTTGATTCATGAAATTGTCAAAGCTCAAATGGAAAAGAAGCAAACAAGACAAATAAAACAAAAAATATTGATGGAAAAGTTGTTATTTTTCAATATCGGAGGCTGATAAAATCTTTAAATTGAATTAATTTGTAAGCAAGACAATGACGTGATAATCTACATACTCAACACAAATTTCACGGTGAATAAATGTTTACGAGATACTGATTGAATTCCTCTTGATTTTAGTTTCTTAAAATCTTAATCAAGTTTGTGCATCAATAAAAACATAGTGTGGGAAGATGTTATATTAGTATAGGTAATAATCATAGTAAAGATGTATATTGCAGTTTTCCACCTTGTTTGTCTGTATACATTCAAACGAGATGCAGACGGAACAAACTTTACTTGAAGAAAGTTTGGAAAGCTTATGTTTGAGAAAGTTATAAGACTGTAGTTCTTCCCGAAAGAGTCTTATATACAATGCACTTCCATCAAATGCAAAGAACCTTCATTGCTGCTTAAAACTCTGCATAATACGAAATTGTTTCTTTATTTTATATGTACACAACTACCTTTGGCCAAAGTCATTCTGAAATCACGGACGTTTATTCTGGTAGTTCTCCAACCACTTAACAAAATCTCATAGCAGAAAAAAATTCATTTGTTTATTCTTTCTTTACTAAGAATTATCATGTACATTCTTGTTTGTAGTATTGGACTTCTACTTTTCGTGTTTCAATAGAAATCCAGTGTTATATTGCCGAATGATTTCTCTGACATCATGTATTTTGAGTGAGTTTTTCTTATGTACACCGCTAATTTTTTATAGTACTTCAAAAGTAATATTTTTTAGTTTTACTCTCTGCACCTTGTACCATCCCTGTTTATCTTTGTCAAATCAATGTATTCATAAGTTCATTGCTTATAGGTATCTTCTTCAATGCTCTAATATTATAAACTGATGAGCTTATAATTTGGACGATATTCTTCTGCATTTCCATTATTCAATTTTTTTCTTTTATTATTTGATACTCAAAATATATTCATACTATTTTCAATAATCTTAAAATTAATCCATCGACACTTATTAACGTTTATTTTTTGGCATATGGAATATATTTCGGTTGTTTAAATGAAGGGATAGCTAATTAGACTTGATCGATTACTGGGTCTTGGTATCCACCATGTTACTAGAAATTTAATCATTTCCCAAACTTCATTCAGCAAGGGCTTGTAGACTGTATGAGGTGTGAAACGGTAAATTCAATTCGAGTGATATAATTTATTTTTACCGAATCCTTGCTAGGACGTGCGTATCTATTCTCTTGTGCACTCCTATAAGTTTAGTACAGTTGCGATTTTACATCGAATACTATACGGAGACTATTTCAGTATAACCATGTTAGATCTGCGTCTGCAGTGTGAAGTTAAAGGAATAACATGATGGATACGTGGATCTCAAACGGAATTTTGATGAGTCTGAGAAAAAATATAATATCTCTTACCCAATGAATTGACAACAGAAGATAATTCCAGCTTGGAAGCACGAGATCATTTTGTTACTGAAAATCGACTCATATTTTTATCAAGTCGTTACTTTCAAAGCTTTGAGAATTCTTATAAGAACGCATCGCAGATAAATTGAATGGTCTACAGAAATAACTATTCATACGTACCTGAGCTTTGCCTAGTTTCACATTACAACTTTTCATATCAATACTCAATATCGTTATTACACTTTCTGACCAATAACAGTATTGGTTACACAGCTTCATAAAAAAGTAGTCAGCTCAAGAAACCAGAGTAGGTTTTTCCTACGTTTTTGAGGTCGCTAAATACAAAGCTGGGGTCGATTTGGCTCCATCATGTCACGTTTTGTCCCTAGTCTCAAAAAACATGAAAAATCGTTGATTTCAGGTGAAGATTTTTGGGAGCCTACTCTGATTTCTGGAGCTGACAACTTTTTTTTTGTGGAGCTGTGTTATCAATTTATCTCCAGCTCTTGTGATACCGTTATCTGAATTTCAGCACAGAAACCAACTACAGCCCCAGATGATCGCTCAGTATCATGAGTTTTTGAGACGATTTTTACATGTATTCTGCTTCATTGCTAGATCGATTAATCAATGCTATTTCTCCTGTGAATGTATTCAATCTTCATCAGTCAAGGGCAATTTTTCTAGCCAATATAATGAAGGCAAAAAATTTGGCAGCGGTGGGATTCGAACCCACGCCTCCGAAGAGACTGGTGCCTTAAACCAGCGCCTTAGACCGCTCGGCCACGCTACCCCATGAACCTATTTTAGAAACTCACTAACAAATCGATTATTGATGCAAAAATTTTCATAAATTCTACGAAGATTCCGCTGTTATAAGTTTTTCATGGGAAGTTTCTCCCAAGAAGGTAATTGTACATGGAAAAAATCGTTGGTTGATCATTCTCATGCTGATTCAGTTTAAGCAAATTAAGAGCTTTCATATATCTAATGAATCATTTATATGGAAATTCATCATTTGAATATTTTACTTTGTGGTCTGCCCTGGCATAAGTTAATCACTCAAGTTTCACAACTGATTCAAACAAAATAGAATTATGCATCTGTTGAATTTTTTTCTTATTCTAGTGAAAGTGTTACTAGATGAGTAGTGTAACTTTTTGGAATTATAAGTAAAGATGCAAATTTAACTAATTGTGCAGATACAGATGTCTTAGATATTAACCCTGTATCTCTGCATCAAAATTCTTTTGATTAACAATCGACGCGATAACAACTGTCTGTCAGTCCACCTCTCGTATCATTCATCTCTTGCACTTAGAGCACGATGTACGCAATCAAGAGATAGACTCGTCAAATCTATTTAAAGCGGGGAGTGCATCGCTGGAGCGAAATAGAAAAGTAACGACACGAAGCTCAAATTAAAACAAACAAAGCTCGGCATCGAGCGCCACGAGTCCAACACGTGCTTGGTGTCGGTCGATGAAACTGTTGAGTGCCGGTCGACCCTTCTCTTCCCTGACAAAAAGCATCGGCATCAAAGTATGAAAAAATAGATTGGGACAGTCAGTTTTACCGAGTGTTGAAGGAGAGTTTCGTTCGATCCTTTGTAGAATAAAATGTTGAGACATGGGCATGGAGTACGTGAGATAAACCTGAATTTAACTAGTCGTCATAAATTAGCCAGTATCATCAGTATCTAACAGACGACTAGTATGTAAGCCGAAAAAAGTTAGAGCATGAGAAAAGCACTGTACGATATTTTCCAACTTTTCTTACAGTTGATCTGATAGCGTTATGATAGATCTGTGTGATAAACGTTTCTCGTATTTAAGTATCAACAATTCAAATAATTCGGCTGTTGGTGGATCGAGTATGTCAAATCTACCGTTTTTTACAAGACTCTCACCACTTATTTATTCCAACTTCATAACTTTTCAGAGATGAGCTATTAGTACGGGATCATGATTTACATTAATGCTGCAGGTACTTTTTGTGCCTGATAATCGACCGAGAACAGGCGTGGTTCTCTGTTGCAAAAGGTCAAAAGATTAATGTTGGGTTGAAGTTTGAGAGTTTTTTTATCTTGTAATTTTGTATTAGTCCCGTTTTTCTAGCATTTTCAAAATATTTCGAAACGATGGACAAATGTCAAGATCAACTTTGTTCCATCTTAATGTGAAAGCGTCGACAGTCTTTGAGCTTGGTATATTATGTCTAGAATACGTGGCGTTTGTGTGATTTCTTAGCTTGGAACCTCTCTTTAGATCAATTTTTTTGGGTTTCAAACAACTCTCAAATTTATTCAGAAATTTATCTGAGGTTGGAATATTTTATAATGATCTGTATACAAATACACTCTGTATATTTACCATTCGGCTTTGCTCTAAAAAAAATGTTTGATGAAAATAATTTTCAGCGGTCCGCCGTCATTTATCACTTATTCCTCTAAATGATTTTCGATCAATTTTTCAATTTATTTTTCTTCCGATAAGGAGAAATGTAATGGAATGAAATATTCTTCTATCTTACGGGAAGAAAGTGACGGTATATTGTAACCTTTGATCCATGCTAGAACTTGTTTATCTAACGTCAGCCGACTCCAAATGTCGTAAAATACGTTTGCCTATTCAGTCAGTTCACGGTTAAGTCGTAGAGCTCGTCACGAGGAAAATCGTTTCAACCCAAATAACCCAAGCCAAATCTGGAGCAGGTAGCGTCAAACTAACTAATAGATCCGTGGCATAACCGAAAAAATACCCGTATTTTTTCTTTTGTCACTTGCGATTGTTTATAACGTGTTATTTAAACAAATTGTGCTGACTACGTTATCTCTGAAAACGATGTATACCATTCTATTTCACGCAAATATTTTTCAGCTCTGCCTCGGATCCAATTGTTAGTTTTACGGTATGTACCTACTCCAGATTTGCCTTCTATTCAGTCATCAAAATTATAAATATTCATTTGAATTTCTCACATTAAGAGAGCCACTTTAGTGGCCACCATTGTTCTGCAAGGTACAAGCAGCTTAGCGTTTTAGGACTTGTAACTGTCTCGTTAATACAGCGGTGCTTTGTTCGCTATTATTGTCTGAAGCTTTAAGGGATGATATGGGTGTTAAACACTCACTGCATGACAAGAACGCTTCAAATATTGACCAGACTAGCGACAATCAAGCGTGGCAAACTCGACTGCTGATGAGTTGTCTTGGCCCATTATTATCCAACAGGGCATTTCTGTTTACGTGAGCCTGAGTACCGTGAGTGTAGTTCCTGTATAATGAACAGAACGGGTGGGTATTGTGTAGTCACTTTGTTGATTGATTAACGCGTAATGAGCAAGCTTTGCAGAATCTAATGATGTTCGGATTTTTTTGGAGCGTGATAAGGGCGTCGAGAATTTATTAGTGTGAAATTTGCAGTTTGAGATTCGGGAATAATGAGAATAGTTATGTTGATATTCACTTCACACTCTGAATGAGATTCATGAGATGATTGCAATAAAAATGTTATAAGTGTATACGTGTATAAGTGTAATCTATAACATCAAAAATATTACATCTGTATAAAAATTGGAGTAATTAGATAATTAAAATATTTGTTCCGCGGAGGAAATTAATGAAAAAATATGAAGAGGTCTCACGCACCGAGTGCTATTGAGTAGATTTTCAAGTAGATTGACGCCGAGAGTAGTCAGACGTAATCGTGTGATCTGTTCTTGGATCAAAATCCTTTTCATTTTCTTCGTTTTCTTCCATTTTTTAATGATCTTGCTGGGAATTGGATACTGCTATGATGATCAAATGAATGAATACACGCACGTTTTTCAAGCAATACCCGAGGATGACTCACGGAAGAGTTTCGTCGAGCGAGTACCAATGGTTAACTGATTTCAAAGGACCCCACCCAAAACCTAGCTCAATGATTTGGGTCCTGGTGAAATTGGCTTGAACTTCAATGTAATAATTATAATCTAATATAATATATATGCATAATTATAATTCATCATTTCTTGATCAAAAGTTCAAAGAGGAAGTTTTTGAGAAAAGTAACTCAAAAGTCATGGAAAATAAAGGTTACAGATTGGTTAGATCAAGTGATACATGGAGTGGTGAGTTCCCCGAGATCCCAGTGCCATATAATATTATGACTGGAAAAAATGTGCCCAGACTAGTTACATTTAAGAGGTGGATTAAATAGGATTCGCATGTTATGAATTTAAATCGGGATTTGATGATTTGCTTGCAGTGATATTTCCATGTGAAATAGGAAAACTAAATGTGATTTAGGGTAGACAATCCTTCTGTAATGTCTTATTCTTTTTCATTTGTAATGTCATATAATGCGATGGTTGGTAATTTTGGCTGGACACCAAAACCGTCAATGATAACCGTTCATCTCATCTCGATACAGGATCTAAGGGTCGAACTCTTCTGGCTCCTTGTTACCAAAAGTAATCCCTAGACTTCTACATCTTCTTCTTGTTTTGATTTTGCTCAAACGTGGATTTTCCTGTTGATAACTTAGTGCGTGTTTTGTGTGTGCGTATTTACGTATGTATTTTTATTATTTATGTCGACAAAACTTTAACGGCAGAGAATGAACCATATTTCAAATATTGTGTTATAAAAAATTACCATGGAATACTAACGGATACCGGGAATACTCAGGATTACCAAAGATTACAAAACATTTTCGAAAGAATACTTGGGAATTCTTCAGTGAGTCACCTGATGACAATACCGGTTGTCAGCACATGATAGTATTTTGGAAGAAATTCCTTCTCACACTTTTTCCAAATCTAATGGAAAACAATATTTTCGGACGTTTCATATATTTGTCTACAAATACTGTACAAACATGAATATTCCACGGCACCATATTAATAGAAAAATATCAGCGATCATTTTCAATGATAACCCTCCGACGATACTTCAATCACATCGGAAAAAATCTAACAACCCTTCACGGATTGGTAACAATATGGTGTTTACCCCTAATGCGAAGTTCATTGAAAAGTCCCAATTACAAAAAGCACTCGTACATTTTGCAGAGTCACCCTCGCATGTTCCTCGAATTCGTCGCGTGTCGCCCCCAAAAGGGTCAAGCTGCGATGGGCAAGATCCTCGACACGTGTACGTTATATCAGGTTGTTTTCTCACGTTCACGCGTGAGCTTACGGTTATTTCTTTTTACATCTCTCCGGCCGGCTTATGCAAAGAACGTGTGTGAAAGCAAGAGGAAAAAGGGACAAAGTTTCACGCTGAGAATTTTCTAATAAATTTCTGCCTTGCAGTCATGTGGCAACATACTTTTTCTCATTTCGAATAGGTTGGAGAGTGTCCTATCACCTGAGAATTTGATCAGACAATAGTATATCATGCAACCAGTGCGTGAAATTTCAAAGACGTGTGTGGACGTGTCCATGAATGGTCGGTGGAGCCGGCGACGAATGCTACACGTTCACACGAGTGATCAAAATTTGGCGCGCAGTCGAATACGATAATTTATGTTATGAGTGTTCGTTCAAAGGACATTTAAAAAATGCATTAGTGCGTGAAATGCCATTTCACGCACCGAAAAACATAGAGAGTATATTGAATAGTGACTATTCCTGTATTTTATGCTGATTTGTAAAGAATCATTCAAATTCGCGAAAAAGCTTAGGAGATTCAAATATGTAGTTATAAATATAAATAAAGTAGTATTAGAGCTTTTGCACCTCCAAAAAATGGATCTTTTATGTTTAAAAAACCGTTGCCCTTGGCAGGAATTTGCGGAAATTCATCAGGAGTCAGAAGGCACTGCAAGAATCGACCATCAAAAATCAGGCCCGATGCGTTATACTCGATATAAAATATAGGTAGGCGTTACATACGTGGCAGTGTTACCTACGTACTGTCTCACGTAAATCATTTATACAAATCCACTCAACCCATTTCTCTTCATTAACTTTTTCTACTTTTTTATGTTCCTTTTTTCTCTAGTTCCCAATAACTTATTTGCACTTTACTTTTCTCTTTTGCATTATATAGTTTTATTCACCTATATATCATTAGAGTAATAACTATTTCAAGACAATGTATTTATAGATCGTATACTTTCTATCGATATTTTGATGTACATACAAATCGAAGATATTTGCAACAAAAATTTCCTTCGTGCGATAAAAATAATTTTAACATTTTCATAGGGGATGATAATTATTCTTGTCTTTCTCAAATATGTTCATCATCTTTTGTTTGTAAAATCCATATTGTGCTGAGGCAATTTGTAATGTGATATGCATATTAGAGGAAAAAAACTTTTATGTTCTAACAAATTTATCAGCTGCTTGGTTTCCAATCCTTCCTATTGACCATAACTCTTAATAATTCAGTTTTTTCGTACTTTTACAATGAATACTTATCATCTCATGAAACATCAATTCGAGAGATTCTGTCCGAAAGTCGAACAAGAATTTTGATGGGCGTATTCCAGTATGCTGACAAACACACCTCAATATTACAGTTGAATTTCTCATCTAGAAATGAGCGACAAGGTTCCTCCACACATATTCCACATTCTTACCATATTTCTGGAATGGAATATTTAGCGAAGAATTTAATTCATATTCGAAAGCCATTCATCATCTGCCTTCACTTGTTTAAAAAACCAGGCTTGTAAAGAAAGTGTGAAAGTAATCATTTAAGCTCAATTTAAGTTTGCGAAACAATACTTTAATGCATTAAAGGAAATTGTCCTCAGCATTTTCTTTGGTGTTGAGCAATTTTTTTTTGTATCACTGACGCTCGAAACCCCGAATCTTGCAACCTTTCTATCATGTTTTTTTTCTCCACAACGAAGGCACGAGAATGCGAATAAATCTGCGAGCCCGAGCTGCTTCGTAACGCCTCGTATAAACTTCATACGAGGGAACAGTGCCGGAGAATTACTGCACACCTGCACGTTATCCGGACTGTGCTTATTTTTCACTTGGAATACGTGGTTCTCTTGCGTGCGAGACAGAATGTCGTTAGTCCGAGTCGGGATGGGCGGGAAAAAAATAGAGATGTTCACAAGCTCCATAGGTATGTATGGGGAAAACTGTGGAAAAGTAAATGGAAGAGTGGGACGTGCTTTATTTGTAAGAAAAACATTCTAATTTGTCAACTGTTCAATGACTTACATTTTCATTCATGAGCATTTACGTCTGAACTCATTTTTTGAAGTTTTGATTAAGTTTGCTCCAAGAATTTGGTGATGCTTAGCATTTAATTACAACAAATACCCATGTAGAACATTCATATTTTGTCATGTAATGACACTATGATGTAGTAACAATGGTTCTACTCTCAAGTATTTATATAGAAACACATTAGACTCTCGTATTGATTGATCTTGAAATGAGATGTATTTGAATCAGAAATGTGAGTGTAATCAATTACGTATTTATCATCTGCTCGTGGTATTTTCGATTTTTCTTCCTATAACTTTTATTGTTGAATCAATATGATTTTACTCTTCACAAGACATCTCTCATAGGAAATAAATGCGTATAATAACAGTATTTTAACCCGAATGATTTTGTAAATGTGAGAAAAATGAGTCGAATAAACGGGTGGAAGAACACCGCCTTCTCGCAGTCAAAATTAGATTGACCTACCCTTTATAATCGTAATGAAAAGTGTAACAATCCTCTACAATAATCGGCTTGTTATTTCTCCTTTGATTAGTAATTCAAGAAATAATATTAGGACAAAGGAATGATTATAAGTCTAATGAGAAATTGAGCAATAACCAATCATATCGGTATTACTATTGTAGAATCTAATTCGAATTACTCGGGAATTTTCATCAACACTCCAAGTTCCAATATCCATACGAAATCTATCGATATGACGAAGAACGGTATATCTTCATCGAATCGATAGATTTACAGCCCATAACGTGGCTATCTGATTGATGAGCTGAGAATTACGGGAGCGTATTGAAGGAGCCGTTTCCGCACCATTACCCCATGGTAATTAGCATCTGATAAACACGGCCAAGCTCAACAGGCGTGGGCGTCATTCTCTCGTGCACCGCTAATCAAAGATGGTATAGGGGCGAGCTTGAGTTGGATAAGGCATGTTTGAGATGCTCCCCAGGGTTATACGTGCACACAGCCACCTGGTAAGCGCCACTATCCTTGATGCAACCGCTCGAGTGCCGTAATAGCAGTATTAATAATATATCGAAAGTAGCCGACTGTAGTCCTCGCGTTCATCAGGGAGAATATGCGCTAGTCCAGGCAACATTACATCTCGTTGAGAATTGAGAGAGACCGGGAGTACACTCCGGGAAAATACGCATCCACTATCTCCTTATTAAGAATAACATGACGTACTCGGATGGAATTTTTAATTCAATTCTGCTCGAGTGGAAAGGAGGGTATATATAGCTCATGCTCTTTCTTAGAACGAAGTGGAGGTTCACGAAGAATAGCTCATCCAATCCATTTGAATGAGAACGCACTATAATGAGAGCGAATAGTTATCAAAAATTCATCAGCTTTGAAATATTATTCTTCTGGCATTATTTGGAATAATGTACACTATTCGATCATGCTGATGTAGGGGAAAATGTAATCCGTCCAGGAACTGAGCAGCGTAAATTTACCTTGCTGAATATTGCAGTCACGTCGACGAAATATTTCAAGCTAATAGCCAATCAATAATCGTCTTATCGTCCTCTACTCGGGGAGCAAGTAGACTGCACGCGAAAATGCAGTGGAGTGATTCGTTAAACACAGCGACACTGATGGATTTCGCGCGTCGCCGCGATAAAAAAAAAACTTCTCGCGTGACAGCGGGCCGATTCCCCAAGACGTCAATGAATTTTCGCGTGAACTCGAGCGAGGGAAAACAAACGGCCCCGAGAGCTGCACCAACTGATCGATCTCCCCTTCGAGACAATATGGAATGTTGTTCTTAGATTACATAAGTTTTTTTCCACCGTGTTGGAAATCTCATTTCCTCCGGTTATCGGCAAACATGGGATAGAAAAGATGGTCGCGTCTTGTTGCAAGTAAGCTCGTGTATCTTTTCACGGTTTGATTGTTTGAATTAGAACATTGTCATATAGATTCACACTCGTTTTTATTTTTCAAATTTATTTTTCAGCCAAGGTTTCACACCTTCCCAGTTTTGGGTGAATTTACAAAAATTATACAAGAATTATAAAATTATTTCAAATGAGTATTGTCCGGTAGAAGCAAAACTTATTAAGAAAGTGATTTCATACACCACCTCAAGCTACTTAACAGATAATCAAGTACAGAGTACGAGATCCGTGTTCAAATCTTTCCAAAGAAACTCCCCCCCCCCCCCAGAGGTAATATTCACAAAAAATGTTATTTCCCATAAAACTTGCAAAAGAAAAAATAGCGTCTAAGTAGGATTTGTACCCACGATGTCTTGTCATTTCAGACAGGGTATCTTACCAACGTAACCGTCAGGCGTCGTAAGTCCTCCACAACCCTCAGAAATCAATTAATTTTTTACTCACCAATGAGTGAGCTACTCAAGCATGATTTACTGTTTTATTTCGTGAATATTATCTCTGGAAGGAAAATTTTCTTTGGAAATAACTTAAGAGTGGTAACATCTTTGTATCTGATAGCAGGTCGAGAGGATCATTCATAGATTCACTTTCTTGATAAAAAATACAGAAATAAAAGTATCAACTATTTATCCGGAATCCTTTGTATGATATTTTCAAAGTCGAGTCAAATTCTTAACTATTTTTTCATAAGTATATTGCAATTATAATGAAAATCGTCTTCTCATAAATCAAAGAGAAGTTTCGATTTATCAGTCGTGCAATGTGTCCGCAGATGTGGCTGTACACCATTGAATTCATTCTGAAACATTTATTTATTATTTTGTGAAAGTCAATATCTAAAAAAAACGATTCATATGTACATATACATATCGAATTATTTATTTGATAACCTACCTTTTTTCTAATTATTGGAATAAGAAGAAACAAATAGTTCATAATAATTCTGATAGCTTAAAATATTCAACTTCTCTTTGAACTAATAACGAATTTCAAATTAGTGAGAACTATCGATTGAAAATAACTTTTAAATTCCGATATAATATTATACAATCTCACATAAAATTATGAAGAGATTCTATTGGGAAGCAAATTAGAAACTACACTTAATTTATACAGAACATATATCGAGCATTTTCCTCTTGAAAGTTCCCTCTCTTATGATATATTGATATCAGTTTTCATAATTTTCTTAATTAGCACACCCTCAAGAGGGAAAAATGAGAGTGTACGAAGCAGATCTGAATGCATCTGGCTTTCATAAAAAAACGTATTTGATGAAAAATTTTGCCCGAATATCTCTACTGAAAAAATAGCTAGCCTAATTATTTCCGTTTGGATGAAAGAGTTATGAAAGTTATTCAAACATGGTTAGAGGTTGAACGAATGCTCAACTCTGAATATGTTTCACGAATTAAAAACCTCCCCACTACTCGTTAATATTTGAATAGAGTAAAAACAGCTAATAATGAGAAAATTTCAACCGAGAATGATTTACAAGTACCTAAACTCGTCAGATTCAATTGTTCGCAGAAATAGTTTTGCTGCACGGGACTTTTCTCTACTTCAATATTCACACCAAGGTCAATTCCTTGCATATTTTACAAATGACATGCTTGAACTAACCGTACTTTATCACATTTTCCCCTTACTCATTCCCGCAAACCCAAAATGATAAACAGAGCTCTGAGAGATGAAGAAAGAGCGAATACGCGTCAGTAAAGAAAGGAGGAAAAGAAATCTCGTGACCCTTCGTTGCCTTGTTTTTTTCTGCTCCACTTGCGTGAATAACAGAATCGCAGTTTGTTTGCAGCTATAGACGCTCTTAGCGCACAGGTAAATGGATAAATGACTCCACAAACGATGGCCCTCAAGAAGTTGCGCATTCATACTTTCGCATCCATTCTCGCGTGACTTTGCACACATTATTCTGCTCACGCACCACTTTCCTTTTTCTTCTGTCTGGCAAAAAAAAAATACAACCTACGACGTTATCGAAAGAGGAAAAGATGCGAGATTGATTGGGTGGGTTATTCTGAGGATCAAAGAAACTTCTGATTTATCCATCCCAATTCTACTGTTTTTTAATCGATTTGATTGTACAGATTCACAGAAATAAGTTATCCTTACTATACAGTAGGCTAAACTGCCCAATAGAACAAATGACGTGAGTCATTATTTATCAGCTTCCAGTTCTAATTATATCTCTTCAATAATACTAATCTGATAATCCATAAATAATGATTTCAACCATTACAAATATTCTTCATATATTTACAATCATCAATATTTGCTCCTGATTATTATATGAAGACCATGAAAGTTAGAGACAGTCTAAACGTAGTGAGACGAGGGGTCAAGAATCTTATCAAGTTTTTTGTCTATGCATCTTAGCATGGAATGGAACAAACGACGAGCAGGAATGTAGAGAAAAATATGATGTTTCATGCCATGTGTGTAGCTCAAATTTCACACTGTAATGAAGTTTCATTCATCGTAAGAATCTCTTTTTTCAATTCTCAATCTCATGAAAATATATCTTCTCTAAACAATTATTAATTCTAGTCATTCATGTTTACTCTAGTGACAAGGAGAAAATAGCACATTTGAATTCCTTGGGAAATTATTACTCTTGAGGAATGAGTTCAATGAATAAAAATATGTTGATGTCACATCAATCGACGTTTAATTCTTCCCGGAGACTACCCATCAGAAAAAAATTGATTCTGTAGGAATGCAAATTTTCCTTTCTAACTGTTCACCTGTGAACAAATGTAAATCCATGATTGTATTCCAATGGATCAATTCATTAGGAGAGCGGTATAAACGTGTTGATCTGTGGTGTATACGTGGAGAATGATTATATAGTTTGGGTGCATGCAAACTTCCTTTGTGTTCCAATGCAGCTCACTACTGGCTTTCGTATTTGGAAACTCTTGAGGGACAGTTTCACGACAGGATCGAACATCACTTTGTTGAAACAGCTGAGTGTGTCTCTGTGGCACTGCAGACGCTTTAGTTGAAGCATCGTGCCCGTATGGGCGTTTGCATTTTGTCCGAATAAAGGCTGTTTCCTGGGAAACTGCAGAAGCACTGTACTGCAGGACATCAAATATAGCCACGTTACTGTGATCAAATAGCTTTACCCCTATCTCCTGAAAATATCACAAAATTTGATTTGGTCACGGCGATAAGCCTGCTGAATCAAAGTTACAGACTTCTTTTAGAACAAAAGTCTCCTTTCCACTAAAAATTACTTTCCTCCTCTATTTCTGGTCAATCATGAACAAAATAATTGACTCAATATGTCTCCAACCCCGTTTTTTTATTTATATCACGATATAAATATGTTTATAAATCAAAAATTAATCGAATATATTTTTTATTTTGTTCACAGAAGGAAAGTAACACAACAGCGGCTTCCTGTATTATAAGAATGTAATCAAAAGTTTATTTTGATGCAGAATGGATTCAGAGCTATATTTAATTCGATTCTTGATTGGTAACTCATTAGTATGATCAGAAGCACGGCAGATGTTCCTCGGTGCACCGGCTACACGTGAAGAAAAAGACTGTTGTAATTTGAAATTCAAAAACGTGTAGTGCACTTCAGGAGTCTTTAATTTGACCAGCTCACAAGCATTCGCCGTGCTTGCATTCTCTTCTGTAATTACAAAACTGGCGGAACCGAGTCGGAATCCATCGAAAGTTTGCCGGGGAGAAGCCTCGAGAAAGTCACTGGTTAAAACGAACAGCCAGTGCAGCAGAGTAGCGGCTGCAGCCCGGCCGCTCATCCATTACAATGAACAGCACCTCAAGAGGCCTGTACGAGTTCGGTGAAAATGGCAGCCAGCACAACATGTCCATCCTCTTGGACTGTGACGCGGATATGCCTTTCATCTCGCTACTGCATCAGATCCTCTACACCCTCATCTGTGTAATCGGGCTCTGCGGCAATACCCTCGTAATCTATGTGGTGTTGCGCTTCTCCAAAATGCAGACTGTCACTAACATCTACATTGTCAACCTAGCTATTGCCGATGAGTGTTTTCTCGTCGGTATACCGTTCCTCGTGACAACCATGAGTCTAGGGGTGTGGACCTTCGGTAAGTTCATGTGCAAGGCATACATGACAACTACCAGCATAAACCAGTTCACGAGCAGCATATTCTTGTTCATTATGAGCGCCGACCGCTACGTAGCCGTGTGCCACCCAGTCGACTCGAATAAAATACGCACTCCCTTCATCTCGAAGATGATCTCGCTCAGCGCCTGGATAACCAGCGCCGCCTTCATGATTCCAGTATTTCTCTATGCTAACACGATGGACACACCCACCGGGCCCAGCTGTAATATATATTGGCCGGACGACCACGGCGGCCAGACTACCTTCACCATGTACAGCTTCATTCTTGGGTTCGCCATACCCCTCGCTTTTATCATGGTATTCTATCTGCTGGTCATTAGAAAGTTAAGGACAGTTGGCCCGAAGAACAAGTCCAAGGAGAAGAAGCGATCCCATCGTAAGGTCACCCGACTCGTGCTCACAGTCATTACTGTATACGTAATCTGCTGGTCACCATATTGGCTGACGCAGATGGCACTGATTTACACCGAGCCGAACCAGTGCCAGTCGGGAGTGACGGTGACTATATTCCTGCTTGCAGGTTTTCTTAGTTATTCCAACAGTGCAATGAACCCGATACTCTACGCTTTTCTCAGCGACAACTTCAAGAAGAGTTTCATGAAAGCTTGTACTTGCGCCGCCGGCAAGGACATCAATGCGACTCTGCACATCGAGAATAGCGTGTTCCCACGCAGAAACAAGACCAACACCGAAAAAGCGCAGTCGAATAAACAGGTGGCGTCCAATAATTCGAAAAACGACGTGGAGGACGAAGAGAATGAGAGGGGATTCCTGATCAGCAAAACGTCCACGACGACCATGACAATGACGTCGCGCTCAAACATAACTGTTACAAGTGAAGTGCGGGATCCAACGTGTCAACAAAAGGACAAAGACTCTCTCAAAAATGGCACCCAGATGACTCTTACTCAGGTGTAGACTTACTTTTAACGGATCTGACTGGAGTCTATAATTTTGTAAACATTCATTGAACCGAGGGATCAAGTGGATGAAATTTAGTGACGATTGTATGAACATGGTGAAATTGAACACTTCATGATGTGTGCGAATGCATGTGCATTGAGTTTTACGTTGGTAAAATTGTACAATGATTAAAATTGTTATTAAACCATGTTTTATAAATAGGAAAATGAACCCAAGTGAACAATTTGTGTAGTGACAAGATGATGTATATTTTTGAAAATCCCGAGACTAAAGATTATGGTTTACTTGAAAAACGATCCATGACTATTTTCCAATGCTTTGAATTATAATTTTTCCTCGTTTTCTTCCATCCATTAATTTTTTATCTTGTTATATACTTTTTATATTCATCTAACATCCCAATCGTTAAGAAAAATCTTTGAAAAATAAGTTATCTAGGATAGAAATTCGTTTTGGTGAGAAACTTTTATGGAACAGAATAAGACGAGTGCGCTGAAGCGTTTTCAAGAATTGTCAATTTTCGCCTGAATTCACGAAGTATTCGATTAATATATAAGTCTTGTAATTAGCCTAACTGAATACAATTCGACGTTTTAAAATACTTTTTGTGAGATATATAAAGTCATCTATAATATATCATTGTCGAATCCTTTTCTGGATACTGCAATTTGTCAATGGATAAAGTGTATATATATCGATGGCAGTAGGGTTAGATCAAGAACATCCGAAGTTACATTTCACAATTGTTGAAATGTACAGTTCTCTTTGTGATATCGGTAAAAAGTATATTGAATTTATTCATAAGCAACAAACGAAAGAAGAAAAATAGATTTATGTGGGTCTCCTATTACAATGGGTTCATAAAAGAACGGAAAACTTCACGGCTGCCGAAAACCCTAATCACAACTCATTTCTGTTAAGGAGAAATTTATACTCAATATTCTTGCATATGAATCAATATCAGAGTTGATTATTTATTTTATAAAACGTATGTTTGATGTCAAATACTTCTATAGTGGACACGATCTGGAGATAAGTTGCTCTACATAAACGGAATAAACAATTATTGAAGAAATTGCAAACGCAATGTTAATCTATCCAGTACTTCTTCGTCAGGTAAAATAAGCTTATGCTAAAGAGACTTGAAACGTAAAATATTGAGCACAAATAATCCACTTTGTCTAATATTGTGTCTGCTTGCATCCTATTGTAGCCGCTTCTATATGGAAGTATACACTGAATAAAAAACATGAATAAACAAAGTTTATGAGAGGATTGAGACCACTTTCATCTCAACAGCGCATACTCGACTAAAGAATCAGCGGCGTAAAAAGGGAAAACACAACAGTATGTGATATCGCGAACACTGAAAAAATGAGGCCAAATTCGTGCAGCGAGTATCAAGTATAGACTACGTGATCATGGGTAATGTAATATTAGTTGTTTGCTCGCGCATGGATTCGTGAGCGTGATGAAAATTTGACGTATAGTTGAGATAGAACATATATTCTGCTTTCACTTCGACTATTACGGAAAGAATTGTCCATTCTGTATCCATTATAGACTCTAGTCAATAACATGACAGAAAATATCTACGAGGTTTGTCCCAGATGACCAATTATGATAAAACTGTGCGAGATGGTTTGGATCTCCAAAAGAGTCCATGTATACAGCTATTGGAGTTTAGTTTTCGATTTTTCAGAGATATTCGTGAATCGTTCTTTATTTTATGCATGTACAATGCATATGCACATGCATGATCCCATAGGTATCGGAGAAATTATTTGTATAATCTGCAAACTTTTCTTTGAATTCTATCAATTGAAATATGTAAATAAAAATATACTCTATAAACCACTCAGATAGTTGATTAGAAAATCTGTCCGAACATTCCGGACATATTTTTCATTTATATCTTGTATTGTGGAATATGAGCCCAGCTCTAGTTTTCAGATCTTCAAGATATGTGGAGATATGAGAATTCCATTTCTTTCTCGGGTATTGAAAAATGCAAAGAAATTAATTGTTCGGTGCGTACGAAATAGACATTTTGACCCGATTTCGACTTGGGAATTTATGATTCAGTGTCTAAACTTTATTTTGACAAATTATCGTCAAAATTGAGAACGGAATTCATATGATAACGTCGTTATGGCTCTCTACTTTGAGTATTTTCATACTTTTATAAATACGGGGCATAGAATATCGAAGTTACAGCAAAATAGCCCATGTATAGACGATTCACTGCTATAGGTGACTCACTAAAATAATTTCTTTGTTTTAATATACATTATGTTCTATTTATGAATGCTTAAAATATGCACAGTTTCAAAAATGACTTGAGACGTTTCAAGTGATAACTATGATTTCAGTCGCAACTTTTTTTTAAAAAAATAATGAAATTAAAAGACGCATTGACCAGCATACAAAATCGATTAAATTCGAAAACATCTCCAAAATGCGAAAAATAATAAGAATAGAACCTTGGAGCTAACTTGAGTTGGAGTTGTAAAACAAAATTGTTTAGTGGGTCACTTAACATAGAAATACCTATAAATATATGAAGTGTATACGTCGTACGATATACCTTCGAATCACGATACATTATTCATTTCTTTGGCGCATTCAGTTACCGGGGGTGAAGGTTTATGGAGGTGGGATAGGTTTTTTCATCTGCGGTACGAACAGAATATCTGTTGATATTTCTAACGTACGGTAAATAACTGTAAAGAGAGAAAGTGAATATACACGATTTATGGAGCTTTTTGTTAAAAAAGTACTAAAAGGTATTTTTATGTTGTTTCTATATATTAAAAAAGGTTATCCAATTATATCATCTTTATGTTTAATAGAAAACTATCAACTACTATAGATACATTATAAAGCAACTATTTTATATACGAAATGGAACATGATTTTTAGAGAATTTATTAAATTTAAGCTGCTCTTAGAAGCTTGATCCAAAACAAAGAAGATCACTACATGAATTGAGTTTCACAGAAATCATAAATACACAGGTATGGAAATTCATTTTTCTTGAAATATTAAAGGTTGCTCTTTGTATAAAAATTCAGGAGCTCAGTAAAGATATTTGACTATAATACAAATACAAGAGTGAAAAAGTGAATGAAGTGAAGATTTGAACACGCAGAAGAAAGTGCGTGAGAACGTGTACTTTACTTACATATTAGCCGAATATAAATTCTGAGATAACATCATTGAATTAAAAAAGTATACATTTAAGAACTAGTGTTGTAGATGAAAGAAAACTGTTTGTTAGTTTTACAGTAGAGTTAAGAAATTATGAAGCTGTTGATACTTATCCGCACGGTCCAAGGAGTTATCCACATGAATAAGATTATCCGATAATGCGATTCTCCATGTAAAGTATTTCCTGTATCATATACTCACAACTTCAACTTCAACGTAGGTTAAAGAGATTGTAAAATATCGATGGTACTGTTTATAGTCGTTCCGTTTCTCCAAAATAAGCATAGTCACTGTTCTATTCATTGCAAACAAATTGTTCAATATCTTGCGAAGCTTATTGATATAGGTAATGAATAGAATGCCGTACTTAAAAATTCGTAAAAAATATATGCCCGTTCGAGATTTTTGTATGAAGAATTCATTGTATTGTGGTTGAATAATTTATTCAATTATGAGAATCGTGCTATTTTTTTCAATAAAAATAATTATTTACTAGCTCTAGCTTTATCTTAAAAAAACCTGATATCACTACTTGCTCCTAATTTATCATAAACATAAACGTATCTCACAAGGCCATCTTGGAATTAGATATTCTCATAACACATTTTCACACTTATTATAACATTCATAAACTAAGAAATCTGCAAAGAGGATAACGATTTGAAGTTATGGGAATTCTAATACGTCACGTTCTTGCACCGTATTATTGCTTTCTCAAAGAGAAAGCTTTGTAACGGGGTAAAAATCGACCCACCGAATCGGACTTCGGGACCTCGATTTTCGTAATCTACGGGTCGAAAAACATGGAAATCCGAAAATGTCTGTATGTATGTACGTACGTATGTACGTACGTGCACTTTTTTGTCGTACGATAACTTTCGAAGAAATTGTCCGATCGTCCTGAAATTTCGCACACAGGTTAGTCGCTACAAAATCTCGGTCGAGTTCAATTTTCAGCCAAATCCGTTGTTTATTTCTCTAGCAACCGTTGTTAACGTGTTTTTGATAAAAGCTCCAAAAATCATCATCAATGCACGATGGGTCTCCAATTCTTTCGACGATCGATGAGAATCGATAAGACATTCATTTTGGAACAACCATTGTTTATTCTCTTAGCAACCTTTGCTATGGAGATACAAAATTCAGCTTCAGACTGACTTTTTTTTTGTCGTACGATGACTTTGGAAGGAATAGTCCGATCGTCCTGAAATTTTGCACACAGGTCGGTCTCCGAAAGATGTGAACGTGTTTAGCAGCATCCGTTGTTTATTTCCATGGCAACCGTTGCTATCGTGTTTTTGATAAGTTCCCATATAATTCATGATAAATGATCATTTGGCTTTGTATATTTATGGGATTCTATGAGAATCAAAGAGACATTTCCCGTAGAAACCATTGTTGATGTCTCTAGCAACCGTTGTTTATATCCCTTGCAACCGTAACTAGGGAATGGAAAAAGTCAGTTGCAGGTCCATTTTTGGAACTGTTGATGACTAAGAAGTAAGAACATCGAAGCTCAGACGTTTACCATAGCAGCTGTTGTTTAAGTCCTTAACAACCGTTACTATGGAGTGGGAAAAGTCAGTTTGAAGTCCATTTTTGAAACTGTTGATGACTACCCTGTTGAAAAAAATCGACTGGATTTCCAGCTGTATTGCACTGGATTCCAGCTGGATTTACGCTGGATTTTGACTGGATTCATGCTGGATTCCAGCTGGAAACGAAAAATCCAGGTGAAGTGATGCAGGGAAAATCCAGTGAGTTTCCCGAATAATCCAGCTGGATCCAGAGATAATCCAGCTGGATTCTACTAGAATTAGGGTTATATCGTTATTATAGATCCAGCAGATTTTCCGGATAATCCAGCTGGATTTTTCGACAATCCAGCTGGATTTTTTCGGTTTGAGAACACCGAGCTACGGCGGCGAATCCAGCTCGATTATGAACGAATCCTGCTGGATTTTTCGATAATCTGCTCCCAAACCGAAAAATCAAGCTGGATTGTCGAAACATCCAGCTGGATTCGTTCATAATCGAGCTGGATTCGACGCCGTAGCCCGCTGCTCCCAAACCGAAAAATCCAGCTGGATTCGTTTATAATCCAGCTGGATTCGCCGCCGTAGCCCGCTATTCTAGAACCGAAAAAATCCAGCTGGATTCGACGCCGTAGCTCGGTGTTCTCAAACCGAAAGAATCCAGCTGGATTGTCGAAAAATCCAGCTGGATTATCCGGAAAATCTGCTGGATCTATAATAACGATATAACCGTAATTCTAGTAAAATTCAGCTGGATTATCTCAGGATCCAGCTGGATTATTCGGGAAACTCACTGGATTTTCCCTGCATCACTTCACCTGGATTTTTTGTTTCCAGCTGGAATCCAGCCCAAATCCAGCTGGAATCTAGCTGGAATCCAGTCAAAATCCAGCTAGAATCCAGCGTAAATCCAGCTGGAATCCAGCTAGAGTCCAGCGTAAATCCAGCTGGAATCCAGTGCAAATCCAGCTGGAAATCCAGTCGATTTTTTCAACAGGGTAAGAAGTAAGAACATCGAAGCTCCGACATTTACCATAGCAACCATTGTTTACGTCCTTAGCAACCGTTACTATGGAGTGGGAAAAGTCAGTTGGAGGTCCATTTTCGGAACTGTTGATGACTAAGAAGTAATAACGTCGAAGCTCCGACATTTACCATAGCAACCGTTGTTTACGTCCTTAGCAACCGTTACTATGGAGTGGAGGAAATGAGTTAGAAGTTCATTTTGCTTTCTCAAAGAGTGGTGATTAATGCAAGTTGAGGTTCAATTGCAATACTTTGAGAAAGCATACTGCTGAGGCACTTGGTAGCGGTTTTTTTTTTTGTCGTACGATGACTTTGGAAGGAATAGTCCGATCGTCCTGAAATTTTGCACACAGGTCGGTCTCCGGAAGATGTGAACGTGTTTAGCAGCATCCGTTGTTTATTTCCATGGCAACCGTTGCTATCGTGTTTTTGAAAAGTTCCCATATAATTCATGATAAATGATCATTTGGCTTCGTATATTTATGGGATTCTCTAAGAATCAAAGAGACATTTCCCGTAGAAACCATTGTTGATGTCTCTAGCAACCGTTGTTTATATCCCTTGCAACCGTAACTAGGGAATGGAAAAAGTCAGTTGGAGATCCATTTTTGGAACTGTTGATGACTAAGAAGTAAGAACATCGAAGCTCAAACGTTTACCATAGCAGCTGTTGTTTAAGTCCTTAACAACCGTTACTATGGAGTGGGAAAAGTCAGTTTGAAGTCCATTTTTGGAACTGTTGATGACTAAGAAGTAAGAACACCGAAGCTCCGACATTTACCATAGCAATCGTTGTTTACGTCCTTATTAATCGTTACTATGGAATGGGAAAAGTCAGTTAGAGGTCCATTTTCGGAACTGTTGACGACTAAGAAGTAAGAAAACCGAAGCTCGGATATTTACCATAGCAACCGTTGTTTACGTCCTTAGCAACCGTTACTATGGAGTGGAGGAAACAAGTTAGAGGTTCATTTTGCTTCCTCAAAGAGTGGTGATTAATGCAAATTGAGGTTCAATTGCAATACTTTGAGAAAGCATACTGCTGAGGCACTTGGCAGCGGTTTTTCATATACAATTTGAAACTTTCTCACTAGATTCATATCATTTCAAAATATAGCTGAAAATAACAATAAAAGTCAATTCAACACGGCAAACCATAACGTTACAGTAAGGAAGAGCATCGTTTGGAACCTCATAAAGCTGGATAGTTCAATTTCACAAAGCGATATGATTTTTGGTCATTATCTTGACGAATGATCATCCGTACATTTTATATGACAGCACTGAATACTTCTGTGCTCTCACAAGTTGGGAACAAGACCAAGCTGTTGGATAATTTTCTACCCACTCGCTGTTTTTCAATTCAAGATAGATGGTAAGTAATAAGCGATTGACCTCTTGAAAAATCCTTGGAAAAGTCAAACGCAGAGTCAAATCGGGTAGTTTCTTTTGATTTAAAAGTCACGGATGAGTGTGAAACGTATGTAATACTTTGGCTTATGTATCAACACTTATATTCTCACAAAGACTATCGCATTTCAAAATTAACTGATCTTCTGAAAAAAATAGTCTCAAGGTGTAAAGCCGTAATTTTATTTTGATACAAATGAAATAATACTAGAGTGAAAAATGAAGTCTCAAGTAATAAATAGCTTACACTAAAAATGCCAACCATTAATCGCATCGCTATCAACGAATAAATATGGGAATCTTCGTGAATGAATTTCAAGAATGAGTGGAAACTAGGGTGGTTCCCAGAATAAATATCTGCCACCCAAAAATTTATGAAATTAATGCGATAACAAACCAAGCGGCAAACTCGGATCGCATCATGTGTCGTCACACTCGAGTTAACATCTGTAGCAGCTTGCATAATAATGAGCTCGGGAGTCCGGTTGGATCGATAATTGGCATATACGTCCGGAACAGGCAGGTGAGTGTTTAGCAAATTTATCGACTCTATAGTCGTGTCTTAGCTTCAGCATTAGCGTGTATGGCTCATTCTTTTCGCCCCATTTGGTAGCAGGGCACGGAGAACTAGAGCGCGACAAGTGCGCGAAAATCGGGAGCGCTTGATTATTTTTAGATTGCCCTTTAATCTGATCTGTCGAAAAGTCGTTTAATACGCGTTTGTAAGCGCCTTATCTGGGTCTTCCGAATAATTGTTCTGATAATTGCTACAAAGCTTTTCATTTGTCAATTGACCTTGATGTTTGATTGTTCCTCGATTCGCGTGTTCTTCAAATAATTTCTATTCAATTTGATTCTATCAATTACATGAAAAAGAATTGATTCGTTTAAAATAGTAAAATAGACGAACGTATATGTGACGACTGTGGTGGCATGGATTTACCAAGGAAATTGATAAGGATAGTTCTTACGAATTAGATCCGAGTAACAAATTGAAAAGAGAATTTATCCACTTGGCAATAACAAAAGTCGCGTGAGCCATGTCTGCCCGGAACCCGACCTTTTCTACTGACAAACTGCGGATCCCCTCGATCCCTCCCTCGTATCTCTTACTCTATTTCACCCTCTGCCAAAGTTCATCTATCCAAGTCCATCGCATGTATTCTCCCTTGAAACGGGGAAAAAGAGGATCAAGCGTTTAAGGCACGCAAGTGGTTCTCTTTTTCTCCCCGACCCGGCCATTACCTTTCCCCGCGCCCTAATCGAAGTTCCAAAACGATCGATCTGAGATAACGGCTAAAAAGCTAAATTTCTCCCACGCGTCTTCATCAGGCGCGCGCGCACGCGTGCGGAGCAAAGTAATTACCGCCCTCGGCGACAATGAGCGCTCGTTAAAAGCCCGCCCCGTAAAGCGGCGACGACAGCGTAAAGCGTACGTGACAGCGAGAGACGCGGGGTAAAAATTTTGCGGCGGCTTTTGAGAAGGTCGCGCCCACGGCGAAATTGCGCCACGCGCCCCCGTTAATGAGATTCGAGATTGGGGGCCCGCGTGAATTTTATTATCTACCCGGACAGCTCTTGTTGCGGTGAATTTTCCTTTTTTTCAGCTGCAATGGGGCGAGGAGGGGAGGGTGGGGTGTGGCAACGACGAGAGAAAGACGCATGGCTGAGGAGACCTTGTGGGATAATTTGAAATTTAAAAATGAAATTTCGCACCCGTAAGCCGACGCGTTGGTAGGATGAAGCTTCACAATTCGTTTATTCCTCGCAAAGAACTATTGAGCACAAATGTGCAGCGCTCCGAGTACGCTGAGTTATTCCGAGATCCAACGTTTTCAGGAAATTCGACATTGTCTTCTTCTCTACTTGTATGCGTGTGCAACTTGACGATCGCGTGAGTTTCTAATCGAAAAATTCTGCGAGACATGATACGTCAGAGATGAGAAATAGGTATTGCCCGAAATCCATCAACGATTCGAGTAGAAGCCAAGAATGTAGGATGAGAAGCGCCACACTACATGAACTATTCGCTCGCACGATCTAACACGTTTCATTTATTGTTCCTGTATAGTCAAGCCTGAATAGTTCTCATTGTTTCACCAAGAATTTTGCCCCCCATAGACAAAAGTCACTGAATTCTGCACTTTAGCACCAGAATAATTTTTTGTTCATGTACTGTCGTGCGACTGTTGAATATCCTAATATTCAGGTGAAATAATTGATTAATAGTTTGAACTGTTTTTCACCACTTCATTGCTGCAACAGTTGTTTGGGAAATAATGGTTAATATAGTAAATTGAACTTGATTTATATCTTGTTGCTCATGAATAGTTAAGGGTCGTTGTTTTTAGTTTTGTTCCCAACGGAATAATCATTATAATAAAGACACTGTTCCGGTTTTCGCAATTTCCGGTTTATATATAGGTATACTACAATGGATATGACGTCACGTCGTTATAACTATCGATGGGACGTCACGCGGATTTCATCCCCTCGTATTAGCTCGAATTTTGATTGAATTGAGAAAAAAAGTACGATCTAATATCGCACGCAGTATTGATTTATAAGATAAAACAATTAACTTATGATTCCCTACCATCTGCAAAGTTTTGTGAAAACACAGCAACTTATTCCTCTTTGATACTAACGGTTGCTAGGGAAATCAATAACGGTTACTAAGGATGTTAGAGATATCGAATGTAGGTAACAAACTATCATTGCTATGGAGAATTGGTTTAATTCATATCTGGCCATATTTGATTGTCTATAACAACTATTGCTTAGAGAATAAATAATGGTTTCTATGTGATATTAAACGCAGTTCACGTCTCATCACCACGGACTAATGTGCAAGATTTCAAAAAGATCGGACCATTCCTCCAAAAGATGTTTCAATAATTACGTTGTAGTCGACACTTTTGAGATTCGACATTATTTGAATAATTGTTTACGAAACCAACACCTTTGAAACGGGGACCGTCTTGTCGTGCATCGTGTATCAAAAGTACGAAACTCACACGACTCCCACTCCCAATACCCACTTTCGATCCGTTTCTACTCGGCTCAGCCGCTTTCAGATATTCGTAGGGCGCGCAAACCCGGGAAAATGCGATTGCTCTATCAGCACGTGCGACTGCGGAATCCGGAATGCGCGAGATACTCGGAATAGTTTGAGCTTGAATTGCCCTGCTCTCGTGACAGACTCAACCTTTGACTTTATACCCCTGCGCAATGAACAATTCTCCAAGATCGCATGTTCATTATTCGAGGAATCTATTCGCTGGAGATGTATTTTATGATTACTGTGGTGTTATTTTCTGAAGGATTGAGAATTCATTTTTGTAATATCTAATAGGAAGATTGTATAGGAAGACTGTAGGAAATCCAATATCTATAAAATTAACAAGTGCATTGTCTCATACAGACTATAAATTGTTTATGGCTCATTTCGTACTCAATTAATTGCTTCCTCTTAAAGGTTTTATGAAAATACAGTATTTTATTCATCAAACTATAAATCTTTGTAAGAGAGAATTAATATGCACCTTTAACAAATAGGTCAAGAAAAATCAATGAAGCTATAGAATGAAATATAGAAATTTTATTCCGCAGATTATCAAGTATCTTTCAACAATTTGACTAGTATATAAATATAAATCACGGAACGCGGTAGTGTTCCATGCGTCAAGCAGAAGACACCGCAACTATATAATGTTTGAGATCGCACGCTCGATTTTTACATTGGCATTAATTTTGTCAAAACAACTTTTTTTGGGTGCGAAACAGGATTTAATGCTCATCTACCATCCCAATTGAAGACACCGCAACTATATAATGTTTGAGATCGCACGCTCGATTTTTACATTGGCATTACTTTTGTCAAAACAACTTTTTTTGGGTGCGAAACAGGATTTAATGCTCATCTACCATCCCAATTGAGCGATCGACAAAAAGAAATACTCAAAAACTCGTTCGCAATAATGAGTTTGGAGTACCGTGTCAAGCGATCTACTACTTTTTTTTCGACCAGAAATTTTTCTTCATGTTACGACCCTGAAGTTAGCCGCGGTAGCCTGATAATGCAGCTATGTTCACGCATAGTACATAACACGTTTACATGCTCTTGCTTCCCGCGTAGATTTGAAACCATGGGATTGAAAGTAAATTATTAATGTATTATAGTTAGAAAGAATATGGCAAAACTATTGGCCGTGTCCCATAGATTCAACGAAAAGTACTGCAGATTTTTTCAAATTTACAGAAGATAAGACAAGACATATCAAAATTCATTCCATGTTTTTTTTTATAATTGATTTTACACGGGCAAATGGTAGTTTAGGATGCCGACGTCAGCGTGTCGACTTGAGTTTTATTTGAATAAGCATATACCCTAATACCCGATAATGTCCAGGTAGCTAGTGTCGCCGATGGCAGCGTCCCGAGGGTGCGCTCCTCGTATTTTGACTTGGAAAAGCTGACCCTGGACCCGAACGATGTCCAGGTAGTCAGGGTACCCGATGACGGTGTTCCAAGGGTGCGCTCCTGGAATTTTCGCTTAAAGCAGCTGACCCTGGACCCGAACGATGTCCAGGTAGTCAGGGTACCCATTGACGGTGTTCCAAGGGTGCGCTCCTGGAATTTTCGCTTGAAGCAGCTGACCCTGGACCCGAACGATGTCAAGGTAGTCAGGGTACCCGTTGACGGTGTTCCAAGGGTGCGCTCCTGGAATTTTCGCTTGAAGCAGCTGACCCTGGACCCGAACGATGTCCAGGTAGCCAGGGTACCCGATGACGGTGTTCCAAGTAGCTGACTCTGGACCTTAATGATGTCCAGGTAGTCAAAGTAGTCAGCTTCCTCAAACAAAAATACCAGAAGCGCACCCTCAGGACACTGTCATCAGCGACCCTAGCCACCTGGACATTATCGGGTATCAGGTTATATCCTTCAAATATTCAGTCGACACGCCGACATCGTCATCCTAAACCACCATTTGCCTATGTAAAAATAGTTATAAAAAAACATGTGATAAATTTTGATGCCTTGTCTCAAATTCAGATAATAGATTAATTATTTTCTACTGATTACATATATTTTTTTTTGTGTATCGCTCATCCATATAAATATTTGCATTTTGGAAAAATATCTATTTAATTTTATTACTGACGCTAATGCATATACATTTTATTGATTATTATTTTTATAATATATTATACTCCGCAAAAAGAATTGAAATCCTCAAAAAAACCTTTTTTAGAAAAAGTAAAAATGTTGCGTCAAGCATGTGGCAGAACTAGTTTATCTCTTATATTGCTTAAAAAAAAATGAAATCCATGATAGACACATGAGTCAATTTATTATTTCATCAGTATTCATTCAGATTAATTCTCATATAGTTGGAGTATTACGTATTCTTATTACAGTTTACATACTATAGAAGACGTTGTCAACTTTAACTAACCAATTACGAAAAAACTTACCAGAATGTTCTTAGGTACCTCATCAATTATTTGAAGAACTAATGACGAACCAAATTGACGCCACTTGGTAGGCATTTTTAACGTCTTAAGAATAATAATATTTCACTAAATCACTGGATGTAAAAATTATCATAGAAATATTATAGAAATATTTATAATTTACTGAGACATATGATCAATAGTTTGAATTATTCAAAAATATATTTGAAATGAATCAAACGATTGAGGAGAGGTTGTGAAACCGTTTAACTAGAAATAAATAGGTAATGAAATGAATAGGTAATGAAAAATATTATATGTCAGTTTAATAAGGCATTCAAAGATATTCGATCCTACCAAGTGGCGTCAATTTGGTTCGTCATTAGTTCTTCAAATAATTGATGAGGTACCTAAGAACATTCTGGTAAGTTTTTTCGTAATTGGTTAGTTAAAGTTGACAACGTCTTCTATAGTATGTAAACTGTAATAAGAATACGTAATACTCCAACTATATGAGAATTAATCTGAATGAATACTGATGAAATAATAAATTGACTCATGTGTCTATTATGGATTTCATTTTTTTTTTAAGCAATACAAGAGATAAACTAGTTCTGCCACATGCTTGACGCAACATTTTTACTTTTTCTAAAAAAGGTTTTTTTGAGGATACATTTTACTTTGATACTGTGCAGTTAGGTATTTTTTAAAACTTCTATAAACACTAATTATATTCAGTCACACTGCACTATTTACATTCACTGGTTTTGAAATTATATTTTAATTTCTTAAATTTAACTAACGATTATTTATTTTCACGTAAAAGAGAGAGGGGCCAGTAGGGAGAACTTCCACAAAATGTGAAAATTTCTCTCTCCTTTATAAATAGCGCTGGATATATGGTACTCAGGACAAATATGTATCGTGTTAATTTACACAAATAGCAAAAAGCGTCCTTTTTGCGGGTCACGGTAACTGGAAGATATTAATGGTTTATTCAGCTTTGAAAAACAAATTTGGTCTATAAAACCTCAAAACACACAATACTTAACTTCCTGTATTGTCAACAAAACAGATTGTAGGAGAGTATATTCTAACCGAAGAAGATATATTTTTTTTTACTCAAACCATTCTTTCTACAGTTGTTAGCCTTGCGCTATGTATGATGTTTGTCACGTGGTTAGGTCTTCACTTTACAGGCGATCACTTTTTATCACTTTGTATGTAAGGAACGTAAGGAAATGATTTTAAATTTTCATAACCGACAATTTGCTCATGTCATACAAATTCTTAGAGCCTGAAACTTTCATAATTTCTGATGCGAGAGTTTAATTTACTGGAAACTATATTTCTGGCAATAAAAAATGGGCTAATCGATGAAATTTTATGACTCAACGTGTGATGATTGTTTTATTGAGATTTCAATCGAAAGTGGATATTTCACAAGCCATAGAGTATTTTTCGTCAGTTTTTTTATTTAGTAAACTTATAACTATGAATATAACATACAAGAAATATTGATTTATCGGGCTTGGTGAACAATTCCAAATTTATTGAGAAGTGAGATTGCAAGAGAAAAAATTCACGCACTCCGGGCTGGATTCAAACCTAACCAGCATCTTGCTGATCTCCAGTCAGGAAAAATAACTTTAAATAAATAAATACATATCTATCATTAAAACTCATAGAAATAATAAATTATCAACTATAAGATACATTTATTAATGTTATAACTTGACTCACTTATTTCGAGCTATATCTTTATATATATTCTATTGGATTCTACGGAAAAGAAGAAAATTTCTCTTTCGCAACTGTACACCTACGTAGCCTAATCACATTTTCTATAAATTCTTGAAACATTTCAATACGGTTACTATCCGAATTTCTCGTGTTCAAACAATTGTTACCAATTCAAACATGAGTATTATTAAACTTTAACAATGAATAGCACGTATGGGGATGAATAAGGGAGCGGATATACAGAATACGTCGTCACTATTCATTCAGTTACAAACGATGGTAATGAACATCTATTGACCACATATAAAAACAATCGAAAACTGTTAGACGCCTCATATTCCCGGCTGTGCAGTACATTCAGACGCGCTGCGCGCGATCTACATTCGTGCGTGTTAAAATTATGTTCCAATCATTCACCTACGATATTTACTTATCAATTCATTTACAATATTCACATTTTTAAACCCTTCATTCATATTTCATTAAACTTTTATTTTATTTTCATTATCCGCAATTTTAAAACCTACATTTGGATTTTGGAAGCATCTGGCGAGAAGGATTTGGCTGTTACAACCTCAAAACTTATCGTTCTTATGTTTCTTGCTTGCCTGCATTCATTATCTATATCTATATTTTACTCGACTCGTCACGTGGTTAGGTCTACACCAATCAAATTACGAGTTAAGACGCTTCACTTTGACCCCCATCACTTTTTATGTAAGGATGATATTCTCATTCACTGGATTTTTTATTTCATTACCCATATGGGTATATAGATTTTGATTTTTGGCTAAATAAAAAACAGAATTAGTTTTGAAGGATCAAGCTCGATCAGTTTTTCGGGAGTAGACTTCGATGTAAGATTAAAAAGTAGTAAAAAACTGAATATAATATAAATCAAATTTTATTGCTGACACCTAGAATTACTCCGCTGTAAAATCAATGAATATTTTCCATCAACGAAATGTACCCAGTAAACTTCACTGTCGATAAGTTACCGCAGCTTTCGGTTCTGAGTGATGAGGTACGTTATCAAGAACACAATGAAATATACAACTATGAAATATACGGCCTATAGATATCAACGAATATCGGTGGTGTAGGCCCAAAGAACGGAACAATAACTTCCGATTGATCGACGGCATGGATCGGGCGGGTCTCGCGCCCACGGATTTTTCTCGGTGCAAGAACGAATACGAATCACGTTTTAGAGAACAAACGGGTGAGCGACCCTCCCCCGAATCGGCTCGTAAGCTCGCGGAGTTTTATGGCTGATTCGCATGTGGGCCACCAGTATAGCGGCTCAATTTACAAAACTAAAAGAGGCGCGGTTAAGCTAGCGTGTTTTCCCGCCAATATCCGGCGTGAACTAATCCGATCCTGCCGGAATCGTTGGCCAGGCATTTAGGCAATGATAGAATATCAATGGGTATTGCTTGTTCCTCGCAGGTAAATCAGGTTTAACGCCAACTTTTCTTGAAAACCTTTACTCGAAACGTATTTATTCACATGACGAGTACATTATTGAATGACGGACGGGAATTTGTTACGAAATGAGACGTTCAATACCAAATAAGCGTTATTGAAACGATTTCGTATTCATGTATACATACACATTGATTTTTTTCTAACTTTCAGAGTGATTTCATTCCTATATTATGACCATTTCATTCAGATTAACCGAATCCAATATTTCTAAACCCGGGAGAAATTGTTTGTTTCCATCATCAACGTTGCCATTATATTCGAAATTTGTCTCTCTTATTAAATTTCGCAGCAATTTGCTGGGCCATTTTTCCTGGACTTTTCATCAAGTATATATAACGGTCTTCATCTAGTCGTCTATTAACCGCGCAATTTTTTAGAAATCTCACAACGCGTGCTGTAAAGTTAATCAACAGCTTTTGTTTTTTCTCTGTTCGGAGAAACATAGCGCTCGATGAAAAAAAAATCTCCTTTCCTGGTACAAGCGTGTTCAACGATAACTAGACGCTCAGCATAGCACTACTGTGAACGCGCAAACATGATAGCAATTTTTAGCAGCGAGCCACTCGCATGGTGTGCACGCTCAACATTTCCGCTCGTGTGTATCCAGATGCATTGCCATATAGACTCATATCCCAATCAGCCATGATTATCGTGTGCAAACTGCATCGGTGAGGTATGTGAAACAAAATCGATCCAATCAGTTTTTCCCTCATTTAGCTTCCGAGCCACATACACACACACACAGACATTTTTCTCGATCGAATAAGTAAATTACCACTCAGAGGAATGTTATTGGATTGAATTTCGCATTCCGTTAGTCGGGAGTAGCGTCGCGTCTCGATTACACTTTTTCGCAGGAGGGAGTCGGCGAGCTGGCTGCGATTTACGAAAACTAGCGAGAGGGTTTAATGGGTATTCCGGTAATGGGTTTTCTTCTCACTTCTCGTTGTCAAGCTAATTCTTCTCTTTTTTTTTTCCGAAAGATCGGGGTGATTGGTGGCTCGACTTGAGTGTGGCACTTGAATGACGGAGCAGTATCGTATGGGGCTGAGTAATTTGGAAAATGAGAAGAATAAGTGTGATGAAAAACTTGCCAAGTCGAGAAAATTAAAGTGGTTCTCTCTTCTCCTCAGATGACGATGGAACTCAAACTATAGAATCGAATACCGTTTGTAATGAATCCAGACAGAACTGAAATATCTCGTCCAGACGAGCAATGGAATTTTGAAATATTATCTCCAATCATGTCTCATAATAGACTGAGAAAAAAGCCTCAAAGGATATTCAAACAAGACAAATAACATTTGAAACATTTTGTATCATCGAACTATTAGGAATATCAATCGGGTAAATTTAACCCTTATGATGTGTAGCCCAAGTTTTTTTTGCTGAAAACAATTAATCAGAAAATATGAACGTAAAATCAAATTAGTTTTTGCACGCTAAAAAGTTAGATTCTACCGGAGTCAAAAATGTAAATGAATAGAATTCCAGAAATTGTCGTGCAGAAATGATATAATTATAACTCACGTATCGGCTGACAGACTAAAAGAAAACGAAAACTCAAGCCCAACAAAGCTAAGAGCTCATAACTGGCTGTAGCTTTCGAACACACGCATAAAGAAAAAACCGCTGCCAAGTGCCTTAGCAGTATGCTTTCTCAAAGAGGCTTTAACATCACCCACAAACGCATCCCAAACCTGTATTTTCACCTTTCCACTACCGTAGATACTATCATCTATTTTTCAAAAATTACAAAAAAATTATTTAATCAATTCAATTCGTATCTTTGTGACTGTGTAAAGTGTCGTTCTTTTTCAATTGACCAAACTTTGTCGCGAGTGTTAATGTCTGCCCGGGCTCTCTTATTATTTGATCAAATGCAACAAAGCAAACGGTTCTAGGTTCTACACGATGCAAGACATTTGGACCTGCATAATTTTTCGATCAGTTCATCTTGTGAATCAGTTCATCAATAGATATTAAATTAATAATTTCCAACCTTCATAACGGTTGCTAGGGAAGTAAACAACGGTTGCTATGAAGAAAATAGAACAATTCAGTGTCTTTGGCCATCGAGTGTGACTTAAAACTGATTTTCCGGCTTGCCCCAATGAGCACTCATAAGGATTTGTGAGAAAACACGTTAGAAACGGTTGCTAAGGAAATAACCAACGGATTCTGCTGAAAATTGAACTCGTGATAGATCTTGCCACAACTAACCGGTGTGCGGAATTTCAGCAAGATCGGACGATTTCTTCGAAAGTTATCCTAGACAAAAGAAACGAAAAATTTTACACCTTAGCAACGGTTGCTAGAGAAATAAACAACGGATTTTGCTGAAAATTGAACTCGGCCGAGATTTTGCCGCGACTAACCTGTGTGCAAAATTTCAAGAAGATCGGACCATTTCTTCGAGAGTTATCGTGGACGAAAAAAAACGTTACACACATACATACACACACACACACACACACACATACATACATACAGACATTTTTGGATTTCCATGTTTTTCGACCCGTAGATTACGAAAATCGAGGTCCCGAGGTCCGATTCGGTGGGTCGATTTTTGCCCCATTACAAAGCTTTCTCTTTGAGAAAGCAAAACTCTGTACGTTATTAATTAGAAAATCCTTCAATCTCCGACTCATCTCGCTAACGTCATAAAGTTTCTGACAGAAAGTTTGATAAAGTTTGGAAGGGGGTTAGAAGATACTAGAGAAGAATCGCAAAAAGCGGAACTATACATCACGAGAGAAGAGTTGGATTGAAGGGAGAAAGCTAGAGATAAAAGGCTTTAATGCCTGGAATGTTAGTGGCGCTTCCGTCCAATAAAGCAGCTTTTATTGTTCCTCAGCGCACCAAACATGCTTTTATACACACACATATATATATATGCATGCCAAGAATTTTGAACTCGACTTTTTAGATTTTTATGCTCCGTCTTAGCGAGGAATGTCGATGTTTCCTGCAAATGATGTATTTCAGTTCATCCATCATGTTATATCGATCGGCTTGGTCTGTTCAGCGACAATTGTTGTCATTCTTACTACAGACGTATTCCACTCAAAATAAGACGGATGATATTGAAGTAGCATCGATTTTTGTTAATACTGCCTTTTGTTCTCTTTTTACTCTCTCTACTTTTCACTCAGAATCTTTATTCAGATATCAAGAAATTACGTTCAGCCAGGATAATTGAAGCCTAGATATCAAAAGAGATCATTCTGTAACTATGTTTTTGTCTGTTCATGACTTATTCTACAAATAAAAAAACTAACGACCAGTTGCGCGCTTATATATCACGGATGAGAACTTCAGTGACAAACGAAAGCTACGAAATGCTCCGGAGAAGTAGAAGATTGAAAGTTTTTCTCTAAATCAACAGTAGAGTCGAATAAAAGCCAAGTGAGTGAATTTCCCGGAGGATAGAAATCAGCTTTAGTCTGATAGTCAAACGCTTGAACAAGACTTAAAGCCGAGCTTAATTCGCGTGATAGTAATTAAAACGCGTAAAACTCAGCGATTGGGAACGCCACCCCTAGGCGCGGAAATTAAAACGCTCTATCGGGATTTAACCATTAAATTCATTTTCAGAGAATGGAGTTTCATACCGCTCATTCAAAGGCCTTGTTCGCATGCTTGATTTTGAACGAAAGTGAGGGGAAAAGAGCTAAGCGGCCTTTCAAACTCTGCCACGGTATCTACTCGAGTGCATACGTTAGTTGGGAAACTGTTGTTAGCAGATGATTCTTGTCTCCTTCTTCGTACTTCTCTTTTTGAAATAGATTGACGCCATTCATTTTATGATGCTCTCATCCGGAGCTTAACCGGAAATCCGAGCAGGTATTGGGTAGGATGGTCAGAAAGCCATAATTCCAGAACGCTACTTTCGTAGGTAATAAAATCACTCTGGTTTGCCGTGGGTCTGAACTGTGATCAAACTCTTGAAAATGTAAGATAGTTAAAGTTTGGAACATGCTGAAAGTTGGAAAATATTAAGAGGATATCTTAGTTTCGTGGGAGTGGGAAAAAATTTGTTTGGTAAGAATTATTGTCCATTTTATTTTACATACTTGGGAGATAATAATGGGATGAGTAAATATAAATACATATTTTTTGATGTGAAAGTTGTACCTAAAATTTGAGAAAGCCTGGTTAGCTGGTAAGAAAGATATGAGCACTTCGATTTACATACACTCTTATGGAGTATAATCGTGAAATTTGAGTATTTCCATGCTCTAAACAGAGTAAAAAGTATGAAAAAATCGTGAGTATCTCAGGAAAGTCTTGAAAACGAGACAATAAGATCCAATGACTGGATATATACAAAGATCATATGCCTAGGTTGATTGTGGAATAAGATATCAACGGTTCTTTATCCTCCCAGTAAGGGACAAATCATAACTTGAAGAATAATCAGATTCAAAAGTTTAAGACGCGCTTATAAAAACGAGCTCAAATGTGATTTTACGCTGCTTAAAATCCTTCATACAACTGTGAATACGGTTAGTCATATCACATATGAAAACATCTGTTGCAGCTCAGATCTCTAAATACGTTTGACTCGTTAACTTAAATTTTGGGAATGACTGTGTAGCCAGAACATTCTTAAGACAATCGACTCGTATTTTTTTCGTTCTCATGAAAACTGCGAGAGATACAGCGGAGAAAGAAGTAATTGCAATGTAGAATTCATTTTCAATAAATTTTGACCCTCGAGAACCATTTGATGGTGAATTCGAATTCGTTAAAAAATTCAATCAAGCGTGATATTTAGTGTTTATTTTCCTTTTCATCGTTTATAAATAGATCAAATAAACTCTATTTATTTTTTGCTTATTGTTTGACTCTGTTTGGAAGACAAATTATTGCTTATGTTTTTTCACTTGCTTAATCGATTAATAAATTAATTCAAATAGAGCTGAGCTTCTGAATTCAATTTAGAACAGTATGAGAAAATTGAAAACTACAAACCAACTCAAGGAAGCGGAAAACCACAAATAACTATTCAATATGAAATCCACCGTTGAAAATCGTCAAGAAAAATTAAAAGTTCCGCTCTGGATACGGTGATTCATATTTTGGGGTGTATGTATGTACATTATTTCAGCGTTTGTTTTAACGAGCGATTTCGTAGATTTATATACATGTGCAGAGCTGTTGCACCGCCGAGAGGTCAAAAGTAAATCAAGAACATTGGACGATACGTCCTTGTTTTTGAAAAAATTAACTTCAACCTGTTGTTTAGCGATTAAGCGTACTCGTCATTTTTTAAAATTCGTTTAAAATTTCGATTATATTATTATATTTTTATACAGGTGGATATTTAAATGTTTTGAATAAATTTTTCATGGATTGGCTCCAGCCTCCATAACGTATATATACACACTATAAAATTATTCATTCTGGTGTCAAAAGCCCGCAAAATCGTAGATTCATAGAATGAAGTGAGATGGTACTGCTGGCGCCATCTTACTATCAGCCTTCCAACACTTTGCTCGCGCAGCCACAAGAAACTGAAAATCTACCAGTTGCTCGGTCACTTACTTACTCGGACGCTCGCTCCACCCAGATGGCTCATTTCTTGACTGTATCGACCATTTCGTAGCTATATGCAAATAAACAACATTTTGTGATAGCTTTCAAATACGTTCAAAAGAATTAAGGCGTATTTGCATCATATTATACCACAAAGTAATCGTCAGATTCTAGAGTTGAATTTGACGCATTTAATCGAGCGATTTGGACATTGGATATAATACTTGAAATCGCACGATCAATTTTGCCATAATTATAAATTTGAGGGGTGGGTGGAATATGATCAAGATTAAACGTACATTATTTTTAGAAAAATTGATAAAACTGTATTATTTCCGATAAATGTTATAATTATTATTGAAATTAGATTAAAGATAATTAGTGAAAATATTAATTAACATACTTTGTTCAAATGTCATACATAGGTTGTTGAATTGTCTATGGTGCCATCTATAAAAAAAATTATTATCCATTACAATAAAAAGTTGACTTATATCAGAAGCTGATTGACAAGAAACATGAAAAAGTAGGAAATATACATTTTTTTGAAATCTATGAACTATATAAATGCTTTTCCGCGTTATTGACTGAGAGCACTATTCTTTTTATTCTTAAATTCAGAAGATTGTTTTGGTCAATGTTTAAAGCTCAATGATATTCAATTCAGTTTAAACGCTCCCTAGAATATAGATAAGAGCTTCAGAAAATCATATTGTAACCACTAGATTATGAATCATAAGCTTTGATGGAATCTGGGAACGACTCTGAAACTCCGAAACGGACGTCGATAACTTTGCATTACAGTTTGTCTTCTCATCTAAAATATTTTAAAGATAGCTGAATTTTATTCTCTCAATTATATTCATCCTAAGCTTCCACATCATCGAGCATCGAGAAAGTTATGAGAAGTATTTAATAAAAAAATATGTCAAATTTGCAAATAGCCTCCTTGAAGTCCTATTCATCACTTTGTTTCGCAAACAAAAATTGAATACCTCTGAAATTTTTTCTACACGCGAAAAAGGTACAAGGACCGAAAGGCAGAAATGGAGCCTACAGACTAAGTATAATGCTTTCTCTCTCGCACGTACTGCCTCTTCACTGCTGACCTCCGGCGACAGACTGCAGCCCTCGCTTCGGAGCAGGGATGAGCAGGGAGGATAGGTCTCTCTGCGTCGGAGTTTATTGGCCTCATATAACTATATAAAGGCTTTCAGTTGAGCATATTCAAACCATTTCCAAATTCGTTCATATTTCAAAATGGAATCTACAACTCCAGGAAGAGTGGATGGGAAGAATAATGTCCCAAGCTACTTTATAATTTGCAATACAATTTTTATAGATTATTCTTTTGAGAACTCTGAGAATAAAGATAAACCATTCCTGATTCAGTACTTAAACTTCAACGAATGAATCTTTATTCCCTTGAATATGTTACGTCTAAACCTTTTTTCACCCGCAAAACATTGATAAGCCACTCAAAACAGTTATAAAAGTTGAATATGGATTATTCCAATATTTCTGAAATTGATGAAATTCTAATTTTATCAATTTTTTGAAATAGCAAGAGGATTTCAATTTTTGACCGAATAGACTATATCCTTCATAAAATAAAAATATGTTCAGCACCCGAAGGATTTTTAGAAACAAAGTTTCTGTGTCATCAATTGTTAGGTTTGAAACAGAATAATTGTAACTATGTAAAATTCACTTCAATACAATTAACACGAAACTTGGAATAATTCTGATAAGACCCTAGATAAATTTTAAAAATGTCAAATCGTAGACTCGTTAAATCGGGAGTTGGAATTTAAAGGACCCAAGGGCTTGCTCACGCGAGTTCGCAACTGGAGAGTGTACATCCGGCAACAAGTAGCAGAGCAGTGTCTCAGTTTACGTCGGGCAAATTAGTGTAGCTATACTATATGTATGGGGCTGGCTATTTGCCTAGTATAACTGAATTGTGCAGATAGTCGTGGCGTGCAATGTGATTCACTGTCACGGCGCTTTTGACTCGAGCTCGTTTCGACACAGGGCAACAAGTGTGCCACGAAACGTGCCTGGAGGCCTTTGTAATACGGCGGCACCTTGCTCGATCGATAACCTCATATAGAGAGGCGTTTCAAGTGTGTCCGAAAACTATACTCGAGTGGGAAGCTTTGCGTTCTAGAGAGACATTAATTGAGTTTACTATTTCGTATAGTCCGCGTGTAGTTTGAAAATGATACGATGAATTTCAATCAAAATAGAGTAATATTAAATAAAGGCGTTATGTGAGCGTCTCAGAAGTTGTGACGGAAAATGTAGCCATATAATAGTGTCGAAATGAAAAGAAAAAATATATTGACAGGGAGAGATGACGATTTTCCCGAACTGTACCTAGCGATTTGCATCTTTGTACGCGGAAATGTAGTATACACATATTATATATACGAATAAGCATATGAATTCTGACATGCAGATTGAGGTGACCAAATATCTTACTGAAACTGATATACACATTTTCTGACCCTGAATTATATATAAACAATGGCAGTATACATACTTAAATTCAAAGAGCCTCATCTAAGGATCTTCATGTAACATGGATGACGTTCAATACGTTCTATAATATTTTTATTATGTACTTTGTCACTTTTTTTACGTTTGTAGCGTTTCTTTATGATTGAATCATTGAACATTAGTTGAAGTTGTTGCTGATTCAATTCATAATAACGCAGGCCCTGTGGTCGTATATATATATATATTGCAGGTCCAAGGCGACACCTATACACGGCCGTGGCCCAGCAGCAGAAAAATTAAGCATTCTATTGTGATTAACAGATCTTTCTCGCCCTGATAAAAATATTTTCGTATTCTCCTGATGATTTTCAATTTCAAAGATTTTCATATTTTTTTTCAAAACCGATATTTTCAGAGGGAAATATTTCTGAAATTTGAAAAATGTATCTCGAATATTCTTTCCCAACCCCCTGGACGTCGCGTAGGACGATTCCATTTAGTCATTTTTATGCTAGAACATCATGCAATTCAACCTCTTACGATCATTGCCAGTCGGGCTATTGATTACACCAAAAGTCAGAACACGTCGTTCAAGGGTTTCATCATAGCTTGAAAATATTCTGCTTTTGTTACGACTCGTATCTCAAACCTTTCTCTAGTGGATTAATTCAAATTTGAAGTCGAAATATAATTGTCTGTACAGATAATAATTGCTATAATGTTGGAACCTTGGAAAAAATCATATACTTTAAAGTATTTTGATAACAATAAGCATAAGTATGTACCTCAAATATAGAATGAAAGTATGCACATTGCTTTTTTGTATGTTCGCATTACTAACATCACTATGAACCGTGTATTGTATGATCAGCATAGTTTCTTTATATTAATAAATGTTTTTATCGAAAACCGAGCACTTGCATACAGAGATAAAGAACCAATTAAACATTAAAGGTAAAACCACTGAAACTCACAATTTTATAAAAAAAATTATTTAAAACATATAAACAACGCACGATCAATAAAATCGTATTTTAATGATCGAATAAGCAGTAAACCACGTAGATAAATCGTAGTCCCGCACTCAATCGCCTTACACCCAGGCAATTTACACGAGACGTGTTCACGACTCAGGGTACGTGAAGACATGGCACCTGACAATTACAGTGATTACAAATATGGGCATCATACGACACTTCAGCACATCCATGCAGGTTCTAGTATGTTACTCTATTCAGTTCCAGCGAATATGAATCAAATAATTAATTACTGACAATATTAATTACTATTGTATACAAGAGTTGTTGAATTTAACTAAAATCAATATTCCGAAAAATAGTGTTAGGTATATCATCGGTGTCGACTGTCGAGTAAACGTTGGACTATCAATGATTTGAAAACGTGTTACTGAATAAATCGAAGTGACCAAGGAACATTTTTTGAGAAATTAAATAAATTTTCGACTTGTAAAATTATAGGCTCCAAATCTTTTTATGCATCAATGAACAGAGGGTTCGACACATTCTTACGTAAAGTCTTCTATACAATTGATTTATATCTATAGTTGGAAAACAAAATATTAATAACCAATTGTTCATTTTTTTACTACTTGAAATTAGCTCGAATTTAAGGAAAAAAAATATTAATACTCGTATAGATTTCTCAGTTGCGTTTGATTACTGAAAAAATAAGTAACAAAATAAACAAATAAATGGGATATTTGAAATGATCGCGAAAAAATTAAGGAAAATTTTCACCATACGAAATTAGAAATAAGATTTCAATAGCTAAATTTTTATTTTCATATACGTCATGGATCATCTCTAGCAATACATCGATCGAATGTTACGAAGAAATCAGTAGCTCATTTTGATTCACAGTATAATGAGTCATTCGTAACCTAGAAAATGTGAGTTCGCTAAATCCTGTTCACTCTTACCTGCAAAGTAATGTGGTTTAGAAAGTGAAATGAGCCTCTTGCACTTGTACATGAGTGCAAAATCTAGTTGTTGACGACACTTCAAGGGAATATAAACAATTACTCAATTTATTACTTCGCAGTATTCCAGTCTATTTTATATTTGAATGATAATTTTTAAAAAATGTTTAGACCTTTGCTCAATATTGTTTTCAGAATTAATGACTCGGCGAAATTTACCATAATATGTACGACTATATTGATTAATTTTCTCCACTTGATACTCTCATAAAAAGTTCTAAGAAACATCATTATGTTCTACAAAGATGTAGTTGACTCTACTACAACGTGAAGTCGAAATTTGATAGAGATTCTTAGCCCTCAGTAGTAAATATTCCAAAACTTATATGACAACGGTATGAATCATAAAAAATTATGCGCGAGTTACACGCTATATTTTTTTCATACCGTTAAAAAGTTTTTATGTCAAAAAAAATTTATTAGTCTTCAGCAGAAAATATTGCAATACTTGTATGACGACTACATAAATATTAAGAAATTATATGCGAGTTACACGCAATATTTCTTCCACGCCGTTTGGCAAATTTTATGTGGAGAACAAATTTCTGATTCTAAAGAGGACATTTCTTACACATGATCGAGTAAAAGTCAAATGATTGTGTAAAGTAGAGAAGCATGAGCAAAGCTGCGGTCGCGACATGCATGAGGATCCGAACTGGCCCAAAGTTTCTATTCTCCACGCGCAGACTACACGCGTGTGAAAAATGATTTCTGGTGACGATAAAGTGACACTCAACTGTTTCTTCGAGAAAGCGTAACTCAATCCATTCATTCGGAGCGCGACTTATTTTGTATCCAAACAGCACGCGACAGAGTATTTGCTGTCCTGATTCGAAATTGAGACAGAGTGCTGAGGATGATCCAAGCGTTCTTCACCGATCACCAGCTCGTGCGGATGCCGACAAAGGATCCGTCCTCCCGAAGACACCATCTCGTTGGAGCAAAGTGCTTATACACCATCGTGGCGAGGCAGCCCACACGGTCATGCGCCCGGCGGGGATGCCCCGAGGGGTTCGCTCGTCCGCCCCCGGCCGCAAAGAAATCGGGCGCGCGCGCGAAAGAGAGAAAGAGGGAGCTGGACGGCAAGGAGAACTCGTGGCCGCGAGAGCCGAGCCAGTCTGGCCGCGCGCGCGCCTCCGCCAACTACACACGCCAGCCACTGCCGCCCAGCCGCGCGATAGTTGCGCGCGAAATTCTTTCCATGGGCTCGGAGAGCCAGGCATGGAGAGCGCCCAAAGCTGACGCGACCGGGCACGCTTGAGCTGGGTGAGTGTCATCTCGTTTCGTACACACGGCCACGGGGAAAATCCGAGGGCTTTTCGTGTCGGGCCTCTCGGTGGAGATCTCGATCGTCGCTCTGGTGTACACATCCGAATTGCAATAGTTTGAAATTTTATTCGGCCATTCCAATTTCGACCTCGGCTTGTGTGTACGGGATTGTGAAAGTCGGTAAGTGGGTGGAGGATAATCTATATGGAACAGTAGAATGATTCGTTAGCTCTTTGCTCAATAGAAACGTGACGCGTAATTTGGCAAAGGATTCTCGAACGCATGGACAACGTGTTTGACAAGAGCAGCTCTGAAACACCAAGTTTATTTTTCGTTGGTTTAAATGCCAACAAGTGTACAGTTTTCAAAATATAATCACGCTCCCAGTGGATGAATTATTTTTGTCGGACTCATTTGCCCATTTACATCGTTGAGATTCTTCATAGAGGACGGCAATAATTATTCGATTTGAATAGCGTGCAGTGCATCTTTATCTTATCCAAACTTTATTTGTTGTGCATATACGAGAAGCATTTAACAAGCACGCGCTCGGATTCAGTCGTCGAACCGCTGACACTTGAATCACTTCGAATGAGTAATATACTACTGTTTTACATAGATAAGAACTTCATCTCATTCCCCAAGATCTCCTTGATAAAATTAACATTTGAAATCTTCTAAAAGTATACACCCTCTGACAAAGCATAAAGATACTACTACTTTCAATTACATTGGAGTTTCTTCCGGGACAGTACTTTAGATTTTTACCCATCTGAGACTGGGATCCCAGCATAGTTAATTTTCGTTGACAGGCGATAGAAGACATTCGAATGACAGGTGGAAAAAAATTATAGAAATGACTTGATATTTGCATCTTGTTTTCGATAAATTATATTGATTATTAATCAGAATTTTCAGAGAAAAGATTGTTGTTTTCAGCTATCAGCTACCAAAAATCTTTTTCGTTCCGTTTTAGTCATTCGACTATTCTATCGATCGCAGAGGATCTCAAAATATCCAAATAATGTCGTTCTCTAATTCGAAGCATCAGATTCAACGTTCCAGTGTTTATTCGAAAAATTTACGAAAACGATCACAAAAGCCAGTATATGTGATTTATTAAATTGTTAATTATCTGATAATCATGTTGGACTAATTATTACACGATCCTAAATCCCACTCGAGCACGGCAAAAACTTCATTCTATGTTTTTCCCTCATCTTCGCTAATTACCCACAGGAGACAAGTAGAAAATTCCGCAGTGCTTTGCCCAGTAACAGCAACGGCATTCCTGGGAGTAATTGGTAGTAAAGCGCAAGGATGTATTTTCTCGAGATGCTCAGCTGTGCCAGCTATTTTTGATATTGCGTTTGTCGGTTATCGGCATTTCATTGGGGAAACTCCCATAAATCTGATGACCACCGAAGAAAAAGTAACAAACCATGTGCGCCTAGTCCTCTCGATGATTTATGTCGAAAAAACTACCTCGATCTTACCGCCAAAGTGGAGTTTTTTTTGTATAGGTTGAAGAAATGTTCTGCTTTGCTGCCTGAGGGAGTTTAAATGACGGATATAGCAGAATATGTGGTAGACTTCGAATCAAAGTAAATGAGAGGTCGTTGTAGATGAACAGGATTAAAGAAAATTTTTCTGATAAATATCCGGCTAATGAAAGGGTGTCACCGTGGCTTTAGCACGTTCTGCAAGTGTGGATGTGGATGATTCCTTCGCAACTATTTGAGAGGGATAGATCGAGTCTTGAAAAATTACAGCTCTTTATAAACTTTTATTTGCAATTTTTTAACTATCATAAATAATCCAATCGACTTTTGTAATTGGTATCGGGGATCACTCGCTCGTGATCCCGAATAAATCAATGGTCGAACATATTTCAAGTTTCGCTATCACGCACCTCGCTATGGTCCCTAATCGTTTCCCGATTGCTTCAGGCCGAAAAAAAATTCGACTTGATAAATCATCCCTGAACTAACAGCTTCTTGCCAACCCGAGGCTGTTAAAGCTTGCCTGAAAATTATAGGAAGAGAAGCTACTTACGATTACGGAAGCCCAAAAGAGGATAGGCAAAAAGTGACGGTATTATACGATCCGGAAAAGATTGTCTCTGCTTCCAAGTTGTATAATGAAGGCAATTGAAGAAAGAGATAACGACGTGTGTCACACTTTATTTACTATAGTAAGCAATTCATCATTGCTCGATTTAATATTGTTCTTTAGTATTTTGTATCAAACACTATTTTTCAATGGGTAATACAAAAAATTTTCCAAAAATTGTTATTTTAATTTTTCAAAGATTAATATTTTGTGCATTTCTACGAATTCGGTAAATTTCATAACATGAATTTCTATCTCATTAAAATTCATTGCTCAGCTTTCTGATGAAAATAATCTTTCAAGATATCTGTTATATTTACGATGACATGGAGAAAGCCATACGAATTCAGGCATGAGAGTTACATTGTTTGAATGCGACGATTTTTTTTGGAGTAATTGTTTCGTCTATGGTCGACATTCGCATCTTGATACATGACTAAACAGGTTACATTACAAGAATAAAACAGGTTTTCATATCACCTCAGCGACGTAAATGGATGTTCCTTGAGACGCTTGAGAGTTACGAATTACCGATTCCCTACACAACTGGAATAGTAGTATCACATTTTGTTTTCAAGCTGAAATATATGACATTTTGGCCGTAATCCAACTAGTTCGATACTTGTTTCTATTGCCATAAGAACTCAGGTGCATTCTCAAAATATTAATGTGTGATTGACTCATGTAAAATCTATTCCATTTCCACAATCAAACGGAAAACACTTCCGTATATACTTTTCCAAATATCAAAACGAACGCACAGAGCAACGTGTACTAGAACGACCTCTTCCGGCCCAATATAGCTCGTTCGCTTCTACAACGGCGCGCAATACAATTTCTTATCAGCAAACTTGCTAGGAGGGAACCGGGTGTATTTCATGTGGGGGATCTCTTTCTTCGCAGCTCGACTCGGTCATTCTCGTTTCCGCGAAATAAAGCCGCGGAATTTGGACTGAACTAGCCGAGCAGAAATTTTCTTGAGCGCCAACTCGGCCACGCGCTCGCAACGAAAAATTATCGGAGCTATAAGCGCAAGGAAAGCGCAAGAAAAACAGCCGCGGAGGTAAAGAGCCAGCTGAAAAATAGACCGACAAAAGGGAGGATAACTCGAAGAGCAGCACCGAGTTGCAATGGCGCGTAGCGACTGTTTACTGTTGGAATCACTTTTTTGACGACTCCGCTGATTGAGAAGTATCGGAAGGATGTTTTGATTGCGTACGTGTCTAATAAGTCGATTTTTCGAGTGTCGTTATTGGGAATACTTGTTAATCATTAAATCTCAAGCTCATACAGACTTCAAATTCTTTCGTCCTTGCTCATAACTATTACCAATCTAATTTTTATTTTCTCACGGGAAATAATTTTTTAAAGTTAAATCGACACCAGTCTAGACGTTTTATTAGATTCTAGTTGAAACCAAAACATTTTAGAGATCACATTGGTTACGAAAATGTATCATTAGATGAAATTAAATAAATATTATCTGGTAAAAAATTACAGACAATGAACTGAAACAAGTTGGCTTAAGCGTTCGAGGCAGCTCAAAATGTTTTCTTTCGTCATTATTTTGTATTTAACAAGATTATGTGCCTTAGTGTTGCTCTAGACGCGTTTATATGTGAAATACAAAGGGTGGTGCATATTGGGTGTACATACCTACATTAAATATTTATTCGAGAGGGAGGTTTACTGGAGAACCAGAATATTTGAAGGTGAATTGGAGTTCTTTTTGCTAAGTTTCGAAGAAATTATTGTCTACAGTCAGAGTTGCAACTGGTAGATTTCTGTTGCATACACAATTGTAGTATAGACTCTAACAACAACGAAGAAGTCATTAATTTTAGGATCCAAGGAACACGTTATACGTCTACAGAGATTTATGAGTTTCCCGAATATAGGGAAACTCTGAAATCCAATTCTCAAAATACAATCTTTCAAGAAGCGAAAATGATTTATCTCAAACATATCAATAGCTTTCAATTCATCAAAGTCTTCTATCAAATCATGAAAATGTTTGGTGTTCGAAACGCTGTAACCTAAATTATCATCAAACATACAATTTTCATACAGTTTTTCATTTAAGTATAGTTGATTTTTTATAGCTGAACTTAAACACAGATATACTACTTGTTGTGTTTGTCATCCGAGTGGAAATTCTATGTCGACTTTCAAGTCTCATAGTCCAAAACTGTTTCAGTGAACCCATTTGAAGCACCAATCCTGGATAATGTGTTAGTAAATGATGTTTTGGTTTCACACAATTTTGAGTGCAACTGTTACGGAATGATGACGATTGGGGCGAGGAAAATGCCTGTTTTATTCATTTATTAAAACTGTCGGCGTTCGATATGATATATGATATATGATATATGATTTTCTTCCATGACTATTTCTAATAATTCGAAAGAACTTGAATTGCAAACATGTTGCATACTTAAAAAAAAGAATTCTCTTAATAAATGAAACAAATGCCAACTAGCAGAATATTCTGCACAATGGCTTAAATTCCGCTAGGCTAAATATTTTTCCGTACTCAAAGTACATTATACTATTTTGTGTCCACACGTCAGATGCTCTATAGCTTACATTCCAAATGCCTTGTTTAGAACGACTTTTAATGACGAAAAGTAAACAGATTACATCAGTCGAAGTAATTTTTCGACTGTATTCGCATCTTCTTTTTCATGAATTTGAAAATCATGAACATTTTCTGACGACGTTTTTAGAAATTGTAGAATTTTCAACAAATCTAAGAATGATTTGCATCATTATATGCATCGACATAAATTCAACTAAAAACATTGTCAAACTAACACTAAAAATAGTTTGAACAACTATAAATGAAAACTATAGTTATAGTTGTGTGTACGAATTACTATATGTTATGGATAGTGAAGTTTACTAATATCGCATGGATGTCACGCTATTGCACTAAAAATCATAGTAAAAATATAGTAACCATTACTAATTTTTTCTTTTAGCACGTTATTTATCTAGGCTATTTTGACTCCCGCAAACTTGTAAATAAAGCTGCGCTCGGATCATAAACGTTTCGATTACAAATTTAACATTTTCAAGAAACTCAACAAATCGCTCCATGTAAGTTCACATAGAAATCGTTGTACTCAAAGTATGTATGTGCACAACGAAGCCCTCGCCAAATCTCTAAAATATGTCCCTGAGAAGTATAAACTTGAAAAACTTTGCTTTTACCAGCAGAAAGCATCCCGTGTACTGGCACATGAGAGATTTCGCCCCTAAATTCCATGCCTTTTACTTTGGGGCGCATAAAACTTTCATGGGACAGGGCGGAATGATATTTTTGTAAATTACGCCCTCGCAAACCGCGGCTTTTAACCTGGCAAAGCCCTCGTTTTACGCGGAAGAAAACGCCGAAGGAGGGGGAAAAATGCGTGTGGCGAAAAGAAAAGGAGCCGGGCGAGTGGATCGTTCGCGTGAACGATGAAAGTTTCGCCCGTGGGGCGACTCCAGTGTTGTGCTCGCGTGGACTGCGATGGACGGCATTCTCGTGGGCGGAATCGAAATGCCCGCACGGAATGGATTCAAGCGGCCAGACCCGCTAGACGCAACAAGCCCAGTTTCAACTTCTCTTGCAAACTACGGCTATTGCTTTTATGTTAGAGTTAAAACTGACCCCGGGAGTCTAGAATAATCTCGGTAACATTTTTTTGTGGCAGAAAACTACGAGCTTCAAGTGCGACTGAACTACAGCATTGAAATGAAGCTCTCTACATGAAGGAACTCGAAGGTAAAATCGGAATTCATTCATGGCTTTCAGAGATTTTCCATGTTTTTCACCCGATTTCACGAAATGATAGTATAATATCAATCAATCACATTGATTCACACGAATAGGCATACATGAACTCTTTGATGGAAAAGTCGGTCTAGATAAAAAACAGAATAGAAAACGAAAATTTCATAAAAGTTCACCTGAAACACAAGTACAGATAAGCCAAAAAGTATTTTTGTCTGTAATTGACTAACTTCAACTAAAGTAATGTAATATGCCCGACGACAATAGAATACGCATTTGAGAATCAATCAGTCATACTATTATCTGGTAGTTTTATTATCCTTCTGCTGTATCTTTTGCATCGTATCTATGTCTCCATTCTTATTCTTTTCTTAGTACATACATTATTGTATCGGTGGGCAAGATGTGTAAAGGGAATCCTCTTAGTCGCCATAGTACGAAAGGAGTATTTACGGCTTGATTGAACTATTTTTCAAGCATTGCTGCAGTAGTTCGCAGTAGACCATCGAGATTTCAGATAAAACGTTACGAATAAATTATGTTCACCATTTTCCGGTAACATCGAACGAGAAAGACATTATATATCTTCGGCTGGAAAAAGTAAAATATCTCTTCATCCATAAATACATTATATAGGTAGTCAAATGAATTCCATTCTATAAATTATGCACTCAACATAGCATCATCATTGAAAAGTGTTTTGAATGAGTACATGCAATTTTCTTGAAAGTAGTTTTATCTGTTAAAAATAGAACCATTCCACAATTGAAAAAAAAGTAATTACTATAATTTGCATTTCGCTGTACGTTTTGATATATTGAATATTTTTACTGCTCTACTTAATCTCATTGTCAAAGAGGCAATAAAAAGAACATTTTACGCTTCAAAGCACAGGTTAAATATTAAATAGTTAAATAGTGGTCGTTCCTTCACTATATAGCACGAGTTGAAATCCCTTAAGAAACAATCCTACCTTCAGGTAACCATTCATAAAGATAGCGAGATGATTTTTGGGTAGCCAAACAGGTCCCAGGCTAATATTTTGATACTTGAAAATTACTATTGATTTCATGCATGGATAGAATATCTGTTACATGGATTTTTACATACATTCATAGGCATAATGTATACTTATGAAATCAATAGTGTTTCATGACTCTTTTACAAAATGTGAAAGCCCAAATTTGATCAAAATTGATGACTTGTAGGTAGTACATATCCTAGTGAGTTACGGCAGAATGCAAAAGGGGCTCACCCATTTCTTCGCAAAGAGAAATAAAATGAAAAATATTCGATCTGTATTTCAAATTATTGAGTAATCATTTCAGACGTGAAATTTCTATCAAAATAGAAAAATTCTTTGATGCAACTTGTGAAAACAGATTCTGCTAGATTCTCAGATATCACTGGATTTGTTTATAGCTCTGTCAATTCAATACATAATTTCACTCGATTAACACTATAGAAAGTGATAATTGTTCCCTAAATCACCAGTAGGCAGTTAAAAGTAAAAGAGCGCATTAAAATCTGCAAACGCATAAGCTAACCGCGTCACGACTAGGGTTTACAGCTACACGATCAAAGCAAGTAATTCCAAGGAGCACATTATCACACGCGTCGCGATGCGGCGGGCCGCGCAATTCGAATGCAGCACGCACGATAAGCGAACGAGACTCCACGTACAAGGCTATTGCTCCGCAGGATAAAAACTGCCCGGCTAATGGACGGTAATTGAGTTTTGTATGGCTTTGTTACGCAAATCGTGTCCGCTTCCTCGACTGCGGTTTTCGCATGGATAGCCGCAATTTTTTTGCACCAAACGCTTTATGTTAGGCAGTGTGTAACGAGGAAAAGTAGTTGTGATTTTTTACAGCGCAGTCAAGTTATTCGGAAAACGTATAAACGAGGAAAATTTTTTCAGTGGAGTGAACCATCGAGTGGAAATTTCGTTGGAATTTTTTCGTGGGAATTTCGGGGTTCATCCACGTGGGACGCGAAAACCCGTAAAAGTGAACGTAAAAAAGCTTTCAGAAGATATTTGACGTCCGCACGCGGACCAATGTGTTAATGCACTTTTGGCTGATGACCCGGAGGAATATCTCTCTTCGGAAGTCGGGTGGACAAGAAAAACGTGCACGAATATATCGCGGGTCAGTGTGAACTGAGGCAGCTCATAACCCAAGAACCCGTTAGGATCAATTTTGAGAATTCTTTGTGTTGACGCTACAAAAGAAGTGCAAAAAGGCTCCATTTTTAACGAGGATGCTTCGCATACCTGAGAAATAGTTTACTCAATGGGTTATGGAGAAAATGAAAAACTCCAAGCCCAATACAAAATTGATCAAAAAATAGTTGGCGCATGCATAGTTTTGTGAAAATAACAAAGCATGTCTATTTAGTGAATTTAGCGTAATCAGTTTTGATGTATAACAAATCAATCGTTTAAAAAATAATTGCCAAATTCATGAACAGCCTAAGTATGACAAACGTTTTGATCATTATATGCAAAATAAAAAGTTCGTTCCACGCGTGCCCGTCCCGTGCGATGTTCAATTTCGTTTCGATAAACAGCTATTGCAACTCGAACAGCTGGTGAAATTTTGAGAGAAGTGCGCTTATAACTTGCGAGTCAGCTTGTCGGAAGCTGCTTGTCTGGTTGTAAACGTCAGTTTCCACTTAGACGCGCTCTACACCCGGTACCTATATACTGTTTCCCTATGACCAATATGACCAACGCACGACATTAACGTATGGCAGCTGTTGAATTATCCATATAGAAAGGAACTTACATTTGATATACATTTTGACTATAAACTTATAAAATTCAATGTACTTTAACATAAACATAAACTGTCAAAAAGTAACTCAATTTATTTACCTCTATTTCAATTAATGTACCATTGTTAAATGTGCTTTTATAATATACGGATTTTAATATTATGATCATATTTTTATGATAGAATACCTATGGTTTACCGAGAATGTTATCCAGTAATAATAATAGCTATGGTATCACACGATGAAATAAGAATTTAGCAATTAAAAGGCTCTCGACTACTTATTGAACAACGAAACAGAGCTGTTACTGAATGAACACCACCAACCTTTGCAGTAGTTCGGGCTAGCTGATTTTTCCAATCATAAATATCAGCTGCGATTGTTTTTGTTGTTATGCCGGCACTTCACGACGCACTAATCTTCAGTTCTATAGTAATTCTAAAACTTTCCAATGAAAGAGTTCCAACCGTGCCGGAGTGAAATTCATGCATACTTATTCAGTATTTTGAAATGAAACAAAATTTAATCTTAGTTATGTAATATGACTTCTATGATATTGATTCTCTCATACGATACAAATAATGATATGGAGATAAATTTCTCAATAATTGATTTGTTTCTTATGTGATGAAGTTATCGTGATTTTAAGAACTGATATATGAAGCAATAGTGAGGGGAAAAATTCCAGTTAGCTTCTATTGCGTTTTTCATTCGAAAGATCAAACTATCGATAAATGAATTTGATGCAACTGATTAATGAATCATTGATAATATTACCTCGACAAATCACTTCGATATTTTTGTCGTCTACGGATTAGATGATTCGCGTAACGCTCATTACATTCCTACTTTTTTTTTACAACTATTCAACGCTAATACTTTCACGCTGTGTCTATAATCTAATCGAATTCTCGGGCGTCTGGAGACGTTTGAAAAGAAAAGGAAGAAACTAAATCATAAACTGTTGCAGCAATTTGATTGTCACTTGAGATTGCGGCAATGGGTTTATGCCCATTCCAAGCTACAGTGCGCTGTTACAATTTACGTCTTTGCCTCCCGGTGTGATCTTTACGTTGATTCAAGTCGGCCTCGGGCGGATTCGCGATATTCCGACAACGCTACATAATGTCCTTTATACTTTCTGACTCGCGGCGTCAGGCTGTCTCGATCGTACGCGCGGAAAAAAACGAGCAGAAAGATCGAAACTTCAATCAACATGGGAAAAACGTTATAGCTATACGTGACCTGTCTGTAAAGTCGATTGATCGTAAGAAGTGTATCTTCATAACACGGGAAACTTTATGATAGTGTTTATCGTAGACCTTTCCTTTCCGATAACTTGGCATGGGATGATTGAAACGTAGAAATTTGCTATTATAAATTCTTGTGAAGTTTATTAATACGTTTATAAAGAATTAAGTTGCATATCTAATCTTGACATTGACACATACGAAAATTCTGTTCATAAAAAATATTGATAGTTCCAGGATAACAAAGCTCGCTGATTTTCAGCCTATTTTGGCATTTCTTCCTTTATGAAATATCGCCGATGAAAAGAAAGAAATAAGGAAAAACAGCAAATGATTTTGAATGGCCATCCAAAAATACAGCATTGGATGCAAACGTCTCAATTTCAAAACAGCCTCGTATAAAATACTCAATAAACGAGGAGCTAATGAAAAACATAAGCACTCGACGACAGTCAAAACATCTTGAGTTCGAGCAGCATCACCTCGCGAGCATCGTCGATCTCGGTTATGTCAAAGGCTGCGCACGTCGCTCCGATTTCGCAATTCGAACGTAAATGCAGAGAATCGCTGCGGGCCACGAAACTGTCGTGAGCTCGTCTTCTCGACGGGCGTTGCTTTTGTTTTACTGCCCATTTCACGGGAGCTGGTAATGAAAGCGTAAACGCTGCTTTATCTGATAAATTTATTAGTCAGGGAGAAAGCCGCGCGAGTGACGAGCGGTAATTTATTCGAACGCTCAATTGTCCCTCGAATAATATAATCACTCAGCCGTGCTCATCCTCGAAAAGGGAGATGCGCTCTGAATTCAAAAGTTTCAAATGATACATTGATCAAGTCGTCGTCTACAGTTTTCCATGGGGTTCGATATCGTTATAGATATGAATCGAACAATATGTCAATAAAAAAATTATACAAATCTGACCGTAAAATTGGATATTTAAAATTATTAAGTTTTAAAAGTTGAAATACAGATATGTATATCTTTAATTAACATATTTTTACCACTATTGAATATAGGGTCACACCCTCCGGATCACCTGTAAGATGTTTCTAGATTATTCCTACAGTCATCCTGGCCAGACCCTCGAATTCCCGAACATATTTCATTAATCAGGTCCTTTTCTTTATATATGTGTATCTCAATTCATAAAAGCCCAAAGATACAGATATACTGTCTGCACATGCATAAAGCCAATAATAATTGACAGAATGTCTCCGGAAAATCAAATGATTGGCCGAAACGGCTGTATGAATAACCTATTTGGGTACCCTATCGTGATTAGTCAATCTGATGGTGTGGCGTCCTCTTGTAAATATTTCTAATCAAAACTCAAAATTTATCACCAATTTCATTTTATTTCGAAAAGTCATATTGTTCGCATCGCACAATGGTAATTAAATAATATATTCTCATTCATTTCCAATGAAATGTGACATTCGTGGGTCTCATTACGTTCTAGTCCAAAGTTAGATTAATAAAGAACATTCTAATAGATGACCCACCCCTCCAGTTCTTCATACTTTGGTGAAAAATGATGCCAAATGATGCAAATATCTCAGATTGTGTTGAATTTTGACAAGTGTCTGACCCGAAATATCTCACAAACATTTAAATTTTTGTGACCCGAGTATTCCTAAAAATCGAAGTATTATCATTACGTGAATTTCACGCGTTTTTCAAATTCCTAACAAGTTTGTACTTTACTCATATTCATTTGAATACGACTATGGAAGAGTTTCCAACCAAATGTGGTTGCCAAATGACCTCTAATTTGTATAAAGTATGACAGGTAAACGGACGGTTCTCCATTAGGCTTCATGTTAAATTAATCACGCAAGAGTATAGCTTTTTTCTGAAGCGACGAGAGGTCACTATAGAGCCATAATCCGAGCACACTCAGTCCTTTTCATAAAAATCTGATAGTCAATTCTCTCACCGGTTTCACCGGCACACGAGCTGGACTCAGAACAGCTATCCGGGTGGAACGGAGAAAGAATAACTTGGCCAATATATCCCCGCTGAACGAGCAAAAAAATGAAATAAAGCGGCGGGGAACGAGAGTCGCTCCTAATAGTGTCGCGCGATTCCGTTAGCTACTCGCGCGCGTAGCCACATTAATTCAATCAGCGTCTGATCACGCCTACTACGATATTCCGCCGACGCACGCGACTTCACGATCGCACCGCGCTAACGGCCCTCCGGCAAATTTTTCCCTTGTGTATGCAGACTTCAATTCTCGGAGACAAATGAAAAAACCGCTGCCAAGTGCCTTAGCAGTATGCTTTCTCAAAGAGGCTTCAACATCACCCACAAACGCGTCTCAAACCTGTATTTTCACCATTCCACTAGCGTAGATACTATCATTTATTTTTCAAAGATTACAAAAAAATTATTTAATCAGTTCAATTCGTATTTTTGTGACTGTGTAAAGTGTCGTTCTTTTTCAATTGACCAAACTTTGTCGCGAGTGTTAATGTCTGCCCGGGCTCTCTTATTATTTGATCAAATGCAACAAAGCAAACGGTTCTAGGTTCTACACGATGCGAGATATTTGGACCTGCATAATTTTTCGATCAATTCATCTTGTGACTGTCATACGGTTTAATGGTGGTCAAAATCGATCCGGTCCGTATTTAGCACACTTGAAGACTCATTTTGATCATTTTCGAGGGCAAAAGACACCAAATTTTTCCAATTTTCTCTATAGCATGTTGAAAATATTGGAAACGAAACTTACATGAATTTTTCTTCCCCTTAGCAACGGTTGCTAGGGCGGTAAACAACGGTTGCTAAGGAGCTAATTGGGAAGATTTTGTGTCCTTTGCCGTCGAAAATGATGGAAATAGGTCATAAATAAATGATTTCCAACCTTCCTAACTGTTGCTAGGGAGGTAACCAACCGTTGCTATGGAGCAAATACAACAATTCAGTGTCCTTGGCCATCGAGTGTGACTTAAAACTGATTTTCCGGCTTGCCCCAATGAACACTCATAAGGATTTGTGAGAAAACACGTTAGGAACGGTTGCTAGGGAAATAACCAACGGATTTTGCTGAAAATTTAACTCGGACTAGATCTTGTCACAACTAACCGGTGTGCAAAATTTCAAGACGATCGGATCATTCCTTCGGGAGTTATCGTGGACGAAAGAAACGAAAAAATAGACACCTTAACAACGGTTGCTAAGGAAATAAACAACGGATTTCGCTGAAAATTGAACTCGCCCGAGATTTTGCCGCGATTAACCTGTGTGCAAAATTTCAGGACGATCGGACCATTCCTTCGAGAGTTATCGTGGACGAAAAAAAAACGGGACGCACACACACACACACACACACACACACACACACACACACATACATACATACATACACACACACATACATACATACAGACACTTTTGAATTTCCATGTTTTTCGACCCGTAGATCACGAAAATCGAGGTCCCGAGGTCTGATTCGTTGGGTCGATTTTTGCCCCATTACAAAGCTTTCTCTTTGAGAAAGCAAAATGCTCGTTTTCCCATGGGTCTCAAAAAGGGCATCGGAGGCATATGTGGTATACGTATATGACTATAATAGCTAATTACAATAATCTCAAGATTCATTGCGCATATATATTCTACAATAATTTCGACTCACAAAAATGTTATATCGGTTCGGGAAGTAAAATGTACTTGATGGTGCTATAACAAGAAGACGACTTCTGCTAAAAGGATTTCGTTGTTGATACTATATTTGACAAAGCTCTAATTCGAATAATTCATATCCCTCTTCTGATCAAATCTTTGTGGGAATGGAAAATTCTCCCGGGAAGCTTATCATACACGCGATCAATTGATGTAAACTGTCACTCTATCTTCGAGAGCTGATTGATACGTAAAAGATCGTATACAAAACGCTATATTGACGTACGGCTCGTTCCTTTCGATCTTTCCATTATCCTGTCAATGATTGCGTTACACCGTTGAGACTCATCGATCGACGATAACAGATTGACGCACCCATGGAAAAACTCATGAACGCGGGACGATCGAGCTGATATCCTGCTTGGCTGAACCAGCTACTCACCGCGCGCAGCGTGAAACAAGAACACGGAACGGGGGAATACGAGAGAGCAGATCACAAACTGATTGCAGTGATTCATTCGCAGAGATGGAGAGAAGCAACGTTGACATGATCGGTAACTTATGCAATTCGTATGCCATATAGTTGGAGGATTATTTATGACATGAAAAAATTTGTCAATCAACTTTCATTGCTTAAGAATGAGGAGATACCAGAGAAAATAACTTGGACGATCGATTAAGAAATAATCTCACTCCTGATCTCATTCGATGGGATTAGCTCGTTCTGATGGAAAGTCACAGCCCCACCCTTATCTTGAACTTAAATATTTGACATATACAATCCCGATTATTTCTTGCCGATGGAATCATTAGAAATTTACTGGTTCGAATGTAATATTCATGATCTGATTGGAATATTTCTGATACCGAAAGAGATAAATACTCTTGCGAATATTATGGAGTATTATGGACAGGAACTAACATAAGTTTCTAACTTTTTTTTCCACTAAGAAAGTTTAATTTTTTTGTATAGATGATGAAATTATACTGTTTGAATCTAGGAAAATCCGATTGTCGCTAAACGAATTTCTTTGAAAATCACAACCACCATTACCTCAGCAATAATATTTTGCAATGGCTAATACTCATCCAAAAGTATTATTTTCCAATTAAGTTCGCACATTCCGACGCACTAAAATAGAAAAAGAAAGAAGAGCTGCCATCAAATTCTTCGTCTTGAGGGAAAAGTAGTCGGCGAGTAGTGCTAACAAAGCGTTACTTTGCGCAGCCACAGTGAGTAGCTCCGCGCGGGAGATCGATTATACTTATTTCCTCCACCCCATGCTGTTAGGTACCGCTAAACTCCATTATGGACGGAGTTCTACCACACACTTTCCGGCTCTACGGCGAAATTGTCTAGAAGTGCTTTGATCAATTCTCTCTTTCACCTTTTTTCTTTCTCTTACGATTTTTTTTTTCAATAAACTTTTTTGTACGATTTTTAACAAGACAAGCTTACTGTGCGCGGATGTGCAATCACGCCTTGCTAATAAAATGTTGTATCCACCTGTTGGAGTACTGGCAGTCGCAGTATTTACATTCAAATTACAGATAATATCTCGCAATTCCTAAGGAATGTTTCTTGCTTCACTTGTTGAGGTAATGAAATTTGCAGGTTCAAGTGAAGTCAAGTACTAAAATATTTCAGCAATTGATTCATCCGAATATCTCTGGCTGGTTTTTAACATTAGGCATGTGCCTATTGCAAGCGTGTCATATAAAATTACGTCACCCAATCGTGTTTGAACCTTTGAGGCGTGAAAGATATGTATTCAATTTCTTTCACTCGCAGCTACATATTTTTGTGAATATAGAAATTTCACAACTATCAAACTATAACCCATAAACATCTTTACATTATCTTTGCACTATATTCATTTGTTTCAAAGCATCACATTATTTAGTGGGAAAATTACTATGCCATCATTTACTGCTAAGTGACTAGTCGCGCTCAAGTAGGTCAGTGAATAGCAATAGTGATGTCAGTAGTATTTAACTTATATTCGAAGCGTATCTTCGTTATACATCAGGAGTCGTAAAGAGCAGTGAGAGTAAATCGCTGATGAGGCAGAGTAATAGTCAGCTAAACTCGCCGCCGGACCATTCATTCTTTCAACGGCAAACTTCTAATGTAGCGTACGAAGTAGCATATAGAAGGAGTGGAAATCTCAATGGTCGATTAGTCGATTACAAAAACAACCGAATTCACTCTACAGTTACCTATCAATCACTAATTCAGTTGAAAATCATTAAATTTCGCCATCACTCGTCGCAACGAGATCACAAAGACGCCGCTGCTTTGTCCTAAAGAATCCGCGAGTGGTCACAAATTCGCCCAAACGAAGCCATAAACTCGGTGCTGAAAATACGTGGCACGTTTTTCGGTTTAGACGAGAGTTATGGCTTTCGGCAGGCAAGATGCATAAACGCGTTGCTGCAAGTCTGTCGGACGAACGGCAAGGGACAACGGAAGTCGGAAAATATCGCCCGGTATTTATCGTCGTTGGCATGAAGAGCGATGCTGGCGATAAGTTCCGAGTGGCTAATCTTGTATTTTGTTAGATTGGATTGAAAATTCTTTTAAGGTGAAACTGAGGTCTGTTGATTCCACTTGGCGGCTGGTCGTTTGAGTAATGCGAACATTTTCGAACAAAAGTTATTGACTATCGGAAATGAGGAATTGAGCAAATTACATCAGTGGTTCTAGTTGTTGCTACTTTTGCAAGGTCGATCTCGTAATTTTTGTTAGAATTCGCTTCATCGTCTAATGTAAATTAACATCGTTAGACAAATATAGGGGCAGCATTGCATTTGCAATATGATGTTACAATGAAACACGTAACGTATTATATGAGTATATGAAGGAATTCGGATAATATTTTTTAATTTGGACAACAATATTTTATGAAAATGAATTTATTATCATTTTTCAAAGTTCTTACGTATATTTCCTACTCTTCTACTCAAATATCATGGAAAAAAAATAAGATCAGCATTTGTTTCTCTTGGAAAAATAGGATTATTGCAGGAAAATAGATGATAGTCGGTAGCGCGCTTTGATCCGAATAGAAAATGTAGTCGACCATCTATTATTATCTCTTCTCCATTTTACTGATCTTTATATAGCGTACTTCCAAATACCCTGCAAAGGAAATCTTGATTCAGAGCCAGATTCAATAGAGTACTTTTTACCCGAAATCTCGCGGTCACAGTTTGTCCGTAAAATATAGCACTTTTAGCGAGTTCAAGCATTATTAATGAGAATTCACACCCACGATTCTAAGATTTTCATCAGATATTATACCGGAAATTGTTCAATATCTCTTACCACCGATCTAAATGTATATATATATATATATATATATATATATATATATATATATATCCATTGTCGACTCTACGTATACCCCACGAATATTGTCTTCCAGTTTCTAAAAATGTTATGAACTATTAATTCGATTGATTTGGTGAGTATGAATTTTCCATTTTGCGCTTTCATCAAACAAATCATATGCACGAAACATTCGAAATAAATGACGCTTTGGATTAAGCTTTCTTAAACTGGAAAAATTTCAACAAATAATCGACGGGCTCTCCCCTGTGGTTCCCATCGTCAAAGGACTCTACAAATTTTTTCGATTTTCTTATCATGACCAGTTTGATTCCAGCCTAGAATCCGTAGTTCCTACCAGCCTCAATTTTTGTTACCTTTTGTCGCAGGCTCGACCAAGAACAAGAAGGTGAGAGCAGGGCCGGTGATGGTAGGGGAAGGCTCGGGCGAGCGGGTGTGCCTCCTGCTGACGACGCTACTGCTGCACGACCTGTTCAACGGTGGCCTGGTCAGCGCCCGGACCTTCACCCTCGGCTACATTACAGGTTCGAGGCGCAAGCCCGGCGACTGGGAGTACTCGAGACCCGGCCTGCAGATCTCCGGCGCCATCAGCCTTGCCATCGACGAGGTTGGTATGTTTGCCTGTGCGTATTGGTTTTGCGGGTTTTGAGTTTGGAATCATCAAGTGGCGAATAAAATATCCGATGAAAATACTTTTTTTATTATCTGCGTCGGTCTCAACTGGTCAGAAGAAACAGAGGAAACAAATAAACGGCGATTAGTATGTACAGTAGATAAAGTCAGAGTCTGGTGAGACAGTATATATTACCTTATTAGATCAATAAGATATCATTGAGTATAACAGAATAATTGCAAGAAAAGCCATATTTACGTAAAAGAGTCAAATTTATCACGCTACATTTAGTTTATGTCTTGTGTAATGATGAATATCTTTCTATTTCTTTAACAAATACTGTACTAAGAAAGGAGAATTTAGGCATGATATTTCTCTATCAGTTACTTTATTCCGGGATATTACATCACGATTTGACAATAGAATGATCATTGGAAAAATCGAGTAGAAGTCAAAGTAGAAGGTAGCATCGCATAAGACGTAATCTAGTGAACTCTATGATATTAGATAAAATCGATCTGTTCATGTCACGACCGACATTGTTATCATAGAAAATGATATGTAAAGTGCATTGAATCGCTTATCATTTTCTAAAACATGAGTTATGAGAGCACTGAAACAAATTGGAGTTAGTGCTCCACAAAGAAGTAGTCTTTTTTCTCGTTAGTTCATGTGTAAAACTGATTCCAAAATAATTTATTGATCTTGATTCTAGTTCAGACTCAGTTCATTCTATATATTATATCGCTTAAATATATATACGAGGCATATTATATATATACGAATGTAATGAAATACTCATAGTAGAATAAATTTAGATTTACATACTAGCTCTTTCTACTGCAAAATTGTAATTGTTAACAAGTCATTCTAATCAAACGAAAGTGGGTATGTGTAAAATTAATGAAGGTGATAAGTCCCGAAAACATGCAGTCTTTATACGAATATCGATTCAACTCCGAATTAAAAAGTTATTATAGAGGCAGATTGACGTATATTGACTGCAGTTTTTGTAAGGTGAATATTCTAATGATTATATTTACTCACAACTCCCAAGAACCGATTGAACGCTCGAGATGAAAACTAAAAAACTGTTTCCTTCGAAATCTCTAATACTCCAAATTACCGTGACCTTTGACTTTCTTTTAGAGAAGAAAGATTCCCGAAGATTCTCTGATAATCTTTTAGAGAATACAATCAATCTCTATGTACATTACAATTCCCTTGGCAAACTACCCACAGCTACATCAATGAACCTTTCCCGAAACTGCTTCCATTAAATCCCCGAACATGACCCGGAATTAATGAAACCGGAATCACGTCGTCTATTGGAATAAATTAACGAGCGCGTCTAAGCTCACCCAGGGGAGCACTACATACCAGACTGACTGTCCCCAAGATTGCCAAGGCTTTATCTGTTCCGAGGAATGCTGAGCTCGCAATAACCTTGCCATTACCCATACAACCATGATCGCGTGTCTCGCCATGCCCATTTAATCGTGAATTGCCGGCATTGGTGTCCAGGTGAACGCCGGTGAGTTGTGGAATCGCGGCCACAGGCTTGATTTCATTATCGCGGAGACGTACGGAGACGAGGAGCGCAGTATCCTCATGACAGCCGAACTTTGGACGAAACACGTCAGCGCGTACATCGGGCCGCAGGAGACGTGCGTACACGAAGGCAGGATGGCCGCGGCTTTCAATCTGCCTATGATCTCATACGTGAGTACACCAATATGTTTCGTATGCATGTGAATGAGTCTAAATTTGATTATATCGCGAGTCGTTCAGATCTACAAGGCTTTTATTATGCAAAATTGTGGAACCTTTCGTTTCATGCTTTGGTTAAAGTCGAAGAAATCTTGGCACGTGAAAAATCGCTCACGTTACGAATGATACTAGGCTTTTTCTGAACCATTCTAAACTTTATTGTTAGTTAATATAAAAAAACCTAGCCTCAGTCAGTTAAATCTGACTTTCTTACGTATATTTATTTCAATAGCCTCAGGGAAAAATTGAATTTCATAGGATTTTGCAAATTTCAATTCTTGCTCTCGTATTGGCGGCGATTTTTTTTCCAGCGGATATGTCTACTCAAGACAAGATTTTACTTAGTTTGACCAAGCCATAGAACAAAAATATCTACGATATTGTATACCTATCGTAGACATTTTTACATACATAGATATATCAAGGTCCCTTAGTCTTGATTTTCTATTGTTTAGTGACAATCACGGAAGTTAAAATATTGTTTCAGTATTGTACAAATCGAGAGACCTCGAACAAAAAGGAATTCCCAACATTCGCACGTACTCGACCTCCGGACACACAAATCTCCAAATCCGTAGTAGCTGTGCTGAAAGCCTTCAACTGGACAAAAGTGAGTGAGAAATTCGCAAGTTCTCTTTTTCTCTGTATACCATCTAATGTAGTTTACGAGCTTATATTCTCCCTCGCGTGAGCCTCACCCATAGTACAGAGAGTAAAAAGAGGAGCTCAGACATGCCAGAAAAAGTTTCCATAACACTTTTGCAGCTGATCAGCCCATGAATTTTAAGGAAATTTCCGAGGCTCGGCTTATTTATTCGGCAGGTTCACGAGCTCAATTATTATTTTTAAGGAAATACGCAAAACAATTTTCTATAAATTGATAAATGTTTGCTCCAGCACCTTAGATTCAAATGCTGATATGAATATAATTGTTGAAAAATTTTAAGAGATATAACTGAAGTTTCACGAAAGTATCATGAAAATGTAGATGATGCTCCTCTAGGATCAGCGCGGCTTTCACTGTCTGAAAGATTCACTTCAAAATTTTGACAAAGAATTTTTGAACTCTTTCTATATACCTCTACAGAATCGATGCAACCTATAGATTATCTATTTTCGTGACACAAATACTCACTTCAGCCTTCCTGTCATCCAAAAAGAAATTCGAGAAACCACAGTGGAATCCAAGATGCGATAGCTACTCCTTCCACGCGTACACTGTCTGATACTTTAACTAAGACGCGAACACATGTTCGGATCTTTGTTTGCGCCCACATGTTTCGTTCGAATTTGAGACATATCATAAGGGATGCGAGGCGCTAATAACCACTATTTTTGCCGACCTCTTGAAATATCCAGAGGATTATCATATTTCAAGGGATAGCTAGAAATTTGCTATTCTATTCATTTGATGATATAATATACTGACATCTGTATTTCAATGCATACCAAATTTTTTGTTCATATATTTCAATTGTAAAAACCATTAATCTACATGAAAACATTTAAATAGTTAGGTCTAAACTAATCAAATCACAAACCACAAAGCTACATTTTTCCTGTGAAAGAGAAAAATATAAGAGAACAAATACTATTAGTCCGATATATTTCACTTTTGATTGTCTATACAGGAAATTAGCAATAGGTATAGTTCAATCGTAATTACTAATCAACATTCTATGCTGCACATGCAACGGAACACGTATACATTACTTGTTATTTATCGATCTGATTATTCAGATGCACATGTATATCTAAATTGAAATGGCGCAGTATATATCATACAATAATACACATGCAATAATATCATTAGAATGAAACAACAATACACTTACAATAATATCATTGCAATAACACAATATATACAATAATGATTATTGGTCGTGCATTCGGAATTTTCACAAGCTCTTCATTTGGCTGACATTGATTTTAACGAGTTTCAAATTACCCACTTGGATTTTTGAATTTTTCCCAAAGTTCTATATTTTCCTCGTCCTCAAACTCATGTGCTGGAAAAAATGTTGCTTCATAAGAGCTGGCTCTATTGGATGAAAAACTGAGCTCAGAAATTTTCCAGGATAAAGTAAAAATTTCATAAGAATCTCACCCGCGTTGTTTTAATAAGCCGACACTGTTGCAGGTATCATTCATGTTTATGAACGCGTCCCGTTTCGACTTTTACGAGCCACCGACGGTCGCCCGGACCATCCTGTCGTCCTTCAAGGCTGCTGGCATAGCCGTCAACAGCGTGAGCTGCTGGGAGGAGTCGTACAGGGTCGTGGAGAATCTTAAGAACCCATTCCACAAGCTAGTCGCGGACACTTACGCGGATACTCGCAGTGAGTATATCATTTCATTATCTTGTTATCGGCTCTGGCCCGGGAATCTAGGACTCGATGGGAGCTCGATCAGCGGGTGTACACAGAATCCGGAAGCGCGTGCCGGGTGTAACGTGCCGCGAATGGGATGCATCTTCCGCTGGATAAGTGCTCGCGAAGTGTGTGTATGTGTATGCAAGCGCACGTGCTCGTGTGAGTGCACGATTTAACAACGAGCTGGAATGACTTGCAGCGCGTTCAATCTAACTCGACAGCAGCGGAATGTTGGAGCGCAAGACATGTAGTGTTCCGAATAATGGGTTGACGTGGCTCCCTACCGAGTGACGTTATAATGAGATCATGTCTGCTCATCCCAGTTGACAAATTACATTTCGCTTCGACTGAGAACAATACTCATCGTTTCGCAGTACACCAATTCCCTACGTCTCGTCGACCGTTTTATTCATAATCACGTGAGTTACACGTTGATAAAGTCTGCTTCGGATTTCCATGTGAGAATAAACGGAGCGAGATTCGCGAAATATTTTTCATCGAGTGTTGTCGGATCGAGAGCTGTGCACGAGATCCAATCGCGGGAAATCCGTGAAATCCATCCGAGCTCATCAACGCGGATCACTCGGGAATTATAAAAAAAAGCAGCCGCACCGTGCGAACCCATCCCGGGATCACACGCGAAGCTCTCCAGTTATATTGCTCGTAAATAAGACGACGGTGAGCCGGCATAATCCGCGCTTGGCAGAATTGCGATGGTGAGTGTTTCCGTACTCCCGCGCAACCCATTTCGAGGCGCGCATTATACATAGACTAAAAATACCCGGGAATCCGCGCTTGTCACTCGCGCATGTCACGCTTCTTAGCTAATTCGAACGCCGCGCGAAAGACGCGGCTATATATTTACCAACAACGCCCAGCATTAAAACGAAGCTTGGGAGTGATTAATGAACGGTTACTTTCGAAATACATAAAAATATCCGTGTAATTGCGGCTTTTGTATTCATTTCAGTTTACGTTATTCTCGGCAACATCGAGGAACACATCGGACTACTCATGGCGTTGGATAAGAGAAAACTTTTAGAGTCGGGTGAGCTTCTACATCTTTATCATTGTTGATTCTGAACATAAGCTGCTCACTGATTAAAAGACCCCAAATCACGAAATTAGAACTTCGCTATCAGAACTTTCCTATAGCATGAGTTAATGCTACTTTAACCAGAGCTGTATCTATTTCAAATCAATATCAATATGATATTTAAAAATAAGGAATTTGTGATTTACTGTTTGCTATTCTAATATCATTCTTGAATCTCATTTATTACTGTAACTATACACATTTATGTAAATGAGGGTTGATACTGAATCAATAAGTGAGAATATTTGTATCCATAATTCAGTATTTGCTTTCTCCAGGTGAATATTGGGTAGTGGGTGTGAATACAGAAACGTACATTGACCGTGAGCCAGATGTGTACATTCGCGGATTACTACGAAAATATCCCGAACCTCGAGACTCTCTCCGGATCCTTCGGAACTACTTCAGTATTATAGCCTCGGAACCGATCGGCTACTTGGATTTCAATAATAAAGTCAACGAGTACAGGCAAAAGCCCCCGTTCAATTTCACGAACCCGCTGAAGAATTTCAAACATGAAGGACATATTCAGGTGACTAGAACATATCTCGATATTTGCAAATGCTTGGCCGCTAGAGGTAAGATAAGAAATGACATAAGCAAAGAATTTAATAAATTAACAAATCCATTGAAAATCACTTTTGAATTCATGATCTGGCCTGCCAGGTGAATATGACTAATCTACGGGAATTTCTACTTTGTTTCCGCTTACAAGGCAGGTTGTGCCGGAAACTGCATACCTCTACGACGCGATACATCTTTATGCCCACAGCCTCATTAAAGCACTCGACGAGGACAGAGATATAAGAAATGGCAAAGAGATTATTTCCTCGCTTCACGGTCTTCACTATCGTAGCGCCATGGGGTAAGGTATTTCTCTAAATTTTTTTCCTGTTATGTATCTAGTTGGATAACTGTTCCGCATTTGATTTTGGGAGGGAAACCGAAGCTCTTCTTCAGCGGAAAATATTTCATTATCATTATTTTACGCGAGACTATCCCTGCTACTTGCTAGTGTCCTAAAACGACCAGACCTTCATCATCTCATTGGCGAACACTAGTTACGTACTTACAAGTTCAAATATTTACTGGCACAAAATTGCTAATAAACACGTCCACCAATATTTACCAGTAGGACGAGTGCGGAAAGAGAAGCCCGAGCCAATGGCGACTGTTGAATTTTTGCTCTGGCTTTTCAGATATATGGTGTACATGGACGAGAACGGCGATCCCGAGGGCAATTACACCCTGATAGCGTTGGACAATCAAGTAGCAAAAGGGCATGGCCTTTATCCCATTGGCCGTTTCATCGGCAAGGAGAGCAGCACCAACTTACCGGTTAGATATACAGAGACGCCTCTGTTGACCTACTCAATATATGTAACACTAGAACCAATTTCGCGACCAAACTCGATTACACTCTAGCCACCATACCACCATCGAGTGTTGGTGTTGTTCTATAGCTGGATTCACCGCTTGAAATGACATTTTTTTATTCCTATGTACCTGTTGCGTTGAAGAGAAATAATGCTAAGAGATATACTCGATTGCTGAGTACTGTGAATGAGGAATACATCCGAGTAGATGAAGAAAACAATTCCTTAACGAAAAGTTTTCGGTCCCCATTCTTTTTAACAATACTGTCAAAGTGATGCCACTTTATAATTAAAGTTATCAATTTTTTGTTCATTCGCAGAAACTATATGTCCTTAGAGATATTCCTTGGGTCGGAGGAAAACCTCCAGTTGACGAACCGTTCTGTGGCTATCATGGAGAGAAATGTTATTGTGAGTAAACATTTTCAAACATCCACCTACCTTGAGTGTTTTTTTTTAATTATTTAGAAATAAAAAATTGGGTTCTACAGAAAAATAGTATATTATGCAATGCGTGAAATTTTGAATACGCGTCTGGACGTGCCCACGAGTGGCCGGCGACGAATATGATACGATATTTTATGTTACGAGTGCTCGTTTATAGAGTATTTAAAAAAAGCAGTAGTGCGTAAAATGCGATTCGACGCACTAGTAACATAAAAAATGTATTAATTTTAACTTTCGTCTTTCTTGACTCAATACTTTTAAAAATCCCATTAAACTTTTCTTATAAACAAACTAAATAATAAATGGGTTGGGAAACGATAAATCCAAGACACCAATCGATAGCTGTTCATTTCCCAATTCACTCGGTCCACGCGCTTGTTCAAGCTCGCTCGCATGAGTCGGCGGTTCCGTAATCGATTACATCCGCGGCTCGAGTCGTTCACGAGTCATTGACAATAATTTTAAAGCCTTGGTGAGGGGATCCATTTGTCACGGTTCAGCTTGCTGGTGGAGTCAAAAGGTCGAGAGAAGTATTGAAACTTACTTTGTCTTCGTGAGAGCAGAGCTTTTAATTGAATTTTTCAAGGGCCGAAGGGAGATATAAGATGAGACAGAAAAGTTAGGTGGTATTGCTGTCACGCGTGAGTTGTAGAAGCCAAGTTCGATTTTCACCTAAAAGTTTGGGGCGTGATGGAGTTAGTGCCCAGAGAAAAGATTTTTTGAGAGTTCTGTTTCGTGGTACTATTAGTTAGTAGGGCTTCCGCGAGACGAGACAAGACGATATTTTCGGCGATCTCGTCTTGGTCGCGAAAAATCTTGGTTCGCCTCATATCGATCTCGGTCTTGATGTAAGAATATTGGTCTTGGTCTCGTCTCGAACCGAGACTCTTGACAAGACTCTTGGTCATAGAAAATTTATAATCTTTATGATTAAGTTTTTTATTTAAACGAAGAATTTTAAGTTAAAAATGAAGAACGCAATTTCCATAATTAATATTCAATTACATCAAGAAGTAACTCTTAATTTATAATGAACTAAGTTCCAAAATTCAAATGAAATTTCGAATTTTAAAAATGTCTAAACTTGTTGGTGCAGCAGAAAATTAGAAAATGAAAAATCAGTTATCAACCCAATTATTTGGCACATAATATTTATTATATTTCAATCAAAATTAATGTCCAATTAACCCATTGAGGCATGCTTTCCTCTACTGCATATTTTGGTCTGAATTTTTGTACTCGAATCTAAGGTTAGTTTTTCAAAATTCAAAATGGCGGATCCAAGATGGCGGACAAAATTTTTTAAAGTCAACCGAATTTGATCAAATTTGGTATACAGGGATTTTTAAGGTCTCTGATCACGAATCTGAGGTTATTTTTCCAAAATTCAAAATGGCGGATCTAAGATGGCGGACAAAATTTTTGAAAGTCAACCGAATTTGATCTAATTTGGTACACAGGGGTTTTTGAGGTCTCTGATCACGAATCTGAGGTTAGTTTTTCAAAATCCAAAACTCCAAATTCCAGAAACCATCTTCATAATCAATATTCGACTACTTTAACCCATCGAAAATCGCAATTTAAAAAAAAAACGCAAAAAGGCTAATGCACAAAACGTGCAGTCAATTTGGCACGATTTCTTAATCATTTGATACAGCCTGTATAGGTCTACAGGGAGGATCCAATTGGCATTGAAATAAACTCTCAATCATGTTCCCAGTGATATTTATACAAAACTTTTGACATCCAACTCCAAAATAGTCGTCTAAATCATCGTAATATGTTTATACAAATATTCAACGATTTCACTCAGTCTTTCGATTCAAAAACGCATAAAGTGCCACATTGACTTCACTTTTTTTTATGCAAAAAGGAGCAATTTGAGTGGCTTAAAAACTAATTTTGGGAAAACTGATGAGACCAATCGAAAGCTGAGATGTTTTTACACAAAAAAGAGCAATGACACTTTGAGAGATAAAAATTATTTACTCCTGCTTTTATAGGTTGAGTGTGAAAAGTGAAATAAGAAAAGGGTGAAAAAATGAGTAAATGAAACTTCAAAGTGTTGTAGGAGAGTGGTTTTAAGGGCTAAATGGGCGGGGGAGGTATCGAAAAATTTCTTTTAATTCCCCCAACATAACCCAAGAGCGACTGATGCTCAGAAAGCACCGGAAATACGAAATCTGACGAATGTGCCAAATTGACTGCAGTTACGTTAATATACTTACTATCGTTCTGTGGGTTCAGTCGAGTTTTCCTTACAAAAACAGCATTTTTATATTTGCTCAAAAATTACTAACTAACTCACTAAAACTTTTTTTTCGTCTCGTCTCGAAATTTTTTCAAAAATCTTGTCTCGGTCTCGTCTCGATTTTCGAGACGAGACCAAGACGAGACGAGAAATTTTTCTCGTCTTGCGGAAGCCCTAATAGTTAGATTTGAAGATGATACAGATTCCTTACATATTGGTTTAATAATCCTGCACATAATTTCATAAAGACCATTGACATAAATTGATTTTCTTTTAAAAGCTAAATTTTAGTGAAAGAAATATACCACTCGCAGTATATCGACTGAATTATCATAGCTAGCTCACCATACGAGATATTACTTGTCTAGCGAAAAGATCTATTCATAAGATACAAATCTTATGTGCAAGTCTCCCCACAGTCTGTACCTGATCCTCCTTCAAACTCAGTCATCTCTTTGTCTGAGTGAGAATAATGTCCTTGGGCAAAACAAAAGCGAGCGCAAATAGTCCCTTGTTAACGCAGCGAAGTTCTCCTGTGATAAGTCCCCGAAAAGTTGCTAATAAAGCATTTTCTGCTTTCTCAAAGAGAAAGCTTTGTCGCGAAGCAAAAATCGAACTCTCAAATCAAACTTCAAGATCTCGATTTTCGTAATCCACGGATCAGTTTGAATAGCATTTGTTGATGTCAAACGACACGGAAACTTCGTCTCTCCATTGCAACCGTTGTTTACGTCTATAGTAACTATTTTCAAGGGAATGAAATATGGAGTTAAAGTTTATTTACTTTACTTTTGAGATCATACGACAAAGTATCGTTGTATTTCCCATGGCGATTCTATTTACATCCCTATCAAGCGTTGCTAAGGGAATTAATGAAAATTGAGTTGAATTTCATTTCTAGTACTTTTTAAGACAAAGGGCAGAGAATCTTCGTATTTCCCATAGCAACTGTCGTTGATATCCGCAGCAACCATCGTTTATGTCTCTACTAACCATTGATACGGAGAAACGGTGAACTAGTTCAAGATTCATCTGCCGATGCCGCAAGTTATCGTCATTATTAGCATTATTCTGCATGATTAGCATAATTTTTTTTGCACAAAGCCTCTTTGAGAAAGCACACTGGCGATTCAGTTAGCAGCGGTTTTTATTTTTCAATTTGATTAGTGGTAGTTAATTAATTCGTTTACTTGCAGTAGAATGAAAAATAATTTATGTTGACCAGTAGGAGTTTCTAGTTCACATATATTTCCTTTTGTGATTCCGTGTATAATTATCTAGAAAAGTATCGCTATATTTCATTCTTTTGATCACTCTCGTCTCAAATGTCGCAACATCGCGGATAAGTTTAAATTTCCTTCTTTTCAGTATATGGAGACTCGATTGCATTTGATACTCTGAAAGTATAATATGGAATGTTCCCACAATATTACTCGAACTAAAAGGTAGAGAAAAATTGAAATATCTGAAAAATACATAGTATTCAATTAAATCTCTGTTCTCCAGTCGCTTCACAAGAATTTCGATCTGATAAAAAATCCCTTTCAAGAGACTCAAACCAGCTTCTCTTTATAATTAAAAATCCTCTCAGACAACATTTCCATTCCCATCTATAAAGTCTATAAAACGAATAGCCAACATTTCCAATTCGAATATACGTTTCAGCTCCTTTGTACGGCTCATGAATTGCCCTCCACTGTCCGTCCCTCCGTTTATTTCCATGGACTGTCCGCTGTGACTGGCAGAAGCGACCTTATCGCACCTCGGATACACAGAAGGTATTTTCAGCCCCCACGTGCTTTCCTTTTCTCGTGTTCGTATATATGTCTGTGCTGATGGTTGAGCGAACAATTTATCGAGATGCCTTTTTCTTTCGCACTTTCATGAAGCTCCCTAGTCAAACAGATGTCTAAGAGTTACACCCGGCCTTCTACGTATTCTGTCGAGTTTTTCGGGGATACTTGAGATATCGATTGGAGGATGTTTACCTTACTCTTTCAATCGAAGCTCGCGTGAAGAGATGAAGTTTCCATTGTTACGAGCATGGAATGCTTGTTCAATAAATGGACAAATTCAAATCTAGTATTATCAAAGAAAGTAGTCAGATATGTGCTTCCACGACCGTAGGTAGAAAAATATGTGGGGCATTCTTTGAAATCATTTTTGAAACGAATCTCTGAGGATTTTACTCGGTCTTGAAGGTATGAATACTGGGGCTAGTTCTTGTGGACTATACAATATATGTATATATCCAATGCGAGAATTTATTAGTATACAAACGCCAGGGTTCAAACGGAAACGCTGTTTTCTGCCTCGTAACAGAAAGTTCTGTGTGCACCTCACTTGTGTAGGTGTTTCTCGGCATTGCGGATTTATCTGCCCTTGTGTCGGAAAATGCCTACACGCGCTCAGGTGCATGAAGTGCTATTTGTATTTTGAACCAATTCAAGAAAACCCACGGAAGAATTCTAATTATTGTTCAACTTTGAAGCTCACACAGGTGAAATTATTGGTGGAATAGCAGGAGGTCTACTGCTTGTATTTGTCTCAATATCTCTGATGCTATATAGAAATTGGAGATACGAGCAAGAGCTAGATTCTTTGCTATGGAAAGTTAATTACAAAGACATCGAGATCAAAGAGACAAGTAAAGACGAATCGATGTCGCCAAGCGAGCAACTTTTCAAGAATAATTCTAAGGTTTCTGCAAGTTTCTTTTTTATACTATGGGAAATACATAACATTTTGTTACGCATAGCTTTTTGGATTTTTCTTGGATTTCACAATATATATGTTAATATAATAGAAACTTGGACAAAATCTTTTACTATTCATAATAAATTAGTACTAAATGTTACTTTTCTCTATTTGTCAATGATAGCATTGAATTTCTTAATAACGCATTGAAAACTTGTAGACTACAGGTTTGCCACACGTGAGAACTAGTCAAGCATCCCTGAGTTCAAACCCAGACGCAGACTTTCGGTATTCAATGATATATACACAAGTCGGAATCTACAAGGGACGTATTTTCGCAGTAAAAAAAGTAAAGAAAAAATCCATAGAAATTACGAGAGAAATGAAGAAAGAACTCAAAATTGTAAGAAATGTTCTTATAATAAAATTGAAAAATATTGTATTATCAGATATGAATGAGAAATTACAACGTGATTGATGTTTATTTTAGATGAGGGATTTGCGGCACGACAATCTTAACGCTTTCATTGGAGCTTGTACGGATCCACCCAATATCTGTATAGTTGTTGAATATTGTGCTCGAGGTAGTTTGAAGGTAAATTTACTCTACTAAAGTTGATGCGATTAACACTGAAATAATCACTGATGTGAGGATTCCACCCACTAATCGAACTCAATTCCAAAATACCTGTAGAATTTTTGTGTAATGAATTATTACTCACAAACACGAAGTAGATATGCTACAGTTGTCAATGGTTCCCACATAAAAATTGAGAGTATTGGCAATACATGAGCAATATATTGCACATACAATTACCAATATATATATATATGCAATGTTTCACCAATTGTACATTTTCCAATACATTTAATTGCCCATACATTACCAATTCACAAACTAGTATTTATTTTGTTTCATATGCAAATTCGAATCCTGATAAAAAGTATTTCACCCACGTTCAATCCCGCGAGCTTGAAAAATCTAAAGCTCTAATGACATTCTTCACTGACACAGGATATCCTGGAGAACGAGGACATAAAGCTGGACAACATGTTTATGGCATCGTTGGTTGGCGACATCGTCAGGGTAAGCGAAACATCTCGTAGCTCAAAGCACAATACTATAATCCCTTCAAAGCTTCCGAGCCCAATAACAAAAATAAATCCCGGTCAAAAAGCAAGAGCGTTGAATAAGTCAGAGTACTTGTAAATCTGAGTGAGGCTTCCCTCCAGGGCATGATATATCTGCACGACTCGGTGGTGAAGTTCCACGGCTCGCTCAGCACATCCAACTGCCTCGTAGACTCGCGCTGGGTCGTCAAGCTCGCCGACTTTGGGCTGCACGAGTTCAAGCGCGACGCTGAGCTTGAGCCCACGGACGTGATGAAGAAGTATCGTGGTAAGTCTGACCCTTACATGGTGATAGGCACAGCCTGATTTCATCCTAATCAACGAACATTTGCGTGATCCAGGCCTGTTGTACAAGGCGCCAGAACTACTGCGCTCGATGACGGTCGAACCGACTTGGAGGGATTTCCAAAGGGCCGACGTGTACTCGTTTGCCATAGTACTGTACGAGCTGCAGGGAAGACACGGTCCGTACGGCATCACAAACCTATCTGCCCCCGACATTCTCAAAAAAATTATCACCTGCGAAGACGGCACTGCACTCCACCGGTAATTTTTCTCGCATGTATTTTTGCGATTGACGGTCTCGAAATTTTCAGCTTATTTCAAATCATCTATCGGACTATTTGTAACATTTTAAAGTAGATATTGCAAAGAAGTTGAAAGAATTATTCAGTAGATACGAGATAGACAAGACTAGACACTTTGAGAACAAATTATTAAGCTCGCAAAATGAACAATATTTATACATCTCGGATGTTTTGATATTTTGTTAATATCGCTATGAAATTTTCAATTACAATGCGCTAAGTAACATTTTTAAAAAATGTGAAGAGTTATCACTCGAGCGAAAACGAGCGTAACAATCACGTGACTCGAGAATAACACTTCGCAACGAGTTGCTGATGATATTATTTTTCCTAACGAGGTGCGTATTTTTAGAATCACATACATTTTCTTTGCACGGAACAAGAGTCTTATTTTCACAGACCACCGTTGGACCAGCTTGAGAATTGTTTTGACTTCGTGCGCGATTGTCTCATAGAATGCTGGGCTGAAAATCCAGACGTTCGCCCCGACTTCAAAGTAATTAGGAATAAATTACGACCATTGCGCAAAGGCATGTGAGTATGAAACGAAATATTTCCCAAATATTCGTAAATTCTCTTCGTGATTACAAATTCATGATTTTCATAATATTCCCAGGAAACCAAACATTTTTGATAATATGATGGCTATGATGGAGAAATACGCGAATAATTTGGAAGTTCTAGTCGATGAGCGAACAGATCAGTTATCCGAAGAAAAGAAGAAAACAGGTGATTTCACATCATAAGTATTGAATTGTGAATAGTTTATCAATGTACTTAAGCATCAATGTCGAGTAGCTTACCAAACTCTGAGGCTTAGTAAAACTATGAATGTTAGCTCTTGGCTAAAAATTTAGAATGGAAGAATTTGAGTGCCTATTCTTATTGAGTCATGGAAAATGTTATGGAAAACGTATTTCGGATTTATAGTTACTTAACAACACTCTAAAAGTATTAAAAGAGAATCGGAATTTGAAATATAATAATTAAGGCAAAACATGCAGTTCTAACAACTTTTTTAATTTTAAACGTTCACTTTCAACTAACGCGTCTACGTACACCAGCGAAAAATTCCGTGTTCACCTACGAAAGTAGAAAGAATTTTCGCTCGGGCAGCCTAATTAACCGTAATTGAACTGAATGTACACGAAAAAAATTACTCTCTTAGATGCCCTGCTGTACGAGATGCTGCCGCGCTACGTGGCCGAGCAATTGAAGCGTGGCCACAAAGTCGAGGCGGAGAATTTCGACTGCGTGACAATATACTTCAGTGACATCGTCGGCTTTACGGCTATGTCTGCAGAAAGTACGCCTCTTCAGGTATTTTTATTTTCCTTCGCATCTATTTGATTCTTGAAATCATTCTAACATTTAAAAAGTTCCCATGTTCACGGTTTATAGGTGGTTGATTTCCTGAATGATTTGTATACGTGTTTTGACTCTACTATTGAAAATTACGATGTTTACAAGGTCGAAACCATAGGTGACGCTTATATGGTTGTGAGTATTTACTTTCATGTATCATAAAATTGTAGGTGATTAATTTAGAAAACTGAAAAATGAAAATAACTTTGTTATCTTCAGGTGAGTGGATTGCCTATCCGCAACGGCATCCAACATGCAGGGGAGATCGCCAGTATGTCATTAGGCCTTCTGGAGTCAATAAAGAGATTCTCAATTCGCCACAGGCCTCTAGACAAATTGCAGTTGAGAATCGGGATTCATTCTGGCAAGACATTCTGTTTTTTATTTTTTTTTCATTTTTTTTTATTTCAAAACCACCTTTTTCCTGTTGATAAATTACTCTATAAAAACATTACGTTACGGTCCTAATTAGTTTTGTATTTCTATGAGCTTCAAGACTATATTTTATTTCATATGTTCGTACAAGCTTTTCAATGATTCTCTACTATATAGGACCTGTATGTGCGGGTGTTGTCGGGCTCAAGATGCCTCGTTACTGTCTATTCGGCGATACAGTCAATACTGCCAGTAGAATGGAGTCAACGGGATCACGTGAGTCGTTATTGTTTAGAGATAATTTTTAATCCACATAACAAAAATCTCATACCCAGAGGCTAGATATTATGAATAATATTATTACAACCTTACTAATTTTATGGTCATTTCTCCTAGTATTTATAAGTAACTTATAAGAATATATTCAGTAGAATGATAATCCTGATAGAAAATCTCAGTGAATCCGATGCCAAAAACTGTTTAATAACTAACTCTAACTTTCTAATAACTTTTTCTATTATAAATCGTTAAAATCTATATTCTGAGATGAGAATATGAATTAAATAGTACATTACGTGACTAGTGCACAAAATAGGTGTATCGAACACGAGCAGAGTTTGGCGCCTAAGCGTATAGCAGGGTGACAACACAAGTTCTGGATTCACCTACGTGCGCACGAGTTGCGTTTGCGTATACTATTTTTTATAATGATGTGCGAAGAGTTTGATGACAACAATGGATGGTTTACACGCGCACATAGCATCGTGCCCTTGTTGCCCGATTGCGATGAAGGTGTGACAAGTGCATAAATATGAATAGGAGCAGGCAAAGAGCGGGTACAGGGGCGCAGCCCCGTTGGAGGGGGGGGAAATATATATATACATTTTCTTTTTCTTCTAATAGTAAGTTTAATCTCAGTGTATCGATCGATAATCGCAAGGTGACCAAAAACGCGGCCGCGTTATACTGCGTTTCAGTAAACTCCGCGATCCATATGATATTTAGATTTTTCTGGTGGCCAAATTGGATTATCCGCTTTAAATTTTGAAGATTGGACAACGTATTCGCAATCAGCAACCCAAAATACCCCTGAGTACCAAGTTTTAGAGAATTTTGTCGATTCATCGAGAATTCCTCGTCATGATATAAGAGTCAGAGAAATAAAAAAGAGCGTCAAGATTAGAATTGGTCACTTGTATCTGTCCATCTGTCTCTTGTTGTCTTCATCAATTCTAGAGCAAATTCTCCTTCTTTCGGGTCTTTTGTACTTTCGCGCACTACTTTCTCGCACGGTGAAGAAATAAGGTACTTTGCGCACCCTAAACCTTGAAAGAAAAGGCAATCGATTGTCGTCGTATTACAGCGCTCCGGATCCACTGCAGCCTGGAGACGAAGCTCCTCCTGGATCAGCTGGCTGGTTTCAGCTTGGCCGAGCGCGGCCTAATCGAGATGAAGGGCAAGGGTGAGCGGCTGACGTTCTGGCTGATTGGCGAGGACCCGCGGATGCGGGAGGAGCGCCACCAAGAACGCCTGGCGAGGCGAGCTGGTGTATCTTCGACGAACCCAGACGCGATGACGAAGGGTAGCCTGCTCGACCCACTGGTTCCGCGGAGCTCGCTGAAGAACAAGTCACTCGTCAGGGCCGCGTTTCTCAGGTGCTCAAGCGAGTCACCTAAGAGGCTGCGCTTCGCTAGTTCGGACCATCTCGACCAGGGACCGAGGACTGTCGACAACGCCAAGCTTGAGAGCATTGTCGATGGGAGCCCGTGCAAAGGCATGGGGCTTTGCAATTCTGGAAGATCTTCTTGCATGGAAGGAACTAGGTAAGCTGGACATTTAACGAGTTTCGTGAATCATCAAGGTGATATTCTCAGCAAGCGCGGCTCTACAAAAGTTTTCAGATGAAAAATAGCAGCTGACAAAAGTCTTAATTTCAGGTCATCGAGCAGTTCGTGTCCATGTGTAGAGCACATCGGGGAAACGCCCATACCCTTGCGTCTGCCAGCTGCAGTACAATTCAAACTGGCTCCTCAGCCGGATGAGTTGACGAGCAGCGCGCCAATTTTACGCCCTAAAAAGGACATCGAGGCGGACTACGACGACGAGGATGAGGAGGACGAGACGAGTTACTATTCACGAGTAGGTGGAAAGGTTCTCCGCTTTGGCAAGCGGAAGGGCCTGCTCAAAGCTGCTTGCAACTCGGCACCTAGCAGCCCTAAGCGAGGATCCACTGTGCTCCTCACGTCCAAGCGTGCCGTCCAATCGAACGAAGAGCTCGACGAATGGGATGTCGCTCCACTCATCTACTACGACTCGCCCGCTCGACCCTTCGAGTGAATTTCGAAGAACGCATTTACGTATTGAGTTTCATGGATACGCAAGACTTGCGAGGGATAAGTGCAATCGTCTTTGTGTGGTTACGAAATTTTATATTGCAATAACCAAATCTCTGTTTTTTTTTTTATTTTTTAACGTAGAGCTGAGAAATGAGGCAACGACGAAGTGCGATGGATGTAAACTCTGCTAATGTAAAGACTGATATTCAAGAATTTTGAATTTCGAAAATTCGCTTAGTAGGAAGGTTGGATATTGCCCTTATATCCATTTGATGTAGAATTGATGGTGAGTGAATGTAATCACGATAATCTGTTATTCGTGTATGACTAATAATAAGGAACATGAATGTCAGTATTCCTATTCAATTTGTGTACAATTTCGTCCATGAGCTCATTTTATTGTTGTGGTAAAATTTATTAAAAGTAAATTATGCTCGAATTAAAATATATTTAAGATTACTAATACTTAAGTTTATAGTTTCATGAAGTTGATGCTTGAAAAATTATCTTCAGAAACTGATAGGAATCGCAACGAATAACCAGAATTTAATTTAATGTAGAATGTATAATTCAAAGTGCTATGAAAAGAACAAGCGAAATTCTCGATTCTTCAAGTAATAAGAACTAATACCAGGAAGTAATTTCAGAAATATAGTTAAAACATATCCTACCATTATACACAAATCCACTATCAATTATGCTTATATTAAATCTTATTATGAGATTATCAGTTAAACAGTTCTTCTAGCACATCTGAGGATTTGATAAGATATCTCCGAAAAATAAAAATGTTTGTATAAACGGTTGCACATAGCCTATTTGGGTATACTTGCAAACCAACTCAGAAAATTGTACTGTGACGAATCATCGAAAAATTAGATAGTCTTCATTTGAGTAACTGTTTATTGACAACTGATTGATAGGAAACCCACTGCCAATACACTATAAACAGAATAGAATACCGTAAATTATTTTCCATCCCTAGGTGCGGAAAAGTTGATCTTTGGACGTTATTTCCCACACTTGTGATGAGGAATACTGTTCGATACAAATTAAAAAGCTTATTTTCGGCTGGTATGATTATTACCTTTACTTCACTCGGGTGGCAAACGCTACAAAAGCCTATAATTTGTTGTCTGCTAATGTATCGAAATATACTATTGCCTGAATGAAAACCATCAAATAATTCAAACTACTTAATACTAAGAATTTTCTTGATAACAGTATTCAAGTGACGTTGTCCCGCATTTAATGAATTAAAATCGTATTCTAACGAAGTATACAAAAGGTACGTAAAACAAGTTTGTAAAAAAATATTATCTTCTTTTAGTAATTATTCCTTCAGAAATTCATCTCAATTCACAAGACTCGATTTTCCAAATTATTTGCAAGCATCATTTTTATAACTGAAGAGGATGAATTTTCGAATGTTCGTTCAGAATCCGTGGTCAAAATTGAGATTGGTTCAACAAACAATCAAATATGGCGCCGCATTTAGGAAAAAGAACCAGAAAATGATCGAATGAATTTTTTTTTCCGATACTTTTTTTCAGGTTGAAATAGTGTTGGCACTCAATTCTATCAATGGTCAACGGTGATCAGATTTCCGTGGTCGTTGATTACAAATTTAATATTGAATCCTTGAAAATTTAAGATAGTGAACCCACAATATGTCGGACATGGAATTTTAAGAACCTCACGATTTCTGGACAATTTTGTACTCCAGGCTTTTTGAAGTTGCTGAACTCTTATTTGTCATCGGATTTTCAAAATTCAGTTTGCCAATTGAGATCAGCAAACATAGTATATTTTGTACAATAAGGCGTAAAATGTTGAATTGCTCCGCAGGCTGCTCGTGGACACATCCACAAAGTGATTATAATTGAAACCACTAGTTGAATACAATATTTTTTGGTATGAGAGCCCCTAAAACAGCCTTCTGAGAAAAGCACTGGTACATAAATTACCGTCAATCATTCCGATCTGCGTTGATCACAGTTAGAATTGAGTCACTATTTGGACTGAACTCAATTTTGACCACAGATTCTGAAAGAGCATTCCTATAACTACTAGAAAATGAGTTGTAAATCGGGAGTCTCGGGCGTAAATAGATTAATGAATAGAAGATATTCTAGTAGTGAACGTTTCACCCACGACTACAGCAGCATCACGTCAGGGAACAAGTTGATAAAGTAAAATAATGATGTGAGAAAAAGTGTTGACGGTCAGTAATGTTTACACTTATCGTTCAAAGTTATTGAATGGATGTTCTTCGGCATCGAGACTCAAATTAAACGCAGCCTTGCTTATTTTAAAGGTCTTGGGTTGATCTTCTACTTGGTATCGATAGTTATTTTAGTTGCGATGAAAATTTTGCTTTCATCACAATGTGTTAAATGTTTAGAGTTTTTAGGTGGTTATGTGGTAGACATATCTTATTAATGTGAATCACTTAAAGATCAAGAAACCTAAAGTAACAACCTCGAGAACGGAAATTAACACTAATGTTCTTGAATTAATATTAACATTTCGATGTTGAAAGCACTGGTAAATATTATGAGGTACCACAACTTGGCAGGACTAAAATAACTCGTATTTTTTACCAAAATACGGTTTGTAATGTCAATAACAATTGTATAATTCATTTTATACATTCACATCCTCTGTTTTTATGATAAATTGTTAGTCAGATGGTTCATGCTTTATATTTGTCAATATTTTGATCCCAGAGCAATTCGTTGTTTTTTTAATACTTCCCAAGAGTGAAATCAACATTAATAGATATATAATTTGTACATGACAATAAAAATCAATAATATAATGTAATTTTGTCGATTTTCAATTAATGTACAAGATCATAGATCATTTATCATAACTAAATGAAAATAATGGTATACAGTTAATCTATACTTGGCTTTTGTAAATGAATTAAAATGATGTTAAAATCTAAAGAACCTATTACTTATTCAATCTGCACCAAGACAGATATAACTAAGACAAAATGATGACAATATTCAATTACACATAGACAGCCTATGAGACTTTAGCAATTCTACTATCTGTTGACGATAGTACGAAGTATAATCTAGTATTAATAATTGTACGGATACGAAGGAAGGTTCAAATATACCAGATACATAAATATGATAGTTTATACATAATTAAATATGTCAACAGTATTTGAATAAAATTATATCATATTCATGACTGCGAACTTTTTCCAATACCTATATTACTGCATTACCGTCCAATTCTAGGATAAAAATAGGAGTCAAACTTTATCAGACTTTCATTAGTTAATTTTAAAATATTTAATACGAGTGATTTTTACTCACTAGGAGACCACTTGGGATGTGGGTCACCAATCTTGACCAGACTTTTCTTTATGATAGTTTGAATCAAGAATAGAGTGCACTCACAATCTCAGGGTACAACGTTCCCAAACTTCCAAGTATTAATTGCATCACCTTGGTCGGAGTCTTTGGTCTTGTTATTGTTACTCACATACACTGCACTCTCACACCAGTATTCATACCACAGTATTTACTAAGAAATTGATTTATTCAATTCTTCTCGCTAAGGACGTGGCAGCGTTATAATTACATTGCCAATAACAAATATAATGTGCATACGTCGCAGTATTATATAAAATCTTGAATTTTCTATCTAATTTACCATAGATTACTCATGAATGATATTTAAAATAAATCTACGCTTAAAAAAAATAGCAAAAAACTAGAGTGTTAAACCATTGAGCCCCGAGGCACTCCAGCATGTGGCGCCCCCCGGCGACAGAGCAGTCAAGCCTCAAGCGAGACTTGCCGACGGCGCTCACTCTCGCTACAGCCGCCTTGAATCAAACCACGTTCGAGCCCTAGCACTTCAGATTTGCAGATACTTAATTATAGTTATTAATTGTTCAGAGCCTCAATACCCTGAGACGCCTCTTAACATATCAGAGCCAATAAATATATATTAGTGTGTAAAAGTGTGTGTGTGTGTGTGTGTGTGTGTGTGTGTGTGTGTGTGTGTAATTGTGTGCACCTGCCCACCCAATTCCCAGCCAACTCCAACATAGAGGCATGAGAAAACTCAACGAATAGTGCATATCCTGAAAAAGATCTTCTATAAGCATGTTCGATTCCCTTGTGTACTTGGTATCAAGAAACGCCGAGGACTATGTTGCTGTTTCATCTTTCCTGTAAAAAAAATATGTAAAATAAAATTGATAATCTCACAAAGACAATAAACTTTTTATTTGAGTTTTTACGTTGACAAAAAACAACATAGCGATTGATAAATCTCTCGGTAAATGTGTTGTAGACTCTACATTTCTAAATAAATAACCCATCTATTATTCTTTGAATCATAGCAATATGTTGAGTAATGAGTTATTGGGCCAGGGATGAATGCTATGATGCTGACAACAATTCTTTCTAAATTAATTTGTACATCACTATTATTACTATCAGACCACGTGAAGAAGACCGTTTTTCGAAATCTCTTCAAAAATTTAGAACAAAACACTGACAAGTGCCTCAGCAGTATGCTTTCTCAAAGTATTGCAATTGAACCTCAACTTGCATTAATCTTCATGTTTTTAGAAACGAATGCTATGGAAATATAACAAATTCTGAGTATTCTGATACCAGGATATTAATAATTTACATTTAATCGGTTTATATCTTCCGGAGACCAACCTGTGTGCAAAATTTCAGGACGATCGGACCATTCCTTCGAGAGTTATCGCGTGCCAAAATCAAAAGTGGTCAAACACGTACGTACGTACATACATACAGACATTTTTTGATTTCCATGTTTTTCGACCCGTAGATCACGAAAATCGAGGTCCCGGAGTCCGATTCGATGGGTCAATTTTTACCCCATTACAATAGGAAGAAATGATATTAAGATATTAGCCATTAGGCTTATTCTTCTTCGCCAAGCTCAGCGTCCTATTTATTCCACTACGCCAATTGTCTTGCATTATTATTCTGGCTTCTAGTGTGAATGGCGCAAAAATTCCTAAAAAGTTGTAGACCAACATCGCGATACTAAAAAGTCCTCTTTCAGTAGGCGGTTTTTCTACTTTTGCGACACGGGGCGCGATCCTGTGCGACTGGATTGGTTCACATGAGCGTATACGATGGTGGGTATTCTTTGCGCTCGCTTTCAAGGTACATATTTATTATGATAATTCAATCTTCATGTGGATGAGGATGCTGCTTCTGAGTTGAGGGCGCCCGCGCTCACAGTAAACTTAATAATCTTTCTTCTGGTCAGATAACCAGAGGGCTGCGGTGCTGAAGAACGCCGAGATGTAAATAATTGATCAGTGTGTGGATATGATCTCGAAAGGGAAGATCTGCGTAGCTCCGGTTGCCACAAACAAGGTTACCTGAGTCGCATTGATATCGGTGGTCCGCTTGTTACAAATCGTATTCAGATCGGGCTCATATCCTGGAGTTTCCCACGATTCTTTTCTCAGTGCCAAAGAGTCTATAATGATGTTGCACATTACCGTGAGTGAATCGAAATTTATTCTAAACAACTGAAATTGGTATTGAACTCAGAGAGCACAGAATTTAAAATCATAACTGAATGTTATAGCGTCATCGAATAGACGCGCTTTTTCGTAAATTAATACAAAAAAGCTATTGCCGTGAATATGAAATGTTGATCGTGTTTCTAATTATCGATATTTGAATTCTTTTAATGAATGAATTGGATAAGGTAAAAAAGCAATGATATGAGTATAAGTTAATACTCTGATTTTATTCTCTAGACCTTACAGTTCGAGGACTGATTATAGATTGAACAACTCCGTGACTTCCCAGCATCTTGATCGCTGTGGGAGGAGTGTGGGATTCGTAGAAGTTATAATCTTAATAATAATAAAAACTATGCGAGTAAAGAGAGAAATTGCTACGTGATCGCAAATTAAAACATTAGCCGATATACGATACATTTTGGCGGTGCGCGAGAAATATAATCGGGCGTGAAACATCCGGCGCCTCACGCGCTATCGCCTGAAAGTCGCCTTTCCTCAATATAAACATGCGATACAAAAGAATTACTCATGGTAGATTTCTACACTGAATTCTACCAAATTAATCATCTGCAAGGTGGTTTTGACGGGGGATATTTTTCATTAATATAATACAATCATTATATACATTGAATTGTAAACTCTAGCCGAATTCATCTTTTTCTCTATAGCGTCGAATGCAGGCTTCGGCTTCTCATATGTACACGTACATGGAATAGCGTTTCACGCACTCATTGTATAATAGTATATGATGCACCCAGGTGAGATTCATATGATATTTTTCGTACCCCGTGGGAGGAAAGTGCTATTCTTTGCAAATGCCAGGACGCAAAGTTGGCACTTTGGTATCACTGGGACGAAATATACTATTTCGATGTTTATCTCGTACAAGTGGACCTTCCGCGAAGTCTTGCGTTGCTGGTTGCTGTTTCTGAATTAACAGTACGCTGTGAGTAAACATATTTATCAGCGTCTGTAAAAGCAATGAGCAAAATCACGCAGTAAGACTGGAATCTTCGTTAAACAATCTCAAGAATTCACCTGCAGCATCTATATTAACTATACCCGGCATGACTCCCACAGACTGCTCTCAGTATAGCCTCCTTCAGCTCCTCTTTCGCAGTTCCAAGTTGCATCCAAAACAAATGCAAAATAATCGATGATTTAACCGATCCCCTCTTACTATCTCATTATACATTTTCGTCCCAGCGGGAGCAAAGTGTCAATTTTGCTCCCTGGCATTCGCAAAGAATGACACTTTTCTCTCACTGGAGACGAAAAAAAGCATATGTACCTCGCTCATCTAGGCTATTTCGGCACGCGCAAACTTACCACCCGTATTTTACCCCTCGTATTTTACCCCTCGTATTTTATATATACGCGCGTCTAGAGCATCGCCGCGGTACAGGATCTTGTCAGCAATACTAAATAATGAAAAAAGAAAACATTTTCCCGATCGGGAACCCTTAAACCAACTTGTTAGAGCTCGTTTTCTCCATTTTTCCAACAATTTCGATTCTCGATCTAATTTTGCTCAGGTAAGTGCAAATTTTATTAATACCCTTAAACTGGGCCAAAAAAATCGAGCGATATATCATTCGATTCCTTGACATTCTATCTACATCATCCAAATTTTTTTTTCGTCGTACGCCCTTTATATCCAACTGTTTCAATAGCTCTTCATTTTTTTTATCAAATGTACCCAATATGCGCCACCCCTATTTCCTTGTTCTAGCTACTACAATCAACCCATTGATGGTAAATATCCGCCAAACATGGTCAAAAGAAAATTTAGTTCAAGCTCTGGAGCAGGTCAAGAAAGGTGAGATATCGCAGAGGATGGCTTCGACTATATATAAGATGCCTCGTCAAACATTTCAACGATATGTCAAGCAAAACATATCCGAAAAAAGGAAAATGAGTCGACCATATGCGTTAACGACAGTACAGAACGAAGAATTGTGCAGTCGAATTAAACGCTTAGCAGATATTGGCTATCCTATAACGAGAAAAATTTTGAGGTTATGCGTTTATAAGTACTGTCTAGGAAAAAACATCAGACAGAATTTTTCTAACCATCGAGACAATAGCTAGTCCCAAATGGGCTCGGACATTTTTAAAATTGAACTCTTCTATTTCAGTGAGAACTTTTCAATTATATTTAAAATTACAATAAAAAGAATGTTCATTGATTAACATTGGAATTAAGTTGCATAAGTTAATTTTATCAATTCAAAAACAACGTTTTTTCATAAATTTTAACTGAAAAGTTGATTTGATTTAGGTTGTTAAAAGTTCATAAAGTCTATGAAATATGGTTTAATCAAAGACAAAATGTATTTTTCAATAAAATAGAATCAGAAATATACTCTTTTATTTGTATTTTATTCATTTCAGACATGCTACATGCGACAAACTGGATGAAAAGAAGTATTTTCAGGGTGGCGCCATATTGGGTACACTCAAAATTTTTTCCCGAAATTTTTTTTTTTTTCAAAACACTGTATCTCAGCGTAAAACTGTTCAAATTAAATGAGACTTAGCTCATTTTGAAGGTATTGAGTAGACCTTTCATTTGACACCAATCGCGTTAGCAAATTTTCATTTGACGCGGTGTAGTGACCTTTCTTGCTTAGGTGGCGCATATTGGGTACAGGTACCTTAAATATTTGATAATGCCAATAGAATTGAGATAATCTCCGTGCAATATGTTTACACATTTCAATATTTCAAATGAACTTCATTCGGAATTTTTTATAAGATTGACCCAACATCTATATACTTTCTTTCTCAAGATATGCAAATGACGGTGGAATTACTAATATATCATTCCTATATTAACTCTGGGGAAAAATATAATCGGGTTGGAAAAATGGAAAATTTTGGGAACTTGAAAAGTCGAACCCGAGCCTAACATGTTTTCCGAAGTTTCAGGAAACCGTACGCTTAATGTAATTTTCGTACTCATTCAAACCAGGAAAAGGATATTGAGAGAAATAAAGAAACAAGAGTAAGGAAACATTGCAAAGCACACATTGTGAAGTGTATTATTTTTTATAATTCCAGATTAATCGCTTTATCGATACTTTACATAAGCATATTATTATTACCATACTCCGTACTCCATGAATACTTCATGAATTATTCACAGGTTTTCAGCGCGAGGTTTTTTAACCCAAAAAGACCAGTGGCCCCTCCAATTACTGAGCCTGTAATGCAACCAGCGGCAGTTCCTAATGCAGGGAAAATAATCGAACCAACGATCGCACCCCCGGCAGAGCCACTGACGGTACCACTTAACGTAGAACTCAATAATGCATTACGCTTACAATAAGAAGAGTCTTCAGCACTCTGAGATGGCGGAGCTTTGGCCGAATGTATAGTTGTCGTGGACATCGTTGTTAGCGTTGTTGCCGAACAAATATCCGGCAGAATAACATTTCTCAAAACGCCATTCGACGTTTCGTTTACGATTTGTTCTTTCATGTAATCTATCAACGACATATTACTTCTGACGCTCAGAGCCTGTGACTGATCTACGAGTAGATGGTAAATACGTTTGTTGATCGTACGTCTATCGTCCAAACCAAACGTCAAAACTTTAACCAAAGCATTATCGTCATATACCGTTGAATCCAGGTGATCGCGTCTGGGACGATTGACATTTCTGACCGCTGCATGGCACACTGCGACACCGGCTATTGCCGACGCGGCCAAAGAATAATCGTTGTTCTCATCTCGGGGATTCCCGGGCATTCGCAAAGTTAGAGTCGGAGGCGTCGCGGTGTAAGTGTCTTGATCTTGCGTATGAGGATGCAAGATCAAGGTCGGGGGTATCATGTAAGGACGAATGACAAAGGTCAGAGGCACTGCATTTTCTCTATAACCATGAGGTCTTGCAATGTTTAGAATCCTGGGATTAATATTTCCTTTCTCCAATTCTTGCGCCAAGTGAGCCGGCAGATCCAACATAAGTGTTCCGGATTTGAACAGTTCCGTTTCGACAGTGTCAGGATCCAATGCCACTATCACTTTTGTCAATTCTGATATAGCCCGATTACATGCCTCATTATCAATTTCCACATTTGTGTGAGGATCCGAGAATATGACTACATTATCATCTGGATAGTCGAAAATAAGTACAGCACCAGGAACTAGAGGAGAATCAGGAATTGGTCTTGGTCCTGTTGCACGTTGAATTGTAATCCCAGTTTCTGTTTCAATTTGTCGTAAGATGTCCTCCAGCCAATCCGGAATATATTTCCTCTGTCTTTCTATGACCATTCGCAAACGCCATTTACCGTCAGGTGTCACATCCCACATTGTCGGATCAAACGATATGGGTTGACTCTGCGCCAGTCCGTAGTATTCGAGAATTTGATCAAACAAGTATTCTCGTTCCATAATAATTCGATCAAATTGTTCGTCAATTGCTACAAGTTCCTGACGGTTTTTCAACTTTCCGTCATTACCCAGAATAATATTATCTAAAATTTTTTTCCGTTTAGCTGCATCCGTTTTCTCATTTTTCAAATGTTTTTTAGATAAGAACTTTAATTTGCGAGACATTTTCATCTGGTCCTCATAAATTTGATGAATTCTGATGAAAACGCTTGTTGTGGGAAAAAGTACAACCGAATTTATTTCAAATTCATCGTTTGGATAATCTGATCTGATCACATTTGTTGGGCCCAAAAATAAATTTCCTGGTCCATTCAACAAATCATCTATCATGACCGATTCAAACCATTTGTCTTTTCTTGCATCGGTAGCTCTTCTACTGTTAACTAAAGCGTCTTTTCCACAGCAACTTTTGCATCGTTTTTCTCCTACTGCGCCATAGAGCTTGTTTGTGCGTCGACATTTTTGATTCAATGAAATTAAGAAAAGCAAGATAACTATTTGCAAATGGCAATGCGCTCGATACTGGAATCACGTGATGTATGCGTAAATCTCCTACTTTCTTTCTTAATTTTTTCACAAGTAGATCTTTTGTTGCGAATTTTGACCTGAAGATGCAATTGTAATTGAAAGCAACCCTTTTAGTCCCTGTTGGCGGCCTGTCGTCGGCATACACTGGAAATTTGACCTGTAGTTTTCCAGCGTAATCGATTTCTGATTGAGCCGTTATGTCTTTAGGAAGAACTTTTTCTGGTATTACCGTGAACATTTTTGTTGTAGAATTGTACACGACACGAGGCCATTGTAACAATCCATTGTTCTTTAATTTCTCCTGTATAGACGATTGGTATGAATTGGACATCTCAGAAAACATTTGCCACCTTTCATCATGAACTCGATCCAAATAAGTACTACGTATCCAATAGTGGGCATTCCAAACCGCATATACACTTTCGTAACATCCATTTCTTCTTGCTTGTTCAATTTTTTTTTGTTCTTCGGTCGATTTCGTCTCACTTTGTCTATCATAATATCGACCCTCCCTATTCATAAGGACGTATCTCGGGAGTCAGAATAATAAGGACGTATCTCCCGGGACGCCGGAGCGCTAGAAAATAAGGACGTATCTCGCGTGAGCGCAAAGTAAGGACGTATCTCGGGCGAGCGCAAAGTAAGGACGTATCTCGGAGGAACGCGCAAAATAATATCGAAGCTCTGAGAATTGCAAAGTAAGAAAGTATCTCAGCGGTTTAAAATCAACTAATGAAGTTTACACATGAAGATAAAACCCAGTCACGAGTCACTCAGTCGTATTAATCTTCTAAAAACAGTAGGAGACCAATTCTGATCACTCTAGTCGCCACTTAAGTACCTTACACGTTTCACTGCATGTTTCTTCATAACATCCATAATAAGCACTGCAGTACACTGTCGATATGACTCTGGTTCTGATTTAAGAAGTTGATGGTCTGACAGCGGCTACTGCAGTGATCAACTGTGGAATGAGCCGCTGCGCGCCACGGCCGGTGGCTCAATTCGTGGATAAGACTCGGGGTTCGATTCCCGGATTTCCCGGCATGCACCTCTGTAGGGCCAGTTTTATATGGAAACCAAAATTAAGAACACGCTCCGCCGTGAGCATCACATGATTCTGGCTAGTCGATTTCTTGAATGTAAACTACAAGCCAATAACGAGAGACGAAAAACTGCGTCTTGTTACTAGTTGCTAAGCGCTCGCGACTCGCGACTGCAGTCAGAGCAGCTTGGTCTGTAGTCTTAGCGCAGTCCAGCGCAGTCGAGCACAGAGCCACCGTGTTTCCACGTATATAAATGCCAGATAGACTCTTGACCATCGTTTCTGTGCTTCTGACTCACGAATAAAAAAATACAGATGCTTCATATTTTGACTCGCCCCCATGATCGCTTTCATGTTTGCCGAGTTCTATGCTTTAGATTTATTTGCGGTTATGATCGGTTATAATTTTTAATCAAATAAGAATTCAATATTGAGTCGCAATTCTCCGCGAGCTGCGACATTATTTCGCGCTCGTCCTTTCTTTGCGCTCACGCGAGATACGTCCTTACTTTGCGCTTTTCCGAGATACGTCTTTACTTTGCGCTCGCCCGAGATACGTCTTTATTATTCTGCCGCCCGAGATACGTCCTTACTTCGAGAATCTCCGAGATACGTCCTTATGAATAGGGAGGGTCGATATGTACTCCTGTATTCTTCTTCAGAACGTAAATCTGGTCGATCTCTGAATTCTTCATAATCATCTGCTGGATATATTCTAGCGATCGCTATCCTCTCATACAGAAGCGCTAATCTGTGTGCGAATGATTTTTCTTCTTCAGTCAATACTGAACACACGAATGGAACGTATAATAAACACAACAATATTTTTAATTCTACTGTATTGTAGAAAACGAACATATTGGATTTTCTCACGGAAAACTAACGTTTGAAAATGCTCATGACTAAGTTTGACTCAATTTATATACTATTTCGGTCTACGTTGGAACCGCGATATATAATATGCGTTATCGTGAGGATGGAGGGGAGAATCGTGTCCACGCAGTTCATTATCCGTGGTTTGTGTATATTCAGGTGCAGTTCGATGTTCCTCTAGTTTTTTTTATCTTGACGGTCTATATACAATCGATGTGGAACCACTCATTCGTCATAAATGCTATACAAATGCTATATAAATTGCTATACAAATTGTAGTGCCGGCTTCGCCGACGACTCGTGCCAGCTTGTCACACTGGTGCGTAAAATCGCATTTAACGCCCTAGTTGCATAAGATACTAGTATACAACTCGTGAAATACGATTCCACGCACTCGTGTGACCATCTAGTAGATTACATTGGGAAACCTTCTACTGGCCGCCATACGTTGTAAGGCCATTATTGCTGACTCAGTATTCAAACTATGTGCTATTTCTAAGTGAATAGCTCTCGTGCTCAAACATGTAAAAATGACACCCCATCTCTTTTCATTTCGTCTCCCTATTCTCACGACCATAGGGCCAAAATAATCAATTCCACAATGTGAAAAAGGATACTGTTCGAAAGCCAATCTTCCTGGTGGTAAGTCAGACATTAGAGGATTAACAGGTTTGGCTCTAAACTTTTTACATTCCACACAATTACTAATAATAGAACGTAATGTATTTCTCAGACCAACAATCCAGTATTTCTGTCGAATTTCATTTATAACCGTTTCCAAACTACTATGTCTGCATTTTTTATGATAAAATATTATGATCAATCTCGTAACATAGTGCTTGGAATCGAGAATGATGGGATTATTTTCAAATGAATCAACCGAGAGCTTACGCATTCTTCCATTAACTCGTAAAATTCCTTGATCGTCTAGACTGGGTGTTAATGATACTATTTTACTGACTCTATTTATAGGTTCTTTTCTTAATAATCTTTCTATCTCAGTTTCGAAACATGTTATTTGAATTTCTTTGATCCAATTAATTTCAGCATTGTTCAAATCTTTTAAAGTCATTTCTCTTTCTCCTTTCATTAACCAATAGTTTGCAGTTGTTAAAAATCGAGCTGTTGCTCGCACTAAACGGATCCACGACGAAAATCTTTCATAACGAGGCATTTCAGTTCGTTGATCGTGCTTAATTACGCAATTAGAAACGAACGAATTTTCATATTGTGTTAACAATTCTTCCTGATCTTGATTACAAAATTTATTTTCCGGCCAATAGTTTTTAGATTTATACAAAAATTCTGGACCACTTAACCATCTATTTTTCAAGTTTGTAAAAGCATCGAAGTTCCGTGTAGCATCATCGGCAGGATTTAATTTCGAAGGAACCCAACGCCATTCATCTAAACTCGAGTTTTCCAGTATTTCCCCAAGCCTATGAGCAATGAAAGTAGGTTGAGTTCGTATATCCGATTTTAACCACTGTAATACAGTACTGGAATCAGTCCAAAAATATTTACGCGTGACCTTGAAATCATGCTCCTGAACGACTGATTTTGATAACCTAGTGGCTAATACGGCTGCTTGGAGCTCTAATCTAGGAATGGAAACAGGTTTTACTGGCGCAACTCGACCTTTCGCAGCTACGAATGATACATTTACTTGATCATATCCAGAGTCACTAAACCGCCAATACGTCACTGCCGCGTATGCCTTTTTACTAGCATCGCAGAATATGTGTAAGGTTATATCATTATTTTGAGAAAGTGTTCGTAAATAAAATCGCGGTACACTACATTCTTGAATTTTCGACAAATTTCCCAGCCAAATTTTCCAAATTTCGAACTCTTCATCTCTCAATTCTTGATCCCACTTAATTCCGCTGATCCATATATCTTGCATAATAATTTTAGAGTAAACAGTGTATGGTGTTATAAAACCGAGTGGGTCAAAAACAGACATGATAATTCGAAGGAATTCACGTTTAGTAGGTCTCTTTTGAAAATTCAATAAATTCCGTGAAATTTTGGCTAAATCAATTCGAAAACTCACCTCGTCTGACTTCGTATCCCAATTCAAACCTAGAACCTTCTCCTTTCGAGTATTATCTAAGCTAATAAATTCAACGCGCGTCTGACCAGACACTACCTTTTCTACTTCCAAGTTGTTTGTTGCCCATCCATGCATTTCGAAGTCAGCTGCAGCATTTATATCGATTACATCGCGTATAGTGTTAATCGCTTCCTCTGTTGTATCAAAACTTTCTAAATAGTCATCCATATAAGAACTCTTTATCAAACTTTTTGCTGCAGTTGGCTTAGAAGATGAAAATTCGTTCGCATTCCGATCTTTTATATAAATCGCGGTGCTTGGTGAACATTTAGCACCAAATATCATCGAAAGCATTGCATACTCTCTAGGTTTTCCTATCCGATCTTTTCCCCGATACAAGAATCTTTGACTTTCTACATCTTTCATATTTATTCTTATCTTCAAAAACATATCCTTGATATCTCCCTTAATTGCTATTGATCGCTGTCTAAATCTCATCAAAATACCCAGAAGTGATTTCAATAAATCTGGTCCAGTCAAAAGTTGATCGTTTAAAGATATCCCCGCGTTTTTAGCTGCGGCATCAAATACTAAACGTAGCCTACCGGGCTTGTTGGCATTCCTAACCCCAAAATGTGGTAAATACCATTGCCTCAACCCGACCGTAGTGTTATTGAATTCGATTGCAAATCCACATTCAAATAAACGTTCCATTTCTCTATAATATAGATCAGCATACTCTGGGTCGTTATCTAATTTCTTTTCAATTGAGAATAGTCGTTTTAATGCAAGAATTTTACTATTAGGTACTGAATTTAAATCTTTCTCCCACAATAATCCAGTTTCCCAAATTTTCCCTTTGTGAAAGCTTCTTTTATCCAAGATCTCAATAGCTCGATTATTTAATGATACTTTATTCTCCACTATACCTAGAGAATCAATATGAAAGTATGATCTTATTAAATTATCTAAAGATAATTCGTCAAAAACCGAATCAATGGCATTGTCTTCGTTTTCACAATGATTGTTACAAAAATTTGTATTAATTTCATAAGATTCGGAATTTCCAATTTTATTTGAATTATAAATCTGCCTATAGTTTGTTGGGCCGTGAACGCTCCACCCCAATAACGAGCGAGAAACAGCGAAGGGACAATCGGTAATCGTATGAAATTCTATAGGAACGATTAACTCCCAATTATCCTGACTTATAAGGATTTTTGGGGTTGTATTTGAATATGGGTTCAAGTTAAAATTCAAATAGTCAGCGCATAATGAAATTGTTTTCTCTGACAAACTTTGTGAGGGAAAGCCTAAATTTGTCGCAGCAACTGCGTTTTTTATATTGAATTTACCGAGACTTGTTTCAATTTCAAAATTTACCTTTTCACTAGATAATTTGAGCGCTTTTTGGGATTGAATTCCTCTCAAACTCAAATTAAATTGTATACCTATGGAATGTGCTAAATCTTTATCAATTAAAGTAGCCGTAGAGCCCTCATCAAGCATAGCATACGTGCTTAAGGAATGTTGATTATTGAATATTTTCACTGGAATAATCTTTAATAATACAGGAGAATCTAGTCAATCAGAAGTATTAATTTGTGAATCTCTTTGAATATTATTATTTGACTTTTCACCAGTAGAATGTGACTTATTTTGATTTTGCGACATCTTTACATTGTCATTATTTTGCCTGAAAGCGTCGTGGAGGAGATGATGATGTCGACTCCCACAAAATTTACATCCTTTACCTCTACAATTATCTTTAAAATGGCTCGAATCAAAACATACAAAACATAACCTTGCCTTATTCACTAATCGCCAACGTCTACCCGGCTGATCTTTAATGTATTCCTTACAATTAGATAAGGAGTGGTCATCTTTTCCACATCGATGACATTTTTCCGAGCTAACCAATAATACTGATGCTCCGGTTTCATCAGTTTCATTCTGTTCCGAAATCACAGTAGCGCAGGTCACTCCTGACATTGTAGACTTTCGCCATAAGGGTTTTGTGATTATTTTTTTTGCCGTCTGATTGCGAGGTTAAGTCAATAAAACCGACCGTAGAATATATCTGAGCTTCGGAGTATAAATAATTTGCTAAATCAGTTAAGTTATTCATAGATTTATTTTGTTTACTAAGATATTTGATAAAACTAGTTACCATATTATTAGGTAATTTCTTTAAAATTTCTTTTAATAAATCAAGATTATATAGATAACCGATCCCATCTAGATTCTTTATGGCAACGACAGCATCATGAACCTTCATAGCAAAATCTACTATGTCAATTGACCCTGGTGAAACACTGGACAAAGTTCTTAAACCCGAAACTATTTTCTCTAAAATCACATTTTGATTTCTGAAACGCATTTCTAGAACTTTCATAATGGCCGTGGCATCGTCTCCACTGGTAGCTAATAAATTTTCAACAACTGTACGAGCTTCCCCTTTCAGAGCTTCAAACAGTCTTAGAACGTTCTCTCGTTCACTATATTCTCCCAATTCAGATGATAATTCATACGATTGCTTGAAACGAAGCCATTCAAGTGGTTCTCCCGAAAATACAGGTAAACTTTTTGCTGAAGTTAATCAATTAACTAATCGTGAATTATTAATTGATGACGTATTACCAACAACATTTAATGTTTGTTCGAAAAGTCCAGCAAGACGATCATAAGCATTTTTACCATTATTAGATGAACTTTCAAATGGGGTTGAAGCCGCGAATCTAATTTCAGATTCATTTTCAACGTCACTGTCATCTATTATTTGCTTATCATCTTCATAATCGAACACGTTTAAATTCTCGTTAGATCTTAATCGTTTAGATCGCGGCGATACCGAATGCTCATTGATGTATTCGAAACGGCGTTTAGACGTACGACCTCTCAGTACAGACACTCTATTACTTTGATCGCGTCGCTTCGGTGAAGGTGACCGGTTCAGACCTGTATCGACCCTGTTTACTTTCGGACGACGAGGGATTCGGACCCGTTGACTTGACGTTGGTCGTCGAAAAACTCGATTCCGCTGTACGCCTACTGCACCTACTGCTATACGTCGAGGAACTCGGGTTCGTGACCTTCGTGGCGGCGGAGGAGAAACGTCGTGGTCGGCCTCTGCACCTGCCGCTGGACGTCGGGGAGCTCGGGCTCGTTGCCTTCGTTGCGGCGGCGGAGACACGTCGCGGTTGGCCTCTGCGAACTACCGCTGGACGTCGGGGAGCTCTGGCCCGTTGCCTCGGTCGCGGAGGCGCGTCGACCTCTACTTCTGCTGCACCTGCCGCTGGACGTCGGGGAGCTCGGGCTCGTTGCCTTCGTTGCGGCGGCGGAGACACGTCGCGGTTGGCTTCTGCGACTGCCGCTGGACGTCGGGGAGCTCTGGCCCGTTGCCTCGGTCGCGGAGGCGCGTCGACCTCTACTTCTGCTGCACCTGCCGCTGGACGTCGGGGAGCTCGGGCTCGTTGCCTTCGTTGCGGCGGCGGAGACACGTCGCGGTTGGCCTCTGCGACTACCGCTGGACGTCGGGGAGCTCTGGCCCGTTGCCTCGGTCGCGGAGGCGCGTCGACCTCTACTTCTGCTGCACCTGCCGCTGGACGTCGGGGAGGTCGAGCTCGTAGCCTCAGTGGCGGCGGCGGCTCTACAATTGCCGCTGGACGTCGGGGAGCTCGAGCTCGTTGTATCGGTAGCGGTAGCGGAGGCGCGTCGACCTCTGCTTCTGCTGCGCCTGCCGCTGGATGTCGAGGGGCTCGAGCTCGTGGCCTCAGTGGCAGTATAGGTTGACCTAACCCTTCATCTGGTATCACATTTCTGACCTGACGACGTTCAGGTTCATGTCTCTGGTCCTCCTCGTAATCCGAATTGTCTAGGCGATGTTGGTGTCCCTCCTCATCTCGTTCCGCATATTCAATCATTTTAGGTTATTTCGAAACTTTTGCTGTAAATATTTCAATTCAGGTTATAAATCCTGGTCACGGCACCATGTAATGAACATAAATAACCCGAATAAAGAACTTTGATTGAATAATACATGTTTATTAACTCTAATAAATACAATGGGTTATAACAAGTTTTGATACTTATACGGTCTCGAGATATCTGCTATTTTTTCTAACAACTCCGAGAGCTTTCGATTTACAGACACACGAAAAAGAAAATCAAACTTAAAACAAAACGAAACATCCCCATAGTAACCGCTGCCTCCGCGCCACTTCGGCGAACGGTCGCGAAACACATCTCACACCGTGGCGGCCGCGGCACTTGAATGAACCACTGCCTCCATGCCACATCGGCGAACGATCATGAGAAACATCTCACACCGGGGCAGCAGTGGCTTCATTCATCACATTAATACTCAATATAAAACTACTATTATTAATGAACATTGTTCAGTGTACTTGATGGATAGGCAAAAATTAGTTTACACCTTACATTCATAATATTTCAATTGATATTAGAAGAAAGAATTTATGTAATATTCAGAGCATGTTGAAGTAAAGAAATAAATCATTAATTTGAACACAACTACACTTTTTTAACATTTGTAAAAGACTATTTTGATGCAGCACAAAATTGTAAAATATAAATAAATATTGATATATTTACATTTTTTGTTTTATAATATTGAGTATCTTTACTACATTTTACACTAGATTTACTAAAATTTATTGATTTAAAATTCGTAAAAGAATATTTTAATGGGACACAAAATTGTTAAATATAAATAAATATTGATAGCTTCAGTATATTGATAATAATATATATTTACTCTAAATCTTTACTGCATTTTATACTAAATTTACTAAAATTTATTCATTTAAAATTAGTAAAAGAATACTTTGATGGGGCACAAAATTGTTAAATAAATATTGATAGCTTCGGTATATTGATAGTAATATATATTTACTCCAAATCTTCACTACATTTTATACTAAATTTACTAAAATCTATTGATTTAAAATTAGTAAAAGAATACTTTAATGGGGCATAAAATTGTTGAATATGAATAAAAAAAACCGCTGCCAAGTGCCTCAGCAGTATGCTTTCTCAAAGTATTGCAATTGAACCTCAATTTGCATTAATCACTACTCTTTGAGAAAGCAAAATGAACCTCTAACTTATTTCCTCCACTCCATAGTAACGGTTGCTATGGTAAATATCCGAGCTTCGGTGTTCTTACTTCTTAGTCGTCAACAGTTCCGAAAATGGACCTCCAACTGACTTTTCCCACTCCATAGTAACGGTTGCTAAGGACGTAAACAATGGTTGCTATGGTAAATGTCGGAGCTTCGATGTTCTTACTTCTTAGTCATCAACAGTTCCGAAAATGGACCTCCAACTGACTTTTCCCACTCCATAGTAACGGTTGCTAAGGACGTAAACAATGGTTGCTATGGTAAATGTCGGAGCTTCGACGTTATTACTTCTTAGTCATCAACAGTTCCGAAAATGGACCTCCAACAGACTTTTCCCACTCCATAGTAACGGTTGCTAAGGACGTAAACAATGGTTGCTATGGTAAATGTCGGAACTTCGACGTTATTACTTCTTAGTCATCAACAGTTCCAAAAATGAACCTCCAACTGACTTTTCCCATTCCCTAGTTACGGTTGCAAGGGATATAAACAACGGTTGCTAAAGACATCAACAATGGTTTCTACGGGAAATCTCTCTTTGATTCTTATAGAATCCCATAAATATACGAACCCAAATGATCATTTATCATGAATTATATGGGAACTTATCAAAAACACGATAGCAACGGTTGCCATGGAAATAAACAACGGATGCTGCTAAACACGTTTACATCTTTCGGAGACCGACCTGTGTGCAAAATTTCAGGACGATCGGACTATTCCTTCCAAAGTCATCGTACGACAAAAAAAAAGTCAGTCTGAAGCTGAATTTTGTATCTCCATAGCAACGGTTGCTAGGAGAATAAACAATGGTTGTTCCAAAATGAATGTCTTATCGATTCTCATCGATCGTCGAAAAAATTGGAGACCCATCGTGCATTGATGATGATTTTTGGAGCTTTTATCAAAAACACGTTAGCAACGGTTGCTAGAGAAATAAACAATGGAATTGGCTGAAAATTGAACTCGACCGAGATTTTGCGGCGACTAACCTGTGTGCAAAATTTCAGGACGATCGGACAATTCCTTCGAGAGTTATCGTACGACAAAAAAGTGCACGTACGTACATACATACAGACATTTTCGGATTTCCATGTTTTTCGACCCGTAGATTACGAAAATCGAGGTCCCGAAGTCCGATTCGGTGGGTCGATTTTTACCCCGTTACAAAGCTTTCTCTTTGAGAAAGCAAAATATTGATAGCTTCAGTATATTGATAATAATATATATTTAATCCAAAACAAAATATTTAGTTTTACATTTTTGTTTTATAATATTGAGTATCTTTACTACATTTTACACTAAATTTACTAAAATTCATTGATTTAAAATTCGTAGAAGAATATTTTAATGGGGCACAAAATTGCAAATATAAATAAATATTGATAGCTTCAGTATATTGATAATAATATATATTTATTCTAAATCTTTACTGCATTTTATACTAAATTTACTAAAATTTATTCATTTAAAATTAGTAAAAGAATACTTTGATGGGGCACAAAATTGTTAAATAAATATTGATAGCTTCAGTGTATTGATAGTAATATATATTTACTCCAAATCTTCACTACATTTTATACTAAATTTACTAAAATCTATTGATTTAAAATTAGTAAAAGAATACTTTAATGGGGCACAAAATTGTTGAATATGAATAAAAAAAATATTGATAGCTTCACTATATTGATAATAATATATATTTAATCTAAAACAAAATATTTAGTTTTACATTTTTGTTTTATAATATTGAGTATCTTTACTACATTTTACACTAAATTTACTAAAATTCATTGATTTAAAATTCGTAGAAGAATATTTTAATGGGCACAGAATTGCAAATATAAATAAATATTGATAGCTTCAGTATATTGATAATAATATATATTTACTCTAAATCTTTACTGCATTTTATACTAAATTTACTAAAATTTATTCATTTAAAATTAGTAAAAGAATACTTTGATGGGGCACAAAATTGTTAAATAAATATTGATAGCTTCAGTGTATTGATAGTAATATATATTTACTCCAAATCTTCACTACATTTTATACTAAATTTACTAAAATCTATTGATTTAAAATTAGTAAAAGAATACTTTAATGGGGCACAAAATTGTTGAATATGAATAAAAAAAATATTGATAGCTTCACTATATTGATAATAATATATATTTAATCTAAAACAAAATATTTAGTTTTACATTTTTGTTTTATAATATTGAGTATCTTTACTACATTTTACACTAAATTTACTAAAATTCATTGATTTAAAATTCGTAGAAGAATATTTCAATGGGGCACAAAATTGCAAATATAAATAAATATTGATAGCTTCAGTATATTGATAAAAATATATATTTACTCTAAATCTTTACTGCATTTTATACTAAATTTACTAAAATTTATTGATTTAAAATTAGTAAAAGAATATTTTAATGGGGCAAAAAATTTTAAGTACATTTGAAATTATCAGAATTGTTATTTTTAGATGAATTTATTCAGACATCAAAATATCCAAGACAATTGGAAAATTGTGTCATGAAATTTCTTTGGAATCACCTAGCCATGCACTGCAGCTCAACTGTGTATCATACTTACTGTGAATTTAGTGTCCGAAACTTTGAGGGTTTCCACAATGCTATTCTCGTTTCTCGCTTCTAAAATTTCTTCTCTTTTGTGACTTACAATTTTTCTACAAAGTATTGTAGACAATGTTTCATGCCAGAATTGGAACAGAGTTGGCATTACAGTTACTCGTCTATTTTACTATGTATATATTTTGTACACAGTTTTTCCGGTGCTTGGTGCATACAGCAAGCTGCAAGTTGCTATCACGAGGAATGAAAATCATCATCTTGCATCAGGTAAATATTCTAAAAGTATCGTGTATTTTCCATCAATAATTAATTATGAAACATATTAGCATATCTGAGTTTGCTTATTTTTCATTATATTCTTTCCAGACATGGCCAACAATGCGGTGAACCCACTTGGACAAAATGAAAAGCGTAATGAAAACCGGAGCGAGGCAAAACAGCTTGCCGACCCTGCCCATGGAGCGAACCAGCTTGCCCCAGCAAATGGAGCAAACCAGCGGGCCATCCCTGCCCATGGAGCAAACCAGCTTGCCCCAGCGAATGGAGCAAACCAGCTTGCCGACCCCGCTTATGGAGCGAACCAGCTTGCCGACCCTGCCCATGGAGAGAACCAGCTTGCCCCAGTAAATGGAGCAAACCAGCTTGCCATCCCTGCCCATGGAGCAGACCGTCTTGCCATCCCTGCCCATGGAGCAAACGAGCTTGCCATCCCTGCCCATGGAGCAAACGAGCTTGCCATCCCTGCCCATGGAGCTAACCAGCTTGCCATCCCAACCCATGGAGCAAACCAGCTTGCCACAGTGAATAGAGCAAACCGAGCTTGCCGACCCTGCCCATGGAGCGAACCAGCTTGCCCCAGTAAATGGAGCAAACCAGCTTGCCGGCCCTGCCCATGGAGCGAACCAGTTTGCCCCAGTAAATGGAGCAAACCAGCTTGCCGACCCTGCCCATGGAGAGAACCAGCTTGCCCCAGTAAATGGAGCAAACCAGCTTGCCGACCCTGTCCATGGAGCAGACCAGCTTGCCATCCCTGCCCATGGAGTAAACGAGCTTGCCATCCCTGCCCATGGAGCTAACCAGCTTGCCATCCCAACCCATGGAGCAAACCAGCTTGCCCCAGTGAATAGAGCAAACCAGCTTGCCGACCCTGCCCATGGAGCGAACCAGCTTGCCCCAGTAAATGGAGCAAACCAGCTTGCCGGCCCTGCCCATGGAGCGAACCAGTTTGCCCCAGTAAATGGAGCAAACCAGCTTTCCGACCCTGCCCATGGAGACAACCAGATGCCCCAGTAAATGGAGCGAACCAGCTTGCCATCCCTGCCCATGGAGCGAACCAGCTTGCCCCAGCAAATGGAGCAAACCAGCTTGCCATCCCTGCCCATGGAGCAAACCAGCTTGCCCCAGCGAATGGAGCAAACCAGCTTGCCGACCCCGCCCATGGAGCGAACCAGCTTTCCGACCCTGCCCATGCAGAAAACCAGATGCCCCAGTAAATGGAGCAAACCAGCTTGCCGACCCTGCCCATGGATCGACACAGCTTGCCCCAGTAATCGGAGCAAACCAGCTTGCCATCCCTGCCCATGGAGAGAACTAGCTTGCCCCAGTAAATGGAGCAAACCAGCTTGCCATCCCTGCCCATGGAGTAAACCAGCTTGCCGACCCTGCCCATGGAGCGAACCAGCTTGCCCCAGTAAATGGAGCAAACCAGCTTGCCGACCCTGCCCATGGAGTTAACCAGTTTGCCCCAGTAAATGGAGCAAACCAGCTTGCCTACTCTGCCCATGGATTAAACCAGCTTGCCGACCCTGCCCATGGAGCGAACCAGCTCACCCCAGCAAATGAAGCACACCAGCGTGCCAACCCTGCCCATGGAGCGAACTAGCTTGCCCCAGCGAATGGAGCAAAACAGCTTGCCATCCCTGCCCATGGAGCAAACCTGCTTGCCGACCCTGCCCATGGAGCGAGCCAGCTTGCCGACCCTGCTCATGGAGCGAACCAGTTTGCCCCAGTAAATGGAGCAACCCAGCTTGCCGACCCTGCCCATGGAGCGAACCAGTTCGCCCCAGTAAATGGAGCAAACCAGCTTGCCGACCCTGTCCACGGAGCGAACCAGCTTGCCCCAGCGAATAGAGCAAAACTGCTTGCCGACCTTGCCCATGGAGCAAACCAGCTTGCCGACCCTGCCAATGGAGCGAACCAGCTTGCCCCAGCAAATGGAGCAGACCAGCGTGCCAACCCTGCCCATGGAGCGAACCAGCTTGCCCCAGCGAATAGAGCAAACCAGCTTGCCGACCCTGCCCATGGAGCGAACCAGCTTGCCCCAGTAAATGGAGCAAACCAGCTTGCCGACCCTGCCCATGGAGCGAACCAGTTTGCCCCAGTAAATGGAGCAAACCAGCTTGCTGACCCTGTCCATGGAGCAGACCAGCTTGCCATCCCTGCCCATGGGAGCAAACCAGCTTGCCCCAGTGAATAGAGCAAACCAGCTTGCCGAACGAACCAGCTTGCCATCCCTGTAAACCATGGAGCTCACCAGCTTGCCTGGAGCAAACCAGCTTGCCCATGCCGACCCCCTATGGAGGCGAACCATGGAGCAAACCAGGCTTGCCGGCTGCCATGGAGCGAACCAGTTTGCCCCAGTAAATGGAGCCCAGTGGAGCGAAACCAGTTTGCCCCAGTAAATGGAGCAAACCAGCTTGCCGACCCTGTCCATGGAGCAGACCAGCTTGCCAATCCCTGCCCATGGAGTAAACGAGCTTGCCATCCCTGCCCATGGAGCTAACCAGCTTGCCATCCCAACCATGGAGCAAACCAGCTTGCCCCAAACCAGCTTGATCCCTGCCCATGGAGCGAACCAGCTTGCCCAGTAAATGGAGCAAACCAGCTTGCCGACCCTGCCCATGGAGCGAACCAGTTTGCCCCAGTAAATGGAGCAAACCAGCTTGCCGACCCTGCCATGGAGAGAACCAGCTTGCCCCAGTAAATGGAGCAAACCAGCTTGCCATCCCTGCCCATGGAGCAAACCAGCTTGCCCCAGCAAATGGAGCAAACCAGCGTGCCACCCCTGCCCATGAAGCGAACCAGCATGCCCCAGCGACTGGAGCAAACCAGCTTAACATCCCTGCCCATGGAGTAAATCAGCTTGCCGACCCTGCCAATGGAGCGATCCAGCTTGCCGACCGTGCCCATGGAGTAAACCAGCTTGCTGACCCTGCTCATGGAGCGAACAAGCTTGCCCCAGTAAATGGAGCAAACCAGCTTGCCGACCCTGCCCATGGAGCTAACCAGCTTTGCCCCAGTAAATAGAGCAAACCAGCTTGCCGACCCTGCCCATGGAGCGAACCAGCTTGCCCCAGCAAATGGAGCAAACCAGCTTGCCACCCTGCCCATGGAGCAAACCAGCTTGCCCCCAGCGAATGGAGCAAACCAGCTTGCCGACCCGCCCATGGAGCAAACCAGCTTGCCCCGACCCTGCCCATGGAGCGAACCAGCTGCCCCAGTAAATGGAGCAAACCAGCTTGCCACCCTGCCCATGGAGCGAAACCAGCTTGCCCCAGCGAATGGAGCAAAACAGCTTGCCACCCTGCCCATGGAGCAAAGCGAATGGAGCAAACCAGCTTGCCGACCCTGCCATGGAGCGAACCAACCAGCTTTGCCCCATGGAGCCCAGTAAATGGAGCAAACCAGCTTGCCGACCCTGCCCATGGAGCAACCAGCTTGCCCCAGTAAATGGAGCAAACCAGCTTGCCGACCCTGCCCATGGAGTTAACCAGTTTGCCCCAGTAAATGGAGCAAACCAGCTTGCCTACCTGCCCATGGAAAACCAGCTTGCCACCCTGGAGAACCCTGCCCCATGGAGCAAACCAGCTTGCCCCCAGCAAATGGAGCATACCAGCGTGCCACCCTGCCCATGGAGCGAACTAGCTTGCCCCAGCGAATGGAGCAAACCAGCTTGCCGACCCTGCCATGGAGCGAACCAGTTGCCCCAGTAAATGGAGCAAACCAGCTTGCCGACCCTGCCCATGGAGCGAACCAGCTTGCCCCAGCGAATAGAGCAAACCAGCTTGCCGACCTGCCCATGGAGCAAACCAGCTTGCCGATCCCTGCCCATGGAGCGAACCAGCTTGCCCCCAGCAAATGGAGCAGACCAGCTTGCCAACCCTGCCCATGGAGCGAACCAGCTTGCCCCAGCGAATAGAGCAAACCAGCTTGCCGACCCTGCCCATGGAGCGAACCAGCTTGCCCCAGTAAATGGAGCAAACCAGCTTGCCGACCCTGCCCATGGAGCGAACCAGCTTCGCCCCAGTAAATGGAGCAAACCAGCTTGCCGACCCTGCCCATGGAAGCGAACCAGCTTGCCCCAGCGAATAGAGCAAAACAAGCTTGCCGACCTTGCCCATGGAGCAAACCAGCTTGCCGACCCTGCCCATGGAGCGAACCAGCTTGCCCCCAGCAAATGGAGCAGACCAGCGTGCAAACCCTGCCCATGGAGGGAACCAGCTTGCCCCAGAATAGAAGCAAACCAGCTTGCCGACCTGCCCATGGAGCGAACCAGTTGCCCCAAGTAAATGGAGCAAACCAGCTTCCATCCCTGCCCATGGAGCAAACTAGCAAGCTCAGCCCCACGGAAACGACAATAGAGAGTATGTAAAATATATATATATATATATGTATAGTTATAGTAGTATCGTCGTAGTAAACAGCTGGTAGGCAAACATATATGGGCAGTCGTGATGAAAAGTGCTAATTCGCTGGACGTCATCTTAGCTACTTCAGCAGCTTTGTCAAACTTCAAATTGATTGAGTTGTTGACATGGCTAACCTACTTGTTGGTATGATATACTTTTCAAGGTAAATTAGTTTCTTTTTTGAAAAGATTTGATTTAAGGTTATCCATTGACTGGTTAATGAATCTAATTAATCATTTTTTTTCAGTTCAAAAATAGATCTGAATGAAGTTAAATGGCTACAACTGCTCATTATTTTCATACGGGCCACAGGAGTTGGCATGACTCATCATACAAGATGAGAAAATAAGTTCTCGCCAATAACAGATTGACTTAATATGAACATGAATAAGCAAGTAGAAGACTTCTATAGCACAGTGGATTTCATTTGACGTGTTGGACCTTTTCGACAATAACATCTTATATAAATGTGCACAAGTCTACAGGAGAAGACGTCTAAACATGTTATGAGTGTTACCTTCATTGACATTTCTGTGAGTGATTTTAGTATCCAACAATTGTGAGATGATCAGTGTAACCTCAAGACTGTTGACTTTACCATCTCCTTATCCGCCAGCTCATATAATTCTCAAAAATGGAAATTCATCACCTACTACCATGGAACTGTTGGATAACTATTTATACCTGTTATAAGGATAGGATAAGTATTGTGATTAAGTGAAAAAGTGTAAACAGTTAAATGCAAAAAACAGCTGTGAACGAGAGCAGATCATGGATGAAGCTCTACATCTCTACAAGAGGAGACGTCTAGACGTGTAATGAGTATTAGCTTCATTGAAACTTGAGTGAGTGATTTCAGTATTCGACAGTTCCAAAATGATAAGTGTAACTCAAGACTATTGACTCTACCAGCTCCGTATTCCCCAGCTCATATGATTTACAAATATGGAAATGAATCGCAGATCACTGTAAAAAATATTGGATAACTATTCATACCTGTTATAGGGATAGAATAAGTATTGTGGTTAAGTACAAAAGTGTGAACAGTTTAATGCGAAAAACAGCTGTGAAAGAAAGCAGCTTATGGATGAAGCTCTCTACATCTCTACAAGTGGAGACGTCTAGACATGTTATTAGTATTAGCTTCATTGAAACTGTAGTGAGTGATTTCAGTATTCGACAGTTCCAAGATGACAAGTGTAACTCAAGACTGTTGACTTTACCAGCTCCGTATCCGCCAGCTCATATAATTCTCAAAAATGGAAATTAATCACCTACTATCATGGAACTGTTGGATAACTATTTATATCTGGTGCAAGGACTGAATAAATATTGTAATGAAGTGAAAACCAGTGAACAGTTACATGTGAAAAACAGCTATGATGGAAAGCAGCCTGTCTTGAAACTCCTCAACTTTACATGTAGAGACGTCTAGAGATGTTATGTAGTGTTTGCTACATTGACACTTCTATGGGTCATTTCAATATTCAACAATTTCAAGAGGATCAGTGAAACTGAAGACTAATTGATTGTACTAGAACTGTGAATAGTCCATTGTATTTGTTATTTTGTGTATGTTGAAATATTTATTATAATAAATTTCTATTAAAAGAGGACTGCTCTTGACCATATATCATCATTACATATTGGTGAAAATGTTGATGCCTGATTTTGATGACTTCATAAGTCTATATCCACCTCTGACATGTTTAAAAATTTTTTAGATAAGATAATAATATTATGATTCAATTTTGACTTTGCCAAACTTTAATTTGACAAATTAATTGTTTTTATCAGTTTTTTAAACATTTTATTTTGTGTTTATATACAATTAAATGATCTTAGAAACATTCTTCTCTCAATAGTGCAATTACTGAAAGATTTGATTCAATTACCAATTAGCTTTATATATGGGAGTATGAACTCATTTTTGAGTAACCGGCCAAGTACCAGGGCGCGCCTGTAGATGGCGAGGCGTTGAGTCGCGCGTGTATAAGGTATAGCGCGGCGCTCTCTCGCAAGAGAGTCGGCGTTCTACCGTCTATATAAGGGAGCCTGGACATTGGACAACCCGCGGAGTTCGCGGTCAGACTCAGTCTCCAATTTGGTCATTCCTTATTGGAGCACACTTTTTTAAATAATATATTCTGTGACTCAGAAGTAATATGGCCGGTAAACTATTAGATTGAGACGGACCCAAGTTGTACGTCAGAATCAGTTTGCCAATGAGCCTAATACGGGCAGAAAGTAAAGTTGGATCTATGAAAACATATTGTTACAATTGTCAAGCCATGAGTTCGCTTCATAACCCTGACATATTAACAGGTTCAAAGTTCCAATAAAATGAACAGCTTTCTGACATTGGTTGAAATGTACTTGATCTTGAAATGGCTTAATATATAAATGCATTTCTGTATTAAAACATGCCCCGATGTAGGTAGCCCTGGTATCCATCTAATATATACCTCCCCTAAAACCATTCTTTACTTGTGAACTAGTCGTACGTTTCTTTAAAGGTTCGCAACTCTTTCATCAGAAATATATTATCAAAGCAATATTGTTTCGTTTAAGTTGTATTTAGTATTCTAGAGGAAAAGTAAAAAATACATTTTTTTCGATTCGAGGCTCATGTCTCTTACAATCACGTTATAATCGATTATATATCGATCTCTCGGTGAATGTTCTTGCAAATCAGAGATAAAGGTGTTCATAGTTAGAATATACTCTTTTGAAAAATACCTCTTCGAATATATCTGTATGAGTCTATTCTTCAAAAAAGTATTGAAAGATACACAGGTGAATGCATTTTTATAATCTTACTGTATTACAGTCCAGGTCTTATGATATGCATGAATGAAAGAAATATTGAAATTGTGTATACCTATATGCTCTATCGAATGAGAAGAAGTTTCATAAATTTTTTCATACATTTGACTCAAGTAAAGACCAGAATCTAGTTGAAGAACCAAGAACTGAATAACTTCTCGTATGTCGCCACGATTAATTATTTGAATTTTTTCGGAGCTTGTATCATCTGTGAAAATTATAATTAATGTAGATGTCGAGGTAACAGCAAAGAACTAGGAGGAACGTTGGTGAATGGAGGAGTGAATCGAGTGGTGAATCGAGGTGTTCCCCGGCTAGGCGATACTTTCATTTTTCATTCATCGGGTCATCATCGTTTTTTTTTTCTTCATCTTCATTTTTTTTTCTTTCTCCTTCTCTTCTCTTCTCGATTTTTCTCTTCTTCCTCCTTCTTCATTTTCTTATCAAATCGTCTTCTATTGCGGGCCTCCTGATCGCCCCCTTTTCTTGTTCTGCAGGACTGATGGCTAGTTGTCCTTTCATATGCATCGATCGTTGCTCCAAAAACGCTAGCCAATGTTCGTCGGTCCTACAAAAGAAGTTCATTAATTTGAGAGATTAATATTGGAATTAAATGTTCCATAAATTAATTTTGTTGATTCATGAAGGGAAATTGTCTGGGTCGCAGAAATAAATTGAGCGGCAGTAAATTAGAAATGAACTTTATTAAAAATGGTCCGTCAAAAACAACCAGCACAATCCAACCTCCAATATATAAGAACTGACAAACGCGCCTCCGATTCGGCCGGCTACTCGCGAAGAAGTGAGCGTCAAGACTCACTGACGCAGCAGCGCCACGACCGTCGACTCGGTCGAGCTCATGAGAGCTGTATATATGTTTGAATATCCTAACACTCCCTCCCAAACAATTTACAGCTATCATTATTCGATATAAAACTTCAAACTATCATTCTACCAAATATACTTATAGCAATTTTACAATTCTAGTTTGTAATACTAATATCACATGAAAATTTTACGAACTAAGTAGGATATCAGTTAACTATTCAGTCTTGAGTTTGTATCTGTAGAGAGTGTTGATTGCCAAGCCGAGTCATTCAGACATTATTCTTTCATTCAGCATCACTGGTCATTGCCTAAGACAGAAAAGAACATCATTAATTTATGAATCAATATTCATTATTTTATTTCTAAGATCTTCATGTGAGACCAGAGGCAGAGGTTTAGTGAAAATATCAGCTAATTGTTCCTTAGAACCTATCCAAGATACCTCAATAAAACCTTTCTTTACACATTCTTTCTCATAATTAGATCTTATTTCCACCATGTGTCTAAGTTTATTCCCACCATCAATTTTTGTACAGGATATTGCTGCTTTGTTGTCACACCAAAGTCTAATAGGAAAGAAACTTTTATCGAGCATTATTTTAAGTGAATTTGACAGTCCTATCGTGTCTTGACACGCTTCGCTCATTGCAACAAATTCAGCTTCGCATGTTGACAAGGCAACATATACGATTCATCAAAGTTTTGTTTTTTTTCCATGCTCAGCATCATTATACAACGCTTGATTATTACATAACCACTGATGGTTTTTGTGAATCAGCTTTGCAGTCAAAAACCCCATGTAGCTAGCAATCAGACAATATTCAATTTTTTTCCAAAACAGGTGACTTTCAATAATTCTGAAAATCTTGAGGCTGATTCGTGATCAGCGACCTTGTATACCAATTCTCGACAAAAATTTTTTTTCCAAATTTTTGTCAGGTGATCTTAGAGGCTTGATCTAATTCGAATTTTCAAAATCTGAGGCCGGATTTGTAATCAGCGACCTCGACAACCCATGTATACCAATTTACGACAAAATTCAATTTTTTTCCAAATTGTTGTCAGGTGATCTTAGAGGCTCTAATCTTAATTTTCAAAATCTGAGGCCGGATTCGTGATCAGCGACCTCGAAAACCCATGTATACCAATTTTCAACAAAATTCAATTTTTTTCCAAAATTCTTATCAGGTGATCTTAGAGGCTCTAATTTGAATTTTTAGAATTTCAGGCCGGATCCACTATGAGCGACGTCAAAAACATATGTATACAAATTTCTAAAAGAAACCATCGAGCAAAAGCCGTTTAACGTAAATAGTTAACTTGACATATTACATTCTGATGACATGTAAATTACGTGAAAATCACCTAATCATTGACATGACATAGCGTGCATAAGACTTCTCAAGAGATTCGTGAACTGAATTTTATGTGAAATATCATCATCGCCTGAGTTGGCCCCTTTTTGCACGGACGGTGATTGGCCCCTTTTTACATGGACTGCGAGTTGGCCCTTTTTGCACGGACGGCGAGTTGCCCCTGTTTGAAAATGTTCGGGATGCTGATTTTGATATCATCATCACATATTGGTGACTGATTTTGATGACTTCATAAGTCTATATCCACCTCTGACATGTTTAAAAATTTTTTAGATAAGATAATAATATTATGATTCAATTTTGACTTTGCCAAACTTTAATTTGACAAATTAATTGTTTTTATCAGTTTTTTAAACATTTTATTTTGTGTTTATATACAATTAAATGATCTTAGAAACATTCTTCTCTCAATAGTGCAATTACTGAAAGATTTGATTCAATTACCAATTAGCTTTATATACGGGAGTATGAACTCATTTTTGAGTAACCGGCCAAGTACCAGGGCGCGCCTGTAGATGGCGAGGCGTTGAGTCGCGCGTGTATAAGGTATAGCGCGGCGCTCTCTCGCAAGAGAGTCGGCGTTCTACCGTCTATATAAGGGAGCCTGGACATTGGACAACCCGCGGAGTTCGCGGTCAGACTCAGTCTCCAATTTGGTCATTCCTTATTGGAGCACACTTTTTTAAATAATATATTCTGTGACTCAGAAGTAATATGGCCGGTAAACTATTAGATTGAGACGGACCCAAGTTGTACGTCAGAATCAGTTTGCCAATGAGCCTAATACGGGCAGAAAGTAAAGTTGGATCTATGAAACATATTGTTACAATTGTCAAGCCATGAGTTCGCTTCATAACCCTGACATATTAACAGGTTCAAAGTTCCAATAAAATGAACAGCTTTCTGACATTGGTTGAAATGTACTTGATCTTGAAATGGCTTAATATAAATGCATTTCTGTATTAAAACATGCCCCGATGTAGGTAGCCCTGGTATCCATCTAATATATACCTCCCCTAAAACCATTCTTTACTTGTGAACTAGTCGTACGTTTCTTTAAAGGTTCGCAACTCTTTCATCAGAAATATATTATCAAAGCAATATTGTTTCGTTTAAGTTGTATTTAGTATTCTAGAGGAAAAGTAAAAATACATTTTTTCGATTCGAGGCTCATGTCTCTTACAATCACGTTATAATCGATTATATATCGATCTCTCGGTGAATGTTCTTGCAAATCAGAGATAAAGGTGTTCATAGTTAGAATATACTCTTTTGAAAAATACCTCTTCGAATATATCTGTATGAGTCTATTCTTCAAAAAAGTATTGAAAGATACACAGGTGAATGCATTTTTATAATCTTACTGTATTACAGTCCAGGTCTTATGATATGCATGAATGAAAGAAATATTGAAATTGTGTATACCTATATGCTCTATCGAATGAGAAGAAGTTTCATAAATTTTTTCATACATTTGACTCAAGTAAAGACCAGAATCTAGTTGAAGAACCAAGAACTGAATAACTTCTCGTATGTCGCCACGATTAATTATTTTGAATTTTTTCGGAGCTTGTATCATCTGTGAAAATTATAATTAATGTAGATGTCGAGGTAACAGCAAAGAACTAGGAGGAACGTTGGTGAATGGAGGAGTGAATCGAGTGGTGAATCGAGGTGTTCCCCGGCTAGGCGATACTTTCATTTTTCATTCATCGGGTCATCATCGTTTTTTTTTCTTCATCTTCATTTTTTTTTCTTTCTCCTTCTCTTCTCTTCTCGATTTTTTCTCTTCTTCCTCCTTCTTCATTTTCTTATCAAATCGTCTTTTATTGCGGGCCTCCTGATCGCCCCCTTTTCTTGTTCTGCAGGACTGATGGCTAGTTGTCCTTTCATATGCATCGATCGTTGCTCCAAAAACGCTAGCCAATGTTCGTCGGTCCTACAAAAGAAGTTCATTAATTTGAGAGATTAATATTGGAATTAAATGTTCCATAAATTAATTTTGTTGATTCATGAAGGGAAATTGTCTGGGTCGCAGAAATAAATTGAGCGGCAGTAAATTAGAAATGAACTTTATTAAAAATGGTCCGTCAAAAACAACCAGCACAATCCAACCTCCAATATATAAGAACTGACAAACGCGCCTCCGATTCGGCCGGCTACTCGCGAAGAAGTGAGCGTCAAGACTCACTGACGCAGCAGCGCCACGACCGTCGACTCGGTCGAGCTCATGAGAGCTGTATATATGTTTGAAATATCCTAACACTCCCTCCAACAATTTACAGCTATCATTATTCGATATAAAACTTCAAACTATCATTCTACCAAATATACTTATAGCAATTTTACAATTCTAGTTTGTAATACTAATATCACATGAAAATTTTACGAACTAAGTAGGATATCAGTTAACTATTCAGTCTTGAGTTTGTATCTGTAGAGAGTGTTGATTGCCAAGCCGAGTCATTCAGACATTATTCTTTCATTCAGCATCACTGGTCATTGCCTAAGACAGAAAAGAACATCATTAATTTATGAATCAATATTCATTATTTTATTTCTAAGATCTTCATGTGAGACCAGAGGCAGAGGTTTAGTGAAAATATCAGCTAATTGTTCCTTAGAACCTATCCAAGATACCTCAATAAAACCTTTCTTTACACATTCTTTCTCATAATTAGATCTTATTTCCACCATGTGTCTAAGTTTATTCCCACCATCAATTTTTGTACAGGATATTGCTGCTTTGTTGTCACACCAAAGTCTAATAGGAAAGAAACTTTTATCGAGCATTATTTTAAGTGAATTTGACAGTCCTATCGTGTCTTGACACGCTTCGCTCATTGCAACAAATTCAGCTTCGCATGTTGACAAGGCAACATACGATTGTTTGTGGGTTTTCCATGCTACAGCATCATTATACAACTTTATTACATAACCACAAGTGGTTTGTGAATCTTTGCAGTCACCAAAGCTAGCATCAGTAAACACTTCAATTTCATCCATTTCTCCTTTGTAAACCAAACCCAGATCTTTTGTTTGTCTCAAATATCCCAATACTCTGGCCACCATATTCCAGTCTTCTACCGTAGGATTAATTTGATGTCTGCTCAGTACATTTACAGCATATGAAATGTCTGGCCTTGTAGCATTTCTAATTATAATAAACTTCCCACAGCTTCTCGATAAGTAGCATTTTTCAAGTTCAAGGATTCCACCAAAACATCTTGATCGTAAGAATCTTCACGATCTCTGCGTCTCTTGTTTGCTGCTTGAGATGTTTCCATAGGAGTTTTCCTTCGTGAAAGTTTCTCCAGGCAGAATTTTCCCAAAATCTTATCAATATATGGCTCCTGGCTGAGTTTGATTATTTTTCTCCGTTTGTCTCTGTTAATCTTAATATCAAGAAACTCTCTTGGTTCTCCCATATCCGTCATTTTGAATTGATTTTGTAATTTAGCTTTTACTTCATGTAGCTTATTTTTGCAATTGCTTGTCATTATTATATCGTCAACATATAACAACAGAATCAAAAACTTTCCTTCTTCCCTCCATATGAATATACATGGTTCATTTTCTTCATTTTTCAGTCCTATGGATAAAACAACCTCCGTTAATCTTTTATTCCACTGTTTAGGACTCACTTTCAAACCATACAATGCCTTTTCCACCAGACAAACCATATTCAACCTTTCTTGTTTGAAATGCTTAGTTTCTTCTGGAGTTTCCATAAACACTTTTGATTCCAGGGTTCCATTCAAGAATGCTGTTTTAACATCCAATTGAACTACTTCCAAATCAAACCTGTTAATAATGGCAAACAATGCTCTAACAAGTGGGAGTCGAGAGACTGGAGCGTAAGTCTCCCTCAAATCATAATTTGTTTTATCCTTGAATCCTCGGATTACAAGTCTTGCTTTGAATTTAATGTTCCCATCAGCATCCATTTTTCTTTTTAGTACCCATCGTGAATCAATTATATTTGGTTTCTTGCCGTTCTCTTTCAAGAATGGCCGATTTACCAATCTCCAAACTTGATGTTCCTCCATTGATTTTAGTTCATCATCAATAGCATTTTGCCACTGTACATGATCTTTCGACTGCATAGCTTCTGCAAAAGATGTCGGATCCTGATTCATATGAGCAAGCAACGAATAATAGACTTCGTCTTTATAGTTTTCAACCATTTCCACCATTTCTGTTTTAAAAGTAAAAGCCATCATAACTTTTGATATCTCATCTACTTTTTCATCAGAACTCTCTGCACTCTGTTTTTCCCTAACGTCCAGTTTTGTTCTTTTTCCATCAATTTTCTTAGGTCTGCCTCGCTTACGTTTTAATACTCCCTCCGTTTTTGAGTTTTCATCAACCATGTCTACCAGTTCTTTGAATTCATTTTCTTTAAATTCAACAAACCAATTTTCTTTGTCAATATCAATTTGTTCGACAGGCCAATCTTTTACACTGTTTTTCTTGTATATATCTCTATATACAAGTTTTTCATTGAACTTAACATCTCTGCTTTCATAAAATTTACCACCATATGGTTCCAAGAATTGGTACCCGTTTTTGAATATCCTACTAATACAACCTTTTTCGCTTTTGAGTCAAATTTGGGACCTGTATTTCTTTGGATCGTTATGTACGCAATGCATCCAAATCTTTTTATCTGACTCCAATCAAAATGATAGTTAGGAGCAAATTTCATCAAAGGCGTAGTCATTTCATTGCCACTGTGTGGCGTCCTGTTGTAGGCGTACACTGCAGCTCCTACGGCCAGGTCCCACATATTCTCTGGTATCCCAGAGTCAAACATATATGCTCTGATCTTTTTCTGAATCGTTTGATTAAAACGTTCAGCCACTCCGTTATGTTGAGGAGTATCCGCACAAGCCAACTGTAATTCAGCACCCAATTTTTCCAAAACTTCCACCATATATCCACCAGTAAACTCTGTACCTCTGTCGCATCTCAGAAAACAGACTTTTGCATCCTTTCCCAAAATATTTCGACAACTTTTGATAAATTGCTCGAAACATTTTCCAGCTTCATTTTTATGGCGTATGGGATAGGCCATGGCTAATCGGGAAAAATCGTCTATAAATAACAATAAATCGATATCTTTTAAGATGAGTTTTATAAGATTATAATCCCTTGAAATCCTACCGATACCCTTTTGAAACGAATTCCCGTGGTTTGTTTGAATTTCATCGATACCTTATAAAACCTTATTCCGTATTATATTAATAATGCCGTCAATTATATTCTTGGTCGCCGTTTATCTATCAAGTATGTCCCAGTTGTTAAGCATCGTCCTGTCATTGTCTGATTTTACTGATACGGACGTTTGTCTTACAATATGATACATTAACGATATGTGTATGCGACATTTATTATCTTTAGAAAGAATGACCGTGGGGTCTAATATTCCTATTTTTCTACAATTGTTGTGCTACATGTTGGTGTAACAATTATGTATGTGTGTAAATGTGATGATGGGTTGTGTATATATAACCCTGATACATCAATCTAACCAAAAGTGGCTCTCTCAGTATACTAAATTATGAATAAATATATTTTTATCAATCATTTTTTATTTGGTTTTATTTAATTCTTCTCTCTATTAAATCGATGTTCGTGATCTTCGAATGATTATTTGTCTCGCAGGCCCTTCCTTGGTAATAGGGTGGCCACATTTTCGGTTAGGTCTGACAGGCTCACAGCTGGTCTCAGCGTTCCAGAGTATGATGTGGCTGTGACTGCATTGCGACTCTTCCCTGGTCGCGCCCTCACTTCATCTCGATGTCCTGACGTAACGTCGTCTTGGTTCTCTTTCGTTTTCCTGTTGACAGTCTTTGAACAATTAAATAAAGGAGCCCCCCGTCGACTGGAATTTCCCAAATACAAACTATAATTATTACTATCATTATAATAGACGTAATTAGTATTATATATGCATGTTATTGTAGAAAGGTAACAATAATGAATTAAAGCGTAGAACCAAATCTTGAATAACTAATATCAAATTAATTTTTCGTATGAGTCCGTATGAGGAAAAATCTTTCTTGATTGGATTTTTCACCAATAAATTACATGAAATTAATTCTATTCATCTACAGTTATGCTGGAGCAAATGAAAGAGACAAGCTAACGATAGTGATACTGGCCATATTGAAATATCAATTTTTTCAATTTTATCAAATATCTCCAATGTTCCAAGTTTTAAAATTTCCAAATCTCCAAAACTCCAAAATTTCCAAATTCGAAATTTTGAAATTTGTCAAATATCTCATTTACCATTATGTTGATCATAATAGTATTAAAAATATATGTATAATTATTACTGTCATTATAATCAAAATAATTGATTAAAACGTGGAACAAAATCTTGAATAAATAATTTCCAATTACTTTTCCTGTATGAGTCCGTATGATTAATTGTAAATGACGAGAAAAATATTTCTTGAAAAATATTTCTTCACCCGCGCTTACGCCTGCACGTCGGATTTACAGTTTGTCATAGATTACATCTGTAATCTCATCAGTAATCAATAAACTCTGATATATACTTAAGGATACGAATGAATTATGTATGATTTCTCAATTATATTTATAGTAATATCTACGTTGTTTGAATGTACTCGGTCCTATGAACGGACATCAATTATAAATGATTCTAAAAAAACGTTCCGAATCATCCCTCTTCTCCATCTTTGATTTAATCGACATTTTTTCATATACACCCATACTTCCGTTTTTAAATAATAACTTTACAGGGTGTATTATTGAATAGATAACCACATGAGATGGCTGGAAACGAATTATAGTGGTTTCGAAGGCCCTGGGTGGCTTCATCCCATGTAAATACTATTTGGCCTGGCGAACGGACAAGATTACCGACCGAGCGGCCTGACGAATGGACATTACCCCCGAGATTGCTTGGCGAAACATCAAAATATCCATGCATACATATATATTGTTAGCAAATAACATAACTGAGGACGAATAATAATGGTTTTCGAGCCCCCTGGGTAGCTTATCTCATGTAAATACCATTTGGCCTGGCGAACGGACAAGATTACCGACCGAGCGGCCTGGCGAATGGATAACATTATCCCCGAGATTGCCCGGCAATTTCACAATTTGTAAAGTTTTCGAATTTCTAAAATTCCAAAATCTTCAAACTCCTTAATAAGATCGATTACTTCCGCGATAAGAAAAATAATTGATTTTTAATCAATAATCAAGAATAATCAAAATATCAAAAACTAGCGTTCCCCGTCGCGGCTTCGCCCGCGAATATGTGTATTAAGTTCGAAATGTTATTCTCATTTATTGGTAAAAAACTCGTATGATATGTATTTATTTGTAAACTTTGTATAATTTGATACTTTGTAATCCTTGGAGTTGTAATTTTCATGTATCTGAGGATTTGAAATTTATAAGACTTCTGGATAGTTCTTAGTTCTTAGTTCTTGAGTTTTGAGGAATGAATATAAATTGGTTACGTGCATCCCTTGTCCGTGAAAGAGCAATAGTCAATGGGCTGCGTGGAAAACATTCTGTTTGCAAAACTATGCCTACGTACTTAAAGGTCTGTCCTTGAGATTTGTTTACCGTCAAGGCGAAAGAAAGTTTCATAGGAAATTGTAATCGTTTCGTCTGGATTGAAATTGTAAGTCTGATGGAATCATAGGTATGCGAGATATAAATACTGTTTCAGGTATTTATACCAGCTGCAGGTCCTGTAAGAATAATTGCTTCGATTACATTTTCCTGCATAACTTCAATTTGCAACCTTGTGCCATGACTTAAATTGGGAGGATTTAGATTGTGTAGTAGCATTATTGGAGAACCAATCTTCGATTTTAAGTCATGAGGTGGAAAGCCTGAAGGATCAAGAGAGTTCAGAAATCCTTGAGGGTAGTGTACAACTTCATCAATGTTAATCACTGTATCGATAGAATGATAATGTCGTATTTCTCCATCTACCTTTCCCAAAATAATATTATTAATATTATGAGCGGTAGCATTTTGAGGCGTTATGATTGCCCTTTCGAATAACCAATTGAAAGGTTTGTCAGAAAGACTTTCAATTTCTGGATAGACTTTAGAAATCAGGTCCATGACTGTATTAACAGTCGTTCCTACTCTTGTATCAATATTTATGTAATCATTTTCATTTAATACTTTCCCATCTCTAATTTTTAGAAGTTCTAAAGGAAATTGCAAATCCCCACCTTCAATGTGAGCTCTCATATTTGTTTGTAAATGAAATTTTTCTATCAAATTCCAAATTGAAGACGACTTCAAACATGCTTTCACAATGTCAGCGCGAGTTCCTTTTTGAATCACAGGCAAAGTTTGCCGAAAGTCTCCAGAGAAAACGAAAGTTATTCCACCCATAGGTTTGCTGATAGATTTTGAGGTGGAAATTCCGTCACCCTCTCCAACTCAAACTGTTGCTCACGTTGAAATATATAATAGTTCTCAATTCGCTCTTTTGAATGAAACGAAAAAAACAGCGGTATCCGTGCTCCTAACAAAGTTATTTGCATTCGAAGTCGCAAACTTTAACATGTAGCTATTGTAACCTACATGGAGCACAGACATTCTCTGATAAAATTGAATGATCTAATAAATCAATGCCTTGGAAGAAAATATATGAAAAGAAACTTTGAAATTTGTAGAATCCGTTACCGGTGACATATATGTAGCAACCCGAACTCATTGTAACGCTACAACTGTTACAATATATTTTTTACCCTGCGAACGAGAGTGTCCATGTTCGTTGTGCACTTGGGAAAATCTGGCAACACTGGGTACCGCGCTCAACTGACCAACATGTAAATATATCGGTAACGTAGGAGTACAGTCGATAAAATGAGTAGAGGTTAACTGCAACAGATTTTTACAGTGTTGTTGTGTTTATGTCCGCGAGCCCACTGCCAGAAAAAACTAGTCAAAATAGTGACCGGTGAATCTTTCGATTCTTCAATATTTACTTTCAAACAAGGTTCGACCATGACAAAAAATCGTGATAATAATTTAGAAACGATTTTAAGTATAAATAATGATAATTTGGAATGAAAAAAATGTAGGTGCTAATTTGAGTCAGGTAGTCACGGAATTTCCACCTTAAATCTCGTAATGTGCAATCCAGAGCTTCAATATGCGAACGGTGACTCATAGTACATTCATCCCATACTATAAGAGAAGTTTCTTCGATAATTTTGCATAAAGGACTATTTTTCTCATTGAACATATTATATCTTGGCCAATGAGAACGTTCGTGAATGGGCAGTTTTGCCTCAGAAGAGTTTTGCCAGCAAGAAGAGTTGCCACAAGAACCTGAAGATGGAACATCTAAAACTAAAGCACCCAAAATACGAATTTGAGCTAATATTAAGCTATGTCTTTAATTAGCCACTTTAGGTATATTAGATTCCAAACAATCACGCAATCCCATTATGTTATGTGGATTCTTTAAAGCATTATCGAGATCACAAACATTTCGTGGACCACGAATTGGCGTAGGTAGACCGAAATCAATCAATTTGCACAATCCAGGAGCTTCATCTTTATTCATAGATCCACCTACGATATCTTTTATATTAGCGTTATTTTCTGATGGATCATATTCAAAAGCAGATCTTCCACGTACTATGAACGGGGCTTCAATTATTCGATCCTGACGAACGGCTTGCGTTCTAATCCGGTCAATCTAGTGCTGAAATAGCTATATCTCCAAAGTGGCTGCATTTTGGATATATTGTCAATTTCGGCACGCTGAATCGAATGGCGCAAACAAAAAGTTGCTGCATGCCCGGCGTCTATGAGAAAATAGCAAAATAAACCTTATTTTGCCATTTTCTTAGAAACGGTGATAGTTATGTAAAAATGGACTTCACCACGTGAAAGAGCAGGCAAAAATACATAAAATCCACCCTTTTTGTATTCCCTTACGTGTTGATTTACTGCGGTTAATTCATGTCGTAACATTTTTTCATTGTTGGAGATGGCAGACGGCCGGGCTGGCGGAGTGGGGGCCGTCGGCCGATCAGCCGGCGCGTCGAGTCGCGCGCAGTCGGCGAAGTCGGCGCAGTCGACTCGAGCGTGTTTACAATTATATATATCTGTATATATGCGTGTATATACATATATATGGACTCTGCACGGCGGTCGCACTAAAATCTCGGAGTTTTCGATGCTCCTTTCGACTCTGTGTGACCAATATCTTAATGATGAAGGATATGTTGTCGATGCAGTTTTTTCTCAGCTTTTCACTGGTACAGTTAGTTTTTCGAAATTTGTACGTTTTCATACAGAGAAAAACTAGAAACAAGTCATAATACAAAAACATATTTTTTTTAATATTATTTTAATATTTTCCATATTAAAAGCTGGTATTTTTTTACGTATATATAACCTTTGAAAAATGTCGGACTATTTTATTGCACAATCGTTTGCTCACATTTTAGCCTTGATATTCCCAAATGTATTTCTACTGTAATGCTTTTTTAGTGGGTTTGTTGTATAATTTATTCAGTCCAAAATATACCTCCAAAAATCCATTCTTTACTCGTAAACTAGTTGTACCTTTCTTTAGAAAGGTTCGCTACTCTTCCATCTGTAATATATTACCCCTCCCCCCCTCTCTATTAACTGCAGAACAAAAATAACATTCAGACTTTAATTACTGATGTAAAATTTATTATTATTATATACAATTACTTCAAACATATTATTCTATACGTAAAGACATACATAAATTCATTATATACCAGAACTACCCAAATCTGAGCATATGAAAGTAAAGATATCAATTCATATATTTGTTCTGGCAAGTCAAATGAATTTCACCCTCTTGCTTCTCACAATTACTTCTATAAGTTCACGTATCATAAGAAGATGTGTTTTGTATTTTATTCTTAACTAAATCTGAGCATATAAAAGTAAAAATAAATCAATTCATATTTGTCCTGGCAAGTTCACATTGATTCGCTTTAAATATACAGTTACTTTAAACATATTATTCTATATGTAAAGACATACATAAATTCATTATTTACGCACAAGAATAATCTTAGATTATCGGGGGACTCTTAAACTTGAATGATTATCAAAAATTATCAAATTAAGAATTATAAAACCTTCCTGAAGAAAAGTATAAGTTTCTGACGAGTAACGATAGGTTAACGGTACATACATTTGTCAATTATCGTTTCGGTACTGGTTTTTCAATCAAATTTTCAGTCGAATTTACGAAGCACATTTTTTCATACATACTATTCTATATTTAAAGACATACATAAATTCATCGTATACCCGAACTGCCCAAATCTAAGCATATGAAAGTGAAGAAATCAATTCATATATTTGTCCTGGCAAGTTCAAATGAATTTCACCCTTCTTGCTTATCACAATTACTTCTATAAATTCACGTATAATAAGAAGATGTGTTTTGCATTTTATTCTTAACTAAATCTGAGCATATGAAAATAGAAAAATCAATTCATATTTGTCCTGGCAAGATTACATTGATTCTCTTTAAATATACAGTTATATTAAACATATTATTCTATATGTAAAGAAATACATAAATTCATCATATACCAGAACTACCCAAATCTGAACATATGAAAGTAAAGAAATTTTCTGTTTCAAGGTTCCATAAATCCTTTATCATTTGATGAGTTTTTAGCAGTTAATCTGCAACTCTTTTCTGTCGCTAAATCTGCCGTAAGTCCAGCCAAATTGTCAAGTACTTCATCATAAGGTTTTGAGCTTTGCATCTAAATCATTATTATTCACATGATTTGCAGCATATCTATCAACAGGCTGACGTTGGTGAGCATCTAACGATTGAATGCTGCAATAAATGGAATTAATTGACTTTTTCAGATCAATAATGAAACTCACTAATTCTCATATATTTCTATTTTCTATCCTGAACATTGGTTTATTGAGATTGAAGAATGGAATTACTGTTTCGTGTCGTTCAAACATTAGTATGAATGTCCGATATGTTTAAAAATACATTTTATTTGCTGGGATTAAAATTATAACAAGCAATACCGATTGTATTAATGAAGCATTGAGAAAACGTTCTTTCTGTTCCAATTTCTTGCATTCTATTGCTCACTCGCCGGCAATGTCTTCCGCAGTTTTTTTGATGTATTTTTATTCTACAAATTGTGATAAAAGTTATGATCTGTGATTACGTATTTCTATCACAGATTGAGATTATGTAAATATTGATGTATTGTATCAATTTAATATCTCCATAGCCTAGACATTGCCGGCGAGTGAGCAATAGAATGCAAGATTAACTGCTAAAAACTCATCAAATGATGAAGGATTTATGGAACCTTGAACAGAAAATTTCTTTACTTTCATATGTTCAGATTTGGGTTGTTCTGGTATATGATGAATTTATGTATTTCTTTACATATAGAATAATATGTTTAATATAACTGTAAATTTAAAGAGAATCAATGTAATCTTGCCAGGACAAATATGAATTGATTTTTCTACTTTCATATGCTCAGATTTAGTTAAGAATAAAATGCAAAACACATCTTCTTATGATACGTGAATTTATAGAAGTAATTGTGAGAAGCAAGAGGGTGAAATTCATTTGACATGCCAGAACAAATATATGTATTGATATCTTTACTTTCATATGCTCAGATTTGGGTAGTTCTGGTATATAATGAATTTATGTATGTCTTTACGTATAGAATAATATGTTTAAAGTGATTATATATAATAATAATAAATTTTACATCAGTAATTAAAGTCTGAATGTTATTTTTGTTTAACAGAAAAAACAATTCCAAGTTGAAAGCTACAATTTTTTCGATCGGCCGCCATTTTGGGTCTTCCAAAAATAAATTTGAATAATGACAACTATGCCAACTTTTAGTTTAAGGTCCATGGACGCACGAAATTCACTTCCCGGGGTTCGTTGCGACCGGTTTCCATGTTTTACGGTTGACACAAAAAATATTTTGACTCGAAATTTTGTGTTTTTTTTGCAATCAATTGTTTATAACAATGAGGGCGTTCATTTAATCAAGATAAAAGTAAGGGAATCGGAAAGCTGACAAAATTTTGCACAAGAAAATGTTCTTCCCAAATTTTTTGAACCATTATAACCATATGAATCTATCGCTCAAAAAAACGGCCGTCGAGAGGCCGTTTGGGCGCTAATGGGTTAAAGTAATTGTATATAATAATAATAAATTTTACCATCAGTAATTAAAGTCTGAATGTTATTTTTGTTCTGCAGTTAATAGAGAGGGGGGGAGGGGTAATATATTACAGATGGAAGAGTAGCGAACCTTTCTAAAGAAAGGTACAACTAGTTTACGAGTAAAGAATGGATTTTTGGGAGGTATATTTTGGACTGAATAAATTATACAACAAACCCACTAAAAAAGCATTACAGTAGAAATACATTTGGGAATATCAAGGCTAAATGTGAGCAAACGATTGTGCAATAAAATAGTCCGACATTTTTCAAAGGTTATATATACGTAAAAAAATACCAGCTTTTAATATGGAAAATATTAAAATAATATTAAAAAAAATATGTTTTTGTATTATGACTTGTTTCTAGTTTTCTCTGTATGAAAACGTACAAATTTCGAAAAACTAACTGTACCAGTGAAAAAGCTGAGAAAAAACTGCATCGACAACATATCCTTCATCATTAAGATATTGGTCACACAGAGTCGAAAGGGAGCATCGAAAACTCCGAGATTTTAGTGCGACCGCCGTGCAGAGTCCATATATATGTATATACACGCATATATACAGATATATATAATTGTAAACACGCTCGAGTCGACTGCGCCGACTTCGCCGACTGCGCGCGACTCGACGCGCCGGCTGATCGGCCGACGGCCCCACTCCGCCAGCCCGGCCGTCTGCCATCTCCAACAATGAAAAAATGTTACGACATGAATTAACCGCAGTAAATCAACACGTAAGGGAATACAAAAAGGGTGGATTTTATGTATTTTTGCCTGCTCTTTCACGTGGTGAAGTCCATTTTTACATAACTATCACCGTTTCTAAGAAAATGGCAAAATAAGGTTTATTTTGCTATTTTCTCATAGACGCCGGGCATGCAGCAACTTTTTGTTTGCGCCATTCGATTCAGCGTGCCGAAATTGACGATAATCCAAAATGCAGCCACTTTGGAGATATAGCTATTTCAGCACTAGATTGACCGGATTATTCGTCTGGTTCTAATCGTCTACCGCCCAATGTTATTTCTGGGTCTAGGCATTGTCACCAAAATCATTTGGCATCAGGGGACTGGGATTCAAAAGATCCCAGAAAAAGGCTGAGCTCATTTTCAAGCTCTCTTATATAGCCGATAGAACGCTGACTCTCTTGTGAGAGAGCGCCGCGCTATACCTTATACACGTGCGACTCAACGCCTCGCCATCTACTGGCGCGCCATGGTACTTGGTCAGTTACCCCCACCACAGAAAAATGCATTGTCTATTTCTCGTATTCTACTCAACATTTCGAAACGCCACATATCCATAAACATGCCTGGAGTGGTCAAGAATCAAGTATCAAAATTTCATGAAAATCGGTTCAGTAGTTTTCGAGATTAGCGGCCACAAAAAAACAGGCTGTCCTTTTATATAATAGTATATAGAGTATAGATAAATGATTTTTGTAAAAATGATTTCTCTTTGATTCCACAATTCCAAACTTTCACTTGTAACATGTGTTACGGATTTTGGGCTAGTAACTTGGATACTGAACAGTGATGTGAAGTCCAAATCCTGGCGGCTTGGCGAGCCCCCTTGGCGAGCTTAGCGGACCCCCGCTTATGTCGTTACTGCGGTGACCTGTTGGCGAGCCCCCTTGGCAAACCTTGGCGAGCCCCTTGGCAAACCTTGGCGAGCCCCCCGCTTATGTCGGTACTGCGGTGACCTGTTGGCGAGCCTCTTGGCGAGCTTGGCGAGTCCCCTTTAGCCCAAGGCGCATCTGTTAAAAATCAGGCTATCTCGGACTTTTCATACACCCTCGCTAAAAATTATTGGATCCCCTCCGGAAAAGCATTCTAAATCGAATGAGAGTTGTGCGGAATTCCAAAAAGTATGGCTTCATATTTTTTTTTTCGAAAATATGCATTTTTCCATTTTGATTTTGAGTTTGTATGAAAACTATCCATCCTAGAGTAAAATGGAAGAGGAAAAAAAGTTTTCTTATTAAATTTTGCATAAGGATTAAGTATTCCGAAACATTAATCTCGATTATTGTTATTGCAAAATAGTCATAAAAGAAAAAGTGACCTCTAAAAATGAGCCATATTTGTGATTTTTTTTTCAAGTTTCCAAATCATAGCTACGATTATGACAATTTGATTTAGAGTACCTTATATAGTAATGAAAATACAAAAAAATTTCATCATGATATCTCTGATAGTTTTCGCACAATCCTAAGGCAATTTCGAAAAATTTTTAAATTTTGAAAATGTTATTGAGTCCTTTATGGGCGTCTCTGAGAACTGCCATTTTTTACGTACTCTTCTAGATACTACCTATCGATCCCTCACGGGAGAGTATCGATTTTATCATTTTTAACCACTTTTATGATTTTTTTGAAAATTTTTTTAACAATTTTTTTTCGAAAAAAAATGCAACTGCAACGCGGTTTTTCTATCTATTTGAAATTTGAAAGTTGCATATGATAGAAGATAAACAAACGCCCATTTTGAATTTTCATTCACTCGAATCTGATTTGTGAATCCCGAGATATAGAGGTTTTTAGTCGAAGTAACTTTCCGGCAAAAGTATACGCAGTAGAAGAATAATTGAAACGGTTTCTGGTAGATTGAATATTGTTTTACTCAAGTATCAATTATTATGTACGTGAGTGATGTTCTTGATACTTAATAGTCGAGCGGAAGGTTGATGGAAATCACTGAAACGCAGCGCTTTCGGTGCAGCGTCAGTGGCGGGCAGTGGAGGGGGTAGGGAAAAAGACGCGACGAAAAGTCGAACGCTCGGGATGAAAATGAACGTTTGATTTTTTCCCGACAATATCTCGGCTTCTATATAAGATAATTTGTTGATTCTTTTTTTAATTTTATATAGCAAGTCGAAAGATGATTAAATATATAGGTTAAAGTACCGTTAGAATTATTGATAACGATATATACATGAAAAATGTAGTAATGAATATTTGTAAAGCCATTCAAATGATATTTTCTAATTTTCATTATTAAGATGTACGTCACGCTGACTAATACATTCAAAAGAAACTTTTTTTAATTAATATTGATTAATTAATATATTTTCTTGAGTGTTTCAAATAGAAAAGAACAGTAAAATATTGTATGATATCACGTTTATTGAACATTACATTTACAATATACATAAACTTAAATTATAAATACATATATCTTAAATTGTTAACAATTATTTAATTAGTGTTTCCGCGGTTTTTTCATAGGAGTAATTGACATTTCTTCATTATCATTGTCACTGTCACTGTCATCATCTTCTACTTGTGATATATTTAATGCAAAACATTCGTTCATTGCCTTAACAATTTAAGATATATGTATTTATAATTTAAGATATATGTATTTATCATTTAGGATATATGTATTTATAATTTAAGTTTATGTATATTGTAAATGTAATGTTCATAAACGTGATATCATACAATATTTGACTGTTCTTTTCTATTTAAAACACTCAAGAAAATATATTAATTAATCAATATCAATTAAAAAAAGTTTCTTTTGAATGTATTAGTCAGCGTGACGTACATCTTAATAATGAAAATTAGAAAATATCATTTGAATGGCTTTACAAATATTCATTACTACATTTTTCATGTATATATCGTTATCAATAATTCTAACGGTACTTTAACCTATATAATCATCTTTCGACTTGCTTTATAAAATTAAAAAAAGAATCATCAAAAATATCTTATATGGAAGCCGAGATATTGTCGGGAAAAAATCAAACGTTCATTTTCATCCCGAGCGTTCGACTTTTCATCGCGTCTTTTTCCCTACCCCCTCCACTGCCCGCCACTGCCGCTGCACCAAAAGCGCTGCGTTTCAGTGATTTCCATCAACCTTCCGCTCGACTATTAAGTATCAAGAACATCACTCACGTACATAATAATTGATACTTGAGTAAAACAATATTCAATCTACCAGAAACCGTTTCAATTATTCTTCTACTGCGTATACTTTTGCCGGTAAGTTACTTCGACTAAAAACCTCTATATCTCGGGATTCACAAATCAGATTCGAGTAAAGTGAAAATTCAAAATGAGCGTTTGTTTATCTTCTATCATATCGACGTGTCCTACGAAGAAAGACACATATCCGAATCTGTCCGCGAAGAAAGACACAACTCGCAATCTAGCCACGAAGAAAGACACAACTCGCAATCTGTCCACGAAGAAAGACAAATGTCGGAATTACTCTCCCGCGAATATTAACGAAGAAAGAGTTTAAACTGTAGAAAAGGCTTGTTTTTTTTTGTCAATGATAACCTACTCATTCTAAGCTTTCATTCCATATATTTTTTACGTCGGAAAATTGTGGGATGTGCGCCATGTATCCTTTTTGCGGGCAGACGCGAGTTGTGTCTTTCTTCGTGGCTAGATTGCGAGTTGTGTCTTTCTTCGTGGCTAGATTGCGAGTTGTGTCTTTCTTCGCGGACAAATTGAGATGTGTCTTTCTTCGCGGACAGTTTGAGATGTGCTTTTCTTCGTAAGACACGTCGATATGCAACTTTCAAATTTCAAATAGATAGAAAAACCGCGTTGCAGTTGCATTTTTTTCGAAAAAAAATTGTTAAAAAATTTTTCAAAAAATCATAAAAGTGGTTAAAAATGATAGAATTGATACTCTTCCGTGAGGGATCGATAGGTAGTATCTAGAAGAGTACGTAAAAAATTGGCAGTTCTCAGAGACGCCCATAAAGGACTCAATAACATTTTCAAAATTTAAAAATTTTTCGAAATTGCCTTAGGATTGTGCGAAAACTATCAGAGATATCATGATGAAATTTTTTTGTATTTTCATTACTATATAAGGTACTCTAAATCAAATTGTCATAATCGTAGCTATGATTTGGAAACTTGAAAAAAAAATCACAAATATGGCTCATTTTTAGAGGTCACTTTTTCTTTTATGACTATTTTGCAATAACAATAATCGAGATTAATGTTTTGGAATACTTAATCCTTATGCAAAATTTAATAAGAAAACTTTTTTTCCTCTTCCATTTTACTCTAGGATGGATAGTTTTCATACTAACTCAAAATCAAAATGGAAAAATGCATATTTTCGAAAGAAAAAATATGAAGCCATACTTTTTGGAATTCCGCACAACTCTCATTCGATTTAGAATGCTTTTCCGGAGGGGATCCAATAATTTTTAGCGAGGGTGTGTGAAAAGTCGCCGCGAAAACAGATGAGTCCTGGGGTATTGGCGAACTCTTGCCGGTGGACTCTTACGGGTGGGCTTTGCAGGTAGACTCTCATGCCTGTT